>CM060922.1:568861541-571261541 GCA_030737875.1 Allium sativum
TTTGAGTTTTTTACTTGCAATTTTTGAACAGATGTATATATTATGTTTATGTAAGGGTACATGATTTGCGGGTCATATCCAGGGCCATGGAAAGTGTTGAGGAAAGTCAGAGGGGAAAATTATATATGTTTGCATCAGTAGAATGAAATGCCTAGTCTAAAAGTAGTTGCACTGGACATACTTCCATTTGCGTAGATGTGGGCTAGTTTCTAGCTAGTGTGATATATACATAGACATATGCCTTGAGTGTTCAGTGTTACAATTATCTGAGTTTATAACTTCAATTATTTTATAGAACATTCTAAAGCTCGGAACAACAAGACATATAAGCAAGAACATGTTTGATGTAATAAGTTATTCTATAGTAATGTGCTGTTGTCTAATGATCATGAATATATTGCAAATCTAATATATTCAGGATCATTAGACAATGCAACCTTAACACCAATCTGCAGGTCCGCCAAATAAGTAAAGTTGCATTGTCTAATGATCATGAATATATTAGCACAGCAGGACACGGTTCAGAAGATGTAGACTATAAGGCAAATCTCAAATAATATGCTGGAAAAGCACACAGTTCCGACAAAGTGATGAAACCAAGAATTCTTCAAAATCTAAGGTCACGTTACGTGGAGTATTTGAATTTTACTTTTAAATTATGTATTTGATTGTATGTATTGTACTTGTGGTCTATTTGAAGAATTGGTATGATATGTAGAATATTTTGGATGGTTTGACCGTAATGAATGTTTTAGATGAGTATATTATATGTACAAAACTGGTACTGCAAAATTTGTAATTACAACGTCGTATTTGCCTTCTTACAATATAGCATTTGCCTTCTTTACTGTTGCATTTGATTTCTTTACTGTTGCATTTGATATTTTTTCTGATGTTGCATTTCAAAATAATGGTGTTGCATTACATAGTGTAGTGGTATTGCATTAAATAAAATTTTATTAATTCCACATGGCACGTGGGCCCCACAACTAACGTGGTGGTTGACACGTGGGCATCTGATGTGGAGAGCTGACGTGGCATGTGACACATGTGCAGCTGACATGACATTTGACACGTTAGCAACAGACGTGGAAAGTTCATGTGGGCCCCACTACCATGACCCGGAAGTCGGGCTCTGGCTCTGCTTAAGGCAACGCTGTATGTTGTTGCATTACTTGCATATGCTGTTGCAATAGGGTTATAATGCAACACTTTCTTTCCGTGGCCGTAGATGGACAAAAGCGTTGCCTTAGAGGGCTAATGCAACGGTCGTGGATGTCACGCCCCTCTGGTATTGCCTATTTGAAGAAATGGCCTACGACAACGTTTTTTAGATCTACGACCACAGAAAACTTGTGTCGAATATGCCCACTTTTGTAGTAGTGCCTGAAGCTCTCTCTCTCTCCTCTCTCTCTCTCTCTCTCTATATATATATATATATATATATATATATATATATATAAATGACCAATCGAAGACAACGGCGGACCGTCCATCTTGGGATCCTTGTTTTGTAGCATCCATACTCGTTCGTGAGCTAAACCAATCCAAATTCAACAAGAATTTGTAGATGTTAAATCCACATATATATTATCATTTATCCGAAATGTGTGCTCGTTCCGATATTCGTAACATTTTCAAAATCTGAGCTTAATTATTCATCATTCAGACATTTATTCAAAGCATTAAATTTAAACATCAAATATATTATTTTACGAATGTTGGAACGAGCTCACATTTTGGACAAATAATAATATATATGTGGATTGAACATCTACAAATTCTTGTCGAATTTTGTAGCTCACGAACAGATAGGGGTATTGCAAAACAGGGGTGTCCCGGAAACATTTCTCATATATATATATATATATATATATGTATGTATATGTATGTATGTATGTATATATATATATATATATATATATAAGCGACTATTTGGACACGAATATTTGACACAAATTAAGAAATACAAAGTTTCAGCCATTGAATCAATTTATCCTTATATGCAAAATGAAAATCAGGGGATCATCCAATGGTACAGTTTTTGTGTCCTCCAATTTGTGTCTATATAGACTTTTATATATATATATATATATATATATATATATATATATATATATATGTGTGTGTGTGTGTGTGTGTGTGTGTGTGTGTGTGTGTACGCTCTATTTCACCCCAAAAATGAAGCATCCCTTTAGCTCTCATTTTTTCACCTTTCGTTTGTAATAAAATAAGGTTGTGAGGGAGAGAGAAACCGGATGTGTGGTGGAAAACAAGGAGGCTAAAGAGGTGCTATTGAACGCTCGCTATTATATATATATATATATATATATATATATATATATATATATATATATAGGGGCATGATCTAGAGCACCATAAATAGTGTAGCACTCCTTTAGCCCTTTGATTTCCACCACATTCTCATTTCTTTCTCCTCCCACTAACTCTTTCTCTCTTCCCACTAACTTAATTAATTATAAACTTGTGGCTATAAATTGGGTGCAAATGGGGTGCTAGAAATTTGGGGTGCCATGGAGCGTCTCTCTCTCTCTCTCTCTCTCTATATATATATATATATATATATATATATATGTGTGTGTGTGTGTGTGTGTGTGTGTGTGTGTGTGTGTGTGTGTGTGTGAAGGGGTTATATGGCATTCCTTTTGCACCTCAATAACAACGACTCGTTTATATTTAAATAATGTGTGGATGCGAGAAAGAGTTAATGGAAGGAGAAAAAGAGAATTGTGTGGTGGAAATTAGGGAAGCTAACGAGTGCTGCACTATTTGGAGTGAGTAATCCAATGGTTGAGAATTTGTGTCCTTTAATTTGTGTCAAATTTCTGTGTTTAAGTAGGCTATATATATATATGTATATATATATATATATATAATGATCAAGAGATCCCCAAACAGAGCAGCACCCCTTTAGTCTCCTTGATTTCCACCCTACAATCCCGATTATCTCTTTCCACTAATTCTCTCTCCCCCATTAATTTATTTAATTATAAATATGTGGCTATTATTGGGATGCAAAAGGAGTGTCATATAACAAGTGGCCATGTTAAATAAAGCTTAACAAGTGAAGCAATGGTGAAAATCCATGTATACGCAAACTAAGTCAAACACTACATGGTTCTTTTGAAAAAAAATTGGGTATATCCTACAGAAATATTTTCAAGTTTCATCATATGAAGGATGATATAAAACGCCTCCATCTGATTATTGTTTACTATGTCATCGCATGTATTTTGCAATAGCAGTATATGCATATAACCTTTGCAATCTAAATGTTATTATAAAATAATGTATCCTAATGAAATATACACATTTGCCATTGGTTTTTATCGATTATTATCTAGGTTATAGAATTTACATAATGTTTGGATTTTACTTTCCTTTCACTAAATCATACACACATGTTGATTTTTCCATACTACAGCCTGAAGACCGAGACCTTTCTTTTAAAGGGGTACCAGTTCTTGCCAACACGTTATAAGGTGGAGGCATTTCTTTACACAAACTAAGAATTGCAACGCATTATATTTGAATTTATAGTGATTAATATTGATGTTGTTGTGATTGCCTCGCGTGTTGTTAAGGAGGAATGATGGGTTGGAATTAATAGTCCCACATCATGGAATAAATTAAAGGAGTTGTGTACAAATATGAGTTGGTAGGCACGTAACATGTAACACCCCGTAATTTGAACATAAAAATTCACAAATTAAAGTATACTTAATTAAGTGAAATGGGTTGCGCAGAGAAATATATATATATATATATTGATATATATATATATAATTGAAAATTAAATAAATAAATATGCAAAAATGTTCAAAACAGCGAATTGGGAGAGGGGAATAACCGAACCGGCCGATTTTTGAGGTCGACCCGAGCTCGCTGGGTCGACTAGGGGTTAATCCAGGGTGTTTGGCTGTCAACCCGTGGGCCGATTCGCTCAAATGCAGATTTTGCATTTGAATGGTTCTCATGGTTCAGCTTTAATCTAAAGGCCCTAGATGGTTCCTACACTTGACTTCTTCCCCAAGACATGCTTTGATGGCTAGGATCTAAACTAAGGTTTATCTTATGGCTAAAACTATCCTAGTCTTCTTTAAAAAGACCCCTAACCTAAACCTAAATGCTCATTATTCAATCCTATAGCTAAACTATGCCAAAATGTTTTCTCATGGCCTCCACCCTCATCCTCTTGTCATAATCTCCATCTCTAATCATATGAGAGAGTTTCTAAAGAAGTATAAGAGTTCCTAAGCTTGCTTAAGTGTTTCTAAGTTTGATTCAAGGCTTTTCTTCATCAAAGCTAGGATCTTTATTATTGATTTGGCTCAAGGGTTTTCATTTGGAGCATTCTTATTTGGAGTTTTTGAGTTGATAGCTTAGTGGCTTCGTCTCAATCTTTTAATATATTCATAAGAAGGCTAATCAACAAGTTGTGAGTTTTCTATAGCCTTAATGACCAATTATTGAAATGATTATGATAGGATATAATGAGGTTATGGCTATGAATGTGGATCAATGCAAGTTATGCAAGTTGTATGCTATGTGTTAATGATGTTATGCATGTTATGCAAGTTATGTGCTATGTGTTAATGATGTTATGCATGTCATGCAAGTTATATGCTATATGTTTGTGATATTATGCAAGTTATGCAAGTAATATGCTACATGTTTGAGATGCTATGCAAGTTATGCAAGCCATATGTTACATGTTCATGATGTTATGCAAGTTATGCAAGTCACAAGTTACATGTTCATGATGTTATGCAAGTTATGCAAGCTATATGCTATATGATCATGATGTTATGCAAGTTATGCAAGTGTTCATGATGCTAGTTGCTATGATAAACATTGATCCACTATGACACCATGATTATGCAAGTTGGGTGTATGATGATATGCAAGTTCATGTATGATATGTATGCAAGTTTGGTGTATGATAATATGCAAGTTCGCATATGACATGTTATGCAAGTATGATGTTTGATTATATGCAAGAGACATGTGCAAGTTTACCCCTTAGTATGATATGCATACATATGCAAGTTAACCCCTTTACATGTCATACATACATATGCAAGTTTACCCCTTTGTATGACATAAGAAACTTATGCAAGTTACCCTCCTTATGACATATGTGATTCATGCAAGTTTGGGTTGATTATCTATGCTAGTTGGGTTTGATGCTATATGCATGTTGACACCTTTAAACCCATGTTGATGCTAATGTTATGCAAGTTGAACCCATCACATTTATGATGAATCTTCCCTTTTATGTCATGTTAGCGAATTACGTGGGGAACGATGGGGTTAATAAACATGTTAATGAAATGTTGTGAAGTTGGTATGATTATGCATACCATAAAGTGATGGACATAATTGAGTCAATTATGTACATCGTTAAAATTGGAATTAATTAGGAAAAATTAATTCGGGGGTGATTAATTAGGTGTAATTAATCGACTAAGACACGAGGTTGGACCCTTTTGTAGCGTAAGACTGCCCGGAACCGACCGGCAAATCCAGCGGCTACAAATGATTGGCCCAATGTGATAGGTCTTAGGCACAAACCAAATACGTGACAAGTGTATAGACACGAGGTTAGACTCGGTTATGGCGTAAGGCTGCCCGGACCCAACCGGCAAATCCAGCTGCCATAAAAGATAGTCTAATGTGAGAGGTCTTTACAACGGTCACGTTCTTAATCAATTAAGAAACACTTAACCAGATAAGCATGTAGTGGGCATGAGGGGTTAATTGGGTGCCTTGGGTGGCATGTGGAAATCAAGTAGTGCCTTGGGTGGCATGTGAAAAATCTAGTAGTTGCCTTGGGTGGCAATAGAAAATACGATTAGAATACTTAACCGAAGTGGAACATGTAATTAAACATGATTAAAGGGTTAAGTAAGTGCCTTGGGTGGCATGGGAAAATCTAGTGGTTGCCTTGGGTGGCAATAGAAGATAAGATTTGAATACTTAATAAAAGTGGGACATGTAATTAAACATGATTAAAGGGTTAAGTGGGTGCCTTGGGTGGCATGTGGAAAAATCTAGTGGGTTGCCTTGGGTGGCAATAGAGAATATGACAAGAATACTTAACCAAAGGGGAACATGTAACTAAACATGATTAAAGGGTTAAGTGGGTGCCTTGGGTGGCATGTAGGAATCTAGTGGGTGCCTTGAGTGGCAATTGAAATATGATTAGATGACTTAACCAAACCTTAACATGTAAGTGGGCATGATTATGAAAAGGGGTTAAGTGGGATGCACTAGATTAAATGACAAGCTTAAGTAGTAGCTTGTGGGGGCCTTAAGTGGCAATTGAAATATGATTAAATGACAAGCTTAAGTAGTAGCTTGTGGGGGCTTTGAGTGGCAATTGAAATATGATTAAATGACAAGCTTAAGTAGTAGCTTGTGGGGGCCTTGAGTGGCAATTGAAATATGATTAGATGACTTAACCAAACCTTAACATGTAAGTGGGCATGATTATAAAAAGGGGTTAAGTGGGATGCACTAGATAAAATGACAAGCTTAAGTAGTAGCTTGTGGGGGTCTATTTCAACCAGTAACCCATATGTATCTTATTGGGCTCAAGCCATGTCGAGGACGGGACACGCATACTGGGCTTGACTATAAGAGGCCAAAATGGGGTAGCGGTGGCAACGCGAGTCCAACGGGTTTCATATGCGTGTGTGGACTCGGGCTGGTAGGTAAGACGTTGTTGCATCGTGTAGATATAAGCCGTGCACCATTTTCGGGTTGCCACTTTGGGGAGTGATACACCCCACTGTGGGGCCAGCACGGGTATCTACGGTAGGGAGCCGATCGCTTGGGGAGTAGCAGGTACACCTAGTGGAGATAGGGGCAGACGACACCTATGTAGTCAGCTAGGGGTATACGAAACTACTATTAAAAATTACTAAGTACACTTAGTGGGGATCAACCTTTAAGTAGGAATTACACTTGGGTAGGTGGAACTGGTGTGGTGCAGTGTAGTAAATATCCTTGGGTGGGTAGATGCGTCTTTACCGTTATCCTAGTTCATCCTATGTCTAGTTGGATGTCTAGTTGGCTACTTAGTGTAGTCATTTATCCCCAGTCTTACCGTGCTAGGTTTATATCATACCCTAATTACTTTAATGATTGTATTGTTAAGGTTATAGGGCTCACTCAGACTTATGTCTGACCCCGTTGTTTTTATCTTTTTCCCCAACCCTCAGGTTCTCAGAGTGGGCCTAGCACTAGTGGGCTTTGATCAGATTGCTTTATCTATCTTTTGGAGCTTGGACTCTTGAAGAAAAGCTCGGTTATCTTTTCTATTATGGCTATTAGTATGTAGTGGGATTATGTACTTATGTTTTTAACGAGATGGATATTTTGTACTTGACTCTTGTTGGTTTTTGAGATGTAACCAAACATGTTTACCTTCTGCTGCATTGAAATGATGTTTTAAATTTCAAGTATTACTTATATCTGTCTTGTTGTAATTTTTCAGTTCTATATTCACTTAAATACTCCACCGAAGCTAAGGCATTCCCTTTGTGAGTGACCTTAGTGGGAGTGGGGTGTTACATAGCATCAGGGATTCATTTTGTTATATGGGAGTTGTGTGCCGGCTCATATGCGTGCAAGGAGGGGGGGCTTTGTTCCGACCGTCGTTACATAACAGTGTTATCAGAGCCGAAGGTTCGGACTGGGCCATGCAGGCAAGACAATGCTCTCAAAAGATACTCGTAGGATGCGAGTCAAAGGGGAGACTATTGGGTTTGCCTTGCATGTTGTTAAGGAGGAATGACGGGTTGGAATTAATAGTCCCACATCATGGAATAAATTGAAGGAGTTGTGTACAAATATGAGCTTGTAGGCACGTAACATCAGGGATTCCTTTTGTTATATGGGAGTTGTGTGTCAGCTCATATGCGTGCAAGGAAGGGGGCTTTGTTCCGACTGTCATTACATAATATATGTCATGGATAAGTGTGTCATTTTATAGCCATTAAGAGTGGTCTTTCGATGCTTCTAATCGGTTGAAAGAAATTTTGCTTCCAATTCAAGATCTTCCCCCAAGTATTATTCATCAATACACACACTCAAGTAATGCCATAAACAATTTTAGTCATTTTATCTTCTAGGTCCATATTTTCTTTAATATGGGGTTCATCACAATCTACATCCATATTTATGATCTTATTTTATACAACATGATACTCTTCTTCATGATATATTCAGTCACTATATTTTGGCCTAAAATTGTATTAATGTGAGTGTAATATAACAGTATAATACTATCAGTTTCAACCATTTACATTTCAAACACGAATGTCAGAGTTCTTTCATATTCGTTTTGTTACACCATGTTAAACTTTCGTAATGTTTCGATATAATATTTGATGCGCAAGGGCATTCTTTCTCTTGTTTTTTTTAACATTTCATGTGCATCCATATCTCAATCTTTCTAATAATCAATCTTTTATACTCTACATCTAAACAAAAATTACATTATTCTTTCACACAATAGTTTTTTTTTCTAAAAAAAATCAAACATTAATGGTAACATTACTATCCTTTGTTTAATAAAACCAAAAACATAAAATAATATATTATTAGTTTTTAATAAAGTCACCCATTAAAATTATTAATTTTGTTATTACTTTTAGTAACATTATTAATTTTATTATTTATTTCAATAAAATTAATATTTTTATAAATCTGAATAACATTAGTAATTCATCATTAAGTTAAATAAGACTATTGTAAATAATAATAATAATTTTCTTATTAGTTTGAATAATATTATTGATTTCATTATAACACAATTCTAAAATAATGAAATTCTCAAAGAGTTTGAAAATTATATAACTTATAAATTTTTACATTTTTTTCAATAGTTAGCCATACCACTTTCCATAATAAATGCAACGATATTTACCTTCGAACCAAACATGCACAACACCTCAAAATGAGGTAAAATAGAGAGATCTAGCAAAATAAAATATGAAGATAGAGAATTTTTATAGAGGTTCAAAAATCTAACGCCTACATCCGCTATAATGTCATTTCTTATGAACTTTAGTCACTAGTCAAGGTATCTTGAGTTCTAATAGCCATAATAAAAAAGGAAGCTTCCTTTATGAGTAGGGTCATGTAGAGAAAGAGAGTGAAGATGAAAAAGTGTCAAAAGTCCTTTCTAAAATTCTTTATGCCTTGTGTTTATATCAAATTTCCCCTTTAAAAATACAAATTTAAGAGATACCAGTTCTAACATTAGACATAAGAATATAGAAGGAAATATGAAGTTCCAAGGCCACAACATCATCTCGATACCAACGGGAAGTGATCCGTTTTGATTTGATTTTATGGTGGGGAATTGTTCCATCTTTTTCCCATTGGTATTTTATCTTCGATCCATCAAGCTACGAGCCCTTTTTCGGTAGAAATCACGTTGTTTTGTAGTGGTTACAATATCTATGGGTTCTTTCCTACAAAACGTCCTTGGAGTTGTTCATTCATTCCTTTAGAGGAGAACCCTAGAACAATCTCTCTGCGATGACTATATATTTTCCCCACTAACTAATTATGTTGTTTATAAAGGTTAAGCACTGTAGAGATAAATATGTATGACTAATAAGTAGGGGACACTTGAGTACACACTCTCTATGTTCAAAATTGTATTAAATTCTGAAAGTGATATGAATGTATACATAAATTGATATTATGTAAAAGGAAAATATGATATTCAATAACTAATATATGTGCATAAAATAAATGTATGTAACTGAAAATAATAAGTCTTTGGAATACAAGATTTCTTGAAATATACACACACACACATATAATGAAAAATATATATGTATGTAAATCAGTTTAAAAATGTGGTGAAATACACATATACCTAGAATTAGTTGGAATAAGAGTTAATGAGATATATTGCATCAAAAAAAAAAAAAAAAAAAGAGATATACACAAGGACCCTTATATATACACACATGCTGCATGAAATAAAAATCATATATATAAGTGTTCAAAAATGCAAAGAAGGGTCTAGGATTAAAATATAATGCTAGAATTAAATAGCATGTGACAACTTTCACTATTTATATGCAACTATAGGCTAATAATCAAATAGCTTGAGATGGTCTATGTCACTTTTATGCAAATAAGAAACAGGTTGTTAGTACTAGAGCTTACACATAAATTATATGCACATGTATTTCTCCCCGGCTTGTGAACAATAATGAATAAACATGCAAATAACATGACTATGTGGTAAAAAGGGAATTAGGAAAGGGTCTTTTGCTGAATAAAAGAAACCAACCTTTCTATAAATGATGAATGGATGTTGCTGGATTAGACAAGTGGGTGTAAAATTGGTATGTCTAATACAATTTAGCTTAGGGTAAAAATGACATTACTCATTACTTAGAACCCTAGTTGGATGATTATATAAATCATTGGAGAATAAGTTTTCCAAGCTATTGCCTTTTTTTTCTCCACACAAATAAAATAAGAAATAGGGAACAGTAACAACATTTAAGGAAGCTTGGAGCCGGATTAAAATCAAGTGAATATTGGGCTTATATCCCTAAAAGCAAACTTAATTAGGCTCACATCCTTGTCATGTTTCAAATTAGAACCCGCCCCCTATTTTTGTTTCCGCCTCCTTCATTTCAGGGACTTCCGCTCCCATCCATTATTCACTTCCGCCTTCTTCAATTTCTTGCAAAAAAATGCGGCCCTAATTAAAAAAATATATTCTAAAATCTGGAAATATTGTCAGAAGCTCTCGACCAAAAAAAAAAAAAAAGTTGCATACATGTGTGCAACTATTACGAATAGTTGCATACATATATGCAACTATTTGAATACACATGCATATATTTTTTACATGGCTATTGAATTATTGCATACATGTATGTAGTTTTTCTGTATAAATGTGTAGGTGTATGCAGATATGTCAAAATATATGCAAAAGTGAAAAAATTGAACGTATGTATGCAGGGTTTAAATCAGTGCATTAGAATATGCATGTATTTACAATATGTGCATACATATATGCATTTACACTGCAGTTTTGACGCAGAATTGAAATAAATGCATACATGTATGCAACTAATTAAATTATATGCATCTTCTGATGCATTTTACTGCATTTCGTTGTTTTTTGTTTTGTAATTTTTGATTTTGACGTTGTTTTTGATGTTTTTCTGATCTGTTTTTTTCACGATTAATTATTTTAATTAATTTCAAATTTAAGTGATTTTAGGGGATTAAAAGTATTCAACACAAGAGAATTTAGGTGAGTAACTTTCATTTAAGATATGGTATTAGGTCCTAAAGAAAGGCATGCTTAGTATTTGATAAATCTGCTTGTTCATGAAGTGTTTGGCTGTGATGAATGATATAAGTATTGTTAAAGATTCTTACATGTTTTGCTTGAGACCGATGTAGTGCTATGTTCTTCAATAACATTGCTGATGATGAATGATAAGAAAGTATGAAAACACCCTGTAGACCTAGTTTTTGTTGATCTCTAATTGCATTTAGAATAAGCAATGTAAGAAAACACTATAGTGATGAACCCTGAATAAATAAAGAAGTACAAACTGTTCCATGTTATTGTTACAAAATGTGGTCTGAGCTGTGAGGATATTAGGCAACAATATAGGTAGATATTGCTTATGTCTTATATTCAAAAGAAGGAGACTCGCAACACTCCTCATTTTTAATTAAAAAAAATAAAAATTTGTAAAATTTTCATAATTTGGTAACGGAACTAGCGTCATTATGTCCATGGAGAATTTCTGATCAATTTAGACCTATGGTTTGCAGAAAACGGATTTAAAATGAAGAAGATATCTTTAAATGAAGTTTTAGAACAAACGTGAAAAAGAAGATATAAGAGAACACATATAAGAACATTAGCTACCAATGTTTTTAGTCTTGTGAACAAAAGCTTAGTTAGGAGAGTTGGTATGACATGCACTTCCCATGGTGGAGGTTAGGAGTTTGAATCCTGCCAAAGTCATGTTTTTTATTTTTATTTTGGAGGGGCGGCTAAAAAGATGCACGTTTTAAGAGAAAAATATATATAAATTTGCATATAAGAAAAATTATATATAGAGGTGAGTATATGTATACACATGTATATGCGTATATATGTGTATGTGTGTGTGTCTATATATATATATGTATATATATATATATGAATATGAAATCCAAAAGTAATCTACAATCAATCAAAATGAGTAATAAATAAATTTCGGCATAACGCCATTTGAATTTTGAAAAGAAACGAAGTTGTGCGTAAATATATACGCATAAATTCAAAATTTGAAATTAAATTGTAATTTAAGGGTAGAAAGTAATAAATGTGGAATGAATGAATAATAAGCAAGAGAATAGTTGCATTTGAAAATTGAATATATATTAAAAAGGAAGGAATCAATGAATTGATAGCATTAATAAGGACATGTATTGCGCAGCTATTAACGGACAAATATTTGAAGAGTTATACGCGTATATATCTGCATAATTTTGAAATTTGAAATTTGGGATATGACCCAGAATCAGGAAATAAAATGAATTATAACATTATAGATTATAATATTAGTAACAAAAGTAGGCTAGAAATTAATCATGCAGCATTAAGCATGTACACGTTTATTTTAAACATGTATGGGTCAACCCATATATGCACTTGGATCGACCTAGTGTCGACCCAAAGAGGGCCGGGTCGACCTAGCGTCGACCCCGGTCGTTGTTAGGTCGACCCATATCTGTCCTGACAGCATGAATTTTTAGGGTTGGTGAAGTGTATTATTTTTCAGCGACGTTTCTAATTAGTTTTCTACGAATCTAACAGATCAAGTTGTTTTTAGAAGCTATAAATAAACGTCCATGTGTAGTCGTCAAACTCATTATTTTCTGAGTAGACGTCGAGGTCCTGCCATTTCATTTCTTCTTCGAACCTTTTTTGAATCAAATCAAATTAGTTTAGGCCTTCAGAAACAAGAGTTGGAGATTGAAATTCATAACTTAGAATTATAGGCGCTCGGAATTCCTTTCCGTACGAGGTAAGTTCCATGGATTTGATTCTAATTTGAATTCTTTTGTTTTCTTTTGGGTTCTGAATTATGAATCTTTGGTTATTATATATTGAATCAAACTAGGGAGGAACCACAATTAATAATTCTAAATCAGATTCTGGAATTGGAAAGCTAACAGGTGAGTGAATTTAAATTATACCTTTTGGTAATGGTATATTTGTCGTATAAATTCCCGTGGTTCTTAACAAAATGAATAATTGAAATTGTGGTAATTATAATATAACCTGTTCCCTAAGTACGTTAAGAATGTTATTGTTGTACGAATCTATTCCATTAGCTTTCTATTTGTGTTTGAGAATTGCTGTAATATTAAAATTGTGAATCTGACATTGATTATGCATATATTCTTAAGATTGTAATTCCATGGTAATTTGAGTATGTAGTAAAAAGAAGTACAGTAAATTGTGGGAATAATAGAATAAGAATTAATAAGCCTAATTTTGTATAGAAACTTACCTTCATTAAATTGGAATTAGGAATTGTGTATGCAAACATTTCCATAATTACTATTATGGTAAATTACAGGGAACGTAGTTACAAGAAAAAAATGTAATAAGGATAGTGCGAAATGGGGTCTTTTTTGCCATATTACACGTGATCAAATATATATATATATACATACATATATATATATACATACATATATATATATATACATACATATATATATATATACATACATATATATATATATAATGTAATAAAAAGAAATAACTTGCAACTACATATATTAATTGATGTATATTATGGAAATATACTTTTGTACATTTCTACCAACCAAATTAATGAAGTGCGTGAAATGTTTACTGTAAAAGTAAAAATGTACAAGATGGTAAATAAAGAAAGGTTACAACAGTAAAAGGTTTACGTAAATAACAAGGAACTAAGGGAAAACATGGTGAACAAAGAGTACAACGTATTATAATTAATTATGTGAATGAGAATAAAATATAATAAGTAGACTTGTCCTAGGGATAAGTGTAATTATAACATAGGTTATAATTAATGATGGAAAGAGAACTTATTAATAAACCTTAGTTAGGGAAACCAAGTTAATAGGTAAATCCACAACAATGGTTGTGGTAACGATATAACCTAGATTATAATAAGAGGTAAGATGAGAACTTATTAATAAACCTTAGTTAGGGGAACTAAGTTAATAAGAAAACACACAACAAAGGTTGTGGTAACAGTGTAACATGAAGTTATAAATAACATGAAAAATAAAAAGAAAGAAGAGGCTTATTATTGTTGGAGAATGAAGTTTTGATGACAACAACCTTATTTCAATTATCATTGATTATAAAATATATACTAATACTTTATATATATATATATATATGCAGGAATTATATACAGTAATATTACTGAAGACTGTGCAGTTTTAAAGATAATAGAGATTCAAAGATCAGAGAAATTTCAAGACTCATGAGTATTCAAGATTTCAAGAGTTCAAGATTAATATAGTTATAGAGTCTAGATTCTGTAAGACTCTAAATAGCACTCCAGGTTCAAATTCTAATTCTAATTTTCAAATTCTTATTTTCAATTCTATCCTCAATCCTCTCTATTTTATTTTCTATTCTTTTTCCTTTCTTATTCTTCTTTGTTCTTCAAAACTTAAATTTCATATTTATATTCTTATACTTTATATATTTATATAGTTTAAAATCTTATAATGTTATAATTTTATAAATATATTTATATAGTTTAAATTTAGTGAAAATTAGGCACACATCCCTAAAACGAAACTTAATTAGGCTCACATCCGGTCTAACTTTTCATGTAAATTAGGTCCCTATTTTTCAAAAACATATAAAAAATATACAAAAAAATCATGAAAATTCATTATTAAATAAAACATGTTCATGCCAAAAAAATCAGGTGGAAAAACAATCGATAAACAAGTCAAAATCAAAAAATACACAAAATAGCGGAATATGCAGTAAAATGCATGAAAACATGCACATATTTCAAATATTTGCATACATGTATGCACATATTGCCATGCCCTCTGCCTTTCAACGCATTACTGCATACAAGTATGTAGCTATTCTGAATAGCAACATATTTGTATGCAAATATTCAGCAGGTTTGCGGTTTTTTTTGCATGTGTATTTAAATAGTTGCATACATGTATGCAACTTTTTTTTTTGATTTGCGTGGACTGAGGGAAATATTTCCAGATTTTAGAATTTTTTTTTAAATGCAAGAGCGCATTTTTTTTGTGAAAAAATGGAGGAGGCGAAGTGGAAGGAGGTGGAAGGCGGAAGGGACAAAAATTATTAGGCGGCAGCTCAAAAAGAGAGGGCGGAAACGAATGGGAAACTTTGTCCCTTTTTTTCCTCCTTTTCTTTATATTTAAAAAAAAGTGCTACAATGTAATTTTTTTTCCTAAAATCTGGAAATATTAACAGAAGTTCACGTAAATTAAAAAAAAAACTTGCATATATGTATGCAACTATTTGAAATACTTGCACACATGCATGCAAGTATTGCATGTAAAAATATGAAGCGAAAATTTTGCCTAAAGATTGTTGCGCACTTGTATGCAAGAATCTGTTTACCTTGCATACATGTATTCAAAAAAACAATCGCAAATTCAACATTTGAAATACTTGCACAGATGAATACAAGTGTTGCAAATATGTGCATGATTTGATGCAAATTACTGCATTTTTCGCTGTTTTATCGTATTTTTTTTATTTTGATGCATTTTTTATTTTTTTACGAGCTGTTTTTTTTGGGTGAGTACATGTTTGATTTGAATACGAATTTTCGTGATTTATATATATATATATATATATTAGTGTATTTTTGAAAAATAGGGACTAAATTTACATGAAAAGTTAGACCGAATGTGAGCCTAATTTTGAAACTTAATAAGGACCTGTGCCAAACGGACACTTAAATTTATGTTTTCATATGTTATTTTAATATATAATATCAATTTACAACACTAGATTTTTACTCAAAAATTTCCAGAATTATTTTTATATCAAAACACTTGAAAAATACTTTAAATACAAAATTACACTTTCGTATGTCGACATACCAAAAACACCATGTCCACATATAACTGTCACCTTTTTCAGTTTTGAAAGGAAGTGTCTTTTCACTATTTGAAACGATTCAGAACCGTTGCGACCTTTCACACTCTATAAAAAAGGGGTTAAAACCGAATTTTTAATCATATCTTCTTCTCCACTTTCATTATATAATTATTCTTAATCGTTTTTATGATTTCTACACTTATGCTCTGCCGAATTCAATCCGTTTTGATCTAACTTCTTCTCTTTACACTCTCTTCTCATCTATCTCTGAATCAAGTGCTATTGAAGATTTCTAGGGCTATTTGTAATTGTTTGGGTTGAGTAAATGTTTTTTGGGTTGAATCAAGTAGGAATTGGTGTGTTTCTTGTAGCCGTGAAATCAAGGAAGTAGGAATCGGTGTTTCCTTGTAGCCGAGAAAATAAGGAAGTAGTAATCAGTGGTATTCCTTGTAGCCGTGAAATCAAGGAGGTTGTACTTGACTATTGGAAATAGTAATAAAATTGTGTGCAATCCAATGTTGTGCGGGACTGGACGTAGGAGCAATCCAAACCAGTATAACATCCAGTGTGTTCTTTCCTTTTCTGCATCTTTATTTCTGTTTATTTTGTATTTGTGTTTAAATCTGTGTCTATGATTGTGTTTGTAGTGTTTGATTCATCTCATAGTTTTCATAATTTTCAGATTTTGTTTAAATTCTCACAAACACTATTCACCCCCCTCTAGTGTTTGTTTTGCCTTAACGATCCATTCTGCATTCCCTAAAATTTGGTATTAGAGCAAGGTATTTTAAAAAATTCATAATCTGATTTTTGAAATATTGGTGAAATGGCAAATTTTGGAATCTCTGATAATTGTAGTGTCTATTCATGCATTGCATCAATGTTAATGAGTCTGCATATAATAATATTAAAGAAGCATGTGATATACTGAAATATTGTTTAATTCAGAAAAGGATGAGTTCTATGGCGTTTGAAAATTCAAAAGTTGAAAAGATGGGTAAAGTGTCTATTGGCAATTCAAAGTCTGAAAAGGTGGCTGTTGGAAATTCAAATCCTAAATTGATGTGTTACGTGGCTGTTGAAAATTCAAATTCTGGAAAGCAATTGGTGGAAATGAAAAAGGACTAATGGATATTGGATAGTGGTTGTTCAAGGTATATGACTGGAAATCCAGAACTACTCAACAATTAGAAGTTTGAAGATGGTTGAATGGTAAACTTTGGAGATATTTCTAAAGGATATTTCATTGGAATCGACAATGTCGGTAATTCTGAAACTCCTACTATTTCAGATGTTTTATTAGTTAGGAATTTAAAACACAACTTGCTAAGTATAATTCAACTTTGCAATAAAGGTTATAAAATAAATTTTGAAAAGAATAAATGTTTCATAGAAGATAGGAATCCAAAAGTCATATTTGAAGGAGATAGAAAGAAAAATATTTGTATATTAAGTATGAAAATATCCAGCGATAATTTATGTCTTATGGCTAATACAGGTGATCCCTGGATTTGGCATAAGGGATTCGGTCATACGAATTTCAAACACATCTCTAGGATTTCTAAATTAGATTCAGTTAGAGGATTACCCAAAATGAAATTTAAAGTTAATAACTTATGCGATGCTTGTCAATTCGGAAAATTAAAGAAAAAATCATTTAGATCAAAAGAAGAAATTACCACTTCAAAACCATTAGAATTAATACACATGGATTTATTTGGTCCATCCCAAGTTCAATCAATAAATCATAACAGATATGTGTATGTAATAGTTGACGATTTTTCTAGATTCACTTGGACTTTGTTTCTTAAAAATAAAAGTGATGCTTTCGATCAATCTAAAACTTTTTCTAAAAGGATTCAAAATTTATTATCACTAAAAATTAAAATAATACGTAGTGATCATGGTGGAGAATTCGAAAATGAGAATTTTGAAAAATATTGTAATAAAAAGGGAATAACCCACAAATTTTCAATTCCAAGATCTCCTCAACAAAACGGAGTGGTTGAACGTAAAAATAGAATGATGAATGTGCAAGAACTATGTTATCCGATAGTAATTTACCAAGGAATTTTTGGACTGAGGCAGTTGCAACAGCTTGCTATATTATTAATAGAATTTCAATTAGACCTTTAACTCATAAAACACCATACGAACTTTTGTATAACAAGAAACCAAAGGTATCATATTTTAAAATATTTGGAAGTAAATGTTTTATACTAAACATAAAAGATAATTTAGAAAAATTTGATTCAAAATCCGATAAAGGAATTTTTATTGGATATTCAGAAAGAAGAAAAGCTTACAGAGTTTTCAATACTCGAACCAACACTATAGAAGAAACATTAAACGTATCTTTCGATGGAAACTGTAAAAGTATAATTCAAAGCAACGAAGACGATTGTGAAAATGAAATTAATGAAATAAATTATGAAGATAATCAACCAAATAAAAGAATTAGATTACTCAGAGACCATCCTGTAGAAAATATCTTAAGAGATATTGAATCTGTTGCTCGAACTCGTAATTAATTAAATTATATGAGTAATACTGCATTTATATCAACTATTGAACCCAAAAATCCAAAGGAAGCTTCTTCCGATGATTCATGGATACTTGCTATGCAAGAAGAACTGAATCAGTTTACTAGGAATGAAGTATGGGAACTTGTTTCTAGACCATAGGATAAAACAATAATAGGAACCAAATGGGTCTATAAAAATAAAAAGAATGAACACGGTGAGGTAGTAAGAAATAAGGCACGACCAGTAGCACAAGGTTATACTCAAGAAGAATGAATAGATTATGATGAAACTTTTGCCCCCATAGCAAGACTAGTGGCTATTAGAATTTTACTAGCTTTTGCAAACTACAATAATTTCAAATTATATCAAGTGGACGTCAAGAGTGCTTTTCTAAATGGATTTGTCAAGGAAGACATATATGTAGAGCAACCACCCCTATGTGAAGATGAAAAATTACAAAATCACGTATATAAGTTGATGAAAGCGTTACATGGATTAAAACAGGCTCTTAGGGCTTGGTATGATAGATTACGAAATTATTCATTACAATCAAACTTTGAAATAGGAAAATTAAATAATACTTTGTTTATCAAGAAGAATAACAAAGATATACAACTAGTACAAATATATGTTGATGATATAATATTTGGGTCAACAAATGAAAAAATGAACAAAGAATTTTCAGAAATTATGACCAAAGAATTTGAAATGAGCTATATGAGAGAATTATCATTGATATTATGACCAAAGAATTTGAAATGAGCCATATGGTATAATTATCATTCTTTTTAGGTTTACAAATTCGACAATTAAAGAATGAAATATTTATTAATCAAGAAAAATATGCGAGAGATTTAATTAATAAATACAATCTAACAACAAAAAATGGTAGACTAACACCTATGGCAACTAATATTGCTTTAAGTAAAGATGATACATCAAAAGATGTTGATAAAAAACTATATAGAGGAATGATAAGATCATTATTATATATAACCACTAGTAGACCAGATATAACACATAGTGTATGTCTCTGTGCAAGATATCAATCATAACCTAAGGAAACTCATTTAACAGCCGTAAAATGTATTCTGAGATATGTAAAGAACACATTAGATATTGGATTATTTTATCCTAAGAATGATTCATTCGATTTAGTTTCATACTGTGATGTTGATTATGCAGGATGCAAATCCGATCGTAAAAGCACTAGTGGAACATGTCACTTCTTAGGACATTCCCTTGTATCATGGTTCAGTAAAAAGCAAAATACTGTATCTTTGTCAACAACTGAAGTAGAATATATATCTGCTGCTTTGGCTTGTTCCCAAGTAATATATATGCAACAAACTTTAAACAATTTTGGTTTAAGTATAAATAAATCACTTATATACTGCGATAATACAAGTGGTATAAATATTTCTAAGAATTCAACTCATCATTTGAGAACTAAACATATTGATGTAAGACATCATTTTCTAAGAGATAACGTAAGTAAAGATAAGATTTCACTAGAATTTATAGAAACATATAAACAAATTGCAGATATATTAACTAAACCATTAAATGGAGCAACATTCACTAAATTTAGGAGAGAATTAGGCATATGTTCATTAAATGAGTTAAAATAATTAAATATACTAATAGATATAAAAATAAAATAAGAAATCAAAATAATGAAATTTAAAACAAAACTATGTCGACATATAACTGCCAAAAATTTCAAACTTAATTCCCACCAAAAATTAGTTATTTCAACTATTTAAAACCTTATATTTCGACTTTTCTTCTTCATTTTGATTCTTCTTCTTTGTAAAAACTCTAAATTAAAAAATACAATGGCCTCCACTAATCCAAATACTCAAGTCAACTCCGATTCATACGCTAAACCATCTGAGGGTCCGTTTCAACGATCTACGCTATCTAGGATGATCAAAATTGAAGAAAAATGGAGTATCTACTGCAAATGGTGGCTGAGATACAAGTACTCCAGATTAGGATGAGTCAGGAGCAAAATCAGGCAAGGGAAAGTAATGAGAAGTCTCTTAAAATTTATAATGGATAACGAGACTGTAACGATCCGGAATCCCCTGATCTCCGAAGAGAAGGGAAACAACGAATTGCTTTGAGAACATGATGCATTGGAACACAAACAATAGAACATTTCATTTCTATTACAGCAATTTACATCAGAGTACTAGAATATATCAAAGTATAAACAAATATTACACAACGGAAATAAAATAATATCAGAGACTAAAATACAAAGCAGCGGAAATTAAATGTATAAAAACAATATATTGCAGAAAATACATCAACTAGCACAATTGAATGAAATACACGGATACAAAGCTTTCCGAATATAGCTCCAGTTGTAATCCAGGATCCTCTGGAAAAAAAAATCTGCAAAACGAAAACTACTGACTGCCCGTTTGGAAAATATGGGCACCCAGAGTTTAGGTGGAAACAATAAACTCCGAGTCAGTCACGGGGCTGGTGTGAGAACTAAAACGGTTATTAACTTTATTTTAAAGTAGGTAAATCACGTGACCATGCCATATAACACGGAACAGGTTTACTCCTCATGAATCTCAGTTTAAAATAAAACAACGCAATGCTTTTTCGGAAAATGAAACTATTATAAGACTCAAGTCCCATCACATAATGCAACGCAAGCCGGATGATAGAGTTTTCCCTTATAATAGCCAAACATGCTCGGTACATTTAAAACAAATCATTTTGATATTACTATAAGTGCATAGTGTCAAAATCAACTTCAAATATAAATGTATCAATCATAGACGACGTGGGTACCATATATCATGTCGCCATATAGGTTTACAACTAAAACAGAAAAATCGCGTATTGGAAATTGGATTCCATCTATGAGTCGAGGCAAGGGATCGTCCTCACCGATTTCGAGACACTATAGTAAATGCCTCAGGATCACACCTACGGGCAAACCTTGGAATCGGTAGGGCCGGTCCACACTTACTTTAGTGGATTAGTTATTCTTGGACACACGTTTCCCGGTCCTATCGGACCTATCACTTGGCCAGTGGCAACCAATATCTGAGGTGCCTCGCAATCCATCATCCACATAAGTAAAAATGTCTGGGCTCCATATCATGACACCACTCCTAGCTAGAAAAAAACGTCGTGTTCTCCCTACGGTCACTCTCCTGTTTTTGACTCATACCGGGTTTGAGGGTCGCGAATTAATGCTAAACAGAAAGCTATGCTAATTAAAGCCGTGCTTTGATCATCAACCACAAGACTCTGCTTTTCAACAAAAGCCTTGATCATTTGCATCTCAGCATGCCACACTGGCAATTCACGCCATATAACTGATGTCTATCAATATATAACCTCTAAGCTCGTACGTCTCAGAGAAGGGTGTTAAGAAAGAGAATAAATTCTCCGCTACCGAACAGATATATATTTAATAGAAATCAGTCAATACAGAATGAAATTCAACGTCAGGCACACATCCATTTACAAGTCCGTTCTGGGTCTGAACGAAACAGGAGGCACCTTATTCCTCATCCCATATGTCCAATACATGAGAGAGGTCCTCGCATATCCGGTCGATCTCCAAGTACGTCTGGAAGATCACCACTTTTTACCTTGTCTTGGGTGTACAACCCAATCAAGACATCAGTAATCATCCAAACAATGTGAAGATCTCCGGTCTTCAACCACCGTCTTTGTCGTCGACTTTTAGTCGTCGTAACAATTATTTAGAATGGGTTAAATCCGGTCTTTCCGAATAATTCGTGTATCTTATAACCAAGTGCTATAAAAACACATCATACGCCTCATTCCAATTCATAATATTCTTTTATTCAAATATTCACATTTTTAGGGAAAGGTTCCCATTAATTTTATCAAGGATAAGTTCAGTTAAATTATATCTTTATTCATCCTTTCGATATCAATTTCAAAAGATTTCATTAACTAGTCGGGATTATCGTGCCTTACCTATGTAATCATTTATTTTATCTTTCCAATCCTAGCCTATTCATCCCATGGAGCAAAACTGGTAGTAGTCCATATCTAACACCCACTGTGTTATCGGTAAATTAATTACCATTTCCCGTTAAAATCTAATTAAAGATTTAACTATCGCCTAGAGTAAAACTGGTGGTACTCCATTCTCGATCATTTCATGAATTCGATAAATTTAATTATCTCATTCTCATTCCAATTTAATTAAAGATTTATTAAATCTCTAATTGGTTTAATCTTCCTAAAAATTGTTATTTAATGATTATTCAACTTTAGGAAATCAATCCTGCCTTTAATTGGGTTAAATAACCAATGTCATTTAAAACACAGCTCACGATAAATCCCAAATTCCTATTCCATCAAAATGGAATCTCCACGGAAATCAGATCAATCAAAATCAATATGAATTTCTGCTTCAGACTAATAATATAAATGGAATAACGGTGAAGATTTTTAAATTCCGTATATAGTAACGGTCTTCCTTCACAGAAGCTCATCTCTATTATTACCAAATCGAATTCCATTCGATTCAAATTTAATATATTAAATTGGAAAACTTTACTTTGGAAAATTTTCATTAAACCTTAATAAAAAGATTTACAAATTCCAAATCATAACTTCACTATTAATTGGGTTAAAGAATAAATGTTATTTAAAACACCACTCACGATAAACCCAAAAATCCAATTTCAGTTCAATTCCAATTAAATATTAATTAATTGGTAAACTTCTCTAAATCTTAATTAAAAGATTTATTCCTTTCTCAACTGGATTTAAGAACAGTGTTAATAAAGACACCATTCACAACAAACCCAAAATCCAATTTGATATTAAACACGAGGCTCTGAATAGAAATTATATCGGCTTATATTCGATATCAAATTCTGAAACCAACAAATATCGTATTAGGAATAACGATATATATATATATATATCTTCCAAATTCCTCAACAATATCCATATAATGACAGAATCCAATATCGAAATATTCCCAAGATTATTTCCATTCAAATCCGTTCCAATTTATACGTTGGAAAATTCTGGTTATATCAAAACCATTTCAAATCCAATTTATTTATTTAAAAACATTGGATTATTATTCTATTTAATAACCAGTTCATTTAGATAAAAAATATATTTTTATCTTTTCAAACTTGGAATTTTTCATCCAAAATCTTTCCAAATCAGTTATTATGATTTTACATAATCTTCCCATATTTTTAATAATTTTATTAAGGCCTTTACAATCGGTTTCCAATAATGGCCACCGAAAATGCATCCATAGCAACCTTTTCCAAAAATGATTTGAACATATTTTAAAATCAACCGTTCAAATTTGAATCTCTTATATTCATTGGAAATATGTTTTTGATACGAACCCAATGGTTCTGGTTTTAGGAGAATCGGACGGTCGGATCTCCCGTTACGTCCATTTGAAGTCAATGGTCGAAATTCGCTGATTGACATAGAAATGTGTTTATTTTTACGCTCATATCTTATCTTTATTGTAAATAAATAAATATTACTTTGGGTATTTTCGTGTGTTTTCACAGGTCGTTAAATAAATGTCTCCTTCATTCAATTAAAGACCAATTGCATAGGAAATGCTACTTCTTGGAATCAACAAATTTTCAATCATAAAGGAAGCTGTAGCACACTGATAAAGCTTGGAAATTTGGATAGAGTGTTCTGAGTTCAGCCAACGTCAAAGCCCTATTTTTTGCTGAAGAAAAGAACATATACATTGCCTCCGTCTCTTTGAAGAATAAAGAGACTAGTGCTATATTATATATATATATATATATATTTATATATATATATAACATATGCACTAAGATTTGAAGAGCTAGACATTTTCTTCTCAAAGAAATCAATTGAAAATCTTGCATATTTACTTGCCATTGAGGAGAAGACTTGACATATATTTACCAGAATACAACTCAATCAAATGCCACATGTCAGCAATCAAGGAGGGAGAATCTTCATAGAACATCTCAAATCTATATCCATATCTCTTTTATTTGTAAATAGAATATCTCAAGAGATATTTCTTGGCCCAAAAGTCATATAGGATGGAGGCTACATCCCCTATAAATACCCATTGTATTCATTGTAACAATCATCGATTATTTTGTAATTCTTCTGCCATTAGCAAAGTTTTTGTTTTTTTCCTGCTATTTTCTAATTTCTTAGCAATTAGTGTTGTCTACACGATTAGATTCGGTAGAGCATTAATTGTATTTTTCACTTATTTTCATTAGCGATTGACCGTCTGATTAGATTCAGCGGTAATCCTAATTTTATTTTCTGTTCGTTTAATTCTGTTCTGCAATTTTATTTCCATTGTTCTATTTTATCTTTAATCGTTGAATTTATTGCAGATCTGATTAGATTCGAATCTACAGTAAATTTAATTGCATCTTTTAATTGTAGTTTCACTTTTTATTTTGCTTTGCGAAAAAAATCAACCTCCAGCTTCGTCTAACACGCCCACGAAACATATAAATAATAATTTTTAATTCACCTCCCTGTGTTCGACCTGTATGCTACACACCTGTATGCTTGCAGAATTTATTACAAATGTCGCGCTTTTCTAATTCATAGATTAGCGTCGATCATTCGCGAACGGTCGCTGCGCGTTCTATTCAAGCCATTTAATATATATAATATATATTATATATATTTCGTCGATTTCCATTTAAAATGTATTTTATAAATTATTTATAAATTCATTCCAAAACGATTTCAACTTCACTTTCAATTTTAAATCAAAATTGAATATTATATATCATTATAATATTAAAATGATAATATTTTCAAACTATCATATTTTGAAATCAATTCTTTTCGATATTCATTATAAAATGAATAAAATCGATATAAAAACCTGTTCAAGTAAAAATAGCGTTTTCTACTTAACTCGGCTTCACATATTCATTTCAATTATGAATATTTCTATATTTTTGTATCCATCCCAAATCGGACATCAAAATCCTATTTTGATTCTTCACTGAATATTATTTTAAAATATTCATTATTTTAAAATATTCGTTATTTTAA
Organism: Allium sativum; assembly: GCA_030737875.1. Taxonomy (NCBI): domain Eukaryota; kingdom Viridiplantae; phylum Streptophyta; class Magnoliopsida; order Asparagales; family Amaryllidaceae; genus Allium; species Allium sativum. Next base: position 568,887,321 of record CM060922.1, read on the forward strand.
AATATTCGTTATTTTAAAATATTCTTTATTTCTAAATCGGAATGCGACTCAATCAATTACCATATAATTTCAGTTATATGGATTTCATACATCTCATGTATTCAACAATAATGATAAATAATCATTAACCATTTAAACATCACCCAGAGTGCATTCTACAACTGTATTAGCATTAAAATAAATAAATAATGCTCATCACAGTCTGTCAAGCCATCGATTGACATACAACTAAATATTGGGATTAGTGTATATCATCCCAATACCCGTGTGGGGTTTTTAAATAACAGCGGTCTATTTAAATAAATCATTAGTTAATAAATTTAACCAATTCTAATTTGGTATGAATTATTTTTCTAATTAATCAATTTTCACTGTTTAAATTATAAATGGATATTTATAATTTAATTTCAACTACCACACTAATGTTAACATTATTTTAATACGTTAAACATTTCAACATCACAAACAACACACAATACAGTCAATTTAAATCGTCCATGGTATGTGGATGAGGGAGGTGAGCTAACAGGCACTGTACACACAATACAGTCAATTTAAATTTCTGAGCTCTTAGGCTGTTCAAAATGAAACAGCAATAACTCGTTGTTCTGATTTGGGAACCTAGGGTTTAGACCCTTTTTATAATGTATTTTTATTATTATTTAATTCAATAAATTCCAATGTTGCTTGTTTATTGCTTCTAACTCCAAACGAACCCCAACGATTGTCGCCCCTAGCCAAATACCCCTATTCCGGACACAATGGGATATGTTTCGTAAGCCAATTCGACTGTTTCGATCATTTTTCACCAAAATTAAAATATAAATCAATATATATATATTGGATTCAAACGTACATTTAAATTATCGGGGCCACATACTGACCCCAAAAATTACAGAAAAATAAATCTAGCTATGTTTTGATTATATGGTCCTAACAAAACTAATTTCATCGAATTTAGAGACCGTTTGCAAAAAGGCACTTTTCTAGTCGATTAAATTTAAACTGAATTGAAAAACACATTTAAATTTACTACGCTCACATTTTAATTCCAAAAATTATGAAATTTGAAACCTAGCAATAATTTGACATTTCGGATCCAACAAAAGTGGGTTCATCGAAAATGGAGGACATTTGCAAAATGGCTATTTTTAAGGGCTATATATATATATTTAAAAAATATATAAATTCCATAACGACTATTCTGAATTTTAAACTAGACATAACTTTCAATTTATATTATGAAATCTGAATTTTTCACATCCGTTAGAAAGATATTGTTAAACAGATTCAAATATTTTTGGTTTTACTGAAATCCGATTTATTTCGAATTCTGTACATTCAGTTGAAGTTAAAAATCGAATTTTCAAACTACCGCACCATTTCAAGCTCGTTTTATAATTAAAATAAATTTATACATTCTAACTTCGATTTAAATAAATTTTTAGTTGTTATTATTTAAAATAAATCATTTTAAATATTCAAAACCCATTAAAATAGCTAAAATAAAAAATTTAAATTGGTTTATAAATTCCGGGTTGTTACAGAGACTAATCCGATTATCATCGATGATGAAAATCAAGCCATGGAAGAGGATAAAGAACCACAAGAAGAACCAGAAGAGGAAGAAGAAATGATGGAGGAAGAATAATAAGAAACTCAACCAACGATTATGGACGAAGATGATAACGTTGAATTCGTAGGAGAGATTCTATTTGACGAAAATGGGAATGTGATTGAAAAGAATGGAGAATTTTGTGTTCATTATCCAAACTTCCAATTCAAAAATCTCCCATTGTTAAAAATAATTAGTGATTAAGGTTTTCTTCGATTCTCGTTGTATTACGTTTCTACGATATATCATCTGCATAAATCTATGCTGTTCTACAAAATTATGACTAATAAAATTGTCATTTGTATTTAGTTATCTCTCTTCAAAATATAAAGAATGATTAGTTTAAGAGGGAGTATTTGTTGGATAGCTACTTATGTTCTATTCGGGAAGTTATACAATTTAGGGGGAATACCTTTAAGATATCTTTTTGATAATGCCAAAGGGGGAGAAATTATAAAATATAGGCATAGTTTATAGGATTCTTACAGACAGGGGGAGTATTAGACGGAACATCATCAATAGGTATATACAGGTATGATATTTTATAAACTAAGGTTGTCATTATCAAAAAGGGGGAGATTGTTGGAGAATAAAGTTTTGATGACAACAACCTTATTTCAATTATCATTGATTAGAAAATATATACTAACACTTTTTATATAGAATATATATATATGTAGGAATTATATACAGGTAATATTACTGAAGACTGTACAGTTTTAAAGATAATAGAGATTTAAAGATCAGAGAAATTTCAAGACTCATGAGTATTAAGATTTCAAGAGTTCAAGATTAATACAGTTATAGAGTCTAGATTCTATAAGACTCTAAATAGCACTCCAAATTCAAATTCTAATTTTCAAATTCTGATTTTCAATTCTATCCTCAATCCTCTCCATTTTATTTTCTATTCTTTTTCCTTTCTTATTCTTCTTTGTTCTTCAAAACTTAAATTTTATATTTATATTCTTATACTTAATATATTTATATAATTTAAAATCTTATAGTGTTATAATTTTATAAATATATTTATATAGTTTAAATTTATGTTTTCATATGTTTTTCTACTATATAATATCAATTTACAACACTAGATTTTTACTCAAGAATTTCCAGAATTATTTTTATATCAAAACACTTGATAAGTACTTTAAAATACAAAATTACAGTAGGGTATGTCGACATACCAAAAACATTATGTCGACATATAACTATCACTTTTTTCAATTTTGAAAGGAAGTGTCTTTTCACTATTTGAAACAATTCAGGACCGTTGCAACCTTTCACACTCTATAAAAAGGGGTTAAAACCGAATTTTTAATCATATCTTCTTCTCCACTTTCATCCTCTTTCATTATATAATTATTCTTAATTATTTTTATGATTTCTACACTTATACTCTACCGAATTTAATTCCGTTTTGATTAAACTTCTTCTCTTTACACTCTCTTCTCATCTCTCTCTGAATCAAATGCTATTGAAGAGTTCTAGGGCTGTTTGTAATTGTTTAGGTTGGGTAAACGTTGTTTGGGTTGAATCAAGTAGGAATTGGTGTGTTCCTTGTAGCCGTGAATTCAAGGAAGTAGGAATCGGTGTTTCCTTGTAGCCGAGAAAACAAGGTAGTAGTAATCGGTGATATCCCTTGTAGCCGTGAAATCAAGGAGGTTGTACTTGACTATTGGAAATAGTAATAAAACTCTGCGCAATCCAGCGTTGTATGGGACTAGACGTAAGAGCAATCCGAACCAGTATAAAATCCGGTGTGTTCTTTCATTTTCTGCATCTTTATTTTTGTATTTTTGTTAAATCTGTGTCTGTGATTGTGTTTGTAGTGTTTGATTCATCTCATAGTTTACATAAGTTTTAGATTTTGTTTAAATTCTCACAAACACTATTCACCCCCTCTAGTGTTTGTTTTTCCTTAACGATCCATTCCGCATTCCCCAACAATTATCAGTAAATTTATGAATGGGAAAATATTAAGTTTAACGAATGTAATAATAAGTGGCCTATGGATTGAGTCCGTTCCGGCAACATGGAGCTGATTGGTGAGAATAAGCAGCCAAATGTAAGATGATAAACTAGTAACTTGAATAGAAAATGAATGTGTAGATGTGAAAACCCGTAACTTCCCCGGTGAGGAAAGCGCGGATAGTTCGAGAACAAGCCACAAAAGAACGCAGACGGAAGAACATTTCATTGCTTATTACAACAATTACATCAGAATACAAGAATATACAGAGTATGAAAGAATAAAATACACAATAAATATCATAGATTACAATACATTACATAGTAGCGGAAAATAATACAATACACAACTAGAAGTAATACATGGATACAAAGCTTTCCGAGTATCGTTCCAGCTGTAAATCAGGACCCTGTGAATATAAATCTGCAAAACCAAAACTACTAGCTGCTCGTGTCAAAATAAGGGCACCCAGAGTTTAGGTTAAAACAATAAACTCCAGGCCAGTCATGGGACTGGTGTGAGAACTAAAAACAGTTATTAATCTTTATTTTAAAGTTAGGTAAATCAAGGGACCACGCCGTATAACACGGAACGGGTTTCCTCCCAAGAATACCAGTGCATAAACAAACAGCGCAATGCTAAATAAAGAAAAATGAAGCTATTATAAGACCCAGGTCCCATCACACAATGCAACGCAAGCCGGGGGATAGGGTTTTTACCTTATAATAGCCAAAGAATGCTTGATACGTTTAAAACCGATTATTTTGATAGTACTATAAGTGTATAGTGTCAAAACAATTTCAATCATAAATATCAATCATTGGCGGCATAGCATCCCATGCTACTATGTCGCCAATACTAGGCTCTACAATCAAAACCGCAAAGTCACGTATTTGGAAATTGGGTTTCCATCTATGAACCGAGGCCAGGGATCGTCCTCTACTGATTCGAGGCAATCTAGCCCATGTCTCAGGCAAGCGCGCAGACAAGCCTTGGATCGTCAGGGCCGGTCCACCGATGTGGATTAAAATGCCTGAACACTGCATCTCCCCGCCCTATGGGGCGTAAATGAGCCAACGAATGACTCCATCGGACCCGGATCGTCCAATCTAACCGAGGCGCCTCGCAACAGCAACAACCACATAAGTCAAACTCGTCAGGGCGTGTAAAACCACTGACGCCACTTCTAGCTAGAAGGAAACGCATGCCCTCCCTGAGGTCCTCTCCCGTTTCTGGTTCACAACCGAGGTGTGAGGCTCGCGAATCAACGTTACACAAAGCTACGCCACAAAGGCCGTGCTTTGATCATCACCACAAGACTTTGCTTTTCAACAGAAGCCTTGATCAATTGCCACTTAGGCATGCCACACAGGCAATTCACTCCATGCGTTTGATATCCATCAATATATAACCCCTGAGCTCGTACGTCTCAGAGAAGGGTGTTAAGCAAGAGAATAAATTCTCCGCCGCCAAACAGATATATATTTAATAGAAATCAATCACACAGACTAAAATCCAATGTCAGACACACAGTCCATTTACAAGTTCGTTCTGGGTCTGAACGAAACCGAAGGCACCTAGTACCCCGCATATCCATCGATCTCCAAGTACGTCTGGACGATCACCAACTGATTCCCTCCTCTTCGGTGTACGGCCCAATCAAGATCATCAGCATTCACCCAAACGACGTGAAGACCTCCGGTCTTCAACCACCGTCTTCATCTTCGACACCACGTCGAATCAGTTATTCAGAATGGGATAAACCCGGTCTTTCTGAATAACTCGCGTATATAATAAACAAGTGTTACACAAACACAACATACGCCTCATTCCAATTTAGAATATTCTTTTATTCAAATACTCTTATACTTTGGGAAAGTTTCCCATTAATTTTATCAAAGATAAATTCTTTAAATTTATTCTTTAATCTTCTTTGAATATCAATTCAAACTAGTCGGGATTAGCGAACCACACCGGAGTAATCATTTATTTTATTTCCCAATCCCCACCTATTCATCCCATGAAGTAAAACTGGTAATACTTCATATCTAACACCACGGTGTTATCGGTAAATTCAATTACCATTTCACGTTCAAATCTAATAAAGATTTAACTATTGCCTAGAGCAAAACTGGTGATACTCCATTCTCGATCTTTTCAATCTAATTAAAGATTCATTAAAACTTCACTTAGTTTTTATCTTTAACTGGGTTGAAGAATCAGTGTCATTTAAAACACGGTTCACGATAAACCCAAAATCACATTCCATTAATTATCGGGTTAAAGAACAAGTGTTATTTAAAACACTGTTCACGATAAACCCAAAATCACATTCCATTAATTATCGGGTTAAAGAACAAGTTTTATTTAAAACACTATTCACGATAAACCCAAAAATCAATACCAATTCAATTCCAATTAAATATTATTTAATTGGTACACTTCATTAAATCTAAATAAAAAGATTTAATCTTTTTCTCAACTGGGTTTAAGAACAGTGTTAATGAAGACACCATTCACGACCAACCCAAATCACATTTGATATTAAATACAAGGCTCTGAATAGAAAATATACCGGCTTATATTCAATTTCAAATTCTACGACCAACAAATATCGTATTGGAAATAACGATATTAATATATCTTTCAAATTCCCATAACAATATCTGTATCATCACGAAATCCAACATCGAAATATTCCGAAGACAATTTCGATTCAATTCCATTCCAATTCAATTATTGGAACTTCTGGTTATTTTTAAAACCATTTCAAATTCAATCTATTTATTTTAAAAATAAATAGAATTATAATTCTAGTTCAAAACTAGTTCATTTCGATAAAAATCTATTTTTATCTTTTCAAATATGGAGTTTTTCATCCCAATTCCTCACAAATCATTTCTTATGATTTTACACAAATTATTTCTATTTTTAATAATTTTATTAAGGCCCATACAGTCGATTTCCATCAACGACCATCGAACTGCACTTACAGCGCCCTTTTCTAAATTTGATTTGGACATAATTCCAAATCCAACCGTTAGATTTCAAATTTCTAATATTCGTTAGAAAGCTCTTTTCGATGCGAACCCAATGGTTCCGGTTTTAGGAGAATCCGACGGTCGGATCTCCCGCAATATCCATTCGAAATCAATGGTCGAAATTCACGAATTGTCGCGGCGCGGCGCGTTTTATTCAGGCCATTATATTATATATATAATATATATAATATACTTCGTCGATTTCAATTCAAAACGTGCTTTATAAATCGTTTTAAATTCATTTTCAAAACAGTTTCAACTTCATATTCAATTTCCAATCAAAATTGAATATTTCAATATAAATTCGTTTTAAATTCATTTCAAATCGATTTCAATTTAATTCGAATTCAATTCTATTCAATTTCAATTTGAATTCAATTCTTTTCAATTTAATTCGATTTTGGATTATTTTCAATATAATTCAAATTTCGAAAACACTTTCAACATACATTGAAAATTGAATAAAATCGATATAAATATCGTTCACGTCAAAATGGCGTCAATCTAATCAACACGGCTTCATATATTTCTATTTTCAAATATTCTATTTCAAATATTTCTTTTTCAAACATTTCTATTTCAAAACTGGAATGAGGCCCAATCAATTACCATATAATGTTAATTATATGGATTTTTCTACAACACATGTATAAAATCACAACGATAAATAATCAACCTTCATTCAGAGTGCGTTCTACAGTGTATAAGCATCAAATATAAATATTTAACGCTTATACCAGTCTATCAATCAATCGATCGACATACAACTAATTATTGGGATTTGTGTATGTCATATATCATCCCAATACCGGTGTGGGGTTTCAAACAATCAAACACAGATTTTATTTGTGCAGTTGGGCGTTGTGTAAAATTTATCGTCCCAATCAATATCAATCAAATCAGTGTATATAAAAAAATCTCCGATTTGTTTATAAATATTTATTTTAAGTACACATTAAAAATTCTATTTTTAACTATAAAATATTTTCCACTATAAAATATTTTATTTCATTTCACATCACATCACATAATCAACTTCACATCAAAATCAAACAAACAAGCATACAAGCCGTCCATGGTCTGTGGACGACGGGTGTCGGGTGCTACTAAACACCGTCTGCATCCTAGTATATATTATTAACTAGAAAACAAAATTAAAGGTGAGAAGTTCTCACAGAGGGTTCCACTCCGCCGGGCTTTGCTTTTGAACTGCTGAATCATCTGGATCGGTTGAAATTCCAATGTAGTCCTTTTCACGCTGTTCAAAATAAAAATTATATTTTTATTTCTTCACTTCAATAAATAAAAATTATATTTTTATTCCATATATTTTTACAACGCTTCTTTTTATATAAAAATTATATTTTTAATCTTCACATCATATAAAAATTATATTTTTATTACTTCTACTTTGTAAAAATCATATCTTTATTATTTTTAAAAATATAAAAACCATATTTTTACCTCACTACTTATATAAAAATCGAATTTTTATCTTCACTTCATATATATATATATATATATATAAAAATCAAATTTTTATCTTCACTTCGTCATAAAAATTATATTTTTATATTGCTCTTCTCCTAATAAAGATTATATTTTTATTACTCTACTTGAATAAAAATCATATTTTTAACCTTATAAAAATCTATGCTTTCTTCATATGAAAAATTCAAACTTTCATAATTAAAAATCACTTCTTTCTCTTACCATGCCATTACATAAATTTAAAACACTGTTATACATACTTTTATACAATGATATGATTTAAAAATCATATTTTTACTCACCTATATAAATAAAAACAATAAAATAAATAAATAAAAAGGCTCACCGGCGCGTCAGAGGCTGAAGGTGGGATGTCAGGGGGTGGTCGGTGGCTCAGCAAGGTGCGGCGGGGTCCTTGGCTTCGGCGCGGCAGAGCAGTGGGCCAGGGGGGGTGCTGGGTTTTCGTGGTGTGCATGTCGAGAGGGGGGCGGTCGATTGGAGATGGGGAGGAAGAAACAGGGATTGCGGAGGAGGGGGGTCTCGCGGTGGTCGGCGCCGCTAGGGGGGCGACGTGGGCGGGGCGCTGCTGCGATGGGGGGCGCGATTTCTTTTGTTTTTTCGTTTCCGAGTTGTAATTTGAAGAGAGAGAAGATGGAGAGGGAGTTAAAGGGAATTAATATATATAATTTATTTTATTATTCAATTAAAGTTGACTTTCTATTTCGACCTCGAAACGAGACCCATCGCCTGTCGTCCTTAGGTAATTACCCCCATTACGAACACAATGGGATATGCATCGTAGGCTGATTCGACCGTTTCGATCAGTTTTCGTCAAAATCAACATATAACTCTATATATTGAATTTGAACGCACATTTCAATTTACTGGGGTCACATACTAACCCTAAAAATTCCCGAAAAATATTTTCTAGCTTCGTATTGACGATACGATCCTAACAAAACTAATTTCGTCGAATTCCGAGACTGTTTGAAAAATGGTCATTTTCCAGTCGATTAAAATCAACTAAAACTGGTCAAATGCGTTTTCCTTTGCCACGCTCACATACTGATTCGAAAAATTACGAAATTTGAAACCTAGCAATAACTTGACATCCCGGATCCAACAAAAGTGGTTTCGTCGAAATCCGAGGTCGTTTGCAAAATGGCTATTTTTAAGGGCCAGAATTCCATAGCGACTATTCTGAAATTCCTTTTTTATATATAAATAAATATTTATATTCTAACGACGATCTATATAAATATATACGTTCGAATTATATTCAAAATAAATTTCTCGTCGTTTTTATTTAAAATAATTCATTTTAAATAATCAAAATTCACTAAAATTGCCAAAATAATTTTTTTTAAATTGGCTCTGATTTCCGGGTTATTACAGTAGATAATCAAGTTAATTAGTAATGTGATAAGTTAAAGCAAGAGCACGATTAAAAAGATTAGACATAGGATCTAATAACGCGATGGCGGGATGCGCTTGGACCAGTCCGTATGTATGGAGATGAGGAACCCAACGGAGTAGACCATCGTAGTGCTTGGAGATACGAGTGGAGCACGTCCAACTGATTATTCTATAGGACTAGAGGGAAGCACAGGGCTTCTGCAGGACATGGTAGGGTACTCTGAGACGACCCTCTGAGGAACAACCGGATGGAGCCATCGCTCGGTGGAAGGTCCGTTGCACCATCTAGAGTATACATTGACTGCAACTATGGTGTGGCAGTCAGAAGTTTATGGCTGATGGCATTGGGTGATTCGTCGGTTTGCCTCGCTTTAGGAGAAGGTGGTCAGGACCAAATTAAGGATAGTAATTGTTGGATACCTATCTTCGGTAGTTAGTGGGATGCGGAAAGACTAAGAGCTAAACCAACATACCAACGATCTTTCACTATTGGGACGTTGGTTGAGGGACACGCCAAATTGGATACTAGATTGGTCATTAGGGGCACATAATTAGCTCTTGATGTAGTCTTTCATTAGTTGAGAGAGGGTCCAGAGTGGGGCTATAACCACCATGAAAAGAGATAAACCATGTAACAACCCGGAATTTTGGAACCAATTTAAATTTTTTATTTTAGAAATTTTAATGGAAATTGGAGATTTAAAAGGATTTATTTTAATATAATAATGACTAAAAATTTATTTAAATCGAAATTGGAATATATAAATTTATTTTAATTATAAACCAAGCCTGAAATGGCGCGGTAGTTTGAAAATCCGATTTCAAATTTCAATTGAATGTACAGGATTCAAAATAAATCGGATTTTGGTGAAACCAGAAATATTTAAATCTATTTGATTATATCTTTCTAACGGATCTGAAAAATTGAAATTTCATAGCGGGAATAAAAAGTTATGGCTAGTTAAATATTCAGGATAGTCGCTATGGAATTTAATATAAAATATAGCCCTTAAAAATTGCCATTTTTCAAACGGCCTCCAAATTCGACGAAATTAATTTTGTTAGGACCGTATCGTCAAAACATAGCTAGATTTATTTTTCAGGAATTTTTGGAGTCCGTATGTGGCCCCGGTAAATTTAAATGTACCATCAAATTAAATAATTTATATTTTAATTTGAAGAAAACAAGCTGAAAACGATCGAATGGGCTGATGTGACCTAGTCCATTGTGTCCGGAATAGGGTTATTTGGCTAGGGGAAACATTCGTTGGGCTAGAATTGGAGTTACTAGGAGTTATCCTCCCCCAGAAATTTGCCCCACTCGTGCGCCCAATAATGCCAGGAACGACGTACAAATGTTGGTCGTTCATGGCAATAATACTGCTGCTCCGGGCATCAGTTCTCGATCATCACCATTCAATATGAAGATCTCGAGAGGCTCTATGATTTTGGCTTAGAAAGTTCCTCGAATTAATTTATGGATTTCCAGTTTTATGAGGAGGAAGATGGGAGTGTGGCTGCCATCGATTAAGAACATGGCGGCTGAAGTATACGTATTAGGGTTTTATGTATTTGGGGGTTTATATACTAGTATGTATATATATATATATATATATTAAATTTCTTTTAATTCCGATAATTCTTGTTTAATGCCACATACTCCAAATCGAACCCAATGACTATTTGGATTATGCTCGACCAGTTTATGAGCAAAATATGTTTTTACAGTTAGCATTGGGTTGGGTAAAAATATCTATTTTCTAACACCTTGTGAAACACTTCACGATTTTATTATAAGGTGTTTAGCGATGTTGTTTATTTCAAAATTTAATAAATTATTTTGAAATAAGATTTCTTAGGTCAAAAGTATAGTATTCCCGATTTTGGACAAGGAATGTTTTATAAAACAAAAAGGATTTCGAGGGCTATACTCGTTAATTTCGAAATGTTTTGGAAGTGGAAATCTATATAGATTTGAAAGTACTTGTGATTATTATGTTGTGAAATGATTTTCCCTACTTCGGGATATGAAATGATTTGGTATGTGGCTAGAGATTCGAGTAACCCGGACGACTAAAAGTATGGGTGTTATATCCTTAAATGGCTTTGGGCGGTGTATACTTCCATGCGTGGGAGGTGCATCGTCAGTATAGCCTGCTTCATAGGGAGAGGTGGACATTATTGAGTTTCTTAGGTGCGTGCCCTTTGCCTTGTCAACGGGGAGCGCGATATTTGGTTGCATACTTGTTTGCATACATTGTTACATTTTGGAATTCATATTTCCAAATGTTTTGTTTTTGAGATCCCAAAGTGAAATCTACTTTATTATAAAAGCTAGATATGTATTTCAAATGATTTGAAATAAAAGAAATCGGGGAATAAAGTCCAAAGAAATAATTTCTGTAAGTGAATTGGATTTTTGAAATCTAAGTTTAGGGATTAAGCCTAAATGGGTAGATTAAGGAATTGCATGTTGATTGATGCATTGTAGACCCATATGTTTATTTATGGTTGTTGTTTATGCAATGGCAATCCAATGGAGTAAACACGTTCCACGTTAGCGGCGTGGTCCTGTGATTAGCCTTGTTATTAAATAAGTTAGGTAAGATTTCTCATACCAGTCCCATGACTGACTCGTAGTTTGTTTCACTTGCAAACTCAGGTGCCCATATTTTCCATACGATCAGTCGAGTAGTTTATTTTGCAGACTTATTGAGCAGGATTCTAGATCGAAGCTAAAGTTGTGTCCAGAGCAATGATAGTCTTCCACTGCATTGTATTTAATCCATTGTAAATTAATCTTCCCCTGTAGTATTATTATGCAATGTACTCCGATATTTTGTACTCTTATGTAACATTAGTATAATGTTTATAAAAGTCTTATGTTATTTGTTCTGATGTGTTGTATGCCTGAAGTTAGCGTATGCGAGATTCGAACGGTCTTGGTCGATTTAGCGATCGATTAGGTCTGGGCGAAATCTGTATCGTTACAAACCATATGTGGATATCTGTATTGTATGCCTAACGAATCTGTCCTTTACAGATATTGAAAGCTCCCGACCGAGTTCTGTGCATTGGATGCAGCCCTATTACGGGACTCGGGATACAGTAGGCAATACGTTCAGGTGAGGGTCTAGATACACACACTGAGTGGTGTACTGTAGACGGTAGGGCAGTACTCCATGTTGAGATGTGATTTGACCGAGGAGTTCAGATATGAGGATCTGTGACAACATATGTTGCATAGCGATGGTAGTTCTGTGCGATTACATGACGTAACGACATAGATTTCCGTACGCGGTTTGGCTTAGGATGGAGGTTGTGTATACTTCCATGGTGTGACGACGAAGACCATACGAGGAGGGTATTATGGGAGTACCTTGAGATGTTGTGTATAGATATATCTTTATATTAGGTTTGATCTACTTGGAAGTAGATGGGTGGGACGTGTGTGTAGAGCCTAGAGCTTTATTAAACTAAATAACTAATAATTAAAAATGTAACTGAACTGTATATATAGGATTATTTCAGAATGTATAGTTTTTCCTCTCACCAGAACTTATGTTTTGACCCCCTCCTCATAAAGTACTCGTAGGTTAGATATATGGCAGAGATTTGGTAGTCTTTAGACACTTGTTAGGCAGTGTCATTATTTCAGTAAGGCTATATTTGATTATTATATTTTATCTATTCCATTGTGAGATGTTTTATCGAGCTTTGATATATTTATTATCTCTGTCTTTTCTGCAGGATACTAGACATAACTTTCAATTTATATATAATGGCCTGAATAGAACGCGCCGCATAGCGATCGTTTGCGAATTTCGACCATTAACTTTAAATTGGCATAATGGGAGATCCGACCGTCGGATTCTCCTAAACCCGGAACCATTGGGTTCGTATCGGAAAGATATTTCCAATGAATATAAGAGATTTAAATTTGAATGGTTGGATTTTAAAATATGTCCAAATCAATTTCAGAAAAGGTCGTTATGAATGTAGTTCGGTGGCCGTTATTAGAAACCAATTGTAAGGGACTTAATAAAATTATTAAAAAATGGAAAAATTATGTAAAATCATAATTAATGATTTGAAAATATTTTGGATGAAATATTCCAAGTTTTGAAAAGATAAAAGATATTTTTATCTAACTGAACTAGTTATTAACTAGAATAATAATCCAATGTTTATAAATAAATAAATTGGATTTGTAAATGGTTTTAATATAACCAGAATTTCCAAAGTGTGAATTGGGAAGGATTTATATGGAAATAATCTTCGGAATATTTCGATTGTGGAATATGTGATTATACAAATATTGTTGAGGAATTTGGAAGATACAGATATCGTTATTCCCAATACGATATCCATTGGTTTCAGAATTTGATATTGAATATAAGACGATATTATTTCTATTTAGAGCCTTATATTATATATCAAATGTGATTTTGGGTTTGTCATGAGTGGTGTCTTTAATAACACTGTTCTTAAACCCAGTTGAGAAAAGAATAAATCTTTTAATTAAGATTTAGAGAAGTTCACCAATTAATTAATTTAATTAGAATTGAAATGAAAGTTGATTTTGGGTTTATAGTGAACAATGCTTTAAATAACATTAGTTCTTTAACCCAATTAACGGTGAAGATATGATTTGGAATTTATAAATCTTTTAATTAAGATTAATGGAATTTTTCCAAAGCAAAGTTTTCCAATTTAATAAAAGAACTTGGAATTGAATGGAATTCGATTTGGTAATAATCGAGATGAGCTTCTATGAATGATGACCGTTGCTATTTATGGAATTTAAAAGGCCTTGCCGCTATTCCACTTATAATATTAGTTTGATACGGAAATTTATATCGATTATATACTGTTATGATTTCCGTGAAGATTCCATTTTGATGGAAGATGATTTTGGGTTTGTCGTGAACTTAATTTGTTCTAAAGGACATTGATTTTTTTTAACCCGGTTAAAGGCAAGATAAATTTTGCTAAAAGCTGAACAATCATTAATAATGAATTTCAGAGATTAAAACTAAGAAGAGTTTTAATAAATCTTTAATTAGATTGGAATGAATGAATGGTGGTTAAATTTACCAAAACATGAGATGTGGTATAAACAAAATACACATGGTTGTTGATATTGATGATTGTGATTGATTGTTTGTTTGGATTGTGCTCGACCAGATTATGAGCAAAACATGCTTTTACATTTACTATTTGGTTGGGTAGAAATACTGGTATGCTAACGCCTTGTGAAATACTTCACGATTTGACTATGAGGTTTTAGCGATGTTGAGTTCATTTCAAATTTTAATGAATGATTTTGAAATGATATTTTCTTAAGTGAAAAGAAATGTATTCCTTATTTTGGACAGGGAATGTTTTATAAAACAGAAAGGATTTCGAGGGTTGTCGAAATGATTTAGAAATGTACTATGTGTTACATTTTAGTTCATCACATAATCGATTAGCTGCTATTGATGATCTATCTGTTTGGTGGCGGAGAATTTATTCTCTTTCTTAACACCCTTCTTTGAGACGCATGAGCACAAAGGTTATGTGATTAATAGTAAGTGATCATATGTGTGAATTGTTGATGTAAAGTACTATAGTTTGAAAGTACTTGTGATTATTATGTTGTGAAATGATTTTCCTTACTTTGGGAATTAAAATGATTTGGTATGTGGCTAAAGATTCGGGTAACCTTGGATGACTAAAAGTGTGAGGGCAGTGGATTTTATCTTAGGGCGTGGGAGATGCATCATCAGTGTAGCCTGCTCCATCGTGCGAGGTGCACATATATATCGAGTTAGGGAGGCGTGTACAATCTTGTCTGAGGGCTGAATACCTCCTGATATTTGGTTGCATACTTGTTTGTATGCATTGTGATATTTTGGAATTCATATTTCCAAATGTTTTGGTTTGAGATCCCGAAGTGAAATCTACTTTGATATAAAGCTAGATATATATTTCAAATGATTTGAAATAAGAATCAGGAAATAAAGTCCAAAGAAATAATTTCTGTAAAGTGAATTGGATTTCAAAAAATCTAAATTTGGGATTAAGCCTAAATGGGTAGATTGAGGAACTGCATGTTGTATGATGCATTGCAGATCCATATGACTATTATTAGTTGTTGTTTTGCACTAGTATTCATGGGGGTGAACCCGTTCCATGACATGCGGCGTGGTCACGTGATTTACCTTATTTTAAAGTAAAGTTTATTAACTATATTGAGTTCTCACACCAGTCCCATGACTGACCTGGAGTTTATTGTTTTCGCCTAAACTCTGGGTGCCTATATTTTCCACACGGGCAGTCAGTAGTTTTGGTTTTGCAGATTATTTCATTTAGCAGGATTCTGGATCGAAGCTTAAAGCTATGTCCAGAGCATTGATAGTCTTTCGCTGTGTTAGTTTATTTATTTCCGTTGCATTGTATTACATTTATTGTAAATTTATTTTGCGCTCTATTATTTTCGATACTTTGATATTCTGTACTCTAATGTAACATTATTATGATGTTTATAAAAGTCTTCTGTTGTTTTTTCTGATGTGTTGTACGCCCAAAGTTAGCGTATCCGCCTTTTTGGTTCGATTTAAGTGGTTTAACAATCGATTAGGATCGACCGAGAAGGAGGGTCGTTACATATGGTATCAGTGCTTTGGTTTACAAAGCACGAGAACAAGTCACATTATAACCAAACGAAAGAATTCATCAGAGATAGGATTAGTAATATCCTATGAAAAAAACTCATTAGAGATAGGATCAGTAGTATCCTAGAATGAGAAACTCATTAGAGATGAGGTTAGTAATGTCCTAGAATGAGTTGAGAGTGATATATTTATAAGTAATGTATTTCTGATTATATATATAATCCGTTCTTAGAAAATATGATTTTTGAATATTTTAAAATTATATGTTTGAAAAGCTAACCAACTCATTGATTGCTAGTTGTGTTGTTTGATTATTAATTCAACTAATAAAACCAATATGACAATGGAAGGTTAAATTTAACCAAATTGAATTAATATTGAACTGAATTGAAAATTGATTGCAATTGGATATGTCATCTATATATATTGAACAGGTCATAGTATGGAAGCTAAGAAGAGGAATAAAATTGTATGCCCGACAAATAGGTACATATTTACTGTATTTATTGGGTTTTGATGATTTTATGAGCCAACTGGCAAGCCGCTTGGCTTTTTCTTTTTCTTTTTGGATTGATGAGGGTCCTGTGAGCTAACTTGCGGTTTTACCGATCAGCCCGTACAAAGGAGGTTATGGCGAAATTTTTCGAAAATTTAGGGTGTTAGCCAAATTTTTGAGAAATTTGAAAATTCTTAGAAATTGAAAAGTTGAAGAATGAAAGCCAGAATGAAAATTGAGTTGGTTAGTTAAATGACTATCAGCTCCGTTCCTTTTCGAGGACGAAAAGATTTTAAGTGGGGGAGATTGTAACAACCCGGAATTTTTGAAGCAATTTAAAATTTTTATTTTAGCTATTTTAATGGGTTTTGAATATTTAAAATGATTAATTTTAAATAATAACGATTTAAAACTTATTTAAATCGAAGTTAGAACGTATAAATTTATTTTAATTATAAAACGAACTTGAAATAGCGCGGTAGTTTGAAAATTTGATTTTAAACTTCAATTGAATATACAGAATTCAAAATATATCGGATTTAAGTAAAACCAGAAACGTTAGAATCTATTTAATTATATCTTTCTGACAAATGTAAGAACTGAGATTTCACTTTATAAATTGTTAGTTATGTCCTGTTTAAAATTTAAAATAGCCGCTATGGAATTTATATATATTTTAATATAATATATAGCCCTTAAAAATAGCCATTTTGCAAATGAACTCTGTTTTCAATGAAACCACTTTTGTTGGATTCGGAATGTCAAATTATAGTTAGGTTTCAATTTCATATTTTTTGGACTTAATATATGAGTGTAGTAAATTTAAACGCATTTGGCAAATTCAGTTTGAATTTAATCGACTGGAAAATGGCCATTATTCAAACGATCTCCAAATTCGACGAAATTAGTTATGTTAGGACCGTATCATCGAAACGTAGTTAGATTAATTTTTCTAGAATTTTTGGAGTCGGTATGTGTCCCCGATAAATTAAAATGTACGTTTAAATTCAATATATATTGATTTATATTTTAATTTCAACAAAAACTGATTGAAATGATAGAATTGGCTTACGAAACATATCACATTGTGTCCAGAATGGGGGTAATTAGTTAGGAACAACAGTCGTTGGGGTTTGATTTGGAGTTCGGGAATTAAACAAGATATTTTATGAATTAAATAATATTAAAATATAATTATATAACACTTGGACCGGTCAAAACCCTCACTATTATTCCACCATGGTCAAAATAGTTCTCAGCCGCCATTTCTTCTTCAAGGGCCAGAAAATTACGAATTTAATTCCACTTGATCCTTGAATCCCCTCAACTAAATCGAATGGTCCTAGTTAGGAAAGGGTGCAGCTCCGCGAGTACTTCAACGTGAACAGTGGTGATTGTTTTATGTTGAATGTGGTAAATGATTTTGGACCAAGAAGCTACGGTATTTAAAGGGCGATTTTCGAGGCTATAGGGCCCTCGAGGTTCTTGCTGTCATTCGAGATTGGGGGTAGCGCCATGATGCTTCCATTGGGGACCTCCGATCAACTTCTAGCGGTTTAGGGGGAGGTGCGGCATGAAGGTTCAAAGGGGGGCGATGGGTTTCTTTCTGGAGTGTTTACAGGAATGAGAAAGAGGATGGAAAGGGCGGCCGTAATTTTTTTTTGCATAGCAAGCAGGGTTAAATGGCCCCTACCATCTTTATTAACAACAAAAAAGTACAAAGATAACCAAAGGTCAACTAATACATCGAACAATAGAAAGGACCATTACATGTTTAAGAGTAACAATACCACTAAACACCCTAATGTTCCTCTCCATCCATAGCATATGTAAAGTTTTCTTTAATATCTTCAAAAGTAAACATCCTCTAGTGTTCTTCCATCTCGTTGATTTAAAAATCAAAAACCATTCTTCTCCCGATTCAACACAAGGCAAGTGTAGACCATAATGATTCAGAACATGCTGCCAAACAAACCATGTGTACTCTCATTCAAAATATAAGTGCTTAACTGTTTCAGAAGCCCTTCCACAAAACACACAGACATCATCATTTATCATACCCATCCTCTTCAACTTGTGCTTGGTATTAATCCCGTTCATCAAAATCCTCCACATGAACACATTCTCTCTAGGAATAGAATTCGACATTCAAATTCTTGAATGCCACAGAAAAACCGCTCCAATATGCATTAAATATTTATACACAGAGGAGACCGAATGTGGCATTGAGTTCCATGTGCCATGAGTACAAACAGAAGGTATGGACGTATTCAAAATAAATGACCATATTGATTAGAGAAGTAATTAAAAATTTGTAAATTAATTATTTTACTATAGTTAATTATGTAAATAAATCGTTAAACTATCATAACTTGACCATTCAAATACAAAATTACACAAAACTGAGTTCGTTAGAATCATGGAGTCGAGCTCTACACAACCAAAACTAAAACAGAGACAGCCGGATTTTTTGACAAAATTAAACGGCCATTTAATTTTGTTAAAACGATCGTTCAAATAAAGATTGGCGGAGTTGAACCCAATGTGAGAACTTCTCTCACTAAATTTTTTTACAGTTATTTATTTTATAACTGAAGGTATGAATTACCAGTATTGATTTTTATCAGTTTTTAATTATCACCAATGTTGTACGGTGCCTTTAGCTCACCTCACTGTCGTCCACAAACCATGGATGATTTAAATTGAGTGTATTGTGTTGTGATTGTGATGTGAAATGGAGTAAATAATATATATATATATATATATATATACACGTTGTATAAAATATATATACATTGTATAAAATTTATATGCATTGTATAAAATATATATGCGTTGTATAATATATATATGCGTTGTATAAAATATATATGCATTGTACAAATCATATATGTGCTTTGTATAAATTATATATATGCGTTATATAAAGTGGTTATGAAATGGAATAAATAATTGTTTGTTAAAAATATAATTTTTAACTTATATATGCGATATATAAAGTGGTCATGCAATGAAATAAATATTTGTTCGCTAAAAATACTATTTTTAGCTTATATATGAGATATATAAAATTGTCGGGTAATGGACTAAGTATTGGATTGTTAAAAATATTATTTTTAATATATATATATATATGCACTATATAAAATTGTCATGTAATGGAATATTCAATTTTGATTTAAAATTGAAATGTAAGTTAAAATCGTTTTTAAAACTAATTTATAAACGATTTATAAAATATGTTCCAAATGGAAATCGACGATATATATATATATATATATATATATATTATAATGGGTGGAATAGAACGCGACGCGCAGCGACCGTTCACGAACTTTGACCATTAATTTTAAATTGGCATAACGGAAGATCCGACCGTCGGATTCTCTTAAAACTAGAACCATTGGGTTCGTGTCAAAAAGATCTTTCCAACGTATATAAGAGATTTAAATTTGAACAGTTGAATTTTAAAATATGTCCAAATCAATTTCTGAAAAGGTCGCTATGAATGCAGTCCGGTGGCCGTTATTGGAATCCAATTGTAAGGGCCTTAACAAAATTATTAAAAATATGGAAAAATTATGTAAAATCATAAGTAATGATTTGGAAAGATTTTTGATGAAATATTCCGAGTTTTGAAAAGATAAAATATACTTTTATCCAAATGAACTAGTTATTAACTAGAATAATAATCCAATGTTTTTAAATAAATAAACTGGATTTGTAAATGGTTTTAATATAACCAGAATTTTCCAAAGTGTGAATTGGGAAGGATTTAAATGGAAATAATCTTCGGTATATTTCGGTAGTGGATTCCGTGATTATACGGATATTGTTGAGGAATTTGGAAGATACATATATCGTTATTCCCAATACGATATCCGTTGGTTTCAGAATTTGATATTGAATATAAGCCGATATTATTTCTATTTAGAGCCTTATATTAAATATCAAATGGGATTTTGGGTTTGTCGTGAGTGGTGTCTTTAATAACACTGTTCTTAAACCAGCTGAGAAAAGAATAAATCTTTTAATTAAGATTTAGATAAGTTTACCAATTAATTAATTTAATTGGAATTGAAATGAAAGTTGATTTTGGGTTTATAGTGAACAATGTTTTAAATAACATTAGTTCTTTAACCCAATTAAAGGTGAAGATATGATTTGAAATTTATAAATCTTTTAATTAAGATTAATGGAATTTTTCCAAAGAAAGTTTTGCAATTTAATAAAAGAAATTGGAATTGAATGGAATTCGATTTGGTAATAATCGAGATGAGCTTCTGTGAATGAAGACCACTGCTAATTATGGAATTTAAAAGGCCTTCCCATTATTGCACTTATAGTATTAGTTTGATACGGAAATATATATCGATTATATACTGTTATGATTTCCGTGAAGATTTCATTTTGATGGAAGATGATTTTGGGTTTATCGTGAACTTTTTTTTTAAAGGACATTGATTGTTTTTAACCTAGTTAAAGGCGGGATTAATTTTCCTAAAAGTTGAATAATCATTAAGTAATGAATTTCAGATATTAAACTAAGAGGAGTTTTAATAAACTTTAATTAGATTGGAATGAATGAATGGTGATTAAATTTACCAAAACATGAGATGTGGTATAAACCAAATACACATGGTTGTTGATATTCGTGATTGTGATTGATTGATTGTTTGGATTGTGCTCGACCAGTTTATAAGCAAAATATGCTTTTACATTTACCATTGGGTTGGGTAGAAAAACTGATATGCTAACGCCTTGTGAAACACTTCACGATTTGACTATGAGGTGTTAGCGATGTTGAGTTCATTTCAAATTTAATGATGATTTTAAATGATATTTTTTTTTAAGTGAAAAGAAATGTATTCTCGATTTTGGACAGGGAATGTTTTATAAAACAGAAAGGATTTTGAGGGCTAAACCCGGTGTTGTCGAAATGATTTAGAAATGTATTATGTGTTACATTGTAGTTCATCACATAATTGATTAGTTGCTATTGATGATATATCTGTTTGGTGGCGGAGAATTTATTCTCTTGCGTAACACCCTTCTTTGAGATGTACGAGCTCAAAGGTTATTTGATTAATAGTGACTGATCATATGTGTGAATTGCTGATGTAAAGTACTATAGTTTGAAAGTACTTGTGATTATTATGTTGTGAAATGATTTTCCCTACTTCGGGATATAAAATGATATGGTATGTGGCTAAAGATTTGAGTAACCCTGGATTACTAAAAGTGTGAGGGCGGTGGATTTTCTCCGAGGGCGTGGGAGATGCATCATCAGTGTAGCCTGTTCCATTGTGGGAGGTGCACATATATATCGAGTTGGGAGTGGTGCGTACAGCCTTGTCTGAGGGATGAATAGCTCCCGATATTTGGTTGCATACTTGTTTGTATGCATTGTGATATTTTGGAATTCATATTTCCAAATGTTTTGGTTTGAGATCCCGAAGTGAAATCTACTTTGATATAAATCTAGATGTGTATTTCAAATGATTTGAAATAAGAATCGAGAAATAAAGTCCAAAGAAATAATTTCTATAAAGTGAATTGGATTTCGAAAAATCTAGATTTGGGATTAAGCCTAAATGGGTAGATTGAGGAATTGCATGTTGTATGATGCATTGTAGATTCATATGACTATTATTAGTTGTTGTTATGCACTACTTGTATTCATGGGAGTGAACCCGTTCCGTGACATGCGGCGTGGTCACGTGATTTACCTTATTTTAAAGTAAAGTTTAATAATTGTTTTGAGTTCTCACACCAGTACCAAGACTGACCTGGAGTTTATTGTTTTCTCCTAAACTCTGGGTGCCCATATTTTCCACATGGGCAGTTAGTAGTTTCGGTTTTGCAGATTATTTCATTTAGCAGGATTCTGGATCGAAACTTAAAATGTGTCAAGAGCATTGATAGTCTTTCTCTGTGTTAGTTTATTTGTTTCCGCTGTATTGTATTACATTTATTATAAATTTATTTTACGCTGTATTATTTTTGATACTCTGATATTCTGTATTTTGATGTAACATTATTATGATGTTTATAAAAGTCTTCTGTTGTTTGTTTTGATGTGTTGTGCACCCAAAGTTAGCGTGTCTGCCTTTTTGGTTCGATTTAAGTCGGTTTACCGATCGATTAGGATCGATGTAACAACCCGGAAATGCGAGCCAATTTAATAATTTTATTTTGGCAATTTTAGCGAAGTTTGATCATTTAAAATGAATTATTTTAAATAATATCGACGAGAAATTTATTTTGAATAGAATTAGAACGTATATGTTTATATACGTCATCGTTAGAATATAAATATTTTATTTTAAATATAAAAGGAATTGAAAATGGCGCGGTAGTTCGATAATTCGATTTCAAAATTCAAATGAATGTGCCGGGTGCAAAATAAACCAGATTTTAGCGAAAGCAAAAATAATGGAATCTAATTGTGACTATCTTTCCAACGAACCCGAAAAATTGAAATTTCATAGCGGGAATCAAAAGATATGTCCAGTTGAAAATTCTGAATAGTCGCTATGGAATTCAAGCCCTTAAAAATAGCCATTTTGCAAATGACCTCGGATTTCGACGAAACCACTTTTGTTGGATCCGTGATGTCAAATTATTGCTAGATTCCAATTTTCATAATTTTTCGAATCAATATGTGAGAGTGGCGAAGGAAAACGCGTTTGACCAGTTTCAGTTTATTTTAATCGACTGGAAAATGGCCATTTTCCAACGGTCTCAAAATTCGATGAAACTAGTTTTGTTAGAAAATATTTTTCTAGAATTTTTCGAGTTAGTATGTGACCTCGGTAAATTGAAATGCGCATTCAAAATCAATATATAGAGTTATATGTTGATTTTGACGAAAACTGATCGAAACGGTCGAATCAGCCTACGATACATATCCCATTTTGTTTGGAATGGAGGTAATTAGCTATGGACGACAAGCGGTGGGTCCCGTTTCGAGGTCGAAATAAAAAGTACCTTTTTGAAATTAAAAATAATAAAATAATATATATAATTATATAAATCTCTCCCTTCATAGTCAGTCGAAAAAAAAGAGAGAAAAGCGACGGGGTGGGGGGCGATTCGCCGTCGCCACGGCCAGCGAGGCCGCCGCGCCTCAGGCGCCGCCTCCCAGGAGGACCACCGCCCTCCTCCGCTTCGAACCCGACCCCCTTCTACTCCTCGTTCCCCTTTCCCTCCAAATCGAACGCCGCCTGACCCCCACCACGCCACCCACCGTCGGCCGCACACCCCAGCTCCCCTCCCCGACGCTCCAACACCTCCACCACCACCCTGATGAACACCGCGCCCCCTACCACCTTTCCTGCCCTCGTCAGCACCTCCGGTGGGTCCCCCTTCGACTGGAAATCCCTCCAAACCCAAACCCTTCGCTGTAAGTCCTTCGATTTGTTTAATTTGTTTCTTTTTGTTTATTTTTCTATGTAATCAATTGCAAAAGTTTAAAACTATAATTTTTATATTACAGAAAGTATAAAAATATGATTTTTATATTTTGGAAAGAATAAAAATTCGAATTTTAATTCATAGAAGAGATAAAGAAATGATTTTTATAATGAAATAGCGAAAAGATTACATCTTTGAAGTAGGAAAGATATGATTTTTATATTATAGAAATATTAAAAATATGATTTTTGTATAATATAGATAATAAAGATAGGATTTTTATTATATATACGTTAAAGTAGAAATGTGATTTTTATAGCGATGATATAAAAATTCGATCTTTATATTAGAAGTAGATATAAAAATATAATTTCTATATAGGAAGGAGCGTTATAAAAATTAAATCTTTATATTTGAAAAGGCGAAATCTTTATATTTGAAAAGGCAAGATCTTTAGATTTGAAAAGGCGAAATCTTTATATAGAGAATAGCGTGATAAAAATATAATCTTTATTATAAGAACACCGTTATAAAAATAGAATTTTTATCTATATAGTAGCGGTGTAAAAATAGAATTTTTATCCATATTGAGTGATTATAAAAATGTGATTTTTATATACATAACAACAATATAAAAATGTGATTTTTATATATGTAGTGACTACGGGCAACGAAAGTGACAAAAGGCGAGAACAATGATGATTTCCTACAATTGAAGTGTCGTGGAGTTGGGATAGCTTTGGTGAGAACTTCTCACTTTAAATTTCTTTTTCTAGTTATATATATATACTAGGATGCAGACAGTGCTTAGCAGCACCTGACACCCGTCATCCACAGACCATGGATGACTTGTTTGTTTGATTGATGTGTTGTGAAAATTGATTGTGTTGTGGAATGATTGAAAAATAAATATTCATTTGTTGAAATAAATTAATTATCGTTGAAAATAAAAAATTTAACGTGAATGTGAATAAATAAATATTTATAAACAAATCAGCCGATTTGTTTATATACACTAATTTGACTGATATTGACTGGGACAATAAATTCTACACATCGGCCAACTCCACAAATAAGAATCTGTGTTTGTTGATTTGAAACCCCACACGGGTGTTGGGATGATATTTGAGTACACAAATCCCAATTATTTAATTGTATGTCGATCGATTGGTCGACAGACTGTGTAAGCGTTGATTATTTATATTTGATGCTTATGCAGTTGTGTGGTGCACTTTGGATGATGGTTGATTGTTTATCGTTGCTATTATATACATGTGTTGTATGGAATTCATATAATTAACGTTATATGGTAATTGATTGGGCCTCATTCCAATCGGGAAAATAAAGAATATAATAGAATATATTCATGTGTTGAATAGAATAAATGTTCATGTGTTGAAACTATTTGTGTTGAGTAAAATATTTTAACAATAAAATTTACATCTTTATCATATTTAAAATTAGAAGCTACTTTACAGTTGGAGTCTAATTAAAAAATCAAACGATAGATACCATAGTTTTATAAAATATTTTACATAACAAAAATAGTCGTGTGTTGACAGTACTCATGTGTTGAGATTAGTCATGTGTTGAAAGAAATATAGATTCATGTGTTGAATAGAATAAATATTCATTTATTGAACAGAATAACGAATTTATTGAAATATATAAAGCCGTGTTGATTAGAGTTGCGCCATTTTGACGTGAACGAGATTTATATCGATTATATTTGTTTTTATAATGAATATTGAAAAGGTAGTGATTTCAAAATATAACGTTTTGAAAATATTATCATTTATATAGTAATGATATGAAATATTCAATTTTGTTTGAAATTGAATATATAGTTGAAATGGTTTTGAAAACGAATTTAAAACGATTTATAAAATACGTTTTAAAAGGAAATCGACGAAATATATATAATATATATATTATATATATATAATGGCCTGAATAGAACGCGTCGCGCCACGGCAGTTCGTGAATTTCGACCATTGACTTCGAATGGACATTATGGGAGATCCGACCATCGGATTCTCCTAAAACCGGAACCGTTGGGTTCGTATCGAAAAGAGCTTTCCAATGAATATTAGAAATTCGAAATCTAACGGTTGGATTTGGAATTATGTCCAAATCAAATTTGGAAAAGGTCGCTGTAAGTGCAGTTCGATGGCCGTTGATGGAAATCGACTGTACGGGCCTTGATAAAATTATTAAAAATATCTATAATTGGTGTAAAATCATAATATGTGAATTGGAAAGAACTGGGATGAAAAATTCCACATTTGAAAGGATAAAAATATTTTTTTTTGTCGAAATGAACTAGTTTTGAACTAGAATTAAAATCAATTTATTTTTGAAATAAATAAATTGAATTTGAAAGTGATTTTAAAAATAATCAATATTCCCAATACGTGAATTGGACTGGAGTTGAATCGAAATTATCTTCGGAATATTTCGATGTTGGATTTCGTGACTATATAGATATTGTTATGGGAATTTGAAAGATATATTTTATATCTTTATTTCCAATACGATATTTGTTGGTTTCAGGATTTGATATTGAATATAAGCCGGTATATTTTCTATTCAGAGCCTTGTATTTAATATCAAATGTGATTTGGGTTTGTCGTGAATGGTGTCTTCATTAACACCGATTCTTAAGCCCAATAGAGAAAAAGATTAAATCTTTCTATTTAGATTTAATGAAGTGTACCAATTAAATAATGTTTAATTGGAATTGAATTTGAATGTGATTTTGGGTTTATCGTGAACCGTGTTTTAGATGACATTGGTTCTTTAACCCAGTTAAAGACAGGATATTGATTTTTGAAAAGATTAAAACTAAGTGGAGTTTTAATGAATCTTTAATTAGATTGAAATGTGAATTGATAATTTAAATTATCAAATCTGAAAAGTGATCGAGAATGGAGTATCACCAGTTTTGCTCCAAAGCGATAGTTTAATCTTTAATTAGATTTGAACGTGAAATGATAATTAATATTTACCGATAACACCGTGGTGTTAGATATGGAGTATTACCAGTTTTGCTCCATGGGATATATAGGTTGGGATTGGGAAATAAAATAAATAATTACTTCGGTGTGGTTCGCTAATCCCGACTGGTTTGATATGATATCCAAAGGAAGATTAAAGAATAAATTTAGAAGAATTTATATTTGATAAAATTAATGGGAACCTTTCCCTAAGAATGTGAAATTTTGAATAAAAGAATATTCTGAATTGGAATGAGGCGTATGTTGTGTTTGTGTAACACGTGTTTATTATATACGCGGGTTATTCGTAAAGGCCGGGTTTATACCCATTCTGAATAACCGATTCGACGATAAGTCGAAGATGAAGACGGTGGTTGAAGACCGGAAGTCTTTACATCGTTTGGGTGATTACTGATGATCTCGATTGGGCTGTACACCCAAGATGAGGGAAACAGTTGGTGATCGTCCAGACGTACTTTGAAATGGATGGATATGCGAGGAAAGTGCCTCCGGTTTCGTTCAGACCTAGAACGAACTTGTAAATGGATTGTGTGTCTGACATTGGATTTTATTCTGTGTTGATTGATCTCTATTAAATATACATTTTTTTGGCGGCGGAGAATTTATTCTCTTGCTTAACGCCCTTCTCTGAGACGTACGAGCTCAGAGGTTGTATATCGATTGACATCAGTCGCATGGAGTGAATTGCCAGTGTGGCACGCGTAAGTGGCAATTGATCAAGGCTTCTGTTGAAAAGCAAAGTCTTGTGGTTGATGATCAAAGCACGGCCTATGTGGCATAGCTTTGTGTATAACGTGAATTCGCGAGCCTCACACCTCGGTATGAGTCAAAAACGGGATACAGACCCAAGGAGTGCACGACGTTTCTTTCTAGCTATGGGTGGTGTCAGTGACCTACCAGCCCTGACATTTATATACTTTTCACCTATGTGGTTGTTGGATACGAGGCGCCTCGAATATAGGTCTGTAAGGACCGGGAAACGTGTGTTCAGGAATTGCCAATCCTCAAAAGTAAGAGAGGACCGGCCTTGGAGGATCCAGGGATTGCTGTGTGCGGTCCCAAGGCATTTGCAAGAGTGTCTCGAATCGGAGAGGAGCTTTCCCCTTGCCTCGAATCATGACGGAAATCCAATTTCCAATACGTGATATTGCGGTTTTAATTGTAGAACTAGTATGGTGACATGATAGATGGTACCCATGCCGCCTATGATTGATATTTATGATTTGAATTGTTTTGACATTATACACTTATTATAGTATCAAGTGATTTGTTTTAAACGTACCAAGCATGTTTGGCTATTATAAGGGAAAACTCTATCCTCCGGCTTACGTTGCATTGTGTGATGGGACCTGGGTCTTATAATAGCTTCATTTTTTCAAAGAGCATTGCGCTGTTTTGTTATATGCACTAGTGTTCTTGGGGAGATACCCATTCCGTGTTATACGGCGTGGTCCCTTGAAGTACTTTCTTTTAAAGTAAAGTTTTAATTAACTGTTTTAGTTCTCACACCAGTCACATGACTGAACTAGAGTTTATTGTTTTAACCTAAACTCTGGGTGCCCCTATTTTCTACACGGGCAGCTATTAGTTTTGGTTTTGCAGATTTATATTCACAAGGTCCTGATTTACAGCTGGAACGATGCTCGGAAAGCTCTGTATCCGTGTATCACTTTCAGTTGTGCTTTGTATATTTTTCCGCTGCTACGTAATTTATTGTAATCTCTGATATTTATCGAATGTAAATTATTCATTTATACTCTGTATATTCTTGTATTTGATGGAATTGTTGTAATAACAATGAAATGTTCTTCCGTCTGCATTCCGATGTGTATTGTTTTCATAGCATTCGTCCTTTCTCTTCTCTTCGGAGACCGGGGAAGTTCGGGTCGCTACAGAGTGGTATCGGAGCTTTAGTTTACAGAGCTCGAGAAAAAGACACAATAGAACTGAATGAAAGAATTCATCAGATATTGGATTAGTAATATCCAATTAGAATGACTCGTTAGAGATAGGATCAGTAGTATCCTAGAACGAGTGTGAAGAGTATATTTTTCAAATGAAAATGGATTTTGTTTTGAAAATTTAAATCGTTTTAAACGTATTTGAATATTTATTTATTTGAATTTGGACAATCGAGTATATGAAGATTTCGCGTATACGCGTCATGAACGTATATTCGAAGTTTTAATATACTGGATAGATATAGAATCACATTCTAGACATCCAGGGATGATTCTGATGATGGTGCATCATCATCAATATTCATATTCGAATTTCGAAGGTGTGATTTCTATATATTTCCATTAGACTGGTGTGAGAACCAAAACTTATTTAGATAGATTTATTGTTGTGATTTGGCATCAAAAACATGATTTTCTGTATATATGTATCAAAATTATGAATTTGAAACTCTAATTCACTAATTGATTGATGTTTGTGTTGTTTGTTTATTTGTTTGAAAATTTTGAACCACTTAGCCTAGTTGAACCAAATATTGAACTGTATTGAAAATTGGTCGCATTTGCTTACATATACATGTACTTACATTGAACAGGTCATAACAAGGGGGCTAGAGAAGAAGAATAAAATTTGTTTGCCCGACAAATAGGTACATGTTTACCATAATTTACTGTTTTGTTTGGGTGATGATGATTTTATGAGCAAATTGGCTAGCCGCTTGGCTTTTTCTTTTTCTTTTTGAGATCGGAGGGCCTGTATGGCAATTTCGGGATTTTCCCGGTGCTCCCGGTGCAGGGGAGGTTATGGCGAAATTTTTCGAAAATTTAGGGTGTTAGCCAAATTTTTGAAAAATTTGAAAAGTTCTTAGAAACTGAAAAGTTGAAGAACTTAAGCCGTAACGAAAAACTGGAAGTTGAGTTGATTAGTTAAACAACTTTCGGCTTCGTTCCTTTTCGGGGACGAAAAGTTTTAAGTGGGGGAGATTGTAACAACCCGAAAATGTGAGCCAATTTAAAATTTTTATTTTGGCAGTTTTAGCGAAGTTTGAACATTTAAAATGAATTATTTTAAATAATATCGACGAGAAATTTATTTTGAATAGAATTAGAACGTATATGTTTATATACGTCGTCGTTAGAATATAAATATTTTATTTTAAATATAAAAGGAATTGAAAATGGCGCGGTAGTTCGATTATTCGATTTCAAACTTCAAATGAATGTGCCAGGTGCAAAATAAACCAGATTTTAGCGAAACCAAAAATAATGGAATCTAATTGTGACTGTCTTTCCAACGAACCCGAAAAATTGAAATTTCAAAGCGGGAATCAAAAGATATGTCCAGTTGAAAATTCTGAATAGTCGCTATGGAATTCAGGCCCTTAAAAATAGCCATTTTGCAAACGACCTCGGATTTTGACGAAACCACTTTTGTTGGATCCGTGATGTCAAATTATTGCTAGATTCCAATTTTCATAATTTTTCGAATCAATACGTGAGCGTGGCGAAGGAAAACGCGTTTGACCAGTTTCAGTTGATTTTAATCGACTGGAAAATGGCCATTTTCCAACGGTCTCAGAATTCGATGAAACTAGTTTTGTTAGGACCGTATCGTCAATACAAAGCTAGAAAATATTTTTCTTGAATTTTTCGAGTTAGTATGTGACCTCGGTAAATTGAAATGCACGTTCAAAATCAATATATAGAGTTATTTGTTGATTTTGACGAAAACTGATCGAAACGGTCGAATCAGCCTACGATACATATCCCATTTTGTTTGGAATGGGGGTAATTAGCTATGGACGACAAGCGGTGGGTCCTGTTTCGAGGTCGAAATAAAAAAGTACCATTTTGAAATTAAAAATAATAAAATAATATATAATTATATAAATCTCTCCCTTCACAGTCAGTCGAAAAAAAAAGGAGAGAAAAGCGACGGGGTGGAGGGCGATTCACCGCCGCCACGGCCAGCGAGGCCGCCGCGCCTTAGGCGCCGCCTCCCAGGAGGACCACCGCCCTCCTCCGCTTCGAACCCGACCCACTTCTGCTACTCGTTCCCCTTTCCCTCCAAATCGAACGCCGCCTGACCCCCACCACGCCACCCACCGTTGGCCGCACACCCCAGCTCCCCTCCCCGACGCTCCAACACCTCCACCGCCATCCTGATGAACACCGCGCCCCCTTCCACCTTTCCTGCCCTCGTCAGCACCTCCGGTGGGTCCCCCTTCGACTGGAATTCCCTCCAAGCCCAAACCCTTCGCTGTAAGTCCTTCGATTTGTTTAATTTATTTCTTTTTGTTTATTTTTCTATGTAATCAATTGCAAAAGTTTAAAACTATAATTTTTATATTATAGAAAGTATAAAAATATGATTTTTATATTTTGGAAAGAATAAAAATTCGATTTTTAATTCATAGAAGAGATAAAGAAATGATTTTTATAATGAAATAGCGAAAAGATTACATCTTTGAAGTAGGAAAGATATGATTTTTATATTATAGAAAGATTAAAAATATGATTATTGTATAATATAGATAATAAAGATAGGATTTTTATTATATATACGTTGAAGTAGAAATGTGATTTTTATAGCGATGATATAAAAATTCGATCTTTATATTAGAAGTAGATATAAAAATATAATTTTTATATAGGAAGGAGCATTATAAAAGTTAAATCTTTATCTTTGAAAAGGCGAAATCTTTATATTTGAAAAGGCAAGATCTTTAGATTTGAAAAGGCGAAATCTTTATATAGAGAATAGCGTGATAAAAATATAATCTTTATTATAAGAACACCGTTATAAAAATAGAATTTTTATCTATATAGTAGCGGTGTAAAAATAGAATTTTTATCCATTTTGAGTGATTATAAAAATGTGATTTTTATATACATAACAACAATATAAAAATGTGATTTTTATATATGTAGTGACTACGGGCAACGAAAGTGACAAAAGGCGAGAACAGTGATGATTTCCTCTAATTGAAGTGTCGTGGAGTTGGGATAGCTTTGGTGAGAACTTCTCACCTTAAATTTCTTTTTCTAGTTATATATATATACTAGGATGCAGACGGTGCTTAGCAGCACCCGACACCCGTCATCCACAGACCATGGATGGCTTGTTTGTTTGATTGATGTGTTGTGAAAATTGATTGTGTTGTGGAATGATTGAAAAATAAATATTCATTTGTTGAAATAAATTAATTATCGTTGAAAATATAAATTTTAACGTGAATGTGAATAAATAAATATTTATAAACAAATCGGCCGATTTGTTTATATACACTAATTTGACTGATATTGATTGGGACGATAAATTCTACACATCGCCCAACTGCACAAATAAGAATCTGTGTTTGTTGATTTGAAACACCACACGGGTGTTGGGATGATATTTGAGTACACAAATCCCAATTATTTAATTGTATGTCGATCGATTGGTCGACAGACTGTGTAAGCGTTGATTATTTATATTTGATGCTTATGCAGTTGTGTGGTGCACTTTGGATGATGGTTGATTGTTTATCGTTGCTATTATATACATGTGTTGTATGGAATCCATATAATTAACGTTATATGGTAATTGATTGGGCCTCATTCCAATCGGGAAAATAAAGAATATAATAGAATATATTCATGTGTTGAATAGAATAAATGTTCATGTGTTGAAACTATTTATGTGTTGAGTAAAATATTTTAACAATAAAATTTACATCTTTATCATATTTAAAATTAGAAGCTACTTTACAGTTGGAGTCTAATTAAAAAAATCAAACGATAGATACCATAGTTTTATAAAATATTTTACATAACAAAAATAGTCGTGTGTTGACAGTACTCATGTGTTGAGATTAGTCATGTGTTGAAAGAAATATAGATTCATGTGTTGAATAGAATAAATATTCATTTGTTGAATAGAATAACGAATTTATTGAAATATATAAAGCCGTGTTGATTAGAGTTGAGCCATTTTGACGTGAACGAGATTTATATCGATTATATTCGTTTTTATAATGAATATTGAAAAGGTAGTGATTTCAAAATATAACATTTTGAAAATATTATCATTTATATAGTAATGATATGAAATATTCAATTTTGATTTGAAATTGAATATAGAGTTGAAATGGTTTTGAAAACGAATTTAAAACGATTTATAAAATACGTTTTAAAAGGAAATCGATGAAATATATATATTATATATATAATGGCCTGAATAGAACGCGCCGCGCCACGGCAGTTCGTGAATTTCGACCATTGACTTCGAATGGACATTACGGGAGATCCGACCGTCGGATTCTCCTAAAACCAGAACCGTTGGATTCGTATCGAAAAGAGCTTTCCAATGAATATTAGAAATTTGAAATCTAACGGTTGGATTTGGAATTATGTCCAAATCAAATTTGGAAAAGGTCGCTGTAAGTGCAGTTCGATGGCCGTTGAAGGAAATCGACTGTACGGGCCTTGATAAAATTATTAAAAATATCTATAATTAGTGCAAAATCATAATATGTGAATTGGAAAGAACTGGGATGAAAAATTCCACATTTGACAGGATAAAAATATTTTTTTTTGTCGAAATGAACTAGTTTTGAACTAGAATTAAAATCAATTTATTTTTGAAATAAATAAATTGAATTTGAAAGTGATTTTAAAAATAATCAATATTCCCAATACGTGAATTGGACTGGAGTTGAATCGAAATTATCTTCGGAATATTTCGATGTTGGATTTTGTGACTATATAGATATTGTTATGGGAATTTGAAAGATATATTTTATATCTTTATTTCCAATACGATATTTGTTGGTTTCAGGATTTTATATTGAATATAAGCCGGTATATTTTTTATTCAGAGCCTTGTATTTAATATCAAATGTGATTTGGGTTTTTCGTGAATGGTGTCTTCATTAACACCGATTCTTAAGCCCAATAGAGAAAAAGATTAAATCTTTCTATTTAGATTTAATGAAGTGTACCAATTAAATAATGTTTAATTGGAATTGAATTTGAATGTGATTTTGGGTTTATCGTGAACCGTGTTTTAGATGACATTGGTTCTTTAACCTAGTTAAAGACAGGATATTGATTTTTGAAAAGATTAAAACTAAGTGGAGTTTTAATGAATCTTTAATTAGATTGAAATGTGAATTGATAATTTAAATTATCAAATCTGAAAAGTGATCGAGAATGGAGTATCACCAGTTTTGCTCCAAAGCGATAGTTAAATCTTTAATTAGATTTGAATGTGAAATGGTAATTAATATTTACCGATAACACCATGGTGTTAGATATGGAGTATTACCAGTTTTGCTCCATGGGATATATAGGTTGGGATTGGGAAATAAAAATAATAATTACTTCGTTGTGGTTCGCTAATCCCGACTAGTTTGATATGATATCCAAAGGAAGATTAAAGAATAAATTTAGACGAATTTATCTTTGATAAAATTAATGGGAACCTTTCCCTAAGAATGTGAAATTTTGAATAAAAGAATATTCTGAATTGGAATGAGGCGTATGTTGTGTTTGTGTAACACGTGTTTATTATATACGCGGGTTATTCGGAAAGGCCGGGTTTATACCCATTCTGAATAACCGATTCGACGATAAGTCGAAGATGAAGACGGTGGTTGAAGACCGGAAGTCTTCACATCGTTTGGGTGATTACTGATGATCTCGATTGGGCTGTACACCCAAGATGAGGGAAACAGTTGGTGATCGTCTAGACGTACTTGGAGATGGATGGATATGCGAGGAAAGTGCCTCCGGTTTCGTTCAGACCCAGAACGAACTTGTAAATGGATTGTGTGTATGACATTGGATTTTATTCTGTGTTGATTGATCTCTATTAAATATTCATTTGTTTGGCGGCGGAGAATTTATTCTCTTGCTTAACGCCCTTCTCTGAGACGTACGAGCTCAGAGGTTGTATATCGATGGACATCAGTCGCATGGAGTGAATTGCCAGTGTGGCACGCGTAAGTGGCAATTGATCAAGGCTTCTGTTGAAAAGCAAAGTCATGTGGTTGATGATCAAAGCACGGCCTGGGTGGCGTAGCTTTTTGTATAACGTGAATTCGCGAGCCTCACACCTCGGTATGAGTCAAAAACAGGATACGGACCCAAGGAGTGCACGACGTTTCTTTCTAGCTATGGGTGGTGTCATTGACCTACCAGCCCTGACATTTATATACTTTTCACCTGTGTGGTTGTTGGATACGAGGCTCCTCAGATATAGGTCTGTAAGGACCGAGAAACGTGTGTTCAGGAATTGCCAATCCTCAAAAGTAAGAGAGGACCGACCTTGGAGGATCCAGGGATTGCTGTGTGCGGTCCCGAGGCATTTGCTAGAGTGTCTCGAATCGGAGAGGAGCTTGCCCCTTGCCTCGACTCATGACGGAAATCCAATTTCCAATACATGATATTGCGGTTTTAATTGTAGAACTAGTATGGCGACATGATAGATGGTACCCATGCCGCCTATGATTGATATTTATGATTTGAATTGTTTTGACACTATACACTTATTATAGTATCAAGTGATTTATTTTAAACGTACCAAGCATGTTTGGCTATTATAAGGGAAAACCCTATCCTCCGGCTTGCGTTGCATTGTGTGATGGGACCTGGGTCTTATAATAGCTTCATTTTTCCAAAGAGCATTGCGCTGTTTTGTTATATGCACTAGTGTTCTTGGGAGGAAACCCATTCCGTGTTATACGGCGTGGTCCCTTGAATTACTTTCTTTTAAAGTAAAGTTTTAATTAACTGTTTTAGTTCTCACACCAGTCACATGACTGAACTAGAGTTTATTGTTTTAACCTAAACTCTGGGTGCCCCTATTTTCTACACGGGCAGCTATTAGTTTTGGTTTTGCAGATTTATATTCACAGGGTCCTGATTTACAGCTGGAACGATGCTCGGAAAGCTCTGTATCCGTGTATCACTTTCAGTTGTGCTTTGTATATTTTTCTGCTACTATGTAATTTATTGTAATCTTTGATATTTATCGAATGTAATTTATTCATTTATACTCTGTATATTCTTGTATTTGATGGAATTGTTGTAATAACAATGAAATGTTCTTCCGTCTGCGTTCCAATGTGTATTGTTTTCATAGCATTCGTCCTTTCTCTTCTCTTCGGAGACCGGGGAAGTTCGGGTCGCTACAATCGACCAAGAAGGAGGGTCGTTACAAATAACTTATAAGTAATATATGACTATGCCTTCTTGTTTAGACAACAAGATACCCGGAGATAAAACCTGTAAGCTTATTTGAATAAAAATCAATTACAACAAATAATTTATATGCTATATAAGTGCAATTAAATCTATGATTTGAATACTGGAAGTTCGTAGCCATACAAAGGAATAGTCTTTAATCTCTTGGAAAATTATCACCTTAACTTGAAAGGAGTTAATTTTTTTTGGGATATAAATCATTAAGGTACTAATGTATTACATAGATCACTAATGATTGATGCATATGTTTACTAAAGTGGGGTGTTCAAATCTTTAGTTATTTGATGTGTTATCAACATAAAATGTAATGTCTAATTGTTGAATTCTTTCATAATTGAACAGATATTATATAGGCTTGGTTGCAGTTAAATGATATGTTGTAATTTATGTATTATGCATGTGAAGTCCAAGTATACATATGCTTAACAATGATCTAATGGTTACACATTTGTGTTTAAGCATGTATTTAGTAAGGTTTATCATGACTGTATATATGTATATATTGATAGGAACACAGGATATTGATAAATGACCTATAAGAGTGGTAAAATTCATGATTAAAATTAAATTGCTTAGATGCCAAGTATCAAGTTGCTGAAATAATGGCTTAGATTAAGTGATGATTGATGTAACTTTTTACGGCTAAAATAGGGGTTAAAATTTTAAAATGTTCCGAGTTATCAACATTAAATTATATGGATTATAATCAACTTTAAAATGACTTAAATTGTATGAGTCAGGAGGCAAAGAAATGTATTTTGAAATTATATGTATTATATGAAATGCCTATGTGCTATATGCTAAGATAGGTCTGAATATAAACATATTAACATTTCCTTAAGTAAGAAATAGGGTGCCATGGATTTGCACATATACATGTATTAAATATTAATACAAGGATGTGATATTTAGCATGGCCGGATAAATATTGAATTGATTTGCAAAGTACTTGAGTAGTAGTGTATATTCATGTGAATTGAATATATGCTAAGTCATAGGGTACACGATACACTGTAATACCTTGAAAATACTACAAACTTTGACTTGATTTTTTTAAGGGGAATGTCTGGGTTAAAGAGAGAGACGGCTTTGAAAGTATAAAGCCAATGTATGCCTGTTTTCAATAAGGAAACATGCTTGAAAATTAAATTTTCTTTTGAGAAGACACAAGTATTTTAAGGTAGGCATATTATATACCTCATATATTTGAAAGATGGATGAAAATACATCCTAGTATTTCTGATCAACTTAAGTACTAAATGACACTGTTTTATTTATGAAATCATACAATGGAATGCTTTGTAGATTGTATTTGAAAACTTAACTTTTGATTATCAAACTTGAGTATGAAATTCATTTTCACATAGTAAACTGGGTAGTTTTAAATTTCCATTAGTAGTGTTAAGTCCATTTTTTTTTAAAAAGTGCTGACTTAGGAGTTTGAAAAAATAAAAAATTGTATGTGCACATGCTCATGCCACAACTTATGCCTAGTTTTGCATACAAAAGGCCCTGAAATAAATATTTCTATAAAAAAGAGAAAAGGTTGATTTTTTTTTTGAAATAATTTTTTTTTACATATATATATATATATATATATATATATATATATATATAATGGGGTTTTCTATTGAGTAAAAACTAGAAATGAATGAAGTAAGACATTTTTATAAATAATAATTATGGAAATATTGTGAGATGGATGTAAGTAAATGATTGTCCTTTTGGTTCAATTGGATGTTTTTCTTATTATTTGCACTTAATACACACACACACACACACACACACACACACACATATATATATATATATATTCGAGTTTATCCAAAATATACATGTATGAGTATGAAATGGTGTGCATGCTTAAGTTAATTTTGAGAACTTAAACCTTATATAAGCTACAGGCTAAACATTTATGTAACCTATAGGATAGGCACAACACTATGAATATAAACTTACATGTTATTAAAAGATCTGTTATAACTCAGTTTGGAGAATTTAAGCTTGAAGCTTTTCTAGAATTTAAATGACTGCATCAGTGACCCTCTTAGATGAAATGCATGGATATGTATGAATTGGCTAATGGTTGCATTAGTATGCAGGTTGAATTTATTGCTTAAAAAAACTATGATGTCCAGGGCAGTGCCTTATATTTAAAAGAACTGTTTTCTTTAAATAGACAAGATTAATGATGATTGAGTATATGCCATGAGTTTGTATTGAAAGCGCATATTTGAATAAGTCATGTGATTGACTTGGTATGGGATAAATTTGGTGTTCAAGCGTTGAATGAATATTTGCCCGTAAGTTGCTTTAAAAGTATATATACGTCTATAAGCCATGTGACTGGCTTGGAATGATTCAACTCAGTCTTGATGCTAACTGAATGAGAATGGTACTTGAAACAAGTATGAGAAAATTGTGGGACATAAATTCTAAAAGGAGGGGTAAATGTGATAACCCTAGATTTTCCCCACTGATTAGTTATGTTGTTTCTACAGGTTAAGCACCTTACACTACAACAAAACAGATCTATTACAACGGGCAATGCCCGTTGTAATAGGGGTTTTACAACGGCCAGCCCGTCCATTGTATTAGGCCTTATTGTAATATGCCCTCTTTTACAACGGGCAATGAACGTGGTAACAAGCAGTTGTAACAGACTTTTTACAACGGTCTTATGTTGTAGTTATATGCTCCTTCAATAGAATAGCAGCCCGTTGCAATATTTTTTTGCAACAAGTATTGACCGTTGTAATATCTTCTTTAACAACAATTAATGCCCGTTGTAAAATGCTGAAAGTTGCAATGGATTTGAATATTACACATAATACTAATAATTTTACAAGAATCGAATATTTTATACAAAAATTATTTTTAAACAAATATTTATTCAAATAAATATTTATTACACTTTCAAATAGTACACATAGTGTTTCCCCTCTATTTACACAATCACTTGTGCGTATACTTCCTCACTACATTTCACTCGTAATTTCCTCAGTCTCTTGGCCAATTGTTTTCGAAGTCCCTTTAATATCTTCAAAAACCACATGGAATTTCATAGTTGCCAGCGCATGTACCCAAATGGATGCATTTGCATAACCTGAAGAATATTGTAGAAAAAGGTAAACATATGATAAATAATTAACTTACATGGAGTTTAATCACATGAATAGTGGCAAGATTTGTACCTGATAATAGTGTAAATATATGTGATAGAACACATAAACAAACAACAATATTCTACCTACCTGAATCAAAATGAAAAAGGATAGTTGAATAATGCGGGCTATGTATGATTATAAACAAGTATATAGAGTCGATGTATGAAGGAACTTTTATGCACCAGTCAAGTAAAGAACATGACGACACCGTTAACAAGATATGCTTTAGATCTTTTCATTCCTCCTGTGTGCAAATACCTTCAAAATAACAATGCATAAACATAATTGTTACAACACGATGATGTAGTTTTGAATAAACCATTAGGGGAATTCAAGTAATAACACCGCAAATTGATCCCTAGTGTGGTTTCTTCAGATATTAGCACCATGTAAGTATATAGCTGACCCTCACCAGTCAGCATGGCATATGTTAAAGCACATAGAGATAGCAGGTGATGAAATACCTAGAATTAAAAAAAAAGTAATAATAAAAACAAACAAAAAAATTTATTGTAGGTGAAAACAACCAATATATACTGTGCTAGAAGCTAGGGTGAGTTGTAGGCAGTTTCATCCATGCATAT
This sequence comes from Allium sativum, assembly GCA_030737875.1. Taxonomy (NCBI): domain Eukaryota; kingdom Viridiplantae; phylum Streptophyta; class Magnoliopsida; order Asparagales; family Amaryllidaceae; genus Allium; species Allium sativum. Next base: position 568,927,401 of record CM060922.1, read on the forward strand.
AACTTGCCATGTGATATAGCTAGTATATAAGAAGCTATCAGGATCATAAACGTGCAGAGAAAGGGAGCTTTACATATTCCGTTCCCCCCAAGCAAAGGATACATCCAATATATCATCGCAAGATCTGAAATGAAGTATCCTACAGACACCTGAAAAACAACTAATATTTAGAGACATAAGAGCTTCTTATTGTAACAATCCCTTCACGATCATTAGGATATAAATCTGAAATGATGACTAGGTAGAGTGACATTATCGTGATATAGATAACATGGGAAGTGGACATTCCCCTATAAAGTATACATGGATAAATAGACGAAAACATGCAAGTAAAAAGAAATCTCACTGTGACTTATATTGCATTGACAATCTGATATTAACATTAAGAAGGATTTTAAAGTAATGTACTTGCTAAGAATAGAAAAAATGTACATGTGAAATTCATGTTATGAAATAGAAATATCCAGTAATTACCTGTTGTTCCACTCAATTCTTTGGATATTTTCCTGAAAGCATGTTAAAAGCATCATGAACTATTGTCATGGTCAGGATTTTTTTTGAATGTTTAGGAGTATAAAATATACCTGTTGAATAGCAGCAAACCAATAAATCAACTCATTCATAAACTTGCCAAAGTCAAACTGAAGATGGCCTTATTAGGGAAAAACATGAACGAAATGAACATATTAAGCTCGTTGCTAACATACTAACTAGAATAAGATGTTAGTTTCTTAACTTGCCCGGCAATCGTTCGGACATTGTTCCAGACACGAATCTTCCAGCATCCAATTTTCCTACACATCAAAACTATGACTAGAAAATAAAAAATCCATTCTTCTATTTATCTGGTAAAATATGGATAAAATCGACGCAATGTTATCAATTCATGATAATATGAGAATTTACATGGGCGCATGCAAACGCATACAGAGGAAAAGAATAAATCAGAAAAGAAATCATGAAGAAAATAACCATTAACTGAAAAATACCATGTTAAAAGTTAATAACTAAATAACATGCTAGCTATATATTATACATAGGCTATATAGGCATTAAGTACTATGATGACTGCACAAAATATTTTCTGAGTTATTTTGAGTTTTATTATAACTATCAGACAAACAATGTAAGCAAGTGACACTTGGTTTAAAATTGTCAAAGTACCTAATCAACAGAATCAAGGTTAAGAACACAATGTCATTTCAAAAGAATACAAGTTCTACCAGTTTCAAAAGGCTAACAATGTTGCCATCAATAAATTCTTCCATTATGGGGTCGTAATTCTATCTAGAACTGCCACAATTTGCATCAAAATAAAAGAATACATATTTCTAAATCTTTAAAAGGATTAAGCAACTGCAAATTGAATGGTAAGAAGTACAATTTTCCTGTCCAAATCCTAAATTGGAAATTAAAGTTAATCAAAGCACATGAACATTTACTGTACATCGATCCGCATTAAAAAGTATATGGCATTTTTATCATACCCAAATTTGCTGAACTTAGGGTGAAACCAAATCAGTAAATAAAAAGCATGAGATCTGTTATCAGATTCAACAACAGTTAGAATAGAAAATCGAAAACAAATGATAGAATGTTAAACCCTAAATCGAAAACAATAGTTTCACAATTCAAGAAACACGCAAAACTAACCAGCGCAAGATTAGGGTGAGGAAGAATAAAAACTTGATTGGACGAGGCAGCCTGAAGGAGGGTGGTACATTCGAGGGAAGGCAGCAGCGGATCTGAGGGAGGCGGCGGCGGATCTGAAGGAGACGGCGGCGTTAGGTTACCGAGGGTTTTGTTTTGCAATATGGGAGATTTAGGTTATGATTTGGGAAGGGGATTGTTAATGACACCCCTTTTTTGGTTAAGGGGTGTCACGAAAGTGGCTTTTTCAATTTTTGTTAAGGGGCGAACGCTACAGGCTAGACACCCCTTAACAATACGAAATAATAAGACCAAAATACCCTTAAACTGAAAACGGTATACTCTTACCGTTTTCGTTGTTTGTTAAAGTTTCTTATAGAAATAGAAAAAATGGTCTAATGAAACCGTTTTTATTAAATAAAAACGGTATACTCTTACCGTTTTTACAGGGTTATTTTTGTCCTATAAAAGTTTGCCTGATGTTGCCCCTTAACAAATTTTCAAACGTCGGTTTCCCCTTAACAAAATGACACCCCTTAACCGAATCGATGGTGTTATTAACGATCCTCTTTGGGAATAGGGAAGACGTTTCTGCTCTTTATTTTGTGGCGCAGGAACGCACGAAGGATTAGATGTAACGTTATAGGTTATTACTTGAGAAATTAAATGCTAAATAATCATTGTCGTAATACAAGAACGAATGATATTTTATATATTGGTAAAATTAATTAATAAGTCTGTTATTTGCGATTTATTACATCAGTAATTTTTTAAATATTCATCCGTATGATTTAGATGGCTAAATTCTTAATTGAATTAGTTGTCGTTCACATACAAATCATACAATTTATCTGATGCGCTCATTTTATATATTATTTTTAAAATTAATTAAATTTAACTTTTTTTATAATTTTTTATATTTAATGGCTTACACTAATGAGGCCCATATGATACGTTCCTTTTTTACTTTGTGATTATATCGAAATGCTCTACATTATGAAGTGTTATTTAATTCCACTGATGATGACTATTTGAAATGAATAAACATATTTTTGTCTCAGTTGTCATATTCGTTTGTTTTTTAATTAAAGTTCAAATTGAAAACGAGATATACCGTTAGTGATTATTTAATAAAAATTGGTATTTGTCTCAGTCCTCAGTCGATATTGTCTCAATCGTCATATTTTTGCCTCTGTTGAAATATTAGTCTCAAGAAAGTATTGCAATTATTAATTGTCGAAAATTGGTAACAAACATTTTTAGCACCTATTACAACAAGCATTTTTAGCCCACTGTAAAATTGGCATCTATTACGGTGGGCCTTATGATTATAAATTATTATATATTTCATATTAATTACTCGATTTTACTTATTAATAACTGAAAAGTAAAGTTAAGCCTGTTGGACTACTGATTATATATAATTACTAGTAGTTAGTGATTATTTAATAAAAATCATTAATATTACAAGTTACAAATGATTAATATAATATTATTAATGATTAATTATTAAATATTAATAAATAATCTAGTATTATTAACGATTAGTAATTATTAATGTAATATTATAGTTAAAGGCAATAATATAAGTTATATAACATCATTGAATGAAATCTAATATGTATTCAATAATATAAAGAAAACGTCATTATTTAAAACTTTTTTTTACAGTTATTTAGGTAGATATTGTAGATATTATTACTTTTACAATGGTGTTATAAATAATATAACATTGTTAATAATTATTATTTATGATTAATTATTAAATATAATATTATTAATGATAGATTACTAAATATAATATTATTAATGATTAGTAATTAGTAATATAATATTATAGTTAATAATTAGTAATATATGATTAATGATTAATTATTAAATAATAAAACATAAATAGTACTAATTTTATAAAACATCTATTATAACAAGCATGAAATGACCGTTGTAATAGTATTCTATTACAATAGCAGGTTTCTTGAAATACAAATATATATATATATATATATATGCATATATACATAATGCAAAATATATATGAACATAAATTAGTTTAAAAATGTGATGAAATACATATACCTAAAATTAGTTGGAATAAGAGTTAACGAGATATGCATAAGGACCCTTATATATACACATGTCGTATGAAATAAAAATCATATATAAGTGTTAAAAAATGCATAGAAGGGCCTAGGATTAAAATATAATTCTAAAATAAAATAGCGTGTGACAACTTACACTACTTATATGCAAATATTAGGTTAAGAATTAAATAGCCTGAGATGGTCTATGTCACTTTTATGCAAATAAGAAATAGGTTGTTTGTGCTAGATCTTACATATAAATTATATATACATGTATTTCTCCCTGGCACGTGAACTACAATGAATAAACATGCAAGTAGCATGACATAGGGTAAAAAGGAATGAGGAAAGGGTCTTTTGTTGAATAAAAGAAACCATTCTTTATATAACTAATGAATGGTAGGAAGTTGCTGGATTAGACAGTAGGTGTAAAATTGGTGTTTCTCATACAATTTTGCTTAGGGTAAAAATGACATTGCTTATTACCCAGAACTCTAGTTGGATAATTATATAAATCATTAGAGAATAAGTTTGCCAGGCTATTGCATTTTTTTCTCCATACAAATAAAATAAGAAATAGGGAATAACAACAACATTTAAGGAAACTTGAAGCCTGATTAAAATAAAAGAAGCAGGGGATTAAAAGGATTTGATATAAGAGAATCGAGTTGAGTAAATTTCATTTAGGATATGGAATTAAGTCCTAAAGAAAGGCAACCTTATCATTTGATAAATATGCTTGTTTATGAAGTGTTTGGCTATGATGAATGATATAAATATTGTTAAAGATTCTTACATGTTTTGCTTGAGACTAATGTAGTGCTATGTTCTATAATAACATTATTGACGATGAATGACAAGAAAGTATGAAAACACCCAATAGGCATAGTTACTATCGATCTCCGATTGCATTTAAAATAATCTATGTAATAAAACATTGTTGTGATGAACCCTGAATAAATAAAGAAGTGCAAAATGTTCCATGTTATTGTCACAAAATGTGGTCTTAGTTGTGAGGATATTAGGTAAAGATATAGGTAGATATTTCTTATGTCTTATGTTCAAAAGAAGGGGACTAGCAGTGCAATGATTTGTCATGTTATGAGCTTCTAGTTCCTTCAATATTGCCTTAAATGCAAACTATGATTTAGCTAGGCTTTTTAAATAAATGAGTTCTAGTTGAAGCATAGGTGGCTGGAAATAGGATGTGCCATATAAGAAACACCCATGTCCACATAATGTTAACAATATGAATTCATAAGAAAAATGTGTAGGAAATACTTAATGTATATTTAAGTTAAATACTGTGATCTGCATGCTAGTTGCTAATTAAACATAGATGAATAACCTGATCTACATCCACGCTGAATATTTTATTGGTTGCTAATTATAAATGGATGAGTAGCTATTGTTTGTTGGATGTGTATTATAATGGATGCTACTAAAAGATGAATAAATGCTTGTTAAAAATGTTTTTTGTTGATTATGTATGATTAAAAGTCTACTTGTTTGCTGTTGGTTTTCATTTATCTTTGAGGGATGGATGGCACTCAACGATAGTATGATTGAGCAACAATAGTGGCAATGGATAAGCTTAGTAAAATAATAAAGGACACAGGTCGCGTAAGCCACATCGATTAGCTTAGCATGGCCTATAATGCAAGCTTGTATATGACCTGTTTAGGCATAGGGATCCGAATGTGCTGGGAGTAACAATGACGGCCTAGACAATGTACACATTGAATTTAAAGGTTGGCTTTGACCTAGATAAAATGATAAATTCTTAAATGAACTTGATGATACGTTAGACTTACTAATTGGAAAGTAAATATCCATGAGTAGGAAGAAAGGAGGGCATGATGTGATAATCTTGAAGGGTTTAATCGAGCTAATAGCAGCAGAATTCAAACTTTTACAACCCAAATTACCAGATCCAAGCGTAAATAATAAATCGAGAAAAAGGCATGCCAATTTAGATTTGCAAAAACATGAGTTTGATGAGGAACATAATTGAATCGAATCTTCAATGTTGCTTGAATCAACTATGTCTTTATGGTATCCACAAATGCCTATCGATCATCAAACGAAATCGAGTTAGGATTTGAGGTACTAGCCACGACCGATTTGGTTTCTTCGATTTTGGGGTTTTAATTTTTCTGTTTATACTGAAAAAGAGGAAGTCACCCCTTTTTTAAGAGAAGGAGAAGCATATCCAAAACGAAATAAAACAAGTATACCTAGTCTTACATGATTTTAAAATATCAATGTTTGATATTTTAATATTCAAAGAATGGTTATCCCTTTTAAAAGTTATTGGTGTGTGTCCCTATAGGTTCTTACAACATTGGTATAATTTTAAATTGTATTTAAAATTATAAACAATGAGCAACATCTAGTAATACATCTTTTTTTGGTATAAAACACACACACACACATAACAAAAGGGAGAATCAAGCCATTCTCCAATGGCTCACAAAAATAGACCTGTAAAAATGATCTACAAATACTGTTGAACACAAAAAAAAAATCAAAATACAAAATAAAATAGAGCACCACACCAAAAGCTCAACCACTCCAAACAAAGCAAGGTGGGTCGAACCAACCAATATGATGGATGAAATGTGACAGCTGCCCCCACACCATCAGACATTTCCCCTGAAATGCGTTGCGCCAACGCTCGACTGGCATGGGACGATCGTCAAAAGAAAGGGTTTAAAACAATGAACTACCAAAAGCCTGTAGTATATCTCACAACGCATGGAATAAAGTATAATGATAACATAACATGATATAAAACAGGCGACACAGTGCACAAGCTGAAAACTAAACCATATCCACCAGAGTAGCGGAATCCAAAATACAGCTTATGATCCAAACCATTATTACAACTTCAAAATACTGTCTCTAAAAAGGAAATAAAAGAAGTACACTACTAATGCCCAAAGCAGTGACCAACAACAACACAGGGAGAGTATATATATATAGTACGTGGAAGCCTCCTGCTCGTCTCCGCACAGCTACTCGTGCATAATCACCTAACCTGCCTCTAGTCTGCTCATTTAGGAGCACCCATAGTAATAAGAAGAGACATAAAACTCTGGGTCAGACGAAAGTCTGGTATAGGCGATAGTAGTAGAATAAAACAATAACAGGTATAAATAATCATACCTGACCTGGACCTGCAACCAAAGAGTTAGCACAACGAGATGTACAATACTCTAAGGTAAACACTAACATATAGTGTAAAGTGAAAGTGTGTATGTCATGGTGAAAGCAATAACAAACATATCAATCATCCTCACATCTCTCACTCAGTGCGTAAAGCAAACGATATCCACCGCATTGATCACCAGATCCATTGGGGCCATGACAAAGTCCAACTCCGTACAACTATCGCTACGACCACTTTTCCCTTTGGGGCCCTAACAGAGTCCCACTCCATACAACCTCTGACCCCACTACTGTAACACCCCACGTCCATTAATGTCACTCACAAAGGGAATGCATTAAATTCCATGGAGCATTTTGAGTAAGTATAGAACAGAAAATCACAACAAGACAGATATAAAGCAGTACTTGAAAATTAAAACTTTATTTCATTGCAGCGGATAAACCCATATGTTTGATTACATCATCAAAACCATAAACCAAAGTCAAGTACATCATATCCATCTTGATAAAACAAAGTACATAAACTGAAAGACATAATCTCCAACATTAAAATAGCCATAAATAAAGAGAAGCTGAACTTTACTTCAGCGGTCCAAGAAATCTTCTAAAAGCAGTCCAAGATCAAACTCCACTGGTGCTAGTTCCAACCTGAGCACCTGGGGGGGGGGGGGAGGGAAGGAAAGAGATGGAAAAAGGGGGTCAGACATAAAGTCTGGCGAGGGCGATAATTCTAACAATATAATTAACAAAGTAACTAGGCTAAGGCATAAGTTGGAAAATAAGGAAATGACCATGAATCATTGAGTATGGCAGAGTAAACAAGGAAACAAGAAGAATAACGATATTGTTAAAGCACACCTAACCCACTAAAATGAATTTACTAAACTACCCCAACACTATAGGATAATTGCTATACTGCACCACCACTAGTCACCCTAAGGTTGATCCTGCCTAGAGACTTAATAATGATATTGGTAGTTTCGTGCACCCCTAGCTACCTTCATAAGTGCCGTCTTCCCCTATCTCCACTAGGTGTACCCACTACCCCCCAAGCGATTGGCTCCCTAACTCGTAGATACCCGTGCTGGCCCCACATTGGGGTTTATCGCTCCCCAAAGTGGCAACCCGATACCACCAAGAATGCACGGCTTATACCTACACGATGCAACAACGTCTTACCTACCAGCCCGGGTCCACACACGCATATGAACCCGTTGGACTTGCGTTGCCACCGTTAACCTGGTTTGGCCTCTTATAGTCAAGCCTAGTATGCGTGTCCCGTCCTCGACTTGGGTCGAGCCCACAAAGATACGTATGGGTTACTGGTTGAAACGGGCCCCCATTACTTGACACAAGCTATCCACCTAAGCTTGGTCCCCTCTAGTACATCCCACTTAACCCACTTCTTATTCATGTTTCCATTACATGTTTCATGTTTTGGTTAAGTGTTTCTAATCGTATTTCAAAATGCCACCCAAGGCACCCACTAGATTCCACATGCCCACCCAAGGCACCCACTTAACCCCCTCATGTCCCACTACATGCTTATCTGGTTAAGTGTTTCTTAATTCATTAAGACCGTAACCTCATAAAGACCTCTCACATTAGACTGGCATTTGTGGCAGCTGGATTTGCCGGGCGGGTCCGGGCAGTCTTACACCACAAAAGAGCCTAACCTCGTGTCTTTACAATTGTTACGTATTTAGTTTATGCCTAAGACCTCTCATATTAGACTGGCATTTGTGGCAGCTGGATTTGTCGGGCGGGTCCGGGCAGTCTTACACCACAAAAGAGTCTAACCTCGTGTCTTAGACGATTAATTATTCCTAATTAATCACCCCCCAATTTGAATTAAGTTCCCTATTCAAATTATCAATCAATTCCAAATTTAGCGATGTCCATAATTGACTCAATTATGTCCATCCATTTATGGTATGTAAAATCATACCAATTTCACCACAATTTTATTTTATGCCTTTTAAGGCATTTATGCCAATTAAACATTTTTAATATTATCCCCTTTTTCCCCACGTAGTACGTTTGTTCGTTTAACGTAAAAATATACGTTAGACTCGAATAGTCTAACTCATGAAATAAAAGAAAACATCACATATATACACATAATTAAAACATAGATCTAACATAGGGGTGAACTTGCATATGTGAATGATGTTCTACATCTAAAACTTGCATAGGCCAAAATTACAACTTGCATAACAACATATGTCATGGTTCCAAATTTAAAGGTGTGAACTTGATGAGAAAATGGCCACAAACTTGCATAAACATCATGTATAACATAGATCCAAATCTAAAGGTGTTAACTTGATGAAATAATGGCCACAAACTTGCATAGACAACATATGTCATAAACCTATATCTAAAGGGGTTAAACTTGCATAGGTAATAACATAACATGATTCATGTCCAACTCATAAATTCACATATGTGATTTATACATCGCCACAATGGTGTGAACTAACATGTAAAGTATCATGTCATAGCCTAATCTTTCAATTTAATTCTCACATAAACTAGGTGCCATAATCATGTAAGGTCACATGTAATTCTACCCAAACTTGTATATGGTTCATGTTAGAATCAACATCTAAACTTTCCTACATATGATTTATCATATGAATCAATATCACAAACTAGCATAAGAAACATGACGATTTGATTATATATAAAATTACAACATGGATGATAGCAACATAACTTTGCATCACAACATAACATCATAGATATTTCAATCATAATCCTACAACATAATTACAACATGTAATCAATAATTCATATCACATCCATACAATCCGCGTTATAACTTAATCTAATTAAATTACTAATTATTTTGCTAAAATTATCGAACTCACAACTCAAAAGCAGTCTTGAGTTCTGAATTCTGATTTCTGGAGTTGAATTAGCACTCCTTTGATGAAGAATCGCTTTTAGAGTTGAATAGTTCTGATTTGGTTGCTGTTCTTCCTCTTTAATTTGGTGGCGGCTGCTCTAGGGTTCAAGACAACAGCATGACGGCCATAGGTTTAGTTTTAGTTCTGATTTAGAGTTTGAGTCTATCGGTCTTTTTATAGAGTTATGAATTAATTTAAGCCATCGGATGTTCTTAGGATTAATCAAAACCATTCAATCATGATAGGGCGATGAGTCAGCCCTAATGACTCAGCAAGGAGTCAGAATGGACTCAACAACACGGGTCAGCCTGAACCAGAAAGCTGTGTAGGATCCAGCCTCGGCCTGGGCGCACTTGGAAGGTGCGCCAGTGTTAATATGTACTGGCACACTTCCCAAGTGCGCTAGTGCATTTATATTTTTTTCTTTACTTTGCCACCAAACTTCGTTCGTCCGTAACTCTTTCATCCGGTACTCGTTTCCCGCAAACTCAGACTCTATCTTCACTAGAATTCCGAGACGAACACAATAGCGCAACCCAATCCCCATAATTCTCACATCTGAGACTAATTATTCTTTACTTTATTTAATTCGATTATTCAAAAATCTGGGGTGTTACATTCTCCCCTCCTTAAAGGATTTCGCCCCCGAAATCTCTAAGTTAAGGAGAATGTATATCCTACCAGCCAAACAACCATCTACTCAACCATCAAACACGACATCCATTGTCCTTATAAAATTTCTAATGTTGTATGAACATATGCAAGAAGTGTGTGTATATGTTCCTTATCTAATGCAAAATCAGGCGGTCTACTGATTCAGTTGACCTCCTTAATGCAAACCATGATAGTGCCATGCATCCATTATGTATGTGAAAGAACCTTATCGATACATATCATTTCTACATGTGTGCACAACCATTCACCAAAATGCAACATCCATATGATGGTACAACCATTATTCATCCATTACTTAAATATGTACACACATTTATATGCAATATGCAATATGAAGTGACTGAGCCGATCTAGTGCCTAAAGTGTGTGTATATGCATCCACGAGCAACCACTAGCAAACACTTGCATCCACGGGCATCCATCATCCATAACATGTCTCAAATACATGTTTCAACCATAGGACTACCCTATATAAAGGTCAAAGATACTAGTGAGAGGACGTACTAAAGATAAGATAAGTACATGGTAAGCGATAAAGGAGAAATTAAAAGACATACCCTCGAAAAGAAAAGGGTACAATGAACGCATCTTCGCTTCCGTCTCCCAAGTAGCGTTGCTCTCATCATCTCCCCATTGCACTTTGACTAGTTTGACCTCTCGATTTCTCAATTTCTTAATTTCCGACCCAAGAATGCGCGTAGGAGCTCGTCGAATCGTTGCATCACGCTCGATCTCCACCTCTCTAGGCAAGCTCGGCTCTACCACTTCCGCGGTCTCGTGCAAGCACTTCCTCAAATGTGATACATGGAATACGTCGTGTACACCACTAAGTCTCTCGGGCAACTCCACTCTATACGCCATCTTCCCAATCCTTTCCTTAATAGGAAACGGCCCTACGAACCTTGGTGCTAACTTCCCAACGTACCCAAAGTGAACGGCGTTCCGTAATGGAGACACTTTGACAAAGACCATGTCCCCAACATCAAACTCAAGATCTGACCTCCTCTTGTCCGCATAAGATTTCTGCCTATCTTGCGCCGTCTTCATCCTCCTTCGAATTAGATCGATCTTCTCCGAAGTCTCTCTAATCATATCGGGTCCAAGCAAGATCTTATCCATAGATTCCCACCAACATGTAGGCGAACGACACGGCCGTCCATAAAGAGCTTCGAATGGTGCCATGCCAATGCTAGACTGAAAGCTGTTATTATATGCGAATTCTACCAACGGAAGATGTTCCTCCCATGTACCTCCGAAATCTAAGACACATAACCTCAACAAGTCCTCTAGAATACGATTCACCCTCTCGGTCTGGCCGTCCGTCTGAGGATGATATGCGGTGCTCAAACATAACTGAGTCCCTACCGCCTCTTGCAAGCTTCTCCAAAATTCGCTAGTGAAAATAGGATCGCGGTCGCTCACTATGCTAGAAGGAACACCGTGCAAACGAACTATTTCTCGAATGTATACGGAGGCTAACCATGGAGCGGTCCTCTTACTCTTCACGGGAATGAAATGGGCGCTCTTAGTAAGTCTGTCTACCACGACCCAAATCTCCGTATTACCCTTCCTTGATCTCGGTAATCCATCAATAAAGTCCATCGAGACGCTTTCCCACTTCCATTGTTGGACCTCCAATGGGTGTAGCAATCCACTAGGCTTCTTTTGCTCCGCTTTTACTTGTTGGCACACCAAGCATCTAGCGACATACTCAGCCACCTCTTTCTTCATGTCGGCCCAAAAGTAAACTCGTCTCATGTCCATGTACATCTTGTCCCCGCCGGGATGAATGGTCATCTTCGAACGATGTGCATCATCAAGAATGGTCTTCCTTAGGTCATCGTCTTTTGGTACACAAAGTCTACTGTCCCTACGTAACCAACCCTTATCATCTAGGGTATACCCACGGAGATGGATCGATGACTCCCCTCCTTTGAGCTTTTCTACTAACTCAACCAACTGTGGGTCATCTCGCTGTGCCTCACCAATCCGTCCCAAAAGCGTAGGTCTGACCTCTAAGGATGCTAGCAAACCGGGTACGAAGTCAATGGAAGGTGTAAAGTCAAACGTAGAGATGAACTCTAAACTTTGCCGCTCAACAAACAACGGACTCAAGGATAATCTTTTTCTTCTTAAGGCATCTTCCACCACGTTACCCTTGCCAGGGGTATATGCTATCTCGAAGTCGTAGGATGCTAAGAACTCCATCCACCTTTGCTGCCTTAAGTTCAATTCCTTCTGAGAGAACAAGTATTTTAACGACTTGTGGTTAGTGAACAATTCGAATTTCTCGCCAAGAAGATAATGACGACAAGACTTAAGCGCGAAAACAATAGCGGCCAACTCTAGGTCATGTGTAGGGTAATTTCTTTCATGCACTCTCAACTGCCTTCCACCATAGGCTATTACCCTTCCCTCTTGCATTAGGATTGCGCCTAGCCCTGTCCCACAAGCGTCAGTATAAATGGTAAATGGCTTACTCCCATCTGGCAATACTAAGACTGGGGTTGTGGTCAAAACTCTCTTTAAACATTGGAACGCATCATCACAATCTACGTCCCACGTGAAGACTAAGTTATTCTTCGTCAAGCGTGTTAATGGAGCTGATATTTTTGCGAAGTCTTTGATAAACTTCCTATAGTAGCCAGCCAACCCTAAGAAACTTCTCACCTCGGTAGCATTTTTAGGAACCTTCCAATCTTGGATGGCCACTATCTTCGCGGGATCCACGGCTATCCCTTCTTTGGAAACCACGTGCCCTAAGAATCGCACTTCTTTCCTCCAAAAGTGACATTTGGAAAATTTAGCTTTAAGGCTATGCGCTCGAAGAGTCTCCAACACTTCCCTAAGATGTAGGGCATGCTCTTCTTCGCTATTAGAAAAGATCAAGATGTCATCTACAAAGACTACCATGAATTTATTAAGGTACTCCCTAAACACCCTACTCATCAAATCAACAAAGTATGTGGGGGCGTTTGTCAAACTGAAGGGCATCACAAGCCACTCGAAGAAACCGTCTGGAGTCCTAAAGGCAGTCTTGTCTATGCTATCCTCAACCACTCTCAACTGATGGAAACCCGTGGCTAAGTCCAACTGCGAAAACACTGAGGCGCCAACTAACTGATCGAAGAGATCGTCAATCCTCGGCAGTGGGTGTCTATTCTTCTTAGTAAGTTTATTAAGTTCTCTATAGTCCACACAAAGTCTAAGAGACCCATCCGCCTTCGTGGCAAATACTACTGGAGCACCCCACTCCGATATACTACGTCTGATGAACCCCTTCTCAAGCAATTCTTTCATTTGCTTACTGAGTTCTCTTCTCTTTCTTGGAGCCATGTGGCGCACTGGCAATGCAACTGGCTTTGCATTGTCCACTAGATATATTCGAAAGTCTATCTCACGTTTCGGGGGTAAACCCCTCACCTCATCGAAGACATCAGCATATTCACGGACTATGGGAACAGAATGTAAATCATCATTGGATGCGTCAAGGGATTCTAGGTAACTAAGCATTACTGGACCTCTAGGGTCACAAGAAATATCAAGGGTCTTTCCTGAACGAGTCAACAATCTAACTACCCTTCTTTCACAATCTAGGATGGCCCCATATCTAGTTAGCCAATCCATACCTAGAATTAAACCGTAGCCCATGAAGCCAAGAACAAAAGTGTTGCACTCAAACTCAACGCCCAAGATAAATACTCTCAAATCCCGACAAATCATAGAAAGATGAGCCGAACCACCAATAGGATTTGAGACTACTAAGGGATCAGTAACAAGACTAGTATCTAGGTGTAGTGTTTCATCTAATGATGTAGAGATAAACGAATGCGATGCGCCAGAATCGAATAAAGTACGGACATGATGATCAAACAGGAAAACTAATCTTTCAACGGAAATTGCTCTACCTCGTTCTTGCAGCGGTGGGACCACGAGAGCCTGAACTTGTCCCCTTGCCTGCCCGGGTGCCATAAGAGCTTGCACCTGTCCTCCCGAGGTAGACCCTGCCCTCTGCCCTTTCTTTGGGCAGTCCTTAATAAGATGTCCCACTTCGCCACAGTGGAAACAACCGGTCTTCTTCTTCTTCCTACAATCTTTGCTTAGATGGCCGGGTGTCCCACATTTAAATCATTTCTTCTTCCCCTTAGCATTATTGCCTTTACCACCTTTCTTGTTCTGTTGTTGTTGTTGCGACTTCTTTTGATCCCCTTTCTTCTCGGGTGCCTTATTAGCATTGGTGCCCTTCTCCTCTCATGCATGAGTGCCATGTCAACTAACCTCTCAAAGGTAGCCCCCATGGGGATGTGGGTCATAGCTAACCCATGAAACGACTCGTTTAAACCCTTAACAAATCTTAGAGCCTTCGTTTCTGGAGTGTTCACCAAGTCTAAGCCAAACCTTGCCAATTGGTTGAATTTGTTAACGTACTCTTTCACCGATAAATTCTCTTGCTTCAGTGACAAGAACCTTTCCATGTATAGATTCTCTTCAGCCCGTGAGAGAAACTTTGCCTCAAACCTCTGCCTAAAATCTTGCCATGTATCGACTGGACGGCCCCCATTTGTGACCTCCCTCCAAAACGAGGCCTCATCAATCATTAGCCACGCAGCTAGCTGGACTTTCCTTCCATCATCCACTTCAAAAATTCCTAACAATTCTTCCACCTCCTTTAGCCAGTTACGAGCTTCAACAAATGTCTTCGTCCCGTGAAAAGGTTTTCCACCAATTGCTCTAAAGTCCTTACATATCATTGCGAAATTATCGACACGAGGAGGAGGAGAAGGAGGATTTGCTGGACCTGTGGCGGCGGCCCTAGCCTTAAGATATTGACGGAACCAACCGGGCACATGAACGCCCTCTGGTATCTCAGATGCTTCAGACATGCTGAAACGAAAAAGGAAAGAATCAATACAAAAAGGACTGAAGGAAAGATATATGGCTCTTGGGGTTATGCTTTCTAAAATATATTTTTCTCTTGAAAATACTTTCCTTAAATCATACTTTTGAAAGTACCATTTTATAAAAATTGCTTTGAAAAATAGTTTTTCAAAAATTCATATCTGTTCTGGTAACCTTCAGCTCTTATACCACGTGTAACACCCCACGTCCATTAATGTCACTCACAAAGGGAATGCATTAACTTCCATGGAGCATTTTAAGTAAGTATAGAACAGAAAATCACAACAAGACAGATATAAAGCAGTACTTGAAAATTAAAACTTTATTTCATTGCAGCGAATAAACCCATATGTTTGATTACATCATCAAAACCATAAACCAAAGTCAAGTACATCATATCCATCTTGATAAAACAAAGTACATAAACTGAAAGACATAATCCCCAACATTAAAATAGCCATAAATAAAGAGAAGCTGAACTTTACTTCAGCGGTCCAAGAAATCTTCTAAAAGCAGTCCAAGATCAAACTCCACTGGTGCTAGTTCCAACCTAAGCACCGGGGGGGGGGGGGGGGAGGGAAGAGATGGAAAAAGGGGGTCAGACATAATGTCTGGCGAGTGCGATATTCTAACAATATAATTAACAAAGTAACTAGGCTAAGGCATAAGTTGGAAAATAAGGAAATGACCATGAACCATTGAGTATGGCAGAGTAAACAAGAAAACAAGATGAATAACGATATGTTAAAGCGCACCTAACCCACTAAGATGAATTTACTAAACTACCCCAACACTATAGGATAATTGCTATACTGCACCACCACTAGTCACCCTAAGGTTGATCCCGCCTAGAGACTTAATAATGATATTGGTAGTTTCGTGCACCCCTAGCTACCTTCATAAGTGCCGTCTACCCCTATCTCCACTAGGTGTACGCACTACCCCCAAGCGATTGGCTCCCTAACTCATAGATACCCGTGCTGGCCCCACAGTGGGGTGTATCACTCCCCAAAGTGGCAACCCGATACCACCAAGAATGCACAGCTTATACCTACACGATGCAACAACGTCTTACCTACCAGCCCGGGTCCACACACGCATATGAACCCGTTGGACTTGCGTTGCCACCGTTAACCTGGTTTGGCCTCTTATAGTCAAGCCTAGTATGCGTGTCCCGTCCTCGACTTGGGTCGAGCCCACAAAGATACGTATGGGTTACTAGTTGAAACGGGCCCCCATTACTTGACACAAGCTATCCACCTAAGCTTGGTCCCCTCTAGTACATCCCACTTAACCCACTTCTTATTCATGTTTCCATTACATGTTTCATGTTTTGGTTAAGTGTTTCTAATCGTATTTCCAAATGCCACCCAAGGCACCCACTAGATTCCACATGCCCACCCAAGGCACCCACTTAACCCCCTCATGTCCCACTACTTGCTTATCTGGTTAAGTGTTTCTTAATTCATTAAGACCGTAACCTCATAAAGACCTCTCACATTAGACTGGCATTTGTGGCAGCTGGATTTGACGGGCGAGTCCGGGCAGTCTTACACCACAAAAGAGCCTAACCTCGTGTCTTTACAATTGTTACGTATTTAGTTTATGCCTAAGACCTCTCACATTAGACTGGCATTTGTGGCAGCTGGATTTGCCGGGCAGGTCCGGGCAGTCTTACACCACAAAAGAGTCTAACCTCGTGTCTTAGACGATTAATTACTCCTAATTAATCACCCCCTAATTTGAATTACTTTGCCTATTCAAATTATCAATCAATTCCAAATTTAGCGATGTCCATAATTGACTCAATTATGTCCATCCATTTATGGTATGTAAAATCATACCAATTTCACCACAATTTTATTTTATGCCTTTTAAGGCATTTATGGCAATTAAACATTTTTAATATTATCCCCTTTTTCCCCACGTAGTACGTTTGTTCGTTTAACGTAAAAATATACGTTAGACTCGAATAGTCTAACTCATGAAATAAAAGAAAACATCACATATATACACATAATTAAAACATAGATCTAACATAGGGGTGAACTTGCATATGTGAATGATGTTCTACATCTAAAACTTGCATAGGCCAAAATTACAACTTGCATAACAACATATGTCATGGTTCCAAATTTAAAGGTGTGAACTTGATGAGAAAATGGCCACAAACTTGCATAAACATCATGTATAACATAGATCCAAATCTAAAGGTGTGAACTTAATGAAATAATGGCCACAAACTTGCATAGACAACATATGTCATAAACCTATATCTAAAGGGGTTAAACTTGCATAGGTAATAACATAACATGATTCATGTCCAACTCATAAATTCACATATGTGATTTATACATCGCCACAATGGTGTGAACTAACATGTAAAGTATCATGTCATAGCCTAATCTTTCAATTTAATTCTCACATAAACTAGGTGCCATAATCATGTAAGGTCACATGTAATTCTACCCAAACTTGTATATGGTTCATGTTTGAATCAACATCTAAACTTTCCTACATATGATTTATCATATGAATCAATATCACAAACTAGCATAAGAAACATGACGATTTGATTATATATAAAATTACAACATGGATGATAGCAACATAACTTTGCCTCACAACATAACATCATAGATATTTCAATCATAATCCTACAACATAATTACAACATGCAATCAATACTTCATATCACATCCATACAATCCGCATTATAACTTAATCTAATTAAATTACTAATTATTTTGCTAAGACTATCGAACTCACAACTCAAAAGTAGTCTTGAGTTCTGAATTCTGATTTCTGGAGTTGAATTAGCGCTCCTTTGATGAAGAATCGCTGTTAGAGTTGAATAGTTCTGATTTGGTTGATGTTCTTCCTCTTTAATTTGGTGGCGGCTGCTCTAGGGTTCAAGACAACAGCATGACGTCCATAGGTTTAGTTTTAATTCCGATTTAGGGTTTGATTCTATGGGTCTTTTTATAGAGTTATGAATTAATTTAAGCCGTCGGATGTTCTTAGGGTTAATCAAAACCATTCAATCATGATAGGGCGACGAGTCAGTCCTAATGACTCAGCAAGGAGTCAGAATGGACTCAACAACACGGGTCAGCCTGAACCAGAAAGCTGTGCAGGCTCCAGCCTCGGCCCGGGCGCAGTCGGCAGGTGTGCCAGTGTTAATATATACTGGCGCACTTCCCAAGTGCGCCAATGCATTTATATTTTTTTCTTTACTTTGCCACCAAACTTCGTTCGTCCGTAACTCTTTCATCCGGTACTCGTTTCCCGCAAACTCGGACTCTATCTTCACTAGAATTCCGAGATGAACACAATGGCGCAAACCAATCCCCAAAATTCTCACATCTGAGATTAATTATTCTTTAATTTAGTTAATTCGATTATTAAAAAATCCGGGGTGTTACAATTGCACTGGTCCATAGTCAATAACCCTAACGGGTCAACCAGTCCACATAGCCCTAGCCCTGGTTCGTCTACATACCCCCTCTCTCAATGGTGAACCAAAGTTATGGATATCGATAACCCCATTACATGTGTCCCGTAGCAAATACCAACTCTAGAAGTTAACTCGTCGGTCCCCATCTGGACCCCAAGTAATAACTTCTCATTTGGACTTCCTTTACATCTTGGGTTTTGGTCTTCTCCGGTTCGGTTCGGTCTCCATTCGAATCGTGAGTTTGTAAAGCAGGCGGTTCGGTTCGGAGTCATCATTAGGGTCGGGTCGTGATTTCCCCATCGGGTCGAGTCGTTCCATTTCACCGGGGTTGGGTCGAGCTCCTCCACCAGTTCAGGTCATACCATCTCACCGGGGTCGGATCGAGCTCCTCCACCGGTTCGGGTTGTGCTTCTTCCACGGGTCGGTTCGTGCTTCCTTCACCGGTTCGGTGCCCGTGGTGCTCAATTGGGTCGTGGCGCCTCATCGGTTCGTGAGTGGCGAGCAGGTCGGTTCGTGAGTGCCTCCACCGAGCCGGGTCGTGCCCCTCGTCACGAGCCGCACTATGTAGCTGATTCCAGCAAGCTAATTTCGCCACACGACAGCGTTTTCAACATTTCTAACTTTCCTATGCAATCATAAAACATCCCAATCAACAATAACAACATATAGGTTTGACCAGAAAGATCAAAACATCAAGCACCCAAATCCATGATTTTCCCCTTAATCCCCTAAATTCCGGGATTAGCAAACTTAATCCAAATTGACCCAAATTTTTACCAATGACATAAAATATGATTCTAGAATTTATGAATATTTTCCATAATTTTATGAGTCATTAATTCGCTAATTATCACTAATCACCCCTAATTAGCCGTAATTAGTGAATAAACATGCAAATCACTCACGTTAGCCACAAATAAATGATAGATCTGAAACTTCTAATGATTTGGCTCAGATTTCTATGTAGTGCAGCAACTCTACCTCGAATTTGGTGCTAATCCGCCTTAATTTGATGTAGATTTGATTAATTAGTGATTAGAAAGTGATTAGAGAGAGATTTGGAAGATAGAAGCAATTACTAGGGTTTAAGGAATGTTTGTGGCGGCTAGAAAAATGAAAGGAGATGACTCTCCAACTCCTTTCAGCCCTCCCATAACCCTAATCCCGAAATGGGTTATGGGCCAAGCTGCTAATCACTTAATTAAGCCCAATTAGGCTTTTTTTCCATCTTCAAATCTTATTTCAGCCATATCTCCCAAACGGCAAGTCCGTTTGATTAATATGACCACTCTACGAAATGGAAAACCATCATCCAAATCCAATGGAGGTGGTTTCAGGTCAAAACTCCTTACTAATCAAAAGTTATAGGCGAAACAAGATTCGCTAGGGACAAAACGGTCATTTAAAATTCGGCAAAAATCATGAAGGTAGGAAATGACTCCAATAGTCATTTCCCAAAGTTACACGACCATATGACTTCGTATGAAAATAAAATAAATATTCTATGATCCTCCGATACGTAGAATGCGGGTCGTTAAATGAAACCACCCTCAAATACCATCTAAAACCTAAGGCCTCGACAATAATAGGACACCAACTTCGAGCATAGCAAGATCCAACTGCAAGTGGTGGCTACTGTAGCAATCCGACTCCAGCCCAAATCTCCAGCTCCGAGAATGAAGCAGTTCCATCAAACCTATGGAAAAGGAAGCCAAAAGGGAGAAGAAAACCAATACCTGTAATCTAGCACCTACACAACTAGCCCACCATATCAAAACGGGGGCAGGGAGAAGGGAAAATCGGAAAAAAGAGACAACCTGAAACCACACACAGACCAACAAATGATTCAACCAATCCCGACACGGGGAGGAAGCAAACCAATCGAAACGTCAAATGATCGAGCCAAGCACCTCGAGTGGGAGCCAATAGCTCCCCATAAGGTCCTGCCACGAAAGGCTGGGAAAACATCATTCCTACCCTTTCGGATAATTGTAGGAGGATCCATAGGAGCCTCTTCAAAGATTTCCATATTCCGAGAGCACTAAAGACGTAAGCAGATAAGACAAGGGACCAGACGAAAAAGGATAGAGTGAAGAGATTCACATGAGATGTTGGACCACCAATATCTCAAAAAATCTACAAGGGTAAAGACGTTACCACGGAGACCAACCCGATTCTCGTAGTAATTCCAGATAGCTTTGACACAAGTGCCCTGAAAGAATAAATGAGCACTAAATTCCAAATATCCTGCTCTGCAACACCTGCACCTAGACATGAGAGGAATGCCAATCCTCATGAGGTTGTCGTCTAGTGGTAACCCATTATTAAGAGTTTTCCAATGAACAGTGAAACTTTGAGAGACATTCGAACATCCCATATGAAGGAGAAAAGATAGTTCCTTGGAGTTGGAGTCCTAGCCGAATTCCAAGATGCCTGAACCGAGAAAGGGCCACCGTCCTACCGGGACCCTCCCGTATGAGATTCGGAGAAAGCCTTTAGGGATTACATACGTTTCCACGTCTCACTAGCGTATGATGTGATACTGCTATAATCTATGGTCAAAAGCTTGTGGTACTTAGCATGGAGAAACAACACCCTAAGGGAGTTATTCGCTCGAAACCACTCCCACAACTTACAAGCGAAGGCAGTATAGACATCCTTTGGATTTCGAAGGCCCAAGCCTCCTTCTATTCTGGGACGACAAATGATGTCCTAAGAAATCCCATGATGACGATTATCATTGTCCATTTTCCCTCAGAAGAAAGACGCTGTTAAGGAACGATAAGAACGGGGAAAGGAGGAAGTAGGAGTCATAGCAGCGAAAACATGTGATCCAATTGAATCAAGAATTGATTTGACAAGAACTAGTCTATCCGCTTGAGAAAAAAGAGTCTTGTTCCAACGAATAATCTTACCCCTTACTCTATCGGTAAGGGGATCGAAGATAGTGTTAAGTTTCATATCACTATAAAGGACAATCCTAAGGTAAGGCAAGGGACGAGGCCTTGAAACTAGAGAAGGTTTCGATCCAAGATGACCTTTTCGAAGGTAATTCTTTGACCAATGTATCAGGATGACCTTTCACATATAGTAATACATCGTTGTTACCTAAGTTATAATAGAATTAATGATTCGATACAACCTTATCTGTGACCAATGTATCAAGGTAATTTAATTCTTTTAACCATTATATCCCAAATTAAACCCAAGGAATGGAACACATCAACTTCTTTATAATTTAATCCTTTTATCTTGATATATAAGCAGATTATATAAAACAAATCAATATTTGAGCACGACCATGCATTACATAATCTTACTCAATCAAGAGGCCCATGGATATCAATACTTATGTTATAGGGTTAAATTCTATCTAGATCATTCATATTATTAAATCGATTCAAGATGTACCCAATAATCATCTTTATTGTTTACCCTATTAAGAGTAACTTTTGATGATATCAAAGCACAAGATCCTTGAATAAAAAATATAATGATTTCAGGTCTGAGGACCATTACATCGTTATCTCCATGACAATTACTTATGACACTATTAATCATGCTCCATGAAGTTTACATCAAAACTTGACTAGGGATTTTTAAGAATCACAATATTTATCATACTATAAAATCTCATGTTCAAGTCACTTACTTGAAACTATATAATTCTGTATTATTATTCTAAGGACTTCTATTATGTTAATATTTATATTATACAGTAAATACAATATAATAAAATCATTTATTCAAAATAAAACATAGCATCAATAATGTTATTCAATCATATCAAATGGATTGCCTCTAGGGAAAAAACTCTAACAATCTCCCACTTGCACTAAAGTCAATGACTCGTGTATCGTTTACCCACGAAACTATTGTGACTACTGTTCTATAGTTGTGACAAAGCTTTAGTCAATGGGTCTACAACATTATTATTTTTTGGTACTTTGCAGATATCTATATATATCCCTGTTAACAATTTCAATCTCCATGTTATCAATTTCACGGATGAGACGATATCACCTAAGTATGTGTTAGGGGATTGATGATGAGATCTGGTTTCTTGGCCTGATCAATAACCCCATTGTTATCACAATATAAATCTATTGGATCAACAACGGATGGAATAATACTAAGTTTAGCAATGAACTTTTAACCCAAATAGTCTCCTTAGCAGCTTCAAAAGTAGCAATGTATTCAGCCTCCATTGTGGAATCAACGACTGTTTTTTGCTTTGAACTAACATCATTCCCAATAAATAATATGTCATCAACATATAATACTAGAAATGTAATGTTACTCCTACTAATTTTCTTGTATACGCAAGGTTCATCTTCATTTTAATGAATCCAAACTCTTTGACTATTTCATCAAAACGATGATTCCAACTCCAAGATACTTGCCTTAATACATAAATAGACCATCATTACTTCTCTAGCATCTTTTGAATTGACAAAACCTTCAGGTTGTGTCATGTACACATCCTCGGTAAGATTCCCGTTAAGGAAGGCAGTTTTGACATCCATTTACTAGATTTTGTAATCATGAAAAGCTGCAAGTGCATGTATAATCCTAATGGATTTAACCATTTCCAATGGAGAGAAGGTTTCATCATAGTCAACTCCTTGAACTTGTTTGAAACCTTTTGCCACTAATTGACCTTTATAGGTTTGTACTTTACCGTCCATGTCAGTTTTCTTCTTGAAAATCCACTTACACCTGACTGGTTTTACCTTGCCAGGTGGATCAACCAAGGTCCATTCTTGGTTGGTGTACATGGAATTCGTTTCAGATTTCATGGCTTCAAGACATTTCTCAAATTCTGGTCCATTCATATCTTCTTGGTAAGAAGTGGGCTCATCTTGGTCTATGAGCATTATGTCTCCAGCTTGAGTCATAAGTAATTTGGAATACCTATTAGGCTCATGACGTATTTTACCAAATCTACGAACATCTTGTGTAATTTGAGAAGGCTTAGTTTCCACAACAGTTTTTAGTTCTTGCTCAATTTCTAGTTCAGTTTTCAATGGTATCTTGCGGTTCCCTAATTTCTTCAAGTTCAATTTTATTCCTATCATACTTTTAGATACTAGTTATCTTTCCCAAAAAATACCAGTTTGAGCAATAAATACTTTATTCTCAGAAGGTTTATAGAAATAATATTCTTTTGTTTCTTTAGGATATCCCAAAAAATAACACTTATCGGATTTGGGTCCAATCTTGTTAGAAGCAATACATTTAACAAACGCCTCACATTCCCAAATCTTCATAAAAGACACACTAAGACATTCCCAGTCCATACCTCATATGGCGTCTTCAGAACCATTTTAGTGGAAACACGATTAAGTATGAATGCAGCTGTTTCAAGGGCATAACCCCAAAAGCTTATTAGAAGATCTGTATGACTTATCATTGATCGTACCATATCTAATAAGCTGCGATTTCTATTTTCGGACACACCATTCCATTGTGGTATTCCTGGTGGAGTAAGTTCTGATGTAATTCCACACTCTTTCAGATAGTCATTAAATTCTTGGCTTAAATATTCTCCTCCTCAATCTGTTCGATGAGTCTTTATATTCTTTCCAAGTTGGTTTTGAACTTCATTTTTAAATTTTTAGAATTTTTTAAAGGATTCTGATTTCTGTTTCGTAAGATATACATAACCATATCTACTAAAATCATCACTAAATGTATTGAAATAATAAAACCTACCTCTAGCTGATGTACTCATTGGTCCATATGCATCACTATGTATAACGCCTAATACATCACTAGCTCGTTCACTATGTCCGGTGAAAAGTGCTTTAGTCATTTTGCCCAATAAACAAGATTTGCATTATTCGTATGATTCTAAATCAAATGAATTCAAAATTCCATCTTTATGGAGTTTTGATATGCATTTCGCGTTTATATAGCCTAAACAACAATGCAAAGATATGTTGGATTTAAATCATTAGATTTACTTCGCTTAGTATTTATGTTATAAACAGGTACATCAAAGTTAAGAATATAAAGACCATTAACTAATTGTGCATTTCCATAAAAAAATCATTTAAATGAAATGAACAACAACTGTTTTTTCTTTATTACAAATGAATAACCAAGCTTGTCTAAACAAGGTACATAAATAATATTTATTTTAATGGAAGGAACATAATAAAAATCTTTTAATTCTAAAACTAAGCCAGTAGGTAAGGATAAGCTACAACTTCCTATAGCTAGTACAACATCATTTGCCCCATTTCCCACTCGTAAGTCCACTTCTCCTTTTGCCGAATCTCTACCCTTTTGCATTTCCTTCAAATTCACACATATATGTGATCCACATCCAGTATCTAATACCAAGATGTAAAAGTAGATAAATTGACACTTATAACATTTATACATGATTTTGTTGAAGTCTTCCCCTTTTCTTTTCAGATCTTCTACATATGTTCCCTTTTGTTTGAGCACAATCCTCAAGTTTCCATGTCAGCCAAGGAAGTTGATTTAATTCAATTTATCCTTCTTAAGGATTGTTCTTAATGATAAATTATTGGTGTTGCTTGCCATTTAATATGTACATGAGACAATAATAAAAAATGACATACAAACGGCAAAGTAATTGATGACTATTCACACAATAATGTTTTCTACAACACATACTATCCTGCATATTAATCAAATATACTCATACAAATATATATATATATATACACACACACACACACACACACACACACATATATATATATATATATAATGGTTTGTGCTTATATATAAATATATGTATGTAAATACATGCTCCCACTCAAATTAACATCCCTTTATTTTAAATATATATATATATGTATGTATTTAAGTGAGCAAAGATCCATATTTTATCATGCCTTGAGTTAGCTTTGGCTAATCCCCAAAATACAATCTTTTAGGTAGACATCGCAGGTCAATTATATCACATTCATAACTCCTGGGTAGCATGATGAAAAAATTCTGTTCACATCCAATTAATGGACATTTCATGCTTCATGTCTCTAAGCCCATAATCTTATTATGGAAGCCTAGTTAAGTTTGACCCAATTTTATACAATTTGAGTATCACATTTACTCTATTGCATTGAACCAAAATAAATAGTTCACTTATGCCTTAACATAACCTACAGCTATTGATCATGGCACGAATGAGTGTATTTTCATTGGAAGACATTAGTTTGACTTAATATATATAGTTTATAAGGGATTTTCTGACTGGAATTGGAAAATCACATTTGTAGCTTAACAGTCTATTATATTAGTGAGAACAACTGCATATCAGTTTGCATCATATAGAAAATCATTGTATGCATGTTGTAAATAGTGAACAACGTTTTGTATAACTAATTTATGGTCATCGCTGCATGCTCGCAGTAGGCTAAAAGGAACTATAATTTTACACAAAATCAAGTATTGTATAATACAGTCATCAAATCACATTTTTAGTTTTGAATGTCTACAACAAATATGAGTATATGCTAATCTATATATATCCATAGGGGAAATAATATTCTACATAAGTGTAATCTAGCATTACGAAAAAAAATCATCATGGCTTTACTACCTACAGGGGCTATGCAATTATAGCCGCAGGAGCAGGAGAAAATAATAATAATAGCAGGCCAGACTATCAGAAAACACATACATGTGCATATATTTCAGTGTGTGCTACTGTAACATAAATATGCAGTGTCTTAACAATTTTTGTATACAAATAGTATACAAATGTGAACTAATTATTGTAAACAACTAATTTCTTTCTAACAGTAATGAATATTGTTGCATGTATTCACAAAATACATGTATATATTAAAATCTGCAAGGGTTTTGCATAATTTGTATTTGTACACAAACCTTTTGTATACATATTTTACTATGTTAAAATTAAGTACACAATGCAACAGATGCAGAATTAAGTTTATATGTAAGTGCAGGTTCAAATAATGTGTACAACAAAATGTGCAAACTATACATATATATATATGTACATATACATACATATATATATATATATATATATATATATATATATATATATGTAACAACCCGGAAAATCTGAACCAATTTGAAAATTTTAAATTGGCTAAAATAATGGATTTTAAATATTTAAAATAAATATTTTAAATAATAGCAATGAAAAGTGAGTTTGAATCGACATTTGAAAACGAATATAATTAATTCTAATTATAAACAAGGCTTGAAATGGCAAAGGAAAACGTGTTTTGGTCAGTTATAGTTAAATTGGATCGGCCAGAAATGGGCCTTTTTGCAAATGGTCCCAGAATTCGACGAAACTAGTTTTGTTGGGACCATATCATCAAAACATAGCCAGATTTATTTTTCTGGAATTTTTCGAATCAGTTTGTGGCCCTGGCAAATTGAAATGTACGTTCAAATCAAATATTGAATGTTTTATATTTTAATTTGAATGAAAACTGACTGAAACATTCGAATGGGCCTTCGAATCATATTCCATTGTGTTCAGAATGGGGGTAAAACGCTAGGGACGATAG
This sequence comes from Allium sativum, assembly GCA_030737875.1. Lineage (NCBI taxonomy): Eukaryota > Viridiplantae > Streptophyta > Magnoliopsida > Asparagales > Amaryllidaceae > Allium > Allium sativum. The sequence goes on from CM060922.1 coordinate 568,954,774, forward strand.
TCGTTGGGTTTGGATTGGTGTTCATGTGAGGCAAGAGGTATTTTCGGATTTTAAAATTTATAAATATAAAAAAATCCTCATTGGTCCACATCAGCCTTCTCTCTCCCCGACGATCCTCAAACCCGACGGCGCCTTCTGCTCCCACCTTCTCTCCTCTTTTTCTCCTCCTCCACACAACAAAACCCCATAGTCCTTTGGAGAAATTTGTAGTACTCATCAGGATCTTCAAATCCATACGAAGTTTGCTAAGTATCGTCGAGTATTCATTGAGATCCGCGCCCTCAAAGCCGCCGCCTTTGACAGTCGCCGCTCGCAATAGACGCCATCGATCAGAACCTGGGTGGCGGCGCCGGAAAGCCCTCACTTCCCTCTTCGACGTTGTGCAAGCGGATCTTCGTATCGTGCAACGATTGGAGCGAAAATTCAAAACCTAGTTTTGAACAGAAATAGAAGGTATACGGCTATTTATAATTTAACTATATTATAGCACTTCTAAGCGCTACGGTTTTTGATTTCACTGTAAAAATCATATCTTTTTCGTTTCTTGACGAAATTCAGTGAAACAAGAGACAGTGGACTCGTGTGGACGTCTTCTACATTCTAGAAGAGACCGCATATTTTTCTGAGCCTTCTGCTATTTTTGGTGGAGTGGAACCCAAGGTGAGACTTCTAATTTATAAACGACATGGAAAACAACGATGTATAAATTATATAGTCGATGTATGAGTTATATAAGCATTGTACACCTCTTGTATAAGCGTTGTATAAGTTGTACGTTCGATGTATAAGTTGTATATGCGTTGTAAAAATTATATATGTGTTGAAATAGAAGTGAAATGCTATATATATATATATATATATACGCCCCTCGTCCACAAACCATGGACGATATTTATTGGTTGTGATTGGTGTGAAAATTGATTGATAGCGAATAGTTGATTGGAATTGTTTGTGGTTGATATTGATGGATTGTGGTTGAAAAATACCCGTTTGTGGTTGAGAAATATTTGGTTGAAACCACATAGGATTAGTTTGTGGAAATGAAATAAATATACATGCCGCCTGCGTCCGAACTAGATGCATGATTCCCCATTGTCAAAAACCGCGAGGTTTTAAGGTAGAGCGAGGAGCCGTACTAGGGACGGTCCCGGTTTTAACTACCCTGCCGTTATGCTGCCGAAATTTTGAATAATATTCATGTGTTAGAATTATTTTCATTTGTTGAAACTATATTTATTCGTTGAATAGAAAACCTTCATGGGTTGATTTGAAATTCATTCGTTGAATAGAAATTCATGTGTTGAATGGTCTTCGTGTTTTAAATATAAAAATCACCTTTTTATCTATATATATAAACTATAGAAAACCTTCACGTGTTGAATCGATATTCATTCGTTGGACAGAAATTCATGTGTTGAATGGTATTCGTGTTTTAAATATAAAAATCACCTTTTTATCTATATATATAAACTGTAGAAAACCTTCATGTGTTGAATCGAAATTCATTCGTTGAATTGAAATTCATGTGTTGAATGGTATTCATATTTTGAAAGAAATTATTTTATAATAAAAATCCAATTTTTATCATCGAAATGAACTATATAAAATAATCTTGTTTTGAGATAAATTGTTTTATGATAAAAATCCTATTTTTATCACCTATATTAACTATATAAAATAGTCGAGTTTTGAAATAAATTGTTTTACATTAAAAATCACGTTTTTATTACATACATGAATTGTTAAAAACAGTGAAGTGTTGAAATAGAAAATAGTTAGATAAAAATAACGTTTTTATCAAATGTATGAAATTCATAGGGTTTTGAAATCGAAGAATCGATATATATATATATATATATATATGTATATATATATATAAATAGAATTGAAATATATCGAATAACGACGCTGCAGTTCATATTTTGAAACCGTGATTTCAAACGATTAGTGCGGGAGATCCGACCATCGGATTTTCTTGAAATCGCAACCGTTGGGTTCGCTTTGGAAATATCTTTCCAACGGCACCAACTTAGTAAAGATCCAACGGTTGGATTGTGTGGAATTTTTAATTCACATCTAAAGAAAAACAGCGCCAGAATCGATTATATATATATATATATAATTATATTTAATCGAATAACGACGCTGTAGTTCGTATTTTGAAATCGAAACTTCAAACGATTATACCGGGAGATCCGACCGTCGGAATTTCCTGAAACCGGAACCGTTGGATTCGTTTTGAAAAGATCTTTCTAATGATGTAAATTTTGTGAAGATCCAACGGTTAGATTTTCAGATATGTGTAAATCAAATCTGAAGAAAAACAGCGCCACGGCCGCGTTATGGCCCGAAGCGTCGTTTTGAATAAATTGGCTATTTTGAAATAAATAAAAATAGCGATAAATCGTTATAAAATATTATAAACGATATGGATGTGAAATTTAGAAACTAACTGAAGGTTGGCTAAGTCGAATGGTTTCTTGGGTATTGATCGGATGTTGGTTTCGGCCTTCGGGGTTAATATTTGGGGAATCGTTCTCTTACTGATTGACGGTTAGTGACTAATGAATTGAAATGATGCATATGTATGTTAGTGTTGCACTTGTTTATTATAAACGCGAGTTGCTCAGAAAGACCGGGTTTATCCCATTCTGAACAACTAAATCGGCGATAAGAAATCGAAGATGAAGACAGTGGTCGAAGATCGGAGATCTTCACCTCGTTTGGATGGTTACCGAGGTCCTGATTGGGAGGCATCCTGAAATATGTATAATAAGTGGTGATCGTCCAGACATACGTGGTGATCGATGGGTTTGCGAGGTATATAGTGCCTTCGGTTTCGTTCAGACCCAGAACGGACTTGCAAATGGACAAGTGTGTCTGACATTGGAATTTATTCTGTGTGATTGATAGCCATCAGTTTCACGGTGTGAATTGCCTGTGTGGCATGCTAAGATGCAGTGATCAGGGCTTCTGTTGAAAAGCAAAGTCTTGTGGTGATGATCAAAGCACCGCATGTGTGGCGTAGTTTTGTGTATAACGTGAAATCGCGAACCTCACACCCGGTATGAACCAGAAACGGGAGGAAGGACCTCAGGGAGGACATGCGTTTTTTTCTAGCCAGAAGTGGCGTCAGTGGTTTTACACGCCCTGACGAGTTTGACTTATGTGGTTGTTACTATTGCGAGGCGCCTCGGTTTGATCGGACGATCCGGGTCCGATGGAGTCATTCGTTGGCTCACTTACACCCCGTAGGGCGGGGAAACGCATTATTCAAAAATTTTAATCCACATCGGTGGACTGGCCCTGACGATCCAAGGGTCGATGCGCTCTGACCCTGAGGCTTGGGCTAGACAGTCTCGAAGTCGGTAAGGACTATCTTTTGCCTTGGTTCAGGACGGAAATCCAATTTCCAAATACGACATCGTGCGGTTTTGATTGTATATATATATGGCGACATGATATATGGTACTCATGCCGTCTATGATTGATAGTTATGATTCGAAATTGTTTTTGAAACATGTAAACACTAGTAATAATATCAATTGCTTTTGTTTTATTCGTATCAACCATATTTTGGCCACTATAAGGTAAAACTCTATCCTCCAGTTTGCGTTGCATTGTGTGATGGGAACTGAGTCTTATAATGGCTTCATTTTTATAAAAAGCATGGCGATGTTTAAAAGAATGATTTGTTTTAAAGCACTGGCAATCCAATGGAGTAAACCCGTTCCACAAAAGTGGCGTGGTCCAGTGATTGGCCATATTTTAAATGTGTTGAGTAGATTTCTCATACCAGTCCCATGACTGACTCGTAGTTTGTTTCACTTTCAAACTCGGGTGCCCCTTTTTCTACACGGGCAGCCTTGTATTCAGGTTTAGCAGGCTTTATCCGGATAGCTGGAGCTGAAGATGGATTCTATCATTTATCTCTTTTTATGTTGTTCAGCTCCTATTGTACATTATGTTTATTTCCGCTGTAGACATTTATGTATAGCTGAACTGTATTTGTACTAAGTAAGATCCTGAATACTGTGTAACTCTGATGTTTATGTTTATCCAGTGTATTATTTGTTCATTATCTGGTGTATTTATTTATTTCTGTTCTGTTGTTATCTGTTTATGTGTTATATTCCAAAGATTACCCTTGTCACCGTCTGTATGGGAAATGGGGTCGTCACAACGTGGTATCAGAGCTTTGGTTAAGCTTAGTTCTGGAATATAACACATTAACGAACTCGTCAGAGATAGAACCAGTAGTGTTCTAGGACGATTAACTCATTGCAGATAGGATCAGCAATATCCTAGTATGAGTAAAGCGGAATCAGAATAACTCGTTAGAGATGGGGTCAGAAGTGCCCCAGAACGAGTCGAGAATAATATGTTTATAAATAACGTATTTGTGATTATATTTATAGTCTGGTTTTCGAAATATGATTTTTGAACATATATAAAAGATATATATTTTTGAAAAGTTAAAAACAAATAGTTTGTTGTTTGTGTCGTGTGATGGTAAAATTGATTAATTAAATTATTAGAACGATAGTTAATTTAATCAATAGGAGAATGAATGGTAGAATTTATTCGATTAAATCACACATTGAACTGATTAGAAAATAGATAGAAATATATACATGTGCATTATATATGTTTGAACAGGTAATTGGATAGATGTTGAGTAAAGAATTTATTTGCGTGCCCGACAAATAGGGATAGATGTTGAGTAAAGAATTTATTTGCGGGCCCGACAAATAGGTAAACCTTAATGAGTTGGATGCGAAATATTATTATATCAACTCCTGTGAATGCCATTGGGTGCGGAGTGCTGGTTATTCTGTGTGTAATAATAATCGTCGCCATAGGATAGTAACAATTAATTTTGAACTACATTACATGGCATACTTCTAAAGATAGGCATACTTCATCATATACCACATAAGCATTTGGAGCTTGTGTGACGAGGTGGAAGATTTACCATACGAGCGAGAGGCTTGTATGGCCATGACTATATTTTACAGGTTGAACTGATGACTGATATGGACTATTTAAATTGTAACGATAAAATTGCCAGATTAATAAAAACCCCACACGGTTCTGGAGTTGACAATAATCACGTCTCTTTAATTATTAGATACGGCACATGGACTATTTATTTCCCACACGGGACGAGGATTTATCCTCTAGAGCATTTAAAATACACACTCCCTCAGGCTTTTACAGGGTGACGAGAATTTATTCTCTGGAGTTATTATCAATACACGCTCCCCTGTAAACACCAGAATATATCACTATAAATATGTGTATGCTTATTAGGATTTATTGGGTAACTAATACGGCCCAATAAATTTCCAAACCTCTCCCCGTACAAAGGAGGTTATGGCGAAATTTTTCGAAAATTCCGGGTGTTAGCCAAATTTTTGAAGAATTTGAAAATTCTCAGAAACTGAAAAGTTGGAGAATGGAAGCCAGATTGAACGTAGAGTTGATTAATCAAACCACTTTCGACTTTGTTCCCTTTCGGGGACGAAAAGTTTTAAGTGGGGGAGATTGTAACGACCCGTAAAATCTGAACCAATTTGAAAATTTTAAATTGGCTAAAATAATGGATTTTAAATATTTAAAATAAATATTTTAAATAATAGCAATGAAAAGTGAGTTTGAGTCGACGTTTGAAAACGAATATAATTAATTCTAATTATAAACAAGGCCTGAAATGGCGCTGTAGTTTCAAAAATTGAATTCAAACTTTGTCGGACTGTACCGGGTGCAAAACAAAACGGATTTGAGTGAAACCAAAAATATTTAAATCTGTTAGTGAATACCTTTCTAACGAATATGAAAAATCGATGTTTCATAGCGGGATGCAAAAGTTATGGCCAAATGAATTTTCAGAAAGGTCGCTATGGAAATTATATAGCCCGTGAAATTGGCCATTTTGCAAACGACCTCGGAATTCGACGAAACCACTTTTGTTGGATCCGGGATGTGAAGTTATTGCTAGGTTTCAAATTTCATAATTTTTGAAGCTAGTATGTGAGCGTGGCAAAGGAAAACGTGTTTTGGTCAATTACAGTTAAATTAGATCGGCCAGAAATGGGCCTTTTTGCAAACGGTCTCAGAATTCGACGAAACTAGTTTTGTTGGGACCGTATCGTCAAAACATAGCCAGATTTAATTTTCTGGAATTTTTCGAATCAGTTTGTGGCCCTGGCAAATTGAAATGTACGTTCAAATCAAATATTGAATGTTTTATATTTTAATTTGAATGAAAACTGACTGAAACATTCGAATGGGCCTTCGAAACATATTTCATTGTTTTCGGAATGGGGGTAAAACGCTAGGGACGACAGTCGTTGGGTTTGGATTGGTGTTCATGTGTGGCAAGGGGTATTTTCGGATTTTAAAATTTATAAATATAAAAAAAATCTCATTGGTCCACATCTGCCTTCTCTCTCCCCGACGATCCTCAAACCCGACGGCGCCTTCTGCTCCCACCTTCTCTCCTCTTTTTCTCCTCCTCCACGCAACAAAACCCCATCGTCCTTTGGATAAATTTGTAGTACTCATCAGGATCTTCAAATCCATACGAAGTTTGCTAAGTATCGTCGAGTATTCAGTGAGATCCGCGCCCTCAAAGCCGCCGCCTTTGGACAGTCGCCGCTCGCAATAGACGCCGTCGATTAGAACCTGGGTGGTGGCGCCGGAAAGCCCTCACTTCCCTCTTCGACGTTGTGCAAGCGGATCTTCGTATCGTGCAACGATTGGAGCGAAAATTCAAAACCTAGTTTTGAACAGAAATAGAAGGTATACGGCTATTTATAATTTAACTATATTATAGTACTTCTAAGCGCTACGGTTTTTGATTTCACTATAAAAATCATATCTTTTTCGTCTCTTGACGAAATTCAGTGAAACAAGAGACAATGGACTCGTGTGGACGTCTTATATATTCTAGAAGAGACCGCATATTTTTCTGAGCCTTCTGCTATTTTTGGTGGAGTGAAACCCAAGGTGAGATTTCTAATTTATAAACGACATGGAAAACGACGATGTATAAATTATATAGTCGATGTATGAGTTATATAAGCATTGTACACCTCTTGTATAAGCGTTGTATAAGTTGTACGTTCGATGTATAAGTTGTATATGCGTTGTAAAAATTATATATGTGTTGAAATAGAAGTGAAATGCTATATATATATATATATATATATATATATATATATATATACGCCCCTCGTCCACAAACCATGGACGATATTTATTGGTTGTGATTGGTGTGAAAATTGATTGATAGCGAATGGTTGATTGGAATTGTTTGTGGTTGATATTGATGGATTGTGGTTGAAAAATACCAGTTTGTGGTTGAGAAATATTTGGTTGAAACCACATAAGATTAGTTTGTGGAAATGAAATATATATACATGCCGCCTGCGTGCGAACTAGATGCATGATTCCCCATTGTCAAAAACCGCGAGGTTTTAAGGTAGAGCGAGGAGCCGTACTAGGGACGGTCCCGGTTTTAACTACCCTGCCGTTATGCTGCCGAAATTTTGAATAATATTCATGTGTTAGAATTATTTTCATTTGTTGAAACTATATTTATTCGTTGAATAGAAAACCTTCATGGGTTGAATTGAAATTCATTCATTGAAAAGAAATTCATGTGTTGAATGGTCTTCGTGTTTTAAATATAAAAATCACCTTTTTATCTATATATATAAACTATAGAAAACCTTTATGTGTTGAATCGATATTCATTCGTTGGATAGAAATTCATGTGTTGAATGGTATTCGTGTTTTAAATATAAAAATCACCTTTTTATCTATATATATAAACTATAGAAAACCTTCATGTGTTGAATCGAAATTCATTCGTTGAATTGAAATTCATGTGTTGAATGGTATTCATATTTTGAAAGAAATTGTTTTATAATAAAAATCCAATTTTTATAATCGATATGAACTATATAAAATAATCTTGTTTTGAGATAAATTGTTTTAAAATAAAAATCCTATTTTTATCACCTATATTAACTATATAAAATAGTCGAGTTTTGAAATAAATTGTTTTACATTAAAAATCACATTTTTATTGTATACATGAATTGTTAAAAACAGTGAAGTGTTGAAATAGAAAACAGTTAGATAAAAATAACATTTTTAGCAAATGTATGAAATTCATGAAGTTTTGAAATCGGAGAATCGATATATATATATATATATATATATATATATATATATATATAGAATTTAAATATATCGAATAACGACACTGCAGTTCGTATTTTGAAACCGTGATTTCAAACGATTAGTGCGGGAGATCCGACCATCGGATTTTCCTGAAATCGCAACCGTTGGGTTCGCTTTGGAAATATCTTTCCAACGGCACCAACTTTGTAAAGATCCAATGATTGGATTGTCTGGAATGTTTAATTCAAATCTGAAGAAAAACAGTGCCAGAATCGATTATATTTATATATATATAAATATAATTATATTTAATCGAATAACGAAGTTGCAGTTCGTATTTTGAAATCGAAACTTCAAACGATTATACCGCGAGATCCGACCGTCGGAATTTCCCGAAACTGGAACCGTTGGATTCGTTTTGAAAAGATATTTCTAATGATGTAAATTTTGTGAAGATCCAACGGTTAGATTTTCAGATATGTGTAAATCAAATCTGAAGAAAAACAGCGCCACGGCCGCGTTATGGCCCGAAGCGTCGTTTTGAATAAATTGGCTATTTTGAAATAAATAAAAATAGCGATAAATCGTTATAAAATATTATAAACGATATGGATGTGAAATTTAGAAACTAACTGAAGGTTGGCTAAGTCGAATGGTTTCTTGGGTATTGATCTGATGTTGGTTTCGGCCTTCGGGGTTAATATTTGGGGAAACGTTCTCTTACTGATTGACGGTTAGTGACTAATGAATTGAAATGATGCGTATGTATGTTTGTGTTGCACTTGTTTATTATATACGCGAGTTGCTCAGAAAGACCGGGTTTATCCCATTATGAACAACTGAATCGACGATAAGAAATCGAAAATGAAGACGGTGGTCGAAGACCGGAGATCTTCACCTCGTTTGGATGGTAACCGAGGTCCTGATTGGGAGGCATCCCGAAATATGGATAATGAGTGGTGATCGTCCAGACGTACGTGGTGATCGATGGGTTTGCGAGATATATAGTGCCTTCGGTTTCGTTCAGACCCAGAACGGACTTGCAAATGGACAAGTGTGTCTGACATTGGAATTTATTCTGTGTGATTGATAGCCATCAGTTGCACGGTGTGAATTGCCTGTGTGGCATGCTAAGATGTAGTGATCAGGGCTTCTGTTGAAAAGCAAAGTCTTATGGTGATGATCAAAGCACCGCCTGTGTGGCGTAGCTTTGTGTATAACATGAAATCGCGAACCTCACACCCGGTATGAACCAGAAACGAGAGGAAGGACCTCAGGGAGGACATGCGTTTCTTTCTAGCTAGAAGTGGCGTCAGTGGTTTTACATGCCCTAACGAGTTTGACTTATGTGGTTGTTATTGTTGCGAGGCGCCTCGGTTTGATCGGACGATCCGGGTCCGATGGAGTCATTCGTTGGCTCACTTACGCCCCATAGGGCGGGGAAACGCATTGTTCAGGAATTTTAATCCACATCGGTGGACCGGCCCTGACGATCCAAGGGTCGATGCGCTCTGACCCTGAGGCTCGGGCTAGACAGTCTCGAAGTCGGTAAGGACTATCTTTTGCCTTGGTTCATGACGGAAATCCAATTTCCAAATATGACATCGTGCGGTTTTGATTGTATATATATATGGCGACATGATATATGGTACCCATGTCGTCTATGATTGATTGTTATGATTCGAATTTTTTTTTGAAACATGTAAACAATAGTAATAATATCAATTGCTTTTTTTTTATTCGTATCAACCATATTTTGGCCATTATAAGGTAAAACTCCATCCTCCGGTTTGCGTTGCATTGTGTGATGGGAACTGAGTCTTATAATGGCTTCATTTTTATAAAAAGCATTGCGATGTTTAAAAGAATGATTTGTTTTAAAGCACTGGCAATCCAATGGAGTAAACCCGTTCCACGAAAGTGGCGTGGTCCAGTGATTGGCCATATTTTAAATGTGTTGAGTAGATTTCTCATACTAGTCCCATGACTGACTCGTAGTTTGTTTCACTTTCAAACTCGGGTGCCCCTTTTTCTACACAGGCAGCCTTGTATTCAGGTTTTGCAGGCTTTATTCGGATAGCTGGAGCTGAAGATGGATTCTATCATTTATCTCTTTTTATGTTGTTCAGCTCCTATTGTACATTATGTTTATTTCCGCTGTAGACATTTATGTATAGCTGAACTGTATTTGTACTAAGTAAGATCTTGTATACTGTGTAACTCTGATGTTTATGTTTATCCAGTGTATTATTTGTTCATTATCTGGTGTATTTATTTATTTCTGTTCTATTGTTATCTGTTTATGTGTTATATTCCAAAGATTACCCTTGTCACCGTCTGTACGGGAAATGGGGTCGTCACAACGTGGTATTAGAGCTTTGGTTAAGCTTAGTTCTGGAATATAACACATTAACGAACTCGTCAGAGATAGAACTAGTAGTGTTCTTGGACGAATAACTCATTGCAGATAGGATCAACAATATCCTAGTATGAGTAAAGCGGAATCAGAATAACTCGTTAGAGATGGGGTCAGAAGTGCCCCAGAACGAGTCGAGAATAATATGTTTATAAATAACGTATTTGTGATTATATTTATAGTCTAGTTTTAGAAATATGATTTTTGAACATATATAAAAGATATATATTTTTGAAAAGTTAAAAACAAATTGTTTGTTGTTTGTGTCGTGTGATGGTAAAATTGATTAATTAAATTATTAGAACGATAGTTAATTTAATCAATAGGAGAATGAATGGTAGAATTTATTCGATTAAATCACACATTGAATTGATTAGAAAATAGATAGAAATATATACATGTGCATTATATATGTTTGAACAGGTAATTGGATAGCTGTTGAGTAAAGAATTTATTTGCCTGCCCGACAAATAGGTAAACCTTAATGAGTTGGATGCGAAATATTATTATATCAACTCCTGTGAATGTCATTGGATGCGGAGTGCTTGTTATTCTATGTGTAATAATAAACGTCGCCATAGGATAGTAACAATTAATTTTGAACTACATTACATGGCATACTTCTGAAGATAGGCATACTTCATCATATACCACATAAGCATTTGGAGCTTGTGTGACGAGGTAGAAGATTTACCATACGAGCAAGAGGCTTGTATGGCGACGACTATATTTTACAGGTTGAACTGATGACTGATATGGACTATTTAAATTATAACGATAAAGTTGCCAGATTAATAAAAACCCCACACGGGTCTGGAGTTGACAATAATCACGTCTCTCTAGTTATTAGATATGGCACATGGACTATTTATTTCCCACACGGGACGAGGATTTATCCTCTAGAGCATTTAAAATACACACTCCCTCAGGCTTTGACAGGGTGACGAGAATTTATTCTCTGGAGTTATTATCAATACACGCTCCCCTGTAAACACCAGAATATATCACTATAAATATGTGTATGCTTATTAGGATTTATTGTGTACCTAATACGGCCCAATAAATTTCCAAACCTCTCCCGGTACAAAGGAGGTTATGGCAAAAAATTTCGAAAATTCCGGGTGTTAGCCAAATTTTTGATGAATTTGAAAATTCTCAGAAATTGAAAAGTTGGAGAATGGAAGCCAGATTGAACGTAGAGTTGATTAATCAAACCACTTTCGACTTTGTTCCTTTTCGAGGACGAAAAGTTTTAAGTGGGGGAGATTGTAACGACCCGGAAAATCTGAACCAATTTGAAAATTATAAATTGGCTAAAATAATGGATTTTAAATATTTAAAATAAATATTTTAAATAATAGCAATGAAAAGTGAGTTTGAATCGACGTTTGAAAACGAATATAATTAATTCTAATTATAAACAAGGCCGGAAATGGCGCTGCAGTTTCACAAATTGAATTCAAACTTTGTCTGACTGTACCGGGTGTAAAACAAAACGGATTTGAGTGAAACCAAAAATATTTAAATCTGTTAGTGAATACCTTTCTAACGAATATGAAAAATCGAAGTTTCATAGCGGGATGCAAAAGTTATGGCCAAATGAATTTTCAGAAAGGTCGCTATGGAAATTATATAGCCCGTGAAATTGGCCATTTTGCAAACGACCTCGGAATTCGACGAAACCACTTTTGTTGGATCCGGGATGTGAAATTATTGCTAGGTTTCAAATTTCATAATTTTTGAAGCTAGTATGTGAGCGTGGCAAAGGAAAACGTGTTTTGGTCAATTATAGTTAAATTGGATCGGCCAGAAATGGGTCTTTTTGCAAACGGTCTCAGAATTCGACGAAACTAGTTTTGTTGGGACCGTATCGTCAAATCATAGCCAGATTTATTTTTTTGGAATTTTTCGAATCAGTTTGTGGCCCTGGCAAATTGAAATGTACGTTCAAATCAAATATTGAATGTTTTATATTTTAATTTGAATGAAAACTGACTGAAACATTCGAATGGGCCTTCGAAACATATTCCATTGTGTTCGGAATGGGGGTAAAATGCTAGGGACGATAGTCGTTGGGTTTGGATTGGTGTTCGTGTGTGGCAAGGGGTATTTTCGGATTTTAAAATTTATAAATATAAAAAAAATCCTCATTGGTCCACATCAGCCTTCTCTCTCCCCGACGATCCTCAAACCCGATGGCGCCTTCTGCTCCCACCTTCTCTCCTCTTTTTCTCCTCCTCCACGCAACAAAACCCCATAGTCCTTTGGAGAAATTTGTAGTACTCATCAGGATCTTCAAATCCATATGAAGTTTGCTAAGTATCATCGAGTATTCAGTGAGATCCGTGCCCTCAAAGCCGCCGCCTTCGGACATTCGCCGCTCGCAATAGACGCCGTCGATCAGATCCTGGGTGGTGGCGCCGGAAAGCCCTCACTTCCCTCTTCGACGTTGTGCAAGCGGATCTTCGTATCGTGCAACGATTGGAGCGAAAATTCAAAACCTAGTTTTGAACAGAAATAGAAGGTATACGGCTATTTATAATTTAACTATATTATAGCACTTCTAAGCGCTACGGTTTTTGATTTCACTGTAAAAATCATATCTTTTTCGTTTCTTGACGAAATTCAGTGAAACAAGAGACAGTGGACTCGTGTGGACGTCTTCTACATTCTAGAAGAGACCGCATATTTTTCTGAGCCTTCTGCTATTTTTGGTGGAGTGGAACCCAAGGTGAGATTTCTAATTTATAAACGACATGGAAAACGACGATCTATAAATTATATAGTCGATGTATGAGTTATATAAGCGTTGTACACCTCTTGTATAAGCGTTGTATAAGTTGTACGTTCGATGTATAAGTTGTATATGCATTGTAAAAATTATATATGTGTTAAAATAGAAGTGAAATGCTATATATATATATATATATACATACGCCCCTCGTCCACAAACCATAGACGATATTTATTGGTTGTGATTGGTGTGAAAATTGATTGATAGCGAATGGTTGATTGGAAATGTTTATGGTTGATATTGATGGATTGTGGTTGAAAAATACCCGTTTGTGGTTGAGAAATATTTGGTTGAAACCACATAGGATTAGTTTGTGGAAATGAAATAAATATACATGCCGCCTGCATGCGAACTAGATGCATGATTCCCCATTGTCAAAAACCTCGAGGTTTTAAGGTAGAGCGAGGAGCCGTACTAGGGACGGTCCCGGTTTTAACTACCCTGCCGTTATGCTGCCGAAATTTTGAATAATATTTATGTGTTAGAATTATTTTCATTTGTTGAAACTATATTTATTCGTTGAATAGAAAACCTTCATGGGTTGACTTGAAATTCATTCGTTGAATAGAAATTCACGTGTTGAATGGTCTTCGTGTTTTAAATATAAAAATCACCTTTTTATCTATATATATAAACTATAGAAAACCTTCATGTGTTAAATCGATATTCATTCGTTGGACAGAAATTCATGTGTTGAATGGTATTCGTGTTTTAAATATAAAAATCACCTTTTTATCTATATATATAAACTATAGAAAACCTTCATGTGTTGAATCGAAATTCATTCGTTGAATTGAAATTCATGTGTTGAATGGTATTCATATTTTGAAAGAAATTGTTTTATAATAAAAATCCAATTTTTATCATCGATATGAACTATATAAAATAATCTTGTTTTGAGATAAATTGTTTTATAATAAAAACCCTATTTTTATCACCTATATTAACTATATAAAATAGTCGAGTTTTGAAATAAATTGTTTTACATTAAAAATCACATTTTTATTATATACATGAATTGTTAAAAAAAGTGAAGTGTTGAAATAGAAAACAGTTAGATAAACATAACGTTTTTATCAAATGTATGAAATTCATAGGGTTTTGAAATCGAAGAATCGATATATATACATATAAATAGAATTGAAATATATCGAATAACGACGCTTCAGTTCGTATTTTGAAACCGTGATTTCAAACGATTAGTGCGGGAGATCCGACCATCGGATTTTCTGAAATCGCAACCGTTGGGTTCGCTTTGGAAATATCTTTCCAACGGTTGGATTGTTTGGAATTTTTAATTCAAATCTGAAGAAAAACAGCGCCAGAACCGATTATATTTATATATATATAAATATAATTATATTTAATCGAATAACGACGCTGCAGTTCGTATTTTGAAATCGAAACTTCAAACGATTATACCGGGAGATCCGACAGTCAGAATTTCCCGAAACTGGAACCGTTGGATTCGTTTTGAAAAGATCTTTCTAATGATGTAAATTTTGTGAAGATCCAACGGTTAGATTTTCAGATATGTGTAAATCAAATCTGAAGAAAAACATCGCCACGGCCGCGTTATGGCCCGAAGCGTCGTTTTGAATAAATTTGCTATTTTAAAATAAATAAAAATAGCGATAAATCGTTATAAAATATTATAAACGATATGGATGTGAAATTTAGAAACTAACTGAAGGTTGGCTAAGTCGAATGGTTTCTTGGGTATTGATCTGATGTTGGTTTCGGCCTTCGGGGTTAATATTTGGGGAATCGTTCTCTTACTGATTGACGGTTTGTGACTAATGAATTGAAATGATGCGTATGTATGTTAGTGTTGCACTTGTTTATTATATACGCGAGTTGCTCAGAAATACCGGGTTTATCCCATTCTGAACAACTGAATTGACGATAAGAAATCGAAGATGAAGACGGTGGTCGAAGACCGGAGATCTTCACCTCGTTTGGATGGTAACCGAGGTCCTGATTAGGAGGCATCCCGAAATATGGATAATGAGTGGTGATCGTCCATACGTACGTGGTGATCGATGGGTTTGCAAGGTATATAGTGCCTCCGGTTTCGTTCAGACCCAGAACGGACTTGCAAATGGACAAGTGTGTCTAACATTGGAATTTATTCTGTGTGATTGATAGCCATCAGTTGCACGGTGTGAATTGTCTGTGTGGCATGCTAAGATGCAGTGATCAGGGCTTCTGTTGAAAAGCAAAGTCTTGTGGTGATGATCGAAGCACCGCCTGTGTGGCGTAGCTTTGTGTATAACGTGAAATCGCGAACCTCACACCCGGTATGAACCAGAAATGAGAGGAATGACCTCAGGGAGGACATGCGTTTCTTTCTAGCTAGAAGTGGCGTCAGTGGTTTTACACGCCCTGACGAGTTTAACTTATGTGGTTGTTACTGTTGCGAGGCGCCTCGGTTTGATCGGACGATCCAGGTCCGATGGAGTCATTCGTTGGCTCACTTACGCCCCATAGGGCGGGGAAACGCATTGTTCAAGAATTTTAATCCACATCGGTGGACCGGCCCTGACGATCCAAGGGTTGATGCGCTCTGACCCTGAGGCTCGGGCTAGGCAGTCTCGAAGTCGGTAAGGACTATCTTTTGCCTTGGTTCATGACGGAAATCCAATTTCCAAATACGACATCGTGCGGTTTTGATTGTATATATATATGGCGACATGATATATGGTACCCATGCCATCTATGATTGATAGTTATGATTCGAAATTGTTTTTGAAACATGTAAACACTAGTAATAATATCAATTGCTTTTGTTTTATTCGTATCAACCATATTTTGGCCATTATAAGGTAAAACTCTATCCTCCGGTTTGCGTTGCATTGTGTGATGGGAACTGAGTTTTATAATGGCTTCATTTTTATAAAAAGCATTGCGATGTTTAAAAGAATGATTTGTTTTAAAGCACTGGCAATCCAATGGAGTAAACCCGTTCCACGAAAGTGGCGTGGTCCAGTGATTGGCCATATTTTAAATGTGTTGAGTTGATTTCTCATACCAGTCCCATGACTGACTCGTAGTTTGTTTCACTTTCAAACTCGGGTGCCCCTTTTTCTACACGAGCAGCCTTGTATTCAGGTTTTGCAGGCTTTATCCGGATAGCTGGAGCTGAAGATGGATTCTATCATTTATCTCTTTTTATGTTGTTCAGCTCCTATTGTACATTATGTTTATTTCTGCTGTAGACATTTATGTATAGCTGAACTGTATTTGTACTAAGTAAGATCCTGTATACTGTGTAACTCTGATGTTTATGTTTATCCAGTGTATTATTTATTCATTATCTGGTGTATTTATTTATTTCTGTTCTGTTGTTATCTGTTTATGTGTTATATTCCAAAGATTACCCTTGTCACCGTCTGTACGGGAAATGGGGTCGTCACAATATATGTATATGCTGACCAACTTTTTGGCAAAAGCTGTCACAACTCAAAAACAAGGCTCTACTTCATAGCAGATGGAAAAATTCTCCATCTATCAAAGCCGACCCTTGACTCAGGTCGACCAACTATACTCGTCCCAGAACAGTCTCTTGAAAATAGAAAGCAAGTCGATCGACCAAGTCATTTACTAGTATATCAGGCCGATCCCATAATATCAGGTCAAGCCTAAGGTCTCAGATCTCACCTGAAGTATCTGGAGAATTATACGCTACCATGCGAAGTCCTACTCCCGATGTTGCCGAATTAGATTAGCTTTTGACCAGCTCTCCTTGTTTCCAAATATCAAGCTCCACGTCGACAACGATTTCCGAGGGGGACTATTCATCAGCAGTAGATCGGGCCCCTCCACCGCAACTACTTTACTGGACTGAGCTCCATGTGTCTGAACGAAAAAGAGGAAAGTCACATGGCACACGGCTTACCCACCTTCTTTACCTATAAATACACCATTGCTGAAAATGGAAAGGCATGAAGAAAAATCCATGTAAAAGAAACATATGCTCGGTATACTGGAAACATCCAATCGTGCACTTCAAACAACACAAGGATTTTGAGTAATCTCTACTTTTTTTCACCAAGAAAAACTACTGTAACCTGTAATTGATAGTATAAACAAAGATTATTAGTGGGCACAGGCACTGATATAAGCCGAACCACTATTAAAATATTGTGTCTCCCTTGTTCATTTAACTTTTTCCATCTGTATGATTGTTTTTCGTGTGTACTCAACACACGTTGGGGGTTGATCGTCACTAGACTAACTTTTGACGTCAACACTGTGGCACACCAGGAAAGGAGAGCACAAACATACCCTACGACCATCGACCGCCTTTAGAAATTCCCAAGCAGACAATGGCAATCAAGCGGTTCCCGTCCTTTACCATCCGATGCAGCTGGAGCAGCAGCAACGAAAGCAAGATATGAGGCTTCCTCCCATGAAGAGTCATCCCAATACCTCACCAGGGACGGCATGGATAAAGTTTTGGCTGAGTTCAGAAATCAGATGACATCTCAGGGTGAAGTTCTCGAACATCAGTAAGAAGTGATGAACAACATCCTCACTCGGATGGAAAAGGGATCTCACATTCCAGTATCATTTCCTACACCGGGAAAGGATGGGGCAACAACTGATCTTCGGTCTGTGGAGAACCAAGCCCCAGATCGGCCTACACCTTTTCCACCTCCTGGCTCAACTTCATTTCTCGATCGACTAGTGCCAGGATCATCACTGCCAGCATTAAATGGAGCTTGAGTAGCTGCAGATTTTCAGGTCGACTCTGTCCAAGTTTAGGACTAGTCGACCAGTCTCCCTTCGGTCTAGGAAACGACTCAACTCCCTGGACAAACAGCTCCGGAACCAGTGCAACCTGTGGGTCAGCCAGAACCAGGAACATTGTTACATCCGGTTCGACCCAATGTCTTACTGCAAACCCGTATTATGTAGCTTCCCCTTCAATGAAGAGCTGGGGACAACAGCCCTCCATGTCACCAAGATGTAACGACCCGTATTTTTGGTAGTCAAATAATTTATTTAATTTATTATTTTAAATATTATATTTGGAATATTAATGGATTTTAATATTTAATTCGTTATTTAAAACAAAGTTCGAACGTCATATATTTATATAAATATCAAACAAGCTCGAAATGGCGCTGCAGTTCGTAGTATGGAGTTTTGAACTACAATTGACTATACAGGATCCGACGTAAGTCGAATTTTTGTGAAACAAGAAACATTGGAATCTGGTTGATTATAATTTTCATATGAAAGAGAAAAATCTAGATTTTGTGTTATAGATTGTTAGATATGGCTAAATCAAATTTTAAAATAGTCGCTATGGAAATCGTTATTTAAAATATAGACCTTTAAAATGGCCATTTTGCAAACGGACTCCGTTTTTGATGAAGTTAGTTTCATTGAAACCATAATGTTAAATTATTGTACGATGTTGAATTGCGTGGCAAACTGATGTTGTATGTGACCACGACAGCCGTAAATGCCCATTCAATTTCTATAGAGCGTAATTAATTTAATTTAATTTAATTTAATAGAGAGATATTTGAGTGTAACTTGAGAAGACGATCGAATTAAGCCACCAAACCAATTCCGTTGAGTTCATATCAATGTTTATAGTCAGGATATATATATAGTTTGTTATTTTTGAAGACCGGGTAATTTGTTGTCCAAAATGGCATTGCTGTGCATGCAAAAATAGCGTACCGGGAAACAGTCTCAGAATGCGACGAAATTAATGCCGTTGGGTTCATATTAATTAATTATTGTAGTATTTCAATTTCTGTGTCAATCGGACTTACCATGTGATCGTGGCAACGATAAACGCCTTAATCAATTTTATTATATTGGTCAATTCAAACAGGGGTAACTTTAAAGGAATGAACGACTGGCCGAAAATCCTTGGGTTGTTACAGTGGTATCAGAGCTATTGGTTTAGTAATAACCTTGTCTCTGTGGTGCAACTCGATAGAGATAGGGTTAGTAATACCCTAGATCAAGATTGAGTGTATATATATGAGAGCGTATTTGTAAATTTTATATACAAATGTTTTGTATTGTGTTATTTGATCGGTTCAAGTGTTGAGAAGCATTGAATGGCAATGGATACAATATTGTTTTTTAAAGAGAGTAAATGGAATAATTTTGCCTAAATTATATTTTTGTATAGAAAGGAAATAATTTTATCAAATTATGGAGATATTAGTGTGTTTGATTGGTGTGAATGGAATTCAAATTGGACTAAAATTTGAATTGGAACTTAACCTGGTTAAGTTAAACTAAATAAATAATGGTATTGGAGTTAAATTAAATAAATTAGAATTTGATGAATAAATGATAATCAAATAGAAATCAATTGGATATCAATCAGTTGATGTTCAAATCTGTGAAACCAAAATAAAATATTAATATTGGATATAGATTCAATTGATTTGGTTGTGTATTGGTTGTTAATTGTGAATTGTTTGCTATTGGATGATAGTTTGTTTGATTGGGAATAATCAACAATCTAACAAAGCTAAATGAATTATAAACTAAAGAATAATTTCCGGTATAATTAAATTGGAATGAAACTGCATATGAATTGGAATTTATGGTTTAACCCGGTATGTGATAATTAATTGATGCTATCTGTTTGATTTTGGAATTGGTGTAGTTATACCAGTTGATTAGTGAAATATTATCTCAGAATTTCATATATCCATTACTTATATGTGAACTGAGTAAGTACAGGTGCCAGATGGCTAGGCATATTGATATTGATTGAGTAAATCGCATATACATTGAGCAATTATGCTCCATAGCGCTCGTAAAAAGTACGCCTATGCGAAAATATAAAATTTTGGGTTTTGATTTTTGTTTTCCGACCGTGTGGGTCGATGTATATATATCATTTGTTCCTGCGATATCGCAGATGTCACTCCGTACAGGGGAGACTCTGCCAAATTTTTCCAGGAATTTAATGTGTTAGAAAAATTTCGATATTTTTGAAAATATTTATTTACGGTAATGAATTGGTTTTTGATTTAAAATAAATTAGATTTGGAAATTAATGGGATTGGTAGCAATTTTCTAACCTTAGCAATTTCGAGGACAAAATTATTTTAAGGGGGGAAGAATGTAACGACCCGTATTTTTGGTAGTCAAATATTTTATTTAATTTATTATTTTAAATATTATATTTGGAATATTAATGGATTTTAATATTTAATTCGTTATTTAAAACGAAGTTCGAACGTTATATATTTATATAAATATAAAACAAGCTCGAAATGGCGCCGCAGTTCGTAATATGGAGTTTTAAACTTCAATTGACTATATAGGATCCGATGTAAGTCGAATTTCTATGAAACAAGAAACGTTGGAATCTGATTGATTATAATTTTCATATGAAAGAGAAAAATCCATATTTCGTGTTATAGATTGTTAGATATGGCTAAATAAAATTTTAAAATAGTCGCTATGGAAATCGTTATTTAAAATATAGACCTTTAAAATGGCCATTTTGCAAACGGACTCCGTTTTCGATGAAGTTAGTTTCATTGGAACCGTAACGTTAAATTATTGTACGATGTTGAATTGTGTGGCAAACCGATGTCGTATGTGACCACAGCAGCCGTAAACGTCCATTCAATTTCTATAGAGCGTAATTAATTTAATTTAATTTAATAGAGAGATATTTGAGTGTAACTTGAGCAGACGATCGAATTAAGCCACGAAACCAATTACGTTGAGTTCATATCAATGTTTATAGTCAGGATAGATATATGTTTGTTATTTATGAAGACCGGGTAATTTGTTGTCCAAAATGGCATTGCGGTGCGTGTGAAAATAGCGTATCGGGAAACAGTCTCAGAATGCGACGAAATTAGTGTCGTTGGGTTCATATTAATTAATTATTGTAGGATTTCAATTTCTGTGTCAATCGAACTTACCGTGTGATCGTGGCAACGATAAACGCCTTAATCAATTTTATTTTGTTAGTCAATTCAATCGGGGGTAACTTTAAAGGAATGAACAACTAGCTGAAAATCCTTGGGTCATTACACAAGACCACTCTACCATACCGGTCCCCAACGTGACGGAGGGAAATGCAACCGTAAACCATTCTAACATCGCCCAGGGAGGGGGCAATACCAAGACCCAGATGGATACCACTCACCTAGGCCAGTCACTTCCAACTGGGGCGGATATGGTTTAGTCCAATAATAACCAAGCAACTTTAGCTGCAAGACCTGAGGCTGGGGGTCACCTTTTCTCAATTCTCTAAGCCGGGTATGGTTAATACTCGCCAACTCTTTAAGCCAAGTATGGTTAATACTCACCAACTATATAAGCCAATTGTGGTTAATACTCGCCAACTCTATAAGCCGAGCATGGATAATACTCGCTAATTCTTTAAGCCGGGTATGGTTAATACTCGCCAACTCTCTAAGCCAAGTATGGTTAATACTCGAGAACTCTATAAGCTGAGTATGGATAATACTCGCCAATTCTTTAAGCCGAGTATGGTTAATACTCGTCAACTCCATAAGCCGAGTATGGTTAATACTCACCAACTCTATAAGTCGAGTACAGATAATACTCGACAACTCTTTAAGCCAAGTATGGTTAATACTCACCAACTCCATAAGTCGAGTATGGATAATACTCGCCAATTCTCTAAGCTAAGTATGGTTAGTACTCGCCAACTTCACCAAACCTTGTCAGGATTTGGCAAGTAAAAAACTATCAACTTAAGAGTATGGTTTATACTCGAACCTTATGATCACTCCCTAAACATGGTTAGAGTCCGACCATAAGAACCTTAGAACAATTGACTACACCGTCTCACTAGGAAAAACCGGGTATGGTTTATACTCGTCCACCGGGTATGGGTTATACCCTATTTTCCAAAAACCGAGCATAGTTTATGCTCGTACCCCAGTTCTTTATAGGAATCATTTAATTGGTGGGATACCGGTTCTTCTATTCCTGTCAAGACCAACTCAGAATGGTCGACTTATTTTCTGGTATTCGCAAGTTATCTGGCCTTAATACGGTCATTAATGATTGTTGGTTTCCCAGCCTAAATACGATCCTCAACGGTCGTCGGACTTCTGGCCTTAATACAATCATTGCCGATCATCGATTTTCCGGCCCCTCTCATCATGGCTTCATATAAAGGACTTATGCTCAATGCTTTCTGGAAAATCCAGAACACATCTCCTTTATCAAGAAAGATGTATTATGGGGGGAAAGAGTTCACCAACTTTTTGTCAAAAGCTGTCACAACTCAAAAACAAGGCTCGACTTCATAGCAGATGGAACAATTCTCCATCTATCAAAGCCGATCCTTGACTCAGGTCGACCAACTATACTCATCCTAGAATAGTCTCTTGAAAATAGAAAACAAGTCGACTGACGAAGCCATCTACTAGTAGATTGGGCCGATCCCATAATATAAGGTCAAACCTAAGGTCTCGGATCTCACTTGAAGTATCTGGAGAATTATATGCTACCAGACGGAGTCCTACTCCCGAAGTTGCTGAATCAGATTAGCTTTTGACCAACTCTCCTTTTTATATGCCAAATATCAAGCTCCACATCGACAATGATGTAACAACAAGGAATTTCACTCGATCCGAATCAGTCGCTAAACCGACCAAGACCGTTCCCCTGATTGTTTTGAGAACACGACAAATTCGAACGCAAACAGAAGAACATGTTATTGCTTATTACAATAATTCATCAGAATACAATAATATACAGAGTATGAATCAATATTACACATCATAAAATATCAGAGATTACAATACATTACATAGCAGCGGAAAATAATACAAAACACAACTGAAGGAGATATACGGATACAGAGCTTTCCGGATATCATTCCAGCTGTAAATCAGGATCCTGTGAATATAAATCTGCAAAACCAAAACTACTAGCTGCCCATGTCAAAATAAGGGCACCCAGAGTTTATGTTAAAACAATAAACTCCAGGTCAGTCATATGACCGGTGTGAGGACTAAAACAGTTATTAATCTTTATTTTAAAGTTAGGTGAATCAAGGGACCACGCCGTATAGCACGGAACGGGTTTCCTCCCAAGAATACCAGTGCATAAAAAAAACAACGCAATGCTAAATAAAGAAAAATGAAGCTATTATAAGACCCAGGTCCCATCACACAATGCAACGCAAGCCGGAGCATAGGGTTTTTACCTTATAATAGCCAAAGAATGCTTGATACGCTAAAAACCAATCATTTGATACTATTATAAGTGCATAGTGTATAAAACAATTTCAATCATAAGTATCAATCATAGACGGCATAAGTGCCCCATCCCACTATGTCGCCATACTAGGCTCTACAAATAAAACCACAAAGTCACGTATTGAAAGTTGGATTTCCATCTGTGAACCGAGGCAAAAGATAGTCCTCACCGATTCGAGACTGTCTAGCCCGAGCGCCAGGAGCAGAGCTCGAGTGACCTTTGGATCGTTAGGGCCGGTCCACCGATGTGGATTAAAATGCCTGAACAGTGAGTTTCCCCGTCCTTTGGGGCGTAAATGAGCCAAATGACTCCATCGGCTCCACACAGTCACCGATATATCCGAGGTGTCTCGCAACAGCAACAACCACATAAGTCAAACTCGTCAGGGCGTGTAAAACCACTGACGCCACTTCTAGCTAGAAGGAAACGCATGCCCTCCCTGATGTCCTCTCCCGTTTCTGGTTCACAACCGGGGTGTAAGGCTCGCGAATCAACGCTACACAAAGCTATGCCACACAGGCCGTACTTTGATCATCAACCACAAGACTCTGCTTTTCAACAGGAGCCTTGATCATATTTCCACTTAGGCATGCCACACAGGCAATTCACTCCATGCGTTTGATATCCATCAATATATAACCCCTGAGCTCGTACATCTCAGAGAAGGGCGTTAAGCAAGAGAATAAATTCTCCGCCGCCAAACAGATATATATTTAATAGAAATCAATCACACAGAATAAAATCCAATGTCAGACACACAGTCCATTTACAAGTTCGTTCTGGGTCTGAATGAAACCGGAGGCACCTTGTACCTCGCATATCCATCGATCTCCAAGTACGTCTGGACGATCACCAACTGATTCCCTCCTCTTGGGTGTACAGCCCAATCAAGATCATCAGTAATTATCCAAACGACGTGAAGACCTCTGGTCTTCAACCACCATCTTCACCTTCAACTTATCGTCGTATCAACTATTCAGAATGGGATAAACCCGGTCTTTCCGAATAACTCGCGTATATAATAAACAAATGTTACACAAACACAACATACGCCTCATTCCAATTCTTCAGTCACTAACCGTAAATTAGCAAGAGAATAATTCCCCAAACATTAACCCCGAAGGCCGAAACCAACATCAGATCAATACCCCGGAAACCATTCTTTTTAGCTAACCTGCAGTTAGTTTCTAAATTTCACATTCTTAGGGAAGGGTTCCCATTAATTTTATCAAAGATAAATTCTTTTAAATTTATTCTTTAATCTTCCTTTGAATATCACTTCAAACTAGTCGGGATTAGCGAACCACACCGAAGTAATTATTTATTTTATTTCCCAATCCCAACCTATTCATCCCATGAAGTAAAACTGGTAATACTTCATATCTAACACTACGGTGTTATCGGTAAAGTTAATTACCATTTCATGTTCAAATCTAGTAAATGATTTAACTATCGCCTGGAGCAAAACTGGTGATACTCCATTCTCAATCTTTTCAATCTAATTAAAGATTCATTAAAACTCCACTTAGTTTTAATCTTTAACTGGGTTAAAGAACCGATATCATTTAAAACACGGTTCACGATAAACCCCAAAATCACATCACATTTCAATCAGTCCCTAACGGTACATTAGTAAGAGGACAGTTCCCTAAAATATTAACCCCGAAGGCCGAAACGAACATTAGATCAATATCCAAGAAACCCTCCAAATTAACTGATCCCCAGTTAGTTCCTAATTTTCTTAACTCCATTTGGGTTTAAGAACAGTATTATTAAAGATACCGTTCACGACAACCCAAAATCCCATTTGATATTAAACACAAAGCTCTGAATAGAAAATATATTGGCTTATATTCAATATCAAATTCTGAAACCAAAAAATATCGTATTGGAAATAACGATATAAATATATCTTTCAAATTTCCATAACAACATCTGCATAATCACGAAATCCAACATCGAACTATTCCGAAGATGATTTCGATTCAAATCCATTCCAATTCAATTATTGGAATTTCTGGTTATTTTCAAAACCATTTCAAATCCAATTTTTTTATTTTAAAAATAAATAAATTATTATTCTAGTTCATTTCGATAAAAATCTACTTTTATCTTCTCAAATATGGAGTTTTTCATCCTAATTCTTCCCAAAACATTTCTTATGATTTTACACAAATTATTACTATTTTTAATAATTTTATCAAGGCCCGTACAGTCGATTTCCATCAACGGCCATCGAACTGCACTTACAGCGACCTTTTCCAAATTTGATTTGGTAATAATTCCAAATCCAACCGTTAGATTTCAAATCTCTAATATTCGTTAGAAAGCTTTTTTCGATACGAACCCAACGGTTCCGGTTTTAGGAGAATCCGACGGTCGGATCTCCCGTAATATCCATTCGAAGTTAATGGTCAAAATTCGCGAACTGTCGCAGCGCAGCGCGTTCTATTTAGGCCATTATATATTATATATAATATATATTTCGTCGATTTCCTTTTAAAACGTATTTTAAAAATCGTTTTAAATTCGTTTTCAAAACGATTTCAACTTCATATTCAATTTCTAATCAAAATTGAATATTCCATGCCATTATTCTATAAACGATAATATTTTCAAAACGTTATATTCTGAAATCACTTCCTTTTCTATATTCATTTTAAAAATGAATATAATCGATATAAATATCGTTAACGTCAAAATAGCGTCAATCTAATCAACACGGCTTTTATTCAACACATGAATGTTTATTCTATTCAACACATGAATTTATTTTCAATTCAACACATGAATTTATTTTCAATTCAACACATGAATTTATTTCCAATTCAACACATGAATTTATTTTCAATTCAACACATGAATTTATTTTCAATTCAACACATGAATTTATTTTCAATTCAACACATGAATTTATTTCCAATCCAACACATGAATTTATTTTCTAAATTGGAATGAGGCCCAATCAATTACCATATAATGTTAATTATATGGATTTTCTACAACACAGGTATATAACAGCAACGATAAATCATCAACCATCATCCAGAGTGCACCACACAACTGCATAAGCATTAAATATAAATAAATAACGCTTACACAGTCTGTCAACCCATCGATTGACATACAACTTAATAATCGGGATTAGTGTACGTCAAATATCATCCCAATACCCGTGTGGGGTTTCAAATCAACAAACATAGATTTTATTTGTACAGTTGGGCGATGTGTAAAATTTACCGTCCCAATCAATATCAGTCAAATCAGTGTATATAAACAAATCGTCTGATTTGTTTATTACTATTTATTTTATATACACGTTAAAAATCATATTTTTAACTATAAAATATTTTCCACTATAAAATATTTTATTTCATTCCACATCACACAATCAAATTTCACAACACAGCAACCAAACAAACAAGTCATCCATGGTCTGTGGACGACGGGTGTCGGGTGCTACTAAGCACCATCTGCATCCTAGTATATATTTCAACTAGAAAACAAGAATTAAAGTGAGGAGTTCTCACAGAGGGTTCCACTCTGCCGTTTTATTCCTTTCTGAACGGTCTGGATTTGTTCGAACTCCAACGCATCCTTTTCACGTTGTTCATAGATAAAAAATCCCATTTCATTAATTATCGTTTCATTCTAAATAAAATAAAAATCGTATGTTTATTTCAATTTCATATATTGTACAATGCTTCTTTCTATATAAAAATTATATTTTTATAACTCTACATAAACCAAAATCATATTTTTTTTATATTCTCTATCATATAAAATCAAATTTTTATCGCTACTTCATATATATAAAAATCGAATTTTTACTTTGCTTTCAAGATAATCAAAACCAAATTTTTACAACGCTCACCTCATAATAAAAATCCCAACTTTTCTATGAACAAAATCATATTTTTGATTATATAAAGATCCTATCTTTGATTATATAAAAATCACATCTTTGATTATATATCGATCACATCTTTGATTATATAAAAATCACATATTTGATTATATAAAAAAATCTCAACTTTTGTTTATAAAAAATCCAATCTTTTGTTATGCAAAATCATTCCTTTTTACTTTGAAAAATCATTTCTTTTTATCGCTTATAAATTTATAAAGATTACATTTTTATTTCCTATACATATATATAAAAATCAGATCATTCAGAAAGACCGGGTTTATCGTGAATAGTGTTTTAAATAACACTTGTTCTTTAACCCGGTAATTAATGGAATGTGATTTTGGGTTTATAGCGAACCGTGTCTTAAAGGACATTGGTTCTTTAACCCAGTTAAAGACGAGATATTGATTTTTTTGGAATGTTAAAACTAAGTGGAGTTTTAATGAATCTTTAATTAGATTGAAGTGATCGAGAATGGGGTATTACCAGTTTTGCTCCAGGCGATAGTTAAATCTTTAATTAGATTTGAACGTGAAATGGTAATTGAATTTACCGATAACACCGTGGTGTTAGATATGAAGTATAACCAGTTTTACTTCATGAGATAATAGGTTGGGATTGGGAAATAAAATAAATGATTACTTCGGCGTGGTTCGCTAATCCCGACTAGTTTGAATTAATATTCAAAGAAGATTAAAGAATAAATATCAAAAATTTATCTTTGATAAAATTAATGGGAACCTTTCCCAAAGTATAAGAATATTTGAGTAAAAGAAAATTCTGAATTGGAATGAGGCGTATGTTGTGTTTGTGTAACACTTGTTTATTATATACGCGAGTTATTTAGAAAGACTAGGTTTATCCCATTCTGAATAAGTGATTCGACGTGGTGTCGAGGATGAAGACGGTGGACAAAGACCGGAGGTCTTCACATCATTTGGGTGATTACTGATGATCTTGATTGGGCCGTACACCCAAGAGGAGGGAATCAGTTGGTGATCGTCCAAACGTACTTGCAGATCGATGGATATGCGGGGTACAAGGTGCCTCCGGTTTCGTTCAGACCCAGAACGAACTTGTAAATGGATTGTGTGTCTGACATTGGATTTTATTCTGTGTGATTGATTTCTATTAAATATATATCTGTTTGGCGATGGAGAATTTATTCTCTTGCTTAACGCCCTTCTCTGAGACGTACGAGCTCAGGGGTTATAAATTGATGGATATCAATCGCATGGAGTGAATTGCCTGTGTGGCATGCCTAAGTGGCAAATTATCAAGGCTTTTGTTGAAAAGCAAAGTCTTGTGGTTGATGATCAAAGCACGGCCTGTGTGGCACAGCTTTGTGTAGCGTTAATTCGCAAGTCTCACACCTCGGTTGTGAACCAGATACGGGAGAAGGATCCAGGGAGGGCATGCGTTTCTTTCTAGCTAGGGTGGTGTCAGTGACCTACCAGCCCTGACATTTATATTATTTTCACCTGTGTGGTTGTTGCTGTTGCGAGGCGCCTCAGATATATCGGTGACTGTGTGGAGCCGATGGAGTCATTTGGCTCATTTACGCCCCAAAGGGCGGGGAAACGCAGTGTTCAGGCATTTTAATCCACATCTATGGACCGATCCTGTGGCTCCTAAGGCTTGACAGAGTACTTGCCTGAGGCTCGGGCTAGAGAGTCTCGAATTCGATAGAGGACTATCTTTTGCCTCAGTTCACAGACGGAAATCCAACTTCCAATACGTGACATTTGCGGTTTTAATTGTAGAGCCCAGTTTTGGCGACATAGTGGGATGGGGCACTTATGGCGTCTATGATTAATACTTATGATTGAAACTGTTTTGACACTATACACTTATAGTAATAATAAAAGATGAAATTTAGCGTATCAAGCATTCTTTGGCTATTATAAGGTAAAACCCTATCCTCCGGCTTGTGTTGCATTGTGTGATGGGGCCTGGGTCTTATAATAGCTTCATTGTTCTTTATTTTGCATTGCGCTGTTGTTCTATGCACTGGTGTTCTTGGGAGGAAACCCATTCCGTGTTATACGGCGTGGTCCCTTGATTTACCTAACTTTAAAATAAAGATTAATAACTGTTTTAGTTCTCACACCGGTCACATGACTGACCTGGAGTTTATTGTTTTAACCTAAACTCTGGGTGGCCTTATTTCCGCACGGGTAGCTAGTAGTTTTGGTTTTGCAGATTTATATTCACAGGATCCTGATTTACAGCTGGAATGATATCCGGAAAGCTCTGTATTCGTATATCTCCTTCAGTTGTGATTTGTATTATTTTCCGCTACTATGTAATGTATTGTAATCTCTGATATTTTTCTGATGTATATTATTTGTTTATACTCTGTATATTCTTGTATTCTGATGAATTGTTGTAATAAGCAATGAAATGTTCTTCTGTTAGCGTTCTGATTCGTCTTGTCCTCAATTCAATCCGGGCTTTCCTTAACGGGGAAGTTCGTGTCGTATATTCATTGCTTATTACAACAATTCCATTAGAATACAAGAATATACAGGGTATAAATAAATATTACACAGAAAATATCAGAGATTTAAACTACATTTAAATACATCGCAGCGGAAATAATACAAAACACAACTAGAAGAGATATACGGATACAGAGCTTTCCGGATATAGTTCCAGCTGTAAACCAGGTTCTTGTGAATATAAATATGCAAAACCAAAACTACTAGCTGCCCGTGCGGAAAATAGGGGCACCCAGAGTTTAGGTTAAAACAATAAACTCCAGGTCAGTCATGTGACTGGCGTGAGAACTAAAACAGTTATTAATCTTTATTTTAAAGTTAGGTAAATCAAGGGACCACGCCGTATAACACGGAACGGGTTTCCTCCCAAGGGCACCAGTGCATAAAACAAACAGCGCAATGCTAAATGAAGAAGAATGAAGCTATTATAAGACGCAGGTCCCATCACACAATGCAACACAAGCCGGAGGATAGGGTTTTACCTTATAATAGCCAAAGAATGCTTGATACGCTAAATTTCATCTTTTATTATTACTATAAGTTTATAGTGTCAAAACAATTTCGATCATAAATATCAATCATAGACGGCATGGGTACCATATATCATGTCGCCATACTAGGCTCTACAATCAAAACCGCAAAGTCACATATTGGAAGTTTGATTTCCATCTGTGAACCGAGGAAAAAGATAGTCCTCCCCGATTCGAGACTGTCTAGCCCAAGCCTCAGGACCCAGACACAGGTGAGCCCTTGGATCGTTAGGGCCGGTCCACCGATGTGGATTAAAATGCCTGAACACTTCGTTTCCCCGCCCTGTGGGGCGTAAATGAGCCAACGAATGACTCCATCGGCTCCACATAGTCACCGATATATCCGATGCGCCTCGCAACAGCAATAACCACATAAGTCAAACTCGTCAGGGCATGTAAAACCACTGACGCCACTTCTAGCTAGAAGGAAATGCATGCCCTCCCTGATGTACTCTCCCGTTTCTGGTTCACAACCGGGGTGTGAATCTCGCGAATGAACGCTACACAAAGCTATGCCACATAGGCCGTGCTTTGATCATCAACCACAAGACTTTGCTTTTCAACAGAAGCCTTGATCATGGAGTGAATTGCCTGTGTGGCATGCCTAAGTGGCAAATGATCAAGGCTTTTGTTGAAAAGCAAAGTCTTGTGGTTGATGATCAAAGCACGGCCTATGTGGCATAGCTTTGTGTAGCATTGATTCGCGAGCCTCACACCCCGGTTGTGAACCAGACACGGGAGAGGACATCAGGGAGGGCATGCGTTTCCTTCTAGTTAGAAGTGGCGTCAGTGGTTTTACATGCCCTGACGAGTTTGACTTATGTGGTTGTTGCTGTTGCGAGGCGCCTCAGATATATCGGTGACTATGTGGAGCCGATGGAGTCATTTGTTGGCTCATTTACGCCTCAAAGGGCGGGGAAGCGCCAGAATTGATTTTATATATATATATATATATAATATATATATATATATATATAATAAAAATAAATTGAATAACGACGCTGCAGTTCGTATTCTGAAATCGAAACTTCAAACGAGTGTACCGGGAGATCCGACCGTCGAATTTTCCTAAAACTGAAACCGTTGGATTCGTTTCGAAAAGATCTTTCTAATGATATAAAATTTGTGAAGATCCAACGGTTAGATTTTCAAATATGTGTAAATCAAATTTGAAGAAAAACAGCGCCACGGCCGCGTTATGGCCTGAAGCGTCATTTGAATGAAATGGCTATTTTTAAATAAATAAAAATAGAGATAAATCGTTATAAAACATTATAAACGATATGGAATGGAAATAAACTGAATTTACCCAGTTTAGTTGATATTTGATGGTTGAATGTGTTTTGGCGTGAATTGTTGTCGAATAATTTAACCATTGAAATGAATTGATTTAAATTCTAAATATACGTGAATTATTTGAAAAGGCCGAGCTAAATATCATTTCAAATAATTGATCGATAATAAGAGGTCGATGATGAAGACGGTGGTTGAAGACCAGAGATCTTCACCTCGGTTGGATGATAACTGATGTCTTGATTGGGAGGCATCCCGAAATATAGATAATAAGTGGTGATCGTCCATACGTACGTGGAGATCGATGGATATGCGAGGTATGTTGTGTCTCCGGTTTCGTTCAGACCCAGAACGAACATGTAAATGGATTGTGTGTCTGACATTGGATTTTGTTCTGTGCTGATTGATCTCTATTAAAAAAATATCTGTTAGGCGGCGGAGAATTTATTCTCTTGCTTAACGCCATTCTCTGAGACGTACGAGCTCAAAGGTTATATATCGATTGAAATCAGTCGCATGGAGTGAACTGCCTGTGTGGCACGCCTAAGTGGCAAATGATCAAGGCTTTTGTTGAAAAGCAAAGCCTTGTGGTTGATGATCAAAGCACCGCATGTGTGGCATAGCTTTGTGTATAACGTGAATTTGCGAGCCTCACACCCTGGTATGAGCCAGAAACGGGAGAGGACATCAGGGAGGGCATGCGTTTCCTTCTAGCTAGGGTGGTGTCAGTGACCTACCAGCCCTGACATTTATATTATTTTCACCTGTGTGGTTGTTGCTGTTGCGAGGCGCCTCGGATATATCGGTGACTATGTGGAGTCGATGGAGTCAGTGGGCTCATTTACGCCCCAAAGGGCGGGGAAACGCAGTGTTTAGGCATTTTAATCCACATCGGTGGACCGGCCCTGACGATCCAAGGGTCACTCGAGCTCTGATCCTGAGACTCGGGCTAGACAGTCTCGAATTCAGTAAGGACTATCTTTTGCCTTGGTTCATGACGGAAATCCAATTTCCAAATACGACATGTGCAATTTTGATTGTATACCTATATATGGCGACGTAGTGGTATGTGGCATTAATGACGTCTATGATTGATACTTATGATTTGAAGTTGTTTTTGAAACACATAAACACTAGTAATAATATCAAATACTTTTGTTTTATTCGTATCAAGCATATTTTTGCCATTATAAGGTAAAAACTCTATCCTCCGGTTTGCGTTGCATTGTGTGATGGGAACTGAGTTTTATAATGGCTTCATTTTTGTAAAAAGCATTCGATGTTTAAAATATTTACTTGTTTTAAGCACTAGCAATCCAATGGAGTAAACCCGTTCCGCGAAAGTGGCGTGGTCCTGTGATTAGCCATATTATAAAATGTGTTAAGTAGATTTCTCATACCAGTCCCATGACTGACTCGTAGTTTGTTTCACTTGCAAACTCGGGTGCCCCTTTTTCTACATAGGAAGCCTTGTGTTAAGGTTTTAACAGGCTCTTTCTGGATAGCTGGAGCTGAAGATGGATTCTATCATTTATCTCTTTTTTTGCTGTTCAGCTCCTATTGCACATATTATGTTAGTTTTCTTCTGTAGACATTTATGTATAGCTGAACTGTATTTGTACTAAGTATGATCCTGTATACTGTGTAACTCTGATGATTATGTTTATCCAGTGTATTATTTGTACATTATCTGGTGTATTTATTTAATTCTGCTCTGCTATTGTTTGTAACATAGGATTCCGTGATTATACGGATATTGTGATGGGAATTTGGAAGATATCGATATCGTTATTCCAGATATGATATCTGTTGGTTTCAAGATTTGATGTTGAATATAAGTCGATACTATCTCTATTCAAAACCTTATATTTAATGTCAACTTGGACTGATTGATTGTTTGGATTGTGCTCGACTAGTTTATGAGCAAAATATGCTTTTACAATTAGCATTGGGTTGGGTAAGAATATCTGTGTGCTAACACCTTGTGAAACACTTCATGATTTGACGACAAGGTGTTTAGCGATGTGTTCATTTCAAATTTAATGAATGATTGTAAAATGATATTTTTCTTAAGTGAAAAGAATGTATTCCCGATTTTGGACAGGGAGTGTTTTATAAAAATGTTTTATAAAACAGAAAGGATTTCAAGGGCTAAAACCCGATGTTTTCGAAATGATTTGGAAATGTATTATGGTTTTACATTGTAGTTCATCACATATCCGATTAGTTGCTATTAATGATGTATCTGTTTGGTGGCGGAGAATTTATTCTCTTGCTTAACACCCTTCTTTGAGACATACGAGCTCAAAGGTTATGTGATTAATAGTGACTAATCGTATGTGTGAACTGCTGATGTGGAGTACTATATTTTGAAAGTACTTGTGATTATTATGTTGTGAAATGATTTTCCCTACTTCGGGATATGAAATGATTTGGTATGTGGCTAGAGATTCGGGTTAACTGGACGACTAAAAGTATGGGTGAGATGGGCGGTGTATGCTTCCATGTGTGGGAGGTGCATCGTCGGTGTAGCCTGCTCCTATGTGGGGTAGGTGCACATTTATATATCGAGTTGCTAGGTGCGTACCCTTTGCCTTATCTAGGGGGAGCCCGATATTTGGTTGCATACTTGTTTGTATGCATTGTTATGTTTTGGAATTCACATTTCCAAACGATTTGATTTGAGATCCCGAAATGAAATCTACTTTGATATAGAAAGTTAGATATGTATTTCAAATGATTTGAAATAGAAATCGGAAATAAAGTCCAAAGGAATAATTTCTGTAAATTGAATTGGATTTGGAAAATCTAAGTGTGGTGATTAATCTAAACGGGTAGATTGGGATATTGCATGTTGATTGATGCATAGTAGATCCATATGTCTATATTGATTGTTGTTTATACACTGGCATTGATGGGGGTAAACCCGTTCCGCATTAGCGGCGTGGTCCTATGATCTGCCTTATCATAAGTTTATAACTGTTTAGAGTTTCTCACACCAGTCCCATGACTGACCTGTAGTTTGCTTTTCCCTTGCAAACTCGGGTGCCTCTATTTTCCACACGGGCAGTCGAGTAGTTTATGTTGCAGATATATGAGCAGGATTCTGGATTGAAGCTTAAAGCTGAGTCCAGAGCATTGATAGTCTTCCGCTGTGTTTGTTTATTTGTTTCCGTTGTGCATTGTATTACGTTTATTGTAAAATTATCTTCCGCTGTATTATATGATTCGATGTACTCTGATATTCTGTACTCTGATGTAACATTATTATGAAGTTTATAAAAGTCTTCTGTTATTTGTTCTGATGTGTTGTATGCCCAGAGTTAGTGTATGCGGGATTCGAACGGTCTTGGTCGATTTAGCGATCGATTAGGTCCGAGCGAAATTCCTTATCGTTACAAACGATTTCTGAGGAGAACTATTCATCAGCAGTAGACCGGGTCCCTCCACCCTAACTGCTTTTGATGTCAACAATATATATATATATATATGAATATATATGAATACCGGATCTAAGATGGCATGGTAGTGGAAACATGTACAACAATACGTACAATTAGTTTACAAGGAGGACATATATTTCATATAACGAACCACTGCATGAATCCGTATATGCGTACAAATGCAGGAATAATCTAACATAGTATAATCATAAAAATTAATGTAGTAGCTCATGCTTATGTACATAAAACAGTGATACACATTGTGTAACGACCTGGGTTTTCGCGATCCTGAGTAACTGACATCAACTCAATGTCGACAATACAAGCATCGGAAACATCGGATAGTCCATGAAAGAAATTAAAGGGTGAGAATAGATAAGATAAAAACAGAATAGAAGAAGAAGAAGAACATACAACAACATCAGAGTAACACAAATCTTACAGCGGAACGAACAACATATAATAGATAACATATCTTTGAAATAAAATCAGTATATGTATACAGTACCATTATTAGAGTATAACACTTACATCACAGCGGAAATAAACAATAGCTATAAAAACGTTGTTGAAGCCTCCTGCTCCAACTCCTTCTAGTGCATCTATAAATCCTGACTACCCGACTTCTCGTATAAAATTGAGCACCCAAGAGTTTAGGGAAAACAAAACAAAACAAACTCCGTGTCATTCATGGGACTGGTGTGAGTAAACAATTTAAAATAGTTTGGGAAAATAACGATATCTCAGAAGACCATGACGTATAACACGGAACGGGTTTTTCCCTTATGAGAATCCAAAACACTTGATTCAATCATTCAAAATCCTTTTGAAAGAAACGATAATCTTTATATCAAAACTCTTTGGATATTATAATAGTGTCTATCAACCACAACTAAATAATCATTTGCAGAACGCTTTCATCTCACGTTCCACATACATAATATACAATCAAAAACCACAGGCGCTTATTGGGTAATGAATTCCAACTGGCAAGGTATGGGACTACCTTCCGACAGTGTATCTTTAGAGACGAATACACCGGGTTCAACAAGAACATCTTGCACCCCAGGCTAAACATGACCAGTCACTCATTTCGCTTGAGTGTACCGAATGTATTATCACCAATGGTTGGGGTCAGCAACCGTTTCATGAAAGGGACAACATCGAAATAAATTATAAAAGTAAATGGAATTTCTCTAGATTAGGTGACAATACACCCTAATTGGCAGCCAACCACTTAGCCATGCGACCTACCCGATTTTATACCATTTCTGGTTGTGAGGATAGAGGTCACGCTTATCTCTGACAGATCACACAATTATTCACTTTGAATGTCACATCGTCATACCCGCCAAATCACAAATTAATTTCTCCAAAAATACCACGGGTATATAGCTAAGTGAAACGAATACCTCCACCACCAAACGTAAATATGTTTGAAGAGATCAACTTACGCGATCTATTAAATATACTCCGTCAAACATTCTTCCATACAGGTCGTCCTGTGATTTGGACAGACAGAAGGTACAATTCTGCAAGCAGGACAGCCCTTGCATAGCTCCGTCTTCAATTATCTTCATCATATTTGATCGCAATGCTAATGCCATACGTAGTGGTTTTCAGATAATATATCTGGTCCCAGTCTCTCTGTATTGACAATAAAAAAATGGTCAAAAGCTTTGATAGTCAGTGATTTAACTATCAAAGAAAAACGTGTGTGCAAACAACGATATTATTTCCAAATGGACATTATATCGATCAATCAACATTCATTCATTTCCCTATTTCTCGTTTTCATATATTCATCAAATCCTTATTTTCTAATTTTAGAAAATATACATTATTAACTTTGGAAAAACGTTTCCATTTTTGATTCACGCATCACTATCTTCTCACATATATCAGTCTCTAACTGTAAAGTAGTAAGAGAACAACGCCCTACTTATTAACCCCGAAGGCCGAAACCAACATCAGATCGATACCCAGAAAGCTATTCAACTCAACTAATTTCCAGTCAGCTTCTAATTCCAGTAATTCCCTTTAAATTCCTAATTCAAACCCCAAATTCCTTTATGATATTTTATTTGCAAAATATTTACTTTAATCTAATCTTTCACATAGAATGTGAATAATATTTCTTTATATAATTCTATTTGTTTTATATAAATCCTTTTATATAATTCTATTTACTTTCTAACTAATAATTCTATTTATTTTCCAAATAAATATTTCCTTTTTTAACATCCTATTTATTTCATATATATATTTCTCTTTTCAACATCCAATTTATTTCATATAAATATTTCCCTTTTCAACATCCTATTTATTTCGTATAAATATTTCCCTTTTCAATATCATTTTTATTCTACACAAACCCTTTTATATAATTCTATTCATTTTATATAAATCCTTTTATATAATTTTATTTATTTTCTAAATAATAATTCTATTTATTTTCCAAATAAATATTTCCTTTCATAATTATATTTTCCAATATTTGTTTTCCAAATATTACCTTTTATAATATACTATTTATTTCATATATAAATATTTCATTTTCAATATTCACTTTGAAAATTTCCTTTTACATTATAGTATTTCATACGGTATTTAAAATACCAATTAACCAGACCAGTGTCATCATAATCAATCACAGATTATATATCACATCATATGTCACAATATATGAAAACAAACAATATTATAAATATTGAGGAATCCAGTTGGATCCCTCCAACCTGTTTCCCTGCATCATAGATGTTAAACATTATAAATAACATCGATTTCATTTCAATATGAAATATTCTGATAAATAGAATCAATATTTGATTATCGATTTATATATATATATATCGTTATCTATAATTTTAACCAATACATCAGCAATTCAACCAAACAATCAATCATCATTTATCAATACCAGATTATATTTATAAAAACAGAAACTGTACAGAGTTAGTTAGATTTACTCACACTGGACGATCATCGTTAAATAACGATAATTGTCGCTTGATTCAGACTGATAATTTATTTAGCTATAAATTGTAACGAGCTCCAGTTCACTCCAAGTCGGTTCCATTGTGAAGTGCTCGTCCATACGATCCTGATGGATCTTGTTTCATTAGATTTTGATATTGTATCGAATAGGTATTAATTATACAAGTTATAATATATATTTACGTAGTTCAAATTAAACACTTCTGATTATTGGGCCTCACATTACTTAAGCCGGCCCATATCCAAATACCCGCTCCAACGATTGTTGATATTTACCTTGACACAGTGAGGCTTCTTCCCCAAAAGAAAATATTAGTTTCAGCTTATATTTCACTGTTGTCGACATTCCCAACATCAACCGCTCCTCCATTCTTCAACAGACCCAAACAAAATCATCTACACTTCTCTCTTCAACTGCTCTTCCTTCTACTATACGCATTTTAACAAACTCGCTCATCCCAACATGAATAGCGATGTCAACCTGCAGAAACTTTAAACCCATCTTCGCAACTTCTCATAGCTCGTTCTCTCTCTCCTCTCAATGAAAATCCAAACTAAAAACTCCACACTCCTTCTCTCAACCTCCTCTTCAATCTACACTCCTCGATGTACAACTCGATCTCCAGAATCAAACCCCATCGCTAAACCTGTTTCGCTATTACATTCAGTACCAAACAAAATAATTACCAAACGCTCTAAATTTTGTCATGCATATGCTAATTCACCTCCTAAACACAACTCTAATACTCGTTTAGTTCAACAACCCTCAAATCCTCGGATTTTCCTAGCCCTAGAACACAAACAAACACAAACAGTGGAACGGAACAACATCGAAGAGCCCAAAACTGATAGAAAAACGAAGAGAAACACTTGTCGAATCCGTATATAATTGTTTTGAGGATTATAGGAATTTATTTGTATTTCTTTAGAATTTTTGGAGGCCACGATATGATGTTGTATGAAGAAAGATAGCGGCTTGAACTTTCATTGACCAGAAGAAGAGTTGAAATTAGGTTTAGAAGGATGTATAGGTATTTATAGGATTGTTTTAATATTTTTATATTAAATATTCTATTTATTTTTAAGCAACCGCTAAATGTATATGTTGTTAAAATTTCCTATGATCACATACAATATCCAAAAATCATGAAAATGGACATTCTGCTACAGTTCGACATTACAGACACAACGAAACTTGTTTCGTCGAAAACAGAGGTCGTTTGCAAAACTGGCTATTTTTAAATCTCTAAATAAACCCTTTTAAATATTAATATATTTAAAAATAATTAAATTAAATATTTAAAATTAAATATTATCGTATATATTCACAATAGAATATCTTACAGCTTCAAAATATAAATATCTGACTTTATAACTCGATATTTCAAAACCAGGCCATATCAATATTCAATATATAATAAAATCCTTTTATTATATAAATATATCGTTATAAATTATAAAGGAATTCCATAGCGATTTTAAAAAAAATTAATTTGGACATAACTCAAAATCTATACGACGAAATTTCAATTTTTCTCTTCCATTATAAAAATATACTTCAGGAGCTCCGAACGTTTCTTATTTCAAAGAAATCCAACTTAATACGGATTCTGTATATTCGTTTAAAGTTCGAATCACCAAATTGCGAACTGCCGCGCCATTTCGAGCTCGATTATAATTATAATATAATTATACGTTCCACCATCGTTAATTAAATATATTCGTTACCGTAATTCAATTTTAAACTGAATTTTTTTTTTGAATTGTCCAATTCCCACAATATTTCCATTTCAGCTGATTTTGATTATTTCAGAATTAAACATATTATTTAATTATTATATTAATTAAATATTCAATGCATATTTTAATTTAAACCATTTAAATTACCAAACCATACTTTAAATAAATAAATAAAATAATTATTATACTGCATAAAAATACGAGTCGTTACATTCTCCCCCCTTAAAATAATTTCGTCCTCGAAATTGCTAAGGTAGAAAACAAATCCTATTGACTGGTTAAAAATTATTTGTTCACTTCTTAACTTCAGTTTCAACTGAACCAATTTAATTTCAATTAAATATTTATTTATTCCTACTAACGAAAATTTTCAAAAATCCTGAAAATTTTCTGACACCTTAATTTTACGGAAAATTTCGCCAGCACCTCCTTTGTACTGGTCAATAGTTCAAACTCCAACTCGCCTCTCTAGGCCTTCTTCAACCCAAAAGAAAATCAAACAGCCAAGCGGCTTGCCAATTCGGCACATCAAAATCTCAAACCCATCTATAATATAAACTGGTACCTTTTTGTCGGGCATATCAATATAACCTTTCCATGTGTTACCAATCTTGCATATACCAATGTCATCCTAACAAATCTCCAATCAGTTTTTATCCTTAAACCCAACCATTCGCTTATACCTAAGTCGAATTTCATTTCAAACCCAAGTTCCATTCTCGATTTTCAATTTCTTAACTCATCAATCCAATACCATTTCGGATTCCTATTTAATTTGTTTTCAATTCAAACAATTCCTTCCTGGGAGTTTTAAACTACTTAGTTTTTTTTCTAAAATCAAATATTTCTTTTCGGAATTCAAACCAACTTGCTTTTCTCAAAACAATTCAAAACCAAAATCATTGGTAGTAATCCATCACTTAGCAACTCGAAAATGAACACCGATGATGTCATGATCATCGTCGGAATTTATTTTCCAGCGATCGAAGTGAGTTCAATTCTATATCACTTTCAAAACCATATCCAAATACTTCCATTTTGAAATATATTTCAAAATACCATTCACAATGCTTGTAAAACAATTTAAAATCTCCCAGGATTTTAAAATTCTCTTATATTTAATCCAAATCCATTTACAAACACTTTTCCCAATTTCCAGAATTTCTAATTTCAAATTCTGATTTAATTCATTTCATAACACTTGTATGAATTTTATTTGGTTATATATACATAACCAACTCAATTTTAATCTTATTCAATTTATATACCAACCAACACATCCAATATACTATAATAATTCGAAGTTTAATCATTTTTTTACATCAAAATATATTTGGGCAAAATTATTTCATTTACCCTCCTTTCAAAACATACCATGTCGGTTCATCGTATTCGAGTGTTTATGAACCCCTACCGATACAGTGGATCAAACTGATTGACAAAAATTCATAAATTACTCAAC
Organism: Allium sativum; assembly: GCA_030737875.1. Lineage (NCBI taxonomy): Eukaryota > Viridiplantae > Streptophyta > Magnoliopsida > Asparagales > Amaryllidaceae > Allium > Allium sativum. The sequence goes on from CM060922.1 coordinate 568,996,298, forward strand.
CAATGAATCTACATAATAAAAAATCATTTTTATAAAATCTACAAATACGTTCACTCTTATATATACACTTAACTCAATCTAGGGTATTACTAACCCCATCTCTACTGAGTCACGCCACAGAGCCAAGGTCATAACTTAACCTTCAGCTCTGATACCACTGTAACGACCTGAGTTTTCGTGATCTTGAGTAACCGACGTCAACTCAATGTCGACTATACAAGCATCGGAAACACCGGATAGTCCATGAAAGAAATTAGAGGGTGAGAATAGATAAGATAAAAACAGAATAGAAGAAGAAGAAGAACATACAACAACATCAGAGTAACACAAATCTTACAACGGAACGAACAACATATAATAGATAACATATCTTTGAAATAAAATCAGTATATGTATACAGTACCATTATTAGAGTATAACACTTACATCACAGCGGAAAAAAACAATAGCTATAAAAACGATGTTGAAGCCTCCTGCTCCAACTCCTTCTAGTGCATCTATAAATCCTGACTACCCGACTTCTCATATAAAATTGAGCACCCAAGAGTTTAGGGAAAACAAAACAAAACAAACTCCGTGTCAGACATGGGACTGGTGTGAGTAAACAATTTAAAACAGTTTGGGAAAATAACGATATCTCATATGACCATGCCGTATAACACGGAACGGGTTTTTCCCTTATGAGAATCCAAAACACTTGATTCAATCATTCAAAATCCTTTTGAAAGAAACGATAATCTTTATATCAAAACTCTTTGGATATTATAATAGTGTCTATCAACCACAACTAAATAATCATTTGTAGAATGCTTTCATCTCACGTTCCACATACATAATATACAATCAAAAACCGCAGGCGCTTATTGGGTAATGAATTCCAACTGGCAAGGTATGGGACCACCTTCCGACAGTGTATCTCTAACTAGAGAGGAATACACTGGGTTCAACAAGAACATCTTGCAACCCAGGCTAAACATGACCGGTCACTCATTTCGCTTGAGTGCACCGAATGTATTATCACCAACGGTTGGGATCAGCAACCGTTTCCCGAAAGGGACAACATCGAAATATATTATAAAAGTAAATGAAATTTCTCTAGATCAGGTGACAATACACCCTAATTGGCAGCCAACCACTTAGCCATGCGACCTACCCGATTTTATACCATTTTCGGTTGTTAGGCTAGAGGCCACGCTTATCTCTGACAGATCACACAATTATTCACTTTGAATGTCACATCGTCATAGCCGCCAAATCACAAATTGAATTCTCCAAAAATACCATGGGTATACAGCTAAGAGAAACGAATTCCTCCGCCACCAAATGTAAATACGTTTGAAGAGATCAACCTACGCGCTCTATTAAATATACTCCGTCAGACATTCTTCCATACAGGTCGTCCTGGGATTTGGACAGACATAAGGTACTATTCTGTAAACAGGACAACCCTTGCATAATTCCATCTTCAATTATCTACATCATATTTGATCGCAATGCTAATGCCATATGGAGTGGTTTTCAGATAATATATCTGATCCCGGTTTCTCCGTATTGACAACAGAAAAATGGTCAAAAACTTTGATAGTCGGTGATTTAACTATCAAAGAAAAACATGTGTGCAAACAAAGGTATTATTTCCATATGGACATTCTATCGATCAATCATCAATCAACATTTATTCATTTCCCCATTTCTCGTTTCCATATATTCATCAAATCCTTATTTTCTAATTTTAAAAAATATACGTTATTAACTTTGGAAAAACGTTTCCATTTCTGATTCACGCATCACTATCTTCTTACATATATCAGTCTCTAACTGTAAAGTAGTAAGAGAACAACGCCCTACGTATTAACCCCGAAGGTCGAAACCAACATCAGATCGATACCCAGAAAGCTATTCAACTCAACTAATTTCCAGTCAGTTTCTAATTTTAGTAATTCCCTTTAAATTCTTATTTCAAACCCCAAATTCCTTTATGATATTTAATTTCCAAAATATTTATTTTAATGTAATCTTTCACATAGAATGTGAATAATATTTCTTTATATAATTCTATTTGTTTTATATAAATCCTTTTATATAATTCTATTTACTTTCTAACTAATAATTCTATTTATTTTCCAAATAAATATTTCCTTTTTTAACATCCTATTTATTAAATATAAATATTTCCCTTTTCAACATCCTATTTATTTCATATGAATATTTCCCTTTTCAATATCATTTTTATTCTATACAAATCCTTTTATATAATTCTATTCATTTTATATAAATCCTTTTATATAATTTTATTTATTTTCTAACTAATAATTCTATTTATTTTCCAAATAAATATTTCCTTTTATAATTATATTTTCCAATATTTGTTTTCCAAATATTACCTTTTATAATATCCTATTTATTTCATATATAAATATTTCATTTTCAATATTCACTTTGAAAATTTCCTTTTACATTACAGTATTTCATACGGTATTTAAAATACCAATTAACCAGACCAGTGTCATCATAATCAATCACAGATTATATATCACATCATATATCACAATATATGAAAACAAACAGTATTATAAATATTGAGGAATCCAGTTGGATCCCTTCAACCTGTTTTCCTGCATCACAGATGTTAAACAATATAAATAACATCGATTTAATTTCAATATGAAATATTCTGATAAACAGAATCAATATTTGATTAACGATTTATATATATATATATATCGTTATTTATAATTTCAACCAATACACCAGCAATTCAACCAAACAATCAACACACAGCAATCAATCATCATTTATCAATACCAGATTATATTTATAAAAATAGAAACTGTACAGAGTTAGTGAGATTTACTTACATTGGACGATCATCGTTAAATAACGATAATTGTCGCTTGATTCAGACTGACAATTTATTTCGCTATAAATTGTAATGAGCTCCAATTCACTCCCATTAGGTTCCATTGTGAAGTGCTCGTCCATACGATCCTGACGGATCTTGTTTCGTTAGATTCTGATATCGTATCGAATAGATATTAATCATACAAGTTATAATATATATTTACGTAGTTCAAATTAAACACTTCTGATTATTGGGCCTCACATTACTTAAGCCGGCCCATATCCAAATACCCGCTCCAACGATTGTTGATATTTACCTTGACACAGCGAGGCTTCTTCCCAAAAAGAAAATATGAAGTTCAGCTTATGTTTAACCATTACCGGCATTTCCAACATCAACCACTCCTCCATTATTCAATAGACCCAAACAAAATCATCCACACTTCTCTATTCAACTGCTCTTCCTTCTACCATAAACATTTTAACAAACTCGCTTATCCTAACATGGATAGCGATGTCGACCTGCTGAAACTTTACAACCCATCTCCGCAACTTCTCATAGCTCGTTCTCCCACTCCTCTCAATGAAAATCCAAAATAAAAACTCTACACTCCTTCTCTCTACCTCCTCTTCAATCTACACTCAACGATGTACATCTCGATCTCCAGAATAAAACCTCATCGCTAACGCTGTTTCGCTATTGCAGTAACAGTACCGAACAAAATAATCACCAAATGCTCTAAATTTTGTCATGCATATGCTAATTCACCTCCTAAACACAACTCCAATACTTGTTTAGTTCAACAACCCTCAAATCCTCGGGTTTTCCTAGCCTTAGAACGCAAACGAACATAAACAGTGGAACGGAACAACATCGAAGAGACAAAAACTGATAGAAAAATGAAGAGAAACACTTGACGGATCCGTATATAATTGTTTTGAGGATTATAGGAATTTATTTGTATTTCTTTAGAATTTTTTGGGGCCACGACATGATGTTGTATGAAGAAAGATAGCGGCTTGAACTTTCATTGACCAGAAGAAGAGTTGAAATTAGGTTTAGAAGGATGTATAGGTATTTATAGGATTGTTTTAATATTTTTATATTCAATATTATATTTAGTTTTTAAGCAAACGCTAAATGTATATGTTGTTAAAAATTCCGATGATCACATACAATATCCAAAAATCATGAAAATGGACATGCAACTACAGTTCGACATTACGGACCCAACGAAACTTGTTTCGTCGAAAACGGAGGTCCTTTACAAAACTGACTATTTTTAAAGCTCTAAATAAACCCTTTTAAATATTAATATATTTAAAAATAATTAAATTAAATATTTAAAAATAAATATTATCGTATATATTCACAATAGAATATCATAAAGCTTCAAAATAAATATATCTGACTTTATAACTCGATATTTCAAAACCAGGCCATATCGATATTCAATATATAATAAAATCCATTTATTATATAAATATATCGTTTTAAATTATAGAGGAGTTCCATAGGGACTTTTCGAAAATTTGATTTGGACATAACTCAAAATCTATACGACGAAATCCCGATTTTTCTCTTCCATTAGGAAAATATACTTCAACAGCTCCGAACGTTTCTTGTTTTATAGAAATCCGGCTTAAAACGGATTCTGTATATTCGTTTAAAGTTCGAATCACCAAATTGCGAACTACCGTGCCGTTTCGAGCTCGATTTTAATTATAATATAATTATACGTTCAACCATCGTTAATTAAATATATTCGTTACCGTAATTCAATTTTAAACTAAAATGTTTTTTTTGAATTGTCCAATTCCCACAATAGTGCCATTTTAGCAAATTCTGATTATTTCAGAATTAAACATATTATTTAATTATTATATTAATTAAATATTCAATAGTTATTTTAATTTTAACCATTTAAATTACCAAACCATATTTTAAATAATTAAATAAAATTAATTATTATACCGTATAAAAATACGGGTCGTTACACATTGCATATATGTTCAACAGAGTATAGTATTATATATACAACACTGCATGCATACATATACTCATATATCTAACAGTGCAGTCCATACTTACTAAGTTTTCACATTTTTGTATCCTCGTATGTTATTTATGTAAAGGTCATATGCAAGTTCAAGTTAATACATCCTGAATATATATATATATATATATATTTGAAATTTGGTAACTATTATTGCAAATACCAATCATATACTTCATTTATATGCCTCATTAAAACCTTATGCCCCCCAACCTAAATGGGTACCACATAAGGAAAAAAAGAACATATAAAATCCATATATTAACATTACAACATCATAACCTCTATAACCATCAAACAAACCACAAAATCAGTTCGACACAAAAAAAAAAGAAAAATACAACATATCGGCCTGTGTCTAACAGATCAACCCCCCACTGCCTTAAAAATTCTTCATTAGCAACTGAACTCTTTGTCTTTGAACCATTTTTATTTACCAAGTATTGAATTTCTCTTTCAATCATCTGCAGTGTCACCTCTTTTGCAATTTCCCTATCATTAAAAACTCTAGCATTCCTTTCTTGCCAGATCTGATAAATAGCAACAGTATAACATACACATGCTATGTCAAATAGCTGGTTTTTGCACTTGAACTTATTTAAAATCTTCAATGCATCCTCCTCCAAATGACCAATATCCATGCCATCGAAACCAAGTTTGCACATCAGGGAAAACCAAATAAAAGAAGAGTATTCACACAGAAAAAAGAGATGACTTACAGTTTCTTCACCATTGTTACATAGAAGACATCCAGTCTCCTCAACAATACCAAATCTTCTAATCCTCCCTCTTATATTTAATCCGTTGCTTGCCGCCAGAAATGCAATCATAGACATTCTCTTTGAATTCTTTCTGTGCCAAATAACTTTGAAAAACTCTTTCACAGGTGTCTACGTCTGACTTTAGCCCATGCATTGTGAAAAGAGAATTGATCGTCATCAACCCATTCATAGAAGTCTTCAAGAGCATCACATTTAACCTTTATTTGGTTAACACTGAATCTTAATAGTAGCAGAATGCAAATTTCCAACCAACCTACCATTAGAAACTGTACGAGCAACTAAATCATCAATACTACCAAGTATTTGTAATCTGGATAGACCAATAATATCAACTAAACATCTAGCATTAATCCAGGGATCAAACCATAAAGATGTTGATGAAACATAAGCAATAACTTTGTTAAAAAATTGTCTACCAGGATTACGAAGTCTTAACATTGTTTTCCAAGAGCTTGAGGCATTATTATCAATATTTAAATTCCAAAAATGCTTACCCAACAATATTTCCTCTGCATCCATTGACTCCATAATGTTGCATTTGTTAAATATTTCCATAACATTTTAATACCAGCAGCTCTTTTCAAATCAGAAAAGGACTTTAATCCAATACCAGCTTCTAATTTTGGCAAACATAACTTTTCCTACTTTATCTTGTGTGCAGCCCCACCCCAAAAAAAGTCAGCACATAACATATGTATTTTATCAATAACATTCTCAGGCAATTGATAAACAAACAACCAATACAATACAGAAGGTGTTATTACTGACTGGATAAGTTCAGCTTGACCTACAAAGCTTAAAAAATTCACATCCCAACTTTGAATTTTCTTTTGAATACTATTGAGAAGAGATTGACACTCATTATAATGAACATAGTTGGATGACAATGGAACACCAAGGTATCTAACTGGAAGTTGACCTAACTGAACACCTAAAACTAAAGTAATTTCTTGCACAAGTCTAGCATCTGAACTGAAAAATACCTTAGTTTTATTTTCACTAATAGTCAATCCTGCAAAATGCTTAAGTTTTTAAAATATACTCCTCAAAGAAAATGCACATGTAGGAAAACTTTTACGAAAATTCTGTAGATCATCTGCATACAAGAGGTTAGAAACCACTGGCTCAAAAATGTAAACTGGAAAGAATTTCTTCTGAAGTGTCAATTCATTCAAACTAAATGTGAAAATTTTCATGGCTATAGAAAATAAATAAGGGGATAATGGGTCTCCTTGTCTAATTCCACGGTCTAATGAAATATATCCATGAGGAATTCCTTGTATCATGATTGAAAAGGCAGGACTAGAGATACACTCATATATTATAATAATGAAATGGACTGGAAAACCCATACTCTTCATCAAATGACAAATGAATTCCCTATTTAACATGTCATAAGCCTTATGTAAATCCACTTTAACACAAAACTTGTTAACTTTGGGCTTCTTAAAATATCTTAATAATTCATATGCAAGAAGAATGTTGTCTCCAATGTATCTAGAGGGGATAAAGGCACTCTGATTTGGAGAAATAAGGTGGGGTAAATACCATTTCATTCTGTTAAATAGAACTTTACTAAAAACTTTATAAAACATATTACAACATGTTATTGGTCTGAATTGAGAGATTTCTGATGGTCTGTCAACTTTGGGTATCAAAGTTAAAAAAGTATGATTACACCCTTTAGGTAATTTAGCAGAATTAAAAATATCTTGCATAGCAGCAAATAAATCCCACTTAATGACTTCCCAATGATTTTTAAAAAATTTGAGTTCATACCATCAGGTCCAAGGCTCAAATCTTCGTGGACAGAAAAGACTGCTATTTTGATTTCAGCCAGTGAAATGTCCTTAAGTAGAGCCTGTTGTCCTGTAGAATTAATCACATGTGATGATTGAAAAAATGGAACCTCACTGCTCATACATCTATTGTACAGATCAGAGAAGTACTGGATGGCTTCATTAGCTAGATCTTCCTGTTTATACAAAAGCTCACCATTAGACTTAATCAAAGCCTTTAAATTATTAGTATTCCTTCTTGATGACATTCTAGAACGAAAAAAATCTAGAGTTTGTATCATCATCTTGTAACCAAGACGCCTTAGCCTTTTGCTTAGAACTCCAAAATTTAATATGTTTTTGAACACTTAAAGCTTGCTTTGCCTCTAGCATTCTTTCATATAAACTCAAATTTTCAGGAACTAAATCTAAGGCAACCTCCAATTCATGAAATTTAGCTTCAGCTTCTATCAAGATATCATTGTCTCTATCTCTGATTTTGTTCCATTTTTTCAGTTCCACTTTGCATGACTGCAATTTCCTTTGAAAAGAATAACTAGGATAGCCATTAGTATCTACATTGTAACCTCTCAAAAAACATTCATCATATCCTTCTTTCAAATGCCACTCATTAGAATATGTAAATGGAAATCCTTTTGTGTTTGAAGATGTGTTTAATTATAATAAAATTGGGTTATGGTCATTAGACATTTGTGAAAGAGAAAGAGCCTTAATATCGGTAAATTTTTGTAAACAATTATGATTTACAAAAATTTTGTCTAGAATATTTTCCATACCTCTCCTTCTCCATGTATAGTTGAATCCAATAACCTTGATCTCAATTAATCCTGCCTGACATAAACAATTGTTGAACATTCTGATTTGCTGAAAAGGTATTGGTAATCTTCCTTTTTTATCCATATGTTAAGTGGAATTATTGAAGTCCCCTATAAGCAACCATTCTCCTGTTATAATTCCTGATTCTTGTATGAGATTTTGCCATAAAACCTGTCTATCATAGAAGTTATTATTTGCATAAACCATTGTTACAAAAACAAATAAACCACCTCTATTAGTTGACTGCATGGTAACATGTTGATTTGAAGAAGACATAATAATAATGACAGACCAGACTTATTTGTTACATAAACATATTATTCTACCAAAGAATGCAGTAGAAGTACAAGGAAGAAAATCCCAAATTCTAGATAATAATCTATCAAACTTAACTAAATTAGCAGCACTAATCTTATTTTCTAATAAACTAACAGGCGTTGGCTTGAATTGAGTTATGAGAGATAATACATCACCCATCCTTTGTGGTCTTTTGATCCCCCTAACATTCCATGATATAAATGTCATTTGATAGATGAGTTGCTCCTAGTTGATCTTCTAGAAGGAGCACAAACATTGGCAACCTTTTTACCTTTCAAATGGGCTAAGTATTCATCATTCTTAGTAATCCCCTCTGAAATATCCTTATTTCCTTCAGTACCTATACTTTCATTCATTTGATCTGCAACATTGTTTATCGAATCATCTAAAGTATTATCAGGCAAATCAACATTTAAAAAGGTCAAATCATCAGCATCAACTTGATTAGCATTCTCAGCATTACCATTACTATCATCAACATTAGGTATTTCTTCATTAATATCATCTACCCTACCAGTAAATTCATCTTGATTAATAGAATGTTCCTCATTATTCTCATTATAAGATGTACTTGGTTTATCCACTTTTTGCTTCATCATCCAAATAGGTTCAATAGACAGTTTATAAACAATAGTCTTATGCCTAAATCTGTTGCACTTCTCACATATGGGAGGAAAAAATTCATACTCTACTGTTATATTCTTTTTAAGACCATTATGAAGCACCAACGGTATTTTAGAGACAAGTTTAGATTCTACATCTATAGAAACAAGGATTCTAGCAAACCTAGTGATAATATTATTTGCAGTTTTCCAATCAACCCTCAATGGTTCACCAATAAAACTAGCAATACTTGAAAATGCCTCATTTGACCACATCCCCATATCTTAATCATGTAGCTTAATCCAGATCTGAACCCTCATAGCCTTAAACTTTTCAAATTCATACCTCGGATACCATTTATAAATCATTAATAATTTCCCAAAGTATGAAAATGTCGAAGTCTTTAAAACAGAATTGCAATCCAACTCACTTTCAAATCTTACCGTATAATGAAACCCAGAAGTTATATGGATCTTAAAATTACCTTTCGGTTTTCATACTTTGATATGCACTCCCTAAGCTTTTTCACTGAAATTGTAACGCCCCGCCTCTATACCCGCTATAGTCAAGTTCATTCTGTGTGAAATGTCGTCGGCCATAGTGCAGAATAATGTTGGTTAGAAGCGACCGTTAGTATATTTACTCTTGCTTGGAAAGTAACATCGAATGGCACGACACTCTAACTCCAACATAATAGATACATGTACCAAATCCCATACTAATAATGATACATGCCATAAAGGTAGACAACTACATATAATCCAAAAATACTGCAACTATAAGCAGTCAAGCCAAAAGTCATCATAAGGTCCCAGCAGGAATGCCACGTAAGCACCTGTAACACTTAGGTCCAACCCGAGTATATTTAAGAAAATAAACAATAAACGGATCAGTAAAACCATTCTCATTCATAAACATGAGGCAATATTAAGAGATATAACATAAATGACATGATGGGAATAAACAGGATGATTCATAAATATTATGAAATGCGTGATGTCAACATATATAAAATCTCAATAAATCTCATGACAAGAGAAGAGCATATAACAATAAGAATTGACAAATAAATGTCAAACATAAATCAAACTGATGCGCATCACATCAAAGTAATCAAGAATCTAGAAATCACTAGAAATCCAGAAAACATCATAAAAAGAGGCATGTTCATAGAAGGTGAGAAACGATCTCTAGGTAGCGAATCCATTGTTTGAGCCGAATCTCCCCACGAAGCCGGGGCGTGACCCCGGAGAAGGAAAACACAAAAATTATGGAAAGTTGGACCGAAGTCCCAGAAGTGAAATCCAAGAATCGTAAATCCCACTAGGGCGATCGAGGACCACAAAACACAAGTCATAAAAGGACCGCATCGATCCAGTGAGTATAAAATTCACTGAGATAGTTAATGTAGTAAAATAGTTAAATTTCCCATAACCACTCGCTATTCTCGAATATTTTCGAAACCGTTGCTGTTCATACTCAAAACAGAGAGAATCACCACATATGTTCAAATGAACGAGTACGGTGTTTTTTCGCCAAAATAAACATATAAGGGGTCATAGTCCTTAGTTTTATTAAGGTGAATAAACTAAATTTCTCATCTGATCGATAGGATAAGGAATCGTATATAAATAATAGTATAAGAATCGGGTTTAGAAATCGAATTTATTTTAAAAAGGATTTGAATTTAAAAACTGATCAAATGTTGGTTCGATGCCCATTGACAATATAAAACCCTATAATCCATTGTTCTTCAATATTCATAAAAACTCGTCGCCATAGAGAATGGGACACAAAAAATCATAGTACATAAATCCACATTTTATGGTTTTAAAACGATTTGAAAACCATACGACGTGACAACGATGATTCGAACGAGCTCGAGATCGCTGCGATACACGTGGGGGAGGGTCGAAGAAGGAGGTCAGGAGAATACGGGGTCGCACGCCTCGACGCGCTACCAAAAAAAGAAGGGGGTGAATGACCAGACCTGGGCTCACGCCCTGGTCTGTCATCGGTCGACCGGTCCAGAGGGGTCGGTCGACCGCTTTGGGACAGAACCAGAAACGGTCGACTGACCCCTCTTGGCCGGTCGACCGGCTTGAGCCTGGGCGTGAGCCCAGGCATAAGTGACAGGGGATTCGTCCCCCGTCGCGACCTCTCCTTCTCGAAACTCCTCTCCAGCCTTGTAACGATCTTTTCTGGTGCGTGTACACCCTCCCTTCAAGTCATAGGTAAGTGCAATTCAATCTATATGCACATGAAGATTTTCAAACTCAATTTCAACCAAAATTTGAAATCAACGTATATCCAAGAATCAACCACGAACCAAACTAATTCAAACAAACATGAACATCATAAATAGGCTACAACTACACTTGTACAAGCTTAAAGCTTGTTGAATTGATGTGAGTTCACAAAGAACTCACCTTGGTGTTAATGGAGCAATCAACAAGAAGGAATCCAAGCTAAAGGTGTTATCTTCTCACAAGAATCAATAAAGACCAACCTACACATATGAAACCCAATAACCCTATGCGTTAGGAACATAGAGATTCTCAAATAGCATAGAGAAGGTGATGGAGAAGATAGAAATCAACTTACCTAAGCTAGGAGATGAAGAAACACAACAAAGGTTGGATTTTTATTGGATTCTAGGGCTTAGGATTTTAATTTCCTCTTTCCCTAAGCTTAGGAAATAAGAGGAAGAGCAAATGGAGAAGTAAATGAGAGAGGGAGGTGGTTGGGTGCCTATTTGTGTTGTCCAAATAGGTTTGGGTGCACAAATTTGCACTTTAGCCCCTCCAAACAACTCCAACTATCCTGAATTCGAAACATATCGATGCTTATACTAAAAAAGATTGTAAACGACATTCCGGAATCATAACTCAATCGTTTACAAAAATTCACCTTTTTGGGCATAAAACTAATATATCGATTCGATATTTAAATATTCATCTAAATAATTTGTCTTGAATTTTACGGGTTATTACAGAAATCCTGAAGACCACCGGATGCAGCACCACGGTATTTAGCCATGATTCTGCTGATAACTTCAAAGTACTTTCTGATGGAAAAACATGATCTACTTGTGGTTCAACAAAGTGGAGGTTCAGATCTAGATCATCAGAAACCTAAATAGGATTAGGGTTTTCAACATTCGTCATTACATCGATTTATCAAAGAGAATCGAGAATTGAAATAAAGGATTTAGCATACGAAGAGAAGAAAATCCTCTCACCGGTCCGCCATTTTTAGAGGAAAAAATCCACTATATATATACGTACATATATATATATACTAATATATATCAAACTGTCCAATCTTATAATATTTATATAGCAGTGCATTTCTGTAAAATATGCTTGCCATCTGAAATGTATACTCTAGTATGATCCATTATATAACAGATATTTAAAAGTATATTTTATTGTGTGTGTAACTTCAAACAACATTGCACCATAAAGATATTTCGTTTACCGTGTAACTGCAAACAACTTTGCAGTATAAAGATATTCATGCATAAAAGGTATAAAAATCTTAACCTTTATTTTACTCGAAAGATTTACACTGTTGTCTTATAGTGCACTTAATATGATGTAAATGTTGCTCAAAATCAAGTATAGTTGGAGGCCATCAACAATTATTTTTTGATGTATATATCATAATGTGCACTATGATAATGTTAAATATAAACTATAAATGGAAGTGCATCAATATATAACATATATATTGCTGAACAGTTGCACACAGCAGAAAACAAAACAAATTACATAGTTATAGATCAAAATCCGTATAATATCTTTAACTCAAGACAATAGACCAAAACATAGTAATTTCAGATCTAAAGAAAAGTTATATATATATACACACACACACACACACATATACATATATATATATATATATATATATATTTATCTAAAAACAAATCAGATCTTGCCAAGTCAAAATATTTATGGTTTTAAAATGATTGATAATTCACTCAATTATCACTATTAACTTCAAATAAGAGAATATAGACTTCATATGAATTGGGTTCATTTGATCCATTATATAACAGAGTTTTCAAGCCAGAGTTAATATAAGTGAAACATTTGAAAGGTGTTCATTTAAACCATGAGCTTTGATCCAAACACACTTTAAACATACACAGCATTAAAAAATTAATCTGTGTCCTTAAGTTATCCAAAAAAATGTTTATACTTGATAGAAAAACAAACTTAGTATTTTTCAGAATATGTTCTACTACCAAAGGTATTGATTCAGATTCACAGCATCAAACCATAACAGGAAGGATATTGTAATATAAAACAGAATCAATATGCAATATCAATCCATGAATTCATTTCGGATTTTATATCAAATATAAACCGTATGTTCAATAAAACAATTTTACATCTGAAATGAATTTATATTACATCCCTATTACATTCTTGCACCGGTGTTCATAACACTTTTAATTGTTGCAAGAAATTATACACAAAAACCGAATACAAAACTCAATAAATTAATTTCGCAAGATGGCCCTGATATCGTTGAAGGGTCTAATCGAGCAAATCGGCAGCAGAATTCAAACTTTTACAACCTAGATTACAAGATCTAAGCGAATATAATAAATCGAGAAAAAGACGTACCAATTTAGATTTGCAAAAACATGGAGTTGATGAGGAACCAAATTGAATCGAATCTTCAACGCTTCTTGAATAAATGGTGTAACGACCCAAAATTTTGGAACCAATTTAAAAATTATTTTTAACATAATTTTACGAGAATTTACAGTCAATTTTGAAAATTCATTAATTTAATGCTGATTTCAGCAGTTTACAAAGGAATGTTATTGAGACGACCTCGGGTTTCGATGAAACCAATTTTATTGGATCCATAGCATAAAAAATGGTAGGACTACAGGTTTTATAATTTTTGGAGCTAGTATATGGGCGTGCGAGAATTAAATGGATATTGTGGCAACCCATCGTAATTAAGCGGAAAAGCGATCGAAAAAATAAAATGGAGGGTCAAACGAACTCGGAATTCGATGAAACCTACTTTGTTGGATCCGGAATTATGTTTTATGCTAGAGTACAAATTTTTGTATAAAACGAAATTGCTGTTTGATCACAAGATAAGAAGAAGTAGAGCTGAACTAACACACTTTTGTGTTCATCGACATGGAGTGTGCTCCGAATAAGGCCAAATGAGTTGTCATACGATCCACAACCCTAAGTGTTTTTCTTCTCTTCTTCCTTGTCGCGACACCTCATCGATCCGAGGCAAAACCATTTTTTCACAAAACCCTCTTCTTCCTCTTCTTTCCTTCTCATTTTCATTTTGTACCTCCATATGCTTCTCCCTCCTCCGCCCTCTCCACCCTGTGACCACCACTGCCTGCTCTTCGACCTCCCGTGGACCTACGCCGCCCGCTGCTCCTCCCCCCTCCGCAACTGTGTGTAGATAAGCTACAAGGATTATGATGTAAACCCCACACGGGTATTGGGATGATAATTTTACACATCTCCCAAGTGTGTAAATAAGTCACATTGATTTTGTAGTAAACCCCACACAGGTTTTGGGATGACAATTAACCTACACATCTCCCAAGTGTGTAGATAAGCTACATGGATAATGATGTAAACCCCATATGGGTATTGTGATGATTATTTTACACATCTCCCAAGTGTGTAGGTAAGTCACGATTGTTTGTGAATGTGATGAAAATCCCACATGGGTATTGGGATGAAGATAAACACTAATCTTAATCCCAAGTGTGTAGACTCTCAATTTGCGAATTGACAGGACTGTATAAGCGTTATTTAAGGCTTATATGGTATAATGCACTTTGTGTGTGAATTGGATGTGGTGTGATGGATGAACGAGTGTTATAATATACACTGTGTAAAAATGAACAATGAAAATAGTTATTGGTTCAATGGTTAAGTCTTCATAAATAAAATGGATTTTTAATGAATATTTTATTAATATAATAATAGCTGGAAAATTGAAGTTTGATTTTGGATGGACACGAAGATATTAAAATATCGATGAATTTCTGTAACTGTACTAAGTGAATTTGAATTAATTTTCATATGATTTTGGCTTGTCAAAGTTTTTGTTTTGAAATGAATAGTAACGATAAAAAGTGAAGTTCAGTTAGGTTATTTAAAAAGTGTTTTAAAAGAAGTTTCTTTTCGAAAGTTTCTTGTTTATTTTTATAATGAATAAAAGGAAAGTTTGGATTGAAAATATTGAAGTTCGGAAAAATAATATTATTTTAATCATTATACTATTATTATAGTATGAGTATATAGAAAATATGTGAATTTTGAGTGAAAAGGTCAATATATGAGTTGGAAAAATTACTACATATATTTTATATAATAAATAAAATAGTTTCGAAGCGATACTCTACGTATTACATATATAAGTCAAATATAAACAAAAATAGAACGTGTCTTGTAGCGGTAGTTAGCTTTTTTGACCCATAACTTTTAATGAACATAGCGGGAGATCCGACCATCGGATTTTCCAGAAATTAGAATCGTTGGATTCTTTTTGAAAATATCTTTAAAGTGACATGAAGAGATTTAAAATCTAATGGTTAGATTTTTAGAAAAGTTCAATTGAAAGTTGAATGAACAGTTAGATTTTTAGAAAAGTTCAATTGAAAGTTGGATGAAAATAGTGTCATGACCCATAATGACTTGAAATTGGAAATTAAGGGTATGGACTATATATATATATATATATATATATATATAAATAGTGTAAAATTTAGTTGTTATGTATGATGCATACCACCTATACTCTACTGTATCTTTTATTTTTTAATAAATAAAAGAGTGTTACGGATCACTATAAAAACTGGTTAGCCTTGCCAAAAAAAAATAGAGTAAAATCATTATAAAATATTATAAATGTTTTGGAATGAATTTAAACCAATTTCACATGGTTTGTAATGATAAAAGTGGTTAAGTTTAAATTGGCGATTTTGCGTAAAAGCTTATATAACATATTTTTGAGAAATAATTTGGAAATAAGAATTTTAATTCGTAAATTGAATTGAATTCTTTAGTAAACCTTTAATACAGGTTATGAAATGTTTTTTGGGAAAGCCCAATGACCAGATTTGACAATAAGATTTTAAATCTTATGAAAGTAACGAATTAAAGGAGACTTAATTGGTGAGTCAATAATCCAAATAAGGATTTGTTCTTATGCATACTATTCGAAATGACCGGGTTTAACCCATTTCGAATAATTGTACGATGATTAAAAGTCAAAGATATTGAAGATGGTGCAAGACCGGAAATCCTCACATCGAATGGATGGTTTCTGATGCCCTGGATTTGGGTAGCTCCCTTGAAGAGGTTATAGTGGCAGTGGTCCGAATGCACTTGTCGATTGTCCGGATATGCGAGGGCCTCTCTCATGTATTGGACATATGGGATGAGTAATAAGGTGCCTCCGGTTTCGTTGAGACCTAGAACGAACTTGCAAACGGATTGTGTGTCTGACATTGTATTTCATTATGTATTAATTGATTTCTACTAAATATATATCTTTTTGGTGGCGAAGAATTTATTCTCTTAGCTTGACACCCTTCTCTGAGACGTATGAGCTTAGAGGTTATATATTAATAGACATCAGTTGTATAACATGAATTGACATTGTGGCTTGCTGAGATGCAGTAATCAAAGCTTTTATTGAAAAGCAGAGCTTTGTGGATGAGGATCAAAGCATGGCTAATATAACGTAGCTTTGTGTTTGGCGTTAATTCGCGAGCTTCACACCCCGATATGAGTCAAAAACGGGATGAACGACCGCAGGGAGAACATGCGTTTCTTTCTAGCTAGAAGTGATGCCATGGTACGGAGCCTAGGAATTTTACTTATGTGGATGTTGGAATTGAGGCTCTTCGTATGTGGTTACATAAGGACATGGTGGTCGCGTACTGACCAGGAGGTCCAATAAGACCGGGAAACGTATTGCTCAGGCATTGCTAATCATTGATGTACGGCTGACCGACCCTGCTGATCCAAAAGGATATGTTCCTTAAGACATTTTGATAGAGGTGTGTCGAAGCTCAGATGAGGAAGGATCCCTTTCCTCGGCCCATGATGGAAATCCAAATTGTAATACACGACTTTACGGTTTTAGTTGTATACCTACAGCGACATAATAGAATGGAGTATTATGCCATCTGAGATTGATACCATTATTTTTGAAATTGTTTTTAAATTAGGCACTAATAAAATATCAAATGATTTTCTCGTATCAAGTATATTTGGACATTATAAGGTAATAGTTTATCCTCCGGCTTGTGCTTGCATTGTGTGATGAGACCGAAGACTTATAATGACTTCATTTTTCAAAAAACATCGCGTTATTTTTATGCACTAACATTCGTGTGGAGTAAACCCATTCTGTGATATACGACGTGGTCCCGTGATGTGCCTTATTTTTTAAAAAGTTAAGTTAGATGTATGGTTTCTCGTACCAGTCCCATGACTGACTCGTAGTTTGTTTTTCCCTTGCAAACTCGGGTGCCCATAAATTTTACATGGGCAACCAAGTGATCAGGTTTTTATCTTGTTTTCTCTTTTATATATGTACTAAAGTTGTGGATGTTGTTTGGAGCTGAAGATGGACTTTTATGTTTTCTTTTGAACTTTTTCATGACTCTCTTATGTTAATTATGTTTGATTCCGCTGCAAACTGATTATCTTTAAGTTGAAACTTTATTTGTATAATTATGATTCTATAATGATGTAACCCTGATATTATTTCCCCTGATGTAAATGATTTAAATTACTCTCTGATGATATATATTATGTTATGTTCTGTGATCTGCTATTGCGTTTAATATGTTATATTCCAACGACTATCCTTTCCGCCTAGGATTGGAGGTTTGGGTCGTCATAGGTGGTATCAGAGCTAAGGGTTAACCTTGGTTCTGGTGTATAGACTCATCAGAGATAGAATCCGCAGTATTCTATGATGAGTGACTCATTAGAGATAGGATTAGTAATGTCCTAGAATGAGTACAACCGAATAGCATACACCCCCAATAGACATGTTTTGTTTATATATATGACTTTATACTCTTGCATTTCCCTAAGATATCTTTTTTGTTGGCCTGACCCTTTTTTAGCTATTTGCAGACATAGTAGAAAATGAGCGGCAGAGGCGGAAGAAGTAGAGGAAGAGGACTGTAACAACCTGGAAAATCAGAAGCAATTTAAAAAATTTAATTTGGCAATTTTATGAATTTTGAATATTTAAAATAAATTATTTTAAATAATAACAACCAAAAGTCTATTTGAATCGATGTTGTAAAATAAATATATTTGTTTTAATTATAAACAAGGCCTGAAATGGCGCGGTAGTTTGAAAATTTGAATTCGAACTTTGACTGACTGTGTCGGGTGCAAAATAAAACAAGTTTTAGTGAAACCAAAAATATTTAAATCTGTTTATGAATGTCTTTCAAACGAATCTGAAAAATCGAAATTTCATAGCGGGAATCAAAAGTTATGGCCAAATGAATTTTCAGAAAGGTCGCTATGGAGTTTATATAACCCTTGAAAATAGCCATTTTGCAAACGACCTCCGTTTTCGACAAAACCACTTTTGTTGGATCCGGGATGTCAAATTATTGCTAGGTTTCAAATTCCATAATTTTTGAAGTTAATATGTGAGCGTGTCAAAGGAAAATGTATTCGGTAAATTTCAGTCAATTTAGATCGACCAGAAAATGGCCATTTTTCAAACGGTCTCCAAATTTGACGAAACTAGTTTTGTTGGGACCGTATCATCAAAACATAGCTAGATTTATTTTTCTGCAATTTTCGGGATCAGTTTATGGCCCCGGCAAATTGAAATGTACGTTCAAATCGAATATTGAATGTTTTATATTTTAATCGGAAGAAAAACTGACTGAAACAGTCGAATGGGCCTACAAAACATATCCCATTGTGTTCGGAATGGAGGTATTTAGCTATGGGCGACAGTCGTTGGGTATGATTTGGTGTTTGTATTAGAAAACCATATTTTAGAATTTAATATAAGTATGGCCCAATCAGAATTTTCGATTCATTAAAATAAAAAAAATAAAAAAGCAGATTCTCTCTCCCCGTAACACGATTGAACGACGGAAACCTCTCGCCGCCTTCTCTCCTCCCTTCCGCTCAAACTACGCACCAAAACCCATCGATCCTGTGGAGGATTTTCACGACCTCACCTCCCTCTTCAAATCCATAGCAACCACGACCTCCACCCTGTTGTATTTTTCGAGATCTGATGCCCCAAAGTCCACCACTTCAGACCGCCGCCGTGACCTCTGGGGACCGCCGATTTGGGCGTAACCACCGGCGCCATGAAGCCCCTTCCAAGCCCTTCGACGCTGCATAACCTGATCGAAGCAACACTACACGGATTGGCCAATAAATCAAAACCTAGGTTTGAACATTTTTAGAAGGTAACGGCTGTTTATTTTTTTAAAGGATTTTAGCACTTTAAAGCGCTACGATTTTTAATTTCATGATAAAAATCATATCTTTTTGCTATGTTGTTGAAATCCAGTGAAACAAGAGACAACAGGACTATGAGGACGACTTCTACATTCTAGAAGAGACTAGATATTTTTCTGAGCCTTCTACAATTTTTGGATGAGTGGAAACCAAAGTGATATTTCTGAATTATAAACGATATGGAATGACGATGTATAAGTTATACGGTCGATGTATGAGTTATATAAGCGTTATACACTTCATGTATAAGTGTTGTATAAGTTGTATGTGCGATGTAAAATTATATATGCGTTGTAAAAATCATATATGCGATAAATGGAATTGAAATGATATTGAAATGGATTCGATATATATATATATATATATATATATATATATATATATATATATACTCCCCTCGTCCACAGACCATGGACGATATATATTGGTTGTGATTGTTTGGATTTTGGTTGATGTGAAATTTGGTTGATAAATACGAATGGTTGAAATGATTGATTGTGGTTAAAATCCCAATAGGACTAGTATATGGGAAATTTCGCCTGCGTACAAACTAGATTATTGAAATCTCCATTTTCAAAAACTGCGAGGCTTTAAGGTAGAGCGAGGAGCCGTACTAGGGACGGTGTCGATTTTAACTACCCTACCGTTATGCTGCCGAAATTTTCTGAAATATTCCTGTGTTTGATTTATATTCATGTATTGAAATATATTCATGTGATGGAAAGATATTCATTTTTGAAATGAAATGGTTCGAACGATAAAAATAACATTTTTTATAGAATGTATGAAATAAAAGTGGTTTGAACGATAAAAATAACATTTTTGTAGAATGTATGAAATAAAAATGGCTTGAATGATAAAAATAACATTTTCATCGATTGTTTGAAATAAAAATGGTTTGAATGGTAAAAATAACATTTTTATAAAAAGTATGAAATAAAATAGTTTGAGCGACAAAAATAACATTTTCATTGTATGTATGAAGTATATAAAATAATCCTGTTTGAAATAAATTGTTTTGACTATAAAAATCACATTTTTATAATGTACATGAAACGCTAAAAATATTCATTTTTTAAATAAATTAATTTAACAATAAAAATCACATTTTTATCATCTATATGAAGTATATAAAATAATCGTGTTTGAAATAAATTGTTTTGACAATACATATCATATTTTTACTATATATATGAATTGTTAAGAATAGTCATATGTTGAAATAAATATCTGTTTTGATAAAAATATCATTTTTATCACCTATATGAGTTGAAATGGTTTTTGAAATCGAAGAATGGATTATATATATATATATATGAATATAATTAAAATAAATCGAATAACGAAGCAGCAGTTTGTATTTTGAAAACGTAATTTCAAATGATCATACCGGGAGATTCGACCATCGGATTTTCCGGAAAACGAAACCGTTGGGTTCGCTTTGGAAATATCTTTCCAATGACACCAACTTTGCAAAGATCCAATGGTTGGATTGTCTGGAATGTTGAATTCAAATCTGAGTCAAAACAGCGCCAGAATGGATTATATATATATAATTAAAATAAATCGACTAACGACGCTGCAGTTCGTATTTTGAAATCGTAAGTTCAAATGATTGTACCGGGAGATCCGACCGTCGGATTTTTCCAAAACTAGAAATTTTGGGTCCGCTTTGAAAAGATCTTTATAATGATATAAAATTTGTAAAGATCCAACGGTTAGATTTTCAAATATGTGTAAATCAAATTTGGAGAAAAACAACGCCATGGCCATGTTATTGCCTGAAGTGTCGTTTGAATAAATTGGCTATATTTAAATAAATAAAAATAGCGATAAATCGTGATAAAATATTATAAATGATATGGAATGAAAATAAACCGAATTTACCCGGTTTATTGGACATTTGATGGTTGAATGTGTTTGACGTGAAAACTACATTAATGAACTGAATTATGGATGTCAGATAATTTAATCATTGAAATGAATTGATTTGAAATTCTAAATATACGTGAATTATTTGAAAAGGTCGAGTTAATTCTCATTTCAAATAATTGATCGACGGTTAGAAGTCAAAGATATGAAGACGGTGCAAGACCGAGGATCTTCACATCGAAAGGATGGCTACTGATGCCTTTGATGGGAGTTGTTGCCCCGAAGGGGTTACAGTGGTGGACGTTCGGACGTACTTGTTGATCGTTCAGATGTGCGAGGGTCTCTCTCCTCTATTGGACATACGGGAGAGGAATAAGGTGCCTCCGGTTTCGTTCAGACCCAGAACGGACTTGTAAATGGAAGTGTGCCCGATGTTATAGATTGACAACGTGGCATACAAAGATGTTGTGATCAAAGCTTTTGTTGAAAAGAAAAGCTTTGTGGTTGATGATCAAAGCAGGGCTTTGAATAACTAGGTTTGTGTTTAGCGTTGATTCGTGAACCTCACACGCCAGTATGGACCAGAAACGGGAGAGGGCTTCAGGGAGGACCTGCATTTCTTTCTAGCTAGGAGTGATGTTTTGGGTTTTACACGCCCAGACATTTTACTTATGTGGATGATGGGTAGCGAGGCGCCTCAGTTATATCAGTCGCTCCTGGGCCGATGGTTTGGTCGGTATATGACCAGTTTACGCCCCATAGGGCGGGATTCGCAGTGTTCAGGCATTTTAATCCACTTCGTGTGGACCGGCCCTGACAATCCAAGGGCTCACCTGTGTCTGGGTCCTGAGACATGGGCCAGATTGTCTCGAAGCGGTAAGGACGATCCATTGCCTTGGTTCATGACGGAAATCCAATTTCCAAATACGATATCGTGCAGTTTTGATTGTATATCTATATATGGCGACATGATATATGGTACCCATGCCGTCTATGATTGATACTTATGATTGAAATTGTTTTTGAAACATATAAACACTAGTAATAATATCAAATGCTTTTGTTTTATTCGTATCAAGCATATTTTTGCCATTATAAGGTAAAACTTTATCCTCCGGTTTGCGTTGCATTGTGTGATGAGAACTGAGTCTTATAATGGCTTCATTTTTATAAAGAGCATTGCGATGTTTAAAAGGTTTACTTGTTTTAAAGCACTGGCAATCCAGTGGAGTAAACCCGTTCCGCGTTAGCGGCATGGTCCTGAGATTGGCCTTATTATTAAAATAAGTTAAGTAGATTTCTCATACCAGTCCCATGACTGACTCGTAGTTTGTTTCACTTGCAAACTCGGGTACCCTATTTTCTACATGGCCAGCCTTGCATTCAGGTTGTAGCAGGCTCTTTCTGGATAGCTGGAGTTGAAGCTGGATTCTATCACTTCTTTCTTTTTATGTTGTTCAGCTCCTTTTGTACATATTATGTTTTGTTTCCGCTGTAGACATTTTATGTAAAGCTGAACTGTATTTTTGTACTAAGTATGATCCTGTATACTGTGTAACTCTGTTGATTATGTTTATCCAGTGTATTCTATTGTACATTATCTGGTGTATTTATTTATTTATGTTATGTTGTTATCTGTTTATATGTTATATTCCAAAGATTACCCTTTCCACCATGGAACGGGGTTTGGGGTCGTCTCAACGTGGTATCAGAGGTTTGGTTAAGCTTAGTTCTGGAATATAACATATTAACGAACTCGTTAGAAATAGAATCAGTAGTATTTTATGACGAATAACTCATTTCAGATAGGATCAGTAATATCCTAGAATGAGTATAGCAAAATGAAATACACCCTGATAGACGTATATACATTTAAATATATGTCTCTATGCTTTCAAAATGCCTTTCTGTTGGCCTAACACTTTGTCTGCTATTTGCAGACATTGAAAAATGAGTGGCAGAAGTAGAAGAGGTGGGTCAGAACCAGATATTGAGGCTCTATTAATTAAGTATCGAAATCTGGGTGGAGTACCGTTCTCAGGAAATGAATCTATTATTCAAACACAAGCATGGATGCGCTTGACCGAGAAATTTTTTGAAGGTTCAAAGCTGAGAGATGATCAGAAAAGATTACTGGCATCTTGGGCGCTCAAAGACGAAGCTTTAATCTGGTGGGATACCATTATTAAAGATAATCCTGAAGGTGATATCACCTGAGATAGATTTAAAGAGATTTTCAATGAAAGATTTATTCCTCCAGAAGCAACTGAGCGGTTAAGTGATAATTTCTATTATCTGATTCAAGGGGTTATGACCATTCTAGAATATCATAAGAAATTCAATGAATTTTCTCGTTTTACCCCGCATCTAATTCAGAATCCAAAGATGAAAAATCTGAGGTTTATTAACGGGCTTCAGAGAAAGTACCAAAGTAGTGTAACTGCACATGTGAAACAATCTTTTTCTGAAATGATATATATGGTTTATCAGTATGAAGATCTAGATAAGCAAGGTCTTTTGGGCGATGAAGAAGGGGGCCAGTTCTAGCAATAAAAGGAAATTCGAAACTGATAGCCCAGAGACAAGTACACAGCCAGAGGCTAGTATGCAGCCCGAGATAAGTACGAAGTCTGAGTTCAGAAAGAGGCCTAGATTCAATAGGAAAAAGGTTAAATTGGAAAAAGAACCAATAACGACTGCCATATGCAATAACGACAAGAAGCCAAGGCACTTTCAAGGGAATTGCAAATCTTCGAAGAAAGAAAGAAAGGTTGGAGGGTTGAGAGAATAGAAAATGCAATCAATGCCATTAGGCTGGTCATATTGAGAAGAATTACCGGCTATTAAAGAAATCTGAAAAGGTACAGGTAAATGAAGTGGCAGATGTCCCAGCACCCTCAGTCAGTAAAGCGAGGCCAGATGTTTTGGAAGGCATGCTTACGTTTAAAGACATTCCAGTTAAAGTACTGTTTGATACAGGCGCATCGCGAAGCTTTGTTGCAAGGAATGCGGTTTAAAAACTAGATTTGAGTATGAAAAAGCTTAAAGCACCCATGACTGTCCATAATCCGGTTGGGGGTTCCCTCGATCTTAGTTGGGTTTATAGGGTGCCTGTCTCTTTTTCCCGTTATCGGTTCCCTACCATTTCGATCATCATGAATTTTAAAGAATTTGATCTTATTCTAGGATTCGATTGGTTAACCAAATATGAAGCTAAGGTCAAATGCGCCGAAAGAGTTGTTAAGGCAAAGTCAAAGTTCGGGGACTATATAACCATTCCATGTGAAGGTCCAAATTCTGATAGAAAAGACTTTTGGTCAGCTTTGGATGTTTCTCCTGCTCAAATAGAAAAGATTCCTGTCGTTACAGAGAATGTTCCAGTCGTCGTAGAAAATATTCCTGTTGTCAAGAACTATGCGGATGTGTTCGAAGAAGTTGTTAGCTTACCTCCGCGTAGAGAAATAGATTTCACGATTGCTTTAATTCTGAATGCAAGGCCAGTAGTTCATGCTATTCAAAGAATGATCTTGAAGGAAAAAGAAGAATCAGACAATCAGACTCGATAGCTTGTATGGAAGGGTTTTATCAGGCCTAGTTTCTCTAATTGGGGAGCAGCAGTGGTGTTTATCCCAAAGTCATACGGTACTCTTAGACTATGTGTGGATTATCGTGACTTGAATAAGAAGACATTGAAGAATAAATATCCATTGCCGCGGATTGATGATTTGTTGGATCGATTGAATGGCGCGTAAGTATTTTCACGAATGGACCTAGCTATAGGTTTCCATCAGCTTCGTATTGCCGAAGAATATGTTCCTTTGACAGCATTCAGAGGTCCAGACTTATTCTACGAGTGGTTAGTAATGTCGTTCGGATTATGTAACGCTCCAGCTTATTTTGTCGATCTAATGAACAGAGTATTCAGAGAATTATTGAATAAATTTGTTCTGGTTTTCATTGATGATATTTTGATCTTCTCTAAGTTAGAAAGCGAGCATGAAAAACATTTGGAACAAGTGTTAGAAATTATCAGAAGGAATGTTTTAAAAGCCAAATTTTCCAAATGTATATTCTGGCAAGAAGAAGTCAAGTTCCTTGGCCATGTGGTGTAAAAGGAAGGAATTTCTGTGGATCCCAGTAAAATAACAGCTATTCAGAATTGGAAGCAGCCAACTACGCCCACGGAAGTCCGTAGCTTTCTCGGATTGGCTAGTTGTTATCGGAAGTTCGTTAAAGATTTTTCGAAGATATCTAGTTCCTTAACGAAGCTTACTAAGAAACATTCGAGATTCAATTGGACTCCAGAAGCTGAAGTTAAAATTGACAATTGCACCAGTGTTAACAATTATTGATGGAAATCGAGACTTGAAAGTCCGGACTGATGCTTCTAAAGAAGGTCTTGGTGCAGTGTTAATGCAAAGAGGCCAGGTAGTCGCTTATGCTAGCCGTCAATTGAAGCCACATGAGATGAATTAAGCAACTCATGATCTTGAATTGTTAGCTATTGTGTTTGCTATGAAAATCTTGAGGCATTATCTATTGGGTGAGAAATTTGAATTATCATTGAAATATTTGTTCACCCAGAAAGATCTGAATATGAGGCAACAACGTTGGTTAGAATTTCTCGTAGCATATGATCTTGATATCTTATATACTCTGGGGAAAGCCAATGTTGTGGCTGATGCGCTCAGCAGAAAGAATGTAATTATCGTCAGTCTTATCATTACGCCTTCATTGATTGATAACATATCTTCTCTTCAAAAGGATGATCACTTCATTCAGAAGATCAGAGAGAGAATTTAGAATGGCTAGCCCTCAAGTTTTCAGATTGATAACGATGGGATTCTGAGGTTGAAAGGCCGGATTTGTGTTCCAAACATTCCTGAACTCCGGAGAGAAGTATTGGATGAATGTCACAAAGCCAAACTTAGTATCCATCCAGGAGTGAGCAAAATGTATAATGATATCAAATGCACTTTCTGGTGGAGATCTATGAAATGAGACATTTCTTTATATGTTAGCCGGTGTTCCACTTGTCAACAAGTTAAGAGCGATCAATAGAAACTCGCCGGATTGTTGCAACCGTTGGAAATTCCAGGTGGGAAGTGGGAACAGATTTCTATGGATTTCATAGATGGTTTGCCCAGAACCAGGAAAGGAAATGACAGTATTTGTGTGATCACAGATCATTTCATGAAGATCGACCATTTCATACCTGTTAGATCGAATAGAACTGCTCAAAGTCTGGCGCAGATTTATTTTAAGGAAATTATTAAGCTCCATGGAGTTCCCATGAGTATCGTTAGCGATCGTGACCCGATTTTTGCTAGTAAATTCTGGGAAGCATTCCAAGCAGAATTGGGAACGAAATCGAACTTGAGCCCCGCTTATCATGCTCAAACAGATGGTCAAATTGAGAGGGTGAACCGTATTCTTGAAGATTTATTGCGAGCTTGTGTTATTGATTTTGGCGGATCATGGGAAGACCATTTTCACTTGGCTGAGTTCTCATACAACAACAGCTACCAAGCGAGCCCGATAATGTCACCATTCGAAGCATTGTATGGTAGACCATTCCGATCTCCTGCTTGTTGGGAAGAACCTGGTAATAGACTCGTATTGGGACGCGATATGGTTCGCGAAGCTGCGGACAAAGTCGATTTCGTTAAGAAACGATTACTAGCCGCTTAAAGTCGACAGAAGAGCTATGCAGATAAGAGAAGAAGAGATTTATCATTCGTTGTTGGCGACTATATTTATTTGAAAGTATCTCCGATGAGAGGGTAGTCCGGTTCGGTAAAACAGGGAAATTGGCGCCCAAATTTATTGGTCCGTTTCCTATTCTAGAACGGATTGGAACTCTAGCTTACATGGTTCAATTACCAGATTGGTTGCCTGGAGTACATGATGTGTTTCACGTATCTCAAATTCGAAAGCATGTGCATGATCCAGACTTGATCATGGAAGAAGCCGCGCAATGGAATTTGGAAATTACTCCAGAATTGGCTGTGAGAAGAGAGCCGCTAAAGATTATTGGCAAAGAAACTAAAGAACTGAGGAACAAGAAGGTTCACTTAGTCAAAGTGCAATGGAGATCCGCGAGACTGTACTTGGGAAACTGAGGAGAGCATTAAGAAAGCTTATCCCAAATGCAGGGTGGATATCTCTGATTAACTCTGGTGCAAGGTACATTTACCATATTTTGCATTTCCATTTTGTTCTCTACTTTGTTTTTGTTTTCTTTTCATGGATGTAAACTTTTTAATTATATAGTCTGAATGATTTTAAAAGAGTATATGAATTAATTACTATATTTTTGCAAAGTTAATTAATAAATTGATTGTTGTATGTGTGTGTGATTATGATTTGATTAATCAAATTATGGGAATGATAGTTAATTTAATCAATAAGAGAATGAAGTTAAATTTATGCAATTAAATCAAGTATTGAACTGATTTAAAAATAGATAGAAATATATACATGTGCATTATATATGTTTGAACAGGTAAATGGATTTGCTGTTGAGTAAAGAATTTATTTGCGTCCCCAACAAATAGGTAAACCTTAATGAGTTGGATGCGCAATTTTATTATTATATCAACTCCTGTGAATGCCATTGGATGCGGAGTGCTAGTTGTTCTGTATGTAATAATAAACGTCGCCATAGGATAGTAACAATTAATTTTGAACTACACTACATGGCATACTTATTGAAGATAG
Organism: Allium sativum; assembly: GCA_030737875.1. Classification (NCBI taxonomy): domain Eukaryota; kingdom Viridiplantae; phylum Streptophyta; class Magnoliopsida; order Asparagales; family Amaryllidaceae; genus Allium; species Allium sativum. The sequence continues at coordinate 569,024,635 of CM060922.1, forward strand.
CATACTTCATCATATACCACATAAGCATTTGGATCTTATGTGATGAGGTTGAAGATTTACCATATGAGCGAGAGGCTTGTATGCCGATGACTATAAATTATAGGTTGAACTGATGAACGATATGGACTATATAAAATATAATGGTAAATTGCAAGATTAATAAAAAAACCCACACGGGTCTGGAGATGACAATAAACACGTCACTCTGGTCATTAAGGCACAAAAACCCTTTATAGGGTGACGAGAATTTATTCTCTGGTGTTATGATCTATACACACTCCCCGGTGGACATCGGAATATATCACTATAAATATGTGTATGCTTATTAGGATTTATTGGGTACCTAATACGACCCAATAAATTTCCAAACCCCTCCCCATACAAAGGAGGTTATGGAGAAATTTTTCGAAAATTTAGGGTGTTAGCCAAATTTTTGAAGAATTTGAAAATTCTTAGAAACTGAAAAGTTGAAGAATGAAAGTTGAGTTGGTTAATTAAACTACTTTCATCTTCAATCCTTTTCGGGGATGAAAAGATTTTAAGTGGGGGAGATTGTAACAACCTGGAAATTCAGAACCAATTTAAAATTTTTAATTTCGCAATTTTAGTGAATTTTGAATATTTAAAATAAATTATTTTAAATAATAACGACCAAAATTCTATTTGAATCGATGTTGTAAAATAAATATATTTGTTTTAATTATAAACAAGGCCTGAAATGGCGAGGCAGTTTGAAAATTTGAATTCGAACTTTGACTGACTATGCCGGGTACAAAATAAAACGAGTTTTAGTAAAACCAAAAATATTTAAATCTGTTTATGAATGTCTTTCAAATGAATCTGAAAAATCGAAATTTCATAGTGGGAATTAAAAGTTATGGCCAAACAAATTTTCAGAAAGGTCACTATGGAGTTTATATAGCCCTTGAAAATAGCCATTTTGCAAACGACTTTCGTTTTCGACGAAACCACTTTTGTTGGATCTGGGATGTCAAATTATTGCTATGTTTCAAATTCCATAATTTTTGAAGTTAATATGTGAGCGTGGCAAAGGAAAATGTGTTTGGTAAATTTCAGTCAATTTAGATCGACTAGAAAATGACCATTTTTCAAACGGTCTCCAAATTTGACGAAACTAGTTTTTTTGGGATCGTATCGTCAAAACATAGCTAGATTTATTTTTCTGCAATTTTTAGGATCAGTTTGTGGCCCCAGCAAATTGAAATGTACATTCAAATTGAATATTGAATGTTTTATATTTTAATTTAAAGAAAAACTTACTGAAACAGTCGATGGGCCTGTGAAACATATCCCATTGTGTTCGGAATGGGGGTATTTAGCTAGGGGCGATAGTCGTTGGGTTTGATTTGGTGTCCGTATTAGAAAACCATATTTTAGAATTTAATATAAGTATGGCCCAATCAGAATTTTCCATTCATTAAAATAAAAAAAATAAAAAAATAGTGAATTCTCTCTCCCCGTAACACGATTGAATGATGGAAACCTCTCGCCGCCTTCTCTCCTCCGTTCCGCTCAAACCACGCACCAAAACCCATCGGTCCTATGGAGGATTTTAAAGACCTCACATCCCTCTTTCAAATCCATACCAACCTCGACCTCCACCGTGTTGTATTTTTCAAGATCCGATGCCCCAAAGTCCACCGCTTCAGACCTCCGCCGTGAACTCTGGGGACCGCCGATCTGGGCGCAACCACCGGCGCCGTGAATTCCCTTCCAAGCCCTTCGACGCTGCATAACCTGATCGAAGCAACGCGGCACTGATTGGCAGATAAATCAAAACCTAGGTTTGATCATTTTCAGAAGGTAACGGCTATTTATTTTTCTAAAGGATTATAGCACTTTAAAGCGCTACAATTTTTGATTTCATGATAAAAATCATATCCTTTTGCTATGTTGTCGAAATCCAGTGAAACAAGAGACATCGGGACCGTGAGGACGTCTTCTACATTCTAGAAGAGACCGGATATTTTTCTGAGCCTTCTACCATTTTTGGAGGAGTGGAACCCAAAGTGAGATTTCTGAATTTTAAACAATATGGAATGACAAGTATAAATTATACGGTTGATGTATGAGTTATATAAGCGTTATACACCTCATGTATAAGCGTTGTATAAGTTGTATGTGCGATGTATAAGTTATATATGCATTGTAAAAATCATATATGCGATAAATGGAATTGAAATGATATTGAAATGGAATCGATATATATATATATATATATATATATATATATATATATATATATATATATATATATATATATATACTCCCCTCGTCCGCAGACCATGGACGATATATATTGGTTGTGATTGTTTGGATTTTGGTTGATGTGAAATTTGGTTGATAAATACGAATGGTTGAAATGATTGATTGTGGTTAAAATCCCAATAGGATTAGTATATGGGAAATTTCGTCAGCGCATGAACTAAATTATTGAAATCCCCATTTTCAAAAGCTGCGAGGCTTTAGGGTAGAGCGAGGAGCCGTACTAGGGACAGTGCCGATTTTAACTACACTGCCGTTATGCTACCGAAATTTTCTGAAATATTCCTGTGTTTGATTTATATTCATGTATTGAAATATATTCATGTGATGGAAAGATATTCATTTTTGAAATGAAATGGTTCAAACGATAAAAATAACATTTTTATAAAATGTATGAAATAAAATTGGTTTGAACGATAAAAATAACATTTTTATAGAATGTATGAAATAAAAGTGGTTTGAACGATAAAAATAACATTTTATAGAATTTATGAAATAAAAATGGTTTGAATGATAAAAATAACATTTTCATCGAATGTATGAAATAAAATTGGTTTGAATGGTAAAAATAACATTTTTATAAAAAGTATGAAATAAAATAGTTTAAGCGATAAAAAAACATTTTTATTGTATGTATGAAGTATGTAAAATAATCGTGTTTGAAACAAATTGTTTTGACAATAAAAATCGCATTTTTATAATGTATATGAAATGATGAAAATATTCATTTTTGAAATAAATTACTTCAACAATAAAAATCACATTTTTATCATCTATATGAGGTATATAAAATAATCGTGTTTGAAATAAATTGTTTTGACAATACAAATCACATTTTTACTATATATATGAATTGCTAGTAATAGTCGTATGTTGAAATAAATATCTATTTGATAAAAATATCATTTTTATCACCTATATGAGTTGAAATGGTTTTTGAAATCGAAGAATGGATTATATATATATATATATAATTAAAATAAATCGAATAACGAAGCTGCAGTTTGTATTTTGAAACCGTAATTTCAAATGATCGTACCAGGAGATCCGACCATCGGATTTTCCTGAAAACGAAACCATTGGGTTCGCTTTGGAAATATCTTTCCAACGACACCAACTTTGCAAAGATCTAACGGTTGGATTGTCCGGAATGTTGAATTCAAATCTGAATGAAAACAGCGCCAGAATGGATTATATATATATATATATATAATTATAATAAATCGACTAATGACGCTGCAGTTCGTATTTTGAAATCGTAACTTCAAACGATTGTATCCGGAGATCCGACCGTTGGATTTTCCCAAAACTGGAACCGTTGGGTCCGCTTTGAAAAGATCTTTATAATGATATAAAATTTGTAAAGATCCAATAGTTAGATTTTCATATATGTGTAAATCAAATTTGGAGAAAAATAGCGCCATGGCCACGTTATGGCCTGAAGCGTCATTTGAATAAATTTGCTATATTTAAATAAACAAAAATAGCGATAAATCGTGATATAAATTAAAAACGATATGGAATGGAAATAAACCAAATTTACCCAGTTTATTGGATATTTGATGGTTGAATGTGTTTGACGTGAAAACTACATTAATGAACTGAATTATGGATGTCATATAATTTAACCATTGAAATGAATTGATTTGAAATTCTAAATATATGTGAATTATTTGAAAAGGCCGAGTTAATTCTCATTTCATATAATTGATCGATGGTTAGAAGTCGAAGATATGAAGACGGTGCAAGACCGAGGATCTTCACATCGAATGGATGGCTATTGATGCCTTTGATAGGAATTGCTTCCCTGAAGGGGTTACAGTGGTAGTTGTCCAGACGTACTTGTTGATCGTTCGGATGTGCGAGGGCCTCTCTCCTGTATTGGACATACGGGAGAGGAATAAGGTGCCTCCGGTTTCGTTCAGACCTAGAACGGACTTGTAAATGGAAGTGTGCCTGACGTTGTAGATTGACAACGTAGCATACAGAGATGTTGTGATCAATTTTTTTTGAAAAGCAGAGCATTGTGGTTGATGATCAAAGCAGGGCTTTGAATAGCTAGCTTTGTGTTTAGCGTTGATTCGCGAACCTCACACCCTGGTATGGACCAGAAACGGGAGAGGGCTTCAGGGAGGACCTGCATTTCTTTCTAGCTAGGAGTGGTGTTTTGGATTTTACACGCCCGGACATTTTACTTATGTGGATGATGGGTAGCGAGGCGCCTCGATTATATCGGTCGCTCCTGGGCCGTTGGTTTGGTCGGTATATGACCAGTTTACGCCCCATAGGGTGGGGATTCGCAGTGTTCAGGCATTTTAATCCACTCCGTGTGGATCGGCCCTGACGATCCAAGGGCTCACCTGTGTCTGGGTCCTGAGACATGGGCTAGATTGTCTCGAAGCGGTAAGGACGATCCCTTGCCTTGGTTCATGACGGAAATCCAATTTCCAAATATGACATCGTGCGGTTTTGATTGTATATCTATATATGGAGACATGATATATGGTACCTATGCCATCTATGATTGATACTTATGATTGAAATTGTTTTTGAAACATATAAACACTAGTAATAATATCAAATGCTTTTGTTTTATTCGTATCAAGCATATTTTGTCCATTATAAGGTAAAACTCTATCCTCCGGTTTGTGTTGCATTGTGTGATGGGAACTGAGTCTTATAATGGCTTCATTTTTAAAAAGAGCATTGCGATGTTTAAAAGATTTACTTGTTTTAAAGCACTGGCAATCCAATGGAGTAAACCAGTTCCGCGTTAGCGGCGTGGTCCTATGATTGGCCTTATTATTAAAATAAGTTAAGTAGATTTCTCATACCAGTCCCATGACTGACTCGTAGTTTGTTTCACTTGCAAACTCAGGTGCCCTATTTTCTACATGGGCAGCCTTGTATTCAGGTTTTAGCAGGCTCTTTCTGGATAGCTGGGGCTGAAGCTGGATTCTATCACTTCTTTCTTTTTATGATGTTCAGCTCCTGTTGTACATATTATGTTTTGTTTCCTCTGTAGACATTTTATGTAAAGCTGAACTGTATTTTTGTACTAAGTATGATCCTGTATACTGTGTAACACTGATGATTATGTTTATCCAGTGTATACTATTGTACATTATCTGGTGTATTTAATTATTTCTATTCTGCTGTTATCTGTTTATGTGTTATATTCCAAAGATTACCCTTGCCACCGTGGAACGGGGTTTGGGGTGGGGCAACATTTAGGATGAAGTTCAGCAGCCAAACCCCGTAGGAGTTGGTATTGCACCGATTATGCCTCCTCAACAACAACCCAATTTAGAAGTACTTGCTAAGAAATACAAGAATTTGGGAGGGGTGCCATTCTTAGGCAAATAATCAGTTATCGAAGCGCATGAATGAGATCTTATGAGTGAATCTTTGAAGGCTTAGAATTGACTGATGATCGGAAGAGATTTTAGCATTCTGTTTGCTCAATGATAAAGCCCTGATATGGTAGGAGGCTTTTACGATGGGTAATCCTGGAGGTAATATTACTTGGGAAAGATTCAAAGAGATTTTTGGGGAGAGATTTATTCCCCAAGAAGAAGTCGAGCGTCTATATTATGAATTTTCCAATCTCAAGCAAGGGGATACGACCATCCATGAATATGTAAAAAAAATTCAATGAACTCTCTCGCTTTGGTCCTGAGCTAACTCAGAATCCGGTCAAGAAGAACATGAGATTTATTAAGGGTCTCCAGAGAAGATATAGGAGCAGAGTGACGGCTCATGTAAGACTCCCGTTTGCTGGAATGGTAGAGATGGCTTGTCGATATGGGAACATTGATTAGAGAAATTGTGACACCCCACGTCCGTTAATGTCACTCATTAAGAGAATGCATTAAGTTTCGTGAAGTGTTATAGGTAAACAGAAACAGAAATATTACAAGACAAATATAAACAGCAGCTGAATTTAAAACTTTTATTAAGCAGAAAACATCGTGGTTCAAAATATGGTTACATCATAAGTCTGAAATACATAAAACTTAGTACATCATTAAAACTTATGTCTTGTACTAAAATCATCAAAATACAATAAACATGAAAATAGCATAATTCCTCAAAAACAAAGCCATAGTAGAGAAGATAAGAACTCGAGCAATACATCTAAGTAGATCCAAGAAAAATGAAAGCAGAATCCTGATCAAGCTTGAGTATTCCCACCCTGAGAACAGAGGGGAAGAGAAAGAAGAGGAAAAAAGGGTCAGACATAAAGTCTGGCGAGTCTAGTTACTTTTAGCATATAAATAAGTAAAAGCATCATGACAGGCATATAAACTGGAGAGATAGATAACAACACAATAAGGCAGGTATGACAAGGTAAACAGGATAAACAGGATAAACATGATAGAATAAATAGCGCTTCTCTACCACTTTTCCTTCTCTGCAGTAATACTGGTATAACTAGAATGAGATAATCCCAACAACTTCAAGATGTTAGACTTAGGCGTACTTCTAATGAGAGGTTTTACCCCATTCAATAAACAGGCAGCCCAACTAAACATACCGGGGTTACCCCTAAGGGTATTAATGGGCTCCTAAACATACCAGAGTCCAGATGTATCATAATCACTACCCCAATCGATCGGATCCCTACTCTGTAGATACCCTATGCTGGCCCCACAGTAGGATGTATCACTTCCTAAAGTGGAAACCCTTCGTTTTTAGGATGTGCACAACCATATCTACAGGTGTCACGACGTCTTAGGCCACACCGTCCCCCACGTTTGGATCTCATACTATCAGCCCAGTAAGCGTGCCCCGACTCCGACCTAGTTCGGAGTACTCATTTGATACCTATATATGGGTTACTGACTAAAACCGGTCCCACACACAAAATGATACAAGCTCCCCCTAGGCTTGTATCCCCACTGCTAGGTTTTCCATTGGTTATGCCATACCAGAGTAAAAAGACTGCATGTCATACCAGAGTAAAAAGATTGCATGCCATACCAGAGTAAAAGATTGCATAACCTCATAGGTTAAGTTTGTGGGCCTATATATATAAATATTACCCACCTCCCCAAGATATACTTAACCCTCCTACTGATTCATATAAGTTTACATAACCCTTACTCAAGTTAACATATCCATACAATCCTTTATGGATTCAACTAGGTTAAGTATTCAAGTTCGCTACCATATTCATTTATGGTTATAATGTGCTAGACCTCCCACATTAAGCCAACAACTTGTGGATGTTGGATATGCCGGGCGATTCCGGGCAGACTTCTTCCACAAGCAGGACTTAACCTCGTGTCTTAGCCCATTACGTGTTTATGCACATAGACCCCTCATATTAAATTAACCACTTGTGGTCGCTGGATTTGCCGGTCGATTCCGGGCAGACTTCCACCAAAAGTGTAATCTAACCTCGTGTCTAAGCACGGTTATAGTTTCCAGTTACTGTAATTCTAGGCATTTCCAATATTAACCAATTACTCCTTTGTCATTATAGGTTTTCATGCCCCTTTCCTAAGTCATATTTATTATGTACCGTGTGCCCCAAATTAAGATATAAATAACAATTTTATGTATTCCCCAAATCCATATTCATATTTTTAATTCAAGTCATGCCCAAATTTCCCAGTACAAGTTATGCCCCAATTTTAACGTTTTCCCCTCGTTCCCAATTTCCTGCGTTCGCATATTTCAGTGGTATGCCTAGGCTCGAAGGTAGCCTGGCTATAAAATAAAAAGGGAAAAGAAGGAGGGAAGAGAACATAAACAATCATAATAAAAAGATTGACATATGACGATAAAAATAGGCATAACAACTAATAAACATACAGTGACAGAATTGGGCATAATGATAAGATAGGCATAAGAACATATCTGATGAATGAGTGATAATAGAACTAATTTGGCATAGTGTCATGATCATAAACAGGCATGATGAGATCTAATTAGTGAATTAGATAAACAAATAATGGCAGATCTGACATGATTCAATAGTTACAGGCTTAGATCTAATTCTTAGTTATGTCAGAATAACTTAGATACACAGGTTATGGCAGATCTGATGTGATTCAAATAGTTATAATCTTAGATCCAGTTTATAGCCATGTCAAGAATAACTTGTAAGAATTTAGATATAAAAATAACGTAGACTCACTGTGATTGGATCTAAGAAATAGAAGACGGATTGCAGATGTTGAATCATAGATCTCTAAACTTGAATGGCTAGATTATTGAAGAAGAAAAGCTATTTCAATCTAGGCAGAGGCAACATTTAGTTCTCCATTATTTTTATGTGAATAAAACAATGAGAATGGGGTCTTATTTATAGCCTAGGGTTCACGAATTTGGTCAGTAAACAATTTCACGTTCATAGAAATGTTTCTGGTTCGGATCTGGGGGGGAGTCGACATGGGCATTGACACCCCCCTTATGGTGTCGACCCATGGGTCGACACCCCTAGGGTATGTCGATCCCCAATGGGTCCAATTCCCTCCTAGACTTCCCTCTTCTAATTTTGAACCGATTTAAACGGTTTTGACTTGTTATGTATATATATATATATATATATATATCTTATGCGTATACAAACTTCAAACTATAATATCTTCTTCATACGGTGCCTGTTTCACGCAAACTTGGTGTCTATTTTAAGCAGAATTCCAAGACAAACGCAATGGCACAGTCCGTTTTACTTACTTTTGAATATTTAATTAAGTATTCTTTTATTTATCATCTTTAGTGTTGTTAAAATTACGGGGTGTTACATTCTCCCCTACTCAAAGGATTTCGTCCCTGAAATCTCTAAGTTAAGAAGAATGTATATACTAACATCCATCACCCATCTACTCATCGACCAATCATAGGCATCCATTGTCCTTAAAAGATTTCTAATGTTTATATGAACATATTCTAAGGTGTGTGTATATGTCCCTATACTAATGCGGAAGATCAGGCGGTCTACTAATTCAGTCGACCTCCTTAATGCAATGTATGTTAGTGCCATGAATCCAACATGTATGCAAATAAATACTATTATATTAAGTAAGTTCTATATGTGTGCACAATCATTCATCCAAATGCAACATCCATAGGATGATACACTCACTTTCATTCATTAAAAGAAGAAAAATGCACACACATCCATATGTAGTATGAGAGTGATTAAGCCGATCTAGTGCCTAATGTGTGTGTATATGCATCCACGAGCAACCACTAGCAAACACTTGCATCCATCAAACATAACATGTCTCAAACACATGTTTACATCCATGGGTTCCCTACCTAAAGGTCGAAGATTCGATTGATAGGATATACTTTAATGATAGAAACAAACATGAATAAAAGCTTTAGAAAGGAAGTTAAGAACATGCCCTTGAAAAGAAAAGGGTACGAAGCGTGAACCTTGTCTTCGGTCTCCCAAGTTGCATACTCTTAGCTATCTCCCCACTGAACTTTCACCAACTTGACCTCTCAACTGAGTAGCTTCTTGACTTTTGATCCAAGAACACGGGTAGGTACTCGCCTAACTGTCGCCTCCCGTTCCACCTCTACTTCCTAAAAGCATACTCGGCTCAACTACTTCTGTAGTGTAATGCAAACACTTCCGCAAATAAGAAACATGGAAAACATCATGAACACCGGACAATCTCTATGGTAGCTTTACTCTGACCACTTGGCCAATCCGTTCTATTATGGGAAATGGCCCTACAAATCTTGGTGCCAATTTCCCTACAGATCCAAAGCGAACCATTTCCTTAAAGGCGACACCTTGATGAAAACCATGTCTCCCACCTCAAACTCAATGTCAGTCCTTCTCTTGTCTGCATATGACTTCTGCCTATCCTGAGCAGTCTTCATGCGTCTACGGATAAGGTCAACCTTTTCTAAAGTTTCTCTAACCATATCCGATCCAAATAGAAGTCTTTCTGTAGATTCTCACCAACAAGTCGGTGATCTACAGGGTCGTCCGTACAATGCTTCGAAGGGTGCCATGCCAATACTAGCTTGATAGTTGTTGTTGTAGGCAAACTCTACTAAAGGAAGATGCTCTTCCCAAGTCCCTCCGAAGTCTAGGATGCACAATCTTAAAAGATCCTCAAGGATTCTATTCACTCTTTCTGTCTGTCCATTGGTCTGAGGGTGATAAGCGGTGCTCAAACACAACTGTGTACCTAATGCTTCTTGCAAGCTTCTACAAAATTCACTGGTGAAAATGGGGTCACGATCGCTTACGATACTGGAAGGTACTTGTAACAACCCGCATTCTACGTATCGGAGGATCGTAGAATATTTATTTCTTTCTCATAAGGAATCGTATGGTCATGTAACTTTGGGAGACGACTATTGGGGTCATTTACCATATTCGTGATTTTTGCTGATTTTTAAATGATTGTTTTGCCCCTAGTCGATCTTTTTATTGGACATAACTTTTGATTGGTAAGGAGTTTTGACCTGAAAGCACTTCCATTAGATTCAAATGATGGTTCACCTTTCTGTAGAGTGGTCATATTGGCCAAACGGACTTATCGTTTGGAAGATATGGCTGAATTAAGGTTTAGAGGGTGAAAAACAACTTAATTGGGCTTAACCGGGCGATTAGCAGCTAGGCCCATTGGGGGATTTCAGGATTTGGGGTATTTAAGGGCTGTTAGGGTTAGGGATTTCGGTTTTTACTCATTTTCCAGTCGCCACATACCTCATAGAAACCCTAACAATGGCCTCCAACATCTAGAATCATCTGTAATCACCGTTTAATCAAGGATTAAGCTTAGCAACATCAAATCAAGGAGAAATAGCACCATTTCAGAGTTAGAGCTGTTGTTAGACGTTGGAGATCGCCCCAAATCAGCGGAGTTTCAGTTTTGATATTTTATTTATGGCCAAGGTGAGTGATTTGCATAGTTCCTCACTAATTATGGTAATTAAGGGTAATTCGTGTTAATTAGCGAATTTAAACATAATAAAATTTTGTAAAAATGTTTAGAAATTCTTAAACACTGTTTAGACCTCTGTTGGAAGTTTGGGTTAATTTGGTTAAGTTTTGCTAATCCTATTGTTGGATTTTCTTAAACATGCTTAAGGGGAAAATATGGTTTTTTGGGTAGGTTTGATCCATTTTGACATATCAAATTGTTGTTTTGGTATTTGTGGTCAATTCTATATGTCGCTATGACTATATGGTATGCTTTGTGATTGATTAGAACAGTTAGAATAGTCGAAAACACCGTCGTATGGCATAAAACAGTCGTAGGAAGAGTTGCAGGAATTTGACCCGAACCGAATCGGATCGATGGAGGGCGACCTGACCCGCCCGTGAAGAACCCCCTTCCCACGATCGTTGGTGGAACCAAGAAGCTTGATGGCGACGACCCGACCCGTTCCTGCTCATGTACCACGAACAGATCAGCTGAAGGACGAGCACCACGACCCGACCCGGAGAGGTTGCCACGAACCATTAATGGACCTCCGACCCGAACCGCTCGTGACAAGGACACCACGAACCGATGCTTGGTGCCACGACCTAGAGTCATGATCCGAAGCAATGAAGGGACACGACCCGAACCCAATGGGTGTCCATGACTCGATCCAGTGGAAGGAGAAAGAAATGAAACGCAGTGGACTGGAGCCCACAATCCGAACTAGAATGGTGACTGCGAACCGAACTAAGAAGCTTGGACGTGAGGCATGAGTTGTGAACCAATGAAGACTGGTCCGGATGACGACCAAACCCCGAGATGCAAAGGTATTCCAAATGGGAAGCAAAACTCAGTATCCAGTTGGAAACCAACGAGTTAACTTCTTGATTGGACTTTGTTGCGGGACGTGTGCAAATGAGTTATCGACGTCTATAGCTTTGATTCACCACTGAGAGACGGATATTGGCTACGGATCAGTGCAGTGAAGTCATCATGGCTTCATGGGGCAGAGTGATCGTAGCAAGGCTATGAGCCAGTGCAATGGAGTTGTTATGACTCCATGGAGCAGAGTGGACATAGCAAAGGATTAGTGGCTATGGATCAGTGCAGTGGAGTCACTGTGACTCCATGGGGCAGAGTGATCATAGCAAGGATTTGGGTGATCAAAGTAGTGGATATCGTATGTTTTACGCACTTAGTGAGAGATGTGAGGATGGTTGCTATGCTTGACTGTTTGACATCACTATGACATGCACACCCCCACCCCCGTATCCTTTACACCATATGTTAGTGGCACCTTAAAGTATTGTACGGTATGCTGTGCTAACTCTTTGGTTGCAGGACCAGGTTCAGGTATGGTTTAGTATACCTGTTATTGTTCTGTTTTGCTGCTTATCGCTCATACCAGACTTTTGTCTGACCCAGAGTTTAATGTCTCTTCTTATTACTCTGGGTGCTATTAAACGGGCAGACTAGAGACAGGTTAGCTGGTTGTGCACGAGTAGTTGTCCAGAGATGAGCAGGAGGCTTACACGTACTATTCTCTATACATTATCCCTGTGTCACTGCTGGTCACTACTTTGGGCATTAGTAGTGTACCTTTCCTTTCCTTTGCTTTAGAAGCAGTTTTAAAGTTGTAATAATGATGAAATGGAACATAAGTTGTATTTGGATTTTCTGCTGCTACGATGTTTAGTTTTCAACTTATGCACTGTCTCGCATGTTTTATGTCAAAGTATGTTATTAATATATTTTATCCATGCGCCGTGAGATATGATATAGGTTCCTTGTTGGTTCAAAATTCCTTTCTTTTCCTTCCTTTGGCGACCATCCCGTGCTGGTTGAGCATCAGTACAGCGCATTTCAGGGAAATGTCGGTTGGTGCAGGGCGGGTCGTCACATTTGGTATCAAAGCTCTAAGTTGCATAGTTAACCTAGGGAAGACACCAGAGAGAGACAGTACGTATATGAGAGCGCGTATTTGTGATATTTTGGTTTTCAAAAGCTATATATATACTATTAGTATATTTAAGGATGAAGTCCCATTGCACTGGCACCACTGAAGAGATGGTTAATCGTTTTCTCCTTACGAATTGAACGATGAGCCGATATATGAGGAGTACTGGTAGAGGAGCTAATAATGGGAATGCTCCTGATATTAGGACGATGTTCACTGACTTCATGAGGGAGATGCTTAGAAATGTGCAAGGAGCAACTACCAATGCTGCAAATGGTGGTGGTGCAGCGGTCTAGGCACCTAGGGCCGATTTCGCCAAGTTATGTAAGGATTACACTACTCTTGGTGGAAAGCCGTTCCACGGAACGGAATCGGCTACAGAAGTTCAGGATTGTCTTGATAGTTGTGAGCGCATCTTCGAAGATTTGGGTATCGAGGATGCGACAAAGAGAAAGCTAACATCCCGTTAGCTGCAAAGACGGACGATGAATTGGTGGAATGCTATTAAGGCAACTACTCCAGAGGATCAAGTTACGTGGGATCGGTTTAAGGCCCGATTCAGTGATAAGTTTATCCCAGCTGCTCAGAAATCAGAGTTATTTAGGAAATTTCTGGAGCTTAAGAAGAATGGTAGGGCAGTCTCAGAGTACATTGCAGAGTTCGATACTTTATCGAAGTATGGATTATCCCATATCGATACTGCCGAGAAGAAGAATGAGAAGTTCATAACAGGCTTAGATCAGTACTTGGGGGAAAGGCTTATAAACCATATTGATGAGACGTTTGAATCGATTATGGGGAAAGCATTGAGGTCAGAGAGTCTTTACCTAAGTAGAAGACTGAGGTTGCATCTGTAGAGGAGCCAAAACCGCAAGCAAGCGATGGAGGCAAGAATGGTTCTCAGAATAAGAGAAAGTAGAATCAGACCAAGGATGGCCATAAGAAAAAGAATAAGAAAGATGTGGAGTGCTTTAGCTGTGGAAAGAAGGGCCATTATGATAAAGAATGTCGAGCAAAGCCTGCGGACAGGAAGTGCTTCAACTGCGGCCAAGTGAGACATCACAAGGATAAGTGTCCGCAACCCCCTAAAGAAAAGCAGATTGTGAAAGCATATGCTATCAATGCTGTTCCTTCTTCGTCGAATGCCCCAACTGCGACGGAGAAGGGAAAGAATGTCGCCATTCAAGGTATGCTTTCTGTTTATGATGTTCCTGTTCGAGTATTGTTTGATATCGGAGCTTCTCGTTCTTCATATCTAGTGACCTGGTAGATAGGTTTGAATTGGAACCCGAGATAGTCGATAGACCTTTAACAGTGACAAACCCGATTGGTGGTTCAACTAACCTTAGCATGATTTGTCGTAATGTGGTCTTATCGAGTGATGGATGCATGTTTTTTGTGATTGCTTTGTTTTGGGCTTTACTGGGTTTGACATTATTTTGGGAGTTGATTGGCTCCAAAGATACGGGGTGGTGGTAGACTGTGAGAGCTTTTTGGTGACAATTAGAGCAGATGATGGGCGGAGGGTAGTGTTTGGTGGTCTACCTAGTGATGGGGTAATGGCTAGTTTTTTAAATTCCCTCGACATCCCGCATGATGAGTTGTCAGATGTGCCCTTGGCTGGCCAGTATTCGGACGTCTTCGAGGAAGTGACCGGACTTCCACCACACCAAGAAATTGAGTTTCGTATTGATTTAGTGAAAGATGCTAGACCAATAGTGATGCCACTTCATCGTATGGCACCAAGGGAGCAGCGAGAGCTCGGGGTGCAAGTGAGCGATCTTTTGAAGAAGGGATTTATCAAAAGAAGTGTTTCTGAATGGGAAGCACCAGTTGTATTTGCTACCAAGGCCGATGGTTCCCTTCGATTGTGTGTGGACTACCGCGAGTTGAATAAGGTGACGAGGAAGAATAAGTATCCTCTAACGCGGATAGATGATTTGTTTGATCAGTTGAGTGGCGCGAGAGTGTTGGATCTCGCGAAAGGTTTCCATCATCTTAGGGTGGAAGCTGAGAGTATAGCTAAAACGGCCTTTCGGACGTCGTCTGGATTCTATGAGTGGTTGGTCATGCC
This sequence comes from Allium sativum, assembly GCA_030737875.1. Classification (NCBI taxonomy): domain Eukaryota; kingdom Viridiplantae; phylum Streptophyta; class Magnoliopsida; order Asparagales; family Amaryllidaceae; genus Allium; species Allium sativum. Next base: position 569,039,858 of record CM060922.1, read on the forward strand.
ATTCGGGTTGACCAATGCACCAACGTATTTTGTGGATTTTATGAATAGGGTATTCAGGGATCAATTGAATAAGTTTGTTCTTATGTTCGTAGACGATATCTTGGTTTATTCGAGGACAGAGGGAGAACGCAAGGAACATTTGAGGATAGTGACGGAGGTGTTGAGAAAACACCAATTGAAAGCAAAGTTTTCTAAGTGTCACTTCTGGAGGAGAGAAGTGAGATTCTTAGGCCATGTTGTTTCAAAGAATGGTATTGCCGTGGATCCTGTGAAGGTGGCTACAGTACAAGATTGGTCTGCGCCCAAGAATGCAACAGACGTAAGAAGTTTCTTGGGATTGGTTGGATATTGTCGTAAGTTTATCTAAGACTTCTCCAAGATAGCAGCACCGTTGACTTAGTTGACCAATAAGAATCAAGCTTTTGTTTGGGAAGAAAAGTGCGAGAATGCATTTAAGAGTCTAAAGGAAAAGTTGACATGTGCACCAGTGTTAGTCATTCCTAAAGGGAATGAAGAGATGACAGTATACACAGATGCCTGTGGTACCGGGCTAAGTGTTGTATTAATGCAAGGAGATAGGGTTGTAGCTTATGCAAGTCGGCAACTGAAACCACATGAGAAAAGATATCCTACCCATGATTTGGAGTTGGCAGCAATCGTGTTCGCATTGAAGATGTGGAGACATTATCTCTTGGGAGAAAGATTCGAGTTGTTCACCGATCATAAATCGTTAAAGTATTTTTTTCTCTCAGAAGGACCTATATCTCCGACAGCAAATATGGTTAGAATTCTTGGCTTCCTATGATTTCGATATCGCATATACACCAGGAAAGGGCAATGTGGTAGCTGATGCATTGAGTAGAAGACATGCCAGTTTATGGGCTATGTTTCTAGAATGGAAGCAACTAGAGTACATCGCTGGGTATGATTTCAGACCAAAGTGCGAATTGGATCCAGAAATGTTAGCAAGTTTGACAATCAGACCCACTTTGATTGAGCGAATTGGTTCCAGTCAGAGGGACGATCCTAACCTATTAGAAATCATCTCAAAGTTAGAGACGGGACGACGAAGAGTTGAACAAGTATGGGCTTAATCGAGATGGATGGCTTAGAAAGAATGGTAGACTAGTTGTGCCTAATGTCGATGGATTGGGAGATGAAGTGCTTAGAGAATGTCATCACTCAAAACTGACTATACATTCTGGTGGTAACAAAATGTATCGAGACATGAAGCAGACCTACTACTGGAAAGGGATGAAAAGAGACATTGGGAAGTTTATATCCAAATGCATGAACTGCCAGCTAGTTAAAGCCGAGCAAAAGAAACCTAGTGGTTTGTTGCAACCATTAGAAGTTCCAGAATGGAAATGGGAACAAGTCTCAATGGATTTCATTGATGGGTTAGCAAGAACAAGATCGGGCCATGATAGCATTTGGGTGATTGTGGACCGATTGACTAAGAGTGCAAGGTTTATACCCGTCAAGTCGAACAAAACGGTAGCTGAATTAACAGAACTGTATATGAAGTGGGTAGTGAGATTTCATGGAATACCCAAAGGCATTGTGAGTGACCGAGATCCGTTGTTCACTAGTGGATTTTGGAAGAGCTTACAAGAGGCGTTAGGGTCAGAATTACATCTCAGTACCGCGTACCATCCTCAAACTGAAGGTCAGATAAAGAGGGTGAATCGTATATTAGAAGACCTCTTAAGAGCTTGTATATTGGATTTTGGTGGATCATGGGATGACCATTTACATCTAGTGGAGTTCGCATATAATAATAGTTATCAATACAGTATTGGTATGGCCCCATTTGAAGCTTTGTACAGAAGACCGTGCAACTCACCGTCATGTTATTTAGAAACCGGTGAGAAGTTTGTGCTTGGACCAGATGTGATAAGAGAAACCTCAGACAAGATTAAGATCATCCGACAACGAATGAAGGCTGCCCAAGATAGGCAGAAGAGTTATGCTGATAAGAGGAGAAGAGATTTAAAATTCTCCATTGGTGACTTGGTTTTTGTCAAGATTTCTCCATTAAATAGCATGATATGATTTGGTAGGAGAGGCAAGTTAATACCAAGTTTTGTTGGTCCATTCCCAATTCTCAAACAAGTTGGAAATTTGGCATATAAAGTTGAACTACCAGAGAAGATGGCAAGAGTTCATAACGTATTTCATGTTTCCCAGTTAAGGAAATTCGTGCACGACCCTAGTGTGACTATTTCACCTGATCAGTTGGACGATATCGAGGTTGAACCCGAGGCGGTTGGGAACCGCAGGCCTATGCGTATTGTTGGGAACAATACGAAGCAACTTCGAAGGAAGGCGGTGAAACTATTCAAAGTTCAGTGGGGTGATGATGAGGAAGATTGTACTTGGGAAACAGAGGAGAATATAAGGAAGAAGTATCCAGAACTCTTTGCTTGGTAAGGTTTTTATATCGGTATAGTACTCCCTTGTTAGTAACCCGCATGCTAGATAGGCTTGTTATGTTGTTTTGTATGCTTTATTGTTTTGTTAATGATTGGTAGGCATGCGGGATCCTTTGTATGTTTTGGGTTAAGGAATTTCGGGGACGAAATATCTTAAGGGGGGTTAAGGAATTTCGGGGACGAAATTTCTTAAGGGGGGTTAAGGAATTTCGAGGACGAAATTTCTTAAGGGGGGAGAATGTAACGACCCGCATTCTACGCATCGGAGGATCGTAGAATATTTATTTCTTTCTCGTAAGGAGTCGTATGGTCATGTAACTTTGGGAGACGACTATTGGGGTCATTTCCCATGTTCATGATTTTTGCCAATTTTTAAATGACCGTTTTGCCCCTAGTTGATCTTGTTTTGGTCATAACTTTTGATTGGTAAGGAGTTTTGACCTGAAACCACTTCCATTAGATCCGGATGATGGTTTACCTTTCCGTAGAGTGGTCTCATTAGCCAAACGGACTTACCGTTTGGGAGACATGGCTGAATTAAAGTTTAGAGGGTGAAAAACAGCTTAACTGGGCTTAACCGGGCGATTAGCAGCTAGGACCATTAGGGGATTTCAGGATTTGGGGTATTTAAGGGCTATTAGGCTTAGGAATTTCGGTTTTTACTCATTTTCCAGCCGCCACATACATCATAGAAACCTTAACAATGGCCTCTAACATCTAGAATCATCTCTAATCACCGTTTAATCAAGGATTAAGCTTAGCAACATTAAATCAAGGAGAAATAACACCATTTCAGAGTTAGAGCTGTTGTTAGATGCTGGAGATCACCCCAAATCAGCGGAGTTTCAGTTTTGATATTTTATTTATGGCCAAGGTGAGTGATTTGCATAGTTCCTCACTAATTATGGTTAATTAAGGGTAATTAGTATTAATTAGCGAATTTAAACATGATTAAATTCTGGAAAAATGTTTAGAAATTCTTAAACACTGTTTTAGACCTTTGTTGGAAGTTTGGGTTAATTTGGTTAAGTTTTGCTAATCATATTGTTGGATTTACTTTAACATGCTTAAGGGGAAAATATGGGTTTTAGGTAGGTTTGATCCATTTTGACATATCAAATTGTTGTTTTGGTGTTTGTGGTCAATTCTATATGTTGCTATGACTGTATGGTATGCTTTGTGATTGATTTGAACAGCTAGAATAGTCGAAAACGCCGTCGTATGGTGTAAAACAGACGCGGGAAGAGTTGTAGGAATTTGACCCGAACCGGATCGGATCAGTGGAGGGCGACCCGACCCGCCTGTGAGGAACCCCCTTCCCATGAATCGCTGGTGGAACCAAGAAGCTTGATAGCGACGACCCAGCCCATTCCTGCTCAAGTACCACGAACGGATCAGCTGAAGGCCGAGTACCACGACCCGACCCGGAGAGGTTGGCACGAACCACTGATGGACCTCCGACCCGAACCGCTCGTGAAAAGGACACCACAAACCGATGCTTGGAGCCACGACCTGGAGTCACGATCCGAAGCAATGAAGGGACACAACCTGAACCCAATGGGTGTCCATGACCAGATCCAGTGGAAGGAGAACGAACTGAAACGCAGTGGACTGGAGCCCACGATCCAAACCAGAATGGTGACTACGAACAGAACCAAGAAGCTTAGACGTAAGGCATGAGTTGTGAACCAATGAAGACCTATCCGAATGATGACTAATCCCCGATATGTAAAGGTAGTGCAAATGGGAAGCAGAACTCAGGATCCAATTGGGAACCAACGAGTTAACTTCATGATTGGACTTTGCTGCGGGACGTGTGCAAAGGAGTTATCGACGTCTATAGCTTTGATTCACCACTGAGAGATGGATATTGGCTATGGATCAGTGCAGTGAAGTCATCATGGCTTCATGGGGCAGAGTGATCGTAGCAAGGCTATGAGCCATGCAGTGTAGCTGTTATGACTCCATGGGGCAGAGTGGACATAGCAAATGATTAGTGGCTATGGATCAGTGCAGTGGAGTCACTGTGACTCCATGGGGCAGAGTGATCATGGCAAGGATTTTGGTGATCAAAGTAGTGGATATCGTACGCTTTACGCACTTAGTGAGAGATGTGAGGATGGTTGATATGCTTGACTGTTTGACATCACCGTGACATGCACACCCCCACCCCCGTATCCTTTACACCATATGTTAGTGGCACCTTAGAGTATTGAACGGTATGTTGTGCTAACTCTTTGGTTGCAGGTTCAGGTATGGTTTAGTATACCTGTTATTGTTCTGTTTTGCTGCTTATCGTTCATACCAGACTTTTGTCTGACCCAGAGTTTTATGTCTCTTCTTATTACTCTGGGTGCTCTTAAACGGGAAAACTAGAGACAGATTAGCTGGTTGTGCACGAGTAGATGTCCGAACACGAGCAGGAGGCTTACACGTACTATTCTCTATACATTATCCCTGTGTCGTTGTTGGTCACTACTTTGGGCATTAGTAGTGTACCTTTCCTTTCCTTTGCTTTAGAGACGGTTTTAAAGTTGTAATAATGATGAAATGGAACATAAGCTATATTTAGATTTTCCGCTGCTACGATGTTTAGTTTTCAGCTTATGCACTGTCTCGCCTGTTTTATGTCAAAGTATGTTATTAATATATTTTATTCCATGCGCTGTGAAATATGATATAGGTTCCTTGTTGGTTCAAAATTCCTTTCTTTTCCTTCCTTTGGCAACCATCCTGTGCTGGTTGGGCATCAGTACAACGCATTTCAAGGAAATGTCGGCTGGTGCGGGGCGGGCCGTCACAGTACTCCATGAAGACGGACTATCTCACGAATGTAAATTGCTGTCAACCATGCCGCCATCCTCTTACTCTTAACCGGAATGAAATGAACGCTCTTAGTAAGTCTATCTACTAGAAACCAAATACTGGTGTTGCCTTTACTCGATCTAGGCAAACCATCGATGAAGTCCATTGAGACACTCTCCCACTTCAACTGTGGGAGCTCTAAAGAATGAAGTAAACCACCGATCTTCTTTTGCTTACCTTGACTTGCTGGCAAATCAAATATTGAGAAACAAACTCCGCTACATCTTTCTTCATCCCAGCCCAAAGAAAACCCTCTTCATATCTCTATACATCTTATCACCGCCTGGATGAATAGTCATCTTAGAATGATGGGCTTCCTCTAGAACTGTCTTTAATAAACTCCCAACTTAGGGAACACAAAGCCTTCCATCTCGTCGCAACCACCCTCTATCGTCTATGGAATACCTACTGAGGTGACTAGAAGTCTCCCCTTTTCTAAGACTATCCAAGATGTCTAAAATCTGTGTATCCTCTCGCTGTGAAGCTCTTATCTGATCCGTAAGAGTAGGTCACACCTCTAGTGATGCCAATAAACCAGGCAAAAACTCGGTGAGAGGACCTAAAGTCAAAAGTCGATATAAACTCCAAGCTTTTCCTCTCCACAAACAGAGGACTTAAGGCCATCCTCTGCCTACAAAATGCGTTTGCCACCACATTACCCTTGTTAGGGGTATAAGAAATCTCAAAGTCATAGGATGCTAGGAACTCCATCCACCATTGCTGCCTTAAATTAAGATCCTTCTGCGAGAACAAGTACTTGAGAGATTTATGATCGGTGTACAACTCGAACTTCTCTCCAAGTAGATAATGGCACCATGTATTAAGCGCAAATACTATGACAACTAGCTCTAAGTCATGGGTAGGGTTGTTCTTCTCATGAACCCTTAGCTGTCTACCTCCATAACATGTTACCCTTCCTTTTGCATCAGAACCGCACCAAGCCCTGTACCAAATGCATCAGTGTATACTGTAAACACTTTTTTTTCATTAGGCAAGGTTAAGACTGGGGTTGTTGTCAGAGCCCTCTTCAATCGCTGGAAAGCAACATCACAATCTATATCCCATGAGAACGTCATATTCTTCTTTGTCAGCCTGGTGAGTGGGGCTAATATCTTTGCGAAGTCCTTAACGAACTTCCTATAATAGCCTGCAAATCCAAGAAATCTTCTCACCTCCGTTGCATTCTTTGGGGTTTTCCAATTTTGAATGTAACTACCTTCACAGGATCTACTGCTATCCCATCTTTACAGACCACATGCCCTAAAAATTTCACTTCTTTTCTCCAAAAATTACATTTGGAGAACTTCGCCTTAAGCTGATGTGTACGGAGAGTTTTCAAAACCTCCCTCAAATGTTGGGCATTCTCTTCCTCGCTCTTCGAGAAAATCAGGATGTCATCAACAATGACCACAACGAACTTATTTAGAAACTCCAGAAAAATCCTACTCATCAGATCAACAAAATAGGCGGGTGCATTCGTTAACCCAAAAGGCATAACGAGCCACTCGAAGAAACCATATGGAGTTATAAAAGTAGTCTTGTCTATACTGTCCTCGGCCACACTCAACTGATGAAACCCCGTGGACAAGTCTAACTGAGAGAAAACAGATGCACCAACATGTTGGTCAAACAGATCATCTATCCTTGGAAGTGGGTGTCTGTCCTTTTTGGTGAGCTTATTCAACTCTCTATAATCCACACATAAGCGAAGCGAACCATCCGCCTTAGTTGTGAATACCATCGGAGCACCCCATTCAGATATGCTTCACCTAATAGACCCTTTCTCAAGTAGCTCCCCTACTTGCTTGCTGAGCTCCCTCCTTTCTCTTATAGCCATATGGCACACATGCAATGCAACTGGATTTGCATTGTGTACCAAGTATATACGGAAATCAATTTCGCGCCTCGGAGGTAAGCCCTGAAATCAATCAGGATACTCACAGACTACAGGTACACAGATCGCAGATCATTGATAGATGCATCAAGTGACTCTAAGAAACTAAGCATAATAGACCCCTTAGGGTCACAAGAAATCTCGAGGGTCCTCCCATGGCAAGTCAAAAGTCTAACGACCCTCCTCTCATAATCCAGAATGGCACCATACATAGCTAGCCAATCCGTCCCTAGAATCAAACCATAACCCATGAAACCAAGCACATATGCGTCACATTCAAATTCGACGCCTAACAAAGATATTCTCAAACCCCGACAAATCATGGACAGATGAACCGTATCCCCAATGGGGTTTGAGACAACAACGGGATCCAAAACCATACTAGTACTGGGTGTAGAGACGCAACCACATAATCTGATATAAATGAATGCGAAGCGCCAGAATAAAAAAGAGTTCTAATAGGATGATTGGAAAGAGAAATCAAACCTTCCACAGAAACTTTCCAACCTCTATCTGGTGCATTGGCCACGAGAGCATGCACTTGCCCTTCAGAAGATCCTGCCCTTTGACCATGACCTTGCTTCTTCGAGAACTCCTTAAAAAAGTGTCCGACCTCTCCACAAATGAAACAAGAATTCTTCTTTCTTTTGTAGTCCTTGATCAAATGATCCTCGCGTCCACAATTATGACACTTCCTCTTATCCTTAGCCTTTCTGTCCTTTCCGCCCTTCTTTTGTTGTTGTTGTCCTTTCTTCGGCCATAATTTCTTGTTTTGTGTTTCCATAACCTTAGCTTCTTTCCTTTCACCTTTATCTTCCTCATGCATCAATGCTATATCAACAAGCCTTTCAAAAGTTGCCCTCATTGGAATATGAGACATAACCAACCCAAGAAGGGCTTCATTCAATCCTTTAACAAACCGCAAAGCTTTCTTATGCGGGGTATCAACTAGCTCCAACCCAAACCTTGCCAGTTGGTTGAACTTGTTAACATAATCTTTGACAGTCATGCCTCCTTGCTTAAGTGCCAAGAATCTTACCATTTGCATACTTTTCTCAGTTTGAGAAAGAAACTTCATTTCAAACCTCTACCGAAAATCATCCCAAGTCTCCACTGGACGTCCCGCTTGCATCACTTCCCACCAGAATTAAGCCTCATCTTTCAGTAGCCAAGCGGCTAGCTGAATCTTCCTACGATAGTCCACTTCAAAAATTCCAAACAAATCCTTCGTCTCTTTTAGCCAACTCCTTGCCTCTACGAAAGTCTCGGTTCCACGGAATGGCTTTCCTCCCAAAGCACAGAAATCTTTGTAGATCTTTGAGAAATTATCTACACGCGGAGGAGGAACAGCGGGTGCAGCTGGGGGAGGAACGTCTGCTTGACCATCGTCAAATGTCGTGGCCTCTAGATATCAACAGAATCAACTTGGTATCGTAACGCCCTCAGGAATATTAGTTTCCCTAGACATACTGAAAATAGAAGGGATTCAAACAAAGAATCGAAAGATATTACATATGGATTTGGGGAATTTGTTTTTCAAAACAGACTTTTCTTTTGAAAATGCTTTCTTTTAAAACCATTTTGAAAATAATTTTCAAAATCTTTTATCCGATCTAGTAACCTTCAGCTCTGATACCAAGTGTGACACCCCACGTCCGTTAATGTCACTCATTAAGAGACTGCATTAAGTTTCGTGAAGCGTTATAGGTAAACAGAAAGAAAAATATTATAAGACAGATATAAAATTGAAGCGGAATTTAAAACTTTTATTAAGCAGATAACGCCGTGGTTCAAAACATGGTTACATCATAAGTCTGAAATGCATAAAACTCAGTACATCATTAAAACTTCTGTCTTGTACTAAAATCATCAGTGTACAATAAACATGAAAAGAGCATAATTCCCCAAAAACATAGCCATAGTAGAGAAGATAAGAACTCGAGCAATACATCTAAGCAACTCAAAGTAAAATGAAAGCAGGTATGACAAGATAAACAGGATAAACATGATAGAATAGATAGTGCTTCTCTAACACTTTTCCTTCTCTGCACCAATAGTAGTATAATTAGAATGAGAAGATCCCAACAACTTAAAGATGGTAGACTTAGGCGTACTTCTAGTGAGAGGTTTTACGCCATAAAATCAACAGGAAGCCCAACTAAACATACCAGAGTTACCCTTAAGGGTATTAACGGGCTCCTAAACATACCAGAGTCTAGAGTACCCTAATTACTACCCCAATCGGTCGGCTCTCCACTCCATAGATACCCTGTGCTGGCCCCACGGTAGGATGTATCACTTCCTAAAGTGGAAACCCTTTGTTTTTAGGATGTGCACAACCATATCTACAGGTGTCACTACGTCTTAGCCTCCTCTACCGGACCCATGCACGCACATGACTCCATCGGTATGCACCATCCCCCACGTTTGGATCTCTTATAATCAGCCCAGTAAGCGTGCCCCAACTCCGACCTAGTTCGGAGTACTCGTTTGATACCTTTATATGGGTTACTGACTGAAACGGGTCCCACATACAAGATGATACAGGCTCCCCTAGGCTTTATCCCCACTACTAGGTTTTCCACAGGTTATGCCATACCGGAGTAAAAAGATTGCATGCCATACCAGAGTAAAAGATTGCATAACCCTATAGGTTAAGTTTGTGGGCCTATGTATATAAATATTACCCACATCCCCAAGATATATTTAACCCTCCCACTGATTCATACAAGTTTACTTAACCAATACTCAAGTTAACATGTTCATACAATCCTTTATGGATTCAACTAGGTTAAGTATTCAAGTTCATTACCATATTCACTTATGCATATAATGTGCTAGACCTCCCACATTAAGCCCACAACTTGTGGATATTGGATATGTCGGGCGGTTCCGGGTAGACTTCTTCCACAAGTCGGACTTAACCTCGTGTCTTAGCTGTTAGGTGCTTATGCACTTAGCCCCCTCACTTTAGATTAACCACTTGTTGTCGCTGGATTTGTCGGTCGGTTTCGGCATACTTCCACCACAAGTGTAATCTAACCTCGTGTCTAAGCGCGGTTACAGTTTCCAATTACTGTAATTCTAGGCATTTCCATTATTAAACAATTACTCCTATGTCATTATAGGTTTTCATGCCCCTTTCCCAAGTCATATTACTGTGTGCCCCAAATTAAGATATAAATAACAATTTTATTTATTCCCCAAATCCATATTCATATTATTAATTCAAGTTATGCCCAAATTTCTCAATACAAGTTATGCCCTAATTTTAATGTTTTCCCATCGTTCCCAATTTCACGCGTTCGCATATTTCAGCAGTATGCCTAGGCTCGAAGGTAGCCTGGCTATAAAATAAAAAGGGAAAAGAAGAAGGGAGGAGAACATAAATGATCATAGTAATAAGATTGACATATGACGACAAAAATAGGCATAGCAACTAATAAGCATACAGCGACAGAATTGGGCATAATGACAAGATAGGCATAAGAACATATCTGATGAACGAGTGATAATAGAACTAATTAGGCATAGTGTCATGATCATAAACATGCATGATGAGATCAAATTAGTGAATTAGATATACAAATAATGACAGATCTGACATGATTCAATAGTCACAGTCTTAGATCTAATTCTTAGTTATGCCTGAATAACTTAAATACACCGGTTGTAGTAGATCTAATGTGATTCAAATAGTCATAGGCTTAGATCAAATTTATAATCATGTACAGAATAACTTTTAAGCATTTAGATATAAAAATAACGTAGACTCATTGTGATTGAATCTAAGAAATAAAAGAGGGATTGTGTAACAACCCGTATTTTGATAACGTGTTATAACCATAAATCTAGGCAGAATTAAATTTTAAAATAAGAACCAAGGGAAACGGGTTGCGCCATTGCGTTCGTCTCGGAATTCTGCATGGAATCGTGTCCGAGTTTTCAAAAATCGGAGTCGTATGACCAAGTTGTGGCCCTCCAAAGTTTCAGAAATAATCGGAGTTCAAAACAGCTCGAATTCGAATTCAAAATTTGAATTTCAAACGCAGAACAGGCTGGGCGGGAAATTTCTCGCCCAGACCCAGGTCGACTGGGGACTCGACTGGGCAGTCGACACCCCCAGGACCAGGTCGACTGCGCAGTCGACTTGGGTGTCGACCTGGTCCCCGAGCCCATTTTTGGGCCAGTGTTCGTTCTGATGTATCTAGTCCGATTTCTGTCCAGATTCATCTGCCTAAACCTATTTAAACAGCCCCAAACCTAGCCTTCTCTACACACAATTCTATTCTGCTTCTACTCTGCCTCTGTTCTAAATAAAAATAAAAATGGCATCGCTACTCTGCTGGAATCAAAACTAGAAGCTAATCAACATCAACCTAAGCAACTCAATTCAAACTAGAGATTGAAGCTTCTGCAACGATCCTACGACAATTTCTGTTCTTAGTTCTCAAAAACCACGATCTGTAAGCCCCAGTTACTCTTAGATCTAAACTGTAAATTTAACATGAACATGATGTAAACTGAAATTATGCCTAAACATGATAACTAGGTCGGATCTATCGTTGTAAATCCTTGATCTACGACTATCCTTTTTAGACCTACTATTTTAGATCTAATTTTGTACACCCTAGATCTATTTATGTGAAACTTTGACTTGTGGATTATTGTATGAACTTGATTTGGGACATGTTCATGTTATTAACCTGAAACCTCTCATGACCTTTATCTAAACATTACCTATGATGTTGAAACTATTATTGGGGATATTGTCTTATGTCAACCCATTACCATGTCTATCACCATATTCTGCCAAGTTGATGTTGAGACCCTTATTCATATGCCTGAAATGTTATAATCGTCATGCTTAACTTATAAACACCTTTGCCATCCTATGACTATCCTTTTTGTGTTATTCCCTATCTTGATATCTTATGTTGATGCGAATTCACATACGTTGGGGATACGTTTTGGGTAGATTAGGCAAACTTGAAATTGGCTATAAAATTAACATGATATGACATGAAAACATGACATGTAAACTTGACATGAAATTATACTTGAAAACTTGAATCATGAACATGGTTAACACGAACTTGAACTTGACATGAAAAATTAAGCGTGGACATGACACTTAGATAACTTGAACGTGACCAACTCGAGGTTGGGTTGAGTTTGCAGTATAAATCTGCCCGGAACCGCCCGGCGAAACCAGTAACTGCAAACAATAGGACCCAATGTGAGTAGTTGGTCATATCGCACTCGAAACCCGAGGTTAGACTAGGTTATGGTGTAAAACTGTCCGGACCCGCCCGACACATCCAGTAACCATAACCAAGTCTAATGTGAGAGGTTAGGGGTGCATTAAGTAAATTAATGCCACTGGATAGGGTTAAGTCATGGACCACTTGAATATACTTAACCAATTTGACACGTTGATTGGATAGGGTTAAGTCATGAACCGCTTGAATACACTTAACCAACCTGACACATGATTCGTAGGACTAAGTGAACTAAAACGACACACTTAGTCAATTTGACATGACACGTAGATGGGGTTAAGTCTCGATTTTAAATGACAACTTAACCTGCTGAACGAAACCCTAGTTAGCGGTCCTTTTCAGCAATAACCCACTATATTTATCACGGTACCCTGGGACTAGGTAGGGTGGGGCACGATTGCTGGGCTGATTGTAAGCGACCAGAACGACGGCTGAGTTGGTGCGCCATTGTAGGTTCAGGCGGACTAGGGTCGTGCACTTAGTCCGGAGTTGAAAAAGCAGGCATTGGGCATCAGTAGGATTATCTGTGCATTCTTGATTCGTGTCGGTGGTTGGCACCCTAGGGCTTGATACACCCTATGGTGGACCTAGCATAGGTGACTACATTCGTGATAGGTCCGTATGACACAGGCACACGACGAGCTAGACTTGTAGAGAGCCGATCGATTAGATCATACCGTTGGACCCCCAATTGGGTCACTTCACGATATTAGTCCAAGGGATTATTTCTTGATTTATAGTTGACACGGGATTAGTATACCAGTATAGTTGGTATGGCGAACCTTGAATACGCAATGTTAGACTTGAGTTATCTTGTTAGCTTAGTTATCATGTCAGACTTATCATCATTCCTATGTTTAATTCCAGTTTATTCATGACTTTTTAACTTTACTAGTTTCTATGCTGATAGTCACTAGGGCTTACCAGTCTTTTTGACTGACCCGTTTTCTTTCGCCTCTTTGTCTTTCTCCCCCCCCCCCCCAGGTTCTCAGGGAGGAAACTCTAGCTCTTAGCTTGGACGTTGCTTGCTTTCTGACAGCTCATGTACGGTTTGGTCTTGAGCTATGTTATGGCTGCACTCATGCACTTTTTAGGGAATAATATTTTACTTATGTTGTTTTAAGTACTTTGCTTCTTTAGAACTTGATGTAATGAAATAATGACTTGGCATTTTGATGTAAGAGGTTTTGAATATATTTTTCAGTAATGAGATTTGGTTTTAAAGTTTATATCCGCTGCTTTATACACTCTATTTTTATCTATGTTCTGTCTTGTGTAATCTCTGTGCCTATTTACTAGATAATACCCCTCCAAAACTAGGGCATTCCCTTTGTGAGTGACCCTAGCGGAGGTGGGGTGTTACATTTGGTATCAGAGCAGAAGGTTACCAGACTAGGCAAAAGTTTTAAAAACCTTCTGAAACTATTTTCAAAACCGTTTATAAAGAAGCATTTTTCAAGAAAATTTTTATTTATAAGAAAAGGCTATTCCCCAAAAGCCATTAGCACTTTCCTTTGTTTACTCATTTGAATCTTTTTCCTTTTCGCTTTTCAGCATGTCTGATCTTAACCTTCCTGAGGGAGTACCCATACCTGGCTAGTTCCGAAGATACTTGGAAGCTAGGGCCAACGGCGCGGGCCCGACAGATATTCCTCCTCCTCCTCCCCCGGTGGACACGGTTCCTCCTCCTCCTCCTTCGGGTACCGCCTTCGCCAAAATATGCAAGGACTTTATAGGAATGGGCGGCAAGAACTTTGTTGGAACTGAAACCTTCGTTGAGGCGCGAAACTGGCTAAAAGAGACTGAAGACTTGTTTGTTATTTTCGATATGGAGGATCATAGGAAAGTTCAGTTGGCAGCATGGTTGTTGAAAGAGGAAGCTGCATTTTGGTGGGAAGTCACCAACGCTACCAGGCCAATTGAGACTTGGGCAGACTTTAGAGAGAGGTTTAGGCTTAAGTTTTTATCGTTCGCAGAAGCGAGTCTTCAGATGGAGAGGTTCCTGGCACTCAAGCAAGGGGACATGTCAGTTAGGGAATACGTGAATAAGTTTAATCAGCTTGCTCGATTTGGTTTGGATTAAGTCAAAACTGCTGAGAAGAAGGCTCTACGCTTTGCTCGAGGATTGAGCGAGCCACTCCACACTATGGCCATGACTCATGTACCCATGGGGACGACCTTTGAAAGCTTGGTGAATATGGCCCTACTTCATGAAGAAGACGAGAATGGCAAGAAGAAGGTCAAGGCGAATGAGTCTCAACAGAAGAAGGTAGACTCCGAGAAAGGAGGAAAGAACAACAACAACAAGAATGACAAGTCACGTGAGAAAAGAAAACGCAACTTCTGTGGTATTGACGGGCATATAGTCTAGGACTATAGGAAGAAGAAGAGGAAGATAGGAGCATGTTTTCAATGCGGTGAAACTGGACACATCAGCAAGAACTGCCCTAAGAAGCAAGGGCAAGCCCCGCAAGAAGGACCTTCTAGGGGTACATCTTTAACTTCTTTTCCCTAGATACTCTGTTTTATCTTGTATATCCTTTCGATCCTGTCTTGAGAACCTTAGGTAGAATCCTATGAATGTAAACATGTATTTGAAACATGTTATGCTTGATGTTTGCGAATGGTTGCAAGTGGTTGCAAGTGATTGCTCGTGGTTGCATAACACACATTAGGCACTAGATCGGCTCAGACACATTTTCATATTGCATATGCATGAGTGTTTATACTTATTTATGGATGAAATTGAATGTGTTATCATATGAATGTTGCATATGGATGAATGTTTGTGCACACATATAGTGCTTACGGTACTAGGATTATTTGCATACATGTTAGATTCATGACACTAAACATATTTTGAATTAGAAAGATCAATCAGGCCTGATCATTTGCATTAGATAAGGAACATATACACACACTTTCTGCATATGTTCATACAGCATTAGAAATCTCTTAAGGACAATGTTTGCTTGTGGATGATGTTTTGAGTAGATGGATGATGGATGGTAGGATACGTTCTTCCTAACTTAGAGATTTCGGGGACGAAATCCTATAAGGAGGGGAGAATGTAACAACCCGTATTTTGATAATGTGTTATAACCATAAATCTAGGCAGAATTAAATTTTAAAATAAGAACCAAGGGAAACGGGTTGCGCCATTGCGTTCATCTCGGAATTCTGCATGAAATCGAGTCCGAGTTTTCGAAAATCGGAGTCCGTATGACCAAGTAATGGCCCTCCAAAGTTTCAGAAATAATCAGAGTTCAAAACAGCTTGAATTCGAATTCAAAATTCGAATTTCAAACGCAGAACAGACTGGGCGGGAAATTTCCCGCCCAGACCCAGGTCGACTGGGGAGTCGACTGGGCAGTCGACACCCCCAGGACCAGGTCGACCGCGCAGTCGACTTGGGTGTCGACCTGGTCCCCGAGCCCATTTTTGGGCCAGTGTTCGTTCTGATGTATCTAGTCCGATATCTATCCAGATTCATCTGCATAAACCTATTTAAACAGCCCCAAACCTAGCCTTCTCTACACACAATTCTATTCTGCTTCTACTCTGCCTCTGTTCTAAATAAAAATAAAATTGGCGTCGCTACTCTGCTGGAATCAAAACTAGAAGCTAATCAACATCAACCTAAGCAACTCAATTCATGCTAGAGATTGAAGCTTCTGCAACGATCCCACGACAATTTCTGTTCTTAGTTCTCAAAAACCACGATCTGTAAGCCCCAGTTACTCTTAGATCTAAACTGTAAATTTAACATGAACATGATGTAAACTGAAATTATGCCTAAATATGATAACTAGGTGGGATCTATCGTTGTAAATCCTTGATCTATGACTATCCTTTTTAGACCTACTATTTTAGATCTAATTTTGTACACCCTAGATCTATTTATGTGAAACTTTGACTTGTGGATTATTGTATGAACTTGATTTGGGACATGTTCATGTTATTAACCTAAAACCTCTCATGACATTTATCTAAACATTACCTGTGATGTTGAAACTATTATTGGGGATATTATCTTATGTCAACCCATTACCATGTCTATCACCATATTCTGCCAAGTTGATGTTGAGACCCTTATTCATATGCCTGAAATGTTATAATCGTCATGCTTAACTCGTAAACACCTTTGCCATCCTATGACTATCCTTTTTGTGTTATTCCCTATCCTGATATCTTGTGTTGATGCGAATTCACATACGTTGGGGATACGTTTTGGGTAGATTAGGCAAACTTGAAATTGGCTATAAAATTAACATGATATGACATGAAAACATGACATGTAAACTTGACATGAAATTATACTTGAAAACTTGAATCATGAACATGGTTAACACGAACTTGAACTTGACATGAAAAATTAAGCGTGGACATGACACTTAGATAACTTGAACGTGGCCAACTCGAGGTTGGGTTGAGTTTGCAGTATAAATCTGCCCGGAACCGCCCGGCGAAACCAGTAACTGCAAACAATAGGACCCAATGTGAGTAGTTGGTCATATCGCACTCGAAACCCGAGGTTAGACTAGGTTATGATGTAAAACTGTCCGGACCCGCCCGGCACATCCAGTAACCATAACCAAGTCTAATGTGAGAGGTTAGTGGTGCATTAAGTAAATTAATGCCACTGGATAGAGTTAAGTCATGGACCACTTGAATATACTTAACCAATTTGAAACGTTGATTGGATAGGGTTAAGTCATGAACCGCTTGAATACACTTAACCAACCTGTCACATGATTCGTAGGACTAAGTCTTGAACTAGAACGACACACTTAGTCAATTTGACATGACACGTAGATGGGGTTAAGTCTCGATTTTAAATGACAACTTAACCTGCTGAACGAAACCCTAGTAACGCGGTCCTTTTCAGCAGTAACCCACTAGATGTATCACGGTACCCTGGGACTAGGCAGGGTGGGGCACGATTGCTGGGCTGATTGTAAGCGACCAGAACGACGGTTGAGTTGGTGCGCCATTGTAGGTTCAGGCGGACTAGGGTCGTGCACTTAGTCCGGAGTTGAAAAAGCAGGCATTGGGCATCAGTAGGATTATCTGTGCATTCTTGATTCGTGTCGGTGGTTGGCACCCTAGGGCTTGATACACCCTATGGTGGACCTAGCACAGGTGACTACATTCGTGATAGGGCCGTATGACACAGACAAACGACGAGCTAGACTTGTAGGGAGCCGATCGATTAGATCATACCGTTGGACCCCGAATTGGGTCACTTCACGATATTGGGCAAAGGGATTATTTCTTGATTTATAGTTGACACGGGATTAGTATACCAGTATAGTTGGTATGGCGAACCTTGAATACGCAATATTAGACTTGAGTTATCTTGTTAGCTTAGTTATCATGTCATACTTATCATCATTCCTATGTTTAATTCCAGTTTATTCATGTCTTGTTAACTTTACTAGTTTCTATGATGATAGTAACTAGGGCTTACCAGTCTTTTTGACTGACCCGTTTTCTTTCACCTCTTTGTCTTTCGTCCCCCCCCCCCCCCCCCAGGTTCTCAGGGAGGAAACTCTAGCTCTTAGCTTGGACGTTGCTTGCTTTCTGACAGCTCACGTACGGTTTGGTCTTGAGCTATGCTATGGCTGCACTCATGCACTTTTTGGGGAATAATATTTTACTTATGTTGTTTTAAGTACTTTGCTTCTTTAGAACTTGATGTAATGAAATAATGACTTGGCATTTTGATGTAAGAGGTTTTGAATCTATTTTTCAGTAATGAGATTTGGTTTTAAAGTTTATATCCGCTGCTTTATACACTCTATTTTTATCTATGTTCTGTCTTGTGTTATCTCTGTGCCTGTTTACTAGATAATACCCCTCCAAAACTAGGGCATTCCCTTTGTGAGTGACCCTAGAGGAGGTGGGGTGTTACAGATTGTAGATGTTTAGTCACAGATCTCTAAACTTGAATGACTTGATTATTGAAGAAGAAAAGCTATTTCAACCTTGGTAGTGGTAGCATCTAGTTCTTCATTGTTTTTGTGTAAATAAAACAATGAGAATGGGGTCTTATTTATAGCATATGGTTCACGAATATGATCAGAAAACAAGTCCAAGTTCACAGAAATGTTTCTGGTTCGGATCCGGGGGGAGGGGGGAGGTGTCGACATGGGTGTCGACACCCCCCTTATGATGTCGACCCATGAGGCGACACCTCTAGGGTATATCGACCCCCAACGGGTCCAATTCCCTCCTAGACTTCCCGCTTCTGATTTTGACCTGATTTGAACTATTTTGACTTGTTATGTGTATATATATATCATATGCGTATACAAAATTCAAACCCTAATATTTTCTTTATACGGTGTCCGTTTCATGCAAACTTGGTGTGTATTTTAAGCAGAATTCCGAGATGAACGCAATGGCGTAGTCCATTTTGCTTAATTCTGAATATTTAATTAAGTATTCTTTAATTTATCATCTTTAGTGTTGTTAAAATTACGGGGTGTTACAGAAATGCTATGAGGAAAAAGGCAAGAATTATTCTGGTAAGAAAAGAAAATTTTCGAACAAGAAGCTAGAAACAACCAAGACTAAAGAGAAGCCTAAAAATGAAAGAGTTAAGAATGTTAAATGTTACAACTGCCATAAGCAAGGACATTTAGTGAATGATTGTAAATCTCCTCAGAGGACAAGGAAGTCGATTGAAGAACCAAAATGTAACAATTGCCACAAGGAAGGGAACATCAAGCCACATTGCCCATTATTGAAGAAGTCCGAGGTGGCTCACTTTTATAATGTGGCAGATCCTCCAACAAGTTATGCTGGCAGGGGAAGGCCAGATGTTTTGGAAGGTATGCTTACAGTTAGATATTCCTATAAAAGTGTTATTTGATATGGACGTATCACGAAGTTTTAGTTCGAGTAACATGGTTAAGAAGCTAAATTTAAAACTTAGATATCTTGAAGAACCCATTAGTGTTAACAATCCGATAGGAGGTTCCCTCAATCTTTTTTATATTGTAGAGTGTCAGTCTCTTATCCCCGTTTTCGATTTTCCTTCAACTTAATTGTCATGGGTTTTACCGAATTTGATATTATACTTGGGTTTGATCGGTTAATCAAGTATGAAGATGAAGTTAAATGCGCTGATAGGATTGTTAAAGTAAAGACAAAATTTGTTTTATAACCATACCATGTGAAGGTCCGGATTTAGATAGAAAGGAATTTTGGTCTGCTCTTGAGAATTCTCCCACTTCTGTAGAGAATATCCCAGTTGATAAGGATTAAGTGGATGTATTTGAAGAATTTGGCAGCCTTCCTTCGTGATGAGAAATTGATTTCAGGATTGATCCAGTTTCGAATGCGAAGCCAGTTGTGCATCGGATTCGGAGAATGACATTGAAAGAGAAAGAAGAGTTAAGTAGACAAACTCGATAGTTATTATGGAACATTACACCAAATAGACAAATCAGAAACGCATGTTTTTTTTAGTTTAAAACAAATTTTCAGTGTTTCTAGCTATGGAACAGGTCTCTAGCGTTTCCATTGGCACCCAAAACGTTTTTTACTTTTTCTAATTTTTCAAATACATTATTTTCATACGCAGATAGGCTGCGATGTAAACAACACAGATATGTAATTAATCAGAAATAAACTAGCGTTCTTTTTCCTAATTATGGGTAGCTTATTTCTTTATTAGACTTTTCCGTTCCCTGCGATTTTTTCTCCAATGTCATGTTGGTACTCGTATGTCGGATCTCCGCACTTGTTAAATCTGCTCGAAAAACGTAATTAAAGGTCAATTTGATTATCTCAATCTTTTCAATCAGAATATTTTCTTGTGTAACCAATTGATTTTGACCATTATAACATCCTTTTATTTATCAAATGGGTAAATCTAGAAACCCTAGAGAGTATCTGGCATTCGAAGCAGCATATCGTCTACTCCACCAGGGTGCCCCATGGTACTCGCTCTTACTTTCGGCATTTTTCTATTCGCATCAGCTCTGATAATTCCCCTAAATCTACTCATACATGATTCATGGCTAATTAGTAGCTGAAAAGTAATTTTCATCTATATTTTTTTATGATTTTTGTGTCATTTGGCATCTAGATGATTATTGGTTTTGTTTAGTGGAATTGACATTTTTTTCAGGAAAGGAATAGAGACAAGCAATTTACAGATATCTTGTCTTGGGAGCCTAAAGCATTTATTTCTCATAATTTTCTTGTAAGAATCTATTCTTCTACATGTTAAGGCCTGGTGTTTAGCTGTTTAAATTACATTAGTGTAAAAATTCACATAGCATACTGTATCAAGAGTCGATCATCGGCGCGATGTAATTATGCCTAATTGTTCCAATGCCTTTATTTTCTTAATCTGTTCGACAAGAATAAACCAAGGCTGACAGCAGGTCGCATCGCTATTTAGTATGTTGACATTCCAGTTCTTTGATTTGCTTTGTAGGTATCATTATAAGTAGTATATCAGATGCAATAAACATTTAAAGCATCTAGATGTGAATATTGCTTCAAGATTATGTGTTGAAAGGAATTTGTGCCTGAAGTGATGTACTTGTAGTTGTGCGTAGGATAGAAATTATGTTAGGAAAATGTACAATAGTGTAAGATTGTTGAGTAAATAAATTCTTTTTTGTTTTTTTCTAGATGTAAAATTAGTAATTTTGTTTTTACGCTCTTCTCCTCAAAGTTGTGGGTCAGATGCATGCAAAGAAGTTGATTTCATTATCTATTTTAGTGTAATGTTTTTTACATTTTAAGAAAATATACTTAATAATGAAAAAATAAAGCATATTGAATCATGCATAAAAAGTTTTTATCGAAGACTGTATTAATCATTAAATAATGTTCTTGAATTTTGGTGAAAGAGTCATCTGAGGAGAGCACTCATTGTTTATTAAACAAAAACAAATTCCGTACAAAAGTTTGTTGGGAATTAGCTATTACAAATATCGAGGATCGTCACTATGATGATATATGAAATTAGAGAGGTAAAAGTGAACAAAGCAAAATGTTTATAGTTAGTTGTATTGACAGAAGCAATGTTAATGCTTTGTTGCTAGATGCTGGGTAGTTCAATCCAGAGGTGTATGTTATTGCTGCAAGTTGTTGGCCTAAGATCGGCTTAAGATATTAGGTGCATTGGCATGCCTGCTTTAATAGGTTGAAGTATTTGGGTTGTATTTGTGTAAGACATTCCCTCTCCTTATGTCTTCGGAATATTGGTAAACTTATATGCATTTCATGTTACTGAAGTAATAATATATTTTCTCTTAATTTACCTTTTCTCCATATTCTTAGTCATGTTTATGTAAACCAGAATATTACAAATTGCTTTATTTTAGATGTGCTGGCAGGGTGATTGGGTGTTGTTGTATAAATTTAGTGTTCTGGGTCAGTTTATCCTTAGGTGCATCAATCTTATCTCCTGATTCGGCATGGTACTCTTCCTTATTGTCAATGTCAGGTGTGGTTTCTTTTGTCAACTGCATCAGGAACTTATATAACTATCTGATCATCTTGATAATTCTCATCGTGTTGTTCTGTATTGCCTTTGAACAGCTAGTATCTTTTTTATAATCGTTCGACATTTCACTTTCTATAAGTGAATTTTCTGTTTGTATTTAAGCCAAAAGTCAACGATGAGTTGGATACACGGAACTTCTTAAAAATTTGATGAATATAACCACTTTACATTACTATATATTTTATATTAGTTAATGTTTACTTGAACTTCATTTTGTGCTTGTCAGCACTTTTCTATCAGCTTAGTGTGTTGTTCATCTGTTTCGGTGAATGAAGTAAACATAAAAATCATGATTATATACATTTGGACAGAGTGATATATAATTGACTGGTTGCATGGGTGTTTGCATGGATGTAAACATTAAAACCTCGATGTTAATGGTCTACGTGGTATGATATCCAAAGCTTTTCTTCCTTATTTTATTATCTACTTTCTTTCAAGTATCAGCTTTTCTTTCTTGCTATTGAGGATGATTAATTTACAAGAGGATGTGCAGTCACTATTTTCCTGCACTGCATTAAATATCTCGAGTTTCATGAAAAGTTTCCTCATTATCCGAACTATTTCCAAGGCATCGGCGAAGTATCAGTAAAAAGCCTTAGGTAAGTTTTTACCTACAACGTTGGTAATTTCGGATAAAAACTATTAACATTTTGTTGGAGCAGGCGGGCTAGGACAACCCAAGCAAGGTCAACATGAAATAACCGACGACATATTATCTGATTAAAAAGGGTAAACCTGAATTAAAATTGTTATGCTAAAGTGGTAACTATGTTTATGATTGTTCCCAAGGAGCAGATTTCAACTCTGTTTTGGACTATATATAAAGAGAAAAAAAGGGAGATGTAGATTCAACCTGGTAATCCACCAATAAATTACACAAGATGAGAAGAATGGTCAAAATGGTTAGGCTTCACAAAAAGGATAACGAAGAGAGTCGTAGGTTTAGCATTTCAAGATGGGTTGCACTCTAAACTCCAAAACTGGAATCGAGCCATTTCATTTGAACGTACCTAGAAATCTACAACTGATGTAAGAAGTTGAACTTTACGCATATAAACCTAAGAACCCATTAATTGTATGAACTTGGTGGCCTACCTTAAATTTATCATCTTACTGGTTCATCTTCAAGTTACGGCTTTCAAAGATGGTTGTTTTGCCCATGCATATATGATCATTCTACTTTAATGCATTAACAACTATTAAGAACATACTCTTGTATCATTTGTAAGTTAATTGTTACCTTCTGGATCATATTTAATATGTTGTTAAGAAGTCTTATTTCTATCAAAAAAATTAAACACATCAAATTTGTTTGAATGGAAGGATAAACAAAGTAAAACATGCAATTATTATTCTTCTTACAATTTGTTTGAATATATTATTTATCAAAACAAATAGGAAGAGAAGGAATTACTGGCAGTACCCGTCCCTTTCACTTCCAGAAAAAGACTTCAACCTCCGCGTAATCCCAGTATATATATATATATATATATATATATATATATATATATATATATATATATATGACAGTGTATTTTTATCATCGATCTGTGGGCATTATTAGTTGATCTTTTTTGTTCTTGGCTTATTATAAAGGTATTGAGGAGGAGGTTGGACTATGGACGAGGTCTTCCTTTTCCTCATGGACTTCTCATCAATGGTAGAGGATGGAATGGGAACACATTTACGGTTGATCAAGGTATTAACTTGCTTTTGTACAGTACTGTTATTTCTGTATTGAACCTGTACTATATTATATGTAATTAGAAGTTTTAGTCTCTAGACCTTTAGCTGATATACTTCAAGCAACCATGTACGATGAATATATGCACCATACGAGGCTAATTTTTATTTTCAGGCAAAACATATAGGTCCAAAATATCCAATGTGGGACTTGTAAATTGCATCAACTTTAGAATCCAAAATCACTATATGCAGCTAGTGGAAGTCGAAGGCTCTCATACACTACAAAACTGGTGTTCTTCATCGACGTATGCCTTGGTCAGTCCGTTTCAGTTCTTGTGAAAGCCAATCAGCCACCTAGTGAGTACTACATTGTCTCTTCCACTCGGTTCTCCCAAACTTTTTTGACCACCACTTCCATTTTTCCTTTTCTTTCATGCCTCCTTCATGCTCTGATGCTACCTTATTTGAATGCTTTCATAAGGGCTATACTAAGGTAAAGGAAAATTCATGAATTTCATTTTGTTTTCGGGTATTTTACATGTAATTTTTACTTTGATACGTTAGCCTGGGATTCTATGTGACAATTTTTCTTCTTATTTGCAAAATAAAGAATTACCCAGTGGAAGAAATATTGATTGACCTTCCAGTATATGCAATTAGGTAAACATCTATATTTTGGTGTTAGTTAGTATATACGTATTTGGATAAATCTCAGGTCAGGTTCTGGACCATATATGTAATGAGCCGAATTTCCGTACTCTTTGAGTTGACTACTTACACCACACGCCCAACCCAAATTGCACAGAAACACGAATCATTAATAGAAAGAAGTTAAAGGATGAGAAATAGAAAGAAAATTTAGAATAGAAGAAACTAAAGAACACAAATATTACAGCGGAACGAATAAAATATATTAAATAATATAACTTTTTGAAATACAAATCAGTAACTGTATATACATACCATCATCAGAGCACAATAATTATTCCTGGAACAGTTATAAACATCTGTTTCTAGATACAAACATAGTACACATCAGAAAATGTGATAGTCTATAGCTAACTGAGGAAGCCTCCTACTTCAAACTCCTTCAAGTGAATCTATAAAATCCCGACTACTTTACTGTCCGTACAAATTTGGGCACCTAAGAATTTAGGGAAAACAAAACAAAATAAACTCTAGGTCAGTCATGGCACTGGTGTAAGTAAACTCCAACTATTGGTTTAACTTTCAAAATCCTTTCGAAAGAAATGATAATCGTAAGACCAATCCACATATAAACACAGATAGTCTTTACCTTACGATGACCAAAAATATTTTTGATATCAAATCCAATGATATTACAATAGTGTCTAAATCAAATAAATAGAAATCTAGCGGAACGCTTGCATCTCACGCTCCATATATAATATTAAATCAAAAACCATAGGGCGCTTATTGGAGATTGGATTTCCAACATGACAAGGTATGGAACCACCTTCCGATAGTGTATCTCTAGAGGGGAATACACTGGGTTCAACAAGAACGTCTTGCAACCCGGCCCACACATGGCTGGCCACTCATTTAACTTGAGTGTGCCGAGCATATTATCACCAACGGTTGTGATCAACAATCGTTACCGAAAGCATACAACAACGAATAGAATAAGAAATAAATGAAATTTCTCTAGATCAGGTGATAATACCCCTAATGGGAATGACCCACATGGCCATGCTGCCTGCCCGATTTCTGTCATTTACCGAGTGATGAGGCTTGAGGTCACGATTATCTTTCAGCACATCTTGCCATCATTTACTTTGAATTCTAAATTGTCAGATCCATCCATATACGTTGTCCTGGGACTGGACAACCCGAAGGCACCATTCCATCAATCCATCTTAGGTAATTTCTACATAGGATTAACTGAATAGCCCTTGCATTTTACTCCGTCTTCAATTATATTCAGCATAAGTTGATTCGTAACGCTTATGCCAATACAAAGTGGTTTTCAGATATTTAATCTGATCCCGGTCTTTCCATATTGACAACGGAGGTATAAAATAAATCAAAACTTTGATACTTGATGATTTAACATCAAAGAAACATCCATACAATCAACGGTCCTATTTCCAACTGGAAATTCTACCGATCAAACATCAAACAACATTGGCCACTTTTTAAATCAATTCCTTATTATATTATCATTTCCAATTCCTATTTCCCATCTTTTGTATCCATTCAAAACTCAATTTTCTCTCGGTTCTTGGAAAAAAAACATTTCCAATATTACTATTTCTTTATTAGAGAAAATATCTCTTATTCCAGTTAGAAAACATTTCTAAATATTCACGAAATCCTTATTTTCTATATTCAGAAAATATACCTTATTAATATCGGAAAATATTTCCATATTCCATTTCTTAATTCCTCGTTGACCAGTTCATTTTATTTTCTACGCATAGAAGATATCTCTCATTTTATTTCGGAAAATATTTCAAAATCCTTTAAATTAACGCGATGTTATAAAAACATCGTTATTATAACTCAAACCATCTAACATTTATTAACTAACCATATTGCTAACCATTCTTCACTATCAAACTTTAACCATTCCTTCATCAATCATGAAGTCAATCAAGTTGGGGTATAATTACCTCTCAGACCTTAATTGAACAACATTCTCAACTTTGAAATAGTCAAAGCTCACAACTTCAAACAAAACATCGCTTACGCGACTCTCGGATTCAATATAAGAATACACTTCTTTTACGAAAAAACATTGATTATAACGGTAGCATTATAATCGCTGTTTCCAAATATTTGATTTATAAAACATTAAGTATAATGGCAATGTTAAAATCGCTGTCTAGATTTACAAAACATTTATTATAATGGCAGCGTTATAACCGCTGTTTAGATTCACAAAACATCTACTATAACAGTAGCGTTATAATCGTTGTTTCCAAATTATTTAATTTAGAAATATAACTTTTTATCTCATTCTTTAAATAAGTAAAAAAAAAAAGAAAAAAAGATTGAAACTTTATTTCAAACGGAAAGTAATTAATACTTTCCCCGAATTTGACATTGTCAAATTCCAATATATATAACTTTCTTCGAATAAATCTTATATCCGATCGACATTCTGAAATTAGGAATATAATATCTGAAATTTTGGAATAACCCCATCATTACAGATCAACTCAATTTCCTATTCCATTCAAATTCTTATTTGAAATCTTATTGCCAAACCCAAATACCTATATAACCATTTCCAATGACAACAAATTTGCTTTTCAAATCGTTATTCACTATACCAAACAATTTTCCCCTTTAATTGAAATACCATTTCAAAATATCCAATTTTCTACTTTCGAAACGTTTTTGCTTTTCTATTTTTAATATCCCTTCTTTTGCTTCTAAGATCAATACTTTGCTTATAAAATAAAGACTATAACATTCTGAATGTTATAACTTTCCATTCAATTCTATAACTTCCATTTATAGATTTCCTTCGCTTATAAAATTCGATTATACGTTTCCATTATACAAATTCTCGTTTAAGGCCCAAATTATTTCTAATTTGGTTTATAAATTCCAAATTGACTTCAAATTCCATTATAAAATTATTGGTTTAAAACCAATATAAACCTGCTTACAAAATCTCCATTTTTTTGATTTCATTTTATACAATTATAATTATAACTCGTTTATAACTATTTGGTTATTCTACTTTTCTATTCTATTTACATATCCAATTCTTTTATTTACATATTCAACTAATTCCCATTGGGTATTCATTTTATACAAATAAATTATAAATCCATTTATAGCTATTTGTTTAAAAAACCCTTACCATTTCAATTTAAAATACTTGGTCTTTATCTTTTCAAACCATAAATATCATCCTATTAGAAATAACTCATTTTAAACGGCAAATTCGATGTAGTCGAATTCCAATTTTAAATCCCTGTGGATTTATTTCTATTCAATTTACATCCCGATTTTTATGAAACTCATCGTTTTTGTCGAGCTGACTTCCAATTCAACTTCCTAAATCCATGCTCGAATTTATATTATTACATTATCCAATGATAGTTATTTTACTTTATTTATAAACATTATTATAAACAACTTCTTGTTTAATCCACTTAAACAAGTTTCTGTTTCTAATCCATTTGAAATCTAATTTCAATTTTGGAAATAATTTCCTTTTAACACCTCAATTTTTTTTCTACATTCTAAAATAATTTGCGGTATTTAAATACCAAAAATTTGGGCCAGTGTAATTTGACCACAACAAAATCAACCACCAGTCGTATATCACATCATATATCACAATAAATAAATAAACAGTAAATAAAATGTTGGGGAATCCAGTTGGACCCCTCCAACCTGTTTCCCTGCATCCACAGATGTTAATGAACATCAATAACATTAATTTCACATCAATATGAAATATCATGGTGAACAGAATCAATAATCGATTAATGATATAGCTATATCAACCAATTTTATCAACCATGCAAGCAAACAACCATCACAGAGTATAAATTACTATAAATAAATTTGAAACTCGTTTATATAAAAAATATAACGAGTCAGAGTTCAGTGAGGTTACTCACAGCTTTTGTAGTTGACGGTTATGCTTTGGTTTGATTTAAAATCAAACGAGCATTTGATTTTTCCCTGAAATTCCGGTAACTTAGTTCTCAGCGAAACCAGTTCCCCAATGTCGACCTTGTCACTATGATTCTAATGTGACCAGTTTTGCGAAATTCTGTAATTGATGGACAAGTTATCGCTATTATAATGAATTTAAAATATTTGTATTTCTAATTGTTGTCATTAGCTTTAACAAAATTAAGGAATAACCTCAATTTACCCCCTCAAAAATTCACCCATTTGCCAGTTATAGACGGTCAGCTCCTTCCTGTGACATATGTCCGGTCCACATACATACATATATTAATATAATTATTTATTTTTATCATAAATAAATTAGCACTAGTTTGCACCTGATATGTTGTGTTTAAAAATGAACAGGCCAAAACTGTTTTACCTTTCTTCCCCGAGAACACACAACGCCACCCACTGATCAAAGCAACCCACTTCCATTCGTCGTTCTGTGTCTACTCCCTCCTTTCCCTTTCCAAACACAGACCATCACATTCCATCTCCACCCAGTGCCTTCACCGCACCAGCAAAAAGAAAGCCAAGAATTTCGTTAACCTCATGTACGCACCTTTTCTTCTTTGTTTCAATATACAGTACGTCCTCTTCGAACTGCTGTTTCCTGTCAGTCACCGTGGCCACTGTGACGCCATTTACTCCCACCGAGCACCACCGTTGAAGTCGTCAGCCCAACCTCCAACGTCCACAACACATCTCCTCCCTATTATAACCATTTCTACAGCCAACTTCGTTTAGAAGCTCCACTCAAAATTCATACAGACTCACTTTCTTCACCGTCTCCAATTACATCCCTCCAACACCTCCTTCACACCACCGCATCAACCTTCCAGACCTCGACTTCAACCACCACTACGAACATAGCAACGATTTTCCATCACGATAGCACACTCGAGTTCAACAATGGGATCTCGTCCTCCAACCGACTCCGCCTCCTACAGTATGAAGGTCACGACCAATATTCCCACCTATGTTGTGTCGTCAACATGCTGATCGCTCTAGTACCCTGCATACTGTTAAAAGTTAATTTGTAATTTTATTAGGCAACAATTAATGCATTGACAAATATGCTTTTGTATTAATGTAGGGAATAATTTATTCCTATATATGACATAATTAGATAAATCTAGATAAGGTATTATCTGGAATATTCCAGAGAACGCATTGTATTATAAAAGACAAGGTGTATCTCATGTAATCAATTAAGCATCAAGCAAAAAAAATTAAATCTTTTGTCTATCTCTCCACATTGCTCTGCTGTGCCTAACAAATTTGGTATCAGAGCCATATCAACAGCATTAATCAGTCACTCAAAAAACAATGGCAGTAGTCCCTACAATGTTTAAGTACTCTCCAAGCGAAGTGCCAATATTCGAAGGCGAGCATTATGATTATTGGAGCAGTGAGATGATGGACTTCTTCATCTCTCATGATTTATGGGATGTCATCGAAAAAGATTATCCGGAGCCACCTGTAGATGGAGATTCTACAAGATGGACGGCTGCACAAGAGAAGTTGTACAAAGAAAATCAAAAGAAAGATGCAACTGCACTTCGGTATATCAAACAAGGAGTGAGTAAATCTATCTATCCAAGAATTTTCAATAAAAGAAAAGCAAAGGATGCATGGGAAGTTTTGCAAAAAGAATTTCGAGGCAATGACAAAGTTATCTCCATTAAACTTCAATCTTTATGGAGAGATTTTGACAACCTGCAAATGAAGGAATCTGAAAATATCAGAGATTTCTTCTCCAGAGTCTCTGAAATTGTAAATCAAATTCAATGCCTTGGAGATAACATTCAAGAAAAGAAGGTGGTAGAGAAGATATTGAGATGTCTTCCTCCAAAATTCGATCATTGCGTCGCTGCAATAGAGGAATCAAAGGACCTTGGCAAGATGTCAACACATGAGCTAATGAGTTCACTTCAAGCTCATGAACAAAGAATTAATAGAACATCAACAAATTCATTGGAGCAAGCATTCCAACCTACCCTCAGTTTTTCAGAAAAGAAACGAAGTTATTACAACTCAAAGAAGGGCTCATTTCAAAAGCAAAATCAAAATCAAAGAAAGGGCAACGAAAGAAATTATCAAGGTAAAGGAGAACAACGACGAGAACAGCAGAAAATTCAAGGTAATTCTACCAGTTATTGCATTATTTGCAATAAATCAAATCATAATTCTGAAAATTGTCACTTCAAATGCACGAGATGTCGAATTCCTAATCATTCCCAAAGAGATTGTTGGTATCAAAATAAAAAAGAGAAGGACAAAGCAAATTTTACAAGTGACGAAAATGAAGAGCATGTTTTCTACTCTTGTTTATCTGCTGAAAATGAATCACAAGATGCTTGGTATATTGACAGTGGTTGCAGTAACCACATGACCGGCAACAAAGACATTTTTGTAGAACTTGATGCAAGTTTTTCATCAGAGATAAAGCTTGGAGATGGAAAGGCACAAAAAGTTGAAGGAAAGGGGACCATTGCAGTCCACACTAAAAAAGGTAAGAAATTTATTCATGATGTGCTTTACGTGCCAAATTTAGCTCAAAATCTCTTAAGTGTTGGACAACTTGTTCAAAAAGGTTATGCGGTGAATTTTGATAATAATTCTTGCAAGATCATTGATAAGAAAAGTAATTTAACAGTGGCAAATATTGACATGACTCCAAATAAAATTTTCCGCCTATTTATGTCTCTAAATAAGAATTGTGCATTCAAATCTGAAAATTCTAATGTGTCTCATTTATGGCATTTGAGATATGGCCACTTAAGCAACAAGGGGTTGCATTTGCTGAAATCAAAGAATATGGTTATTGGTCTTCCTATCATCATGAAAGAAAATAAGGTGTGTGAAGGTTGTATTTTTGGCAAAATGCATAGATTTCCTTTTCCGAAAATTTCATGGCGAGCAAAAGCTCCTTTGGAGTTGATACATGCTGATATTTTTGGTCCTACAAGGACTCCTTCACTAAATAACAAGAGATATTTCATTCTTTTTGTTGATGATTACACTCGTATGATGTGGATTTATTTTTTAAGTGAAAAGTCAGAAGCTTTCTCAAGTTTCCTACGGTTTAAAGCTCTTGTAGAACGCAAAAGTGGACACTTAATAAAAACTCTTCGAACTGATCGTGGAGGAGAGTTTATTTACAGCGAGTTCATGAATCATTGCAAGAAAGAAGGGATTGCAAGGCAGCTTACTGTGCGATATACACCGCAGCAAAACGGCGTCGCAGAAAGGAAAAATCGAACAATTGTTGAAATGGCTCGAAGTATGCTGGAAGGAAAATCCATGCCAAAGAAGTTATGGGCTGAAGCTGTTAACACGGCTGTCTATATATTGAATCGTTCGCCAACTAAAGCTGTTAGAAATATGACACCATTTGAAGCTTGGCATAAAAGAAAGCCCAAAGTAGATCACATGAAAGTATTTGGAAGTGTAGCATATGCATTGAACCAGAGCCCAAACAAAGATAAATTTGAGAAGAAAGGAGAGAAATATGTCTTTGTTGGTTACAGCGAAGAGTCAAAGGGATATCGGCTATTAAACCCCAAAAATGATCAACTCATTGTCTCAAGAGATGTTGTCTTTGATGAAATGGCAGCATGGCAGTGGGATCATGATGGCTACCAAAAATCAAATTCTATGAAGCCTAAAAGATCTCAAAATAATGGCTCACAACCTGTCCGATCTCAGCAAAGTATCCATGTAGATACTGCTCCTAGTTACAGCTCAAATGATGAAAATGAATATGAAGACTTGGACTCTCCTATTCGAAAGGTGCGTTCTTTACAAGATATTTATGACTCAAGCAATGTTGTTCTTTTTTCTTGTGAACTGCAATTGTCTGAAAAGGCAAGCAAAGAAGATGTGTGGATTGAAGAAATAAAAGAAGAAGGCAAATTGAGTGACGTGAAAGAAGAAAAGAAAATTGCTGAAAAGGAGAAAGATGTGATAATATTGCCAAAAATTAAGGAGTCAAAAAAGGAAGAATTGAAAGAAGAAAGAAAATGTGTAAATCATAAAAAGAAAGAAGTTGAAGAAAACAAAGTAAGCGAAGATGACTCAAATAATGAGAAGTGAAGAATCAAAGTAGATGATAGCAAAGAACACATTAAAGAGCTTGGTGGAGATTTTAAGCACAAGCAATTTTTTGAAGTATTGCATGGTGATGAAAGAAAGCAAGATGAATGGAGCACCGCAACAAATATTTGTGAAACTGCATCGAAGACTATGACAATGACAAAGAAGAAGAAGAAAAATTTTTTTTGGATGATTTCTTTATTTCTACCAAAGCACAAAAGAGCAGCCAGCGGATTTCCTCACTAAAGCAGTCACATTGGAGAAGTTTGAAAATTTCAAGAAGCAATTAAAAATTACAAATTAAGGAGGAGTGTTAAAAGTTAATTTGTAATTTTATTAGGCAACAATTAATGCATTGACAAATATGCTTTTGTATTAATGTAGGGAATAATTTATTCCTATATATGACATAATTAAATAAATCTAGATAAGGTATTATCTGGAATATTCCAGAGAACGCATTGTATTATAAAAGACAAGGTGTATCTCATGTAATCAATTAAGCATCAAGAAAAAAAATTAAATCTTTTGTCTATCTCTCCACATTGCTCTGCTGTGCCCAACACATACCACTCCATGCAGACCATGCCAATGCTGTTGAAAAGAATATTTACGGAAAAATCACTAAATCCATGTTAAAATAGATGGAAGTGAAGCCTTCTCTCGAGCGATCCAATGCATCTTATTCGTGATTTATCATTGAGCTCGTAATATTTTTTTTTTTAAATTGGTTTATGATGTTTTGGATCTCACGTTGTATTTGTAGAGCTCTAAGTTGTATTCTGAAAAAGAAAAAGGAGGAGCACAGTATAAATAGGAAGGAAGGAAAGGATGAGAATAGGGTCACTTCAATTTGTACAATGTAGGGTGGATTCTTCAACTTAGCTATGTATATAGAGCTGTTCTTTCTCGACCAGCATAGCCATGTGCGATTTTGCAATTGTGTAGAAGGTATATTTACTTAAGGGTAGGCATGTGGTTTTTCCTAGGGATGAGAATTTAAAATAAAGGTTGCAAAGTTATGCTGATGCTAATCTTTGGTACGATATACTATAATTTTCTCCTTTTATTCATATTTGTATACGGCTTCCAGGAAGCATACGACTCAGGTCCCAACTTTTTTTGACTTTTGTTCTGTGTGTATCTTGGATTAGCTGCTACCAAAGCTGCTCAGAGGTTGTGTTTCAAATTTCAAAGATTGGGTTATGGCTTTTGCCAGACTAGTTTAAAGCGATTGTTCATTTTTGTTGTATTATATGCATGCAACATAACTTAGGCTGTAGGCCGAAGGAGATTGAAATAAGGACGTGCTCTATAAGTAAAGCCATGTGTTATCCAACAATATATATACGCGGAATATCTTGTTTGAGGCAAAATAAAATAAGAACATGCCATATGGTTTTGTACAGAAGACAAAATAGGAAATCAAGTAATGATCTCGTACGTTATTGACATGTTGAATAGTGATAGCATATATATCTTTGAATAATGTACGTGCAGATAGAAATTTTGGATAAGGTTTTGCAAATATTGTTGTGCATAACCTATATTTTTGATTGAATTCAAATCATATCGGGACGAGATAGGAAAATACTCTGGATAAGATTTTTGAAATATTTTTGGTTGGGATTTCTTATAGAATATTACCTAGATATTGTAACATTTCAAAGGATTATGCTGACATCCAAGATTTCCAAACATTTTATGCAACTACATCTTCAATTATCGTCCGTGTGCGAAGCACGGGTCATTTACTTGTATATATTTAAGTTAGAAAAATAGGGATACTCCATTACATACACCTAATACAACATTAAGACAATTTAAATATTCAAAATTAAATAGCTAAAAATCTGGGTCGTTACAATATAGGAAAGGAAATATTAATTGGCCTTTTTTAATTATAAACATCTTTGGTTAATCATAGACATCACTGAATTTGAATAGCATAAAGGGCACTTATGGTTTCTTTATTAGTTATGTCATCATTAAACATTTGGTTTTGGAGTTATGTGACGGTGGGAAAGAGAAATGTGTTGAAGTTGGTTTAGTTGAAGCTCTAGGGATTTGGGCTACTTAGTATGAGTTATTTGGAAAGAGCAACTTAGTATGAGTTATTTGGAAACTAGAATTTTTTGAATGTAGAAGTGTGACCTCTTATAAATCTTAATGACCTCTATATCAACCTAAGGTAGCACTAGTGATGTCTGAAGCTCTAATAGTAGAATATAAACTCATCTGATGCAAAGTTTGATTGATGCTGGTTTGCTTTCTTTTTATGATTACAGATCCAAAAAATTGACAAAACTAATGATTGGAAGATGGTTGTTTGTGATAATCTATCACCTCCGTTTTGCATACATTTTTAATCACGGATACATGTTTCAGGTTGGATCTATGTGTGAAATTGGCTTCACTAATATTGAATTTGGATTTTGATGATTGTTTATAAGTTTGATACATGAAAATGATTCCTATTTCCCACCTTATATGTCTCAATCATTGATTTTATTTTAATACATGGGGGAGTTGTAGATTGATTTATGAAATATTTTTATTTCCTAACTATTTGAAGACAAAATCAAAAGGTTGAGTGAGTGATATATTTTAAAATTTGAGGGATCGATATGTGTTAACTGATTCAATATCTTCTATATTCATTTGAATAATTTTATATAGTGAAGTATGTATGATGCACCGGTATCGTGCAAATGAACACGAGAGCTGAAGTCATGCCTTAGAACCACTTGTTTTCAGAGCTATATTATTTCTCACAAGTGTATTTTGAGATTAAAAAAAACCTCTACTATTGAACTGGCCTTTTTATAAAGTCTCACTCAAATGGTTTTATGTTAGGAAGTCACAGAACACGTATACATTATCTTTTGCATGTAACTATTTATTTCTGCCAGGTGCTTGCTGAGGTTGTAAAATTCATTCAGAAATCTGGATTGAAAGGCAACAAAGGAGAATGGAAAGAATTTTTGGATAATCATGATAAACGTTTTGGTTATTTCTGGAGCGATCCTTCAAGGACTACTGATGTATTAGTTGCTTTTCTTCAAACATTCAGTGAGAAAAAAGATTGTAAGGTACTTATTTGATCAAGATTTTTATTAGTGAATTCTTTTAGGTTAAATGTCCCTGTAAAGTGTCAAATTATTCTTACAGTTATACGCCTGATTAAAAAATTGCGTCCCAAAAAAATATAAAAACAAAATATCCTGTTTTAGGTTTCTGTTTGTGTGTGTACAGTGGGATAAAAGGACGGTCCAAAGCTAATCTTAGGGTGGAAGATATGTGCCATCAAGTCATCAATGGTCTAATTATGCGAATTTGAAATTGTATGGTAGGAATTCACCGGGTTAATAAAATCTAATGACTGAGAATACTGCCGTATTAATTGACTTATATATTTGCAGTTCAAGAAGCATTGTTGTTGTCATAGTTTGATATACTTAATGTTGAAACCTGTTTCAAATCGGGTAATCAAAATGAATCCATGTTTTAATGTCATACTTCAAATAAGCAAGATCTTATAGTCTTATACACTCTTTTGGCTCTGAACATAGTATCATAGAAATCCAATACAAAAATTGGTCGCCTTTTTTAAGTTTGAGCCGAAGCTTTCTAAATTATGTTACATCATCATTGCTGCAATCATACGAGAATTGCCATGAATATTAAATTGGTCACCTTTTTTTAAACATAATTTATTATGATTAATCATGCAACAAATTTTCTAAGCCTGAGTCTCGGTTGAGATCTAGTTCACCACATTCTTGTTCTACATTGGAAGTACATTTTGTGTCAGGGTATGTCTTCGACTTCGACTTATTCGTTGATATGCATACCAATTTATATTTCATGTGACATCTTCGGCACGTAGTTTCATATATTGTTGTGAATTAGCATTTTCCAGGAAGAATGGTTCCTATTAAAGTTTGTAAATTGATGCTTGAAGTCTAAAAGTACTTGCTTCTGTCATAACTATTGTATTTATAACAAATTTATGTTGCTGTTTATTACAAATACTAAACAAAAGGTATGTTTATATCTAATAGAGTTTTTTTTCCACAGTTTGTTCAATTTTTTGGTAAGACTGCATTACAGTTCTTGCAGCTGACAACATTGTTCAAAGGTATATTTTCACAGTTTGTTGTTTTATTCAAGTATTTTATTTATAGATCTTATAGTTTAACAGTATTTTATTCTTGACAAAAAGGAATTAGATGATAGATATTATTCTGTTTACACTGCTTAAAGATATGCTTTCTAATAGACGTAATAATATAATTACTCTGTATTTTTTATTCCATGGTAAACAAAACTAGACTTCGTATGCTTTTTTAAAATCCTATACCTTATGATCTTTATCTTCAGACAATCTACCCTTTTCTAACTTCTTATTATTTGCTTGACATCCGGGTGATTGGCTATATTTGCATGTTTTTTCAAAGTGCTAGAACTTATTAAATTAGCATTTGAGCTTTTTTGAGACGACCCGATTTCCCGTTCTCACAGAAACAAGGTTATCTTTGGAATATAACACAGAAACAGATAATAGCAGAACAGAATTAAATAAATACACCAGAATGAACAACAAAATATACTGGATAAAAGTAATCATCAGAGTTACACAGTATACAGGATCTTACTTAGTACAAATACAGTTCAGCTATACATAAATGTCTACAGCGGAAATAAACAAAATATGTACAATAGGAGCTGAACAGCATAAAAAGAAATAAATGATAGAATCCATCTTCAGCTCCAGCTATCCAGAATGAACCAGCTAAACCTGAATACAAGGCTGCCCGTGTAGAAAAAGGGGCACCCGAGTTTGAGAGTGAAACAAACTACGAGTCAGTCATGGGACTGGTATGAGAAATCTACTCAACACATATACAATTTGGCTAATCACAGGACCACGCCACTTTCGTGGAACGGGTTTACTCCATTGGATTGCCAGTGCTTTAAAACAAATCTTTCTTTTAAACATCGCTATGCTTTTTATAAAAATGAAACCGTTATAAGACTCAATTCCCATCACACAATGCAACGCAAACCGGAGGATAGAGTTTTTACCTTATAACGGCCAAGATATGCTTGATACGAATAAAACAAAGGCATTTGATATTATTGCTAGTGTTTATATGTTTTGAAAACAATTTCAAATCATAACTATCAATCATAGACGGCATTAATGCCCCATACCACTATGTCGCCATATATAGGTATACAATCAAAACCGCACAGTCACGTATTTGGAAATTGGAATTCCGTCATGAACCAAGGCAAAAGATAGTCCTTACCGAATTCGAGACTGCCTAGCCCGAGCCTCAGGACCCAGACTCAGGTGGACCCTGGGATCGTCAGGGCCGGTCCACCAATGTGGATTAAAATGCCTAAACCATGCGTTTCCCCGCCCTTTGGGGCGTAAACGAGCCAACGAATGACTCCATCGGACCCGGATCGTCCGATCAAACCGAGGCGCCTCGCAACAGCAACAACCACATAGGTGAAAAGTATATAAATGTCAGGGCTGGTAGGTCACTGACACCACCCTAGCTAGGAAGAAACGCAGGCCCTCCCTGATGTCCTCTCCCGTTTTAGGTTCATACCGGGGTGTGAGGCTCGCGAATTCACGTTATACACAAAGCTACGCCACACAGGCGGTGCTTTGATCATCACCACAAGACTTTGCTTTTCAACAGAAGCCCTGATCACTGCATCTTAGCATGCCACACAGGCAATTCATGCCATGCGACTGATGTCCATCGATATACAACCTCTGAGCTCGTACGTCTCAGAGAAGGGCGTTAAGCAAAAGAATAAATTCTCCGCCGCCAAACAGATGTATATTTAACAGAAATCAATCAACACAGAATAAACTCCAATGTCAGACACACAGTCCATTTACAAGTCCGTTCTGGGTCTGAACGAAACCGGAGGCACTAAATACCTCGCAAACCCATCGATCACCACGTACGTCTGGACGATCACCACTCATTATCCATATTTCGGGATGCCTCCCAATCAGGACCTCGGTTACCATCCAAACGAGGTGAAGATCTCCGGTCTTCGACCATCGTCTTCATCTTCGAATTTCAATCGTCGGTCGATTATTCGAAATGAGAATTAACTCGGCCTTTTCAAATAATTCACGTATATTTAGAATTTCAAATCGATTTATTTCAATGGTTAAATTATTCGACAACACCAATTGTGTTCTTTAATGTAATTTTCACACCAAACACATTCAACCATCAAAAGCCACATAAATCAAGCAAATTCAGTTTATTTCTATTCCATATCGCTTATGATATTTTATAACTATTTATCGCTATTTTTATTTATTTTAAAATAGCTATTTTATTCAAAACGACGCTTCGGGCCATAAGGCGGCCGTGGCGCTGTTTTTCTTCAGATTTGATTTATACATATCTGAAAATCTAACCGTTGGATCTTCACAAAATTTACATCATTAGAAAGGTCTTTTCAAAACGAACCCAACGGTTCCAGTTTCGGGAAGATCCGACGGTCGGATCTCCCGGTACAATCGTTTGAATTTTCGA
Source organism: Allium sativum (assembly GCA_030737875.1). Lineage (NCBI taxonomy): Eukaryota > Viridiplantae > Streptophyta > Magnoliopsida > Asparagales > Amaryllidaceae > Allium > Allium sativum. The sequence goes on from CM060922.1 coordinate 569,078,893, forward strand.
TTTCAAATTACGAACTGCAGCGTCGTTATTCGATTTAATATAATTATATTTATATAAATAAATAAATATAATCGTTTCTGGCGCTGTTTTTCTTCAGATTTGAATTAAACATTCCAGACAATCCAACAGTGGGATTTTTACAAGGTTGGTGCCGTTGGAAAGATTATTCCAAGGCGAACCCGACGGTTGAGGTTTCGGGAAAATCCAATGGTCGGATTTCCCGCACTAGTCGTTTGAAATCACGATTTCAAAATACGAACTGCACGGCTTCGTTTCGTTTTAATTTTATTTATATTTATATATTTATATAAATATAGTTCATTCAACAATTTCAAAATCGTTTTCACTTCAAATATTTTTCTAACACCTTAAATTTTGGAAAAATTTCGCCATAACCTCCCCTGCACCGGGAGCATCGGGAAATTGCAAATAGCGTTCCCGGTCCTTCTAATCTCAAAAAGAAAAAGAAAAAGCCAAGCGGCTAGCCAACAGGCTCAAAATCATCACCCAAACAAATCAGTAAATGTGTACCTATTTGTCGGGCACAAAATTTTATTCCTCTTCTCTAGCCCCTTTGCCATAACCTGTTCAATGAATATGCGTATACATATATATACAGTTCTTATCATTTATCCTTTTCTATCCAACTTCATATTTGATTTCTGTTTGGTTTCAAGACACCATTTATTCTAATGTTACATACATAGGTGAAAATCATTTCATTAGCTAATTAATGAATATTTCATCTCATATATGTTTATTTTGAACAAGTGGCTATTTTTAACACTTCACATTTCAACGATTTATGCATACAATAAAAATGCGATTTTTATTGTAACACGATTCATTTCAAAACACTATTTTTCTATATAGTTCATATAGTCGATAAAAGGTGATTTTTATTATCAAACAATTTATTTCAAAATATGAATACCATTCAACACATGAATTTCTAAACAACGAATGAATATCAATTCAACACATGAATGTTTTCTATAGTTTCTATATATAGATAAAAAGGTGATTTTTATTATCGAACAATTTATTTCAAAATATGAATACCATTCAACACATGAATTTCTAAACAACGAATGAATATCAATTCAACACATGAATGTTTTCTATAGTTTCTATATATAGATAAAAATGTGATTTTTATTATCTAACAATTTATTTCAAAATATGAATACCATTCAACACATGAATTTCTAAACAACGAATGAATACCAATTCAACACATGAATGTTTTCTATAGTTTTTATATATAGATAAAAATGTGATTTTTATTATCGAACAATTTATTTCAAAATATGAATACCATTCAACACATGAATTTCTAAACAACGAATGAATATCAATTCAACACATGAATGTTTTCTATACAATGAATAAATATAGTTTAAGCATATGAAAATAATTCAAACACACAAATATTATTCAAAATTTCGGCAGCATAACGGCAGGGTAGTTAAACCGGCACCGTCCCTAGTACGGCTCCTCGCTCTACCTTAAAACCTCGCGGTTTTTGACAATGGTAATCATGCATCTAGTTCGCACGCAGGCGGCATGTATATATTTATTTCATTTCCACAAACTAATCCTAAGTGGTTTCAACCAAATATTTCACAACCACAAACGGGTATTTTTCAACCACAATCAACCAATATCCATCACAAACAATCCCAAACAATCATTCAATTTTCACAACAATTTCAACCAATAAATATCGTCCATGGTTTGTGGACGAGGGGGCGTATATATATATATTTATATATAGCAATTTATATATAGCTATTCACTTTCATTTCACACATATATAATATATTTTAAATCAGAAATCTCACCAATAGCTATCCAACTGCACGACTCTTCCTTTATAGAAATCTTCACCTTTTGTCGCTTTCTCCCGTATTCTCTACATATGTAAAAATCGAATTTTTACGATGCTATTCAATATATAAAAATATGATTTTTTCCATGCTATTCAATATATAAAAATATGATTTTTCTTTCGACTTTCACTAAATAAAAATATGATTTTTACTTCGACTTTCACTAAATAAAAATATGATTTTTACTTTTCTACAAATCTGATCTTTTTAAAGTTTAAACCTTTTCTTTTAACTTAAAATTAAAATCTGTTTAAATCCTTTATATAAAAACAGTTCTATACTTTAAAAAAAAACAGTTTTTTACATTATTTATAAAAATCATTTTTTTTCCTCTAAAAAGAAAATCAGTTTTAAACTAATTAAAATCCAGTTTTTAATTTTTAAAAACCAAATCAGTTTTCAATTCTTTTACAAAATTCAGTTTTTTTCTTTTTATAAAATCAGTTTTATTACTTTTTAAAAAATTACAGTTTTATTACTTTTTAAAAATTACAGTTTATAACAAAACAAAAATAAAAATAAAAAAATAAAATTACCTAAATTCTCACCGCAGGTTGCGAGAAAATGGCTCGATGGTCACCTCGGCGCTGGCTTCGAGGTATGGACGGCGGCTTCAGCGTCGTCAGCGGGGGGGGGGGGGGGGGGCTTCATCGGAGCTCGTGCGATGGGGGGGGGGGGAAGGCTTCGTCGGAGCTCGAGGGATCGGGGGGGGAAGGCTTCGTCGGAGCTCGAGGGATCGGGGGGGCTGGCGATTTGATTTAGGTTTTCCTTTTCTTTTTTTTTCTCTTTCTTTTTTTTTGGTTATAGAATCGGGGGGGGGGGGGGGGCAAGCAGAAGAATAAAGGGAGGGAGGTAATAAAAAAATAATTTTTTTTATTATTTAATTTTACAAATAGGTTGACTTTTACATACGACCTCGAAACGAGGCCCACCGCCTGTCGTCCATAGCGTTTTACCCCCATTCTGAACACAATGGGATATGTATCGTAAGCTGGTTTGATCGTTACAATCAGTTTCTGTTTGAATTTTCATTTAAATCTTTATATTGAATTTTAAACGTACATTTCAAATTACTGGGGCCACATACTAACTAGAAAAATTCTCGAAAAATATTTTCTAGCTTCGTATTGACGATACGGTCCTAACAAAACTAGTTTCGTCGAATTCTGAGGCCGTTGGAAAAATGGCCAATTTCCAGTCGATTAAAATCAACTGAAATCGGTCAAACGCGTTTTCCTTTGCCACGCTCACATATTGATTCGAAAAATTATGAAATTTGAAACCTAACAATAACTTGACACTGCGGATCTAACAAAAGTGGTTTCGTCGAAATCTGAGGTCATTTGCAAAATATCCATTTTTAAGGGCCTGAATTCTAAAGCGACTATTCAGAATTTTCAACTGGACATATCCTTTGACTCCCGCTATCAAATTTCGATTGGTCGGATTCGTTAGAAAGATATTATCAATTAGATTCCATTATTTTTGGTTTCACTATAATCCGGATTGTTTTGCACCCGGTATATTCAATTGAAGTTTGAAATCGAATTATCGAACTACCGCGCCATTTTCAATTCTATATATAATTATAATTAATTATATTGGTTTTCAAATGTCGATTCAACTCAGTTTTCATCTCCGTTATTTAAAATATTTATTTTAAATATTTAAAATCCATTATTTTAGCCAATTTAAAAATTTTAAATTGGTTCAGATTTTCTGGGTCGTTACAATCTCCCCCACTTAAAACTTTTCGTCCCCGAAAAGGAATAAAGTCGAAAGTGGTTTGATAATTCTACGATCACACAACACAACAACAAATTGTTTTTAATATTCAGAGTTTAGAATAAATAATGCACATCCATGGGAAGAAAATAGCAACAGAATAGAGAATTAAATGGTAATGCAAAGTAGGGTAAATGTACCTTGCACCAGAGTCAATCAGAGATATCTACTCGGCATCTAGGATAAGCTTTCTGAATGCTCTCCTCAGTTTCCCAAGTACAATCTCGCGGATCTCCACTCCATTGCACTTTGACTAAGTGAACCTTCTTGTTTCTCAGCTCTTTGGTTTCTTTGCCGATAATCTTTAGCGGCTCACGCCTCACGGCTAATTCTGGAGTAATTTCGATATCCTGTTGAGCTGCTTCTTCCACGATCAAGTCTGGATCATGAACGTGCTTTCGAAGTTGAGATATATGAAATACATCATGCACTCCGGGCAACCAGTCAGGCAGTTTGACCCTATAAGCGAGAGTTCCAATCCGTTCCAGAATAGGAAACGGACCAATAAATTTAGGCGCTAACTTTCCAGTTTTACCGAACCTGATAACTCCTCTCATCGGCGATACTTTCAAATATACATAGTCGCCAACTTCGAAGGATATATCTCTTCTTCTTTTATCGGCGTAGCTCTTTTGTCGACTTTGAGCGGTGAGTAATCGTTTCTTAATAAAATCGACTTTGTCGGCCGCTTCTCGAATCATATCGGGACCCAACACAAGTCTATTCCCAGGCTCGACCCAACAAGCAGGAGATCGGCACGGTCTACCATATAATGCTTCGAATGGCGACATTGTCAGGCTCGCCTGGTAGCTGTTGTTATAAGAGAATTCAGCCAAATGCAGATGGTCTTCCCATGATCCACCGAAATCTAGAATACAAGCCCGCAATAGATCTTCTTAAATGCGATTCACCCTCTCAGTCTGACCGTCTGTCTGAGGATGATAAGCGGTGCTCATGTTTAACTTCGTTCCCAGTTCGACTTGAAATGCCTCCTAGAATTTACTAGTGAATATCGTATCTCTATCACTTACTATGCTGAGCAGCACTCCATGTAGTCTAACTATTTCCCTGAAGTATATCTGCGCCAGACTCTGAGCAGTTCTGATTGATCTGACAGGTATAAAATGGGCGGTCTTTGTGAAACGATCTACGATCACCCAAATACTGTCATTCCCTTTTCTGGTTCTGGGCAAACCATCAATGAAATCCATAGAAATATGCTCCCACTTCCAACCAGGAACTTCCAGTGGTTGTAATAACCCAGCTAGTTTCTGTTGGTCGCTTTTAACTAGCTGGCAAGTAGGGCATCGGCTAACGTATATTGAAACGTCTCTTTTCATAGCCTTCCACCAGAAAGTTCTTTTGAGATCGTTATACATTTTGGCCACACCAGGATGGATACTCAGCTTGGACTTGTGACACTCGTCTAACACTTCCCTTTTTAGCTCAGGAACGTCAGGAACACAAATCCTTCCTTTCAATCTCAAGGTCTCGTCGTTATCTATTTGAAAACACGAGGGTTCACCTTTCCGAATCCTTTTTATCATATCCTTAATAAAGTTATCCTCCTTCTGAAGAATAGATATTCTGTCAATCAAGGATGTTGTGATAATAAAGCTGGCGATCATTACATTCTTTCTGCTTAACGCATCGGCCACGACATTGGCTTTCCCTGGAGTATATATAATTTCGAAGTCATATGCCGCAAGAAACTCCAGCCAACGTTGCTGCCTCAAATTTAAGTCCTTCTGAGTGAACAGATACTTTAACGACTGGTGATCTGTAAACAGTTCAAATCTCTCGCCCAGAAGATAGTGTCTCCAGATTTTCAAAGAGAATATGATAGCCAATAACTCAAGATCATGAGTTACATAGTTTTTCTCGTGCGGCTTCAGTTGACGGCTAGCATAAGCAATCACTTGACCTCTTTGCATTAACACTGCGCCAAGGCCCTCTCTAGACGCATCAGTCCAGACTTTTAAATCTTGGTTGCCATCAATGATGGTTAACACTGGAGCTGTAGTTAATCTCAACTTTAGCTCTTCGAAAGCCTCCTCACTCTCTTGAGTCCATTTGAACTTAGAATGCTTCTTTGTAAGCTTTGTTAAGTGACCAGATATCTTCGAAAAGTCTTTAACGAACTTCCGATAATAGCTAGCCAATCCGAGAAAACTGCGGACTTCAGTGGGGGTACTGGGCTGTTTCCAATTCTGAATAGCTGTGATTTTGCTTGGATCCACAACGATTCCATCTTTCGATACGACATGGCCCAGAAATTTCACTTCATCTTGCCAGAAGATACATTTGGAAAACTTGGCTTTTAATACATTCCGCCTCAGAATTTCTAGAACCTGTTCCAGATGCTTTTCATGTTCGGCCTTTGATTTAGAGAAGATTAGAATATCGTCAATAAAAACCAGAACAAATTTATTCAAAACCCCTCTGAATACTCTGTTCATCAGATCGACGAAGTAAGCTGGAGCGTTACATAAGCCGAACGGCATTACTAACCACTCGTAGAATAGGTCGGGACCTCTGAACGCTGTCATTGGAACACACTCTTCGGCGATTCGAAGTTGATGAAATCCTGTAGCTAGGTCCATTCGTGAGAATACTTGTGCTCCATTTAATCGATCCAACAAATCATCAATCCGCGGCAATGGATATTTATTCTTTATTGTCTGTTTGTTCAGATCACGATAATCCACACATAGACGTAGAGTACCATCAGATTTCGGGACAAATACCACTGCTGCACCCCAATCAGAGAAACTAGGCCTGATCAGGCCCTTCCATACTAGCTGTCGTGTTTGATTGTCTAATTCCTCCTTCTCTTTCAAGGACATTCTTCGAATAGCGTGAACTACCGGCCTTGCATTGGGAATTAAAGCAATTTTGAAATCTATTTCTCTTTGCGGAGGTAAGCGAACGACTTCCTCAAACACATCCGCATAATTCTTGACGACAGGAATGTCCTTGATGAGGTCAGGAATATTCTCAGTGACTTCAGGGATATTTTCTGTTTGGGCTGGAGAAACATTCAAAGCTGCCCAGAAGTCCTTTCTATTTGATGTCGGGCCTTCACACGGAATGGTTATATAACCCCCTGATTTAAGCTTAGCTCTAACAACTCTCTCGGCGCATCTAACCTCTGCTTCATATTTGGTTAACCAATCCAATCCCAGAATAAGATCGAATTCATCAAAATTCATGACGACAGAGATAATAGGGAATTTATAGCAAGAAAAAGAGACGGGCACGGCACAAACCCAACTGAGATCTATGGAACCTCCAACTGGATTTCGGACAGTCATTGGCTCTTTGAGCTTCTTCAAATTCAAGTCCAACTTCTTGACTGCACTCTTTGCAATAAAGCTTCGTGACGCGCCTGTGTCAAACAGTACTTTAACTGGAATGTTTTTGACATTGAGCGTGCCTTCTAAAACATCAGACCTTTCCTGAGCAGACGGGGAGGCAGGTACTTCTACCACTTCATTAACTTGTAATGCTTCAGATTTTTGAGATAGCGGGCAGTTTTTCGTGATATGCCCAGCCTGATGGCACTTATGGCATCCTCTGCCTTCAGGGACCTTCTTACGGGGTTCTAATCCACTCTTCCCTCGTTTGTTTTCAGATTTACATTTTCTGGACAAATGCCCCTTCTGATTGCAGTTCTTGCATATGGCAGTCGTGGCAGGTTCCTTTTCAGATCTAGCCCTTTTCCGATTCACTTCGGGCTCCTTACCGACTTCAGACATTGTACTGGCCCCAGGACGATCAGTTTCAGACTCAATTTTATTACTAGAGCTGACTTCCTCTTCGTACTGTAGCATACCTTTCTTGTCTAGATCTTCGTACTGATAAGCCATGTATATCATTTCCGAAAAAGGAAGCTTCACATGCCCCAATACTTTATTCTGGTATTTCCTTTGAAGTCCATGAATAAACCTCATATTTTTACTCTTCGGATTTTGAATTAGATGAGGAGCAAAGTGAGAAAGTTCATTGAATTTCTTATGATATTCGGGAATGGTCATGTCTCCTTGTATCAGATAAGAAAATTCATCGCATAATCTCTCTGTTGCTTCGGGAGGAGTAAATCTTTCCAAGAAAATCACTTTGAATCTGTCCCAGGTGATATCACCTTCTGGATTATCTTTAATAATTGAATCCCACCAAAACAAAGCTTCTTCTTTGAGCGCCCAAGACACCAGTAATCTTTTCTGATCGTCTCTCAGCATTAAACCCTCAAAGATTTTCTCTGCAGAACGAATCCAAGCTTGTGTTTCCATAATGGACTCCTTGCATAAGAATGGCGATCCACCAAGATTTCGAAATCTCTTGAATAGAACTTCTATATCGGATTCTGGCTGTGGGAGCACAACTGGCTCATTAGCTGGTCGAGCCATACGATTATTTCTTCTGTTCCTGGCACTCATTTTCTAGTTCTTCTGCAAATGGCAGATCAAGTGTCAGGTCATAGAAAAGATATTTTAAAATATAGAAACACATACTTCAAATGTAAATGTGTCTATCTAGGTGTTATTTCATTCTGCTACTCATACTAGGATATTACTGATCCTATCTGTATCGAGTTACCCGTCCTAGAACATTACTGGTTCTATTTCTGACGAGTTCGTTCAAATGTTATATTCCAGAACTAAGCTTAACCAAAGCTCTGATACCACGTTGAGACGACCCGATTTCCCGTTCTCACGGAAACAAGGTTATCTTTGGAATATAACACAGAAACAGATAATAGCAGAACAGAATTAAATAAATACACCAGAATGAACAACAAAATATACTGGATAAAAGTAATCATCAGAGTTACACAGTATACAGGATCTTACTTAGTACAAATACAGTTCAGCTATACATAAATGTCTACAGCGGAAATAAACAAAATATGTACAATAGGAGCTGAACAGCATAAAAAGAAATAAATGATAGAATCCATCTTCAGCTCCAGCTATCCAGAAAGAACCAGCTAAACCTGAATACAAGGCTGCCCGTGTAGAAAAAGGGGCACCCGAGTTTGAGAGTGAAACAAACTACGAGTCAGTCATGGGACTGGTATGAGATATCTACTCAACACATATACAATTTGGCTAATCACAGGACCACGCCACTTTCGTGGAACGGGTTTACTCCATTGGATTGCCAGTGCTTTAAAACAAATCTTTCTTTTAAACATCGCTATGCTTTTTATAAAAATGAAACCGTTATAAGACTCAATTCCCATCACACAATGCAACGCAAACCGGAGGATAGAGTTTTTACCTTATAACGGCCAAGATATGCTTGATACGAATAAAACAAAGGCATTTGATATTATTGCTAGTGCTTATATGTTTTGAAAACAATTTCAAATCATAACTATCAATCATAGACGGCATTAATGTCCCATACCACTATGTCGCCATATATAGGTATACAATCAAAACCGCACAGTCACGTATTTGGAAATTGGAATTCCGTCATGAACCAAGGCAAAAGATAGTCCTTACCGAATTCGAGACTGCCTAGCCCGAGCCTCAGGACCCAGACTCAGGTGGACCCTTGGATCGTCAGGGCCGGTCCACCGATGTGGATTAAAATGCCTGAACCATGCGTTTCCCTGCCCTTTGGGGCGTAAACGAGCCAACGAATGACTCCATCGGACCCGGATCGTCCGATCAAACCGAGGCGCCTCGCAACAGCAACAACCACATAGGTGAAAAGTATATAAATGTCAGGGCTGGTAGGTCACTGACACCACCCTAGCTAGGAAGAAACGCAGGCCCTCCCTGATGTCCTCTCCCGTTTTAGGTTCATACCGGGGTGTGAGGCTCGCGAATTCACGTTATACACAAAGCTACGCCACACAGGCGGTGCTTTGATCATCACCACAAGACTTTGCTTTTCAATAGAAGCCCTGATCACTGCATCTTAGCATGCCACACAGGCAATTCATGCCATGCGACTGATGTCCATCGATATACAACCTCTGAGCTCGTACGTCTCAGAGAAGGGCGTTAAGCAAAAGAATAAATTCTCCGCCGCCAAACAGATGTATATTTAACAGAAATCAATCAACACAGAGTAAACTCCAATGTCAGACACACAGTCCATTTACAAGTCCGTTCTGGGTCTGAACGAAACCGGAGGCACTAAATACCTCGCAAACCCATCGATCACCACGTACGTCTGGACGATCACCACTCATTATCCATATTTCGGGATGCCTCCCAATCAGGACCTCGGTTACCATCCAAACGAGGTGAAGATCTCCGGTCTTCGACCATCGTCTTCATCTTCGAATTTCAATCGTCGGTCGATTATTCGAAATGAGAATTAACTCGGCCTTTTCAAATAATTCACGTATATTTAGAATTTCAAATCGATTTATTTCAATGGTTAAATTATTCGACAACACCAATTGTGTTCTTTAATGTAATTTTCACACCAAACACATTCAACCATCAAAAGCCACATAAATCAAGCAAATTCAGTTTATTTCTATTCCATATCGCTTATGATATTTTATAACTATTTATCGCTATTTTTATTTATTTTAAAATAGCTATTTTATTCAAAACGACGCTTCGGGCCATAAGGCGGTCGTGGCGCTGTTTTTCTTCAGATTTGATTTACACATATCTGAAAATCTAACCGTTGGATCTTCACAAAATTTACATCATTAGAAAGGTCTTTTCAAAACGAACCCAACGGTTCCAGTTTCGGGAAAATCCGACGGTCGGATCTCCCGGTACAATCGTTTGAATTTTCGATTTCAAATTACGAACTGCAGCGTCGTTATTCGATTTAATATAATTATATTTATATATATAAATAAATATAATCGTTTCTGGCGCTGTTTTTCTTCAGATTTGAATTAAACATTCCAGACAATCCAACCGTTGGATTTTTACAAGGTTGGTGCCGTTGGAAAGATTATTCCAAGGCGAACCCGACGGTTGAGGTTTCGGGAAAATCCAATGGTCGGATTTCCCGCACTAGTCGTTTGAAATCACGATTTCAAAATACGAACTGCACGGCTTCGTTTCGTTTTAATTTTATTTATATTTATATATTTATATTAATATAGTTCATTCAACAATTTCAATATCGTTTTCACTTCAAATATTTTTCTAACACATTAAATTTTGGAAAAATTTCGCCATAACCTCCCCTGCACCGGGAGCATCGGGAAATTGCAAATAGCGTTCCCGGTCCTTCTAATCTCAAAAAGAAAAAGAAAAAGCCAAGCGGCTAGCCAACAGGCTCAAAATCATCACCCAAACAAATCAGTAAATGTGTACCTATTTGTCGGGCACAAAATTTTATTCCTCTTCTCTAGCCCCTTTGCTATAACCTGTTCAATGAATATGCATATACATATATATACAGTTCTTATCATTTATCCTTTTCTATCCAACTTCATATTTGATTTCTGTTTGGTTTCAAGACACCATTTATTCTAATGTTACATACATAGGTGCAAATCATTTCATTAGCTAATTAATGAATATTTCATCTCATATATGTTTATTTTGAACAAGTGGCTATTTTTAACACTTCACATTTCAATGATTTATGCATACAATAAAAATGCGATTTTTATTGTAACACGATTCATTTCAAAACACTATTTTTCTATATAGTTCATATAGTCGATAAAAGGTGATTTTTATTATCAAACAATTTATTTCAAAATATGAATACCATTCAACACATGAATTTCTAAACAACGAATGAATATCAATTCAACACATGAATGTTTTCTATAGTTTCTATATATAGATAAAAAGGTGATTTTTATTATCGAACAATTTATTTCAAAATATGAATACCATTCAACACATGAATTTCTAAACAACGAATGAATATCAATTCAACACATGAATGTTTTCTATAGTTTCTATATATAGATAAAAATGTGATTTTTATTATCTAACAATTTATTTCAAAATATGAATACCATTCAACACATGAATTTCTAAACAACGAATGAATACCAATTCAACACATGAATGTTTTCTATAGTTTTTATATATAGATAAAAATGTGATTTTTATTATCGAACAATTTATTTCAAAATATGAATACCATTCAATACATGAATTTCTAAACAACGAATGAATATCAATTCAACACATGAATGTTTTCTATACAATGAATAAATATAGTTTATGCATATGAAAATAATTCAAACACACAAATATTATTCAAAATTTCGGCAGCATAACGGCAGGGTAGTTAAACTGGCACCGTCCCTAGTACGGCTCCTCGCTCTACCTTAAAACCTCGCGGTTTTTGACAATGGTAATCATGCATCTAGTTCGCACGCAGGCGGCATGTATATATTTATTTCATTTCCACAAACTAATCCTAAGTGGTTTCAACCAAATATTTCACAACCACAAACGGGTATTTTTCAACCACAATCAACCAATATCCATCACAAACAATCCCAAACAATCATTCAATTTTCACAACAATTTCAACCAATAAATATCGTCCATGGTTTGTGGACGAGGGGGCGTATATATATATATATATATATATATTTATATATAGCAATTTATATATAGCTATTCACTTTCATTTCACACATATATAATATATTTTAAATCAGAAATCTCACCAATAGCTATCCAACTGCACGACTCTTCCTTTATAGAAATCTTCGCCTTTTGTCGCTTTCTCCCGTATTCTCTACATATGTAAAAATCGAATTTTTACGATGCTATTCAATATATAAAAATATGATTTTTTCCACGCTATTCAATATATAAAAATATGATTTTTCTTTCGACTTTCACTAAATAAAAATATGATTTTTACTTCGACTTTCACTAAATAAAAATATGATTTTTACTTCGACTTTCACTAAATAAAAATATGATTTTTACTTTTCTACAAATCTGATCTTTTTAAAGTTTAAACCTTTTCTTTTAACTTAAAATTAAAATCTGTTTAAATCCTTTACATAAAAACAGTTCTATACTTTAAAAAAAACAGTTTTTTACTTTATTTATAAAAATCATTTTTTTTCCTCTAAAAAGAAAATCAGTTTTAAACTAATTAAAATCCAGTTTTTAATTTTTAAAAACCAAATCAGTTTTCAATTCTTTTACAAAATTCAGTTTTTTTCTTTTTATAAAATCAGTTTTATTACTTTTTAAAAAATTACAGTTTTATTACTTTTTAAAAATTACAGTTTATAACAAAACAAAAATAAAAATAAAAAAAATAAAAAAAATAAAATTACCTAAATTCTCACCGCAGGTTGCGAAAAAAGGGCTCGATGGTCACTTCGGCGCTGGCTTCGAGGTATGGACGGCGGCTTCAGCGTCGTCAGCGAGGGGGGGGGGCTTCGTCGGAGCTCGTGCGATGGGGGGGGGGGAAGGCTTCGTCGGAGCTCGAGGGATCGGGGGGGAAGGCTTCGTCGGAGCTCGAGGGATCGGGGGGCTGGCGATTTGATTTAGGCTTTCCTTTTCTTTTCTTTTTTTCTCTTTCTTTTTTTTCTGGTTATAGAATCGAGGGGGGGGGGGGCCAAGCAGAAGAATAAAGGGAGGGAGGGAATAAAAAAATATTTTTTTTATTATTTAATTATTTAATTTTGCAAATAGGTTGACTTTTACATACGACCTCGAAACGAGGCCCACCGCCTGTCGTCCATAGCGTTTTACCCCCATTCTGAACACAATGGGATATGTATCGTAAGCTGGTTTGATCGTTACAATCAGTTTCCGTTTGAATTTTCATTTAAATCTTTATATTGAATTTTAAACGTACATTTCAAATTACTGGGGCCACATACTAACTAGAAAAATTCTCGAAAAATATTTTCTAGCTTCGTATTGACGATACGGTCCTAACAAAACTAGTTTCGTCGAATTCTGAGGCCGTTGGAAAAATGGCCAATTTCCAGTCGATTAAAATCAACTGAAATCGGTCAAACGCGTTTTCCTTTGCCACGCTCACATATTGATTCGAAAAATTATGAAATTTGAAACCTAACAATAACTTGACACTGCGGATCTAACAAAAGTGGTTTCGTCGAAATCCGAGGTCATTTGCAAAATATCCATTTTTAAGGGCCTGAATTCTAAAGCGACTATTCAGAATTTTCAACTGGACATATCCTTTGACTCCCGCTATCAAATTTCGATTGGTCGGATTCGTTAGAAAGATATTATCAATTAGATTCCATTATTTTTGGTTTCACTATAATCCGGATTGTTTTGCACCCGGTATATTCAATTGAAGTTTGAAATCGAATTATCGAACTACCGCGCCATTTTCAATTCTATATATAATTATAATTAATTATATTGGTTTTCAAATGTCGATTCAACTCAGTTTTCATCTCCATTATTTAAAATATTTATTTTAAATATTTAAAATCCATTATTTTAGCCAATTTAAAAATTTTAAATTGGTTCAGATTTTCTGGGTCGTTACATTTTTTTAATAGCTAACATCATTTATGTGTAACTCTTTGTTGTGTATTAATATTGTCTTGAGATTGATTACTTTGTTGTTTTGACAATTAAGATTTAACTAGATTACATCTTTGAAGCAAATTTATGGTTATGTTTATTAAAAATTTGCCAATATTGATAATTAATATTCGTATTTATGTTACAGATGGTATCTATTGCATATTTATGGCTGAAACACTCAATAAGTGTTTCTTATTATGAACTTGAAACACTCAACGAGTGTTGCAGATTATCAACTTGAAACACTTACCGAGTGTTGCAAATTATCGAATTGAAACACTCATTGAGTGTTGCAGATTATCAACTTGAAACGCCCACCGAGTGTTGCAGATTATCAAACTGAAACACTCACCGAGTGTTGCAGATTATCAAATTGAAACACCTGCTCATTGTTTCAGTTTGTCAATTTGAGACATAATACAGGTGTTTCAAAAATCTGCAACATCTAAAAAGTATTTCTAAAATTTTAGCAACATTTATTTACCGTTTCACATTGGCCGTTTTGGTGTTGTTGAAAGGCCTGATTAGACCTAATTTTTCTAGTTGGGGAGCAACAGTGGTGTTCGTACCGACGTTAGACGACACCCTGAGATTATGTGTGGATTACCGTGACCTCAACAAGCAAATGCTTAAAAATAAGTACCCATTGCCGCATATAGATGATCTGTTGGATCGTTTAAATGGAGCATGTGTGTTTTTGAATATGGACCTAGCTACATGGTTTCATCAATAGAGGATTGCAGAAGAGTGTGTTCCGTTGACAGCTTTCATGGGTCCAGATTTATTTTATGAATGGCTAGTAATGCATTTCGTATTATGCAACGCCCTCACTTATTTCATAGACTTAATGAATCGAGTATTCCGAGAAGTGTTGAACAAATTTGTGTTGTTCTTTTTTGATGATATTTTAATCTTCTCAAAGACGGTAGAAGAGCACATGAGACATTTGGAACAAGTGTCAGAGATTCTGAGAAATAATATATTGAAAGCCAAGTTTTCCAAAAGCCGGTTCTGGAAAAGAAGTAAAGTTCCTCAGTCATGTCACAACACCAAAACAGCCAATTTGAAACGGTAATTGAATGTTGCTAAAAAATTTAGAAACACTTTTTAGATGTTGCAGATTTTTGCAACACCTGTATTATGGTTCAAATTGACAAACTGAAACACTTAGCAGGTGTTTCAATTTGATAATCTGCAACACTCGGTAAGTGTTTCAGTTTGATAATATAATGACCCGAACTTCCCTGTAAAGGAAAGCCCGGATTGAATTGAGAACACGACAAATCAGAACACAAACAGAAGAACATTTCATTGCTTATTACAACGATTTACATCAGAGTACAAGAATATATAGAGTATGAAAAAATAATATATATTTGATAAATATCAGAGATTTACAAATTACAATGCAGTGGAAAATAATACAAAACACAACTGAAAGGGGTATACGGATATAGAGCTTTTTCGAATATCATTCCAGCTGTAAACCAGGATCCTGTGAATATAAATCTGCAAAACCAAAACTACTAGCTGTCCGTATGGAAAATAGGGACACCCAAAGTTTAGGCTAAAACAATAAATTCCAGGTCAGTCATGTGACTGGTGTGAAAACTAAAAGAGTTATTTAAAACTTTAATTTAAATCAGATATATCAAGGGACCACGCCGTATAACACGGAACGGGTTTCCTCCCAAGAATACTAGTGCATATAACAAAACAACACAATGCTTTTTGAAAAAATGGAGCTATTATAAGACTTAGGTCCCATCACACAATGCAACGCAAGCCGAAGGATAGAGTTTTACCTTATAATAGCCAAAACATGCTTGCTATGTTTAAAACAAATCATTTTGATACTATTATAGAGTAAAGTGTATGAAAACAACTTCAAATATAAATGTACCAATCATAGACGGCATTAGCATCCCATGCCACTATGTCAACAATAGTATACAACTAAAACCATAAAATGTCGTATTGGAATTTGGATTTCCATCTGTGAACCAAGGAAAAGGGATCATCCTGTGCTAATTCGAGACTCTCTAGCCCGAGCCTCAGGAACAGCCGCAACTGCACCTTGGATCGTCAAGGCCGGTCCACTCGATGTGAATTAAAATGCCTGAACAAACTGTTTCCCCGCCATATGGGGCGTAAGTCTGGGCTGTATAAAGACCATATCATCCATCGACCCGCAATGCCGATATAACCGAGGCGCCTCGCTATCAATCATCCACATAAGTAAAACGCCTGGGCGTGCAAAACCCAGACACCACTCCTAGCTAGAAGGAAATGCATGCCCTCCCTAATGTCCTCTCCCGTTTATGGTTCACACCGAGGTGTGAGGCTCGGAATTAACGCTACATAAAGCTATGCTATATTAAAGCCGTGCTTTGATCATAAATGTAATAACCTGGAAATTCTAAGCCAATTTAAAATTTTTATTTTGGCAATTTTAATGAATTCTGGATATTTAAAATGATTTATTTTAAATTATAACGACGAGAAATTTAATTTGAATAGAATTATAATGTATATATTTATATAGGTCATCGTTAGAATATAAATATTTTATTTTAATTATAAAAGGAATTGAAAATGGCGCGGTAGTTCGATAATTCGATTTCAAAGTTCAAATGAATGCACCGGGTGCAAAATAAACCGGATTTTAGCGAAACCAAAAATATTAGAATCTAATTGAGAATATATTTCCAACAAATCCGAAAAATTGAAATTTCATAAAGGGAATCAAAAGATACATCCAGTTGAAAATTCAGAATAGTCGCTACGGAATTTCTGACCCTTAAAAATGGAAATTTTGCAAATGACCTCGGTTTGCGACGAAATCACTTTTGTTGGATCCGTGATGTCAAGTTATTGCTAGGTTTCAAATTTCATAATTTTTTGAATCAATATGTGAGCGTGGCAAATGAAAACGCGTTTGACCAATTTTAGTTGATCTTAATCGACTGGAAAATGACCATTTTTCAAACGGTCTCAGAATTTGACAAAATTAGTTTTGTTAGGACCGTATCGTCAATACGAAGCTAGAAAATATTTTTTCGGGAATTTTTAGGGTTAGTATGTGGCCCCAGTAAATTGAAATGTGCGTTCAAATTCAATATATAGAGTTAAATGTTGATTTTGAGGGAAACTGATCGAAACGATCGAATCATCCTACGATACATATCCCATTGCGTTCGGAGTGAGGGTAATTAGTTAGGGATGACAAGCGGTGGGTCTCGTTTCGAGGTCAAAAATAAAAGTTGCATTTTAGAAAATTTAATAATAAAATATATAATATATAACCTCACCTACCCTCCTCTCTCTCTCTTCATTTTAAATCGAAATAAAAAAAACCTACAGCTAAGACTGCGTCGCCCCCCCTATCGTCACCACCGCCGCCCCCAGGTGGTGCGCCGACCACCGAGCAACCCCCCTCTTCTCCTTCTCTTCCTCCTTCCCCTTCTCCTCCCCTTACTTCTCCCATTCGCCCCTCTCAAACCCCCTAATCACCGAACGTCGCGCCCCAGTCACGAAGACCGCCGCCAGCAGCCCTCCCCCCTCCCCGAGCCACTTCAGCGACGAGCAGCCCCCCTCCCCCCGCCCGCCAATTCATCCCCTCAGCCTCCGTCTTGCTGGAAAACAAAGTGAGTTTTACTTACTTATTTAGGCAATTAAAAATTCGATTTTTATACCTATATTAGCATGACAAAAACAGGGTTTTTACTTATATAGAAAAACGATTTTGGAAAAATATGATGACATGTTTTTTTAGCTCTAAATAGAGAATAAATTTTGATTTTTACTTTATAAGAATAGCGAATAAAAATAGGATTTTTATGGTTGAATGGTAGTGTAAAGGTTATATTTTTATTAACATTAAGGTTATATTTTTATCCATAAGAAGTGTATATTTCTAAAAAAACAAGAAGATACGAGTTTTAATATAAAAAGATTTGACTTTTGTATGTAAAGAGTGTTATAAAAATACAATTTTATACATGAAGTGATATGGTAAAGATTTGGTCTTTATTTATATTTTAATCGAATAAAGAGGTGATTTTTATATATATTCGTTAGCGTAGTAAAAATTCGATTTTTATATATTCATTAGTGAATTAAAAGTTCGTTTTTTATACATTCTTATAGCGAAGGAAAAATAGAATTTTTATATATAAAAGAGCCGAATAAAAATGTGATTTTTATTCGAATAGCATTGAAAAAAAGGTGATTTTTAGTTAAATAGCTTCGAAATAAAAATGGAATTTTTATTATGAAGTTAGATTTATAAAAATAGAATTTTTGTCTATATAGTAGTGTTGTAAAAATAGATTTTTTATCTACATAGCAATAATATAAAAATGTGATTTTTATATATGTAGTGGCTACGGGCAACGAAATTGACAAAGGGCGAGCACGACGAAGATTTCCTACATAAGGAGAGTCGTGGCATTTGGTTTAGCTTGGGTGAGAAGTTCTCACTTTAAATTTCCTTTTCTTGTTTAAAATATATACTAGGATGCAGACGGTGCTTAGCAGCACCCGACACCTGTCATCCACATACCATGGATGGCTTATATGTTTGATTGTTTGTTGTGGTGAAAATTGATTGTGTGATGTGAAAAGAAATAAAATATTTATATAGTTAAAAATATTTTATCGTTAAAAAAATAATTTTTAACATGAATGTGAATAAATAAATATTTATAAACAAATCAGACGATTTGTTTATATACACTGGTTTGACTGATATTGATTGGGACGATAAATTTTACACATCGCCCAACTGCACAAATAATATTTAGTGTTTGTGGATTGAAACCCCACATGGGTGTTGGGATGATATTTGGCGTACACTAATCCCAATTATTTAATTGTATGTCAATCGATTGGTCGATAGACTATGTAAGCGTTAATTATTTATATTTAATGCTTATGCAGTTGTGTGGTGCACTTTGGATGATGGTTGATTATTTATCGTTGCTATTATATACATGTATTGTATGGAATCCATATAATTAACATTATATGGTAATTGATTGGGCCTCATTCCAATTGGGAAAATAAAGAATATTATAAAATATAGGTTCATGTGTTGACAGTACCCATTTGTTGAGATTAGTCATGTGTTGAACGAAATATTTTAACAATAAAATTTACATCTTTACCATATATAAAATTAGAAACTAACTGGAAGATAGTTAAGATGAGTGGTCTCCTGGATATTGATCTGATGTTGGTTTCGTCCTTCGGGGTTAATATTTAGGGAATTGCACTCTTGCTAATTTACGGTTAGAGTTTGATTAAAAATTTAAACGATAGAAATCAAAATTTTATAAAATATATTAAATAACAAAAATAGTCACGTGTTGACAGTATCTCATTTGTTGAGATAAGTCATGTGTTGAAAGAAATATAGATTCATTTGTTGAATAGAATAATGGAATTATTGAAATATATAAAGCCGTGTTGATTAGAGATGCGCTATTTTGACGCGAACGAAGTTTATATCAATTATATTCGTTTTTATAATTGAATTGAATAGAAAATGAATTCGAATTAAAATTAATTCAAATCGAATTGAAATCGATTTGAATTGAAATAAAATAGAAATGAAATTAAAAAGAATTTATAAGGGAAAATTCAATTTTGATTTGAATTTGAAATGGAAGTTGAAATTGTTTTCGAAACAAATTTGAAACGATTTATAAAATACGTTTTAAAAGGGAATCGACGAAATATATAATATATATATATATATATATATATATATATATATATATATATATATATATATATATTATATAATGGCCTGAATATAGCGCGCCGCGGCAGTTCGTGAATTTCGACCATTGGCTTCGAACGGACATTACGGGAGATCCGACTGTCGGATTCTCCTAAAACCGGAACCGTTGGGTTCGTATCGAAAAGAGCTTTCAAACGAATACAAGAGATTTAAAATGTGACGGTTGGATTTGGAGATACGTCCAAATCAATTTCAGAAAAGGTCGCTGTAAGTGCAGTTCGATGGCCGTTGTTGGAAATCGACTGTACGGACCTTGATAAAATTATCAAAAATATCAATAATTTGTGTAAAATCATAAGAAACGATTTATGAAGAACTAAGATGAAAAATCCCACATTTGTAAAGATAAAAATAGATTTTTATCGAAATGAACTAGTTTTGAACTAAAATTAGAACCCAATTATTTTTAAATAAATAAATTGGATTTGAAATGGGTTTTAAATAACCAGAATTTCTAATATATTAAATAGGTATTGAATTAGAATTGATTGGTGGGTTTATCGTGAACGGTGTTTTAAATAACACTTGTTCTTTAACCCGATAATAAATAGAATGTGATTTGGGCTTATCGTGAACTGTGTTTTAAATGACATTGGTTCTTTAACCTAGTAAAAGGAGTTTTAATGAATCTGTAATTAGATTGAAATGAAAAGTGATAATTTAAATTTTCAAATTTGGAAAGTGAGCGAGAATGGAGTATCACCAGTTTTGCTCCAAAGCGATAGTTAAATCTTTAATTAGATTTGAACGTGAAATGGTAATTAATTTTACCGATAACACCGTGGTGTTAGATATAGAGTATTACCAGTTTTGCTTCATGGGATGAATAGGTTGGGATTGGGAAATAAAATAAATAATTACTTCGGTGTGGTTCACTAATCCCGACTAGTTTGGAAAACCTTAACATGGTTTGAAATGACATCCAAAGGAAGAATAAAGAATAAATTTTAAAGAATTTATCTTTGATAAAATTAATGGGAACCTTTCCCTAAGAATATGAAATTTAGAAACTGGCTGTAGGTTAGCTAAGATGAATGGTTTCCTGGGTATTGATCTGATGTTGGTTTCGGCCTTCAGGGTTAATATTTGGGGAATTGTTCTCTTGCTAATTTACGTTAGTGACCGCTGAATTGAAATGAGGCGTATGTTGTGTTTGTGTAACATTTGCTTATTATATACGCGGGTTATTCGGAAAGTTCGGGTTTATACCCATTCTGAATAACCGATTCGGTGATAAGTCGAAGACGAAGACGGTGGTTGAAGACCGGAAGTCTTCACAACGTTTGGGTGGTTACTGATGATCTTGATTGGGCTGTACACCCAAGATGAGGGAATCAGTTGGTGATCGTCCAGACGTACTTGGAGATCGATGGATATGCAAGGAAAATGCCTCCGGTTTCATTCAGACCCAGAACGAACTTTTAAGTGGACTGCGTGTCTGACATTGGATTTTATTCTGTGTTGATTGATCTCTATTAAATATACATCTGTTTGACAGCGGAGAATTTATTCTCTTGCTTAACGCCCTTCTCTGAGACGTACGAGCTCAAAGATTGTATATCGATGGACATCAGTCGCATGGCATGAATTGCCTGTGTGGCACGCCTAAGTGGCAATTGATCAAGGCTTCTGTTGAAAAGCAAAGTCTTGTGGTTGATGATCAAAGCACGACCTACGTGGCATAGCTTTGTGTATAGCGTGAATTCCCGAGCCTAACACCTCGGTATGAGTCAAAGCCGGGATAGTGACTGCAGGGAGAGCACGACGTTTCTTTCTAGCTAGTGGTGGTGTCAGTGCTTAAACTGGATGACATTTATAAACTTTTCACCTATGTGGTTGTTGGATACGAGGCGCCTCGATTTTAGGTCTGTTAGGACCGGGAAACGTGTGTTCAGGAATAATTAATCCTCAAACGTAAGGGAGGACCGGCCCTGAAGATCCAGGGGTTACCCAGAGTGTGTAGTCCCGAGGCATTTGCTAGAGTGTCTCGAAGCGGAGAGGAGGTTGCCCCTTGCCTCGACTCATGACGGAAATCCAATTTCCAATACGTGATATTTCGGTTTTATTTGTAGAGCCTAGTATGGCGACATAGTGGGATAGGGCACTTATGCCGTCTATGATTGATATTTATGATTGAAATTGTTTTGAAACTATACACTTATAGTAATATCAAAATGATTTGTTTTAAACGTACCAAGCATGTTTGGCTATTATAAGGGAAAACCCTATCCTCCGGCTTGCGTTGCATTGTATGATGGGACCTGGGTCTTATAATAGCTTCATTTTTCTAAAAAGCATTGCGCTATTTTATTATATGCACTGATATTCTTAGGAGGAAACCCGTTCCGTGTTATACGATGTGGTCCCTTGAATTACTCTCTTTTAAAGTAAAGTTTTAAATAACTATTTTAGTTCTCACACCAGTCACATGACCGACTTGAAGTTTGTTGTTTTAACCTAAACACTGGGTGCCCCTATTTTCCACACGGACAGCTAGTAGTTTTGGTTTTGCAGATTTATATTCACAGGATCCTGATTTACAGCTGGAACGATGCTCGGAAAGCTCTGTATCCGTGTATTACTTTTAGTTGTTTTTTGTATTGTTTTTCCACTGCTATGTAATTTAACATAATCTCTGATATTTGTCAAATGTGTAATATTTATTCATACTCTGTATATTCTTGTATTCTGATGGAATTGTTGTAATAAGCAATGAAATGTTCTTCTGTTTGCGTTCCGATGTGTGTTGTTCTTAAGGCAATCCGTGCTTTCCTTACCGGGGAAGTTACGGGTCACTACAATCAACCACAAGGCTCTACTTTTCAATAGAAGCCTTGATCATTTGCCACTTAGGCATGCCACACAGGCAATTCACTCCATGCTACTGATGTCTATCGATATACAACCTCTGATCCCGTACGTCTCAGAGAATGGTGAAGTAAGAGAATAAATTCTCCTTCACTAGGCAGATGTATATTTAATAGAGATCAATCAACACAGAATAAAATCCAATGTCAGACACACAGTCCATTTACAAGTTCGTTCTGGGTCTAAACGAAACCGAAGGCACCTTATTCCTCATCCCTCATGTCCAATATAGGAGAGAGGTCCTCGCATATCTGGTCGATCTCCAAGTATGTTTAGACGATCACCACTTATTACCTCGTCTTGGGTGTACAGCCCAACCAAGGCATCAGTAATCATCCAAACGATGTGAAGACCTCCAGTCTTCAACCACCGTCTTCATCATCGTCTCATCGCCGATTCAGTTATTCAAAATGGGATAAACCCAGTCTTTCTGAATAACTCATGTATATGATAAACAAGTGCTATAAAATCACAACATACGCTTCATTCCAATTCTGAATATTCTTTTAAAAATATTCATATCCTTTGGGAAAGGTTCCCATTAATTTTATCAAAGATAAATTCTTTAAATTTATTCTTTAATCTTCCTTTGGAAATCAATCCATACCAAATTATGGTTTATCCAAACTAGTCGGTATTAGCGATCCTTACCGAAGTAATCATTCGTTTTAATTTCCCAATCCTAACCTATTCATCCCATGAAGTAAAACTGGTAATATTTCATATCTAACACCACGGTGTTATCAGTAAAATTAATTACCATTTCACATTCAAATCTAATTAAAGATTTAACCAAGGCTTGGAGCGAAACTGGTGATACTCCATTCTCGATCATTTCTTGGATTTGATAATTTTAGTTATCAAATTCACCTTTTAATATATTTAAAGATTCATTAAAACCCTAATTCAGTTTTAATTTCCAACAGTCATTACTTAATGATTTTTCCAATTCAGGAAATAAATCATGTCTTTAATTGGGTTAAAGAACTAATGTCATTTAAAACACAGTTCACGATAAACCCAAAATCACATTCCATTAATGATGGAATTTTCACGGAAAAATAAACCAATATATAATCGATATCAATTTTCGTATCCGACTAAAATTATAGATGGAATAATGGCAAAGCCTTTTAAATTCCATATATATTATCAGTCCTCCTCCATAGAAGTTCATTTCGATTATTATCAAATCGAATCCCATTCCATTCCAATTTATTTTATTTAACTAGAAAACTTTACTTTGGAAATTCCATTAAATCTAAGAATAAAGATTTATAAATTCCAAATCACATTTCACTGCAAATCGGGTTAAAGAACGAATGTCGTTAAAACACAGTTCACAATAAACCCGATTTACATTCCATTTCAATTCCAATTAAATGTTCATTAATTGGTAATTCTTCTTTGAATCTTAGTTAAAAGACTTATTCTTTTCACACGGGGTTTCAGAACAGTGTTAATGAAGACACCAATCCATCAGTCTCTAACCGTAAATAAGTAAGAGAACAATTCCCTAAGTATTAATCCCGAAGGCCGAATGTAATAACCCGGAAATCCGAGCCAATTTAAAATTTTTATTTTGGCAATTTTATTAAATTATGAATATTTAAAATGAATTATTTTAAATAATAACGACAATAAATTTATTTTGAGTAAAATTAGAACGTATATATTTATTTGAATCGTCGTTAGAATATAATTATTTATTTATAATTATAAAAGGAATTGAAAATGGCGTGGTAGTTTGAAAATTTGATTTCAAATTTCAAATGAATGTACAAGATTCAAAATAAACCGGATTTTACCAAAACCATAAATATTAGAATCTATTTCAGAATATCTTTCCAACGAATCCGAAAAATTGAAATTTCATATCGGGAGTCAAAGGTTACGTCCAATTGAAAATTCAGAATAGTCGCTATGGAATTCTGGCGCTTAAAAATAGCCATTTTGCAAATGACCTTCGTTTTCGATGAAACCACTTTTGTTGGATCCAGGGTGTCAAAATATTGCTAGATTTCAAAATTCATAATTTTTGAAGTCAATATGTGAGCGTAGTGAAGTTAAACGCGTTTTAACAGTTTTAGTCAATTTGGATCGACCAGAAAATGACCGTTTTTCAAACGGTCTCAGAATTTGATGAAATTAGTTTTGTTAGGATCGTATCGTCAATATGAAGGTAGAAATAATTTTTATAGAATTTTTAGAGTCGTTATGTGGCCCTGGTAAATTTAAATGTATGTTAGAATTAAATATAAACTGATTTACATTTTAATTTGAGAAAAATTGATCGTAACAGCTGAACTAGTTTACGAAACATATCCCGTTGTGTCCGGAATGGGGTATTTAGCTAGGGGCAACAGTCGTTGGGTTTTATTTAGAGTTCGTATTGATAAACTTGTATTTTTAAAATAAAATAATATAATATTTATATATATATATAACATTGTGAAGTCAAAACCCAAGACTTTTCAAATTGCGGTCAAACTTATCAATCACGCCCCCCTTTTTCACGAAACTGATGACAGCCGTTCTCCCCCCTTCTTCCTTAATTCTTAGTCAACCCTTTCAACGATTTCAAGGGCTACAAAAGGGGAAAATCTCGAGCTCAGTTAGCTCTTCAAATTGGCACCGGAGTGATCTGATTTACATGGGTCTTGATTTGGGGCGCTAAAGGGCGGCCGTTCTCGTTCAAATTCCGGCGCCTGCTGGCCATTGAGCCCGCCATCGATCTCGGCGCTGGAGGTGGGGGGTGAAGCTCTACGAAGTGGCGGTCGGCGATGCTCGTCCGGACGTTGGTGGTGGCCGTGGTTTAAAAACCTACGGGTTGGAGCAATGGTTCGTATGTAGTGTTATTAATAGATGAAGAAGGTAACGGATTATCTTCATTATTTTTTTTACGTTATATAATTTAGTTAGTTCTATTAACTAATGTTAATTATATTACATTGTTTAAAAACAGTTTTAATATATAATACCAATGTATAAAATCTATTTTTTTTCTTAAATATATAACATTGTAATAAAAATGTAATTTTTGATTAAATAGCATAGATTTTTCAAATATATATAAAGAAGTGATTTTTTATTTTCTATTGTTTTAAATCCAGTCTTTAAAATAAAAGAAGAATTTTTATATAAGTAAATAATAAAAATGTTATATTTTTATAAATAAGGAGATTATATTTTTCTATATGAAAAGATTACATTTTTATAAAGGAAAAGAATATATTTTTAGAAGCGAAAAGATTAGATAAAAATTCGATTTTTATATATATGAAGTAGCGATAAAAATTCGATTTTTGTATATGACGTCGCGATATTAGAAGGTGATTTTTAAAATATATAAAGCGTTGTTAAAAATATTTTTTTTAACATATACCGCGTGAAACATATCTCGTTGGAAGCGCTGTGAAGATTTCTACATATGATGAGTCGTGGCGAATTGGTTTAGCTAATCTGTGAGAACTTCTCACTTTTAATTTATTTTCTAGTTGAAATATATAATAGGATGCAGATGGTGCTTAGCAGCACCCGACACCCGTCCTCCACAGACCATGGACGACTTGTTTGATTTTGTGTGTTGTGAAAATTGATTGTGATGTGCAATGAAATAAAATAAAATTCATGTGTTGAATAGAATAAAAATTCATGTGTTGAAATAAAATGAATATTCATGTGTTGAATAGAATAAAAAATTCATGTGTTGAAATAAAATATATATTCATGTGTTGAATAGAATATAAAATATATATTCATGTGTTGAATAGAATAAAAATTCATGTATTGAAATAAAATATATAATTCATGTGTTGAAATAAAATATATGTTCATGTGTTAAAATAAAATATATATTCATGTGTTGAAATAAAATATATGTTCATGTGTTGAAGTAAAATAAATATTCATTTATAAATCGAACGATTTGTTTATGTACACCGATTTGACTGATATTGATTGGGACGATAAATTTTACACATCGCCGAACTGCACAAATAAAATATGTGTTTGATTGATTGAAACCCCACACGGGTGTTGGGATGATATTGACGTACACTAATCCCAATTGTTTAGTTGTATGTCAATCGATTGGTTGACTGATTGTGTAAGCATTAATTATTTATATTTAATGCTTATGCAGTTCTGTGGTGCACTCTGGATGATGGTTGATTATTTATCGTTGTTATTATATACATGTGTTGTATGGAATCCATATAATTAACATTATATGGTAATTGATTGGGCCACATTCCAATTTGGAAAATAAGGAATATTAAAAAAGAAAATTCATGTGTTGAATAGAAAGAAAATTCATGTGTTAAATATAATAAAAATTCATGTGTTGAACAGAAAGAAAATTCATGTGTTGAATAGAATAAATATTCATGTGTTGAATAGAACAAATATTCATGTGTTGAAGAAAATATTCATTTGTTGAGTAGAATAACGAAGTTATTGAAATATATAAAGCTGTGTTGATTAGATATGCGCCATTTTTGTTGATTAGATATGCGCCATTTTGACGTGAATGATATTTATATCGATTTTATTCATTTTTATAATGAATATATGAAAGGAAGTGATTTCAAAATATAACGTTTTGAAAATATTATCATTTATATATAGATGATATGGAATATTCAATTTTGGTTAGAAATTGAATAGGAAGTTGAAATCGTTTTGAAAACGAAGTTAGAACGATTTATAAAATACGTTTTAAAAGGAAATCGGCGAAGTGTGTGTGTGTATATATATATACATATATATTGGCCTGAATAGAACATGCCGCGGCAGTTCGCGAATTTCGACCATTGACTTCGAATGGATATTACGGGAGATCCGACCGTCGGATTCTCCTAGAACTAGAACCGTTGGGTTCGTATCGAAAAGAGCTTTCTAACGAATATTAGAGATTTGAAATCTAACGGTTGGATTTGGAATTGTGTCCAAATCAAATTTGGAAAACGTCGTTATAAGTGTAGTTCGATGGCCGTTGATGGAAATCGACTGTACGGGCCTTGATAAAATTATTAAAAATATTAGTAATTAGTGTAAAATCATAAGAAATGATTTGGAAAGAATTGGGACGAAAAACTCCATATTTGAAAAGATAAAAATAGATTTTTATCAAAAGGAACTAGTTTTGAACTAGAATTATAATCCATTTATTTTTTAAATAAATAAATTGGATTTGTGAGGGTTTAGAAGTAACCAGAATTTCCAACAATTGAATTGGAATGGATTTGGATCGAAATTGTCTTTGGAATATTTCGATGTTAGATTTCATGATGATACAGACATTGTTATGGGAATTTGAAAGATATATTTATATCGTTATTTCCAATACGACATTTGTTGGTCGTAGAATTTGATATTGAATATAAGCCGATATATTTTCTATTCAGAGCCTTGTATTTAATATTAAATGGGATTTTGGGTTTATCATGAATCTGTTTTAAAAGACATTGGTTCTTTAACCCAGTTAAAGACAGAATATGATTTCCCAAGTTAAACAATCATTAATATTGATTTTTGGGAAGATTAAAACCAAGTGGAGTTTTAATGAATCTTTAATTAGATTGAAATGATCGAGAATGGAGTATCACCAGTTTTACTCCAGGCAATAGTCAAATCTTTAATTAGATTTGAACGTGAAATGGTAACTGAATTTACTGATAACACCATGGTATTAGATATGAAGTATGACCAGTTTTACTTCATGGGATGAATAGGTTGGGATTGGAAAATGAAATAAATGATTACTTCGGTAAGGTTCGTTAATCCCGACTAGTTTGGTTAAATCATAATTTGGTTTGAATTGGTATTCAAAAGAAGATTAAAGAATAAATTTAAAGAATTTATCTTTGATAAAATTAATGGGAACCTTTCCAAAAGTATAAGAATATTTGAATAAAAGTATATTCTGAATTGGAATGAGGCGTATGTTGTGTTTGTGTAACACTTGTTTATTATATACGCAGGTTATTCAGAAAGACCAGGTTTATCCCATTCTGAATAACTGATTCGACGATGTGTCAAGGATGAAGATGGCAGTCGAAGACTGGAGGTCTTAACATCATTTGTATAATTACTGATGATCTTGAATTGGCTGTACACCCAAGAGGAGGGAATCAGTTGGTGATCGTCCAGACGTACTTGGAGATCGATGGATATGTGAGGTACAAGGTGCCTCCTGTTTCGTTCAGACCCAAAACGAACTTGTAAATGGACTGTGTGTCTGAGATTGGATTTTATTCTGTGAGATTGATTTCTATTAAATATATATTTGCTTGGCGGCGGAGAATTTATTCTCTTGCTTAACGCCCTTCTCTGAGACGTACGAGCTCAGAGGTAATATATTGAGGGATATCAATCGCAAGGAGTGAATTGCCTGTGTGGCATGCCTAAGTGGCAAATGATCAAGGCTTTTGTTGAAAAGCACAGGCTTGTAGTTGATGATCAAAGCACAACCTGTCTGGCATAGCTTTGTGTAGCGTTAATTCGCGAGCCTCACACCCCGGTTGTGAACAAGAAACAGGAGAGGACCTCAGGGAGGGCATGTGTTTCCTTCTAAGCTAGGGTGGTGTCAGTGACCAACTAGCCCTGACATTTATATTATTTTCACCTGTGTGGTAGTTGCTGTTGCGAGGCGCCTCAGATATATTGGTGACTATGTGGAGCCGATGGAGTCATTTGGCTCATTTACGCCCCAAAGGGAGGGCAAACGCAGTGTTCTGGCATAATAATCCACATCGGTGGACCGACGCTGACGATCCAAGGCTTGCCTGCGCGCTTGCCTGAGACTCGGACTAGACAGTCTCGAATTCGGTGAGGACGATCCCTGGCCTCGGTTCACAGATGGAAATCCAACTTCCAATACGTGACTTTGCGGTTTTCCTTGTAGAGCCTAGTATGGCGACATAGTGGTATGGGGCACTTATGCCGTCTATGATTGATACTTATAATTGAAATTGTTTTGACATTATACACTTATAGTTATAATAAAACATGAAATTTCATGTACCAAGAATTCTTGGCTATTATAAGGTAAAAACCCTATCCTCCGGCTTGCGTTGCATTATGTGATGAGACCTGGGTCTTATAATAGCTTCATTGTTCTTTATTTAGCATTGCACTGTTTTTTATGCACTGGTATTCTTGGGAGGAAACCCGTTCCGTGCTATACGGCGTGGTCCCTTGATTTACCTAACTTTAAAATAAAGATTAATAACTGTTTTAGTTCTCACACCAGTCACATGACTGACCTGGAGTTTATTGTTTTAACCTAAACTTTGGGTGCCCCTATTTTCTGCATGGGCAGCTAGTAGTTTTGGTTTTGCAGATTTATATTCACAGGATCCTAGTTTACAGCTGGAATGATATCCGAAAAGCTCTGTATCCGTATATTGTTTTCAGTTGTGTTTTGTATTATTTTTCTGATGTTATGTAATGTATTATAATCTCTGATACTTTGTGATGTATATTATTTATTCATACTCTGTATATTCTTGTATTCTGATGGAATTGTTGAAATTAACAATGAAATGTTCTTCTGTTTGTGTTCTGATGTGTCTTGTCCTCACACTAATCTGGGCTATCCTTCACGGGGAAGTTCAGGTCATTTCATTTTGCTATCAGAGCTTTGGTTTACAAAGCTCGAGAACAAGACACATTAGAACCATACGAAAGAATTCATCAGAGATTGGATTAGTAATATCCAATGGGAATGACTCGTTGGAGATAGGATCAGTAGTATCCTATAACGAGTGTGAAGAGTGTGTTTTTAAATAAAAACAAAATTTTGTTTTGAAAATTTAAATCAATTATTCGTATTTGAATATTAATTTGTATTGATTTGGACAATCCATCATATAAAGATTTTGCATATACGTCTGATCCACGTGTATTCGAAGTTTTAATATACTGGATAGATATAGAATCACACTCTAGTTGCTCGGAGATGATTCTGATGATGCCGCGACATCATCAGTATTTATGTTCGAGCTTCGAAGGTGGGAAACTATATGATTCCAATTGACTGGTGTGAGAACCAAAATATAGTTAGAATATATTGTTGTGACTTGGCATCAAAAAACTGATTTTATGACTATGTATCCAAGTTATGAATTTGAAAAGATAATCAACTAATTGATTGCTGGTTGTGTTGTTTGATTATTCGTTGATTAATTAAAATTTGAACCATTTAGCCAAATTGAACCAAATAGTGAATTGTATTGAAAATTAGTCGCATTTGCATGCATATACATGTACTTACTATAACGACCCAGAATTTTGGGACCAATTTAAAATTTTAATTTTAGAAATTTTAATGGATTCTACTATTTAAAATAATCTACTTTAAAAAATAACGACTACAAATTTATTTTAAAATGAATAAATTTAATTTAATTATAAAAGGAGTTTAAAACAGCGCTGCAGTTTGAAATTTTGAATTTGAACTTTGACTGAATGTACAAGGTTCATTTTAAATCAGAATTGAGCGAAACCAGAAATATTTAAATCTGTTTAACCATATCTTTCTAACGAATCTGAAAAACTGAAATTTAGTTTTAAAAATCAAAATCTATGTCCAGTTTAAAATTCAGAAAGTCGCTGTAGAATTTATATATATTTTAATATAATATATTGGCCTTAAAATAGCCATTTTTCAAATGACCTCGGTTTTCGACGAAACCACTTTTGTTGGAACCAGAATGTTAAATTATTGCTAAGTTTCAATTTTCATAATTTTTCGAATTATTATGTGAACGTGGTAGAGGAAAATGTGTTTTGTCAGTTTCGGTAAGATTTAATCAATTAGAAAAGGGTCATTTTTCAAACAGTCTCAGAATTCGACGAAATTAGTCTTGTTAGAACCGTATCGTAAAAACATAGCTGGAAATAATTTTTCTTTAATTTTTAGAGGTCGTATGTGGCCCCGGTAATTTAAAATATACGTTTGAATTTAATAATTAAATGATTTATAATTTAATTTAAAGAAAAACATATCGTAACAGCCGAACTAGGTTACGAAACATATTCCATTGTGTCCGGAACATGGGTATTTGCCTAGGATTAGTTTTTGTTGGGCTGAAGTTGGAATTAAAAAGGGCTAACAGGCTCTAATTTGTGAATTAATGAATTTATTAATATTATATTATAAATAAACCTCAATTAGTCAAACTCTAATTCTAATCAGGCCTAGCCGCCTCAAGACCAAATCGATGGCCACGAAGCTCACACGAAATCCCCTAAATTTCCCTCGAATTACAAAGAATTAAATTGGGATTTCAATACAAAAATTCAAGAGCTCGACGAGCTCGACAAGATGAACGACAAAGATCATGTTTAACATCATGAGGTGGCTGTATTTTGGGCTCGAAGGGCGCACGCTCGTGACCGATGTCCGAGCTCTATGGGGCTGCGAGTTGGGAGGTACTCGGGGCGGAGGTGGAGCATGGAGGCGGCGACGTCATAGTGGAGTCCGATTGGGTTCTGGTGCTTCGAGTGGCGTGCGAACTGAGAAGGAAGGAGCGACGGTTTTAGGTTCAAACCTGTAGCCAATTCGACAGGAGGAAGAAAGGGATTAAAACCCTTAACAAGTCTAATTAATTTATTAATTATTATCTAAATTATTTATTCATGAATTCAAATCTTTAAACGTACATAACTCTTACAAACAGAGTCGAAATTGAACGATTCAAAATGCGTTGGATTCGTATTTCTGAGCTCTACAGCATGAAGCTAACCAGATCTGAAAATGAGAACATTGGAAATTCAGAGAATTTTGAACACGATCTAATTGAGAACAGAAAATCCAGAAGGCATTAAACCATCGGTGAGATTTCTTTGTTTATAAAAATAATTAAAATTTAATTATCTTTTATTGTTTCAATTCCATATATGTATGTTAACTGAATTCAATTCTGTGTTGTATGATATTGTATTTATTGTTTGTTGATGACGAGGGTTGTTGTGGTATGTGTTAATTAGATTATTTTAAGCAATTTTGTATTAATTAGATTATGTTAAACAAATTAAACACTTTTGTCAATTAGATTTTGTTAAAACATTATTTTGCAAATAAAAGAACAGATTTTTAAGTATCATTCTTTTCAATAAAAAAATCATGTTTTATTGTCAAATTTGTTTGTTATTGAAATAAAAGATAACATTTTGGTTAAAAACATAAGTATTGAAATGAAATGAAAAAAAAAATCACATTTTTGTCAAAAACATGTTATTGAAACTAATCGAACTTTTGTGTTAGAATATTTAGAATATAAAAAGATTATAAATAAAATATTTTAATAAAAAGATTTCCTTTTCATTTTCACTTAAAGAATTATAATATCACTTTGATATGAAATGTCGCATAGAACTATAATATCATTTTAGTTATAAAATGTTGAATAGGATTAAAATAACATTTTGTCTATAAAATGTTGGATAGGATTAAAAGGACATTTTGATTATAAAATGTTAATGAAAATAAAAAGGACGTTTTGATTATAAAATGTTAATGTGATTAAAAAGAGACATTTTGTTTATAAAATGTTAATATGAGTTAAAATTACCTTTTTGTCAAAAGAATGATTTGTGAAATAAAATTACATTTTTGTCAAAAGAATGAAGATGAAAGTCTCATTTTTGTTATAAAAATAAAAATAAAAGAATGAATGTGAAATGCTCCTTTGTATCAAATATAAAGAATGAAATAAAAACATTGTTTTTATCATTTAAAAAGAAGGAAAACAAAATCCTCATTTTGTTTACATTGAAAAGTAATAAACAAAATCCTCATTTTGTTTACATTGAAAAGTTAATAAACAAAATCCTCATTTTTTGTTGCATTAGAAGTTAAGAAACAAAATCATCATAGTGTTTACGTTAAAAAGAGTGGATTCAAAAATATATATTTTCATACATTAAAGAAGGTGAGTTAAAATGTATATTTTTATACATTAAAAAGTATGAATAGAAAATGTATATTTTATACATAAAAGGAATGAATTAGAAAATGTATATTTTATACATAAAAGGGATGAACTAGTAAATGTATATTTCTCTATACGTTTTGAAAGAATGAATTAAGAATGTATATTTTTATACATTAAAAGGAGTGAATCAGAATAAATATACATTTTTGTTATAAAATGTGAATCATAATAAATATACATTTTTGTTAGAAAATGTGAATCAGAATAAATATACATTTTTGTTAGAAAATGTGAATTAGAATAAATATACATTTTTGTTAGAAAATGTGAATCAGAATAAATATACATTTTTGTTAGAAAATGTGAATCAAGATAAAAAGTATATTTCTGTTAGAAAATGTAAATCAGAATAATAAGGGACATTCTTGCCATTTAAAAAGAATGAATTAAAAGTAGGCATTTTTGGTCACTTAAAAGGATAACACAAAAGATTAGAAATAAAATTAATATTTTTATTGTCGATAGGTTAACAATAAAAAGGAATGAAAATAAAAGGTTAGATTTTTATTGTTATTTGTTTACAATAAAAAGAATTGAAATTATAGATTTTTATTGGCATTTGTTAACTATAAAAAGAATGGGAATGAAAGGCTGGATATTTATTGTCATTTGTTCACAATGAAAAGATTGAAATGTTTGTCTGTGCTGTTGAAATGTTTGATGTGTTAAATATTATGTTAGTATATGCATACTAAATACTACACTTCCATTTACAGGTCATCCGACTTGTTATGTGATTGGGACGATAATTTTTACACATCGCCCAAGCGCACAAATAATTTAGTATTTGCTTGTTGGATGAAACCCCACACGGGTGTTGGGATGATACTTGATCTACACTAGTCCCAATATTTAGTGTAGAAACCACTTTGGCTGTTATTTGGATATTTGATAATTATTCATCATGATTGTCGATTTCATGTAATTTATAGATGTTGATTGAGTAACGTTCCAATAAAGAATATATTAGAAATTTTCTTAGAAGAGGATATATTTTAGAAAAAGAATATATTTTGGAAAAATGTATTTTTATTGAAATGAACTAGTTATTAACTAGAATAAATTATTAAATTTAGATTTAATGAGTTTTCCAATTTGCTAATATTCAATTGAAATTAAATAAATTGGATTTTGCGTTTGTCGTGAATAGTGTCTTGAATAACACTGTTCTTAAAACCCCGTATGAAAAGAATAATCTTTTAATTTAGATTATTAAAGTTTTCAATTATATTTAATAATTGGAAAAAGATGAAGTGTGAGTTGGGTTTATTGTGAACTTTGTTTTAAGCGACATTTGTTCTATAACCCAACTGACAGTGAAAATATGATTTGAAATTTATAAATCTTTTATTAAATTTTAAATGGAAATTTTCCAAAAGTAAAGTTTTCCAATTTAATATATTAAATTGGAGTTGAATGGAATTCGAATTAATTATAACTGAGATAAGCTTCTGTAAAGGAAAACCGATACTACATATGGAATTTAAGAGGCTTTGCCGTTATTCCATTTATATTATTAGTCGAATACAGAAATTTATAATGATTATATATTGATTTGATTTCTGTGAAGATTCCATATTTTATTGAAGATGATTTTGGGTTTACCATGAACTATGTTTTAAATGACATTAGTTCTTTAACCCAGTTAAAGTTAAGATTAATTTCTTAAACTTAAATAATCATTGAATAATGATTTTTGGTATTTAAAACCCAATTGAAGTTTTGGTAAATCTTTAAAGAAAGGATTTAAGGATAATTTAAAGAATTTATCTTGGATATAATAATGCGAATATCTATTAGAAGAATATTCTGAATTGGAATGAGACGTTGGATGTGTTTTTATAGTACTTGATTTTTAATTATAAAATACGTGAGTTATTCGGAAAGACCGGGTTTAACCCATTCCGAATAATTACTACGACAATGAAGAGTCGAAGATGAAGACGGTGGTTGAAGACCGATGATCTTCACATCGAATGGATGTGTTGCTACAGAGACCCTT
Organism: Allium sativum; assembly: GCA_030737875.1. NCBI lineage: Eukaryota > Viridiplantae > Streptophyta > Magnoliopsida > Asparagales > Amaryllidaceae > Allium > Allium sativum. The sequence goes on from CM060922.1 coordinate 569,114,742, forward strand.
GATGGGAGTAGCTACCTTGAAGGGGCTTCAGTGGTGGCCGTCCGGACTATGGTTGATTGTTCGGATTTGGTTTTCGCTCAGACCCAGAGCATAAGCTAGTAAATGGATGCGTGTCTGACATTGGATTTCGTTCCATGTGAATTAAATCGATTTCTATTAATGTATGCCTGTTTGGTGGTGGAGAATTTATTCTCTACTTAACACCTTGGTATACATTAATAGTGATTGATCGCATGGCGTGAATTGTCAATGTGGCACGCCAAGATACAAATGATCAAGGCTTTTGTTAAAAAGCAGGCCTTGTGGTTGATGATCAAAGCCCGACCTGTTTAGGCGTAGCTTTGTGTATAGCGTAACCTCATGAGCCTCACACCCCGGTATGAGTCTAAAACGGGAGAAGGGAACGCAGGGAGTGCACACGTTATCTTTTTAGCTAGAATAGTGTCAGGGACCTACCAGTGCTGACATTTTACTTATGTGGTTGATGGATTATGAGGTACCTCGTGTTTTATAGGCCGTTAGTGGTCATATTATAGGTCCAAAAGGACCGGGAAATGTGTGTTCAGGCGTAACTAACCCACGACCCTTCGGAGTGGACCGACCATGCAGCTATCCAAGGGTTGCCCATAGGTGTGATCCTAGGGCATTTGCTAGAGTGTCTCGAATCGGTAAGGAGCTCCTCCCTAGCCTTGACTCATGATGGAAACCAAATTTCCAATACGACCCCATGCGTTTTGATTGTAGAACTAGTATGGCGACATAGTAGGATGGGGTACTATGCCGTCTATGATTAGTACATTATGATTGAAAGTGTTTTTGAAATATATATATACCCATAGATATACACACTAATATTAAATCCGTTTTATCGTATCAAGCATCTTTTGACCATTATAAGGTAAAACCCTATCCTCCGGTTTGCGTTGCATTGTGTGATGGAACTTGGGTCTTATAATGGTTTCATTTTTCTAAAAAGCATTGTGTTGTCTAACGTTTTACTTTATTTTATGCACTGGCAATCCCATGGAGTAAACCCGTTCCGCGTTAGCGGCGTGGTCCTGTGATTAGCCTTATTATTAGATAGTTAAGTTAAGATTTCTCATACCATTCCCATGACTGACCTGTAGTTTGTTTCACTAGCAAACTCGGGTGCCCATATTTTCCACATGGGCAGTCGAGTGGCTTTTGCAGATATATTTGTAGGATCCTGGCTTACAGCTGAAGCGGTACTCGGAAAGCTCTGTATCCGTGTGTTCCTCTCAGTTGTATATTTGTATTATTCTTCCGCTGCTATTTAAATGTAATTTGAAACTCTGATATTATCGTATTCCTATTATGTAATAAGTATTCATACTCTGTTACATTCTTGTACTCTGATGTAATTGTTGTAATCAGCAATAAAATGTTCTTCAGTTTTGTGTTCTAATGTGTGTTGTTCTCAAAGCAATCCAGCCTTTCCTTTACTGGGAAGTTTGGGTCGTTTCACTTACATTAAACAGGTCATAGCAAGGAGGCTAGAGAAGAGGAATAAAATTGTTTGCCCAACAAATAGGTACATGTTTATTGTATTTCTTTGGGTTTGGATGATTTTATGAGCCGATTGGCTGTTTCTTTTTCTTTTTGGATTGGTGAGGGCCATGGGAGGCTATTTGAAATATTCCGAAGCTCCCGGTGCAGGGTAGGTTATGGCGAAATTTTTCGAAAATTTAGGGTGTTAGCCAAATTTTTGAAAAATTTGAAAAGTTCTTAGACAGTGAAAAGTTGAGGAACTTAAGCCATAATGAAAATAATGGAAGTTGAGTTGATTAGTTAAACAACTTTCAGCCTCGTTCCTTTTCAGGAACGAAAAGTTTTAAGTTAGGGAGATTGTAATAACCCGGAAATCCGAGCCAATTTAAATTTTTTATTTTGGTAATTTTATTGAATTTTGAATTTTAAAATGAATTACTTTAAATAATAACGACAATAAATTTATTTTGAGTAAAATTAGAACGTAAATATTTATTTGAATCGTTGTTAGAATATAATTATTTATTTATAATTATAAAAGGAATTGAAAATGGCGCGGTAGTTTGAAAATTCGATTTCAAATTTCAAATGAATGTACAGGATTAAAAATAAACCGGATTTTAGCGAAACCATACATATTAGAATCTATTTGAGAATATCTTTCCAACGAATCCGAAAAATTGAAATTTCATAGCGGGAATCCAAAGTTACGTCCAGTTGAAAATTCAAAATAGTCGCTATGGAATTCTGGCCCTTAAAAATAGCCATTTTGCAAACGACCTTCGTTTTCGATGAAACCACTTTTTTTGGATCCGGGGTGTCAAAATATTGCTAGGTTTCAAAATTCATAATTTTTGAAGTCAATATGTAAGCATGGCAAAGTTAAACGCGTTTTAACAGTTTCAGTTAATTTGGATCGACCAGAACATGACCATTTTTCAAACGGTCTCAGAATTTGACGAAATTAGTTTTGTTAGGATCGTATCGTCAATTCGAAGGTAGAAATAATTTTTCTAGAATTTTTAGAGTCATTATGTGGCCCCGGTAAATTTAAATGTGTGTTAAAATTAAATATAAACTGATTTACATTTTAATTTTGTGAAAAATTGATTATAACAGCCGAACTGGTTTACGAAACATATCCCATTGTGTTCGGAATGGGGGTATTTAGCTAGGGGCGACAGTCCTTGGGTTTTATTTAGAGTTCGTATTGATAAACTTGTATTTTTAAAATAAAATAAAATAATATATATATATATAACATTGTTAAGTCAAAACCCTAGACTTTTCAAACCGCGGTCAAACTTATCAATCACGCCTCCCTTTTTCATGAAACCGACGACAGTCGTTCTCCCCCTTCCTCCCCAATTCTTGGTCAACCCTTTCAATGATTTCAAGGGATACAAAAGGGGAAAATCTCGAGCTCAGTTAGCTCTTCAAATTGGCACCGGAGTGATCTGATTTAGTGGAGCGTGGGTCTTGATTTAGGGCCCTAAAGGGCGGCCGTTCTCATTCAAATTCCGGCGCTTGCTGGCCACCGAGCCTACCATCGATCTCGGCGCTGGAGGTGGGGGTGAAGCTCTACGAAGTGGCTGTCGGCGATGCTCGTCCGGACATTAGTGGTGGCCGTGGTTTAAAACCCTACGGGTTGGAGCAATGGTTCGTATGCAGCGTTATTACCAAATGAGGAAGGTAACGGATTTTCTTCGTTATTTTTTTGTGTTATATAATTTAGTTAGTTCTATTAACGAACGTTAATTATATTACATTGTTCAAGAACAGTTTTAATATATAATACCAATGTATAAAAATCTACTTTTTTTTTCTTAAATATATAACATTGTAATAAAAATGTAATTTTTGATTAAATAGCATGGATTTTTCAAATATATATAAAGAAGTGAGTTTTTATTTTCTATTGTTTTAAATTCAGTCTTTAAAATAAAAGAAGGATTTTTTGTAAGTAAATAATAAAAAGATTATATTTTTACAAATAAGAAGATTATGTTTTTCTATATGAAAAGATTACATTTTTATAAAGGAAAAGAACATATTTTTAGAAGCGAAAAGATTAGATAAAAATTCGATTTTTATATATATGAAGTAGCGATAAAAATTCGATTTTTATATATATGAAGTAGCGATAAAAATTCAATTTTTATATATGAAGTGGCGATATTAGAAGGTGATTTTTAAAATATATAAAGCGTTGTTAAAAATATATTTTTAAACATATACCGCGTGAAACAGATCTCGTTGGAAGCACGGTGAAGATTTCTACATATGAAGAGTCGCGGCGAATTGGTTTAGCAAATCTGTGAGAACTTCTCACTTTTAATTTATTTTCTAGTTGAAACATATAGTAGGATGCATACGGTGCTTAGCAGCACCCAACACCCGTCGTCCACAGACCATGGACGACTTGTTTGATTTTGTGTGTTGTGAAAATTGATTGTGATGTGGAATGAAATAAAATAAAATTCTTGTATTGAATAGAATAAAAATTCATGTGTTGAAATAAAATATATATTCATGTGTTGAATAGAATATAAAATTCATGTGTTGAAATAAAATATATATTCATGTGTTGAATAGAATATAAAATATATATTCATGTGTTGAATAGAATAAAAATTCATGTGTTGAAATAAAATATATAATTCATGTGTTGAAATAAAATATATGTTCATGTGTTGAAATAAAATATATATTCATCTGTTGAAATAAAATATATATTCATGTGTTGAAATAAAATAAATATTCATTTACAAATCGAACGATTTGTTTATGTACACTGATTTGACTGATATTGATTGGGACGATAAATTTTACATATCGCCCAACTGCACAAATAAAATATGTGTTTGATTGATTGAAACCCCACACGGGTGTTGGGATGATATTGACGTACACTAATCCCAATTGTTTAGTTGTATGTCAATCGATTGGTTGACAGACTGTGTAAGCATTAATTATTTATATTTAATGCTTATGCAGTTGTGTGGTGCACTCTGGATGATGGTTGATTATTTATCGTTGCTATTATATACATGTGTTGTATAGAACCCATATAATTAACATTATATGGCAATTGATTAGGCCTCATTCCAATTTGGAAAATAAGGAATATTAAAAAAGAAAATTCATGTGTTGAATAGAAAGAAAATTCATAAGTTGAATAGAAAAAAAATTCATGTGTTGAACAGAAAGAAAATTCATGTGTTGAATAGAATAAATATTCATGTGTTGAATAGAACAAATTTTCATGTGTTGAAGAAAATATTCATTTGTTGAGTAGAATAACGAAGTTATTGAAATATATAAAGCCATGTTGATTAGATATGCGCCATTTTGACGTGAACGATATTTATATCGATTTTATTCATTTTTATAATGAATATATGAAAGGAAGTGATTTCAAAATATAACGTTTTGAAAATATTATCATTTATATATAGATGATATGGAATATTCAATTTTGATTAGAAATTGAATAGGAAGTTGAAATCGTTTTGAAAACGAAGTTAAAATGATTTATAAAATACGTTTTAAAAGGAAATCGATGAAGTGTTTATAATATATTATATATATATAATGGCCTGAATAGAACGCGCCGTGCCGCGGCAGTTCGCGAATTTCGACCATTGACTTCGAACGGATATTACGGAAGATCCGACCATCGGATTCTCCTAAAATAGGAACCGTTGGGTTCGTATCGAAAAGAGCTTTCTAACGAATATTAGAGATTTGAAATCTAACAGTTGTATTTGGAATTATGTCCAAATCAAATTTGGAAAAGGTCGCTGTAAGTGTAGTTCGATGGCCGTTGATGGAAATCGACTATACGGGCCTTGATAAAATTATTAAAAATATTAATAATTAGTGTAAATGAAAAACTCCATATTTTAAAAGATAAAAATAGATTTTTATCAAAAGGAACTAGTTTTGAACTAGAATTATAATCCATTTATTTTTTAAATAAATAAATTGGATTTGAAAGGGTTTAAAAGTAACTAGAATTTCCAATAATTGAATTGGAATGGATTTGGATCGAAATTGTCTTTGGAATATTTCGATGTTGGATTTCATGATGATACATACATTGTTATGGGAATTTGAAAGATATATTTCTATCTTTATTTCCAATACGATATTTGTTGGTCGTAGATTTTGATATTGAATATAAGCCGATATATTTTCTATTCAGAGCCTTGTATTTAATATTAAATGGGATTTTGGGTTTATCGTGAACCATGTTTTAAAAGACATTGGTTCTTTAACCCAGTTAAAGACAGGATATGATTTCCCAAGTTAAACAATCGTTAATATTGATTTTTGGGAAGATTAAAACCAAGTGGAGTTTTAATGATTCTTTAATTAGATTGAAATGATCGAGAATGGAGTATCACCAGTTTTGCTCCAAGCGATAGTCAAATCTTTAATTAGATTTGAACGTGAAATGGTAATTGAATTTACCGATAACACCATGGTGTAAGATATGAAGTATGACCAGTTTTACTTCATGGGATGAATAGGTTGGGATTGGGAAATGAAATAAATGATTACTTTGGTAAGGTTCGTTAGTCCCGACTAGTTTGGTTAAACCATAATTTGGTTTGAATTGGTATTCAAAAGAAGATTAAAGAATAAATTTAATGAATTTATATTTGATAAAATTAATGGGAACCTTTCCCAAAGTATAAGAATATTTGAATAAAAGCATATTCTGAATTGGAATGAGGCATATGTTGTGTTTGTGTAACACTTGTTTATTATATACGCGGGTTATTCAGAAAGACCGGGTTTATCCCATTCTGAATAACTGATTCGACGATGTGTCGAGGATGAAGACGGTGGTCGAAGATCGGAGGTCTTCACATCGTTTGGATAATTACTGATGATCTTGATTGGGCTATAAACCCAAGAGGAGGAAATCAGTTGGTGATCGTCCAGACGTACTTGGAGATTGATGGATATGCAAGGTACAAGGTGCCTCCGGTTTCATTCAGACCCAGAACGAACTTGTAAATGGACTATGTATCTGACATTGGATTTTATTCTGTGTGTTTGATTTCTATTAAATATATATCTGCTTGGCGGCGGAGAGTTTATTCTCTTACTTAACGCCCTTCTCTGAGACGTACGAGCTCAGAGGTTATATATTGATGGATATCAATCGCATGGAGTGAATTGCCTGTGTGGCATGCCTAAGTGGCAAATGATCAAGGCTTTTGTTGAAAAGCAGAGTCTTGTGGTTGATGATCAAAGCACGGCCTGTGTGGCATAGCTTTGTGTAGCGTTAATTCGCGAGCCTCACACCCGGTTGTGAACTAGAAACGGGAGAGTATCTCAGGGAGGGCATGCATTTCCTTCTAGTTAGGGTGGTGTCAGTGACCTACCAGCCCTGACATTTATATTATTTTCACCTGTGTGGTTGTTGCTGTTGCAAGGCGCCTTGGATATATCGGTGACTATGTGGAGCCGATGGAGTCATTTGGCTCATTTACGCCCCAAAGGGCGGGGAAACGCAGTGTTCAGGCATAATAATCCACATCGGTGGACCGACCCTGACGATTTAAGGCTTGCCTGAGACTCGGGCTAGACAGTCTCGAATTTGGTGAGGACGATCCCTGGCCTCAGTTCACAGATGGAAATCCAACTTCCAATACGTGACTTTGCAGTTTTGATTGTAGAGCCTAGTATGGCGACATAGTGGTATGGGGTACTTATGCCGTCTATGATTGATACTTATGATTGAAATTGTTTTGACACTATAGACTTATAGTAATAATAAATCATGAAATTTCACGTACCAAGCATTCTTGGCTATTATAAGGTAAAAACCCTATCCTCCGGCTTGCGTTGCATTATGTGATGGGACCTAGGTCTTATAATAGCTTCGTTGTTCTTTATTTAGCATTGCGCTGTTGTTTTATGCACTGGTATTCTTGGGAGGAAACCCGTTCCGTGCTATACGGCATGGTCCCTTGATTTACCTAACCTTAAAATAAAGATTAATAACTGTTTTAGTTCTCACACTAATCACATGACTGACCTGGAGTTTATTATTTTAATCGAAACTCTGGGTGCCTCTATTTTCCGCACGGGCAGCTAGTAGTTTTGGTTTTGCAGATTTATATTCACAGGATCCTGGTTTACAGCTGGAGTGATATCTGAAAAGCTCTGTACCCGTTTATTCTTTTCAATTGTGTTTTATATTATTTTTCCGCTGCTATGTAATAATGTATTGTAATCTCTGATATTTTGTGATGTATATTGTTTATTCATACTCTGTATATTCTTGTATTCTGATGGAATTGTTGAAATTATCAATGAAATGTTCTTTTGTTTGTGTTCCAATGTGTCTTGTCCTCAAAGCTATCCGGGCTTTCCTTCACGGGGAAGTTCGGGTCGTTTCACTGAAACCAACATCAGATCAATACCCAGGAAACCATTCAACTTAGCTAACCTCTAGTTAGTCTCTAATTTCCTTAACTCCATTGGATTTAAGAATAGTGTTAGTGAAGACACCGTTCACGACAAACCCAAAATCCCATTTGATATTAAATTCAAGGCTCTGAATAGAAAATATATCGGCTTATATTCAATATCAAATTCTGAATTCAACAAACATCATATTGCAATAACGATATGTACATCTTCCAAATTCCTCCATAATGCCCGTATAATCACGGAATCGAATATTGAAATATTCCAAAGATAATTTTGATTCAAATCCATTCCAATTCATACATTGGAAATTTTGGTTATTTTTAAAACCATTTCAAATCCAATTTATTTATTAAAAAATATTGGATTATAATTCTAGTTCATAACTAGTTCATTTCGATAAAAATCTATTTTTATCTTTTCAAATATGGAATTTTTCATCCCAATTCTTTCCAAATAATTTCGTATGATTTTACACTAATTATTGACATTTTTAATAATTTTATCAAGGCCTGTACAATCGATTTCCATAAACGGCCATCGAACTGCACTTACGACGACCTTTTCCAAATTTGATTTGGACATAATTCCAAATCCAACCATTAGATTTTAAATCTCTAATATTCATTAGAAATAATTTTTCGATACGAACCCAACGGTTCCAGTTTTAGGAGAATCCGATGGTCGGATCTCCCGTAATGTCCATTCGAAGTCAATGGCCAAAATTCGCGAACTGCCGCAGCGCGGTGCATTCTATTCAGGCCATTATATTATATATGTATATATATAATATATATTTCATCGATTTGCATTTAAGATGTATTTTATAAATCATTTTAAATTCGTTTTCAAAACGATTTCATCTTCATATTCAATTTCAAATCAAAATTGAATATTCCATATCAATAATATATGAATGATAATATTTTCAAACTTCAGATTTTGAAATCATTTCCTTTTCGATGTTCATTATAAAATGAATAAAAACAATATAAATATCATTCACATCCAAATGGCGTTAATCTAATCAACACGGCTTCATATAATTAAATATATTCGTGTCCATCCCAAATCGGACATTAAAATCAGATTTTAATCTTTTGCCGAATATTATTTTAAAATATTCGTTATTTTAAAATATTCGTTCTTTTTAAACTAGAATCAGATACATCCAATTACCATATAATGTTATTATATGGATTTCATACAACACATGTATAGAACAACAACGATAAACAATCTACCACGCTTACAACAGTCTGTCAACCTATCGATTGACATATAACTAAACAGTTGGGATTAGTGTACGTCAAATATCATTCCAACACCCGTGTGGGGTTTCGATCCACAAACACAGATTTTATTTGTGCAGTTGGGCAATGTGTAAAATTTATCGTCCCAATCCATATCAGTCAAATAGGTGTACATAAACAAAATGTCCGATTTGTAAATGAATTTTTTTTTATTCAACACATGAATATATTATTTTATTCAGCACATGAATATTTTTATTTTATTCAACACATGAATATTTTTATTTTCCATTCCACATCACAAACCAAATTCACACAAACAAGTCAATTCAAACACATAATCAAACAAACAAGTCGTCCATGGTCTGTGGACGATGGGGAACAATTCATATATGCAGTTATGAAATAAATAACTGTATAAAATAATTTTGGCGAGACGTTCTCACCTTTAGTTTCCATTCCAATGCAGTCTTCCACGCTGTTCATATTAAAAATCACATTTTTAATATGATGTTTATATATTTAAAAATCGCTATTTTTATACCGCTACTTCTATAAAAATCCTATTTTTATTTCATTACATATAAAAAAATCATATTTTTAAATCGTTACATATACAAAAATCATATTTTTATTATGTTAAAAACCATATCTTTCTTATATTGCTACTTATATATAAAACCACATTTTTATTCAAAGTTATATATATAATAAAAATCATATTTTTATATCGAAGCTATTTTACTTTTATAACAAAGTTATATTTATAAGAATCATATTTTTAAACTAGGTCATTTATAATAAAAACCATATTTTATATTTGTAAAAACAGTGCCAATTTCATTTTACAAACAATGCTAATTTTAATTTACAAAATTAGTGCTATTTTTATTTTATAAAAATTGTTAATTTATATTTTACAATTAATAAATAAATTAAAGTCAATCTGAAATTTTAAAACCATATTTTTAAACAAAATATTTTGCTTAAGAAAAAAATAAAAATAAAAATAAAACCCTTAATCATGTTTAACAGTGTCTTCTTCCTTTTACATTTCAGCCCGTCGCTCTTCATCTTCATCGATATGGAAATCCGTCGCCGCCTTGCCTGGTCCACCTGGGACCGATCGGAGTTGCCCCCATGAACCGCCGCAGCGTCGCCCCTCCACGCGCCCAACCCTGGCCCACTCATAACCATCCTCCGCCCTAGAAATGACCTCAACCGCTGCTGTTTCCTGAGCAAATTCCGACACCCATGGTCGTCTAAAACCCATCACCACCGTTAGTATTCGAGATCTCACGAGGATGACCATTTTTGCTTCAGAAGATTCTTCAATTCATTCGTGGATTTAAAGAAATCGAGAAAGGAAGTTTTGAACGATGAATCATTGTTCCTTTTGAGGGTGTCGGCACTGAAGAGGAAAATAGAAATAGGGTTTTTAATCTTAGCCAATGAGGGTTTTTCTTTTCTATTTATAAATATTTTTATTTCCAAAAATAGTAACTTTTCCATTCGACCTCCATATCGAACCCACCAACTGTCGCTCCTAGCTAATTACCCCTATTCCGAACACAATGGCATATGTTTTGTAAGCCAATTCTAATGTTTTGATCAGTTTTTCTTTAAATTAAAATATAAATCAATATATATTAAATTTTAATGTACATTTCAATTTACTAGGGCCGCAAACTGACTCTAAAAATTCCCGAAAAATTATTTCTAGCTTCGTATTGACGATACGGTCCTAACAAAACTAATTTCGTCAAATTTGAAGACCCTTTGAAAAGTGGCCATTTTCTGGTCGATCCAAATTGACAGAAACTGACAAAACACGTTTTCCTTTTCCACGCTCACATATTGATCTCAAAAAATTGCGAAAATTGGAATCTAGCAATGACTTGACATCCTGGATCCAAAAAAAGTGGTTTTGTCGAAAACGGAGGTCGTTCGCAAAACGGTTATTTTTAAGGGCTATATTTCCATAGTGACTATTCTGAAATTTCAACTGGGCATAACTTTTTATTCCCGCTTTGAAATTTGGATTTTTCAGATTTGTTGGAAAGATATTTTCAAATAAATTCAAATATTTCTGGTTTCACTAAAATCCGGTTTATTTTGAATCCTGTACACTCATTTGAAATTTGAAATCAAATTTTCAAACTACCGCGCCATTTCCTATTCCTTTTATAATTAAATAAATATTTATATTCAAACTTCGATTTAAATAAATATATACGTTCTAATTCTATTCAAAATAAATTTCTAGTCATTATTATTTAAAATAAATCATTTTAATTATTCAAAATTCATTAAAATTTCCAAAATAAAAATTTTAAGTTGGGTCAGATTTTCCGGGTTGTTACAATCTCCCCCACTTAAAATCTTTTCGTTCTCGAAAAGGAACGGAGCTGAAAGATGTTTAACAAACCAACTCAACTTTTCGTTTGGCTTTCATTCTTCAAGTTTTCAGTTTCTAAGAATTTTCCAATTCTTCAAAAATTTGGCTAACACCATAAATTTTCGAAAAATTTCGCCATAATCTCCTTTGTACGGGGAGCATTGGGAAAATCCCCAAACCGCCACGCAGGTCCTCTCATCTCAAAAAGAAAAAGAAAAAGCTAATCGGCTCATAAAATCATCCAAACCCAATAAATTAGTAAACATGTACCTATTTGTCGAGCATATAATTTTATTCCTCCTCTCTAGCCTCCTTAAATCAGTTCAACGTTTGACACAATTTGATTATAGTTACCGTTCATGTTCATATTGGTTTCATTATTCTAATTAGTGAAACTAATAATCAAACGACACAACTAGCAGTCAATTAGTTGATTAGATTTTCCAACATGTATCTTTTACATATATAGTCAAAATCATGTTTTTGATGCAAAATCACAACAAATAATCCTATTTAATTTTGGTTCTCACACCAGTCAATTGGAGATATATAGACATCCCACTTTTGAAACTCGAACATAAATTCTGATGATACTCGAGTAATCATCAGAATCATCTCTGGTGACTAGAGTGTGATTCTACATCTGTCCAGTAAATTTGAGGATTCAAACACACGTTAAGTACGCGTATATTCAAAATCTTCATATACTCGATTGTCCAAATTCAATATAAAATAAATATTCAAATACGAATAATATGGTTTAAATTTTCAAAACAAAATTTGTTTTAAAAACACTACTCTTCACACTCGTTCTAGGATACTACTGATCCCATCTCTAACGAGTCATCCTTATTGGATATTACTAATCCAATCTCTGATGAATTCTTTCGTTTGGTTCTAATATGTCTTGTTCTTGAGCTCTGTAAACCAAAGCTCTGATACTAACTATAACGACCCGAACTTCCCCGTAAAGAAAAGCCCGGATTGAATTGAGAACATGACAAATCAGAAGACAAACAGAAGAACATTTCATTGCTTATTACAATAATTTACATCAGAGTACAAGAATATATAGAGTATGAACAACTAATATACATTAGATAAATATCAGAGATTTACAAATTACAATGCAGCGGAAAATAATACAAAACACAACTGAAAGGGATATACAGATATAGAGCTTTCTGAATATCATTCCAGCTGTAAACCAGGATCTTGTGAATATAAATCGGCAAACCCAAAACTACTAGCTGCCCTGTGGAAAATAGGGGCACCTAGAGTTTAGGTTAAAACAATAAATTCTAGGTTAGTCATGTGACTAATGTGAGAACTAAAATAGTTATTTAAAACTTTACTTTAAATCAGATATATCAAGGGACCACGCCGTATAACACAGAATGGGTTTCCTCCCAAGAACACCAGTGCATATAACAAAACATCGCAATGCTTTTTGGAAAAATGGAGCTATTATAAGACTCAGTTCCCATCACACAATGCAACGCAAGCCGGAGGATAAAGTTTTACATTATAATAGCCAAACATGCTAGGTACATTTAAAACAAATCATTTTGATACTATTATAGTGTAAAGTGTATGAAAACAACTTCAAATATAAATGTATCAATCATATACGGCATTACCGTCCCATGCCACTATGTCGCCAATAGTATACAACTAAAACCGTAAATGTCGTATTGGAATTTGGATTTCCATCTGTGAACCAAGGCAAAGGGATCATCCTGTGCTAATTCGAGACTCTCTAGCCCAAGCCTCAGGAACAACCGCAACTGCACCTTGGATCGTCAGGGCCGGTCCACTCAACGTGGATTAAAATGCCTTTACTCTACGTTTCCCCGCCCTATGGGGCGTAAGTCTGGTCTGTATAAAGACCATATCATCCATCGGCCCGTAATGCCGATATAACCGAGGCGCCTCGCTATCCATCATCCACATAAGTAAAACGTCTGGGCATGCAAAACCCAAACACCACTCCTAGCTAAAAGGAAACACATGCCCTCCCTGATGCCCTCTCCCGTTTCTGGTTCACACCGGGGTGTGAGGCTCGCGAATTAATGATACACAAAGCTATGTTATATTAAAGTCATGCTTTGATCATCAACCACAAGCCTCTGCTTTTCAACAGAAGCCTTGATCATTTGCCACTCAGGCATGCCACACAGGAAATTCACTCCATGCGATTGATGTCTATCGATATACAACCTCTGATCCTGTACGTCTCAGAGAAGTGTGAAGTAAGAGAATGAATTCTCCTTCACCGGGCAAATGTATATTTAATAGAGATCAATCAAAACAGAATAAAATCCAATATCAGACACACAGTCCATTTACAAGTTCGTTCTGGGTCTAAACGAAACCTGAGGCAACTTATTCCTTATCTCGTATGTCCAATACAGGAGAGAGGTCGTCGCATATCCGGTCGATCTCCAAGTATGTCTGGACGATCAGCACTTATTACCTCGTCTTGGGTATACAGCTCAATTAAGACATCAGTAATCATCCAAACGATGTGAAGACCTACGGTCTTCAACCACTGTCCTCATCGTCGACTCATAGCCGATTCAGTTATTCAGAATGGGATAAACCCGGTCTTTCTGAATAACTCGCGTATATGATAAACAAGTGCTATAAAAACAACATACGCCTCATTCCGATTCTAAATATTCTTTTATTTAAATATTCGTATCCTTTGGGAAATGTTCACATTAATTTTGTCAAAGATAAATTCTTTAAATTTATTCTTTAATATTCCTTTGGAAATCAATCCATACCAACTTATGGTTTATCCAAACTAGTCGGGATTAGCGATCCTTACCGAAGTAACCATTTGTTTAATTTTTCAACCAATTCATCCCATGAAGTAAAACTAGTAATACTTCATATCTAACACCAAGGTGTTATTGGTAAAATTAATTACCATTTAACGTTTAAATCTAATTAAAGATTTAACTAACGCTTGGGGAAAACTGGTGATACTTTATTCTCGATCATTTCTTGGATTTGATAATTTTAGTTATCAAATTAACCTTTCAATCTATTTAAAGATTCATTAAAACTCTAATTCGGTTTTAATTTCCAACAATCATTACTTAATGATTTTTCCAATTCAGGAAATAAATCCTTTCTTTAACTGGTTTAAAGAACTAATGTCATTTAAAACACCGTTGACGATAAACCCAAAATCACATTACATTAATTATGGAATTTTCACGGAAATACAAACCAATATATAATCGATATCAATTTCCGTATCTGACTAAAATTATAGATGGAATAACGGTAAAGCCTTTTAAATTCCATATATATTATCAGTCTTCCTCCACAGAAGTTCATTTTGATTATTATCAAATCGAATCCCATTCCATTCCAATTTATTTTATTTAACTAGAAAATTTTTACTTTGGAAATTCCATTAAATCTTATAATAAAGATTTATAAATTCCAAATCACATTTCACTGCAAATCGGGTTAAAGAACGAATGTCGTTAAAACAAAGTTCACAATAAACCCGATTTACATTCCATTTCATTTCCAATTAAATGTTCATTAATTGGTAATTCTTCATTAAATCTAAGTTAAAAGACTTATTCTCTTCGCATGGGTTTCAGAACAGTGTTAATGAAGACACCATTCCATCAGTCTCTAACCGTAAATTAGTAAGAGAACAATTCCCTAAGTATTAATCCCGAAAGTCGAAACCAACATCAGATCAATACCCAGGAAGCCATTCAACTTAGCTAATCTCTAGTTAGTTTCTAAATTTTTTAACACCATTGGGTTTAAGAACAGTGTCAGTGAAGACACCGTTCACGACAAACCTAAATCCTATTTGATACTAAATACAAGGCTCTGAATAGAAAATATATCGGCTTATATTCAATATCAAATTCTAAATTCAACAAACATCATATTGGAATAACGATATATATATCTTCCAAATTCCTCCACAATGCCCGTATAATCACGAAATCCAATATCGAAATATTCTGAAGATAATTTCGATTCAAATCCATTCCTATTCATATATTGGAAATTTTGGTTATTTTTAAAACCATTTCAAATCCAATTTATTTAATAAAAAATATCGGATTATAATTCTAGTTCATAACTAGTTCATTTCGATAAAAATATATTTTTATCTTTTCAAATATGGAATTTTTCATCCCAATTCTTTCCAAATCATTTCTTATGATTTTACTCTAATTATTGATATTTTTAATAATTTTATCAAGGCCCATACAGTCGATTTCCATAAACGGCCATCGAACTGCACTTATAGCGACCTTTTCCAAATTTGATTTGGACATAATTCCAAATCCAAACTTTAGGTTTCAAATATCTAATATTCGTTAGAAATCTCTTTCGATACGAACCCAACGGTTCCGGTTTTAGGAGAATCCGACGGTCGGATCTCCCGTAATGTCCATTCAAAGTCGATGGTCGAAATTCGTGAATTGCCGCAGCGCGGCGCGTTCTATTCAGGCCATTATTTTATATATATAATATATATTTCATCGATTTCCATTTAAAACGTATTTTATAAATCGTTTTAAATTCGTTTTCAAAACGATTTCAACTTCATATTCAATTTCAAATCAAAATTGAATATTCCATATCATTAATATATGAATGATAATATTTTCAAACTTCAGATTTTGAAATCAATTCCTTTTTGATATTCATTATGAAATGAATAAAATCGATATAAATATCGTTCACGTCCAAATGACATTAATCTAATCAACACGGCTTCATATAATTAAATATATTCATGTCCATCCCAAATCGGACATCAAAATCAGATTTTGATCTTTTACTGAATATTATTTTAAAATATTCGTTATTTTAAAATATTCATTATTTTAAAATATTCATTCTTTCTGAACTAGAATCAGATACGACCAATTACCATATAATGTTATTATATGGATTTCATACGACACATGTATAGAACAACAACGATAAATAATCAATCATCATCTAGAGTGCATTCTACACTGTATAAGTATTAATTATAAATAATTAACGCTTACAACAGTCTGTCAACCTATCGATTGACATACAACTAAACAGTTGGGATTAATGTACATCAAATATCATCCCAACACCCGTGTGGGGTTTCAATCCACAAACACAGATTTTATTTGTGCAGTTGGGCGATGTGTAAAATTTATTGTCCCAATCCATATCAGTCAAATAGGTGTACATAAACAAATCGTCTGATTTGTAAATGAAAATTTATTTTATTCAACACATGAATATATTATTTTATTCAACACATGAATATTTTTATTTTATTCAACACATGAACATTTTTATTTTCCATTCCACATCACAAACCAAATTCACACAAACAAATCAATTCAAACACATAATCAAACAAACAAGTCGTACATGGTCTGTGGACGACGGGGAACAGTTCATATATGCAGTTATGAAATAAATAACTGTATAAAAATAATTTTGGCGAGAAGTTCTCACCTTTGGTTTCCACTCTGCCAGTTTTATATCTGAATTTAAGAACAGTCAGGATTAGCCTGCCATTCCAATGCAGTCTTCTCTACGTTGTTCATATTAAAAATCACATTTCTAATATGATGTTTATATATTTAAAAATCGCTATTTTTATATCGCTACTTCTATAAACATACTATTTTTATTTCATTACATATAAAAAAAGTCATATTTTTATATCGTTATACATATAAAAATCATATTTTTATTATGTTAAAAACCTTATCTTTCTTATGTTACTACTTATATATAAAACCACATTTTTATTCAAAGATATATATAATAAAAATCATATTTTTATATCGAAGCTATTTTACTTTTATAACAAAGTTGTATTTTTAAGAATCATATTTTTAAACTAGGTCATTTATAATAAAAACCATATTTTGTATTTGCAAAAACAATGCCAATTTCATTTTACAAACAATGCTACTTTTATTTTACAAAATTAGTGCTATTTTTATTTTATAAACATCGCTAATTTATATTTTATAACTAATAAATTAATTAAAGTTAATCTGAAATTATAAAACCATATTTTTAAACAAAATATTTTGCTTAAGAAAAAAATAAAAATAAGAATAAAAACAAAACCTTAAGTGTCTTCTTCCTTTTACATTTCAGCCTGTCGCCCTTCATCTTCATCGATATGGAAATCCACCGCCGCCGCCTTGCTTGGTCCACCTGAGACCAATCAGAGATGCCCCCACGAACAGCCGAAGCATCGCCCCTCCATGCGCCCAACCCTGGCCCACTCGCAACCATCCTCCGCCCTAGAAATGACCTCAACCTCCACTGCTTCCTGGGTAAATTCCGGCACCCATGGTCGTCTAAAACCCATCACCACCGTCAGTATTCGAGATCTCATGAGGATGACCATTTTTGCTTCAGAAGGTTCTTCAATTCATTCGTGGATTTAAAGAAATCGAGAAAGGAAGTTTTGAACGATGAATTGCCGTTTGTTTTGAGGGTATCGGCGCTGAAGTAGGAAATAGAATTAGGGTTTTTAATCTTAGCCAATGAGGGTTTTTCTTTTCTATTTATAAATATTTTTATCTCAAAAATAGCAAATTTTCCATTCGACCTCCATATCGAACCCACCGGCTATCGCCCCTAGCTAATTACCTCCATTCCGAACATAATAGGATATGTTTCGTAAGCTATTTCTAATGTATGGATCAGTTTTTCTTTAAATTAAAATATAAATCAATATATATTGAATTTGAACGTACATTTTAATTTACTAGGGCCACATACTGACTCTAAAAATTCCCAAAAAATTATTTCTAGCTTCGTATTGACGATACGGTCCTAACAAAACTAATTTCGTCAAATTTGAAGACCGTTTGAAAATTGACCATTTTCTGTTCAATCCAAATTGACTAAAACTGGCAAAACACGTTTTCTTTTGTCACGCTCACATATTGATCCCAAAAATTACGAAAATTGGAATCTAGCAATGACTTGACATCTCGGATCCAACAAAAGTGGTTTTGTTGAAAACGAAGGTCGTTTGCAAAATGGCTATTTTTAAGGGCTATATTTCCATGGCGACTATTCTGAAATTTCAACTAGGCATAACTTTTTATTCCCGTTATGAAATTTGGATTTTTCAGATTCGTTGGAAGGATATTTTCAAATAGATTCAAATATTTCTGGTTTCACTAAAATCCCTTTTATTTTGGATCATGTACATTCATTTGAAATTTGAAATCGAATTTTTAAACTACCGTGCCATTTCCTATTCCTTTTATAATTAAAATAAATATTTATATTCAAATTCGATTTAAATAAATATATACGTTCTAATTCTATTCAAAATAAATTTCTAGTCATTATTATTTAAAATAAATCATTTTAATTATTCAAAATTCATTAAAATTGCCAAAATAAAAAATTTAAATTGGTTCTGATTTTCCGGGTTGTTACAAATAATCTGCAACACTCGGTGAGTGTTTCAAGTTGATAATCTGCAACACTCACTGAGTGTTTCAGTTTGATAATCGGCAACACTCGGTAAGTGTTTCAAGTTGATAATCTGCAACACTCGTTGAGTGTTTCAAGTTCATAATTAACAACACTTATTGAGTGTTTCAGCCATAAATATGCAAAAGATACCATCTGTAACATAAATACGAATATTAATTATCAATATTGGCAAATTTTTAATAAACATAACCATAAATTTGCTTCAAAGATGTAATCTAGTTACATCTTAATTGTCAAAACAACAAAGTAATCAATCTCAAGACAATATTAATACACAACAAAGAGTTATACATAAAGTGATGTTTGCTATTAAAAAATGGTCAAATGGTAATCTAATAAGTTCAAGCACTTAGAAAAAACATGCAAATATAGCCAATCACCTACAAGTCAAGCAAATAATAAGAAGTTAGAAATGGGTAGATTGTCTAAAGATAAAGATCATAAGATGTAGGATTTTTAAAAAGCATACGAAGTCTAGTTTTGTTTACCATGGAATAAAAAATACAGAGTAATTATATTATTACGTCTATTAGAACCCATATCTTTAAGCAGTGTAAATAGAATAATATCTATTATCTAATGCCTTTTTATCAAGAATAAAATATTGTTAAACTATAAGATTTGTAAATAAAATACTTGAATTAAACAATAAACTGTGAAAATATACCTTTGAACAATGTTGTCAGCTGCAAGAACTGTAATGCAGTCTTACCAAAAAATTGAACAAACTGTGGAAAAAAACTCTATTAGATATAAACATACCTTTTGTTTAGTATTCAGAATAAACAACAACACAAATTTGTTATAAATACAGTAGTTATGACAGAAGCAAGTACTTTTAGACTTCAAGCACCAATTTACAAACTTTAATATGAACCATTCTTCTTGGGAAATGCTAATTCACAGCAATATATGAAACTACGTGCCGAAGATGTCACATAAAATATGAGCTGATATGCGTATTAACGAATAAGTCGAAGTTGAAGACATACATTGACAAAAAATGTACTTCCAATGTAGAACAAGAGCATGATGAACTAGATCTCAACTGAGATCCAGGCTTAGAAAATTTGTTGCATGATTAATCACAATGAATTAAGTTTTAAAAAAGTTAATATTCATGGCGATTCTCGTATGATTGCAGCAATGATCATGTAACCTAATTTAGAAACCTTCGGCTCAAACTTAAAAAAAAGGCGACCAATTTTTGTATTGGATTTCTGTGATACCATGTTCATAGCCAAAAGAGTGTATAAGACTATAAGCTCTTGCTTATTTTAAGTATTACATTAAAACATGAATTCATTTTGATTACCCGATTTGACACAGGTTTCAACATTAAGTATATCAAACTATGAAAACAACAATGCTTCTTGAACCGCAAATATATAAGTCAATTAATACGGTAGTATTCTCAGTCATCAGATTTTATTGACTCGGTGAATTCCTACCGTACAATTTCAGATTTGCATAATTAGACCATTAATTTCTTGATGGAACATATCCTCCACCCTAAGATTAGCTTTGGACTGTCCTTTTATCCTATTGTACACACACAAACAGAAACCTAAAATAGGATTTTTTTTATTTATTTATTTTTTTGGGGATGCATTTTTTTAATCAGGCGTATAAATGCAAGAATAATTTGACACTTTACAAGGACTTTTAACCCAAAAGAATTCACCAATAAAAATGTTGATCAAATAAGTACCTTACAAGATTTTTCTCTCACTGAATGTTTGAAGAAAAGAAATTAATACATCAGTAGTCCTTGAAGGATCGCTCCAGAAAGAACCAAAACGTTTGTTATGATTATCCAAAAATTCTTTCCATTCTCCTTTGTTGCCTTTCAATCCAGATTTCTAAATGAATTTTACAACCTCAGCAAGCACCTGGCAGAAATAAATAGTTACATGCAAAAGATAATGTATACGTGTTCTGTGACTTCCTAACATAAAACCATTTGAGTGAGACTTTATAAAAAGGCCAGTTCAATAGTAGAGGTTTTTTGAATCTCAAAATAAACTTGTGAGAAATAATATAGCTCTGAAAACAAGTGGATCTAAAGCATGACTTCAGCTCTCATGTTCATTTGTATGATACCAGTGCATCATACATACTTCACAATATAAAATTATTCAAATGAATATAGAAGCTACTGAATCAGTTAACACATATCGGCCCCTCAAATTTTCAAATATATCACTCACTCAACCTTTTGATTTTGTCTTCAAATAGTTAGGAAATAAAAACATTTCACAAATCAATTTACAACTCCCCCATGTATTAAAATAAAATCAACGATTGAGACATTTAAGGTGGGAAATAGGAATCATTTTCATGTATCAAACTTATAAACAATCATCAAAATCCAAATTTAATATTAGTGAATTCAATTTCACATATAGATCCAACCTGAAACATGTATCCATGATTAAAAATGTATGCAAGATGGAGGTGTTAGATTATCACAAACAACCATCTTCCAATCATTAGGTTTGTCAATTTTTTGGATCTGTAATCATAAAAAGAAAGCAAACCAGCATCAAGCAAATTTTGCATCAGATGAAGTTATATTCTACTGTTAGAGCTTCAGACATCACTAGTGCTACCTTAGGTTGATGTAGAGGTCATTAAGATTTAAAAGAGGTCGCACTTCTACATTCAAAAAATTCTAGTATTCAAATAACTCATGCTAAATTGCTCTTTCCAAATAACTCATACTAAGCAGCCCAAATCCCTAGAGCTTCAACTCAACCAACTTCAACACGTTGCTCTTTCCAATCGTCACATAACTCCAAAACCAAATGTTTAATGATGATATAACTAATAAAGAAACCATAAGTGCCCTTTATGCTATTCAAATTCAGTGATGTCTATGATTAACCAAAGATTTTATAATTAAAAAAGGCCAATTAATATTTCCTTTCCTGTATGGTCTAGAACCTGACCTGAGATTTACCCAACTACGTATATAATAACTAACACCAAGGTATAGATGTTTACCTAATTGCATATACTGGAAGGTCAATCAATATTTCTTCCACTGGGTAATTCTTTATTTTGCAAATAAGAAGAAAAATTGTCACATAGAATCCCAGGCAAACGTATCAAGTAAAAATTACATGTAAAATACCCGAAAACAAAATGAAATTCATGAAGTTTCCTTTACCTTAGTATAGCCCTTATGAAAGATTTCAAATAAGGTAGCATCAGAGCATGAAGGAGGCATGAAAGAAAAGGCAAAATGGAAGTGGTGGTCAAAACAGTTTGGGAGAACCGAGTGGAAGAGACAATGTAGTAGTCACGAGGTGGCTGATTGGTTGTCACAAGAACTGAAATGGACTGACAAAGGCACATGTCGATCGAAGAATAGCAGTTTTGTAGTGTGTGAGAGCCTTCGACTTCCACTAGCTGCACATAGTGATTTTGGATTCTAAAGTTGATGCAATTTACAAGTCCCACATTGGATATTCTGAATCTATATGTTTTTCCTAAAAACAAAAGTTAGCCTTGTATGGTGCATATATTCATCGTACATGGCTGCTTGAAGTATATCAGCTAAAGGTCTAGAGACTGAAACTGCTAATTACATATAATATAGTACAAGTTCAATACAGAAATAACGGTACTGTATAAAAGCAAGTTAATACCTTGATCAACCGTAAATGTGTTCCCATTCCATCCTCTACCATTGATGAGAAGTCCATGAGGAAAAGGAAGACCTTGTCCATAGACGAACCTCCTCCTCGATACCTTTATAATAAGTCAAGAACAAAAAAGATCAACAAATAATGCCCACAGATCGATGATAAAAGTAATATATATATATATATATATATATATATATATATATATATATAACTGATATTACGCTGAGGTTGAAGTTTTTTCTGAAAGTGAAAGGAACAGGTACCGCCAGGACTTCCTTCTCTTCCTGTTTGTTTTGATAAAAAATATATTCAAACAAATTGTAAGAAGAATAATAATTGCATGTTTTACTTTGTTTATTCTTCCATTCAAACAATTTTGATATGTTTAATTTTGTGATAGAAATAAGACTTCTAAACAACATACTAATATGATCCAGAAGGTAACAATTAACTTACAAATTATACAAGAGTATGTTCTTAATAGTTATTAACACATTAAAGTTGAATGATCATACATGAATGAACCAATAAGATGATAAATTTAAGGTAGGCCACCAAGTTCATACAATTAATGAGTTCTCAAGTTTATATGCATAAAGCTCAACTTCTTGCATCAGTTGTAGATTTCTAGGTACGTTCTAATGAAATGGCTTGATTCCAGTTTTGGAGTTTAGAGTGTAACCCATCTTGAAATGTTAAACCTACGACCCTCTTCGTTATCATTTTTGTGAAGCCTAACCATTTTGACCATTCTTCTCATCTTGTGTAATTTATTGGTGGATTACCAGGCTGAATCTACATCTTCCTTTTTTTCTCTTTATATATAGTCCAAAATAGAGTTGAAATCTGCTCCTTGGGAACAATCATAAACATAATTACCACTTTAGCATAACAATTTTAATTCAGGTTTACCCTTTTTAATCAGATAATATGCCGTCAGTTATTTCATGTTGACTTTGCTTGGGGTTGTCCTAGCCGGCCTACTCCAACAAAATGTTAATAGTTTTTATCCAAAATTACCAACATTGTAGGTAAAAACTTACCTAGTTTTTACCTAAGGCCTTTTATTGATACTTCGCCAATGCCTTAGAAATAGTTCGGATAAGGAGGAAACTTTTCATGAAACTCGAGATATTTAACGCAGCGCAGGAAAATAGAAATTAGCGACTGCACATCCTCCTCTAAATTAATCATCCTCAATAGCAAGAAAGAAAAGATAATACTTGAAAGAAAGAAGATAATAAAATAAGGAAGAAAAGCTTTGGATATCATACCACATAGACCATTGACATCGAGGTTTTAATGTTTACATCCGTGCAAATACCCATGCAACCAGTCAATTATATATCACTCTATCCAGATGTATATAATCATGATTTTAATGTTTACTTCATTCACCGAAATAGATGAACAACACACTAAGCTGATAGAAAAGTGCTGATAAGCACAAAATGAAGTTCAAGTAAATATTAACCAATACAAAATACATAGTAATGTAAAGTGATTATCTTCATCAAATTTTTAGGAAGTTCTGTGTATCCAACTCATCGTTGACTTCAGGCTTAAATACAAACAGAAAATTCACTTATAGAAAGTGAAACGTCGAACGACTATAAAAAAGCTACTAGCTGTTCAAGGGCAATACAGAACAACATAATGAGAATTATCAAGATGATCAGATAGTTATATAAGTGCCTGATGCAGTTGAAAAAAGAATCCACACCTGAAATTGACAATAAGGAAGAGTACCATGTCAGATCAGGAGATAAAATTGATGCACCTAAGGATAAACCGACCCAAAACACTAAATTTATACAACAGCAGCACCCAATCA
This sequence comes from Allium sativum, assembly GCA_030737875.1. Lineage (NCBI taxonomy): Eukaryota > Viridiplantae > Streptophyta > Magnoliopsida > Asparagales > Amaryllidaceae > Allium > Allium sativum. Next base: position 569,139,360 of record CM060922.1, read on the forward strand.
CCCTGCCAGCACAACTAAAATAAAGTAATTTGTAAAATTTTGTTTACATAAACATGACTAAGAATATGGAGAAAAGGTAAATTAAGAGAAATTATATTATTACTTTAGTAACATGAAATGCATATAAGTTTACCAATATTACGAAGACATAAGGAGAGGGAATGTCTTACACAAATACAACCCAAATACTTTCAACCTATTAAAGCAAGCATGCCAATACACCTAATATCTCAAGCCGATCTTAGGCCAGCAACTTGCAGCAATAACATACACCTCTGGATTGAACTACCCATCATCTAGCAACAAAGCATTAACATTGCTTCTTTCAATACAACTAGCTGTAAACATTTTGCTTTGTTCACTTTTACCTTTCTCGTTTCATATATCATCATAGTGACGATCCTCGATATTTGTAATAGCTAATTCCCAACAAATTTTTATACAGAATTTATTTTTGTTTAATAAACGATGAGTGCTCTCCTCAGATGAGGACTACTCTTTCATCAAAATTCAGGAACATTATTTAATGATTAATACAGTCTTCAATAATAACTTTTATGCATGATTCAATATGCTTTATTTTTTTCATTGTTAAGTATATTTTCTTGAAATGTAAAAAACGTTATACTAAAATAGAAAATGAAATCAACTTCTTTGCATGCATCTGACCCACAACTTTGAGGAGAAGACTATAAAAACAAAATTACTAATTTTACATCTAGAAAAAAGCAAAAAAGAATTTATTTACTCAACAATCATACACTATTGTACATTTTCCTAACATAATTTCTATCCTACGCACAGCTACAAGCCCATCACTTCATGCACAAATTCCTTTCAACACATAATCTTGAAGCAATATTCACGTCTAGATGCTTTAAATATTTATTGCGTCTGATATACTACTTATAATGATACCTACGAAGAAATCAAAGAAGTGGAATGTCAACATACTAAACAGCGATGCGACCTGCTGTCATCCTTGGTTTATTCTTATCGAATGGATTAAGAAAATAAAGGTATTAGAACAATCAAGCACAATTACATCACGCCGATGATCGACCCTTGATACAGTATGCTATGTGAATTTTTACACTAATGTAATTTAAACATCTAAACACCAGGCCTTAACATGTAGAAGAAAATAATCTTACAAGAAAATTATGAGAAATAAATGCTTTAGGCTCCCAAGACAAGATCTCTGTAAATTGCTTTGTTCTTGCCTCCATTCCTTTCCTGAAAACAAAGTCAATTCCATCAAACAGAACCAATAATCATCTAGATGCCAAATGACACAAAAATCATAAAAAATGGAGACGAAAATTACTTTTCACTACTAATTAGCCATGAATCATGTATGAGCAGATTTAGGGGAATTATTAGACCTGATGCGAATAGAAAAAATGCCGAAAGTAAGAGCGAGTACCATGGGGCACTATAACACCCCGAATTTTCTGTTAACTGTAACTTACCAAATTAAAGATGATGGAATTAAGGCTGCTTGAGTTAGAGTCCGAGTTTGCGTAAAACGAATACCGTATGAAGAAGATATGGACGAACGAAGTTAGGCAGAAAAACCAGAAACGGGCCAGAATGCACTGGCGCACTTGGGAAGTGCGTCAGAACAAAATTACACTGGCGCACTTGGGAAGTGCGCCAGTACAAATTTGCACTGGCGCACCTGCCAAGTGCGCCCAGGCCAAGCAGAAACCTGCTTGGTCAGGCCCTGGCTGGCCTGGTCGGGTTCTGGTCGATTTTTGAGGCTTGGCTGTGTCACTAGAGCTTACATGTCGCTTTCTGATTGGTTTCTCTTGAGATGGATGGTCTGGATTCACTCTAGCTTCATCGACGGCTCTAATCAGTTTAAAATTCTATAAATACAACTCAAATCTAAACCTAAATTCACACAAATAATATAGTACTAGAGCCGTCATGCTGCTGGGAAGAAACTAGGAATGGCCGTCAGTTAGAAAGCTTAGAGACAAGCCAATACTAAAGTAAAACACGAATCAAAACAACGTTAGTCTACCCAAAGGAAAGCATATCAAATTAAGAACTCAGAATCTAGAATTCAAGTTCGTCGTTTGTTGTAAGTATAGTGATTTTTCCGATGAGAATAAAACTAAGACTTGATTCGATGTAAATTGGAAGTGGAATTGTGCTATTATGTAACGACGATGTTAACTCATATCTATGTATTGAAATGATTGTGTTGTGAATGGAATTGGGATGTTTGTGGTATAATTAATATTGCTGTTGATCCTATTTTGCTTTTAGAATGAAAACAACATCACAAGCAAGTTGTATAGTTCATGTTTATGTGATTATATAGGTTGTTTGTGATTAGAACCTCATGTATATACTTTATGCTAGAACCTTTATGCCTAAATGGTTATGTTCATATACATGCTCCTATGTTTATACAAAAGTTGCAAGTTCCTAATTGGATCTATGTCAAGATCCACTTTAGTACATGTTTCATGTTGTAATTAGATATATGATTGGAACTAGTTCACACCCTTGTCATAAAGTTATACATACTTATGAAAATGTCATATTCTTGTCATATGCTAGTGATGTTCGATGTTATGCCTAGATCCAAAACATGTTTAGACTTATGTTGTCTAAATCATATGCTAATTTATGTGACACCTATTTGGTTAGATCCCTATTTCAATGCAAGTTCACATATATGTAAGTTGATTTAGGCTATGTTGCAAATTCACATGTATGTTGATTTAGTCTACGTTGCAAATTCACACCTATGACATTCATGTTGACTATTTTGCAAGTTCACACCTATGATGTTCATATTTACTATGCCAAAAATGCCAAGTTTACACCTCTGTCATGTTTATGTTAATGAACTTCTTTATGCCAATTTTGTGTATGCTAAATTAGGCTAAGTTTTCAGCCTAATATTATAGGTTGAAAATCATGCGAACGTAAAATTAGGCTAAGATTGTTAGCCTAATATTTAGACGGGGTAACGTTGGGAAAATTTAAAAATATATGAAATTGGCATGTTTGACACATGCCAAAATTAGTGGCATTTAAACGGTATAATTTCTTATACCAAAAACGTTAAACTTGGAAAAGTGGGCCATGACATTTAATTTACATATAGTAAGTAATAAAGACAAATATGTAAATATAGAAAATACGAATATGCTTAACACGAGGTTGGATTGAGTTGTGATGTAAACATGCCCGGAACCGCACGGCTATCCAGTAGTCACACCAATACCTATCCAATGTGGGTGGTTAAGCATTGAGCCCAATAAGGATCCGAGGTTAGACTGAGTTACGGTGTAAATCTGCTCGGAACCGACCGGCACATCTAGTAACCGTAACAATATATGTCTAATGTGAGCGGTCGGTGCTTTAAAAAGCTAAGGATAGACAAGTCAGGATGGTAGGGTTAAGTTAACTAAAACACTTAACCAATTCAACATGTTAATTAAACTGATGGGTGGGGTTAGGTAAATAATACACTTAACCACTTAACATGTTTGACTAGAAAACCCAAGTAACGTGGACCCATTTCAGCAGTAACCCAATTAGATATCATGGTACCCTAAAACTAGGCAGAGTGGGGCACGATTACTGGGCCAATTGTAAGCGGTCAAATGCGACGGCGGTGGGTGCAACAGTGTGGGTTCTAATGGAGTGCGGGCGTGCACACACTTCGGAGCAAACAAACAGGGCACTGGGGGCACCAGTAGTATAACCTATGCATTCTAGAATTGTGTCGGGCCGCCACCATGGGACTTGATACACCCCATGGCGGGACCAGCATAGGTATCTACAATCTTCGGGGGCCGTAAGACACAGGTGATTATGCGAGTAGGAGCCGAACTTTAGAAAAAGGGGATCACTTCACCTCCTGCATGGGGTGCCAGTTAAAACAGTACAAAGAGGTGCAAGGTTATAGTGTGGGGTGCGATACTATATTCGTTTCAAAACTACTTTATCTTAGTTTATGATACTTTCCTGTTTCCAGTTTATATCTATCATGCCCTTATTCTTATTCTCATACTGAAGAGTCACTAGACTTAACAGGATGTCTGACCCTATTTTCTTTCGTTTTCTTTTCTTCCGTTTCCCCCTCCCCCCGCCAGGTCCACAGGGAGGAAACAACCCAGCTTAGTCAGATTCGTTGAAAGCTTCAAGATAGTAGATGTACGGTTTGGACTCTCTTTCCTTCGCTATGGCTATTGGACACATTTTATGGGGATTTTTGCAGTTTTAATTATGTTTTTATGCTTCTTTATTTAATAACCAAGACAGAAATGATGATGTAATGTTTTGGGAGTTATTATGTGACAGTTTTGGAAATGTTTTGTATGAACACGTATTTATGAAATAAAAAGTCTGTTGTTTTCTGCTGCTTATATATATGTATTTATATCTGTCTTGTGTTTTATCTGTGACTTTTACTTACAAACCTCCACCAAAGTTAAGGCATTCCCTTTGTGAGTGACCTTAATGGAGGGTGGGGTGTTTCACTTGGTATCAAAGCATAGATTTACCAGACTAGATAAAAGTTTTTGAAAATATTTCCAAAAAGAAGTTTAAAGAAGCATCTTTTTCAAGAAAAATTGTTGTTTTTAAAATGCATAATTCCCCAGAGCCATATGCACTATCTCTCTATCCCTTTATCTTGAATACTTTCCTTTTTGTTCCAGCATGTCTGGAGATCTTAACCTTCCAGAAGGAGTACCGATCCCTGGCTGGTTCCGAAGGTACCTAGAGGCTAGGGCCAATGGTGCGGGCCCAGCAGACATTCCTCCTCCTATAGTGGCCGCGATTCCTTCTCCCCCTCCTCCTCCTCCTCGTGGGAACACTTTCGCTAAGACGTGTAGAGACTTCAAGGCTATGGGAAGAAAGTACTTTTATGGAACTGAATCATTTGTGGTAGCAAGGAACTGGCTGAAGGAGACTGAAGATTTATTCGTTATAATCGAAGTTGATGACAGGAAAAAGATACAACTAGCAGTGTGGTTGCTCAAAGATGAAGCTTCCTATTAGTGGAAAGTTACACATGCGGAGAGGCCAGTGGAAACATGGGAAGATTTTAGGATGTGGTTTGAGATGAAATTCCTCTCCCAAGCTGAAAGAAGCCTGCAGATGGAGAAGTTCCTAAATCTTAAGCAAGGGAGTATGAAGATCAGGGAGTACGTCAATCAGTTTAATCAGCTGGCCAGATTTGGGCTGGATTTAGTAAACACCCAACTCAAGATGGCCCTTCGCTTCGTCAAAGGCCTGAATGAGCCTCTACGCAGCCTTACTATGACCCATATACCCATGGGGGCGACCTATGAAAGCTTGTTGGACATGGCGCTACTACACGAGGAAGATAAAGGCAAGAAAGAGGCAAAGACGGAAGTGCCTCAAGAAAAGAAGGAGAGTTTACAGGCTAAGAATACAGACTTCAAGAAAGGTAGGAAGAACAACAAATCCCGTGAAAAGAGAAAGTGCAATTTCTGTGGCATTGTGGGACATATAGCAAAAGACTGCATAAAGAAGAAGGCAAAGATGAATGGTGGTTGCTTCAGTTGTGGCGAGACTGGACACTTGGCTAAGGACTGCCCAAAGAAGCGGGGGCAGGGACAGAGGACTGGATCCACCTCAGGCGGACAAGTTCACGCGCTGGTGGCACCTCCAAAGGAACAAGGTAGTAATATTTCTGTAGAAAGCTTAGTTTATATGTATGATCATCCTATTTGCACTTTCTTTGATTCTGGTGCATCACACTCCTTTATTTCATCTGCTTTAGTAGAATCTCTGCACCTAGACACTAGTATGGTAGAAGATCCCTTGGTTGTTTCAAATCCAATTGGGGGCTCGGCTTATTTGTCGATGGTTTGCTCGCATTTGAAAATCTCTATTTTAAGTGTTGAATTTAGATGTAGTGCCTTTTTTTTGGGCTTCTCAGGATATTGGATGATCTTAGGCATGGGCTGGTTATCCAGTAATGGTGCCATTCTTGATTGTGATAAAAGAGTGGCTTGGCTCTTGACTCGGCTCGGAAACACTCTAGAAATTTCTTGTAATCCCTTGAATGTTGTTATACTTAGTTATCTAGAGTCGCTTGATGCTTCTGTTGAGAATTTGCAGTCGGTTAGGGTGGTCCGGGAATATCTGTATGTCTTTGAAGAGGTGAAAGGCTTACCTCCAAAGCGGGAAATAGACTTCCGCATATATCTTGTTGATAATGCAAAGCCCGTAGCTCTGCCTGTTAGACACATGGCTCCAAAGGAGAGAAAGGAGCTCAGTAAGCAAGTTAAGGAGCTTCTCGAGAAGGGTTTATAAGGCGGAGTATCTCGGAATGGGGTGCTCCAGTGGTGTTCGCCACCAAAGCAGATGGTTCACTATGTCTTTGTGTGGACTATAGGGAGCTAAACAAGTTGACTAAAAAGAATAGACACTCGCTTCTCCGAATAGACGATTTGTTTGATCAGCTTGTAGGTGCGTCGGTCTTCTCCCAACTTGATCTAGCTACTGGGTTCCATCAGCTAAGGGTAGCTGAAGATAGTATTGATAAAACGGCGTTTAGAACCCCAGATGGTTTCTTCGAGTGGCTTGTCATGCCTTTCGGCTTGACAAACGCACCCGCTTATTTCATAGACCTAATGAGCAGGGTGTTCAGAGAATTGCTCAATAAGTTCATGGTGGTCTTCGTAGACGATATTTTGATCTTCTCAAAGAATGAGGAAGAACATGCTCAGCATCTGAAAGAGATCATGTATACTCTCCGTGCACATCAGCTAAAAGCCAAATTCTCCAAGTGCCACTTTTGGAGAGAAGAAGTAAGATTTCTAGGGCATATAGTGTCCAAAGATGGGTTGGCTGTGGACCCCACAAAAGTGGTGGCAATGAAAGATTGGAAGACACCAAGAAATGCAACCGAAGTTCGAAGCTTTCTTGGACTAGCCTGTTTTTACCGAAAGTTCATTAGGGATTTTGCTAAAATCTCAGCTCCACTCAAAAAACTAACAAAGAAGAATCTAGCATTCGCTTGGGATTTGGACTGTGATATTGCTTTCCAATGCTTAAAAGGGGCTCTTACAACAGCCCCAGTTCTGACTTTGCCAGATGGAAGCAAGATGTTCACAGTATACACGGATGCTTGTGATATGGGACTAGGCGCTGTTCTAATGCAGGAAGGGAAGGTAGTAGCTTATGGCGGAAGACAATTGAAAGTTCATGAAAAGAACTACCCAACCCACAATCTTGAGTTAGCCACTATCGTCTTTGCACTTTATTCTTGGCGCCATTATCTCTTAGGTGAGAAGTTCGAATTATATACTGACCATAAATCATTGAAATATTTTTTCTCGCAGAAAAATCTAAACTTAAGGCAGCAAAGATGGATGGAGTTCCTTGCTTCGTATGACTTTGAACTTTCCTATACTCCTGGCAAAGGCAACGTAGTAGCAGACGCGTTGAGCAGAAAGAAACTGACCCTAAGCCCTCTATTTGTAGAAAGGAAAAGCTTGGAGTATATAGCCAGTTTTGACTTTAGGCCCTCCTCAGATTTTATACCTGGTTTATTGGCATCCCTAGAAGTACGACCTACTCTTTTAGACTCGATAGGGGCCGCATAACGTGAAGACCCTCAGCTTATGGATGTGATTGATAAACTAATTAGGGGTGAAACTTCAAGTCACCTCAATAGGTACTCCATCGATGATAAGGGTTGGCTGAGGTGGGATGGAAGGCTATGCGTCCCACAAGCTAGGGATTTAGTGAAGAAGGTTCTCGAGGAGACCCATCATTCCAAGATGACAATACACCCAGGTGGAGACAAGATGTATAAGGACGTAAAGAGAGTTTTCTATTGGAGCGGCATGAAGAAGGACGTGGCAGATTTCGTTTCTAAGTGTGTGACATGCCAACAAATCAAGGCGGAACAAAAGAAGCCTGGAGGACTGCTTCATCCTCTAGAAATCTCGCAATGGAAGTGGGATAGCATTTCGATGGACTTCATTGACGGGTTGCCTAGGTCAAGAAGAGGCAATACTAGCATTTGGATGATAGTGGACAGGCTTACTAAAAGCGCCCACTTTATACCTATCAAGAGTAGAAGAACTGCCTCGTCTCTAGCTTCTCTTTATCTTAAGGAAATAGTTCAACTCCATGAAATACCCTCCAGCATAGTGAGTGACAGAGATCCCATCTTCACGAGCGAATTTTGGCGGAGTCTGCAAGAAGCTGTCGGCACACAGTTGTGCTTGAGCATGGCCTATCACCCCCAAACTGATGGTCAGACAGAAAGGGTGAATAGAGTACTAGAAGATCTTCTAAGACTGTGCGTTCTTGATTTCGGAGGGACTTGGGATGATCACCTTCCTTTAGTGGAATTCGCCTACAACAACAGTTACCAAGCCACCATCGGTATGGCGCCCTTCGAAGCTTTGTATGGAAGACTGTGTTGATCACCAACTTGTTGGTGGGAGTCTACTGACAAGATTATACTTGGGCCAGACATGATTAGAGAGACTTCAGAAAAAGTGGACTTGATACGAAGGAGAATGAAGACGGCCCAAGACAGACAGAAATCCTACGCCGACAAAAGAAGGACCGACCTTGAGTTTGAGGTTGGGGACAGGGTTTTCCTTAAGGTATCTCCCTTAAGGAACGTCGTTCGCTTTGGGTCCGCAGGAAAGCTAGCACCGAGATTTGTAGGACCGTTCCCTATCATCGAGAAGATTGGGAAAATGGCTTATAGAGCAGAGCTGCCTGAAAGATTGGCTGGAATTCACAACGTCTTTCACGTTTCTCATATCCGGAAATGTCTACATGAATCAGCGGAAGTGGTGGAGCCAAGCATTCTAGAAGAAGCCGAAGTGGTACACGAAGCAACTGTGAGGAGAGTTCCAACTCGAATCGTAGGAACTAAAGTGAAAAAGCTACGCAACGGCGAAGTCAAGCTCGTAAAAGTTCAGTGGAGCGACGCCGAGGAAGATGCGACTTGGGAAACTGAGGACAGAATACGCGCGGCCTACCCTTTTCTTTTAGAGGGTACATCCTTGACCTCTCTTTTTCCTTATGTTGTGCTTGTATCTATCTTTTTAGGTATATCTCCTCGATATTATCCTTTATCCTCAGGTAGAAACCCCTTTGGATGTAAACATGTATTTGAAACATGTTATGGTTGATGGCTGCAAGTGGTTGCAGGTGGTTGCTAGTGGTTGCTCGTGGATGCATATACACACACAACCTAGGTTTTAGATTGGCTCAGTCACTTCATACTGCATATGCATATATGTATTCATATTTGTATGTGGTTGAAAATTGATATGTTGTCATATGGATGTCGCATTTGTATTGATGGTTGCGCAATCTTGTAGAATTATGAGTAAGGACAAATTTGCATACATAATGGATTCATGAACCTTACATGATTTGCATTAAGGAGGTCAACTGGATCAGTAGACCGCCTGATTTTGCATTAGTTAAGGACATATACACACACTGTGCATATAATTATAAAGCATTAGAAGTCTTTTAAGGACAATGGACGCCTGTGTTTGTTGGTTGAGTAGATGGGCGATTGGATGTAAGGACTTTCGTTCTCCTAGACTTGAAGATTTCGGGGACGAAATCCTTTAAGGAGGGGAGAGTGTAACACCCCGAATTTTCTGTTAACTGTAACTTAACAAATTAAAGATGATGGAATTAAGGGAAACAGGTTATGCCATTGCGTTTGTCTCCGAATTCTTCTTGAGATAGCGTCCGAGTTTGCGTAAAACGAATACCGTATGAAGAAGATATGGACGAACGAAGTTAGGCTGAAAAACCAGAAACGGGCCAGAATGCACTGGCGTACTTGGGAAGTGCGCCAGAACAAAATTGCATTGACGCACTTGGGAAGTGCGCCAGTACAAATTTGCACTGGCGCACCTGCCAAGTGCGCCCAGGCCGAGCAGAAACCTGCTTAGTCAGGCCCTGGCTAGCCTGGTCGGGTTCTGGTCGATTTCTGAGGCTTGGCTGTGTCACTAGGGCTTACATGTCGCTTTCTGATTGGTTTCTCTTAAGATGGATGGTCTGGATTCACTCTAGCTTCATCGACGTCTCTATTCAGTTTAAAATTCTATAAATACAACTCAAGTCTAAACCTAAATTCACACAAATAATATAGTACTAGAGCCGTCATGCTGCTGGGAAGAAATTAGGAGTGGCTGTCAGTTAGAAAGCTTAGAGACAAGCCAATACTAAAGTAAAACACGAATCAAAACAACGTTAGTCTACCCAAAGGAAAGCATATCAAATTCAGAACTCAGAATCTAGAATTCAAGTTCGTCGTCGTTGTAAGTATAGTGATTTTTCCGATGAGAATAAAACTAAGACTTGATTCGATGTAAATTGGAAGTGGCATTGTGCTATTATGTAACGACGATGTTAATTCATATCTATGTATTGAAATGATTGTGTTGTGAATGGAATTGGGATGTTTGTGGTATAATTAAGATTGATGTCGATCTTATTGTACTTATAGAATGAAAACAACATCACAAGCAAGTTGTATAGTTCATGTTTATGTGATTATATAGGTTGTTTGTGATTAGAACCTCATGTATATACTTTATGCTAGAACCTTTATGCTTAAATGGTTATGTTCATATACATGCTCCTATGTTTATACAAAAGTTGCAAGTTCCTAGTTGGATCCATGTCAAGATCCACTTTAGTACATGTTTCATGTTGTAATTAGATATATGATTGGAACTAGTTCACACCCTTGTCATAAAGTTATACATACTTATGAAAATGTCATATTCTTGTCATATGCTAGTGATGTTCGATGTTATGCCTAGATCCAAAACATGTTTAGACTTATGTTGTCTAAATCATATGCTAATTTATGTGACACCTATTTGGTTAGATCCCTATTTCAATGCAAGTTCACATATATGTAATTTGATTTAGGCTATGTTGCAAATTCACATGTATGTTGATTTAGTCTACGTTGCAAGTTCACATCTATGACTTTCATGTTGACTATTTTGCAAGTTCACACCTATGATGTTCATATTGACTATGCCAAAAATGTCAAGTTTACACCTCTTTCATGTTTATGTTAATGAACTTTTTTATGCCAATTTTGTGTATGCTAAATTAGGCTAAGTTTTCAGCCTAATATTATAGGTTGAAAATCATGCGAACGTAAAATTAGGCTAAGATTGTTAGCCTAATATTTAGACGGGGTAACGTTGGGAAAATTTAAAAATATATGAAATTGGCATGTTTGACACATGCCAAGATTAGTGGCATTTAAACGGTATAATTTCTTATACCAAAAACGTTAAACTTGGAAAAGTGGGCCATGACATTTAATTTACATATAATAAGTAATAAAGACAAATATGTAAATATAGAAAATACGAATATGCTTAACACGAGGTTGGATTGAGTTGTGATGTAAACCTGCCCGGACCCGCCCGGCTGTTTAGTAGTCACAACAATACCTATCCAATGTGGGTGGTTAAGCATTGAGCCCAACAAGGACCCGAGGTTAGACTGAGTTACGGTGTAAATCTTCCCGGAACCGACCGGCACATCCAGTAACCGTAACAATATCTGTCTAATGTGAGCGGTCGGTGCTTCAAAAAGCTAAGGATAAACAAGTCAGGATGGTAGGGTTAAGTTAACTAAAACACTTAACCAATTCAACATGTTAATTAAACTGATGGGTGGGGTTAGGTAAATACAGACACTTAACCACTTAACATGTTTGACTAGAAAACCCTAGTAACGGGGACCCATTTCAGCAGTAACCCAATTAGGTATCATGGTACCCTGAAACTAGGCAGGGTGGGGCACGATTACTGGACTGATTATAAGCGGTCAAAAGCGACGGTGGTGGGTGCAACAGTGTGGGTTCTAACGGAGTACGGGCGTGCACACACTTCGGAGCAGACAAACAGGGCATTGAGGGCACCAGTAGTATAACCTATGCATTCTAGAATTGTGTCGGGCCGCCACCATGGGACTTGATACACCCCATGGTGGGACCAACATAGGTATCTACAATTTTTGGGGGCCGTAAGACACAGGTGATTATGCGAGTAGGATCCGATCTTTAGAAAAAGGGGATCACTTCACCTCCTGCATGGGGTGTCAGTTAAGACAGTACAAATAGGTGCAGGGTTATAGTGTGGGGTGCGATACTATATTCGTTTCAAAACTACTTTATCTTAGTTTATGATACTTTCCTGTTTCCAGTTTATACCTATCATGCCCTTATTCTTATTCTCATACTGAAGAGTCACTAGACTTACCAGGCTTTATGTCTGACCCAATTTTCTTTCGTCTTCTTTTCTTCCGTCCCCCCCCCCCCCCCCAGATCCACAGGGAGGAAACAACCCAACTTAGTCAGATTCGTTGAAAGCTTCAAGATAGTAGATGTACGGTTTGGGGACTCTTTCCTTAGCTATGGTTGTTGGACACACTCTATAGGGATTTATATAGTTTTAATTATGTTTTTGTGCTTCTTTATTTAATAACCAAGACAGAAATGATGATGTAATGTTTTGGGAGTTATTATGTGACAATTATGGAAATGTTTTGTATGAACACGTATTTATGAAATAAAAAGTATGTTGTTTTCCGCTGCTTATATATATGTGTCTATATCGGTCTTGTGTTTTATCTGTGACTTTTACTTACAAACCTCCACCAAAGTTAAGGCATTCCCTTTGTGAGTGACCTTAATGGAGGGTGGGGTGTTTCAGGCTCCCTGGTGGAGTAGACGATATGCTGCTTCGAATGCCAGATACTCTCTAGGTTTCTAGATTTACCCATTTGATAAATAAAAGGATGCTACGATGGTCAAAATCAACTGGTTATATAAGAAAATATTCTGATTGAAAAGATCGAGATAATCAAATTCACCTTTAATTACGTTTTTCGAGCAGATTTAAGAAGCGCGGAGATCCGACATACGAGTAGCAGCATGACATTGGAGAAAAAATCGCAGGGAACTGAAAAGTCTAATAATGAAATAAGTGGCCCATAATTAGGATTGAGAATGCTAGTTTATTTCTAATTAATTAGTATCTGTATTGTGGATATCGCAGCCTATCTACGTACGAAAATAATGTATTTGAAAAATTAGAATAAGTAAATAATGTTTTGGGTGCCAATGGAAACGCTAGAAACCCATTCCAGAGCTAGAAACACTGAAAATTTGTTTCAAACTAAAAAAACCATGCGTTTCTGATTTGTCTATTTGGTGTAGTGTGTAGTATTAAAGGAAGGAATCTCGATAGATCCGAGTAAGATTACGACCATCCAGGATTGGAAGCAACCTTGGCAAGTTATTATTCGAAGTTTGTGAAGGCTTTTTCAAAGTTATCTAGTCTTTTTATGAAGCTTACTAAGAAGCATGCTAAGTTTAATTGGACGTTAGAATGTGAAGCAGCATTCCAAGAGCTGAAAGAAAAGTTAACTGCTGCACCAGTGTTAACGATTATAGATGGTAATCAAAACTTAACTGTCTATACTAATGCTTCTAGTGAAGGAGTTGGCGCAGTATTAATGCAAAAAGGAAAAGTGATTGCTTGCGCAATTCGTCAGTTAATGCCACATGAGAAGAGATACACCACTCATGATTTGGAATGACTAGCTATGGTAAAAATTTGGAGGCATTACCTGTTTTGTGAGAAGTTTGAGCTATATACAGATCATAAATCTTTCAAATGTTCAACCAAAAGGATTTAAATCTTATGAAAGTAACCAATCAAAGGAGACTTAATTGGTGAGTCAATAATCCAAATATGGATTTGTTTTGATCCGTATTATTCGAAAAGACCGGGTTTAACCCATTTCAAATAATCGTACCACGATTAAAAGTCAAAGATATTGAAGACGGTGCAACACTGAAAATCTTCACATCGAATGGATGTCAGCTGATGCCCTGGATTTGGGTAGCTCCCTTGAATGGGTTAGAGTGGCAGTGGTTTGGACGTATTTGTTGATTGGCCTGATATGCGAGGGCCTCTCTCCTATATTGGACATATGGGACAAGGAATAAGGTGCCTTTGGTTTCGTTCACACCCAGAACGGACTTGCAAATGGATTGTGTCTCTGACATTGTATTTCATTATGTATTAATTGATTTCTACTATATATATATATATATATATTTGATGGCGGAGAATTTATTCTCTTAGCTTAACACCCTTCTTTGATACGTATGAGCTTAGAGGTTATATATAGATAGACATCAGTTGTATAACATGAATTGATAAAATGGCATGCTGAGATGTAGTGATCAAAGCTTTTGTTGAAAACCAGAGCTTTATGGATGAGGATCAAAGCATGGCTAATATAACGTATCTTTGTGTATGGCGTTAATTCGTGAGCTTCACACCCTGGTATGAGTCAAAAATGAGATAAAGGACCGCAGGGAGAACATGCGTTTCTTTCTAGCTAGAAGTGATGCCATGGTATAGATCCCAAGCATTTTACTTATGTGGATGTTGGAATCGAGGCACCTCGGATGTGGACACACAAGGCCATGGGTATTGACATATCGACTAAGAGGTCCAATAGGACTGGGAAACGTATTGTTTAGGCATTGATAATCAGCGACATTGGCTGATCGACCCAATGGATCCAAAGGGATATGTTTTCTGGGACATTTTGCTAGAGATGTTCCAAAGTTCGGATGAGGAATGATGCCTTGCTTTGGCTCATGATGGAAATCCCAATTCCAATATGCGACTTTATTGTTTTAGTTGTATACCTACAATGACATAATAGGATAGGATATTATGCCATCTAAGATTGATACATTTGTTTTCAAAATTGCTTTAAAATTAGACAATAATAATAATAACAAATGATTTTCTTGTATCAAGCATGTTTTGCCATTATTAGGTAAAACTCTATCCTCCGGCTTATGCTTGCATTGTCTGATGAGACGTAAGGTTTATAATGGCTTCATTTTTCAAAAAGCATCGTGTTGTTTTTATGCACTGGCATTCACATGGAATAAATTCGTTCCGTGATACACGGCTTGGTCCTATGATATGAGTTATTTTTAAATTAGTTAAGTTAAATATAGGGTTTCTTGTACCAGTCTCATGACTGATTTGTAGATTGTTTTTCCCTAGCAAACTCGGATGGCCATAATTTTTACATGGGCAGCCAAGTGTTTAGGTTTTTAACTTGTTTTCTCTTTTGAATATGTACTGGAGCTATGGATTCTGTTTTGAGCCGGAGCTGAAGATGGACTTTTATGTTTTCTTTTGAACCTTTTCAAGACTCTCTCTTATGCTAATTATGTTTAATTTCGCTGCAAACTCGTTATCTTTAAGTTGAAAATTTATTTATATAATTATAATCCTATAATAATGTAATTCTAATATTATTTCCACCGATGTAAATGATGTAAATTATTTTCTTATGATATATATTACACTATGTTATGTGATCTTCTGTTGCTTTTAATGTGTTATATTCCAACGACTATCCTTTTTGCCCAGGATTGGGGATTTGGGTTGTCACAAATGGCATCTCTATGGTATCCATGAATGCCTTTCGATCGTCAAATGAAATCGAGTTGGGATTTGAGGTACTAGCCACGACCGATTTGGTTTCTTTGATTTTTGGATTCTAATTTTTTTGCATATATTGAAAAACAGGAAGTCACCACTTTTTAAGAGAATGAGAAGCATATTCGAAACGGAACAACACCGGTATACCAAGTTTACGTGATTTTAAAATATCAATATTTGATATTTTAATTCAAAGATTGGTTATCCTTTTTAAAAGTTTTTAATGTGTGACCCTAATTGATATTAAAGTGTTGGTAACAATTTTAAATTATATTTAAAATTATAAACAATGTGCAACATCTAGTAATACATCACTGTTACCCAAGTTATAATAAAATTAACGATTCGATACAACCTTGTCTGTGACTAATGTATCAAGGTAATTTAATCCTTTTAACCATTATATCCAAGATTAAACTCAAGGCATGGAACGCATCATATACAAGCAGGGATGAGTTGTTGATTGAAGTGCTTGAGTCATTGAATTAAGTTTTACTTGAGCAGTTATGATTGATCAGATTTATTTGCTAAAGCCAGGGTTAAGATATGGAAAATATGTTGAGATATATTTTTTAAAATGTAACGTTGATGTTATTGCATTCTTCTATTAGATGTTGTTACATGTTTTTATCAACCATTCAACAATTAATTTGAATTATAGCAAAAGTTATTTTAAGTTGAATACTTTTTGCGTGGGGCTTCTAGGGAACTTGATGCTAATAATAACTTGGATGCAATTGTATAATTTTTTTTATGAATTTAATAATAGTGCTATGATATAATATATATATATATATATATATATATATGTATGTATGTACTGATGTGTTTGTGCCTTGCTGCTATATAGAGGTGTATGGCCGAATTTATGTGCTTTCATCCTTAGTGCAAATAGGACACTATGACAGGACTATTCATATATGTAGAATAAGTGTATAAAGAAAAGAGTACAAACCATAATTTGATACTAAAAAATGTATGATAATACCTCGAACTTAGTTCGGTTTGCACAGAAAATGTTTATGGCAAGATGAGCTATGTTTAACTGGAATATAAACTATTGTATTTTGACTGAGTGACATGATATTTCTATTGAGAATAGAAATCCTACTTGTTAATGAAATTTTTTATCTTAAGGCGACGCAATAGTTTGAAACTCCCAAGTAATTATATATTTTTGAGTGAAAACCCTGTTTCCTTATTGCAATGTCAGCACTAACAATTCTAATATTTAACATGGTTTATACTACAATTTTCAATTCTAAAGTATACTTGTATTAATGGGGATTGAAACAAATGTTAATATTATACACAAAATTGTATATCATGTTTCTTGTAGGAAGCAAGTAGCATGGCATTATGTTATTATAGATTGTGCTGGCAGGATAACATAGTGTGGCCAGGAACATGTTATATGCATACAAAATGGTCCCTATGTATTAGTTATGCCAACATATAAAAGGTATAAGAATTGAAATACAAGTCTGTGAAAAGTACTGCTTAAAAATGGGGCATCCATTACTTATTTTCTAAACTAAAATGGTTTAAGTCTGGTGTTCATTAATTTTGACGAGAATGATAGTTTGATGTACACCAATATATGTGCACTAGTTTCCCATGGTTTTGTGGCATAAAACCTGACTTATTTTTATAAAAGAAATGCATTTACTTGTGAGGGTAACTCCATGCTTGAGTGCTGAGATATTTATAGGCATACTATTATTATTTTATGCCACTAAAAGATCAAAATATTTAATATTATTTCTTTTAATTGTTAAAGGGAACAATGCAACAACTTGCACTAAATATATAGCTTTTGCAGGATTAATTGATTCAAAACAAAAGGAGGGAATACTTTTAAAACTGGCTTAAATATATAAAGAAATCACCCATTTCACTCAATATCAAGTAACGTCTTCACTCTTTTCTATATGGTGAATAATAGTGAAACCACCTTTTTAAATTCTTACGAGTAGGAAGTTTTCGCTCCTAGGATTTTGATACTTAGTATAAATAGAACATCTATAAGTTATCTAATTCTTTAAACTTAAGAAAACTTGATCTCTTACACTTAACTCATTTTCGACATTTCAATCTTACCTATCCCTCGTCGAGGAAAGGGCCAGGTAAATCTGGGAAACATTTTCTCCTAAACGTATCCTTAGTTAAACACCTGCATTTGGATCTCAAAAATAGAAAAATTGGGTTTACTCATCGGCTTATTAGAGTCAAGATTCAAACAACTGCTTACGGTAGCTTTTTGTTCAAATCAATTATCAAAACATTTTTAAATAAGTTGTAGAATGTTTAAATAATCTTTAAAACACCTAGTTGATCATTTGAAACCATCCACTAGTGGTTTGGAGGAGAGATATTAAATTCAACCCAAATATAAATCGCTATTGAAAAAGTGCTGCAAAAGTGTTGTTTAGCTTAATTAATCAAAATGATTTTCCTGTCATTGGAAAATTCATATATTCAACCTAATCACTTTTAAAACAATTTAAATGATTTATAAGATTTATTTCATATTTTATTGAATTAAAAATTCATTTCCAAATAAGTGCATTCAATGGATTTTAAACTGCAAAACCACTATATTTTTCAAAACTTGTTTTGCTCTTATTTCAAAATCTACTTAATGGAATCTTGATATTTTCGTTCCTTTGGAAAGCATTACTTATAAGAGTTCGGAAAATCTTATACCAAAGAACTTGTATTCATATTTTGTTGTATACAAAAAATTATTTTTTAGGGCATGTAATCGCGAACTGTTGTTGTGCGATGCACCAGAATTGTCCAAATTTCATATCCTTTTTAACATCATATTTATACTTTGAAAATTTTATAATTCATTTCTAAACGATTTTAAAACAATTTTAAGAGTTTTAATCATTTCATTACACCGATTCATTCATGAGAGGAAGGTGATTTCGTTTGTATTTATCAACATTTATTTAACTTGACTTATTACTTGTTACTTGTTCATTCAATAAATATATCATTAATCAAAACATGATAAGTAATCATCATAGCCAACATATATGTGATTAATTATTATTGTAGCATATGGGCAGTTTGGTTTATTTAAAGCTAAGTTTTTCACCTTGAACTTGAACTAATCACAATGAAAACTCCTACAACCTTCTCTAATTGCTTCCAGATCGTTTCTAACTTGAATATTCTTCTTTTAAGTGGCTCGAACTCCATTTCCTCCTTCCTTTGATCTCAGCCTCCTCCTTCAAGATGATGGACCTTGGATTTTAAGCTACAAAAAGTGATGGTGGCTAATGAAAGTTGATGAGAAGAAATTTGACGATAGTTTCTCTGCCTATGGATATTCGCTTGAGTGGTGTAATATTTTCTTTCCTTTTCTTATATTTAAAACAAGATTTTACTGGCTACTAAAGAGCTTAATATGAGGAAGAAGTGATGAAACTTGTTGTGAAAAAATGAGAGAAAGAGATGAGGTATCTATAAGAATGCCTAGAGAATAAAATATGTATTGGATTTGTAATAACCCGGAAAATCTGAGCCAGTTTAAAATTTTTATTTTGACAATTTTAGCGAATTTTGAATATTTACAATGAATTATTTTAAATAATAACGACGAGAAATTTATTTTGAATAAAATTAGAACGTGTATAGTTATATAGATCGTCGTTAGAATATAAATATTTATTTTAAATTATAAAAGGAATTGAAAATGGCGCGGTAGTTCGATAATTCGATTTCAAATTTCAATTGAACATACCGAGTGCAAAATATACCGGATTTTAGTAAAACTGAAAATATTAGAATCTAGTTGAAAATATCTGTAAAGGCCCGCAAATCTGAGCTATCTGAGTTGACTAAATACACCACACGTCCAGCCCAAATAACACAGAAATACGAATCATTATTAGATAGAAGTTAGAGGATGAGGAATAGAAAGAAAGAAATATTAGAATAGAAGAAAACGAAGATCACAAACTCACAGCGGATCGAATAAAATATATTATATAACATAACTTTTGAAATACAAATCAGTAACTTTATATACATACCATCATCAGAGCACAACAGTCATTTCTGGAACAGTTATAAACACCTGTTTCCAGATACAAACAAGGTCCACAGCGGAATATATGATAGCCTATAGCTAACCGGTGAAGCCTCCTGCTTCCAGCTCCTTCAAATAAATCTGTGAAATCCCGATTACTTGACTGCCCGTACAAATTTGGGTACCCAAGAGTTTAGGGAAAACAAAACGAAATAAACTCTGGGTCAGTCATGGGACTGGTGTGAGTAAACTCCAACCACTTGTTTAACTTTTAAAAATCCTTTCAAAGAAAAGGTAATAGTAAGACCGGCCCACACATAAACATGGACGGTTTTTACCTTACTATAACCCAAAACACTTTGATACGAAAATCCAGTGATATTATAATAATGTCTACATCAAGTAAAAACCCAAATAGCAGAACGCTTGCATCTCACGCTCCACATATATAGTATAAAATCAAAAACCGCATGGCGCTTATTGGAGATTGGATTTCCAACATGACAAGGTATGGAACCACCTTCCGACTGTGTATCTCTAGAGAGGAATACACTGGGTTCAACAAGAACATCTTGTAACCCGGCCCACACATGACCGACCACTCATTTCGCTTGAGTGTATCGAATGTATATCACCAACGGTTGGACTCAAACCACCGTTTCCCGAATGGGCAGAATCGATAGATTAAGAACAAAAGGAATTTCTCTAGATAGGTGATTATACACCCTAATGGGTGCGACCCACATAGCCATGCTGCCTGCCCGATTTTTGTCCTTTCCCGGTTGTTGAGGTCTGAGGCTACGAATACTTACCATTCATTGATAGCACAATCACTTTGAATGCCACATCATCAGATCCGTTAATCACTAATTGATTTGCACAAATATTCTGGATGTTATGCTAAGGGAATAAATCCGTTGCAACCATATATACTTATACAGACCAACCCTTTTGATCATTGGAAATACTCTGTCAGACATTCGTCCATTTACGTTCGTTCTGGGATTGAACGAAACCGAAGGCACCATTTCTATTAATAGAAAAAGCCCTTGCACTTCACTTCGTCTTCAATATATTCAGCATACTTGGTTCGCAACTCTTATGCCAATACGGAGTGGTTCTTCGGATAATAATCCAACCGGTCTCTCCATATTGACAACGATGGTCAAAAACTTCGATAGTCTGTGATTTAACTATCGAATAAAAACAAGTGTTCATACAACATATCAAACAAATCACTGGGCTCTTTAATTTATATTCATTAATTAAACCACTTCTCTATTTTCTCTATCAATATTTGTTAACCAAATATTTTCAATAATCATTTCGGCCCTTTACGCTATATGGAAAGCATTTCCCAATATCAATTTCTTTTATTTTCTATATATTAGAAAATATCTCTATTTGCAATTGAAAACAATTCCAATCACTTATCTCTATTCCGACTATTTTAATTATACTCAGGAAATATTTACTTTTTATATTTCCAAAATTCCATCACTTGGGTTTAAAACGAATGTTGTGTAAAACATCGGTACAACAACCCAAAATATTTTATTCAACTAACTCTTTTCAAACACTTCTCTTCGAGACTGGATCTTGCTATTTATCCATTAAAAATGAAATCAATCAAGTTGGGGTAAAATTACCTCTCAGACCTTAACTGAAAACATCCTCAACTTCAAAACGGCGAAACCACTTACCTCGAATAAACACACTATACAATCCAATTATTCATTTTTAAAACATGTATAAAGTTCGCTTTCTATTTCTAATTTATAGATTTCCCTTTTTGTTTACAATATTCGATTTTTATATTCACTTACCTATCGAATTCTATACGTCGATACAATGATTTCTAACTATCAAAATATCCTAAAAATATTCTAACTCCTTAAATTTCCGGAAAATTTCGCCATAACCTCCCCTGTATCGGGAGCCTCGGGAAATTTCAAATAGCTTCCCAGTATCTTCCCCAATCAAAAGAAAAAGGAAAAGCCAAGTGGCTTGCCGATACGGCGCATAAAATCTCATATATGAATTAAACATGTACCTTTTTGTTGGGAACACAAATTAAAATCTTCATATACTTCACCATGTACCTGTCTAACACATGTTTACCTGTTTTCAATTCAATTCAACACTATCTAATCGTTTGAATTCAGTTCCGCCCATTTATTCTTTAAATCGGCCATTTTGCCTATTTTACTCCTTTGTTTGAACATAGCAATTTCAAACAAAATATTTAACTCGTTCATAACCAAATTGAATTTCAATTTCAATTCTAGTTCTCTTTTCTATTTCGAATATAAATTCTCAAATCGAATTCACTTATTTAAGGCCCAATATCGATTCAACATCTCATTTACTAATTACTATTCGAATTAGTTAATTCTATTCAATAATCAAAAATCTGATTTCTGTTTCAAAAATCAATTCATTACTCCACCTGAGTTCACATATATTTTATAACTCAAGTCTGAAATTTTCTAAATAGAAATTCGGATTTTATTTGCTTAAAATCCTTTTATAAAATGAAATAAACCGTTATGGTTTTTAAATAGTTCTGGCGCTGTTTTTCTGAAAATTTGATTTTGACATAACTCAAAATCTATACGACGAAATTCAGATTTTTCTCCTTCATTAGAAAGCTATTATCAAATCGGTCCTGAAGTTTCTTGTTCCAAAGAATTTCGACTTCAATTGAGTTCTGTGTATTCAATTGAAGTTCGAATCGCCAATTTACGAACTGCAGCGCTGCGGCGAGTTCGTTTTAATTATATTTATATATATAAACCTTTAAACTTCTTTAAAATGAATTCAACTCCATTCTAATATATTTTAATATATTCAAATCCATAGTTTCAATTCCATTTGAATTCAATATTCAAATCCCATAGTTTAAATTCTATTTGAATTCAATTTGAATCTCCTATATTCAAATTTCATTTTCCATCTCCATTTGAATTCTAATTTCGAATTCATTAGTTAAACTCCATATTTAATTTTCTTGAATTCCAACACCCTATTTCATTCCTTTGAATTAAATTCCACTTTAAATTCTATAATCAAATCCCTTTTGAATGGTTATATTTGAAAATCATATTTGAATTTAAATATTTAAACTCCATTTAAATTTCTATTTGAAATCTTATATTTAAATCCTCTTTATTTAAAACCCATTATTAAATCCCATTTGAATTTCTCCATTTCAAATACATTTGAATTCCCTTGAATTCAAATTCCATTTCAAAACCATTTGGATTTCCTATTCTACTTTGAAATCCTATTTTCAAAGTTTATTTCAAATTCTATTTTGAAATTCTATATTCAAATCCCTATTTGAATTTCTTTATTCAAATTCTATTTCAATTCTCTTATTCAAATGCTGTTTTGAACTCTCTTATTCAAATGCTGTTTGAATCTCTTATTCAAACTCTATATTTAAAATTCCATATTCAAATTTCTATATTTGAATTTCATTCGAATTCTATATCCAAATCTCTATTTGAATTTCCTTTATTTGGATTCCTTCGAATTCAAATTCTATTTTTATCCCTTTGAATTCAAATTCTATTTTTCATTCTAATTTCGTCTATTCAAATTCT
The DNA here is from genome assembly GCA_030737875.1 of Allium sativum. Classification (NCBI taxonomy): domain Eukaryota; kingdom Viridiplantae; phylum Streptophyta; class Magnoliopsida; order Asparagales; family Amaryllidaceae; genus Allium; species Allium sativum. The sequence goes on from CM060922.1 coordinate 569,162,579, forward strand.
ATTTGAACTTCTATTTGAATTTCTAATATTCAATCTCCTTTTTCTTTTATTTAAAAATTCAAATATTTAAACTCCTTTTCTAATTCTACTATTCAAATGTTATACTCAAATTTCATTTGAGTTATATATTTAAAAATTTCATTTCACATCCTATTTTGAAATTTCATTTCAAATTCCAATTTCACACTTGTCTTTCTATTTCTGAATTATCAAATGATAATTCTTTTCACTTCATTTATAACTTCGTTATTAAAGAACTATTTATAAACTTCGTTTAAAAAGAAACTACTTGTTTTATTTTTCAAAACAAGTTTATATTTTATTCCATTAAAAATTCAAATTCTATTTAAAAATAGAATTTTCCCTTTTAAATCTCAAATATCCTTCCATGATATTTTAAATAAATTAACATTTAGCCCAGTGATATTTGAAACAATCAAATCACCTAATTTTCAATCATTTTATTTTTAACACATCATATATGAATATATGAAATCAGCAAACAACAAACAGATAATATATTTTTGAGGAATCCAGTTGGATCCCTCCAACCTGTTTTCCTGCATCCATAGATATTAGCACATAAATAATACCCATTCTGCTTCGTGGCAGAATATCGCGGTATAGAAGGTCATCCACTAATCATAGCGTGGGGCGTATAGGGTAATCATCCGCTATGAAACTGCGGGCATCCGCTAATGAGACTGCGGGAATCCAACCAATCAATCAACCCAATATATATATAATAGCCTAAATAACTAATATATATAAAACAAGCAGAAAAATCCAAACAAGCAACAACAATTATTTTTACGAAGTAAAAATAATTATAAATAAAAGGTGAGTGAGATTTACTCACCAGATTTTCGTTTTGCTGAATATCCCTTTATTTTCCATATCGTCGGCTATGAATCGTCTTGAATAAATTTTTATTTTGTACCTACAGTTATTTAATTTAATTTATCGCTTAAACCCTATTCATTTCAAATTGACTACTAACATTAATAATTTAATCATTCTATGAAATTCAAAATTTCATAAAAACAAATACCTTATGCCTTTCAAACCCCTCGACCAAATCGACGAAGTATGCTCCGCTAACAACCGATCAACTTGACCAAAAACAACACAAAATACTGCTCATTTCTATCTTGACAATTCATCAAACACCTTCCAGTCAATCTCCGGTTCACTGTCTTACAACCAACGGTCTCATCTTCTTCATCTATGTCTCAACCCGTGATTTCCCACTAACAGTGACATCAAAGCCATTTGCAGTTGTCTCCAGGAATATCGCAACAGTTTTGTTCATGAAAAATCAAGCGCTCCCAAGCCTTAAACTATCCCAGACCGTTCACTCCTTCACCATCCCAAAACTCTGATCGATCTACCCATCATTTCCGAAAACCGAACTCTTCCTCATCCAGCAATTCACACTCCCTTTCAAACTGTTTACAGTCCCCAAAACTCCATTGCCATCCTCCTACCACCGTGCTTAAATAGCCTCACAACATAGATCGACATACCACAGTCGAGTTCATCTCTGACATCCTCAAAGTCCGTCATCACAAATCAACCCACGACAAGGCCAACCCTAATCGCAAGCGCATCTACTGATTGTCGAGCCTCAGGGGAACTCGCGATTTCAGATTCCGATTGTTTTTTTTTTTTTGGAGGAATCGGTTTTCAATTCCGATTTGAATAAAAGAATGAGAGGAAGGGACTGAAGATTTTCGGGTGATTTGGGAATGGGAAAATAATGAACGCGGCTTGAATTTTATAGATGCAAACAGAAGACAATTCGTACTAACATTAAATGGATGTTTTTCCTAGATATCCAAAGTAGAAGACAGTATTTCCTGCTCGAGGAAGAACAGCTACGAATTTATCAGGTTTAGGATGGCTTTGGGTACGACATATAGATCGGCTCTGTTTTATTTATTTTTATTTTGATTTTTATGTTGATGTGAACCTATATGAATTCTTTTAATTCGAAATATCCCACTGATCCGAACTTTGATTTTAGCATAGTGACAGGCACCCTTAGGGCTATAATACTATTCTGGACACACTGGAGCAAGTTTCAGAGTCTAATTTGACTGTTTGGAAAAAAAATCCAATTTAAATTGGCTGTTTAAATTAAATTCGACTGATTAAAATATAAATCGGTTTCAGAAATAAATTCATCAAAAATAAACAAGTATAACCGTTCTAATTCAATACAGAGTTTATATTGATTGACTGAATTGTTTTAATTCAGTTTTAAATTCTGAATTCAATTGTTTTCATTTTCGTATACGATTATTCAATATATTCGATATTAAACCGTATATCGATTATTATATCGATAAATTCCTATAAAAATTCTTTTATATTGTTGATTCAATATTTAAACGATACTAAATATTTAAAATAACTGTTCGAAAAATCCGGGTCGTTACATTCTTCCCCCCTTAAAATAATTTCGTCCTCGAAATTGCTAAGGTAGAAAAATGATACAAACCCATTACTTTTCAAAATCTCACTTATGTTGAAACTCAACTCCTCATATTTCTATGACTTTAATTTCAACCAAAACTTTTGGTTTCCATTCATATGCATTCTAATTCATATTCATTTCAATTTATTTCAAATTGATTCTAGTCCATTTATTCTCCTCGAACCATTTAACTTGCTTAAGTTAAATTTAAATTCCAAAATTCAAATCCCTGGATTTTATTTCAAATCCTTCTGAAGTCACATAAATATATATATATATTTATTTCTATTTTAAATTCAAAACATTTGAATTTTTTCCCATAACTTGTTTTCTTTCAAACAAATTTCCACCAAAAACTTTTTCTAAGGTAGCAATTCATCACTTAGAACTCGAAAATGAACACTGATGAAGCTGCAGTCCTCATCAGAATTATCTTCCAGCCACTGAAGTGAGTTCAGTGCTTTATCTATTTCAAAATCCATGATTTTCTTTCAAATCCTTTAAAACAAATCTATATTATTTTAATATACTTTGAAAAATATTTTTCAACTTCCCAGGATTAAAATTCCAAATTCTGGTTTGAATTAAATTCTAATTCATCTCATTTGTATATTTTATTCACATACACATTCAATTTGGTTATATATAATCTTTTAATTCTTATAATCCCATTTGATTATAAAATCAACATCCAACACATCCATATAATAATAATTCCAGAAAATTATTCTTTCTATATCAAAAATAGAAATTTTGGGTAAAATTATTTCATTTACCCACTTTAAAACAATACTGTGTCGAATTTCTCTGTTCAAGTGTTTAGAAATCCCTATCGACTTCGTGGCGTCCCACGATTCGACCAGAATTCATAAATCACTCAACAGACTAGCCAACACAATATAAAACAACTTTTTTTATATCAAATAACAAATACGCTTTCTCGTATATATACACTTAACTCATTCTAGGATACTACTGACCCTATCTCTAATGAGCACATGCCACACAAGCCTAGGTGTTTGCTCAACCTAAGCTCTGATACCAACTGTAAAGGCCCGCAAATATGAGCTATCTGAGTTGACTAAATACACCACATGTCCAGCCCAAATAACACAGAAATACGAATCATTATTAGATAGAAGTTAGAGGATGAGGAATAGAAAGAAAGAAATATTAGAATAGAAGAAAACGAAGATCACAAACTCACAGCGGATCGAATAAAATATATTATATAACATAACTTTTGAAATACAAATCAGTAACTTTATATACATACCATCATCAGAGCACAACAGTCATTTCTGGAACAGTTATAAACACCTGTTTCCAGATACAAACAAGGTCCACAGCGGAATATATGATAGCCTATAGCTAACCGGTGAAGCCTCCTACTTCCAGCTCCTTCAAATAAATCTGTGAAATCCCGACTACTTGACTGCCCGTACAAATTTGGGCACCCAAGAGTTTAGGGAAAACAAAACAAAATAAACTCTGGGTCAGTCATGGGACTGGTGTGAGTAAACTCCAACCACTTGTTTAACTTTTAAAAATCCTTTCAAAGAAAAGGTAATAGTAAGACCGACCCACACATAAACATGAACGGTTTTTACCTTACTATAACCCAAAACACTTTGATACGAAAATCCAGTGATATTATAATAATGTCTACATCAAGTAAAAACCCAAATAGCAGAACGCTTGCATCTCACGCTCCACATATATAGTATAAAATCAAAAACCGCATGGCACTTATTGGAGATTGGATTTCCAACATGACAAGGTATGGAACCACCTTCCGACTGTGTATCTCTAGAGAGGAATACACTGGGTTCAACAAGAACATCTTGTAACCCGGCCCACACATGACCGACCACTCATTTCGCTTGAGTGTATCGAATGTATATCACCAACGGTTGGACTCAAACCACCGTTTCCCGAATGGGCAGAATCGATAGATTAAGAACAAAAGGAATTTCTCTAGATAGGTGATTATACACCCTAATGGGTGCGACCCACATAGCCATGCTGCCTGCCCGATTTTTGTCCTTTCCCGGTTGTTGAGGTCTGAGGCTACGAATACTTACCATTCATTGATAGCACAATCACTTTGAATGCCACATCATCAGATCCGTTAATCACTAATTGATTTGCACAAATATTCTGGATGTTATGCTAAGGGAATAAATCCGTTGCAACCATATATACTTATACAGACCAACCCTTTTGATCATTGGAAATACTCTGTCAGACATTCGTCCATTTACGTTCGTTCTGGGATTGAACGAAACCGAAGGCACCATTTCTATTAATAGAAAAAGCCCTTGCACTTCACTTCGTCTTCAATATATTCAGCATACTTGGTTCACAACGCTTATGCCAATACGGAGTGGTTCTTCGGATAATAATCCAACCGGTCTCTCCATATTGACAACGATGGTCAAAAACTTCGATAGTCTGTGATTTAACTATCGAATAAAAACAAGTGTTCATACAACATATCAAACAAATCACTGGGCTCTTTAATTTATATTCATTAATTAAACCACTTCTCTATTTTCTCTATCAATATTTGTTAACCAAATATTTTCAATAATCATTTCGGCCCTTTACGCTATATGGAAAGCATTTCCCAATATCAATTTCTTTTATTTTATATATATTAGAAAATATCTCTATTTGCAATTGAAAACAATTCCAATCACTTATCTCTATTCCGACTATTTTAATTATACTCAGGAAATATTTACTTTTTATATTTCCAAAATTCCATCACTTGGGTTTAAAACGAATGTTGTGTAAAACATCGTTACAACAACCCAAAATATTTTATTCAACTAACTCTTTTCAAACACTTCTCTTCGAGACTGGATCTTGCTATTTATCCATTAAAAATGAAATCAATCAATTTGGGGTAAAATTACCTCTCAGACCTTAACTGAAAACATCCTCAACTTCAAAACGGCGAAACCACTTACCTCGAATAAACACACTATACAATCCAATTATTCATTTTTAAAACATGTATAAAGTTCGCTTTCTATTTCTAATTTATAAATTTCCCTTTTTGTTTACAATATTCGATTTTTATATTCACTTACCTATCGAATTCTATACGTCGATACAATGATTTCTAACTATCAAAATATCTTAAAAATATTCTAACTCCTTAAATTTCCGGAAAAATTTCGCCATAACCTCCCCTGTATCGGGAGCCTCGGGAAATTTCAAATAGCTTCCCGGTATCTTCCCCAATCAAAAGAAAAAGGAAAAGCCAAGTGGCTTGCCGATACGGCGCATAAAATCTCATATATGAATTAAACACGTACCTTTTTGTTGGGCACACAAATTAAAATCTTCATATACTTCACCATGTACCTGTCTAACACATGTTTACCTGTTTTCAATTCAATTCAACACTATCTAATCGTTTGAATTCTGTTCCGCCCATTTATTCTTTAAATCGGCCATTTTGCCTATTTTACTCCTTTGTTTGAACATAGCAATTTCAAACAAAATATTTAACTCGTTCATAACCAAATTGAATTTCAATTTCAATTCTAGTTCTCTTTTCTATTTCGAATATAAATTCTCAAATCGAATTCACTTATTTAAGGCCCAATATCGATTCAACATCTCATTTACTAATTACTATTCGAATTAGTTAATTCTATTCAATAATCAAAAATCTGATTTCTGTTTCAAAAATCAATTCATTACTCCACCTGAGTTCACATATATTTTATAACTCAAGTCTGAAATTTTCTAAATAGAAATTCGGATTTTATTTGCTTAAAATCCTTTTATAAAATGAAATAAACCGTTATGGTTTTTAAATAGTTCTGGCGCTGTTTTTCTGAAAATTTGATTTTGACATAACTCAAAATCTATACGACGAAATTCAGATTTTTCTCCTTCATTAGAAAGCTATTATCAAATCGGTCCTGACGTTTCTTGTTCCAAAGAATTTCGACTTCAATTGAGTTTTGTGTATTCAATTGAAGTTCGAATCGCCAATTTACGAACTGCAGCACTGCGGCGAGTTCGTTTTAATTATATTTATATATATAAACCTTTAAACTTCTTTAAAATGAATTCAACTCCATTCTAATATATTTTAATATATTCAAATCCATAGTTTCAATTCCATTTGAATTCAATATTCAAATCCCATAGTTTAAATTCTATTTGAATTCAATTTGAATCTCCTATATTCAAATTTCATTTTCCATCTCCATTTGAATTATAATTTCGAATTCATTAGTTAAACTCCATATTTAATTTTCTTGAATTCCAACACCCTATTTCATTCCTTTGAATTAAATTCCACTTTAAATTCTATAATCAAATCCCTTTTGAATGGTTATATTTGAAAATCATATTTGAATTTAAATATTTAAACTCCATTTAAATTTCTATTTGAAATCTTATATTTAAATCCTCTTTATTTAAAACCCATTATTAAATCCCATTTGAATTTCTCCATTTCAAATCCATTTGAATTCCATTGAATTCAAATTCCATTTCAAAACCATTTGGATTTCCTATTCTACTTTGAAATCCTATTTTCAAAGTTTATTTCAAATTCTATTTTGAAATTCTTTATTCAAATCCCTATTTGAATTTCTTTATTCAAATTCTATTTCAATTCTCTTATTCAAATGCTGTTTTGAACTCTCTTATTCAAATGCTGTTTGAATCTCTTATTCAAACTCTATATTTAAAATTCCATTTGAACTTCCATATTCAAATTTCTATATTTGAATTTCATTCGAATTCTATATCCAAATCTCTATTTGAATTTCCTTTATTTGGATTCCTTCGAATTCAAATTCTATTTTTATCCCTTTGAATTCAAATTCTATTTTTCATTCTAATTTCGTCTATTCAAATTCTATTTGAACTTCTATTTGAATTTCTAATATTCAATCTCCTTTTTCTTTTATTTAAAAATTCAAATATTTAAACTCCTTTTCTAATTCTACTATTCAAATGTTATACTCAAATTTCATTTGAGTTATATATTTAAAAATTTCATTTCACATCCTATTTTGAAATTTCATTTCAAATTCCAATTTCACACTTGTCTTTCTATTTCTGAATTATCAAATGATAATTCTTTTCACTTCATTTATAACTTCGTTATTAAAGAACTATTTATAAACTTCGTTTAAAAAGAAACTACTTGTTTTATTTTTCAAAACAAGTTTATATTTTATTCCATTAAAAATTCAAATTCTATTTAAAAATAAAATTTTCCCTTTTAAATCTCAAATATCCTTCCATGATATTTTAAATAAATTAACATTTAGCCCAGTGATATTTGAAACAATCAAATCACCTAATTTTCAATCATTTTATTTTTAACACATCATATATGAATATATGAAATCAGCAAACAACAAACAGATAATATATTTTTGAGGAATCCAGTTGGATCCCTCCAACCTGTTTTCCTGCATCCACAGATATTAGCACATAAATAATACCCATTCTGCTTCGTGGCAGAATATCGCGGTATAGAAGGTCATCCACTAATCATAGCGTGGGGCGTATAGGGTAATCATCCGCTATGAAACTGCGGGCATCCGCTAATGAGACTGCGGGAATCCAACCAATCAATCAACCCAATATATATATAATAGCCTAAATAACTAATATATATAAAACAAGCAGAAAAATCCAAACAAGCAACAACAATTATTTTTACGAAGTAAAAATAATTATAAATAAAAGGTGAGTGAGATTTACTCACCAGATTTTCGTTTTGCTGAATATCCCTTTATTTTCCATATCGTCGGCTATGAATCGTCTTGAATAAATTTTTATTTTGTACCTACAGTTATTTAATTTAATTTATCGCTTAAACCCTATTCATTTCAAATTGACTACTAACATTAATAATTTAATCATTCTATGAAATTCAAAATTTCATAAAAACAAATACCTTATGCCTTTCAAACCCCTCGACCAAAATCGACGAAGTATGCTCCGCTAACAACCGATCAACTTGACCAAAAACAACACAAAATACTGCTCATTTCTATCTTGACAATTCATCAAACACCTTCCAGTCAATCTCCGGTTCACTGTCTTACCACCAACGGTCTCAGCTCCTTCATCTATGTCTCAACCCGTGATTTCCCACTAACAGTGACATCAAAGCCATTTGCAGTTGTCTCCAGGAATATCGCAACAGTTTTGTTCATGAAAAATCAAGCGCTCCCAAGCCTTAAACTATCCAAGACCGTTCACTCCTTCACCATTCCAAAACTCAGATCGATCTACCCATCATTTCCAAAAACCGAACTCTTCCTCATCCAGCAATTCGCACTCCCTTTCAAACTGTTTACAGTCCCCAAAACTCCATTGCCATCCTCCTACCACCGTGCTTAAATAGCCTCACAACATAGATCGACATACCACAGTCGAGTTCATCTCTGACATCCTCAGAGTCCGTCATCACAAATCAACCCACGACAAGGCCAGCCCTAATCGCAAGCGCATCTATTGATTGTCGAGCCTCAGGGGAACTCGCGATTTCATATTCCGATTGTTTTTTTTTTGGAGGAATCGGTTTTCAATTCCGATTTGAATAAAAGAATGAGAGGAAGGGACTGAAGATTTTCGGGTGATTTGGGAATGGGAAAATAATGAACGCGGCTTGAATTTTATAGATGCAAACAGAAGACAATTTGTACTAACATTAAATGGATGTTTTTCCTAGATATCCAAAGTAGAAGACAGTATTTCCTGCTCGAGGAAGAACAGCTACGAATTTATCAGGTTTAGGATGGCTTTGGGTATGACATATAGGTCGGCTCTGTTTTATTTTTTTTATTTTGATTTTTATGTTGATGTGAACCTATATGAATTCTTTTAATTCGAAATATCCCACTGATCCGAACTTTGATTTTAGCATAGTGACATGCACCCTTAGGGCTATAATACTATTCTGGACACACTGGAGCAAGTTTCAGAGTCTAATTTGACTGTTTGGAAAAAAAATCCAATTTAAATTGGCTGTTTAAATTAAATTCGACTGATTAAAATATAAATCGGTTTCAGAAATAAATTCATCAAAAATAAACAAGTATAACCGTTCTAATTCAATACAGAGTTTATATTGATTGACTGAATTGTTTTAATTCAGTTTTAAATTCTGAATTCAATTGTTTTCATTTTCGTATACGATTATTCAATATATTCGATATTAAACCATATATCGATTATTATATCGATAAATTCCTATAAAAATTCTTTTATATTGTTGATTCAATATTTAAACGATACTAAATATTTAAAATAACTGTTCGAAAAATCCGGGTCGTTACAATATCTTTCCAACGAATCCGAAAAATCGAAATTTCATAGCGGGAATCAAAAGTTATGCCCAGTTGAAAATTCAGAATAGTCGCTATGTAAATTATGCATGGCTCAAAAAGTCAAATTTTGCATACGGATGAATTTGGACTCGAAACCTCTTCCATTGAGTTCAAAATGCCGTTTAGAACTCCGAAAAGTATAAGCTTCGATATATTCCGATATCCGGAATAGTGGCAATTGACAGGAGCTTTTCGGTTAACAAAACATAGCCCTTAAAAAGTGAAATTTTGCATACGAGCTCAGAATTCGACGAGGTAAATTTTTATGGATTCACAATGACAAATCATTGTTGAGTTCCAAATGGCGCGTCGAACGGATTAGTATGTGGCCGTGCGAGCTGAAACAGTTCAGGGTAAAGCGAGCAGTCATTTTACAAAAGAACATTATTGATACGACTTCAGAATTCGATTTCGTTTTTTTTTCTGGATTCGTATCGTCTAACAATGGTTAAATCCAAGAGGGCTTGATTTTTTGAGTTAGCACGTGAGCGTGCGAGAAGATAAGGTGTGCCAAAATAGCATTTTTAGAGTTTATCTGAGCATTTTCGTGATTTTTTTTTGAATGGTCAAACGAACTCGGAATTCGACGAAACTTATTTCGTTGGACTCGTCTTTACGTCTACTATCTCGTGTCCGAAATCCGCGGCGATTGGGGATCGTTAGCGTTCATGCGATACGCGAGAAACTAGCATATAAACACTTTTACTTCTTTTTCTTCTTCACTTTCTTCCTCTTCCTCTTTCTTCACAAAAACTCAAAAATGGCCTCCTCCTCCTAGGTGCCGCTGTCACCCCCCCCCCGGCCTCCCCAGCCCCTCCACCGTCGGCCGCACCCCCTCTTCCTTCTCCCCTCCTCCTCTTCCTCCTCCTCCTTCTCTCCCCTCTTTTCAAGAACCCAAAGCCTCACAACACCACCGCCACCACCACGGGCCCCACCACCACCGCCACCACCCACCAGCGAGCTCCCCATGCCCAATCAGGTCCGGCGCCCAACCCTAGCCACCTAACTCCGGCCGTGGGCCCCGCTACGCTCAAAAACTCATTTTCACCAAAATTCCCGTTTTGCACAGAACACCCCGGAATGTGTTGGCCTATATCTCTCAAACAGTGCGCTTTTGCCCAAAGTCCCCCTTGACCAAAGTTGTAGAGCACGAAATTCTCTTCGATTTGGCTATATGGAAGTCATGTTTTGGAGTTCGGAGCTGCTTGGAAAACGCGTTCGAAGTCTGCTGTTCAAATGCTGAAAAATTCGTACTTTCGCAAATGCTGGCAAATTGGAGCATTTTTGGCAAAAAGACCCTTAGGGAAAGTTGTCCGGAAGGGCGCGTTTAAGCTAGAAAAAAGATGATGTGAAGATTGAAGCTCGTTTGCAAATTCTGGAACCAGAACAACGAATCCGGGCGTTAGAAAAAAATGTGAGTTTTCTCCGTTTTAAAGCTTTTACAGTTTTTGACATATGAAGTAAATAAAAATATGATTTTTATATTATAGAGAGAACAAAAATCCGATTTTTAACTTATAGAAGATATAAAGATAAGATTTTTATATAATGTAGATATTAAAAATGTGATTTTTATATATGTAGTGACTACGGGCAGTGAAATTGGCAAAAAGGCGAGCACGACGAAGATTTCTACATAAGAAGAGTCGTGGCGTTTGGTTTAGCTAGTCGGTGAGAACTTCTCACCTTTTAAATTTTCTTTTTCTAGTTATATTATAATATATGCTAGGATGCAGACGGTGTTTAGTAGCACCCGACACCATCGTTCACAGACCATGGACTAGTTTGTTTGGTTGTATAGTTGGTTAGATTATTTGATTTGAATTTGATTGTTTGGTGAAATGGAATGGATTTGACTGATATGTGTATGGCGTGGGCCATCACTAGACCGGGGATAAGGCCAGGCCTTGTCCCGTTTCTAGTATCGTGCCGTTATGCCGCCGAAATTTTCTAAAATAAATTAGAAAAATAAAGATATCATTTTATTTAATAAATGAACCGAATAGAATATTCATAGGTTGAATAAAATAATTTGGTCATTGAAAATATAATTTTTAATGTGAATGTGAATAAATAAATATTCATTTACAAACCGGACGGTTTGTTTATGTACACCTATTTGAAGGACATTGATTGGGACGATAAATTTTACACATCGCCCAACTGCACAAATAAAATCTGTGTTTGATTGTTTGAAACCCCACACGGGTATTGGGATAAAATATGGCATACACTGATCCCAATAATTAGTTGTATATCGATCGATTGATTGACAGACTGTTATAAGCATTAGATATCTATATTTGATGCATTACAGTGTAGTGCACTTTGGATGATGGTTGATTATTTGTCGTTGCTATTATATACATGTGTTGTATGGAATCCATATAGTTAACGCTATATGGTGATTGATTGGGCCTCATTCCAATTTAGAAGATAAAGAATATTATAAAATAAAGGTTCATGTGTTGACCGTACTCATCCGTTGAGATTAGTCATGTGTTGAACGAAATATTTTAACAATAAAATTAACATCTTTATCATTATAAAATAAAGGTTCATGTGTTGACCGTACTCATCCGTTGAGATTAGTCATGTGTTGAACGAATTATTTTAACGATAAAATTTACATCTTTATCATATATGAAATTAGAAATTAACTGGAAAATAGATAAGATGAGTGGTCTCCTGGATATTGATCTGATGTTGGTTTCGGCCTTCGGGGTTAATATTCAGGGAATCGTTATGGTTGGAGTCTGATTTTAAATCAAACGATAGATACCATAATTTTTATAAAATATATTAAATAACAAAAATAGTCAGACGTGGACAGTACTCATTCGTTGAGATTAGTCATGTGTTGACAAAAATATAGATTCATTTGTTGAATAGAATAACGAAGTTATTGAAATATATAAAGCCGTGTTGATTAGAGATGCGCTATTTTGACGCGAACGATATTTATATCGATTACATACGAATTGAATTTGATTTGAATAGAAAACGAATTGAATTTGATTTGAATAGAAAACGAATTGAATTTGATTTGAAAAGAAAACGAATTCGAATTGAATTGAATTGAAAAGAAAATGAATTCGAATCGAATTAAAATCGATTTGAATTGAAATCAAATAGGAATGAAAGTAAAAAGGATTTATAATAGAAAATTCAATTTTGATTTGAATTTGAAATAAAGGTTGAAATTGTTTTTGAAACAAATTTGAATCTATTTATAAAATTCCTTTTAAACGGAAATCGACGAAATATATAGAATATATATATATTATATATATAATGGCCTGAATAGAACGCGCCGCGCCGCGACAGTTCGCGAATTTCGACCATTGATTTCGAACGGACATTACGGGAGATCCGACCGTCGGATTCTCCTAAAACCGGAACCGTTGGGTCCGTATCGAAAAGAGCTTTCTAACGAATATTAGAAATTTGAAATCTAATGGTTTGATTTGGAGATACGTTCAAATCAAATTTGGAAAAGGTCGCTGTAAGTGCAGTTCGATGGCCGTTGATGGAAATCGACTGTACGGACCTTGATAATATTATTAAAAATAGTAATAATTTGTGTAAAATCATAAGAAATGATTTGTGAAGAACTGGGATGAAAAATCCCACATTTGAAAAGATAAAAACAGATTTTTATCGAAATGAACTAGTTTTGAACTAAAATTAAACCCATTTATTTTTAATAAATAAATTGGATTTGAAACGGGTTTTAAATAGAATTGATTTATGGGTTTATTGTTAATGGTGTTTTAAATAACACTAGTTCTTTAACCCGATAATAAGTAGAATATGATTTGGGTTTATCGTGAACTGTGTTTTAAATGACATTAGTTCTTTAATCCAGTAAAAGGAGTTTTAATGAATCCGCAATTAGATTGAAATGTGAATTGATAATTTATATTATCAAATTTAGAAAGTGAGCGAGAATGGAGTATCACCAGTTCTTATTGCTGGCCCTGAGTAGGCCGGGTACGCATGATAGGGGGTTCTCGCTTCGCGGTTTGGTGGCGAACGGGAGACTCTTACCCCTACATGTCGCAGTTTATAGCGTTGGTTCGCCAGTAGGCGCGAGACTTGAGAGGGTCGCCATAAAACAAGGGATTGGGGGACCATGTGGGAGCCACGGTGGGTATTACCTGCTGCTTGGGGGATGAAGGGATGGTTGCAAAGCCTACCGCATTTTGTCGGCTATGTCACAGTTGGTATCAGAGCTTTGGTTTACAGCGCTCGAGAACAAGACACATTAGAACCATACGAAAGAATTCATCAGAAATTGGATTAGTAATATCCAATTAGAATGACCCGTTAGAGATAGGATCTGTAATATCCTAGAACGAGTGTGAAGTGTATATTTTTCAAATGAAAACAATTTTATTTTGAAATTTAAATCATTTTATATGTATTTGATTATTTATTTATTTTGAATATGGACAATCGAGTATATAAGGGTTTTGCATATACGCGTCATGAACATATATTCGAAGTTTTAATATACTGGATAGATATAAAATCACATCCTAGACACCCGGAGATGATTCTGATGATTGATATATCATCATCAGAATTTGTGTTCGTGTTTCGAAGGTATGATATCTATATATTTCCATTAGACTGGTGTGAGAACCAAAATATAGCTAGAATACATTGTTGTGATTTTGCATCAAAATGTGATTTTTGTATATATATCAAAAAATTATGAATTTGAAACGTTAATCCACTAATTGATTGATGTTTGTGTTGCTTGTTTAGTTGTTTGATAAATTTTGAACCATTATGCCTAATTGCATCAAATATTGAATTGTATTGAAAATTAGTTGCATTTGCTTGCATATACATGTACTTACATTGAACATGTCATAGCAAGGAGGCTAGAGCAGAGAATAAAATTTGTTTGCCCGACAAATAGGTACATGTTTATCATAATTTATTGTTTTGTTTGGGTGATTATGATTTTATGAGCCTATTGGCTAGCCGCTTGGCATTTTCTTTTTCTTTTTGAGATCAGAAGGCCTGTATGGAAATTTCGGGATTTTCCCGTGCTCCCGGTGCAGGGGAGGTTATGGCGAAATTTTTCGAAAATTTAGGGTGTTAGCCAAATTTTTGAAAAATTTGAAAAGTTTTTAGAAACTGAAAATTTGAAGAACTTAAGACGTAATCAAAATAGAGAAAGTTGAGTTGATTTGTTAAACAACTTTCGGCTTTGTTCCTTTTCGGGGACGAAAAGTTTTAAGTGGAGGAGATTGTAATAACCTGGAAAATCTGAGCCAGTTAAAATTTTTGTTTTGGCAATTTTAGCGAATTTTGAATATTTAAAATGAATTATTTTAAATAATAACGACGAGAAATTTATTTTGAATAGAATTAGAACGTGTATATTTATATAGATCGTCGTTAGAATATAAATATTTATTCTAAATTATAAAAGGAATTGAAAATGGCGCGGTAGTTCGATAATTCGATTTCAAATTTCAATTGAACATACCGAGTGCAAAATATACCGGATTTTAGTGAAACTGAAAAAATTAGAATCTAGTTGAAAATATCTTTCCAACGAATCCGAAAAATCGAAATTTCATAGCGGGAATCAAAAGTTATGCCCAGTTGAAAATTCAGAATAGTCGCTATGTAAATTATACATGGCTCAAAAAGTCAAATTTTGCATACGGATGAATTTGGACCCGAAACCTCTTCCATTGAGTTCAAAATGCCATTTAGAACTCCGAAAAGTATAAGCTTCGGTACATTCCGATATCCGGAATAGTGGCAATTGATAGGAGCTTTTCAGTTAACAAAACATAGCCCTTAAAAAGTGAAATTTTGCATCCAAGCTCAGAATTCGACGAGATAAATTTTTATGGATTCACAATGACAAATCATTGTTGAGTTCCAAATGGCGCGTCGAACGGAGTTAGTATGTGGCCGTGCGAGCTGAAACAGTTCAGGGTAAAGCGAGCAGTCATTTTACAAAGCAACATTATTGATACGACCTCAGAATTCGATTTCGTTTTTTTTGGATTCGTATCGTCTAATAATGGTTAAATCCAAGAGGGCTTGATTTTTTGAGTTAGCATGTGAGCGTGCGAGAAGAAAAGGTGCGCCAAAATAGCATTTTTAGAGTTTATCTGAGCATTTTCGTGATTTTTTTTGAATGGTCAAACGAACTCGGAATTCGACGAAACTTATTTCGTTGGACTCGTCTTCACGTCTACTATCTCGTGTCCGAAACCCACGGCGATTGGGGATCGTTAGCGTTCAGGCGATACGCGAGAAACTAGCATATAAACACTTTTACTTCCTTTTCTTCTTCACTTTCTTTCTCTTCCTCTTTCTTCACAAAAACTCAAAAATGGCCTCCTCCTCCTAGGTGCCGCTGCCCCCACCTCCACCGGCCTCCCCAGCCCCTCCACCGCCGGCTGCACCCCCTCTTCCTCCTCCCCTCCTCCTCCTCTTCCTCCTCCTTCTCTCCCCTCTTTTCAAGAACCCTAAGCCTCACAACACCACCGCCACCACCATGGGCCCCACCACCACCGCCACCACCCACCAGCGAGCTCCCCACGCCCAATCAGGTCCGGCGCCCAACCCTAGCCACCCAACTCCGGCCGTGGGCCCCGCTACGCTCAAAAACTCATTTTCACCAAAATTCCCGTTTTGCACAAAACACCCCGGATTGTTTTGGCCTATATCTCTCAAACGGTGCGCTTTTGGCCAAAGTACCTCTGGACCAAAGTTGTAGAGCACGAAATTCTCTTCGATTTGGCAATATGGAAGTCATGTTTTGGAGTTCGGAGCTGCTCGGAAAACGCGTTCGAAGTCTGCTGTTCAAAAGCTAAAAAATTCGTGTACTTTCGCGAATTCTGGCAAATTGGAGCATTTTCGGCAAAAAGACCCTTAGGCGAAAGTTGTCCGGAATGGCGCGTTTAAGCTAGAAAAAAAATGGTGAGAAGATTGAAGCTCGTTTGCAAATTCTGGAACCAGAACAGCGAATCCGGACGTTAGAAAAAAAATGTGAGTTTTCTCCGTTTTAAAGCTTCTACAGTTTTTGACATATGAAGTAAATAAAAATATGATTTTTATATTATAGAGAGAACAAAAATCCGATTTTTAACTTATAGAAGATATAAAGATAAGATTTTTATATAATGTAGATATTAAAAATGTGATTTTTATATATGTAGTGACTACGGGCAGTGAAATTGGCAAAAAAGCGAGCACGACGAAGATTTCTACTTAAGAAGAGTCGTGGCATTTGGTTTAGCTAGTCGGTGAGAACTTCTCACCTTTTAAAATTTCTTTTTCTAGTTATATTATAATATATGCTAGGATGCAGACGGTGTTTAGTAGCACCCGACACCATCATCCACAAAACATGGACTTGTTTGTTTGGTTGTGTAGTTGGTTAGATTATTTGATTTGAATTTGATTGTTTGGTGAAATGAAATGGATTTGATTGATATGTGTATGGCGTGGGCCATCACTAGACCGGGGATAAGGCTAGGCCTTGTCCCGTTTCTAGTATCATGCCGTTATGCTGCCGAAATTTTATAAAATAAATTAGAAAAATAAAGATATCATTTTATTTAATAAATGAACCGAATAGAATATTCATAGGTTGAATAAAATAATTTGGTCGTTAAAAATATAATTTTTAACGTGAATGTGAATAAATAAATATTCATTTACAAACCGGACGGTTTGTTTATGTACACCTATTTGAAGGACATTGATTGGGACGATAAATTTTACACATCGCCCAACTGCACAAATAAAATCTGTGTTTGATTGTTTGAAACCCCACACGGGTATTGAGATAAAATACGGCATACACTGATCCCAATAATTAGTTGTATGTCGATCGATTGATTGACAGACTGTTATAAGCGTTAGATATCTATATTTGATGCTTATACAGTGTAGTGCACTTTGGATGATGGTTGATTATTTGTCGTTGCTATTATATACATGTGTTGTATGGAATCCATATAGTTAACGCTATATGGTGATTGATTGAGCCTCATTCCAATTTTGAAGATAAAGAATATTATAAAATAAAGGTTCATGTGTTGACCGTACTCATCCGTTGAGATTAGTCATGTGTTGAACGAAATATTTTAACAATAAAATTAACATCTTTATCATTATAAAATAAAGGCTCATGTGTTGACCGTACTCATCCGTTGAGATTAGTCATGTGTTGAACGAATTATTTTAACGATAAAATTTACATCTTTATCATATATGAAAATAGAAATTAACTGGAAAATAGATAAGATGAGTGGTCTCCTGGATATTGATCTGATGTTGGTTTCGGCCTTCGGGGTTAATATTCAGGGAATCGTTCTCTTACTAATTTACGGTTGGAGTCTGATTTAAATCAAACGATAGATACCATAATTTTTATAAAATATATTAAATAACAAAAATAGTCAGACGTGGATAGTACTCATTCGTTGAGATTAGTCATGTGTTGACAAAAATATAGATTCATTTTTTGAATAGAATAACGAAGTTATTGAAATATATAAAGCCGTGTTGATTAGAGATGCGCTATTTTGACGCGAACGATATTTATATCGATTATATAAGAATTGAATTTGATTTGAATAGAAAACGAACTGAATTTGATTTGAATAGAAAACGAATTGAATTTGATTTGAAAAGAAAACGAATTCGAATTGAATTGAATTGAAAAGAAAATGAATTCGAATCGAATTAAAATCGATTTGAATTGAAATCAAATAGGTATGAAAGTAAAAAGGATTTATAATAGAAAATTCAATTTTGATTTGAATTTGAAATAAAGGTTGAAATTGTTTTTGAAACAAATTTGAATCTATTTATAAAATTCGTTTTAAAAGGAAATCGACGAAATATATAGAATACATATATATATATATTATATATATAATGGCCTGAATAGAACGCGCCGCGCCGCGACAGTTCGCGAATTTCGACCATTGATTTCGAACGGACATTACGGGAGATCCGACCGTCGGGTTCTACTAAAACCGGAACCGTTGGGTTCGTATCGAAAAGAGCTTTCTAACAAATATTAGAAATTTAAAATCTAACGGTTGGATTTGGAGATACGTCCAAATCAAATTTGGAAAAGGTCGTTGTAAGTGCAGTTCGATGGCCGTTGATGGAAATCGACTGTACGGACCTTGATAAAATTATTAAAAATAGTAATAATTTGTGTAAAATCATAAGAAATGATTTGTGAAGAACTGGGATGAAAAATCCCACATTTGAAAAGATAAAAATAGATTTTTATCGAAATGAACTAGTTTTGAACTAAAATTAAACCCATTTATTTTTAATAAATAAATTGGATTTGAAACGGGTTTTAAATAGAATTGATTTGTGGGTTTATTGTGAACGGTGTTTTAAATAACACTAGTTCTTTAACCCGATAATAAATAGAATATGATTTGGGTTTATCGTGAACTGTGTTTTAAATGACATTAGTTCTTTAACCCAGTAAAAGGAGTTTTAATGAATCCGCAATTAGATTGAAATGTGAATTGATAATTTAAATTATCAAATTTAGAAAGTGAGCGAGAATGGAGTATCACCAGTTTTGCTCCAAAGCGATAGTTAAATCTTTAATTGGATTTGAACGTGAAATGGTAATTAATTTTACCGATAACACCGTGGTGTTAGATATGGAGTATTACCAGTTTTGCTTCATGGGATGAATAGGTTGGGATTGGGAAATAAAATAAATAATTACTTCGGTGTGGTTCGCTAATCTCAACTAGTTTGGAAACCATAATTTGGTTTGAAATGACATCCAAAGGAAGATTAAAGAATAAATTCAAAGAATTTATCTTGGATAAAATTAATGGGAACCTTTCCCTAAGAATATGAAATTTAGAAACTAGCTATATGTTAGCTAAGAAGAATGGTTTCCTGGTATTGATCTGATGTTGGTTTCGCCCTTCGGGGTTAATTTTTGGGAAATTGTTCTCTTGTTGATTTACGGTTAGTAGCTACTGAATTGGAATGAGGCGTATGTTGTGTTTGTGTAACATTTGTTTTTAATATACGCGGGTTGTTCGGAAAGTCCGGGTTTATACCCATTCTGAATAACCGATTCGACGATAAGTCGAAGATGAAGACGGTGGTTGAAGACCGGAAGTCTTCACATCATTTGGGTGATTACTGATGATCTTGATTGGGCTGTACACCCAAGATGAGGGAATCAGTTGGTGGTCGTCCAGACGTACTTGGAGATCGATGGATATGCGAGGAAAGTGCCTCCGGTTTCGTTCAGACCCAGAACGAACTTGTAAATGGATTGTGTGTCTGACATTGGATTTTATTCTGTGTTGATTGATTTCTGTTAAATATATATCTGTTTGGCGGCGGAGAATTTATTCTCTTGCTTAACGCCCTTCTTTGAGACATATGAGCTTAGAGGTTATATATCGATAGATATCAATCGCATGACATGAATTGCCTGTGTGGCACGCTGAGTGGCATGGATCAAGGCTTCTGTTGATAAGCAAAGTCTTGTGGTTGGTGATCAAAGCACGGCCTACGTGGCAGCTTTGTGTATAGCGTGGATTCGCGAGCCTCACACCTCGGTATGAGTCAAAAATGGGATGAGGACCCAAGGAGTGCACGACGTTTCTTTCTAGCTATGGGTGGTGTCCGTGACCTACCAGCCCTGACATTTATATACTTTTCACCTTTGTGGTTTGGATGCGAGGCGCCTCGATTATAGGTCCTATAGGGCCGGAAAACGTGTGTTCAGGAATAACTAATCCTCAAACGTAAGAGAGGACCGGTCTTGGAGGATCCCAGGGGTTACCCAGAGTGTGTAGTCCTGAGGCATTTACTAGAGTGTCTCAAAGCGGAGAGGAGCTTGCCCCTTGCCTTGACTCATGATGGAATCCAATTTCCAATACGAGATATTTCGGCTTTATTTGTAGAGCCTAGTATGGCGACATAGTAGCATGGGATGCTATGCCGTCTATGATTTATATTTACGATTGAAATTGTTTTGACACTATACACTTATTATAGTATCAAATGATTTGTTTTAAACGTACCAAACATGTTTGGCTATTATAAGGGAAACCCCTATCCTCCGGCTTGCGTTGCATTGTGTGATGGGACCTGGGTCTTATAATAGCTTCATTTTTCGAAAAAGCATTGCGCTGTTTTGTTAGATGCACTAGTATTCTTGGGAGGAAACCCATTCCGTGTTATATGGCGTGGTCCCTTGAATTACTCTCTTTTAAAGTAAAGTTTAAATAACTGTTTTAGTTCTCACACCAGTCACATGACTGACCTGGAGTTTATTGTTTTAACCTAAACTCTGGGTGCCCTTATTTTCGACAGGGGCAGCTAGTAGTTTTGGTTTTGCAGATTTATATTCACAGGATCCTGATTTACAGCTGGAACGATGCTCAGAAAGCTCTGTATCCGTGTATTACTTTCAGTTTGTACTTTATATTATTTTCCGCTGCTATGTAATTTATTGTAATCTCTGATACTTATCGAATGTAATTTATTCAATTATTCCATGTATATTCTTGTATCTGATGGAATTGTTGTAATAACAATGAAATGTTCTTCCGTCTGCGTCCTTTTGTGTGTTGTTCTCAAAGTATTCGCTCTTTCCTTCACGGGAAAATAACGGGTCTTCACAGGATTTATATCAAAAACACTTTTTTTTCTGTGCTAAGTTTTGATCAAAACTCTTCCATGGCCATGGTTGTACTTTTGTGTAAGAGCATGGTGTGTAAGACAATGGAGTTGTAAGATGATGGTGTGTGCAAGAGGTAAAGTATTATTATATTAAAATAAACTATTTTTTGTTTTTCTTACTTTTTTCTAATGTTTCTTACCTTACTTAATGTCTTCATTAACTTTACATGCATATGTCATCATGCATATGTATATATGTACATATATATATATATATATATGTGTGTGTGTGTGTGTGTGTGTGTGTGTATGGTGAGCGTTCAATGGTAACCAAAACAATGCAGCACCCCAAAATGCCCTCTGATTTCCACCACATATCCCGTTTCTCTCTCCCTCCATTCATGCTTTCACATTCCACTAACTTAAACTAATATAAATGCTTGGTTTCTGTATGGGGGCTTTTGGGGTGCTCATTATTTGAGGTGCCATTGAACTCTCCTATATATATATATATATATATATATATATATATGTGTGTGTGTGTGTGTGTGTGTGTGTGTGTGTGTATATGTAATGATCTCTTTCAGTAATAAGTTTCTTCAAGAGACTACATGTAGCATAAAGTTGGAATATAAGGCTTTTTCCTTTTTGTTGAAAATTTTCCTTTCATTGATTTTTCAAATCCTTTCCTTTTACAGGTCATTTGCTATATGCAAATATTTAATGCAATTATATGCTTTTATGCTTTTTTTTCATGTTTCTCGTTTGAATATGAACTTCGGGTTCCTTGTTTGCATATGAACTTCAGGTTCCTTGTTCGCATATGAACTTAAGGTTTCTTGTTTGCATATGAACTTCAGGTTCCTTATTTGAAAGAATTTGTATATTGACTTTAGATCATACGAGCTTCGGGTCATTTGCATGTGAACTTCAGGTTCAATGACTCTTGCTTTGTGTTTGGAAGTATGACCGTCTTCTGTTGGTCATAATGCTCCTTCAGAAAGTTCCATAAGTGGAGAGGATCTTTTTTTTTTAGTTAAATATTCTGATTTTAGATCATCGTGGATATGACCTCTTAAAAATATCAGGGCCTTTGCTTTGTCCTGCTGGGACATATTATTACCATTTTTAATGGTACTCTCTAAGCATTGAGATTGTAAATGAATTTCAGTGTTCGACATTTTTGTGAACCACACAAAAATAATAATTGCAGATGCTTAATTAAACAAAATTCACATATCAGTACACATGTTCTATAATTATCAAAACAAATTAATAAACTAACGAACAGACAATACGATGAAACTGTAGTACTGTTATATCATAAAAAAAATATGCAGACCTCATAAAATAGAATAGGACTGTATACATGGATGTAATAAATTGAATATATTACGGCACAAAATCATAAAAAAATCCAAATATGCAAGTCTTTCTTTATACATTTATAATGAACTTCTTACAATAATGAAACATTGCAAATCATCAAGGAGCCATACACCATGTTGCATAACAAAAATAATGGCTACATTAATACATATGTTGGCTAACAAGCAGCTTGCTATTTACATATATGCATATCTATTAGCAATGGCTTCTCTGTTATTGAAGAGATAAAGTAGCAAATGAAGATGTTTTATGTATGGCGTATGAGGTAAAAGATCCATATATAATATTATAAAAAGAAAATGAATGGATCTTCCTAAAATAAAAATTATTTGGTATACCATAATACCAGATCAAATATGAACAGGTGGATATCTAAAAACACTAAGTTAAAAATTTATTAGATCTAAAAAGTTTAGATCGACTAAAATAAAATCTAGATCTACAAAAACTGAAAAAGAAAAGTGATCTAGAAGTATGCATCACATCTAAGCAGAAGATACAACAAGTTCATATATGTAGATCTATATGATTTCAAAACATAAAAAAAAATAACTTACATGATAGATCCATAAATATAGATCTAGAAGATTTCAAACAATAGCTCTAATAGATCTTCGTGCTGATGACGTGTTATAAAATGAACACAAAACAGAAGAAATAACAGAGAGAGGACATTTCTATTCATTCAGATGTATATTCTTTCTATTACATTGGCTCCTTTATATATAGGCTTTTGAAGCTGATGTTTAGCTTATTCCCATGATGTGAGACTAAACAAAGAACTAATAAAAGCATATTCACAACATTCATATATACACATACACACACACACACACATATATATATATATATATATATATATGTGTGTGTGTGTGTGTGTGTATATATATATGGTCAGCGTTCAATGGCACCTGAAACAGTGCAGCACCCCAAAATGCCCTCTGATTTCCATCACATATCCCGTTTCTCTCTCCCTCCACTCATTCTTTCACCTTCCACTAACTTAAACTAATATAAATGCTTGGTTTCTGTAGAAGGGCTTTTGGGTTGCTTACTATTTAGGGTGTCATTGAACGCTACTCTCTCTCTCTACATATATATATATATATATATATATATATTTGTTTGTTTGTGCATGCATACATGTGTCACGCCTTGTTTTCAACTTTGCAAAACTTCCTTCCGTTAACCCGTTGAGAATTTAAAATCCTGTTGTCGGTCATATTTTTCATTTTCAATTAAATTATCTTTCCATGCAAACAAAAATTGAAAATGATGGAAAGGGTACGGGTTGGGTTTCTTCTGTTAGTGGAAAAAGGGGAATATTTCCTCTTTCTTTCTTCGCGTTCTCCAATTCCACATCTTCCATCTCCTATTATTCTCGTCCAAATCACTCACTTTTCCCCTCTTATCTATGTCCCCTGCTTTTGCCTACGTTGAAGAACCCCAATCTCTTTTTTCAATTTCTCTGATCTGACCCTTTTCACTTCGATTCCCCCTAATTTCTTCAATCCTTGACCTCCTAGCATTCTCACCCTATCTTGCGCCAGTCTTTACTGCTTATCTGTGGCACGGTGTCCCTTCCCGTATTTGGAAACACCGCTGCAATGGCCTCGTCAGTTCTTGTGTCAAGATCCCTTCCAATCTCTTAACTGTAATGTGTTGAACGAGGTATCCAGGCGACTGTGTTCCATTTTATTGCCTAGTGATGTTTTGTTCCATTTTGGTTTGGCTTAAGTCAGGTGTTTTGGGTTGGCGGGGGATCAGCTAGTGCTTCTGCGTTGGCCATGGTGATGGAATTCAACAACTTTAGGAGGCAGTTCGACTTGCTATGGGGCGGTAGTCTTAGTTCTAACATGGAATTTCACTTGTTTAATGTTTGTTCTTGCAACATGTCTATGTTTTGCGACTCTCCTACCCATTGTCTGGTATGCCTTGTTTCTTTTCTTATTTACCATGTTCTTTTGGATCTGCTACTTTCTCTTTCTTGGTGAGCGTTTGGAGAAATAATTTGGTATCTCGGGTGATGTGGTTTGGAATCTGTTGGACATGTCATGATGTTTTGAATGAATGGGTAACTCTGGTTCAACTTGTTGGTTACTGAGTTTGTTGACTATATTTGCAAGTTAGCTCTATAAGGAAGTCTGGAGTGATTTTTGGAGGATTGTATATGCCTAGGAGCTTGGAGTGTGTTTTGTGCCAAGTTGTTGTTCTGCAACCTTGGTTCTTTTTGGCTATCATGTTGGTTCTAGATCGACTCAGTTTGGTTTGATTTCCTGATCTTTTCGGTTCTCTCGGTGATAGCCTCGGCCCTCGGCTATGGAGGAGCATCTTGGATCAGTAGTTCAAACCTCTTTAACCTTCATGTCAGCTTGTGTAATTTTCGTCTGAAACGATGGATACGTGGTAGAGTTTCTAGCTTGGCCGAGAAGTTGTGCTTGGCTAGTTTGTGATTTCACCATGTCAGACTTTCATGATATTGTGTTTGTGACCTCTCCATGTCAAATCTCTACAGCTACGTAGTGCTTTGAAGCTATGTTGTGTGGTTGTACCTGCCTTGTATAACTATAGTGATACCGTTCTTTGTACAATGAATGGTGTACCTTGTTTGTATAGTGTCTGTACTAGTGTGATTTGTTATGATATGTAATTTACACTTCTTGGAAGTATGTAATGATCTGTTATTTTCCATGCTTGGAGTTTGAGGTCGTATAACATAGTCTAGAATAGTTCCTAGCTCCAGTCCCATAATCTTAGTATGGAAATGTGGATGGACCACTTTAAACTCCGATAGTGGTGGGAGGTCCACCTTAAAAACCGAATTAGCAGGTTGGTAATTTGCCAATCTCCTGTAATATAGTAATTATAACTTGTTATAATAATAAGTGTTTGCGGTCACTTTAAAAACCAGTCGGCACTGCCGATATTTTTTTAAAATGATTTTCTTATTATTTCTAAATAATTAAGTAAATAAATCATATTAAATATTGCTAATAATTATATCTATATATTGAAATTAGACCGATTTAATTATATTAGCTTTTCTTATATTTTTAGATCTAGTATATAATTCTCCAAGACACCTTGTAAATTATTACCTATAACCTATCCCAATATTTATCACTCTAAATTGAAATAAAATTTGGATTTTGATTAGTTTAAATCTTTTAAATTCCCTCAATAAAAGTGATTAAATTTCCGAGTTGTTACATTTTCCCCTTTAAAAGAATTTCGTCCCCGTAATCTAACAAGAAGAAGATAACTCAAAAGTTTTCTTTATTTCATTAACAAAAATATATAATGATAAGTGCTTCCACCACAAGCACTGTATACACTTGTCCTAGACATGGCTGAAATCAGAATATCCTTTCTTCATCCTTTCCTCGGCTTCCTAGGTACAATCATTCACATCACTATTCCATTGAACCTTGATTAATCTAACAAACTTTCTTCTTAATTACTTCTAATCTTGATCTATGATTCAAACTGGTTGTCCTATGTCAGCTAAATTTTGTTCTACCTCTAGGTCTTCTTGATCAATAAACCTTATGATTTGCTCAGGGGCATGCACATATTTTGGTAAATGAGATACATGGAAGACATTATTTACACCTGTCAATCGCTCTGGTAACTCCACTCGGTAAGCTAAAGGGCTGATCCATTTAAGAATTTGATAGGGTCCTATATATCGATATAACTCTTTTGCCAGATTGTATCCTCTTTCATGTTCTTCCTTATTTCCTTTACCTATTTTGAATCTTTCATGATCATTTTTGAGCCTAGTACCAGTCGGTCACCGGCCTCAATCCAACATGTTAAGGGTCTACAAGGGAGACAATATAGTGCTTCATATAGTTCCATATCGATGCTTGCTTGGTAATCATTATTATAGAAGAACTCCACTATGTAGAGAAAATTCTCCTATAATCCTATGAAGTCTAAGACACATGCCTTTAGAAGGTCTTCTGGTACTCAATTCACCCTTTAGATCTTCCTGTCTATCAAGGAATACTATACAGTGCTAGTGTTTATTTTGTTCCTTGAGTTGTTTGTAGTGTTTTCAGAATTTTATATTAAAAATATTATCTTGATCACTGATGATACTGCTCAGATTGCCAACACTATATCTCTGATATTTATCTTAATCAGACTTACTGAGGTTTTAGTTGATTTTACCGAAATAATATGTGCACTCTTGGTTAATCTATCAATGATAACCCAAATGCTTTCATTTTCATTCCTTGATCGAGGAAATTTGTAACTGAAATCCATAAATATCTCATACCACTTCCAAGTTGAAACGTCAAGTGATTGGAATAATCCAACAACCTTCTACTATTTTCTTTTGATTTATTGGCAAGTAGTGCACCGCTAACATGGATGTAAATATATTATTTCACGCTTTTCTACTAAAATGGTCATTCACAACCCGATAAATATTGCTAACCCCTGGATGGATGTTCAACTTTGACTGAAGGCATTCTACTAATACCTCTTGGCGTAAGTTATCCACATTTGGTTCACAAATTCTTCTTGTAATCTCAATACTCCTTTATTTCCAACTTCAAAAGTGGAGTCATACCCTTAATGTATGTCCATGAGGATCCTTTTCATGTATACATCACCATTTTTCTTATCAGTAGTTTTCTCTAAAAGCATTAGTGTTACCATTAGATAAACTATGATGGAATGCTTCCTACTTAGTGCATACGATACAACATTGGCTTTTCCGGGCATATAAAGAAAACGTAGATTATGCGATGCGAAAAATTCTAGTCAATGTTGCTATCTCATATTTAAATCCTTCTGAGTGGAAAAGAATTTTAGAGATTTATGATCTGTGAATAGCTCTAACTCTTCACCTATTTAAAGAAGGAAAATTATTTACTAGGGTTCAACCAAATTTTATGGGTTAATTTGAGAAATTTTTACCCACTAAATAGTGTCGCCACATCTTAAGTGAAAATAATATGGCTAATAACTCTAAGTCATATGTTACGTTATTCCTTTCATGTGTCGTCAGTTGTCACATTATTTCTCTTATGCGTCTTCCCTTGTCTACTTGCATATGCAATTACCTTCATGTGCTGCATAAGTACTACCCCTACGACTTCTCCAAAAGCATCTGTATGTATGGTTAGTCAACCGCTTTCATTAATAACTATGTTATATTAAGCGCTAAGCGAGGAGAGGCGATGGAAGCCTCGCTTTGCTTAATGTCTCTTAAGCGACGCTTAAGCACTGCTTAAGCGCTAAATCCATTCGTAGTCCAGCTATGTCTAATGGCTATTAAATAGCACCTAATTAGCGCTTAAGCAACAACTAAGCAGCACATAAGCAATGCTTAATTATTATATAAATAATTCATCACATAATACTATACATAAACATTGAAGTTTAGGCGAGGTGCTACTAAGTGCTGGAAAAAGCGCGCTTAAGCTCTAAAAAAGCACGCTTAAGCGCTAGTCACTTAATGTCTTCCGCTTTTTAAAAATTAAGCGCTGTATTTGCCAAAATCGCTTAAACACTGCTTAAGCGCCGCTTAAGCGTGCTTTTCATAACGTAGATTAATAATAGTTAGGATAGGAGCGGTAGTTACCATTTCTTTAGCTATTAGATTGATTTTCGCAATTTAGCGTGCACTTAGACTTCATTCCTTTTATGGTTAAATGGTAAGAAACTCTGGAAAAGTCTTGAATAAATCTGTAATGATAACCGTCCAACCTTAAGAAGCTGCGAATTTTTTTTGGATTCCTTGGTTGTTTCTAGTCCATGATGGTCGTAATCTTTCCAAGACCAATTGAGGCCCCTTCTTCAGCATAACATGTCCGTAAAACCTCACCTTCTCCTCCTAAAAAAAACATTTTAGGAATATGTTCTTAAGCACATTCCTTTTTATGTTTCTAATACAATCTCGATATCCTCTCACGCTCCTCTATGTCTTGGTGTATGTGAGAATGTCATCAATTAAAATTAACACAAATTTTACAGAGAATTTTCTTGAACGCTCTATTTATAAGATTCAAAAAATAGCCAGGCACACTGGTTAGTCCAAAGGGCATAACTAACCATTTATAAAGGCCATTGAGTCCAGCAAATTTGTTATAAGGGATTTTTCTTCTGCGATTCTCCATTGATAGAACCATATAGCTAGGTCAATTTTTGGAAATACCAGAGCACCACAAAGCTTATCAAATAAGTCATTTATACATGGTAGGAGATACTTGTTCTTAGTGGTTTTCTTGTTTATGTCTCATAGTCTACAAAAATCTTAAAGAACCATCCGACTTTGAGACGAATAAAATAGTCGAGATCTAACCTGAGAGAGTTGTACTAATTAATCCTTTATTTAATAACTACTCGGATTGGTTTCTTAACTCATTAAATTCTTGGGAGCCATTCTTCAAGAGGAATGGAAAACCGGTCTTGCAACGAGAATTAAGTCAATATATAACTCAATTTCCCTATGAGAGTGTAAAAATTTATCGTCCTAAAAAATAAAAAATAAATCTCTCATAGTTGGTATTTTATCTATTTTTTTTGAACGAATTTAGTGCCTACATAAGGTTTTCTCTAATAGGACTAGGCCCATTACATTCAATCCTAACCGTTTCCCATCCTTTGCTCTTTATTTTCCCTACTCTTCTAACTCAATTAAGGATGACTTTATATCTGGAAACCAAATCGATGTCGAGTATAGCTTCAAATCCCATGAAATCAAAAATGATTAAATCTTGTGAAAAATGGTGGAATAGATGGTTAATGGGCACTCTCTCAAAACTATGCCTAAGGTAGTTTCATTTCCAATAGGATTGATAGCTTGAATCGAGGTTTCTAATGTAATTGTGGAAAGTTTTAATCTGCCAACTATTTTTTTTAAGATAATTCTATGGGAAGGCCTAATATTAAACAATACATCAACTAGAATATTATTTATGCAAATTTAGCCTTTCAAAGTCGCCTCTCCCTTCACATCCGTTGAGTTTGAAGGTTCATCGTTGATTGCGAAAACCTATCCGTGCTCTCACTTCTCGGTAAGCAGAAAATCCCTAAATAAGTGGTTAAGTTTCCTATAGGTATATATAGGAAATAATGAGTTTGTTTGTGTTGAGTTGTAGATGTACCAGTTCAAAAGAAATATTCTTTTAATGAATGTCGCTTGTGTTTAGTACTGGTTATGATTCTCTAACTCGAGGTGAGGTAATACGGACCGACTAAGATGGTTGGTTTCCCATAGAAGAGGTGCTATTTGTTTCCAACATCATGAGAAGGGGTTGGTTACACATTTATTTATAATGAATGAGATGTCAGTTAGCAATAGCTAAATGGGACGAATATAATAGTTTTCCATAACTATTTGAGATTCCAAATAGATGTGGGAATAGTCGTCGATGGTTTCCATCAATAGGTTACCATACAAATCGGGAATAGTATGATAGCGCTTGAGTAATACCCAATTCATTGACGAGAGATGCTAGAGCAATATTCTTGATTTTTGGAGTGACAACCATGATGTCGAGTCATATATGGATTGAATTATCTTATTAGTGAGGTTATTATCCTGTATGCTAGGATAGATATATAAATTATTTCTATGATTGTTATTGCTTTACATATGCATGTTCGATTGATGATACTTGCATTATATTTTTGTGATTGTTAGGTTTAACACCCCATGTCCATTGATGTCGCTCTCAAAGGGAATGCATTAACTTTTATGGAGTACTATTGGTGAATAGAACAGAATATAACAAGACAGATATATATATTGGTACTTAAAAAAAATTCAAAACAACTTTTATTGCAGCGGAGAAACAGTTTGATTAAAACAACATCATAAACCAACAGAAACCCAAAGTACACTTAGTAACTATCTTGACAAATTGTTTTCTGAGTACATAAAGTAAAAAGCATAACCCCAACATAAGTAGCCATAAAAGAGATGAAATGAACTTTACTTTCAGCAATCCAAGCACTTTCAATAGAGAGAGAAAGATCCAGATCAAGCTCCACTAGTACTAGTCCCACCCTGAGAACCTGGGGAGGGAGGGAGGAAGAAAAGAGGCGAAAACAAAGGGGAGTCAGACAAAAAGTCTGGCGAGTACCATGACTTTAACAGTATAATTATTAAAGTAATTAGGATAAGGCATAAACTAGTAAAATAAGGAATGACTGTGAAACAAGTGGGCAAGACAAAACAAACAAGAGGAATATTCTAGCGTTAATCTCGCTCCTAATCGCTATAGGATAATTACTATACTACACCATTACTAAACACCCTAAAAGTTGATCCCGCCTACTGAACACAATAAACATAATGGTAGTTTCGTGTACCCCTAGCTGTCTTCATAGGTGTTGCCTGCTCCTATCTCCACTAGTTATACCCACTACCCCATGCGATCGGCGCCCTAACTCGTAGATACCCATGCTGCTCCCACAGTGGGCTGTATCACTCCCCAAAGTGGCAACCCGATACCACTAAAGATGCACGACTTATATCTACACGATGCAACAACGTCTTACCTACCAGCCCGCGCCCATGCATGCACATGACCCCGTTGGACTTGCATTGCCGCCGTTAACCCGTTTTGACCTCTTATAATCAAACCCAGTAAGCGTGTCCCATCCTCGATCTAACTCGAGCTCACAAAGATACTTAATGGGTTACTGGTTTGAAAAGGGTCCCCCATGTTTGACACAAGCCTTCCACCTATGCTTGGTCCCCACTAGAATTTTCCATTTAACCCCTTCTTATTCATGTCTTCTTATATGTTTCAATTTGATTAAGTGTTTCTAATCGTATTTCACATGTCACCCAAGTCACCCACTTAACCCCCATGTCCCATCACATGTTTATCTTGGTTAAGCGTTTCTTAATTCATTATAACTGTAACCTTGTAAGACCTCCCACATTAGACTCCTGTTTGCGGTTGCTGTATTTGCCGGGCGGGTCCGGGCAGTCTTATACTGCAAACGTGTCTAACCTCGTTCGTGTCTTTACAATTGTCACGCATTTAATTTATGCCTTCGACCTCTCACATTAGACTACCGTTTCTGGTTGCTAGATTTACCAGGTGGGTCCGGGCAGTCTTACACCACAAACAAGTCTAACCTCGTGTCTTAGGCATTTATTATTACAAATTATTTCACCCCAATTTGAATTAATTATCCCTATTCAAATTGTCAATAATTTCCAAATTAATTATGTCCGTAATTGTCACCTAAATTATGTCCATACTTTTTAGGTATAAAAATTATACCAATTAATGTCTCAATTTAATTATCTTCTTTTAAAGCCATTTATATGTCAACTCACAATTTACATGATTAATATTTTCCCATTGTCCCCATGCTATTTGTACGTTCAAATATGAAATATGTTAGATTCGCAAATAGTCTAGCCTATAAAAAAGAAACATCACAACTTGCATAACACAAAAATAGATCTAATTTGCAAATAGGAATTATAACATAAAATTGCATAGCCAATAATTTGCATAGACAATGGTCATATAGAATCATATACCTGCATAAACTACCATGGATCTAAATATAGATCTAAACAGGAAATTGTGAACTTGCATATATGAATTGTGGGTCTCACTTAAATTGCATATGTGAATATAATTTTCACCCACAAAAATGTGAATATAGTTTTTCACCTAAACTTGCATATGAATTTATAACATGTTTTTGCATATAAACTAGCATATGTATATACTTGATTCACATAATAACTTGTGTACAGTTCACATATAGACTTGCATAAGATTCATATTCAAACTAGCATACGATTGAACATCCCAAACTTGCATAAAATTCACATACGAATTAGCATATGCTTTATCATCCAAACTTGCATAAGATTCACATATGAATTAACATATGATTTAACATCCCAAACTTGCATAAGATTCACATATGAATTAACATATGATTCACATCCCAAACTTGCATAAATTGAATCAAGTTACACATGTATAATTGGACATATGAAATAGATCTACCAACATAAGATAACAAAGTTAAACAACATCACGTGATTCAACAGACATGTTCTCATAATCCAATTACAACTCATCATAATTAATTTGTTAATTATATTGTGAAAGAAATAGTACTCACAAAGATAGGTTAGAAAAGAGAATGGTTCTTTTGTCTTTTGAATTGGAATTCTGACTTGCTAAATCCTAAACTTTAGGAAGGAGAATTATCCTAGGAGCAGCATGGTGGCCAAGAGACAAATTTTTGTTTAGGTTTAGGGTTTGAGTCTAGGCACTCTTTTATAGAAGTCTGAATCAACCTAAGCCGTTATATTATCATATGAGCAATCCCAACAATCCAGACTAGATAGAGTTATCTAAAACAGCCACCTCAGCCCAAATGACTCAGCAGAGAGTCAGAAATCGTCACATTTCAGATCTACCCGGGGGGGTAGGTCGACCCCCTTGTCGACCTGTCTGGGTAGGTTGACACCCAGGTCGACCCCCTAGTAGACCTGGCCCTTGGGCGGGAGAATTCCCGCCCAGCCTGCTCCCCTGTTTGAATTTTGAATTTCTTTTATTCTGAACCTGAGCTGTTTTTAATTTATTTAAATTCTGAAACTTCGGAAGGCCATAATTTCTTCATAAGGAGTCCAATTCACGCAAACTCGGACTCTATCTCAAGCAGAATTCCGAGACGAACGCAATGGCGTAACCCGTTTCCCTTATTTCTCACATTTGAAATTAAGTATTCTTTAATTCGTAAATTTTAATATTTAAAATCACGGGGTGTTACATTCTCCCCTCCTTAAAGGATTTCGCCCTCGAAATCTCCAAGTTAAGGAGAATGTATATCCTAACATCCAATCATCCATCTACTCAACCATCAAACATAGGCATCCATTGTCCTTACAAGATTTCTAATGCCGTATGAACATATGCAAAAAGTGTGTGTATATGTTCTTATCTAATGCAAAATCAGGCGGTCCACTGATTCAGTTGGCCTCCTTAATGCAAATCATGATAGTGCCATGCGTCCATTATAAATGCAAAAGAATCCTAACGATACATATTACTTCTACATGTGTGCACAACCATTCATTAGAATGCAGCATCCATATGATAACACAACCATTATACATCCATTAATTTAAATATGCACACACATTTATATGCAATATGAAAGTGATTGAGCCGATCTAGTGCCTAAAATGTGTGTACATGCATCCACGAGCAACTACTAACAACCACTTGCAACCTCTCGCAACCATCGATCAAAACATGTTTCAAATGCATGTTTACATCCATCGGTTTCTACCTAAGGATAAAGAATAGGACTGAGGAGATATACTTAAAAGATAGATATAAGCATGAATAAACTAATGGAAAAAGAGATCAAGGAGGTACTCTCAAAAAGAAAAGGGTAGGCTGCGCGTATTTTCCTCTCAGTTTCCCAAGTCTCGTCTTCCTCAGCGTCACTCCATTGAACTTTAACAAGCTTGACGTCACGGTTGCGTAGCTTTTTGACTTTCGTACCCAAGATATGAGTTTGAACTCTTCTCACAGTTGCTTCTCGTTCCACTTCTACTTCCTCTAGTATACTTGGCTCCACCACTTCCGCAAATTCATGTAAGCATTTTCGTAGTTGAGAAACATGAAAAACATTATGAACTCTAGCCAGTCTCTCGGGTAGCTCTACTCTGTAAGCCATCGTCCTAATCCTTTCAATGATAGGAAACGGACCTACAAATCTTGATGCTAGCTTTCCTACGGACCCAAAGCGAATGACATTCCTCAAAGGAGATACTTTAAGGAACACCTTGTCTCCAACCTCAAACTCAAGGTTGGTCCTTCTTTTGTCTGTGTAGGACTTCTGTCTATCTTGTGCAGCCTTCATCCGTCTTCTTATCAAGTCCACCTTTTCTGAGGTCTCTCTAATCATGTCTGGCCCAAGTACAAGCCTGTCTGTAGACTCCGACCAACAAGTTGGTGATCGACATGGTATTCCATATAAAGCTTCAAAGGGCGCCATGCCTATGGTGGCTTGATAGCTATTGTTGTAGGCGAATTACACAAGAGGAAGATGATCCTCCCATGTCCCTCCAAAGTCAAGAATGCACAATCTCAAGAGGCCTTCCAATACTCTATTCACCCTTTCCGTCTGACCATCGGTTTGGGGGTGATAGCCGTGCTTAAGCATAATTGTGTGCCTACAGCCTCTTGCAAACTTTTCCAAAACTCGCTCGTAAAGATAGGATCTCGATCGCTCACTATGCTGGAGGGTATCCCATGGAGTCGAACTATTTCTTTAAGATAAATGGATGCTAGGGACAAGGAAGTCCTTCGACTTTTAACAGGTATAAAGTTAGCGCTTTTAGTGAGCCTGTACACTATTACCCAAATACTGTTATTTCCCCTTCTTGACCTAGGCAACCCATCGACAAAATCCATCAAAATACTATCCCACTTCCACCGTGGGACCTCGAGGGGATAAAGCAGACCACCAAGCTTCTTTTGCTCCGCTTTTACTTGCTGACATATCAAACACTTAGCGATGAACTCAGCTACATCACTCTTCATGCCATTCCAAAAGAAAACCCTTTTTACATCCTTATACATCTTGCCTCCACCTGGGTGTATGGTCAGCTTAGAATGGTGTGCCTCTTCGAGGACCGTCTTCACTAAATCCCTTACTTGTGGGACGCATAGCCTTCCATCCCGTCTCAACCAACCCTTGTCATCGATGGAATATCTAGTGAGGTGACTAGAAGTCTCACCCCTAACTAGCTTATCCATCATGTCAACTAGCTGAGAGTCTTCTCGTTGCGCGGTTCCTATTGAATCCAAAAGAGTAGGCCGCACCTCTAACGATGCTAACAGACCAGGAATAATTTCCTAGGAGGGTCTAAAGTTAAAGTTTGCTATATACTCCAAGCTTTGCCTTTCTACAAAGAGAGGACTCAAGGTCAGCTTCTTCCTACTTAAGGCGTGTGCTACCACATCACCCTTCCCAGGAGTATTTCTTGAAACAAACTTTTCTATTGAAAATACTCTCCTTAAAACATACTTTTGAAAGTATTTCTTTATAAAATGCTTTTTAAAAAATAGTTTTTCAAAATCTCTTATCTGTTCTGTTAACCTTCGGCTCTGATACCACGTGTAACACCCCACGTCCATTAATGTCACTCTCAAAGGGAATGCATTAACTTTCATAGAGTATTACTGGTGAATAGAACAGAATATAACAAGATAGATACATATATTGGTACTTAAAAAATAATTCAAAACAACTTTTAATGCAGCGGAGAAATAGTTTGATTACAACAACATCATAAACCAACAGAAAACCCAAGTACACTTAGTAACTATCTTGACAAATTGTTTTCTGAGTACATAAACATAAGTAGCCATAAAAGAGATGAGCTGAACTTTACTTTCAGCAATCCAAGCACTTCCAAAAGAGAGAGAAAGAACCAGATCAAGATCCACTAGTACTAGTCCCACCCTGAGAACCTGAGGGGGGAAAGGAAGAAAAGAGGCGAAACAAAGGGGGGTCAGACATAAAGTCTGGCGAGTACCATAACTTTAACAATATAATTATTAAAGTAATTAGGATAAGGCATAAACTGGTAAAATAAGGAACGATTGTGAAACAAGTGGGCAAGACAAAAAAACAAGAGGAATATTCTGGCGTTAGTCTCGCTCCTAATCACTATAGGATAATTACTATATTGCACCATTACTACTCACCCTAAAAGTTGATCCCGCCTACTGAACACAATAATCATAATGGTAGTTTCGTGTACCCCTAGCTGTCTTCATAGGTGTCGCCTGCCCTATCTCCACTAGTTGTACCCACTACCCCCATGCGATCGGCTCTCTAACTCGTAGATACCCGTGCTGCTCCCACAGTGGGCTGTATCACTCCCCAAAGTGGCAACCCGATACCACTAAAGATGCATGGCTTATATTTACACGATGTAACAACGTCTTACCTACCAGCCCGGGCCCACGCATGCACATGACCCCGTTGGACTTGCGTTGCCATCGTTAACCTGTTTTGACCTCTTACAATCAAACCCAGTAAGCGTGCCCCATCCTCGATCTAACTCGAGCTCACAAAGATACATAATTGGTTATTGGTTCGAAAAGGGTCCCCCATGTTTGACACAAGCCTTCCACCTATGCTTAGTCCCCACTAGAATTTTCCACTTAATCCCTTCTTATTCATGTCTTCTTACATGTTTCAATTTGGTTAAGTGTTTCTAATCGTATTTCACATGTCACCTACTTAACCCTATGTCCCACCACATGTTTATCTTGGTTAAGTGTTTCTTAATTCATTATAACCGTAACCTTGTAAGATCTCCCACGTTAGACTCCCATTTGCTGGATTTGCCGGGCGGGTCCGGGCAGTCTTATACCACAAACATGTTTAACCTCGCGTCTTTACAATTGTCACGCATTTAATTTATGCCTTCGACCTCTCACATTAGACTATCGTTTGTGGTTGCTGGATTTACCGGGCGGGTCCGGGCAGTCTTACACCACAAACGAGTCCAACCTCGTGTCTTAGGCGTTTATTATTACAAATTGTTTCACCCCAATTTGAATTAATTATCCCTATTCAAATTGTCAATAATTTCCAAATTAATTATGTCCATAATTGTCACCTAAATTATGTACATACTTTTTAGGTATAAAAATTATACCAATTAATGTCTCAATTTAATTATCTGCTTTTAAAGCCATTTTTATGTCAATTCACAATTTAATGATTAATATTCTCCCATTGTCCCCACGCTATTTGTACAATCAAATATGAAATATGTTAGACTCGCAAATAGTCTAACTTATAAAAAAGAAACATCACAACTTGCATAACACATAGAAATAGATCTAACATGCAAATAGAAATTATAACATAAAATTGCATAGCCAATAATTTGCATAGACAATGGTCATATAGAATCATATATTTGCATAAACTACCATGGATCTAAATATAGATCTAAACATGTAATTGTGAACCTGCATATATGAATTATGGGTCTCACTTAACTTGCATATGTGAATATAATTTTCACCCACCAAAATGTGAATATAGTTTTTCATCTAAACTTGCATATGGATTTATCACATGTTTTTGCATATACACTAGCATATGTATATACTTGATTCACATAAAAACTTGTGTATAGTTCACATATAGACTTGCGTAAGATTCATATTCAAACTAGCATACGATTGAACATCCCAAACTTGCATAAAATTCACAGACGAATTAACATATGTTAAAACATCCAAACTTCCGTAAGATTCGCATACGAATTAACATATGATTTAACATCCAAAACTTGCATAAGATTCACATGTGAATTAACATATGATTCACATCCCAAACTTGCATAAAAAGAATCAAGTTACACATGTATAATTGGACATATGCAATAGATCTACCAACATAAGATAACAAAGTTAAACAACATGACATGATTCAACAGACATGTTCTCATAATCCAGTTACAGCTCATCATAATTAATTTATTAATTATATTGTGAAAGAAATAGTACTCACAAAGATAGGTTAGAAAAGAGAATGTTCGTTCGTCTTTTGAATTGGAATTCTGACTTGCTAAATCCTAAGCTTTAGGAAGGAGAATTAACCTAGGAGCAGCATGGTGGCTAAGAGAAAAAAATTTGTTTAGGTTTAGGGTTTGAGTCTAGGCACTCTTTTATAGAAGTTTGAATCAACCTAAGCCGTTAGATTATCATGAGAGCAATCCTAACCATCAAGACTAGATAGAGTTATCTAGAATAGCCACCTCATCCCTAATGACTCAGCAGAGAGTCAGAATCGTCACATTTCAAATCTGCCCGGGGGAGGGGGGTAGGTCGACCCCCTGGTCGACCTGTCTGGGTAGGTCGACCCCGTGGTCGACCTGGCCTTTGGGTGGGAGAATTCCCGCCCAGCCTGCTTCCCTGTTTGAATTTTGAATTTTGAATTTCTTTTATTCTGAAACTGAGCTGTTTTTAATTTATTTAAATTCTGAAACTTCGGAAGGCCATAACTTCTTCATACGGAGTCCAATTCACGCAAACTAATACTCTATCTCAAGCAGAATTCCGAGACGAACGCAATCGCGTAACCCGTTTCCTTTAATTCTCACATTTGAAATTAAGTGTTCTTTAATTCGTAAATTTTAATATTTAAAATCACGGGGTGTTACATTAGGCATGCAAGATAATTGTATTGTTGTATTGTTTATTTATTCGAAATAAAATCCATATATAACTTGACATGCTTATGTTAGATGAATTATATTTTTTTAACATGTTTGACTCCCTTGTTGCTATTTCTACTATTGTGTCTAGTCCTCTTTGTTGAGTACATGCCCAGGGAGAAAGAAGCAATATTTTATTTGTTTGGATGCTTATTCACTTTTATTTGCATTTAAATGCTAAGCTTGCTTAAAAAGGGTATGTAGTGGATGTAAGTTCTAATTTTTTCCCTTTGGTGTATTTTGGTGATTCTCCCCATGTAAGAGTAGCCACTTTTGGGCTTTTGTTTTATTTTATTAGGGTGAGCCTTGCATGGCGATTTGTGGTTTTTTGGGATCAAGCCGTATAAAGGAGATTCTCCCGAAATTGTCCAAGAATTTGGCCAAATTTGAAAAGAAATCAATATGCGTTGCTAAGTTGAATACCTTCCAAATTAGTAAGTTATCACTTTTGCTTTCCATTATCTATTTAGTTGGAAAAGAAGTGTACATCTTAGGTGTTATCTTAGCAGCATCGATCTCGCATATGATTGTGGTTGTGCAAAGGAATAGGAATCTTAACTCCAACTCCATGTCTAGTCTTGTAACGACCCGAATTTCGCCCGACCCCAATCGATCAAGACCGTTCAAAACCCGCGTACGTTAACTTTGGGCATACAAAACATCAGAACAACAACACAGACTTTTATAACATCAATAATAAATGTTACATCAGATTACATAATATATCAGAGTACATCAATAAATAATACAGTGGAAGATACATTTACAATAAATTAAATACACTGCAGCGGAACTAATCTCAGTGGAAGGCCATCAATATTCTGGACCCAGCTTCAGACTTCAATCCAGGATCCTGCTTAACTATATCTGCAAAAAGATATTCGACTGCCCGTGTGTAAAGAGGGCACCCGAGTTTGCAAAGGGAAACAAACTACAGGTCAGTCGTGGGACTAGTGTGAGAATTCTATACTTAACTTATCTAATAAGTAGGCTAATCACAGGACCACACTGCTAACGCGGAATGGGTTTATTCCATTGGATTGCCAGTGCATAAATAAAGTAAATCGTCAAATAACGTAATGCTTTTTAGAAAAATGAAACCATTATAAGACCCAGGTCCCATCACACAATGCAACGCACACCAGAGGATAGGGTTTTACCTTATAATGGTCAAAAGATGCTTGATACGTAATAACGATATTATTATTAGTGTGTATATATATATTTTAAAACATTTAAATATAATATCAATCCTAGATGGCATAGTACCCCATCCTACTATGTCGCCATATATAAGTTTACAATCAAAACCGCAAGGGTGTATTGGGAATTGGGTTTCCATCATGAGATCGAGGCTAGGGATCGTCCTCTTCCGATTCGAGACACTCTAGCAAATGCCTCAGGATCCCCCGCAGTGAACCCTTGGAACGGTAGGGCCGGTCCCCACCTAATGGTAGTGGAATTGCAATTCCTAAACATACGTTTCCCGGCCCCTTTGGACCTATAATGTGACCACTTCCGGCCTATAAAAACGAGGTACCTCAATCCAAAATCCACATAGTAAAATGCCGGGCTGTGTTAAAGCCCAAACACCACTCTAGCTAGAAAGAAACGTATGCACTCCCTACGGTCCATATCCCGTTTTTGACTCATACTGGGGTGTGAGGCTCGCGAAGTCACGTTATACACAAAGCTATGCCTAAACAGGCTATGCTTTGATCATCAACCACAAGGCTTGCTTTCCAACAAAGCCTTGATCATTTGCATCTTAGCATGTCACATGGTCAGACCCTACCATATTATTGATCATCTACCAATATATATATATAACCTCTAAGCTCATACGTCTTAGAGAAGGGTGATAAGTAAAGAATAAATTCTTCACCACCAAACGGAAATATATAATCAGTAGCGTTAAACAAATACAGTAGAAAGAAATACAATGTCAGACACGCAATCCATTTACAAGTCCGCTCTGGGTTTGAGCGAAACAACATGTCCGTCGATCTCCAAATACGTTTGGACGATCATTACCAAATACCTTGCCTTGGGATGTACAGTCCCAATTCAAGATACTAGTCATCATCATCCCAACGATGTGAAAACTTTCGGTCTTCTATCACCGTCTTCATCTTCGACTCTTGATCGTCGTGATGATTATTCAGAATGGGTTAAACCCGGTCTTTCTGAATAACTCGCGTATTTTGGGATTAAAAAGCAAATATTGGAAAATCACACATTTCGCCACATTCCAACTCCGAGTATTCTTTTAATAAGAATATTCATATTAAAGGATTCTCATTAATTTCATCAAAGATAATCCTTGAAAATGAAATCTTAAATCTTCCTTAAAAGAATTATTAAAACTCTATTTTGATTTAATATCAAAAATCATTATTACAAGATCATTTATTTTATGGAATAAATCTTGTCTTAAAACGGGTTAAAGAACTAGTGTTCTTTAAAACACAGTTCACGATAAACCCACAAATCGATTTCTAAAATAAGGAATTTCATAGAAATCAAATCAATACATAATCGGTATAGATTTCTGTATCGGACTAATAATATAAATCGAATAACGGCAAAGCCTCTTATATTCCACATATAATATCGGTCTTCTTTTACAGAAGCCTATCTCGATTATTATCAGATCGGATTTCCACTCAATCCCAATTTAATTAATTAAATTGAAAAACTTATTTTTAGAGCATTTCTTTTTAAATCTTAAATAAAAGATTTAAAATTTCTAAATCATATTTTCACTGTAAATTGGGTTAAAGAACAAATGTCATTTTAAAACACAGTTCACGGTAAACCCAATCAATATAACATTTTATTTCAATTACAAAATATAATTGAAACTCTAAAAATCTTAATTGAAAGATTGATTCTAGTTAAAAACTATTTCACTTCAATAAAAATATATTTTTATCTTTTGTCCATTCAAGAACGGACAAAGAAATCATTATTTTATTATTTGTTAAATATTATTTTAAAATATTATTTATTCTTTATATAAAATATTCTTTATATTACTATATTCTTTATTTTGAAATTATTCTTTATAAAAAGATGATCTTTATTTAAAATATTCTTTATTTAAAAAGATATTCTTTATTTAAAAGAAATCCTAAATTGGAATGCGACTCAAATCAGTTACCATATAACTTTGGTTATATGGATTTCATAAAATGCATGTATTCAACAATAATGATAAAATAATCATTAAACACCCAATAACAACTAGAGTGTACTTTACAACTAAACATTGGGATTAGTGTGTGTCACTTATTATCCCAATACCCGTGTGGGGTTTCATCCAATCAAACACATAATAAGTTATTTGTGCACTTGGGCGATGTGTAAAAATTATCATCCCAATCACATAAACAAGTCGGACAACTTGTAAATGGAAGTGTAACATTTCAGTATCATAAACATATATAATGATGAATCATTTCATATATAAAAACAATGTGAGTTCTCATGCTGACAAGATTTGTCAAAACAATGAATCTTTTCTACTGATTCATTTACATTAAAAATGTGAATTCTAATGTTGACTCACTTACAATGAAGTATATTTATTCATTTTACCTAAAAATGATATTCTTTTTACATTGTATAAAATGTAATCTTTATAATACATTAAAAATGTAAACCTTTAATTTTGTCATTTTTATAACAACTAAAGTGTAGATAAAAATGTGCTTTTTTTTAATGTTTTATTTACAATAGAAAATGCAAATAAAAAAATATAACTCTTTATTTCATGCTTTATTTGCAATAGAGAATGCAAATAAAGATTCAACTTTCTATTTCATGTTTATTTACATCGAGGAATGTAAATAAAATTGTAACTTTTTATTTATAGTTTTATTTACAACAAGGAAGGCAAATAAAAAAAATATCCTTTAATTTTAATGTTTTGTTTACATCTAAAGTTGTAAACAAAATGAATCTTTTTCCTACGGTGTTCATTTGCCACTAAATATGCAAATGAAAAATATGATCTTTAACTACGATGTTTATTTGCATCTAAATATGCAAATAAAATATAATCTTTATTAAATGTTGTTTGTAACTAAATTTATAAACAAAAATGTATATTTCTATTTCTAACTAAAATACCAAAATAAAAATGTTGGTTAGGAGTTTGGTGGCTATGGAGCTGGTTATGCATGATAGGGGTTTCTCGCCATGGTGTTTGGTGGCGAGCAGTGGACTCTTACCCCTACATGTCTCTTATTTATTAGGGTTGGTTAGGCGTTAGCCTGGAGGCTCGAAATGGTCGCCGTAAAACAAGGTGTACTGGGGTACCTCTGTAAGCCACGGCAGGAGATTAGCCCACTGCCTGATGTTTGGGTCGTTACAGCTGGTATCAAAGCGAGGTTAGCTCAAATCTTTGGGGTACAACTCGTTAGAACTAAACAGAAGACTCATCAGAGGTTGGATTAGTAATATCCAATAAGAATACTCATTAGAGATAGGATCAGCAATATCCTAGAATGAGAATACTCATTAGAGATGGGGTTAGCAATGCCCTAGAATGAGTCAGAGTGAAGAATAATTCATAATTAACATACTTGTTATTATATATAGTTCGATTTTTGAAATATGATTTTGAATATATAAAAGTTATATATTTTTGAAAATTTAATCAACTAATTGATTGATGATTGTGTTGTGTGAATATGAATTCAACTAATAAAATGATTAAATAATTAAAGAATGAAAATTAAATTAGTTAAATAAACAACTTTAGCTTCATCTCCTTTTCGAGGACGAAAATATTTTAAGTGGGGGAGATTGTAACAACCCGCAAATTCTGAACCAATTTAAAAATTTTATTTTAGAAAATTTTAATGAATTTTGAGGTTATAATATAATTTATTATTAATAATAATGGCTAGAATTTATTTTTTTCGAAGTTAGAACGAATAAATTTAGTTTAAATATAAAAGGAGTTAGAAATGGCGCGGTAGTTTGAAAATTTGATTTTGAACTTTAACTGAATGTACAGGATTCAAAATAAATCAGAATTGAGTGAAACCAGAAATATTTAAATCTGTTTAATCATATCTTTCTAACAAATCTGAAAAATTGAAATTTCATAGCGGAAATCAAAAGTTAAGGCCAGTTCAATTTTTAGAAAGGTCGTTGTAGAATTTATATATATATTATATATGGCCCGAAAGGCTACTTTTCATATATGAAGGAATTTCGACTCGAAACCACTTCCATTGAGTTCGGAATGACATTTCTGCATTGAAAAACAGTAAACACTTATATATTTTGAGTTTCGGAATTTATTTGTTTAAAATGTATTTTTAATATTAAATATATTGGCCTTAAAAATAGTCATTTTCCAAACGACCTCCGTTTTCGACGAAACCACTTTTGTTGGAACCGAATGTCAAATTATTGCTAGGTTTCAATTTTTAGAATTTTTCGAATTAATATGTGAGCATGGCGAAAGAAAATGTATTTTGACTATT
Organism: Allium sativum; assembly: GCA_030737875.1. Classification (NCBI taxonomy): domain Eukaryota; kingdom Viridiplantae; phylum Streptophyta; class Magnoliopsida; order Asparagales; family Amaryllidaceae; genus Allium; species Allium sativum. The sequence goes on from CM060922.1 coordinate 569,207,276, forward strand.
TACAGTTAAATTTAAGGGTGCGTTTTTTACAGGTCCCTATTAAGTTTCAAAATATAAAAAAAACCCAGCGATAAAAATAATATGGAAAACATCCCTATTTTTGAATTTCCACTAAAAAAATTTCTAGATCTACCCTTACACACCTAAAAAACTATCCAACAACTGTTTGTCCTCATTTACTCAGTCTATCGCTCCTATTATCTCGCTCAAAAACCTAATCCTACAATTCTAGAAAATAGTCGATCACTCCAACAGCGATTTTTTTATTTTTTTTTTGTTTTTTACGAAAAACTAGACAATTATATACATATATTACATAAAATGATTTTTTTTATTATTTTTACGAAAAACTAGACAATTATATACATATATTACGTAAAATTGCATACATTTATGCAACTAAGTGTAATAATTGCATACATATATTAATATTATGCAGAAAATAAATTATTAGTTTTGCGCAACTAAGTGAAATAATTGCATACATATACAGAACTGTACGGCATAATTGCTGAAACAAAAGAAATGACAAAAAAGTAAATACATATAATTATAACAAGATGCATATATATATGCAAATAACACAAATATGTGCATACTTACATGAAAAATTTCATAACATTTACATGTACTACATCAAAAAATAAGTACAGACCACATTTACATGTACTACATCAAAAATTTCAGAACATTTACAAAGCAGAGATGATGGTCTTTTGAAGAACAAATAATTTTGTTAAGACCCAACTTATTGCGCAAACCACATCTAGTAGTCTCTGTAGAAACACATGCAAATTTCAATAATTTGGAAAAAGATGGACGACCAATCTTCAACAACACGATAACACCAATATCCGCCGGAACACTGTTATAAAAAAAAAATCAACATTAATAAGCTTAATGTGCAGTAACCTAAATTACAAAAACTGCTTCAGAATTATATAAATACATGCGTACAATTCAGCAAAATAACATATAATTTCTGAATATTTAAATGCAAGTATTCTACATATATGCATAGAAATATGAATATATTTGTAAAATAATATGTTTTTCTGTTTGTTTGATAAAAAATTGCATACAGATATGCATATATTTAGAATAGATGCATATTTGTCCGCAAATTTTTATCAGAATTTCAGCAAAAACCCACAAGTTCTAACAATGGTTTCATGGATATATGTTTTTTTAGGTCCTTATCATATGAAAAATCGTATTTTTATGCTAATAAAAACCTTATATTTATCCTACAAATAAAATCAGAAAGAAAAAAAAATAACAGCTTCAGATTAATATAAATACATGCGTACAATTCAACAAAATAACAATAATTTTTGAATATTTATATGCAAGTATTCTACATATATGCATAGAAATATGAATATATTTGTAAAATAATATGTTTTTCAGATTGTTTGATAAAAAATTGCATACAGATATGCATATATTTAGAATAGATGCATATTTGTCCGACAATTTTTATCAGAATTTCATCAAAAACCCACAAGTTCTAACAATAGTTTCATGAATATATGTTTTTTTCATGAATATATTCAAGAACTTTACAATAGAAATGTCGCCTCCAGATCTGAAATCAGTTTTATATAGCGATAAAAAAATCAGTTTTTATAGCGATAAAAATCAGAAACATATAGAGATTAAAAATCAGTTTTTATAGAGATTAAAAATCTATTAAAAACTCACCTTTCACTGTATATTGTTTTCCTTAATCCCTCTATGTGTCATCGTCTTCACGTTTGAATTCCTGATCCCTGGGCCGATGCTTCATCTTCTCGTTTCACCCAGTAACCAGCAACGCTCACGAACCCACATACGATACTTAGGGTTTAAATTGCACCTCCAAATACGTAGCTGGAGTTGATTCCGCCGCCACCACGGTGATCGCATTCTCGAGTTCTACCACCGGCCAGAGTGTGGGCCAGCTCGGTGGCGATTCTCGTTCGGATTTGGGGGAAACTGCTGGTTCTTCGATGGAGCAAGGGGAAGGAAGGGGAACGATGCAAGGAGGGAGGCGCCGGGCAAGAGGTTGTGTGCTTCGCCTTCTTCCCCAACCGCCATGGATTAGGTTTGGTTTTGGATCTAGCCGCCATGGATTTCAAAATTATGTTTCTGAAAATAATAGAACCCTAATACGTAATATATACACAAAAATGAACCGTGAAAATCGAGTGAGGGCATTTCCGGAAAAACATAAGCTGTGTTTTGAAAATAGGGATGAGATTTATAAGTTTCGAAAGGGGAGGATGTGAGCCTAATTAACTTTAGTTTTAAGGATGTGAGCCTAATTTTAACTAAATTTAAACGCCTTAAAAATAGCCATTTTTCAAACAGTCTCAGAATTCGACGAAAATAATTTTGTTGGATTTGTATCGTCATAAGAAAGCTAAAAATATTTTTTTTAGAATTTTCTGAGGTCGTATGTGGCCCCGGCATATTTTAATGTACGGTCAGTATTTAATTAATTAATTATTAATGGGATTTTAAATAAAATATATACAAAATTCGGAATTGGGTCCCGAGACCTATCCCATTGCGCTCAGAAGGTGTCAAAACCTTAAGAACGACAGTAAGCAGGCCCAAATCGGAGAAAGTCCGAAAATCCACCTTTTAAGCATATTTTTCGAGATTAAATATTAAAATAATATTAAAATCCGAAACCCTAATTCAATGGCCAGCTGCCGCCTGCAGTTTTAATGGCTGAAAATGTCCCAAGCTTCAATCGTTAATAACTTTTGATCCACTCAACGAAAATCGACGTATGATATACCAAATCGAAGAGAATTCAGAGACCTTTCCATCGATATGGTTAAGATCGGGTTTTAGTTCACGGATTTCGTGAATTCTGTGCTAGAAGGCGGCGGGTTCGAAGGGAGATGGTGCGAGATGGGGTCCACCGAGTTGGGCTGGATTCTGGGTGCGAGCAAGGGCGGGCACGAGCTTCGAGTTGGTGGCTTTAGATCGGATTCCGGTGCTTCGAGGGAGGATGCGTGCAGAAAACTTTCACGGTGGGATTGGGTTCTCACGTACAGGAAATAGAACGATGGAACGACAGTAGAGGAAGAAGAAGGGTAAAGGGATTTAAAGTTTAATTATTAATTTATTATTTTTATTATATTGTTAAACTTTAACAACCCATAACTTTTGACTGCTTTATCGAAATTCAGAAATTCAAGATGCGTTGGAATCAGAAAAACGAGATCTACGCTATGAAGCTAACTAGATTTGAAACGGAGCAAATCAAATTATGACCATATTGCAGATCTGATTTATTCTGATTTAAAGCATGGTGAGATCTCTATTTTTAAAATAAAAATTAATTATTCTTTGTGATGTGTAATTTATATTTATGTTATATAAAATTTATATCTGTGTGGTATGAACTATGAATTGATTGGCTGTGATTGTTGATGAATGACTAGATTGAATGGTGTACGTTAAAGATATGCTTTGGTTTGATTAGAACATTTTCATGTTAGGAGAAAAAAATTAATCATATGTAAAAATATGATTTTGTTTGACTAAAAATTTTATCATGTTAGAAAGAAAATATTACCTTCTTATTTCATTTGAATTGGCAAAATAAGAAATGTCCTTCTCATTGTATTAGAACGAACAAGATAAGACCATCATTTTTATTGAGTTAAATTTAACATTTTATTTTCGTATTATGTTAGATTTGTAAAAAAAAAATTAAATAAACATTTTGTTGTAAAATGTTACATAAGGAAAAATAACATTCTGGTTATTAAAATGTTACAATAGATCAAACGTGTCATTTAGAGTATAAAATGTTTCATTGGATGAAAATAACATTTTTAGTATGAAATGTTGCATTTAGAATAAAATAGCATTTTTGTTGAAAATACTACACTAGAATAGAAAATAAATTTTTATTATTAAATGTTACATGAAAATAAAAATAGTCATTTAGAATAAAATATTGATTTTTGTTAGAGCATGATCATTAGAATATAGAAGTTGATTGACAAATTAAAATCTATTTTATTTGTCATATTAGAATATAGAAATTGATTGACAAATTAAAAACTATTTTATTTGTCTTATTAGAATATAGAAGTTGATTCACAAATTAAAAATCTCTTTTCATTTGTCATTGAAATACATAGAAGAATACTTACATATAAAATATTCTTTTATATGTTATTAACATGCACATAAAAGTATAAACAAATAAGTTCCCCTTTTTATTGGTATTTCACAATGCAAAAATATCATAGAAAAACAAGTTCCCTTTTTCATTTGTGTTCTACAATGCAAATATACTTTGAAAATAGAAATTGTTCTTTTATTTGCATCCACAAATGCAAATATACTTTGAAATAAAAACTGTTCTTTTATTTGCATTCACTAATGTAATTATTCACTTATGTCAATTTGCATTAGTTAACACCAAATAATCACTTTTGTCAATTTACACTAGTTGAAACAAAACAAACACTTTTATAAATTTATATTAGTTGAAAGCAAAACATGATTTAAAGAGTTGCATTTTGTTTGCAATTTTAGATGCAAACAAATACTACATTTTTATTTTGGTATTTTAGTTAGAAATAGAAATATACATTTTTGTTTATAAATTTAGTTGCAAACAACATTTAATAAAGATTATATTTTATTTGCATATTTAGATGCAAATAAACATCGTAGTTAAAGATAATATTTTTCATTTGCATATTTAGAGGCAAATGAACACCATAGGAAAAAGATGCATTTTGTTTACAACTTTAGATGTAAACAAAACATTAAAATTAAAGGATATTTTTTTTTATTTGCCTTCCTTGTTGCAAATAAAACTAGAAATAAAAAGTTACAATTTTATTTACATTCCTCGATGTAAATAAACATGAAATAAAAAGTTGAATCTTTATTTGCATTCTCTATTGCAAATAAAGCATGAAATAAAGAGTTATATTTTTTTATTTGCATTTTCTATTGTAAATAAAACATTAAAAAAAAGCACATTTTTATCTACACTTTAGTTATTATAAAAATGATAAAATTAAAGGTTTACATTTTTAATGTAATACAAAGATTACATTTTATACAATGTAAAAAGAATATCATTTTTAGGTAAAATGAATAAATATACTTCATTATAAGTGAGTCAACATTAGAATTCACATTTTTAATGTAAATGAATAAGTAGAAAAGATTCATTGTTTTGACGAATCTTGTCAGCATGAGAACTCACATTGTTATTATATATGAAATGATTCATCATTATATATGTTTATGATACTGAAATGTTACACTTCCATTTACAAGTTATCCTACTTGTTTATGTGATTGGGATGATAATTTTTACTCATAGCCCAAGTGCACAAATAACTTATTATGTGTTTGATTGGATGAAACCCCACACGGGTATTGGGATAATAAGTGACACACACTAATCCCAATGTTTAGTTGTAAAGTACACTCTGGTTGTTATTGGGTGTTTAATGATTATTTTATCATTATTGTTGAATACATGCATTGTATGAAATCCATATAACCAAAGTTATAAGGTAACTGATTTGAGTCGCATTCCAATTTAGGAGTTCTTTTAAATAAAGAATATCTTTTTAAATAAAGAATATTTTAAATAAAGATCATCTTTTTATAAAGAATAATTTCAAAATAAATAATATAGTAATATAAAGAATATTTTATATAAAGAATAAATAATATTTTAAAACAATATTTAACAAATAATGATTTCTTTGTCCGTTCTTGAATGGACAAAAGATAAAATGATATTTTTATTGAAGTGAAATAGTTTTTAACTAGAATCAATCTTTCAATTAAGATTTTTAGAGTTTCAATTATATTTTGTAATTGAAATAAAATGTTATATGGATTGGGTTTACCGTGAACTGTGTTTTAAAACGACATTTGTTCTTTAACCCAATTTACAGTGAAAATATTGTAACAACCCGTATTTTCAATAACCTGTTATAACATAAATCGAGGAAGAATTTAAGTCTAAAATCTGAATCAAGGGAAACGGGCTATGCCATTGCGTTCGTCTCGGAAAAATACGCGAAATAGAGTCCGAGTTTTCGAAAATCGGAGTCCGTATGACCCGATTAAGGCCCAACGAAGTTTTCAGAAAATTCCTAAGTAAAAACAGATTTCAAATTCAAATCTGAAATTGGGAATTGGGCCAGTTTGGGCCAGGCGGGAGAATTCCCGCCACAGTACCCAAGTCGACAGCCCTGTCGACTTGGGAGTCGACTTGGTTTGACCAGGTCGACAGCCCTGTCGACTTGGCTCAGACGCCCAGTTCTGCCTGGTGCACCAGTTTGGGTTTATGTTGAGCTTGGGGGCCAGATTCGATTTGGAGGGTTGAGATGAGAACTAGGGTTTAATCCTATGGTCTAAATCACTAGCCTAATCTATAAATAAGACCCTAACCTACCCTAAATCATCATTAATCTATCCTACAACTAAACTATGGCAAAATCAAACCTCTCATGGCCTCCACTCTCTTCATCAAATTCCTAAATCAATTTCTAAGAGATTTCCATGCATACAAGTGTATTTAGACTTGTATGATCCTCTTTAGCTTGCATTAAAGTCTAGTTCTTATATTTGCATCATAAAGGAGGAGTCTTGATCAAGTTTGCTTGCATTTTTGGGGTTTTAATTTGTTGCATAAGGGGTTTCTTACATTTGCTATACTCATTTGAGTCCGCATAAGCATTGTAAGCCCTATTCCTCTCATACTTGAACTTTGAAGTTAAATGCATGATATGCAAGTTGTCATATGTTATGCAAGTTTGTTTATGCAAGTATGATATGCAAGTTGTCATATGTTATGCAAGTTTGTTTATGCAAGTATGATATGCAAGTTGTCATATGTTATGCAAGTTTGTTTATGCAAGTATGATATGCAAGTTGTCATATGCAAGTTTGTTTATGCAAGTATGATATGCAAGTTGTCATATGTTATGCAAGTTTGTTTATGCAAGTATGATATGCAAGTTGTCATATGTTATGCAAGTTTTATTATGCAAGTTTGTTATGCAAGTGTCATATGATATGCAAGTATGTTATGCAAGTTTGGGTTGGTCATATGGTTCATGTTATCATGTTATGCAAGCTTATTTTGAGTATGTGAACATAAAGCTTCAAGCTTTATGCCAAAGGTTGCATTTTGGCAACATGTAAGTTATCATATCACTTATGATAACTTGCATGTGAGGCCAAATGCGAACTTGTGGCCATTTTTACATGTCATTTAGCACCATGTATTATGAATATGCCAAGTTTGGTTTTATGCATGTTTTGGGGCCTAAAAATGTAATATGCAAGTGTGTGAACACATGAACATTTCATATGCCACCATGTTGAACTTGTGGCTTTAACACTTTTATGTCATGATTATGCCAAGTTCCCTCTTTCTATCCTTTATGCGCTAGTGCGATATGTAAGCGATGGGATTGCGTTTGGGGTTGGGTAAACTTAAAAGACATAAAAACATGAGCTTGGGAATTTACCTATTAAGTTAGGTCTACCCATTGGGAATTTACCTATTAAGTTAGGTCTACCCAATTGCTTGAAAATTTGTAACGTGTTTTGGAAACATGATGGACATGACACTTAGAAAAGATAAGTGTGACCAACTCGAGGTTGGGTTGAGTTTGTAGCATAAACCTACCCGGAACCGACCGGCCTAACTAGTTGCTACAAACAATAGGACCCAATGTGAGAAGTTGGCCATGTTGTACCTTGAACCCGAGGTTAGACCAAGTTGTGGTGTAAAGCTACCCGGACCCGTCCGGCTTAACTAGTAACCACAACAAAGTCTAATGTGAGAGGTTAAGGCGCATTAATTAATTAATGCCTCATGATTAGGGTTAAGTCATGGACCATTTAATACTTAACCAATTTGGGCTTAGTAGATTAATCGGGGTTAAGTCGTGAACTAGTCGTTACACTTAACCAAGTTAATCCATGATTAGCAAAGGGGTTAAACCGTACTTAACCCACTAGAAAAATCCTAGCAATGGGGGTCCACTCCTTCAGTAATCCCTAGTTTGTATCATCATGGCCCTAGGGACTAGGCTAGGGTGGGGGCACGATTACTGAACTGGAGATAAGGGGCCAAAAAGCGACGGCAGGGGGTACGCCGGTGTAGTTCTGGGCGGACTCTGGTCGTGCACATAGTCCGTAGCCGGAGAAAACAAGCACGGGTACCAGTAGATCGAGACTGTGCACTCATGTTTATGGTGTCCAGGGGTTGCCACCCTAGGGCTTGATACACCCGACGGGAGACCCGACACAGTCTGACTACAATCATGTTATTTGGCCGTATTGACACCAACACGTGACGAGTTAGGCTTAGGGAGCCGATCGATTAGACCGTTGGGTCGGACCTCGTGGTAGGGTCACTTCATGGACCTCGTGGTAGGGTCACTTCATGGATCTCGTGGTAGGGTCACTTCATGGACCTCGTGGTAGGGTCACTTCATGGACCTCGTGGTAGGGTCACTTCATGGATCTCGTGGTAGGGTCACTTCATGGACCTCGTGGTAGGGTCACTTCATGGACCTCGTGGTAGGGTCACTTCATGGACCTCGTGGTAGGGTCACCTCATGTTATTGGACCTTGTATTAGGGTCACTTCATGTTATTGGGCCAAAGCTTGGGCCGTGGGATCAATACTTGTTTAATCAAGTCATGTTAGTTTGCTAGTACACCTATGGTGCAAAACCTTAATCCTGATTATGCGATGACACCTTTATCTACCTTGATAGTTAATCATCATGTTGTTATCCTTATGTTCATACCTGCTGCTCATGTCAGTTAATTTTATCAGTTTACATTGATTGTAGTAGGGCTTACTCAGTCTTTTTGACTGACCTGTTTTCTTTCGCCTCTTTTCTTCCGTTTCCCCCCCCCCCCCCCCCCCAAGGTTCTCAGGGAGGGAATACAGGAGCTTAGCTTGGATCTTACCTGCTTTCTTGGATAGCTCATGTATGCTTTGGACTTGAGCTCGCTATGGTTTTTCTGCTTTGGGGGATAGCTACTTTATGTTCTGCTTTTCAGTTTCAGATGATGTTGTTTTATGTACTAGACTTATTTATTTGGAAAATTGACATTATGATGTACTAGACTTGTTTTGAAATGGTTTGAAAATCTTCCGCTATTTTATCCATATTATTTACTCTGTTTACATATATACATATGTTCTTGTTCTGCCTTGATATATCATTATGCATGTTTACCTGTTTCAAACGCCCCTCCAAAGTCAGAGCGCTTGCAAGAGCCACCCTGGCGGAGGCGGGGTGTTACATTTGGTATCAGAGCATATGGTTTACGAGAAGGAACAAAAAGGATTTTAGAAAACTTTTTGGAAAACTATTTTTAAAACCAAGTATAAAGTATTTTCCAAAGAAAAGTCTAGTTTATTTTAAAAGGCTATTCCCCAAAAAGGCCATTAGCAAAATTCCTTCGTTTTCCCCATTCTGAATCTATCTTTCTTTCGTTTCAGTATGGCCGATAACTTTGCCATTGCGTAGGGAGTACACGTACATGTTTGGTATAGGAGACTTTTGGAGGCTAGGGCGACCGAAGCCGGCCCCGCCAATGTCCCTCCTCCTTCAGTAGTTAATGTTCCTCCTCCTCCTGTCGCTGAGGTTCCTCTTCCTCCTTCCCCTCAACGTCCTCAAACTGACTTCGCAAAGATTTGTCAAGACTTTAAGGCGATGGGTTGCAAGAATTTCTTTGGAACTGAGACCCATGTAGAGGCAAGAAATTGGTTGAAAGAAACCGAGGATCTTTTTACCCTCTTTGATATAGATGACCGAAGGAAGGTTTTATTAGCAGTGTGGTTGCTAAAGGAAGAAGCTGCACGTTGGTGGGTGGTCACCACCGTTACTAGGCCAATTGAGACTTGGGATGACTTTCGGGGAAAGTTTGGACTAATGTTCCTATCACTGAAGCAAGGGGACATGACTATTAGGGAATACATAGATAAGTTTAATCAACTGGCTCGGGTCGATTTAGACTTGGAGAAGGCCCTATACTTTGCTCTAGGATTAAATGAGCCATTATATGGTTTAGCCATGACTCATATAACCTTGGGGGCAACTTTCGAGAGCTTGGTGAATATGGCCCTACTCAATGAAGAGAATAGGAGTGACAAGAAGGAGATCAAGATGAATGGTATTCAAGCCAAGAAGACTGATTCTCAGTGGAAAGGAAATCAGGGTAATCCAAGCAATCAGAGCAGTCAAGGCAATAAGAACAAGAACGACAAGGGCAACAAGAACAAGGAAAAGGAGACAAGAAAGTGTAACTTCTGTGGGATTGCTGGGCACATAGTCAAGGACTGTAGGAAGAAGAGGAAAAGGAAGAATGGTGAATGCTTTTTCTGCGGTGAGACTGGACATTTCAGTAAGGATTGCCGGAAAAGGAAAGGCACTTGCTTTAACTGTGGAGAAATGGGACACTTCACTAGGGATTGTCCGAAGAAGCGAGGGCAAGGCCGGGGTTAGACTCAGCGTGCTGGACCTTTAGGAGGGCAAGTTCATGCTCTAAATGCCGCTCCAGTTCCCGATCGAGGTAGTATTTTTGTTGAAAGCCTTGCATATATTTCTGAATTTTCAGTTAATACCTTGTTTAATTTTGGTGCATCGCATAGTTTATTTCATCTGATCTAGTTGAAAGTTTGCACCTAAGTACTAGTCTAGTTAGTGATCCCGTGTGTGTTTCAAATCCAGTTGGGGGTTCCGCCCATTTGTCTATTATCTACATGGATTTGAAAGCCTCTATCTTAGTATAGAGTTCTCGCGTGATGTATATATTCTCGGTTTCATGGGGTATGGGTTGATTTTGGGCATGGATGGGTTGTCCAGTTTTGGAGCCATCCTTGATTTTTGGGTATAGGGTTGGGAGGCTCATGATTCGCCTCGGTAATACCCTAAAAATTTCTAGTAACCCTATGAGTCCCGTCATGTTATGTTATTTTGAATCCCTCAACTCGTCTATCGATAGTTTACAATCGGTGAGGGTAGTCCGAGAATATCCTGATATCTTGGGTGAAGTAAACGGGGTTACCCCTAAACGAGGGATAGATTTGCGCATTTATCTGGTTGATAATGCCAAGATAGTTTCGTGGCCGGTAAGGCACATGGTCCCGTGAGACGGGAGCTAGGTAAGCAAGTGAGGGAGTTGCCTGAGAAGAACTCCATTCGATGAAGCATTTTCGAGGAAGGTGCTCTTAGTAGTATTCGCTACTAATGTGGACAGTTCGCTTCGTCCGCGTGTTGATTATCGTAAGTTGAACAAGAAGAATAGACAACCATTGCCAAGGATCGATGATTTGTTTGATCAGCTTGTAGGAATATCTGTTCTCTCTTGATCTTGCTACCGGGTTCCATCAGCTCGGGGTAGCTGAGGATAGTATAGACAAGACTGCATTCAGGACTCCAGACGGATTCTTCGAATGGCTTGTCATGCCGTTCGGCTTGACTAATACACCCGCATACTTCGTGGACTTGATAAGTAGGGTGTCTAAGGAGTTCCTGAACGAGTATGAGTAGTCTTAGTAGATGATATTCTGATCTTCTCAAATGATGAGGAAGAGCACGCAAGGCATCTCGTGGAGGTGATGGATACGCTTAGAGCGCATTAGTTGAAGGCTAAGTTCTCCAAAGTGTCACTTTTGGAGAAGGGAAGTTAGATTCCTTGGACACATAGTTTCTAAGCAAGGCTTAGCAGTGGATCCCGCTAAGGGAGTTGCAGTTCAGGATCGGAAGACTCCAAGGAATGCAACCGAAGTAAGAAGTTCTCTTAGTTTAGTTAGTTAGCGTCCCTTGAGCTAGACCTACCCTTCTGGATCAAGTAGGGACTTCACAGAAAGAAGACCCGCAGTTAGCCGAGACCATGGACAAGTTGATTCGAGGCAAGGCGGTAAGTCACCTCGCTATAGATAACAAGGGATGGCTAAGACGCGATGAGAGAAAGAAGGTTCTTGAAGAGGCACGTCACCCGAGGAGGTGGCCGAATTCGTCCCAAGGTGCATGTTGCGCCAACCGATTAAGGCCGAGTCATAGAAGCCCGGTGGGCTGTTATATCCATTGGAGGTCCCCGCAATGGAAGGGAAAAGCATCACGAAGGATTTCGTGGATGGATTACCTAGGCTAAGGAAAGAGAATACGAGCATGTGGGTCGTGGTAGGTAGACTCACGAAGAGCGCTCATTTCACTCCGGTAAAGAGCGAAAAGACTGCATCATAGCTAGCGACAGTTTATTTTCGAGAAAAGTTCTGCTGCATGGAATACTTTATGGTAGGTAAACGAGATCCAGGATTCACTAGTGAATTTTGGAGAGCTTGCATGAAACCATAAGGTCATATTTATGTTTAAGCCAAGAATGATAAAAGAGTAAGTGAAAGAGGAATACGAGAGGCGAGAATGAAATGGGTTCCGACTCATATTTGGAAATAAGAATTAAGAAGCTAAGAAATCATGAAGTAAAAGACGGTCAAAGCACAAGTGGAGTTAAGCTCAAGGAAACGTGACTTAGAAGACTGAAGGCTAGATACGCGTATCATATCTCTTTGATCCTTGTTTTCCTGAGGAACTTACTCGCATGTTATCTTTTTACGAATACCCTCTCGGTCCCATTCTCGGTCCTATTTCTGTCGGGAGGTATAACTTATTGGCTAGTGATACATGTCAGGGTTTAGAGGGGTCCGTTAGGTTGACTAAACCTTTTGGGCTTTTATAGGGTATGGATTGGGTTAGGAAAGGATTTCTTGTAATCCGAAAGGAGTATATCCCGCTTATCATCCCGATCTCTTTGTAGCATATCTTTGCTATCCATGATTATCTAGTTTGTCATGTTGATCTTGTCATGAGAACCTTAGGTAGAAACCCTTTGGATGAAACATGTGTTTGAGACATGTTATGCTTGATGGGTGCAAGTGGTTGCAAGTGTTTGCAAGTGGTTACTCGTGGATGCATTTTACACGTTAGGCACTAGATCGGCTCGCACACTCCTCATATTGCATATGCATGAGTGTTTATGCTTATTCATGGATGAAAGTTGTGTGTTATCACATGGATGTTGCATATGGGTGTATGTTATGTGCACACATATAGATGATATACATTATGTTAGGAATTGCATACATATGGATTCATTTCACTAACATAATTTGCATTGATGATATTTGCATTAGATAAGTACATATACACACACCTTTGCATATGTTCATCTAGCATTTAGAATCTTGTAAGGACAATGATTGCTCGTAGATGATGTTTTGAGTAGATGGATGATTGGATGGTAGGATACGTTCTTCCTAACTTGAAGATTTCGGGGACGAAATCCTTTAAGAAGGGGAGAATGTAACAACCCGTATTTTCAATAACCTGTTATAACATAAATCGAGGCAGAATTTAAGTCTAAATTCTGAATCAAGGGAAACGGGCTATGCCATTGCGTTCGTCTCGGAAAAATACGCGAAATAGAGTCCGAGTTTTCGAAAATCGGAGTCCGTATGACCCGATTAACGCCCAACGAAGTTTTCAGAAAATTCCTAAGTAAAAACAGATTTCGAATTCAAATCTGAAATTGGGAATTGGGCCAGTTTGGGCCAGGCGGGAGAATTCCCGCCATAGTACCCAAGTCGATAGCCCTGTCGACTTGGGAGTCGACTTGGTTTGACCAGGTCGACAGCCCTGTCGACTTGGCTCAGACGCCCAGTTCTGCCTGGTGCACCAGTTTGGGTTTATGTTGAGCTTGGGGGCCAGATTCGATTTGGAGGGTTGAGATGAGAACTAGGGTTTAATCCTATGGTCTAAATCACTAGCCTAATCTATAAATAAGACCCTAACCTACCCTAAATCATCATTAATCTATCCTACAACTAAACTATGGCAAAATCAAACCTCTCATGGCCTCCACTCTCTTCATCAAATTCCTAAATCAATTTCTAAGAGATTTCCATGCATACAAGTGTATTTAGACTTGTATGATCCTCTTTAGCTTGCATTAAAGTCTAGTTCTTATATTTGCATCATAAAGGAGGAGTCTTGATCAAGTTTGCTTGCATTTTTGGGGTTTTAATTTGTTGCATAAGGGGTTTCTTACATTTGCTATACTCATTTGAGTCCGCATAAGCATTGTAAGCCTTATTCCTCTCATACTTGAACTTTGAAGTTAAATGCATGATATGCAAGTTGTCATATGTTATGCAAGTTTGTTTATGCAAGTTGTCATATGTTATGCAAGTTTGTTTATGCAAGTATGATATGCAAGTTGTCATATGTTATGCAAGTTTGTTTATGCAAGTATGATATGCAAGTTGTCATATGCAAGTTTGTTTATGCAAGTATGATATGCAAGTTGTCATATGTTATGCAAGTTGTCATATGTTATGCAAGTTTGTTTATGCAAGTATGATATGCAAGTTGTCATATGTTATGCAAGTTTTATTATGCAAGTTTGTTATGCAAGTGTCATATGATATGCAAGTATGTTATGCAAGTTTGGGTTGGTCATATGGTTCATGTTATCATGTTATGCAATCTTATTTTGAGTATGTGAACATAAAGCTTCAAGCTTTATGCCAAAGGTTGCATTTTGGCAACATGTAAGTTATCATATCACTTATGATAAATTGCATGTGAGGCCAAATGCGAACTTGTGGCCATTTTTACATGTCATTTAGCACCATGTATTATGAATATGCCAAGTTTGGTTTTATGCATGTTTTGGGGCCTAAAAATGTAATATGCAAGTGTGTGAACACATGAACATTTCATATGCCACCATGTTGAACTTGTGGCTTTAACACTTTTATGTCATGATTATGCCAAGTTCCCTCTTTCTATCCTTTATGCGCTAGTGCGATATGTAAGCGATGGGATTGCGTTTGGGGTTGGGTAAACTTAAAAGACATAAAAACATGAGCTTGGGAATTTACCTATTAAGTTAGGTCTACCCATTGGGAATTTACCTATTAAGTTAGGTCTACCCAATTGCTTGAAAATTTGTAACGTGTTTTGGAAACATGATGGACATGACACTTAGAAAAGATAAGTGTGACCAACTCGAGGTTGGGTTGAGTTTGTAGCGTAAACCTACCCGGAACCGACCGGCCTAACTAGTTGCTACAAACAATAGGACCCAATGTGAGAAGTTGGCCATGTTGTACCTTGAACCCGAGGTTAGACCAAGTTGTGGTGTAAAGCTACCCGGACCCGCCCGGCTTAACTAGTAACCACAACAAAGTCTAATGTGAGAGGTTAAGGCGCATTAATTAATTAATGCCTCATGATTAGGGTTAAGTCATGGACCATTTAATACTTAACCAATTTGGGCTTAGTAGATTAATCGGGGTTAAGTCGTGAACTAGTCGTTACACTTAACCAAGTTAATCCATGATTAGCAAAGGGGTTAAACCGTACTTAACCCACTAGAAAAATCCTAGCAATGGGGGTCCACTCCTTCAGTAATCCCTAGTTTGTATCATCATGGCCCTAGGGACTAGGCTAGGGTGGGGGCACGATTACTGAACTGGAGATAAGGGGCCAAAAAGCGACGGCAGGGGGTACGCCGGTGTAGTTCTGGGCGGACTCTGGTCGTGCACATAGTTCGTAGCCGGAGAAAACAAGCACGGGTACCAGTAGATCGAGACTGTGCACTCATGTTTTTGGTGTCCAGGGGTTGCCACCCTAGGGCTTGATACACCCGACGGGAGACCCGGCACAGTCTGACTACAATCATGTTATTTGGCCGTATTGACACCAACACGTGACGAGTTAGGCTTAGGGAGCCGATCGATTAGACCGTTGGGTCGGACCTCGTGGTAGGGTCACTTCATGGACCTCGTGGTAGGGTCACTTCATGGATCTCGTGGTAGGGTCACTTCATGGACCTCGTGGTAGGGTCACTTCATGGACCTCGTGGTAGGGTCACTTCATGGATCTCGTGGTAGGGTCACTTCATGGACCTCGTGGTAGGGTCACTTCATGGACCTCGTGGTAGGGTCACTTCATGGACCTCGTGGTAGGGTCACCTCATGTTATTGGACCTTGTATTAGGGTCACTTCATGTTATTGGGCCAAAGCTTGGGCCGTGGGATCAATACTTGTTTAATCAAGTCATGTTAGTTTGCTAGTACACCTGTGGTGCAAAACCTTAATCCTGATTATGCGATGACACCTTTATCTACCTTGATAGTTAATCATCATGTTGTTATCCTTATGTTCATACCTGCTGCTCATGTCAGTTAACTTTATCAGTTTACATTGATTGTAGTAGGGCTTACTCAGTCTTTTTGACTGACCTGTTTTCTTTCGCCTCTTTTCTTCCGTTCCCCCCCCCAGGTTCTCAGGGAGGGAATACAGGAGCTTAGCTTGGATCTTACCTTCTTTCTTGGATAGCTCATGTATGCTTTGGACTTGAGCTCGCTATGGTTTTTCTGCTTTGGGGGATAGCTACTTTATGTTCTGCTTTTCAGTTTCAGATGATGTTGTTTTATGTACTAGACTTATTTATTTGGAAAATTGACATTATGATGTACTAGACTTGTTTTGAAATGGTTTGAAAATCTTTCGCTATTTTATCCATATTATTTACTCTGTTTACATATATACATATGTTCTTGTTCTGCCCTGATATATCATTATGCATGTTTACCTGTTTCAAACGCCCCTCCAAAGTCAGAGCGCTTGCAAGAGCCACCCTGGCGGAGGCGGGGTGTTACAAATATGATTTAGAAATTTTAAATCTTTTATCTAAGATTTAAAAAGAAATGCTCTAAAAACAAGTTTTTCAATTTAATAAATTAAATTGGGATTGAGTGGAAATACGATCTGATAATAATCGAGATAGGCTTCTGTAAAAGAAGAACGATATTATATGTGGAATTTAAGAGGCTTTGTCGTTATTCGATTTATATTATTAGTCCGATACAGAAATCTATACCGATTATGTATTGATTTGATTTCTGTGAAATTCCTTATTTTAGAAATCGATTTGTGGGTTTATCGTGAACTGTGTTTTAAAGAACACTAGTTCTTTAACCCGTTTTAAGACAAGATTTATTCCATAAAATAAATGATCTCGTAATAATGATTTTTGATATTAAATCAAAATAGAGTTTTAATAATTCTTTTAAGGAAGATTTAAGATTTCATTTTCAAGGATTATCTTTGATGAAATTAATGAGAATCCTGTAATAAGAATATTCTTATTAAAAGAATACTCGGAGTTGAAATGTGGCGAAATGTGTGATTTTCCAATATTTGCTTTTTAATCCCAAAATACGCGAGTTATTCAGAAAGACCGGGTTTAACCCATTCTGAATAATCATCACGACGATCAAGAGTCGAAGATGAAGACGGTGATAGAAGACCAAAAGTTTTCACATCGTTGGGATGATGATGACTGGTATCTTGAATTTGGATTGTACATCCCAAGGCAAGGTATTTGGTAATGATCGTCCAAACGTATTTGGAGATCGACGGACATGTTGTTTCGCTCAGACCCCGAGCGGACTTGTAAATGGATTGCGTGTCTGACATTGTATTTCTTTCTACTGTATTTGTTTAACGCTACTGATTATATATTTCCGTTTGGTGGTGAAGAATTTATTCTTTACTTATCACCATTCTCTAAGACGTATGAGCTTAGAGGTTATATATATATATTGGTAGATGATCAATAATATGGTAGGGTCTGACAACGTGACATGCTAAGATGCAAATGATCAAGGCTTTGTTGAAAAGCAAGCCTTGTGGTTGATGATCAAAGCATAGCATGTTTAGGCATAGCTTTGTGTATAACGTGACTTCGCGAGCCTCACACCCCGGTATGAGTCAAAAATGGGATATGGACTGTAGGGAGTGCATACGTTTCTTTCTAGATAGAGTGGTGTTTGGGCTTTAACACGGCCCGACATTTTACTATTTGGATTTTGGATTGAGGTACCTCGTTTTTATAGGCCGGAAGTGGTCACATTATAGGTCCAAAGGGGCCGGGAAACGTATGTTCAGGAATTGCCAATCCACTACCGTTAGGTGGGGACCGGCCCTACCATTCCAAGGGTTCACTACGGGGGATCCTGAGGCATTTGCTAGAGTGTCTCGAATCGGAAGAGGACGATCCCTAGCCTCGATCTCATGATGGAAACCCAATTCCCAATACGCCCTTGCGGTTTTGATTGTAAACTTATATATGGCGACATAGTAGGATTGGGTACTATGCCGTCTAGGATTGATATTATATTTAAATGTTTTAAAATATATATATACACACTAATAATAATATCGTTTTTACGTATTAAGCATCTTTTGACCATTATAAGGTAAAACCCTATCCTCTGGTGTGTGTTGCATTGTGTGATGAGACCTGGGTCTTATAATGGCTTCATTTTTCTAAAAAGCATTACGTTATTTGACAATTTACTTTATTTATGCACTGGCAATCCAATGGAGTAAACCCGTTCCGCGTTAGCGGCGTGGTCCTGTGATTAGACTACTTATTAGATAAGTTAAGTATAGAATTCTCACACCAGTCCCACGACTGACCTGTAGTTTGTTTCACTTTGCAAACTCGGGTGCCCTCTATATACACGGGCAGTCGAGTAGCTTTTTGCAGATATAGTTAAGCAGGATCCTAGATTGAAGTCTGAAGCCGGGTCCAGAATATTGATGGCCTTCCGCTGAGATTAGTTCCGCTGCAATGTATTTAATTTATTGTAAATGTATCTTCCGCTGTATTATTTATTGATGTACTCTGATATATTCTGTACTCTAATGTAACATTTATTATTGATGTTATAAAAGTCTATGTTGTTGTTCTGATGTGTTCTATGCCCAAAGTTAACGTACGCGGGTTTTGAACGATCTTGATCGATCTTGCGATCGATTGGGGTCAGGCGAAAGTCGGGTCGTTACAAGTCTTGTGTTTATTTCCTTGTTATAGTCACTTCAACAGTTGTTATTGAGAGCGATAATTGACGATTTCTTTGGTGTTGTCACTTACTCGAGAGCGTTGGGTTATGTTGTTTTTTCCTTGAGGATTTCAAGGATAAAATCTTTTAAATTGGAAGAATGTAATACCCCATATTTTAACAATTAGGTATTTAAATATTTTTATTAAATATTGATAGTTAAAATCCGGTTGACGGTTCTAAAATGAGATTTCCACAAACAACCGAATCAGGACTTGGGACAAATTCCATTGAGTATAGATTATTCGTTACATGTAAAATGAGTACTTGGATCACTATATTTTGAGTTTGGATGAATCAGTGGTCATATTGATCTCGAAATATGCGTAAATAGTCGTTCCGGCAATAGCGTCGGATTTCGACGAAACTTCTGAAAGTTTCAATTTAGGGTCTATCATAACTAATTTAGCAACATAAATTCTAACCCTACACATAACTAATATTAAAATAATAGACCGAGATAAGAATATATATCAAGGGTTTTATGAAATCGATTAACCCTAAATTTCTTCAATTCTAAAATCTCGTCGGAAGCTGGATCGTATCAAAGCATAACGAAAACCGCCCTGCCTCCATAAGTATCCACGAACACTCGATCTCTGATTACGTCAAATGAAATCGAGATTAAGGAGAGGAGGTGCTGGCCAAATTTTGGGTTTTAGGGTTTTCGTCTTATTTGATTTTTTCGACTTTGGTTTTCTGGAATGAATAATGAAAATAAATGAAACGTCAGCCTTCTTTTATTATGTGGTAACCAAAAAAAATCAAATAAGGTTATACCCTAAAACCCTTATACCAATTCAAAACAAAGAAAAGTCAACATTTGATCCCCTTTTGTTGTGAATGGTTCTCATCCTTTTCAAGTGTTCTTGTTTGTGACCCTATAGGTTTTTACAACGTTGGCAATGATTCTTAATCGTACTTAAAATCATAAACAGTGATTGGCATCTAGCAATACGTCACTGCTACCTAAGTTATAATAAGATTAATGATTCGATACAACTTTTCAGTGACTAGTGTCTCAATGTAATATAACGCTTTTAACCAATATATCCAGGATTAAACTCGAGGCATGTAACGTATCACCCTCTTTATGATTTAATCCGTTTTTCTTGATCAATGAGTAGACTATTTAAAACAAATCAATATTTGAGCATGACCATGCATTTCACAGTCTCACTCAATCAAGAGGCCCATGGATATCACTACAAATGTATCGTAGGGTTAAATTCTGTGACGGCAAGGAATTTCGCTCGGTCCGAACCAGTCGCTAAACCGACCCAGACCGTTCGAAAACGCCCTATCGTTTGAGAACACGACACAGCAGAACACATACAGAAGAACATTTCACTATATATTACAACAGTGCATCAGATTACAAGAATATACAGAGTATGAATAAATATTACACAGAAATATCAGAGATTTAAATTACATTTAAATACATAGCAGCGGAAAATGATACAATACACAACTAGAAGAGATATACGGATACAAAGCTTTCCGGATATCATTCCAGCTGTAAACCAGGATCCTGTGAATATAAATCTGCAAAACCAAAACTACTAGCTGCCCGTGTCAAAATAAGGGCACCCAGAGTTTAGGTTAAAACAATAAACTCCGGGTCAGTCATGTGACTGGTGTGAGAACTAAAACAGTTATTAATCTTTATTTTTAAATCATTAGGTAAATCAAGGGACCACGCCGTATAACACGGAACGGGTTTCCTCCCAAGAATACCAGTGCATAAAACAACAGCGCAATGCTAAATAAAGAAGATGAAGCTGTTATAAGACCCAGGTCCTATCACACAATGCAACGCAAGCCGGGGGATAGGGTTTTCCCTTATAACAGCCAAAGAATGCTTGATACGTTTAAAACAAATCATTTGATACTATTATAAGTGCATAGTGTATAAAACAACTTCAAATCATAAGTATCAATCATAGGCGGCATGGGTACCATATATCATGTCGCCATATATAGGTTTACAAATAAAACCGCAAATGTCACGTATTTGGAAATTGGATTTCCTTCTATGAACCGAGGCAAAAGATAGTCCTCAACCGATTCGAGACGCTCTAGCCCGTGTCTCAGGAACAGCCGCAACTGCCCCTTGGATCGTCAGGGCCGGTCCACACGGAGTGGATTATTATGCCTGAACAATACGTCTCCCCACCCTATGGGGTGTAAGTCTGGTCCGTCAGCCGACCAGAATGCATTCGGCCGAAACCGATATAACCGAGGCGCCTCGCAACCGCAACAACCACATAAGTCAAACTCGTCAGGGCGTGTAAAACCACTGACGCCACTTCTAGCTAGAAAGAAACGCAAGTCCTCCCTGATGTCCTCTCCCGTTTTTGGTTCATACCGGGTGTGAAACACGCGAGGTAAACGTTACACAAAGCTACGCCACAAAGGCCGTGCTTTGATCATCACCACAAGACTTTGCTTTTCAACAGAAGCCTTGATCATTTGCATCTTAGCATGCCACACAGGCAAACCACTCTATGCAACCGATATCAGTCACACAGAATGAAATCCAATGTCAGACACACAGTCCATTTACAAGTCCGTTCTGGGCCTGAACGAAACCGGAGGCACCTAGTACCCCGCATATCCATCGATCTCCAAGTACGTCTGGACGATCACTAACTGTTTCCATCTTCTTGGGTGTACAGCCCAATCAAGATCATCAGTTATCACCCAAACGACGTGAAGACCTCCGGTCTTCGACCATCGTCTTCATCTTCGACTTATCGTCGTATCAGTTATCCAGAATGGGATAAACCCGGTCTTTCCGAATAACTCGCGTATATTTAAATAAGTGTTACACAAACACAACATACGCCTCATTCCAATTCATTAGTCACTAACCGTAAATTAATCAAGAGAATAATTCCCCAAATATTAACCCCGAAGGCCGAAACCAACATCAGATCAATATCCAGAAAACCATTCTGCTTGGCTAACCGACAGTTAGTTTCTAAATTTCACGTTCAAATCTAATTAAAGATTTAACTATCGCCTGGAGCAAAACTGGTGATACTCCATTCTCGATCTTTTCAATCTAATTAAAGATTCATTAAAACTCCACTTAGTTTTAATCTGTGACTGGGTTAAAGAATCAGTGTCATCTAAAAACACGGTTCGCGATAAACCCAAAGTCACATTCCATTAATTATCGGGTTAAAGAACGAGTGTTATTTAAAAACACTGTTCACGGTAAACCCAAAAATCATTCCATTAATTATCGGGTTAAAGAACGAGTGTTATTTAAAACACTGTCCACGATAAACCCAAAAATCAATATCAATTCAATTCCAATTAAATATCATCTAATTGGTACACTTCATTAAATCTAAATAAAAAGATTTAATCTTTTCTCAACTGGGTTCAAGAACAGTGTTAGTGAAGACACCATTCACGACAAACCCAAATCACATTCGATATTCAATACAAGGCTCTGAATAGAAAATATATCGGCTTATATTCAATATCGAATTCTACGACTAACAAATGTCGTATTGGAAATAACGATATACATATATATCTTTCAAATTTCCATAACAACACCGGTATAATCACGAATTCCAACATCGAAATATTCCGAAGACAATTTCGATTCAAATCCACTCCAATGCAATCATTGGAATTTTGGTTACTTTTAAAACCCTTTTCGAATTCAATTTGTTTATTTAAAAATAAATAGAATTATAATTCTAGTTCAAAACTAGTTCATTTCGATAAAAATCCATTTTTATCTTTTCAAATATGGAGTTTTTCATCCCAATTCTTCACAAATCATTTCTTATGATTTTACACAAATTATTACTATTTTTAATAATTTTATCAAGGCCCGTACAGTCGATTTCCATCAATGGCCATCGAACTGCACTTACAGCGACCTTTTTCGAATTTGATTTGGACATAATTCCAAATCCAACCGTTAGATTTCAAATTTCTAATCTTCGTTAGAAAGCTCTTTTCGATACGAACCCAACGGTTCCGGTTTTAGGAGAATCCGACGGTCGGATCTCCCGTAATGTCCGTTTGAAATAAATGGTCGAAATTCGCGAACTGCCGCGGCGCGGCGCGTTCTATTCAGGCCATTATATTATATATAATATATATATAATATATTTCGTCGATTTCTATTTAAAAACGAATTATATAAACAGTTTTAAATTCATTTCAAAATCTATTTCAACTTCCATTTCAATTCAAAGCAAAATTGAATTCTTCTTTATAAATTCGTTTCAAAATTCATTTCTGTTCAATTCAAATTTCAATTCAATTTGAATTCATATTCAATTCAATTCATTTCGAAATCGTTTTCAATTCAATTCATTTCGAAATCGTTTTCAATTCAATTCATTTCGAAATCGCTTTTCAATTCAATTCATTTCGAAATCGTTTTCAATTCAATTCATTTCGAAATCGCTTTTCAATTCAATTCATTTCGAAATCGTTTTCAATTCAATTCATTTCGAAATCGTTTTCAATTCAATTCATTTCGAAATCGTTTTCAATTCAATTCATTTCGAAATCGTTTTCAATTCAATTCATTTCGAATTCGTTTTCAATTCAATTCATTTCGAAATCGTTTTCAATTCAATTCATTTCGAAATCGTTTTCAATTCAATTCATTTCGAATTCGTTTTCAATTCAATTCATTTCGAAATCGTTTTCAATTCAATTCATTTCGAAATCGTTTTCAATTCAATTCATTTCGAAATCGTTTTCAATTCAATTCATTTCGAAATCGTTTTCAATTCAATTCATTTCGAATTCGTTTTCAATTCAATTCATTTCGAAATCGTTTTCAATTCAATTCATTTCGAAATCGTTTTCAATTCAATTCATTTCGAATTCGTTTTCAATTCAATTCATTTCGAAATCGTTTTCAATTCAATTCATTTCGAATTCGTTTTCAATTCAATTCATTTCGAAATCGTTTTCAATTCAATTCATTTCGAAATCGTTTTCAATTCAATTCGAAATCGATAAAATCGATATAAATATCGTTCACGTCAAAATGGCGTCAATCTAATCAACACGGCTTCATAAAGTTCTATTTTCAAATATTCTATTTCAAATATTTCTTTTTCAAATATTTCTATTTTAAAACTGGAATGAGGCCCAATCAATTACCATATAAAGTTAATTATATGGATTTTCATACAACACATGTATAATAGCCTTGAAAAATAATCAACCATCAACCAAAGTGCACTACACTGTATAAGCATCAAATATAGATATCTAATGCTTATAACAGCCTGTCAATCAATCGATTGACATATTTAATCAATCAGGATGAGTGAACTTCCAATTTCATCCCAACACCCGTGTGGGGTTTCAAACAATCAAACACAGAATTTTATTCGTGCAGTTGGGCGATGTGTAAAATTTATCGTCCCAATCAATGTCATTCAAATAGGTGTACATAAACAAACCGTCCGGTTTATAAATGAATATTTTATTTTATTCACTTCACGTTAAAAATTATATTTTTAACGACAAGACATTTTATTTCAACATATGAATTTCTATTCAATTCATTCTTTAAATAAAATGATATTTTTATTTTTCTAACATATTTTAGAAAATTTCGGCGGCATAACGGCACGATACTAGAAACGGGACAAGGCCTAGCCTTATCCCCGGTCTAGTGAAGGCCCACGCCATTCACACATCAATCAAATCAATTTCGTTATGCAAACCACAAAATTTGGAGTAAGAGTCTAACCTAGCCTTACTCCTTCGCCTTATAACGGCGCACGTCTAATCCTAACCAATTTATCGATTCGATTTTTCACACCACAAACCACATTCAAACCAATATCGCAATCAATCACCAAACAGTCAAACAAACAAGTCCATGGTCTGTGGACGATTTGTGTCGGGTGCTACTAAGCACCGTCTGCATCCTAGTATATATATAACTAGAAAAATTAAATTGAAAGGTGAGAAATTCTCACATATAGCTATCCTAGCTCCACGGCTCTTCTTTTTCAGAAGTCTTCGTCGTTTCGCCCTTTTGTCACCTTCGTTGCTGCTTTCGCTACATACGTAAAAATCGAATTTTTACTTTGTTATTCAATATATAAAAATCACATTTTTATTCTGAAGTTCAATATATAAAAATAAAGTTTTCGCCTTTATAAAAATAAAGTTTTCACCTTTATAAAAATTACCACTTTATCTCAACGTATATAAAATAAAAATCAGATTTTTATTTCGCTACACATACAAAGATGATATTTTTATATTCCCTATCCTATAAAGATTATATTTTTAATACTTTAAAAATATAAAAATCATATTTTTATTACTTCTATTCAATAAAAATTCCGCCTTTTCTATTTTAAAGTTTAAACCTTTTAAAAATAAAATCAGTTTTACTTTCTAAAATAATATCAGTATTACTTTCTAAAAAAAAAAACCTAATCAGTTTTTATATTTTCCGAAAAATCAGTTTTTCATATTTTTTTCTATCAGTTTTCTTTTTATTAAAAACAAAAATCAGTTTTTCCTTTACTTCAAAAACCAGTTTTTAATTTTATATAAATTTCTGTTTTTAATACTTAAAAAAAAAAAAAAAATCAGTTTTAACTAACTAATTTTTTTTTCAGTTTTTACATTTTAAAAAAAAACTCAGTTTTATTCTTTCAAAAAAAAAAAACTCAGTTTTATTCTTTCAAAAAAAAAAAACTCAGTTTTATTCTTTTAAAAAAAACTCAGTTTTATTCTTTTTACAATAAACAGTTTTAATTTTCTGTTTAAAAATCGAATTTTTTTTTTTGATTAAAAAAAAATAAAAATGAAATAAAATCAAGATCGTACCTGCGAAGGGGGGGAGGGGTCGATTCGCCTTCGTCGGCGGCAAGGCGGCGCTTCGGGGGGGGCTGCTTCGTGCTTCGGGGTTCGATCGGTGGAGAGGCGTCTTCGTCGCCTCGGGGTTCGATCGGTGGAGAGGGCGCCTTCGTCGGCGTCAAGACGAGGGGGGGGGGGGGCGTCGCGATTTACTGCTAGGGTTTTGTTTTGTTTTTTTTTTTTTTTTCTTCTTTCTATTTTCTGATAACTGAAACGGGGGGGGGGCAAGCAGAAGAATAAAAGGGAGGGAGGGAAATTAAAAAAATATTTTTTTTTTTATTATTATTTAATTTTGCAAATATGTTGACCTTTACATACGACCTCGAAACGAGGCCCACCGCCTGTCGCCCATAGCGTTTCACCCCCATTCCGAACACAATGGGATATGTATCGCAAGCTGACTTGATCGTTACAACCAGTTTCCGTTTGAATTTACATTTAAGTCACTATATTGAATTTTAAACGCACATTTCAAATTACCGGGGTCACATACTAACTAGAAAAATTCCAGAAAAATATTTTCTAGCTTCGTATTGACGATACGGTCCTAACAAAACTAGTTTCGTCAAATTCTGAGACCGTTTGAAAAATGGCCAATTTCCAGTCGATTAAAATCAACTGAAATGGTCAAAACACGTTTTCCTTTGCTACACTCACATATTGATTCGAAAAATTATGAAATTTGAAACCTAGCAATAACTTGACCCTGCGGACCCAACAAAACTAGTTTCGTCGAAATCCGAGGTCATTTGCAAAATGTCCATTTTTAAGGGCCTGAATTCCATAGCGACTATTCAGAATTTTCAACTGGACGTATCTTATCATTCCTAAGATGAAATCTCGGTTTGTTAACTTCGTTAGAAAGATATTCACTATTAGATTCCATTATTTTTGGTTTCACTAAAATCCGGATTGTTTTGCACCCGGTACATTCAATTGAAGTTTGAAATCGAATTATCGAACTACCGCGCCATTTTCAATTCTATTTATAATTATATATAAATATTTATATATTCTAACGACGACGCGTATAATATATACGTTCGAATTATATTCAAAACAATTTCACGTCGATATTATTTAAAATAATTCATTTTAAATAATCAAAATTCGATAAAATTGTCAAAATAAAAATTTTAAACTGGCCCAGATTTTCCGGGTTGTTACAATCTCCCCCACTTAAAACTTTTCGTCCCCGAAAAGGAACAAAGTCGAAAGTGGTTTGACTAATCAACACTACGCTCGATCTGACTTCCATTCTCCAACTTTTCAGTTTCTGAGATTTTTCAAAATTTCAAAAATTTGGCTAACACCCTAAATTTTTGAAAAATTTCGCCATAACCTCCCCTGCACCGGGAGCATCGGGGAATTTCAAATAGCTTCCCCGGTCCTTCAGATCTCAAAAAGAAAAAGAAAAAGCCAAGCGGCTAGCCAATAGGCTCACAAAATCATCATCACCCAAACAAAACATGAAATTATGTAGTAAACATGTACCTATTTGTCGGGCAAACAAATTTTATTCTCTGCTCTAGCCTCCTTGCTATGACCTGTTCAATGATATATATGTATATGCAAGCAAACGCAACCAATCTTCGATATAATTCAATATTTGGTTCTGTTAGGCTAAATGGCTAAAAATTAGCAAACAAATAAACAAACAGCACAAACATCAATCCATTAGTTGATTTATCATTTGAAATTCATAACTTTGATACATAGTCAAAAATCAGATTTTTGATGCCAAATCACAACAATGTGTTCTATCTATATAAGTTTTGGTTCTCACACCAGTCTAATGGAAATATATAGAAAATCACACCTTCGAAACTCGAACATAAATGTTGATGATGCGATCGCTATCATCAATAATATCTCCGGGCGACTAGAGTGTGATGCTATATCTATCCAATATATTAAAACTTCGAATATACGTTCATGACGCGTATACGCGAAATCTATATATACTCGATTGTCCACATCCATATAAATAATCAAATACGAATAATTGATTTAAATTTTCAAAACAAAATTTGTTTTCACTTTAAAAATATACTCTTCACACTCGTTCTAGGATACTACTGATCCTATCTCTAACGAGTCATTCTAATTGGATATTACTAATCCAATATCTGATGAATTCTTTCGTATGTTTCTAATGTGCCTTGTTCTCTGCTTTGTAAACCAAAGCTCTGATACCACCTGTGACGGCAAGGAATTTCGCTCGGTCCGAACCAGTCGCTAAACCGACCCAGACCGTTCGAAAACGCCCTATCGTTTGAGAACACGACACAGCAGAACACATACAGAAGAACATTTCACTATATATTACAACAGTGCATCAGATTACAAGAATATACAGAGTATGAATAAATATTACACAGAAATATCAGAGATTTAAATTACATTTAAATACATAGCAGCGGAAAATGATACAATACACAACTAGAAGAGATATACGGATACAAAGCTTTCCGGATATCATTCCAGCTGTAAACCAGGATCCTGTGAATATAAATCTGCAAAACCAAAACTACTAGCTGCCCGTGTCAAAATAAGGGCACCCAGAGTTTAGGTTAAAACAATAAACTCCGGGTCAGTCATGTGACTGGTGTGAGAACTAAAACAGTTATTAATCTTTATTTTTAAATCATTAGGTAAATCAAGGGACCACGCCGTATAACACGGAACGGGTTTCCTCCCAAGAATACCAGTGCATAAAACAACAGCGCAATGCTAAATAAAGAAGATGAAGCTGTTATAAGACCCAGGTCCTATCACACAATGCAACGCAAGCCGGGGGATAGGGTTTTCCCTTATAACAGCCAAAGAATGCTTGATACGTTTAAAACAAATCATTTGATACTATTATAAGTGCATAGTGTATAAAACAACTTCAAATCATAAGTATCAATCATAGGCGGCATGGGTACCATATATCATGTCGCCATATATAGGTTTACAAATAAAACCGCAAATGTCACGTATTTGGAAATTGGATTTCCTTCTATGAACCGAGGCAAAAGATAGTCCTCAACCGATTCGAGACGCTCTAGCCCGTGTCTCAGGAACAGCCGCAACTGCCCCTTGGATCGTCAGGGCCGGTCCACACGGAGTGGATTATTATGCCTGAACAATACGTCTCCCCACCCTATGGGGTGTAAGTCTGGTCCGTCAGCCGACCAGAATGCATTCGGCCGAAACCGATATAACCGAGGCGCCTCGCAACCGCAACAACCACATAAGTCAAACTCGTCAGGGCGTGTAAAACCACTGACGCCACTTCTAGCTAGAAAGAAACGCAAGTCCTCCCTGATGTCCTCTCCCGTTTTTGGTTCATACCGGGTGTGAAACACGCGAGGTAAACGTTACACAAAGCTACGCCACAAAGGCCGTGCTTTGATCATCACCACAAGACTTTGCTTTTCAACAGAAGCCTTGATCATTTGCATCTTAGCATGCCACACAGGCAAACCACTCTATGCAACCGATATCAGTCACACAGAATGAAATCCAATGTCAGACACACAGTCCATTTACAAGTCCGTTCTGGGCCTGAACGAAACCGGAGGCACCTAGTACCCCGCATATCCATCGATCTCCAAGTACGTCTGGACGATCACTAACTGTTTCCATCTTCTTGGGTGTACAGCCCAATCAAGATCATCAGTTATCACCCAAACGACGTGAAGACCTCCGGTCTTCGACCATCGTCTTCATCTTCGACTTATCGTCGTATCAGTTATCCAGAATGGGATAAACCCGGTCTTTCCGAATAACTCGCGTATATTTAAATAAGTGTTACACAAACACAACATACGCCTCATTCCAATTCATTAGTCACTAACCGTAAATTAATCAAGAGAATAATTCCCCAAATATTAACCCCGAAGGCCGAAACCAACATCAGATCAATATCCAGAAAACCATTCTGCTTGGCTAACCGACAGTTAGTTTCTAAATTTCACGTTCAAATCTAATTAAAGATTTAACTATCGCCTGGAGCAAAACTGGTGATACTCCATTCTCGATCTTTTCAATCTAATTAAAGATTCATTAAAACTCCACTTAGTTTTAATCTGTGACTGGGTTAAAGAATCAGTGTCATCTAAAAACACGGTTCGCGATAAACCCAAAGTCACATTCCATTAATTATCGGGTTAAAGAACGAGTGTTATTTAAAAACACTGTTCACGGTAAACCCAAAAATCATTCCATTAATTATCGGGTTAAAGAACGAGTGTTATTTAAAACACTGTCCACGATAAACCCAAAAATCAATATCAATTCAATTCCAATTAAATATCATTTAATTGGTACACTTCATTAAATCTAAATAAAAAGATTTAATCTTTTCTCAACTGGGTTCAAGAACAGTGTTAGTGAAGACACCATTCACGACAAACCCAAATCACATTCGATATTCAATACAAGGCTCTGAATAGAAAATATATCGGCTTATATTCAATATCGAATTCTACGACTAACAAATGTCGTATTGGAAATAACGATATACATATATATCTTTCAAATTTCCATAACAACACCGGTATAATCACGAATTCCAACATCGAAATATTCCGAAGACAATTTCGATTCAAATCCACTCCAATGCAATCATTGGAATTTTGGTTACTTTTAAAACCCTTTTCGAATTCAATTTGTTTATTTAAAAATAAATAGAATTATAATTCTAGTTCAAAACTAGTTCATTTCGATAAAAATCCATTTTTATCTTTTCAAATATGGAGTTTTTCATCCCAATTCTTCACAAATCATTTCTTATGATTTTACACAAATTATTACTATTTTTAATAATTTTATCAAGGCCCGTACAGTCGATTTCCATCAATGGCCATCGAACTGCACTTACAACGACCTTTTTCGAATTTGATTTGGACATAATTCCAAATCCAACCGTTAGATTTCAAATTTCTAATCTTCGTTAGAAAGCTCTTTTCGATACGAACCCAACGGTTCCGGTTTTAGGAGAATCCGACGGTCGGATCTCCCGTAATGTCCGTTTGAAATAAATGGTCGAAATTCGCGAACTGCCGCGGCGCGGCGCGTTCTATTCAGGCCATTATATTATATATAATATATATATAATATATTTCGTCGATTTCTATTTAAAAACGAATTATATAAACAGTTTTAAATTCATTTCAAAATCTATTTCAACTTCCATTTCAATTCAAAGCAAAATTGAATTCTTCTTTATAAATTCGTTTCAAAATTCATTTCTGTTCAATTCAAATTTCAATTCAATTTGAATTCATATTCAATTCAATTCATTTCGAAATCGTTTTCAATTCAATTCATTTCGAAATCGTTTTCAATTCAATTCATTTCGAAATCGCTTTTCAATTCAATTCATTTCGAAATCGTTTTCAATTCAATTCATTTCGAAATCGCTTTTCAATTCAATTCATTTCGAAATCGTTTTCAATTCAATTCATTTCGAAATCGTTTTCAATTCAATTCATTTCGAAATCGTTTTCAATTCAATTCATTTCGAAATCGTTTTCAATTCAATTCATTTCGAATTCGTTTTCAATTCAATTCATTTCGAAATCGTTTTCAATTCAATTCATTTCGAAATCGTTTTCAATTCAATTCATTTCGAATTCGTTTTCAATTCAATTCATTTCGAAATCGTTTTCAATTCAATTCATTTCGAAATCGTTTTCAATTCAATTCATTTCGAAATCGTTTTCAATTCAATTCATTTCGAAATCGTTTTCAATTCAATTCATTTCGAATTCGTTTTCAATTCAATTCATTTCGAAATCGTTTTCAATTCAATTCATTTCGAAATCGTTTTCAATTCAATTCATTTCGAATTCGTTTTCAATTCAATTCATTTCGAAATCGTTTTCAATTCAATTCATTTCGAATTCGTTTTCAATTCAATTCATTTCGAAATCGTTTTCAATTCAATTCATTTCGAAATCGTTTTCAATTCAATTCGAAATCGATAAAATCGATATAAATATCGTTCACGTCAAAATGGCGTCAATCTAATCAACACGGCTTCATAAAGTTCTATTTTCAAATATTCTATTTCAAATATTTCTTTTTCAAATATTTCTATTTTAAAACTGGAATGAGGCCCAATCAATTACCATATAAAGTTAATTATATGGATTTTCATACAACACATGTATAATAGCCTTGAAAAATAATCAACCATCAACCAAAGTGCACTACACTGTATAAGCATCAAATATAGATATCTAATGCTTATAACAGCCTGTCAATCAATCGATTGACATATTTAATCAATCAGGATGAGTGAACTTCCAATTTCATCCCAACACCCGTGTGGGGTTTCAAACAATCAAACACAGAATTTTATTCGTGCAGTTGGGCGATGTGTAAAATTTATCGTCCCAATCAATGTCATTCAAATAGGTGTACATAAACAAACCGTCCGGTTTATAAATGAATATTTTATTTTATTCACTTCACGTTAAAAATTATATTTTTAACGACAAGACATTTTATTTCAACATATGAATTTCTATTCAATTCATTCTTTAAATAAAATGATATTTTTATTTTTCTAACATATTTTAGAAAATTTCGGCGGCATAACGGCACGATACTAGAAACGGGACAAGGCCTAGCCTTATCCCCGGTCTAGTGAAGGCCCACGCCATTCACACATCAATCAAATCAATTTCGTTATGCAAACCACAAAATTTGGAGTAAGAGTCTAACCTAGCCTTACTCCTTCGCCTTATAACGGCGCACGTCTAATCCTAACCAATTTATCGATTCGATTTTTCACACCACAAACCACATTCAAACCAATATCGCAATCAATCACCAAACAGTCAAACAAACAAGTCCATGGTCTGTGGACGATTTGTGTCGGGTGCTACTAAGCACCGTCTGCATCCTAGTATATATATAACTAGAAAAATTAAATTGAAAGGTGAGAAATTCTCACATATAGCTATCCTAGCTCCACGGCTCTTCTTTTTCAGAAGTCTTCGTCGTTTCGCCCTTTTGTCACCTTCGTTGCTGCTTTCGCTACATACGTAAAAATCGAATTTTTACTTTGTTATTCAATATATAAAAATCACATTTTTATTCTGAAGTTCAATATATAAAAATAAAGTTTTCGCCTTTATAAAAATAAAGTTTTCACCTTTATAAAAATTACCACTTTATCTCAACGTATATAAAATAAAAATCAGATTTTTATTTCGCTACACATACAAAGATGATATTTTTATATTCCCTATCCTATAAAGATTATATTTTTAATACTTTAAAAATATAAAAATCATATTTTTATTACTTCTATTCAATAAAAATTCCGCCTTTTCTATTTTAAAGTTTAAACCTTTTAAAAATAAAATCAGTTTTACTTTCTAAAATAATATCAGTATTACTTTCTAAAAAAAAAACCTAATCAGTTTTTATATTTTCCGAAAAATCAGTTTTTCATATTTTTTTCTATCAGTTTTCTTTTTATTAAAAACAAAAATCAGTTTTTCCTTTACTTCAAAAACCAGTTTTTAATTTTATATAAATTTCTGTTTTTAATACTTAAAAAAAAAAAAAATCAGTTTTAACTAACTAAATTTTTTTTTCAGTTTTTACATTTTAAAAAAAAACTCAGTTTTATTCTTTCAAAAAAAAAACTCAGTTTTATTCTTTCAAAAAAAAAAAACTCAGTTTTATTCTTTTAAAAAAAACTCAGTTTTATTCTTTTTACAATAAACAGTTTTAATTTTCTGTTTAAAAATCGAATTTTTTTTTTGATTAAAAAAAAATAAAAATGAAATAAAATCAAGATCGTACCTGCGAAGGGGGGGAGGGGTCGATTCGCCTTCGTCGGCGGCAAGGCGGCGCTTCGGGGGGGGCTGCTTCGTGCTTCGGGGTTCGATCGGTGGAGAGGCGTCTTCGTCGCCTCGGGGTTCGATCGGTGGAGAGGGCGCCTTCGTCGGCGTCAAGACGAGGGGGGGGGCGTCGCGATTTACTGCTAGGGTTTTTTTTTTTTTTTTTTTTTTCTTCTTTCTATTTTCTGATAACTGAAACGGGGGGGGGGGGGGCAAGCAGAAGAATAAAAGGGAGGGAGGGAAATTAAAAAAATAATTTTTTTTTTTATTATTATTTAATTTTGCAAATATGTTGACCTTTACATACGACCTCGAAACGAGGCCCACCGCCTGTCGCCCATAGCGTTTCACCCCCATTCCGAACACAATGGGATATGTATCGCAAGCTGACTTGATCGTTACAACCAGTTTCCGTTTGAATTTACATTTAAGTCACTATATTGAATTTTAAACGCACATTTCAAATTACCGGGGTCACATACTAACTAGAAAAATTCCAGAAAAATATTTTCTAGCTTCGTATTGACGATACGGTCCTAACAAAACTAGTTTCGTCAAATTCTGAGACCGTTTGAAAAATGGCCAATTTCCAGTCGATTAAAATCAACTGAAATGGTCAAAACACGTTTTCCTTTGCTACACTCACATATTGATTCGAAAAATTATGAAATTTGAAACCTAGCAATAACTTGACCCTGCGGACCCAACAAAACTAGTTTCGTCGAAATCCGAGGTCATTTGCAAAATGTCCATTTTTAAGGGCCTGAATTCCATAGCGACTATTCAGAATTTTCAACTGGACGTATCTTATCATTCCTAAGATGAAATCTCGGTTTGTTAACTTCGTTAGAAAGATATTCACTATTAGATTCCATTATTTTTGGTTTCACTAAAATCCGGATTGTTTTGCACCCGGTACATTCAATTGAAGTTTGAAATCGAATTATCGAACTACCGCGCCATTTTCAATTCTATTTATAATTATATATAAATATTTATATATTCTAACGACGACGCGTATAATATATACGTTCGAATTATATTCAAAACAATTTCACGTCGATATTATTTAAAATAATTCATTTTAAATAATCAAAATTCGATAAAATTGTCAAAATAAAAATTTTAAACTGGCCCAGATTTTCCGGGTTGTTACAATTTCCATCTAGATCATTCATAATTTTCATTCAATTCGAGATGTATCCAATAATCACAATTATCGTCTACTCTGTTACAAGTAACTTTAGATGATATTAAAACACAAATATCCTCGAATAAAATCATAATGATTTCAGGCCTGAGGACCATTACATCACTGTCACTATGAGAATAACTTATGATACTATTAATTATATTCCATGTAGTTTTTCTCACGGTGGGTGACCCCAATATGCTATTCTCCAGTACGTGTTTATGTCTTGACATTAATATCACGTATCACTGAAATGTGATCATCAGTCAATCAACATACCAGTCTCATTGTTTTATTGTTGTCCTATATAAACAATAAAACTTGACTAGGGACATTTAAGAATTATAATACTTAATATATTATATAATCTCAAGTTCAAGACTTACTCAAACTATATAATTCCATATTATTATTCTATGGACTTCTATTATGCTAATATTTATATGATGCATAAAATATGACACAATAGGATATTTTTATTCCAAAATAAAACAATAACATTAACAATGTTATTAATCACATAAAAACGAATTGTATCTAGGGCACAAACTCTAATAATCTCCCACATGCACTAGGGACAATCATTCATGTATCGTATACTCATGAAACTAGTGTGACTATTAAACTTCTGTTGCGTTAGAGTTTAATTCAGTAGGTCTGCAACATTACAACTTTTGCAACTTTGCAGATATGTTCATTGCCTTTGTG
Organism: Allium sativum; assembly: GCA_030737875.1. Lineage (NCBI taxonomy): Eukaryota > Viridiplantae > Streptophyta > Magnoliopsida > Asparagales > Amaryllidaceae > Allium > Allium sativum. The sequence continues at coordinate 569,242,904 of CM060922.1, forward strand.
AACAACTTTACATGAGAATTATATTTCTTTAATATATGTTTGGATCGATAATGAGTTCCTCAATTTTCTTTCTCCCCTGAGCAATAGCCACATTGTTATTGCAATATATATCATTGGATCAACAATGAATTAATTTCAATTATGAACTTCTTAACCCAAACATTTTCTTTCTTACAACTAGTATCCATTTCTTGTTTTAAAACTAACATTATTCATAATAATTAATGTTATAAAACAACATTAAAATTATTGTGTCGCTCCCACTCAAATTTTTGTCTATACAAGAATCAATGACATTTTGTGGTTTTCGAGACATTTTGAATTCTATTTCATTCCCATCGGTATCTTAGAGACTAGCTCTTCTTTAAATCGTTACCAATTCCAGCAATAAACATTTTATTCTCAAAGAATTTATAGAAATAATACCCATTTGTTTCTTTTTTATATTTCACAAAATAGTTATCTGATTTGGGTCCGATCTTATCACAGGAAGGACGTTTAATAAATGCCTTACGTCCCAATTCTTTTCATTAGACATAGTAGGACATCTCTTAGTCCATATCTTATATTGCGTCTCAAAATCGTTTTAGTGGGATTTAATATAGTTGTTCTAAATTTAATTTATTGGAAGATCTATATGACTTATCATTAATCGTACTACATCTTATAAGGTGTGATGTCTCCTTTCATACACACCATTCCAATATGGTGTTCTAGATGTAATGAGTTGTGAAACAATTTCAAACTCATCTTGATAGTCATTATATAATTGGCTTAAATATATTCTCAATCTATTCGAAGAGATTTTTTTTTTTCAAGATTGTTTTTGAACTTCATTTTTGAATCCTTTGAACTTTTCAAAGGATTCTGATTTGTGTTTCACAAGATACACATATCTATATCTACTGACATCATCAGTAAATATATTGAAGTAATAAAATATACATATAGCTAATGTATTCCTTGCTCCATATACATCATTATGTATGAGACCCAATACTTACTCATTCACCGTGTCAAGTGAAAGGTGATTCAGTTATTTTGCCTTATAAACAAAATCTGCATTCTTCATATGATTCAAAATCAAATGACATCAAAATTCCATCATTATGGAACTTTGATATGCTTTTCTTGTTTGTATGGGTTAACTGACAATGTTAAAGGTGTGTTTGATTAAAATCATTAAATTTGACTCGCTAAGTATTTATGTCAAGCATGTCATAGTGAAGGATTAATTAAGATCATTAACTATCTATGAAATTCCATAAGATATTTCATTTAGATAAAATGAATAACAATTGTTCTTTTATTACAAATGAAATTTAAACTTTTCTGAACAAGATATATAATAACATTTATTTTAAATGGAATTTCATAATAACAATTATTTTTGTAATGACCTAAGTTCGATCCCGAAAATCGACATAAAACACCAAGTCAACTATTCAAGCATTGGAAATACCGGATCATCAATTGAAAGAAGTTAGAGGGTGAGAAATAAAAAGAAAGTTAGAATAGAAGAAGAAGAACACAACTGAACAGAATCAGGGTAAACACGAATCTCACAGCGGAACAAATAAAATATGTTATATAACATAACTTTGAGACACAAAACAGTATATGTACTTACATGTATCATCATAGTATATCACATATATATCACAGCGGAAATAACTCTCTCTCTCTATATATATATATATCTAACTCTGAAGCCTCCTGCTCTGAGCTCCTCTAAGTATATCTGTAAAATCCCAACTACTTGACTGCCCGTACAAATTTGGGCACCCAAGAGTTTAGGATAAACAAAATAAATAAATAAACTCTGGGTCAGTCATGAGACTGATGTGAATAAACTCCAACCACTCGGTTAAAATTTTCAAAGTCCTTTCAAAAGAAATGATAATCGTAAGACCGATCCACACATGAAGAAGGATGGTTTTTAACTTACAATAACCCAAAAGCATTTTCAAAACCAATATTATTCTAATATTATAATATTGTCTAATACAAGTAAATAATGATCTAGCAGAACGCTTGCATGTCACGTTCTACATACATGATATACAATCAAAAACCGTGGGCTCCCATTGGAGATTGGATTTCCCATTATGACAAGGTATGGAGCCACCTTCCGATCAGTGTACTCTAGAGGGGATACACTGGAGTTCAACAAGAACATCTTGCAACTCAGCCACACATGACTGACCATTCATTTCACTTGAATATTCCGAATATAATGTCACCTTACGGTTGGTATACCAACATAACCATTCTCGAGAGAAACAAAAGCGAAAAGAAGATCAAAAATGAATATTCTCTAGATGGTGACAATATACCCTAATTGGGTGCGACCCACTTAGTTATGCTACGTGCTCGATTTTTTTCCTTTCCTGGTTGATGAGGCTTGAGGTCATAACGTTCTTCTAAAACATCTGTCCATCATTCACTTTGAATGCCACATCATCAAACCCGCCAAATCACAAATTGATTTCCCAAAAAATACCATGGGTATAAAGCTAAGAGGAATGAATTCCTCCACACTAAACGTGAACACGTTTGAAGAGATCAACTTATGCGATCTATTCGATATACGCTATTAGACATTCGTACATTCAAGTTGTCCTGGGTCTGGACAAACCGAAGGCACTATTCTGTAAATCCATCTTAGGCAATTTCTACCTAGGATCGCAAGAACAACCCTTGCATAATCTCCGTCTTCAATTATCTTCATCATATTTGATTCAAAACGCTAATGCCCATAAGGAGGGGTTTTCAGATAATAAATCTAATCCCGGTCCCTCCAATTTGACAATGGAAATTGTCAAAAACTTTGATAGTCGGTTAGTTAACTATAAAGGAAAACATCGATCTTATTTCCAAATGGAAATATTACTAGTCAATCATCAATCAATACTGATCCCTTTAAATTATTTCATCGTTAATTTAATCGTTTCCCATTTCCCATATTAATTTTCCATATATTTCTTAAAACCCCTTTATCCTTTCATAATTCTCCGAAAAACATTCTCATATATAAACGACTTCATATTTCCTATATTTGGAAAATATACGTTATTAACATTGGAAGACATTTCCATTTCTTATTCACGCATCATTACTCTTCTACATCCATTAGTCCATGACTATAAACTAGTAAGTGAACAACTCCCTAAGTATCAACCCCGAAGGCTGAAACCAATATCAGATCGACACTCAAGAAGCCATTCAACTCAGCTAATTTCCAGTCAGTGTATAAAATTCCATTTATTAACTTCATATCAACTATATCATTTAAATCTGCAAAATGTTTGCTTTTAAACCATCATTCACTTTAAAATGAGAATACTATTCCTTTACAGAAAACCGAACTCGTTTTATCAATCAAATCTTGATTTTTATTTAGAAATACCCTTCTAGGTTCAAATCATGTTTATTAAGTTATTTTACAAATTCATATATTATTTTACTTCATATACTCTATTTATAAGTCAACTTCTTGTTAATTATAGACCAAGTTTATAACTTAATCTCGACTACATATTCAATTATACATTTTTGGTTTTAAATCAAATATCAACTTTCTTATCCAATTCTAAGTTATATAATACATAATTTAAAAATAGATTATTTTTAAAACATTTGAGATCATCGAATTTTAATTTTAAATCCCATGTATTAATTCCAACTCTACTCACATTCTGAACATCTAACCAAATTTCATCATTTCTCCTTTTAATCATTTTCTTGAATTTAACCCAAATTATTTAATAGTAATTATCTTTCTTTATTTATAAATATCGTTTATAAACCAAACTGCTTGTTTTATATAATTAAACAAGATATTATATTCTAGCCGATCAAAATCCAATTTCTATTTTAAAATAGATTTTCCTTTTTTTAAAACCCTAATTTCTTTTCCAATATATTCGAATATATTTTACAGTACTTATATACCAATTATTTCAGGTCAATGTTGTTCAAACATCCCAAAACACACAATAATCGACATCAGATTATTTATCACATCATATAAAGCAATATATGAAAATAAACAATAAAATCATTTATTATGATTTTACACAATTTATTAATATTTTTAATAATTTTATCAAGGCCCGTACAATCGGTTTCCAATAACGGCCATCAAACTGCATCCATAGCGACCTTTTCCAAATTTGATTTGGACATAATTCCAAATCCAATCGTTCGATTTTATTGAGGAATCCAGTTGAATTCCTCCAACCTGTTTCCCTGCATCCACAGATGTTAATCAACATAAATAACACTAACTTCATATCAATATGAGATATAACAATGAACAGGATCAATAATCAGTCAACGATTTATATATATAACTATAAATATTAGTTCATCCAATTTATTTGCAATTCACCCAAACAACCATCACACAACAATCAATCATCGTTTATAAATTCTAAAATAGGTTTATAATATTATAAAACTGAATAGAGTTAGTGAGTTTACTCACCTTGGTCGTTAATCATTAAATAACAATTAATGTTAGTTGATTCAGATCGGACGTTTAATTTTGTCTTAATTTCTAACGAGCCCCAAAAGGTTCCAAACCCGCTTCATATTGTAGCCTACGTCCACACGATCCTAACGGATCATGTTTGTTGAATTCCGACATCGTATGCATATGTTATGATATTAACAAGTTGATACATTATTAAATGTCGATTTAAACTTAAATATATATATATATACATACATATATGTATATATGTCTATATATATGTATATATATAGAAAGAAAATGGGTCTAATATATATTTAGACCAGCCCATAACAATCTGCACCCGTCCCTTTTATTGTTAATTCACCACATCCCATTTTTTTTGCTTTCATTTCCTTTTTTCTTTTTTCTTTTTTTTTAAATTTATGGGCTTCGGCCCAATGCCACTACAACCCATCACGAAACAGTACCCATACATCCTTTACTATGCTTCTCCCTTCCCCTTTTTTGAACGAAGTAGTTTCTCCAAAAGAAAAGAACATGGCTAATACTTCTTTGATCTCGTTATCCCCTTTTCCCCCTACCGATATCAAAACGAACATTACTATTTAACATCACTTCCCGAGCTCTTCGTCTCCGTTACCACCAGATACAACTCACACCAATCCCTTAGAACCTATCACCGAGCCTCTCCTTGCTGCCCAGTTCAACTCGCGAACTAAAAATTCAGCAAATGCGCCCAATTTTTGCCACGAGCTCCACTTCCTTCCCCATAGTAAACTGTTGCTCTCCAGAATAAAATGCTGCTCATGCTCTTCCACTTCACAATCATTGTTTATGTTTCCTTTTTGCATTAGCACCAGGTCACCCTTCCTCATACCCACGTCCAGTCTTCCCCTTCACAAATACAACAAACACTACACTCACGTATCTGTCACTAGCCTAAGACATGAACGATACCATCCCCCATTTCATGTGCCTCTTATTTCACCATATCCTTATTAATGTTTCCCCTTTTTTTACTCCTATGTTTCGATGTACGCTTGCAATGAAGTGGCTTTGTAAAATGAATACAAAGACCATGCTGTGTTGGTGAGAAGATCCCCTTTGATCTTGTGCTTGCCATAGAATATATGTGTGGAAAGAAACAAATGGTATCATGACGTATGCTTTGAGGTACATGGAAAGAGAACGAGAGAAAATAAAAATAAAAATGTGTGCCATTATTTCCATAGAAAACGAAAATGAATGAAGGCTTTTCGAAGTGTAACTTGCGTGAGATGATCGTTGGAATAGGAAAGACGAAATGAGCACCGGAAGGGTAATGGAAAAGAAACGAGGAAATCTTATTTTTTACGTATATATATAGGCAGAGTTTTCCTTAGCAGTTAAGTATTAGGAGACGTAGGCTTAGGGTAGGTTATCAGTTCCTTTGCAATGAAGTATTCGAAAGCTTCGATTTGCATACCAGGGGTGGATAGTTTGTTGTACCTATTTACTTTTTGCTAGGGAACATAATACATGTATTTTACCATTTATTTTATTTTATTAAGGGTACCTAGTTGCATGTAATCGTTCATTTATGGATTGCTAACGACAAAAATAAATATACTGTTGTGACGAGCAATGTGCCATGATTCCAAAAATATAATAAAATAGACAAGTTAACTTATTCTGTTAAATTCAAAAACACTGGTTAAGGGTGCAAAATACGTTAAACGGAAAGTAGCATATTTTCCGAATTGAAAATTATGGAAAAAATCTATAAATTAAATAAAGAATACGTCTCAAATATCTTATCCAAATTCAAAACCAATATTTAATTATATTTAATAAATCATTATGGCTTTTAAACGATTCCATAGCGACTATTCGAAAATTTGATTTGGACATAACTCACAATCTATAAGACGAAATCTTGATTTTTCACTTCCATTAGAAAAATACAGTTTAATAGATTCTAACATTTCTTGTTTCGAAGAAATCTAAGTTATAATAAACCATGTATATTCATTTATAGTTGAAAACATAATATTACGAACTACCGTGACGTTACGTGCTCGATCACAATTATATTATAAGTAATACATTCAATCGTCATTAAATTAATATATTCATTATTTATAACTCGAATTAAAATTAAATTAAATTCCCTACATTACCGATTCACACAATATTGCCAGTTGAACTATTTCTGATGGTTTCAGAAATTAAATATATTATCCCATTATCTATATTAATTAAATAATCAAAATAATTTAAATTCAAACCTTTTAAATTAACAAACCAATATATTAAAATAATTAAATTAATTAATTATTAAATCGCTAAAATTCTAGGACGTTACATTCCCTCCCCCTTAAAAGAATTTCGTCCCCGAAATTGCAAAAAAATAATTCTACGAACTCTATTACGGCCAAGTAAAAATCTTTTGTTTTACTTCGTTATTAACTTCAGTTTCAACTGAATCATTTAATTTCAATTAATTCGTTGTTACTAACGGAAAATTTCAAAAATTCTGAAAATTTTCTAACACCTTAAGTTTCCCAAAAATATTTCTAGCGTCTCCTTTGCATGGCTCAATTGATACAACTACAATTAGCCTGTCTAGACCTTCTCCAATCCAAATAAAAATCAAATGTAACAAACTGGATTATCGACCTCGAAAATTAACATAAAACCCATGTCAATTATTAAGGCATCGAACATTCCAGATCATTAATAGAAAGAAGTTAGAGGGTGAGAATAGATAAGATAGAAAATTAGAACAGAAAAGGGAGAGGAACAACAAAAGAATCAGAGTAACGCAAATCTCACAGCGGAACGATTAAATATATTATATAACATTACTTTGAAATAAAACCAATGTTTGTATACAATACCATTATCGGGGTACAACATTTACAACACAGCAGAAATAACAATAGCTATATAATCCTAAAGCCTCCTGCTCTAGCTCTCCAAGTATATATATAAAATCCCGACTACTTGACTGCACGTACAAATTTAGGTATGCAAGAGTTTAGGGAAAACAAAACAAAATAAACTCTGGGTCAGTCATGTGACTGGTGTGAGTAAACTCCAAACATTTGTTTAGCTTCTAAAATCCTTTTAAAAGAAAGAATAATCATAAGACCGACCCACACATAAAAACAGATAGTTTCTACCTTACGATAACCCAAAACAATCTTTTAAAATCCATACTCTTCTGATATTATAATAATGTCTAAATCAAAGAAATAGCAATCTAGTGGAACGCTTTCATCTCACGTTCCACATACATAATATACAATCAAAAATCGCAGGCGCTTATTGGGTAATGAATTTCAACTGGCAAGGTATGGGACTACCTTCCGACAGTGCATCTCTAGAGAGGAATACACCGGGTTCAACAAGAACATCTTGCAACCTAGGCTAAACATGACCGGTCACTCATTTCGCTTGAGTGTACCGAATGTATTATCACCAACTGTTGGGATCAACAACCATTTCCCGAAAGGGACAACATCGAAATAATTTAAAGAAGTAAATGGAATTTCTCTAGATTAAGTGACAATACACCCTAATTGGGAGCTACCCACTTAGCCATGCGACCTACCTGATTTTTACCATTTCTTGATTGTGAGGCTTGAGGCCACGCTTATCTCTGATAGATCACACATTTATTCACTTTGAATGTCACACATTATACCCGCCAAATCACAAATTGATTTCTCCAAAAATACCACAGGTATACAGCTAAGAGAAACGAATTCCTCCACCACCAAATGTAAATACGTTTCAAGAGTTCAACTTATGCGATCTATTAAATATACTCGGTCAGACATTCTTCCATACAGGTTGTCCTGGGATTGGACAAACTAAAGGCCCTATTCTATAAACCCATCTTAGGAAATTTCTACCTAGGGTTTTCCAGAACAACCCTTGTATAAACTCTGTCTTCAATTATCACCATCATATTGGATTCACAACGCTAATGCCCGTACAGAGGGGTTTTCAGATAATAAATCTTATCCCGGTCTCTTCGTAATGACGACGGAAAAATGGTCAAACTTTGATAGTCGGTTATTTAACTATCAAAAGAAAACATCCGTACACACAACGATCTTATTTCCAAACGGAAATTTTATCGATCAATCATCAATCAATATTTTTCCTCTTTAATTATTTTATCATAATTTATTCATTTCCCCATTTCCCATTTACATAAATTCTTATTTTCTAAATCTAGAAAATATATGTTATTAACATTGGAAAACATTTCCATTTCTTATTCACGTATCACTATCTTCCCACACCTATCTGTCTCTAACTGTAAACCAGTAAGAGAACTATTCCCTGAATATCACCCCCGAAGGCCGAAATCAACATCAGATCGATATCCAAAAAACCATTCAACTTAATATTCTCCAGTCAGTTCCTAATTTCCTTAATTCCAATTAAATCTTCTTATCAAATCATTGCTTACGCAACTCTCGGATTCAGTTTACGAATCCAATTCTTCTGTGAAAAACATTGGTTATAACAATAGCTTTATAATCCTTACTTCCGAAATATCTAACTTTAAATAGAACTTTTATACCTTAATTTAAATAAATAAATAAATAAATAAATAAATGATTTATTATATAAATAAATCTTAATTTAAAAATCGGAAAGTAAATAGTACTTTCCTACATTCGATATTGTCAAATCCCAATGTATAATTCTCTCTCGAATAATCTCCATTTGATAACTCTCTTCCGAATAAATTCTATTCGATAACTCTCTTTCGAATAAACTATATTCGATTATCTCTCTCTCTCGAATAAACTATATTCGATAATCTCTCTTTTGAATAAACTATATTCAATTATCTCTCCTTTGGATAAACTATATTCGATTTACGTTACGAACTCTAGCATATTTTCCCCTTTCGAGTCAACTTAATGTCTAAATTCATTTTTGAATTTAGTACTTCCCAAAAATTACCAATTTCCTTTTATAACTATATTAATTCTGCAAAATGTTTACTTTTAAATTGTTATTCACTTTAAAACGTGAATATTATCCCTTTATAGAAACTGAACTTGTTTTATCAAATTGAAACTTGATTTCAATTTATAAATATTATTATAAATTCAAATTCTGTTTATCGAGTTATTTTATAAATCCCCAACCAATCTATTTCTCCAAAAATAGAATGCACTATTTTATTTTATCGAAAATTCCTATCTCATTCAAATTCCCATTTGAATTTCTATTTCAAAACCCAATTTCCTTTATAAATGTTTTTATTTGCAAAATAATTACTTTAATTCATTTTTCACATCGAATGCGAATAACATTTCTTTTATAAAATCAATTCAGTTTGATTTCGTATATAAAAATAATATCCCATTTCCAAATTCAATTTAATCCCTATTTATAGAATTATTTATATAAAATCCTATTTTTATTTCCAACACTTTAAATCTCATTTATAATTCCCTTTATAATTGCTACGTTCACCTTCAATCTGAAATATAGGTGTTAAAACCAATTTTTACTTCTCTATATAAATTCAGACTTATATATTCAATTTATCCAATGATAAATATTTTACTTAATTTATAAAACATTATTATAAATTAATCTTCCCAATTTATCTGTTAAAACAGATTTCTATTTACAATCTACTTTGAATCCATCTTCTCGTTGTTCTTTTATATCTCGCTAATTTCCTTTTATAATTCTATTTATTTCCCAAATAATTCCTATTATTATTCTATTTATTTCCCAAATAATTCCTTTTATAATTCTATTTATTTCCCAAATAGTTCCTTTTATAATTCAATTTATTTTATATAAATATTTTATTTACAATATACACTTTGAAAATTCCCTTTTTACATTCCAATATTTCTTATGGTATTTAAAATACCAAATAACAAGACCAGTGTCATCATAATCAATCACATATTATATATCACATCATATATCACAATATAAGAAAAAAACAGTATTATAAATATTGAGGAATCCAGTTGGATCCCTCCAACTTGTTTCCCTGCATCCACAGATGTTAAACAATATAATTAACATCAATTTCATTTCAATATGAAATATTCTGATAAATGTAATCAATATTTAATTAACGATATGTATAACTAGATCTTATAATTTCAACCAATTAATCAACAGTTCATCCAAACAGTCAACAGGTAGCAATCAACCATCTTTTATCAATTCTAAAAATACGTTATAAAAATATAAACTATGTAGAGTTAGTGAGATTTACTCACATTGGTGGTTTATCATTAAATAACGATAACCGTCATTGATTCAGACTAGGAAATTTATTTCGCTGTAAATGTAACGAGCTCCAATTCACTCCGAATCAGTTCCATTGTGTAGCCACCGTCCATACGATCCCAGCGGATCTTGTTTCACCAGATTCTGATCATGTATGACGATATTATGAAATTTACAAGTTGTATATACATTTTAATATTTTTACATCTTTAACTATTTATAATATAATTTAATTAATACCTTATTAATACTAGTCCCATGTTTACTTCCTAATGATGTGGCACATTTTCTTCTTCCAGAAACTGTCGACTTCTGCTCCCTATATAAATCCAAACCACCAAACTTAGGACCTCCATTTTCAAACCAAATCAAACCATCATGATCCTCGTCAGAAGCAGTAACCAGAATGACCCTCTCCTATACTTAAAATCGCGAGAACTTGTAGCCTTTCATTTGAACTTCCGGTGGCTGTCACGCCTACGATTACTCACTAAAAATCCCTAACCCTCATCTCAAACGACTCCTTGAAGAGCCTGCAACAACCCCAAACCGCAACCCCTAAATCACCAGAACAACCTTAAAACACCAAATGACCATCGCGTTCAAGCACTGTTCACGCACCATAGTGAAGAAAGAGTGCTACAACAATCTTCATTAAAATCCACGAAAATTCACCACTACAAGTTACTCTACCTCCTCTAACTAAATATGACTCTCAAAGCTTGATTCAATGCACTAAAATCACAAAATTGATAATCCATGCATCGCTATATGTATATGCAGCGAACGAGACTACCACCGAGCCCAATGATTTTGATACCAGAATGGAGCACATCGAAGAAGGATCCCAACAGATCAAACGATTTTCCATTTCATTGTATTTTTGATTTAATAAGATTTTTCAAAGTTCACATTCAAAAAGAGAAAGGCGGAGGCTGGTTTCTGGTTTCAGAGAAAATGGTTTAGGTTTAGAAATAATTTAGCATATACATATATAGGATAAGTTTGGCTTGTCTTAGAAGCTTCATTTTTTTTATTAATTTATATTCTTATTACTATTTGTATTCATCTTCTAAAAATCCATATGATCATATATGGTACCCAAATCTGATGAAAATGGACATGCAGCTACAGTTCAACATTACGGACCCAACGAAACTTGTTACGTCGAATTCCGAGTCCATTTGCTCACACAACATATTTTTAAAATCAAATTATTGACTGTTTTTCACATTAAAATCCCGTACGGCCACATATTGACTCCAAAAATCGCAGAAATTGAAATCTAGCAATAATTTAATATTTCGGATCCAACAAAATTAATTTCATCGAAAACGGAGATCGTTTGCAAAAATAACTATTTTCTAAGGCTCTAAATAAACCAATTAAATATTAATATATTTAAAAATAATTAAATTTAATATTAATAATTAATATTATCGTATATAACCCAATAGAATATCATACAGCTCCAAAATATACATATTTGGATTTATAATTCGATATTTCAAAATTCCAGATTATATCGATGTTCAATTTATATATAAAAATCCTTTTATTATATAAATAAATTGTTATAAATTATAAACAAATTCCATAGCAACTTTCTGGAAATTTGATTTGTATGTAACTCACAATGTAATAGACAAAATATCGAATTTTCTCTTCAATTAGAAAAATATCGTTCAACAGATTCGAACGTTTCTTGTTTCACAGAAATTTGACTTAAAACGGATTCTTTATATTCAATTGAAGCTCAAATCGCCAAATTACGTACTACCGGCCATTTCAAGCTCGATTATAATTATATCGTAATTATACGTTCAAACTTCGTTTAAATATTAAATTCGTTAATATAATTCAATTCTAAACTGAATTAAATCTTATAAATAATCCAATTCACAGAATATTGCGAATTCCACTATATCGAAAATAAATATATTATTCTATTACTTATATTAATTAAACATTCAATATTATTTAATTAAACAACCATTTAAATATCTAAATCACTATTTTAAATAATTAAATTAATTAATTATTATACTGTAAAAATACGGGACGTTACATTCTGCCCCCTTAAAATAATTTCGTCCCCGAAATTAGTAAGGTAGAAAACAAACCCTATTAACTGGGTTAAAAATTATTCGTTTACTTCTTAACTTCAGTTTCACTGAACCAGTTACTTTCAATTAAAATATTAATTTATTCTTACTAACGAAAATTTTCAAAAAGTATGAAAATTTTCTAACACCCTAAATTTCCAAAAAAATTCGCCAGCACCTCTGTTGTACGAATCAATAGCTCAAAATCTAACTCGCCACTCTAGGCCCCTTCCAATCCAAAAAAATAATCAAATAGCCAAGCGGCTGGCCAAATCGGCTCATAAAATCTCATACCCAATATAAAATATGAATTTGTACCTTTTTGTTAGGCAGATCATTATATCATTTCCATCTGCTACCAATTCAACATATACCAATGTTCTCCCAATCAATCCCCGATCAATTTATCCTCAAAACCAAATCACTCGCTTATAACCAAGCCAAATTCCATTCTAAACTAAAATTCCATTACCAATTTCAACTCTTACTTACCAGTCTAATATACTTAGCCAAATTGAGTTTCACTCCACAAAATTTATTAACTAATTAATTTCTCTTATTAATTATCTTTATCTCATAATTAAATTCTGGGTTTTAATTTAACTATCAGTCCTTTTTAATTCAACATTCTTGTCCTGGGAGTTTTTAAAAAGTTTAGCTTTTCTAAAACCAGATATCCCTTTTCAGGATTCAAAACAACTTATTTCCTCAAAGCAATTCAGAAACAAAATCTTTGGTAGTAATCCGTCACTTTGAAACTCAAAAATGAACACTGATGATGTGGCCAGCAACATCAGGATTATTTCCCAGCAACCGAAGTGAGTTCAATACTATACCGCCTTCAAAACCCATTCTTAAATAATTCCATTTTGAAATTATTTCAAAATATCCTTCTCAATGTTTGTAAAATAATTTAAAATCTCCTAGGATTTTAAAATTCTCATATATTTAATCTAAATCCATTCACAAACAATTTTTCTACTTTCCAAAGTTGCAATTTCAGTTCTGATTTAAATTCAAATTTAATTCATTTCATAACACTTATCCAAATTTTGATTGGTTATTTACATAACCATTTCACTATTTATAATCTTATTCGATTATAATAACAACCAAACTGTCTAATATATTATAATAATTCCAAAATAAATCCTTTATATCAAAATATATTTTGGGTAGAATTATTTCATTTACCCTCTTTTCAAAACATATTGTGTCAGTTCATCATATTCAACTGTTTAGAAACTCCTACCGATACAGTGGATCAAATTGATCGACCGGAATTCATAAACAACACAACCAATAAATGAACACAATATAAAACATTTTTTTTTATAAAATCTACAAATACGTTCACTCGTATATATACACTCAATTCAATCTAGGGTATTACTAACCCCATCTACTGAGTCACGCCACAGAGCCAAGGTAATTACTTAACCTTAAGCTCTGATACCACTGTAACGAACCAGATTTTCGACCCCGAAAATCAACATAAAACCCATGTCAATTATTAAGGCATCGAACATTCCAGATCATTAATAGAAAGAAGTTAGAGGGTGAGAATAGACAAGATAGAAAATTAGAATAGAAAAAGGCGAGGAACAACAACGGAATCAGAGTAACACGAATTTCACAGCGGAACGAATAAATATATTATAACATAAAACTTTGAAATAGAACCAGTATCTGTATACAATACCATTATCGGGGTACAACACAGCGGAAATAATAATAGCTATATAATCCTGAAGCCTCCTGCTCCTGCTCTCCAAGTATATCTGTAAAATCCCGACTACTTGACTGCCCGTACAAATTTAGGCACCCAAGAGTTTAAGGAAAACAAAACAAAATAAACTTTGGGTCAGTCATGTGACTGGTGTAAGTAAACTCCAAACATTGGTTTAACTTTTAAAATCCTTTTAAAAAAAAGAATAATCATAAGACCAATCCACACATAAACACGGTTGGTTTTTACCTTACGATAACCTAAAACAGTCTTTTAAAATAAAACTCTTCTGATATTATAATAATGTCTAAATCAAAGAAATAACAATCTAGTGGAACCCTTTCATCTCACGTTCCACATATATAATATATAATCAAAAACCGCAGGCACTTATTAGGTAATGGATTCCAACTGGCAAGGTATAGGACCACCTTCCGACAGTGTATTTTTGACGACCGCCCACAGCCCCCGCACTATACAAGAGGAATAATGCGCTGAAAGGTGTGCTAGGCAACTATGGACGATTATCAAGGTATGGTAGATAAATTAAACCTGTCGTAAACTCACAACACAAGGATAAAATATAATATAACATATACAAGAGGTAGTGATAGTGAGGCAGAAAATACTAAACTTTCATGACAACTAGAAAGTATTTCCCATACACATGGATAACAACAATAGTGTTTGTACAATTTGCCCCACAACAACACTCAGAGAAATAGCAAACAGCGGAAATAAATACTAGATAGTAGTAAAGATAGTACGACAGCCTCCTGCTCACCTCCGAACAACAACACCGTCCTCACTTAAGCTATCACCTGTCACCTGCTATTTCGTCTTCCCATCCAACAATCGGATGAACAACCCAAGGTAATAAGAGGAAACATAAAACCTTAAGTCAGACAACAGTCTTAGTGAGCGATAAAACAGCTAACAAACTTCATCAATAAAGTATATGAGAACGGGTAAATAATTAACTTGTCTACCTAGCTTCAGAGAAGAACTCTCAATTTCCTTCCCCATTACATGATAGCGATAGCCTTTACAATCCATACCCCCAAAGGAATAACAATTCAGTCACGACAATTAAAGCATCCATTCATATATTGCAAAGCAACTCAATCATGATCACAACATGCATTCAAATGTCCATTACTGATTCTGGCTATCACCGCCAACCTTGCTTCAGAAACTTCTTTATCGTATGACTGGCTAACAATTTACCGTTAATTGTCAAGGACCACACACGATGCCTCGGTTCTAGCAAAACTCTACATGCTATACTCTATACATGCTACATGCTATGCTCAACAGGTGCCTAGGCCATACATGACGCCAAGGCACTCGACCTACAATTGGTCTTCAACTGTACCTCTACTTTGAGTCCGCTAGAACCTACGACAATGATAATTCCTCGGCCTTCTCCACTCTAGTCGTTATCAATTACGACTATCAATTAGCTCAGAACACCTTAGAGCTATCACTTCACATGAACTCAATACATTCTTGAGTTGTCTCTCCATTTCTTGCAAACAATGAACAACAAACACTTTTCAACACTTCCAAACTTTCCAATTGAATTCACTTTGAAGTCACATCATCACCGGAAGTGTCCAACCAGAAATAGCTGCCCAGAAATGGCAAAAATGGCTGACCATAAATAGCTGACCATAAATGGCTGACTAGAATAGGCCGACCCACTTTGGTCCGCCCCAACTTATGTCTAACCCAACTTTGGTCCGACCAAACTTCGGTCCGACCCAACTTCGGTCCGACCCAACTTCGGTCCGACCCAACTTCGATTCGATCCAACTTTGGTCCGATCCAAAACTTGCATATTGCAATTCAACTTCAATTTTGACCAAAACTTCACCAAACGATAAATCCGGCGAAACTAACTTATCCAATTCATCCAAAAGGATTACAAGCATATTATGAAATCAAAAATATCGTCACTATGACAATTCTATCCATGATAATGTCAAATTCAACAAAATCACCACAAATATGCATATGAACAAAAACCATGGATCTAACTTGCACATTCGTATGAAACATCATAGAAATTACCGATCTAAACTTGCTAAATCAGATCCTAGGGTGATCTACATAAAAATGAACTTACCAATGCATGGATCTAAGGAAAAACACTTCATTTTGATGAAAAACATGATCTACTACCCATACACTTTATTGAATCTATGTGAGAGATGTAATCCACTCACCGATTCTCCCAAACGAGCTAAATGATAGAATTATGAACCCGGACAGTGAGCAATTTAAACCAAACTCCTCGATCCGATGAATTCGCACTTGAAATGATGTAGATCTAGCTTTCAACGGTGTAGATCTATGATTTCCCTCCTTAGATTTGGATTTTTAATGGTGGAAAGGTGTTAGAGGAAGAAGAAGCACAAGGCCTCCAAATGAGAGAATGGGAGAAGTAACCTATTCTCTATACCCCTGACCCCCTATTTATGATTTCCACCAACCCACTAATGGGCCTCCCCAATTCCGCCCATTAGGCTCTCCAAACCTGAAAAGCCAACTAAAAAACTTAAAACAATGATTTCTCCCAAACCGCTGAATCAAATCTTTAATGTAACCACTCTACGGAAAGGTAATCATCAATCCCTTTCCAATGGCATAGGTCTCACCCTTTGATTCGACCTGAGTCAAAAGAAATGCCCTGTACAAGACGGATAGGGGCAAAATGGTTATACATAAAATTGGTAAAAATTATGGACATGTCTCACATCCCCATAAGTAAAATATCAAAAGATGAGAATGATCCAACCCTCAGGGAATAAAATAAAAATATTTTACGATCTTCCGATACGTAAAATGCGGGCTATTACATTCTTCCCCCCTTTAGAATTTCATCCCCGAAATTCCTTGAAAACACAAGTAATCACAACAATTCCGCATGTCTATAATCCATGTGAAGCCAATTCTATCACCCAAACTAGCAACCATCAAGCCATGCGTCCATAGCCTTATCCTAGCACGCAGAATTTTATCAGACAACAACAAAGATAACAACAAAATCAACAATCAATAATCATTGTGCGATATCAATGGGTCATACTGATGAAGAGTTTTGGATGGGTCATCTTTATAGTCTTCCCCGTCTCCTACGTAATATCGTCACCCATCCCCACTCCATTATACCTTAACTAAATTAAACGTCTTTTCCCTAAGCTTTTTCGTGTCATTAGCCCTAACACAAAGCGGATTACGAGATTTCATAACTACGAACTCAACTATAAGGTCGACGTACTACTCCGAAGGTACTACCACATCCAGACCATGCGAATATTTTTGCAAAAACGACCCACAAAACATTGTGCACACTCTACATCTTCTCAGGTAACTCCAATCTATATGCGAGCTTTCCAATTCGCTCGACTATCAAAAATGGTCCAATGAACCTAGGAGCTAACTTCCCTTTACTTCCAAATCTCACCATATGCTTCAGCGACGAAACCTTCACGAAAACCATATCGCCAACATCGAATTCCAAGTCCTTACGACGCTTATCGCATAACTTTTCTGACGATCTTGGGCTACCATCATTCGTTGCCGAACGATCTCAATACCATCCCAGGTCTCTCTTATCATTTATGTCCCAAGTACTAACTTATCTCCAGTTTCTAACCAATATGCCGGAGAATTTCACGGTCTCCCATACAACGCCTCATATGGTGTCATCCCAATGTTGGACTGATAGCTATTATTATATGCAAACTCAACCAGATGTAGATGGTCCACCCATGATCCCCCAAAATCCAATACGCAAACTCTTAGGAGATCTTCCAAATCTCGATTGACTCTCTCGGTTTGACCATCAGTTTGGGGATGATATGTCATACTCAAGCACAACTCTGTTCCCAAAGCTTCTTGCAAACTCTTCCAAAATCTGCTAGTGAATAACGGATCTCGACCACTCACTGTACTCTTTGGGATGCCATGGAATCTAACAATCCATTTCACATAAAGTTCAGCCAGCTTCGACGATGTCCTAGTCGACTTGACAGGAATGAATCCTGCACTTTTGGTCAAGCGATCCACGATGACCCAAATTCCTTCATTTCTTGCCCTAGTTCTAGGTAGTCCATCGATAAAATCCATCGATACTTGCTCCCACTTCCACGTAGGAACTTCTAATGGCTGAAGCAACCCACTCGGCTTTTATTGTTCAGCTTTCACCAACTAATAATTCATGCACTTGGAAATGAACTTTCCAATATCTCGCTTCATTCCTTCCCAGTAGTAGACTTGCTTCATATCTTGATTCATTTTATTACCACTGGGATGAATCGTCAACTTCGATTGATGACATTCTCTCAGAACCTCATCTCTCAATCCATCAATATCAGGAACAAATAACCGCCCTTGCTTCCGAAGCCAACCCTCTCGATCGACTTCGAACTCTTTATCTTTTGGTTCTAACTTCTGGATAAACTCGACAAGCTTTGCATCTCGCTTTTGGCTCTCACCAATCTTTTCAATGAGAGTAGGTCTTATCGACAAGCTTGCCAACATTTTAGGTTCCAATTCACACTTTGGCCTGAAATCAAACCTTGCCAAATACTCAAGGCTCTTCTATTCCGAAAACATCGCTCCCAAACTTGCGTGTCTTCGACTCAATGCATTTGCAACTGGGTTACCTTTGCCAAAAGTATAGGCTATATCAAAATCATACGATGCCAAAAACTCTAACCACTGTTGCGGCCGAAGATTAAAATCCTTTTGGGAGTAAAGATACTTCAACGACATGTGATCCGTAAACAACTCGAATGAGCTCCCAACAGGTAATGTCTCCATATCTTCAGAGGAAACACAATCGCCGCCAACTCTAAATCATGAGTTGGATAATTCCTTTCATGCAGCTTCAACTGTGGACTCGCGTAGGCCACAACCTTATCCTTCTGCATTTGCACTGCTCTAAGTCCAGTAACACATGCATCGGTGTGTACCACCATCTCTTCGTTCCCACTTGGAATGGTCAACACAGGAGCACTCGTCAATCTCTCCTTCAGGATTTCGAACGCTTGTTCACACTTCGCGTCCCACGTGAACACTTGGCTCTTCTTCGTTAATCCTTTTAATGGTGCAGCTATCTTGGAGAAACCCTTGATAAACCGTCGGTAATATCTTGCCAACCCAAGAAAACTCCGAACATCCGTTGCATTCTTAGGTCGATCCCAGTCCTAGATTGCTGCCACTTTAGCGGGATCAACCGCTATCCAATTCCCAGAAAAAACATGACCTATGAACCTCACTTCATTCTCCTAGAAGTGACACGTCGAGAACTTAGCCTTCAGTTGATGCTTTCGTAAGATATCCAATAGAACTCTCAAAGGTGTCTTGTGTTCTTCTTCATTCCTGGAGTAAACCAGAATATCATCCATGAACACAAGCACAAACTTGTTCAACTGATCTCCGAACACTCTATTAATAAGATCCACGGAATACGCTGGTGCGTTAGTCAATCTGAATGGCATTACCAACCATTTGAAGAATCCAAATGGTGTCCTAAAAGAAGTCTTCGGTACATCCTCAACTAGTGAAATCCCATTGCCAAATCCATTAGAGAAAACACTTTGGCTTCGTGAAGCTGATCTAACAAGTCATCAATCCTTGGCAACAGATACTTGTTCTTCTTAGTCACCTTATTCAGCTCACGATAGTCCACACACAATCTTAACGAGCCATCTTCTTTGGCTGTAAACACTAATGGTGCACCCCATTCTCACGCTTCTCCGAATGAATCCTTTTCCCAAAAGGTCATGAACCTGCACCTCTAACTCTCGATGTTCCTTAGGCGCCATCCGTCTAAGAGGCATAACGATTGGTCTAACACCCTCGACCAAATCGATTCTAAACTCAATCTCACGATGCGGCGACAACCCTTTGACCTCATCAAAGACATCCTCATACTCATTAGTGATCATCACAGACGACAAGTCTTCTTGTGGAATCACAAGCGAATATAACAACTTATAAGAACACCCTCTTCGGGTTACCCCGAATCAACACCTTCCGCCCTTCCACATCCCTGACTGTCATCTCTAGCTTTTCGCAACTCACTTTTTCCACACATCTCTTGAGTCAATCCATGCCTAAGATGATTTCAAACCCAGTGAAAGTTATAACTAAGAAACCACTCATAAATGAGCATTCATGATCAACAATACTAGATCCACATAGCTTGCATAGAGCAGATGAACCCATACTGGATCAATTACAACTAAAGATCTATTACAACTTCAAGTTCCGAACTCATTTAATGTACAATCTTATTAGAGGTAAAAGACGACGATTCTCTAGTACCAAATAGAACTCAAACAACTTCACTAGCTGGAAGCACATCAACAACTTCTCTTAGTTCTCTTCAGGAATACAATAGGAAATCAGAATACTTCCACAACACATGCTTCCTCCTATTGCCTATTCTTTGGAAGGTCCGGACATTCTTTCTTCTTATGTCCAGGCTTGTCGCATTCAAAGCACTTCCTTTTGGTTTTCGGCTTCTCACAATCGTTGGCATAATGACCCTCCAATTGACAATTAAAGCAAGTGACATTCTTCTTAAATCTCTTCTTCTTGTTTTCTTCTTATTAGCACTGGGATCAATAAAGGTTTATTCAACTGTAGGAGAAAATTCCCTATGTCGCTTAACAGAATCCCTTTTGGGTACTTACTCAGGAACACCACACTCTACTGACGTTTTTGGAACGGGCATCCTTAACATGGCTACTGCCATCATGGCCGCCCCAAACATAACTAGATATTCCGATGCAACAGCTAATGCTTCCAATCGGCTCCTTCCATCTCCTACTCTTCCAATCTCAGGCTCACTCCTAGAGGTTTGACGACTCATTCTAAATCTAAAATAGAATGATTAGTCCACGTACAAGATAAACTGCTAAAGGAAAACAACTGCTACGACTATATATGCTAATATATATAGTAAACATCCAACTGAAATCTACTAGTACGTCTCTCATACGTAATTACGCCTTCGAACTTTGGCCACAATCGTTGACCATAGCTCTAATACCAAATGTGACGACCGCCCACATCCCCCGCACTATACAAGATGAATAATGCACTGAAATGTGTGCTAGGCAACTATGGACGATCATCAAGGTATGGTAGATAAACGAAACCTGTCGTAAACTCACAGCGCAAGGATAAAATATAATAGAAAATATACAAGAGGTAGTGATAGTGAAGCAGAAAACACTAAACTTTCAGGACAACTAGAAAGTATTTCCGATAAATGTGGATAATAACAATAGTACTTGTACAATTTTCCTCAGTACAATACTCAGAGAAATCGCAAACAACAGAAACAAATACTAGATAGTAGTAAAGATAGTACGCCAGCATCCTGCTTGCCTCCGAATAGCAACACCGTCCTCACTTAAGCTATCACCTGTCACCTGCTACTTCGTCTGCCCGTCGAACAATCATATGAGCAACCCAAGGTAATAAGAGGAAACATAAAACCTTGAGTCAGACAACAGTCTTGGTGAGCGATAAAACAGCTAACAAACTTCATCAATAAAGTATATGAGAATGGGTAAATAATCAACTAATCTACCCAGCTTCAGAGAAGAACTCTCAATTTACTTCCCCATTACATGACAATGATAGCCTTTACAATCCATGCACCCAAAGGAATAACAATTTAGTCACGGTAATTAAAGCATCCATTCATATATGGCAAAGCAACTCAATCATGATCACAACATGCATTCAAACGTCCATGACTGACTTTGGCTATCACCGCTAACCTTGCTTCGAAAACTTCGTTATCGTATGGATAGCTAACAATTTACCGTCAATTGTCAAGGACCGCACATAACGCCCCGGTTCTAGCAAAACTCCACATGCTATACTCAACTCATGCTACACGCTATGCTCAACACGTGTCTAGGCCATACACGACGCCCAAAGCACTCGACCTACAATTGGTCTTCAATTGTACCTCTGCTTTGATTCCTCTAGAACCTACAACAACGATAATTCCTCGGCCTTCTCCTCTCTAGTCGTTAACAATTACGACTATCAATTAGCTCAAAACACCTTAGAGCTGTCACTTCACACGAACTCAATACATTCTTGAGTTGTCTCTCCATTTGTTGCATAGAATGAACAACAAACACTTTTTAACACTTCCAAACTTCCCAATTGAATTCACTTTGAAGTCACATAATCACCGGAAGTGTCCGACCATAAATAGCTGCCCAGAAATGGCTGACCAGAATAAGCCGACCCACTTTGGTCCGACCTAACTTATGTCCGACCCAACTTCGGTCCGACCCGACTTTGGTCCGACTTGACTTCGGTCCGACCCAACTTCGGTCCAACCAACTTTGGTCCGATCCAAACCTGCATATTGCAATTCAACTCCGATTTCGACCAAAACTTCACTAAATGATAAATCTGGCGAAACTAACTTATCCAACTCATCCAAAAGGATTACAAGCATTTTATGAAATCAACAATATCATCAATATGACAATTCTATCCATGATAATGTCAAACTCACCAAAATAACCACAAATATGCATATGAACAAAAACCATGGATCTAACTTGCACATTCGTATGAAATATCATGGAAATTACCTACCTAAACTTGCTAAATCAGATCCTTATGGTGATCTATATGAAAATAAACTTACCAATGCATGGATCTAAGGAAAAACACTTGAATTTGATGAAAAACATGATCTACTACCCATACACTTTATTGAATCCATGTGAGAGATGTAATCCACTCACTGATTCTCCAAAACAAGCTAAAATGATAGAATTATGAATCCGGACAACGAGCAATTAGAACCAAACTCCTAGATCCGATGAATTCGCCCTTGAAATGATGTAGATCTAGCCTTCATTGGTGTAGATCTAGTGTAGATCTATGACTTTCCTCCTTAGAATTGGATTTCTAATGGTGGAAAGGAGTTAGAGGAAGAAGAAGCGCAAGGCCTCCAAATGTGAGAATGGGAGAAGTAACATATTCTCCATACTCCTCACCCCCTATTTATAGTTTCCACCAACCCACTAATGGGCCTCCCCAATTCAACCCATTAGGCTCTCCAAACCTAAACAGCCAACTGAAAAACCTTAAAACAACAATTTTTCCCAAACCGCTGAACCAAATCTTTAATGTAACCACTCTACGGAAAGGCAATCATCAATTCTTTCCAATGGCACAGGTCTCACCCTCTGATTTGACCTGAATCAAAAGTTATGCCCTGTACAAGACTGATAGGGGCAAAATGGTCACAGACAAAATTGGTAAAAGTTACGGACAAGTCTCACATCCCCATAAGCAACATATCAAAAGATGAGAATGATCCAACCCTCAGGGAAAAAATATATATATTTTACGATCCTCCAATACGTAATATGCGAGCTGTTACAATATCTCTAAAGAGGAATACACCGGGTTCAACAAGAACATCTTGTATCCCAGGCTAAACATGACTGGTCACTCATTTCGCTTGAGCGTATTGAATGTATTATCACCAACGGCTGGGATCATCAACCGTTTCCCAAAAGGGACAGCATTGAAATAGTTTAAAGAAGTAACTGGAATTTCTTTAGATCAGGTGACAATACACCCTAATTGGGAGCTACCCACTTAACCATATGGCCTACCCAATTTTTACCATTTCCTGGTTGTGAGGCTTAAAGCCATGCTTATCTCTGATAGATCACACATTTATTCACTTTGAATGTCACATTGTCATACCCGCCAAATCACAAATTGATTTCTCCAAAAATACCACGGGTATACAGCTAAGAGAAACGAATTCCTCTGCCACCAAACGTAAATACGTTTAAAGAGATCAACTTACACGATCTATTAAATATACTCTGTCAGACGTTCTTCCATACAGGTTTTCCTGGTAATGGACAAACCGAAGGCACTATTCTTTAAACCCATCTTAGGTAATTTCTACCTAGGGTTTTCTAGAACTGCCCTTGCATAAACTCCGTCTTCAATTATCACCATCATATTAGTTTCGCAACGCTAATGCCTATACAGAGGGGTTTTTAGATAATAAATCTGATCCCGGTCTCTCCGTACTGACGACGGAAAAATGGTCAAAACTTTGATAGTCAGTTATTTAACTATCAAAGGAAAACATCCATACACACAACGATCTTATTTCCAAATGGAAGTTTTATCGTACAATCATCAATCAACATTTTTCCTCTTTAATTAATTTATCATTAATTTATTCATTTCCCCATTTCCCATTTCCATATATACATAATTTCTTATTTTCTAAATTTAGAAAATATATGTTATTAACATTGGAAAACATTTCCATTTCTTATTCACGTATCATTATCTTCCCACATCTATCTGTCTCTAACTGTAAACCAGTAAGAGAACAATTCCCTGAATATCAACCCCGAAGGCCGAAACCAATATCAAATCAACATCCAGAAAACCATTCAACTTAATAATCTCTAGTCAGTTCCTAATTTCCTTAATTCCGTTTAAATCTTCTTATCAAATCATTGCTTAGCAACTCTCGGATTCAGTTTACGAATCCAATTCTTTTATGAAAAACATTGGTTATAACGATAGCTTTATAATCCCTACTTCCGAAATATATAACTTTAAATACAACTTTTATACCTTAATTTAAATAAACAAATAAATAAATCTTGATTTAAAACCGGAAAGTAAATATTAGTTTCCTACATGCG
This sequence comes from Allium sativum, assembly GCA_030737875.1. Lineage (NCBI taxonomy): Eukaryota > Viridiplantae > Streptophyta > Magnoliopsida > Asparagales > Amaryllidaceae > Allium > Allium sativum. Next base: position 569,268,236 of record CM060922.1, read on the forward strand.
ATATTGTCGAATCCCAATGTATAATTCTCTCTCGAATAATCTCTATTCGATAAATCTCTTTCGAATAAACTCTATTCGGTAACTCTCTTTCGAATAAACTCTATTCGATTATCTCTCTTTCGAATAAACTATATTCGATAATCTCTCTTTCGAATAAACTATATTCGATAATCACTCTTTCGAATAAACTATATTCGATTTACGTTATGAACTCCAATATATTTTACTCTTTTGAGTCAACTCAATTTCTAAATTCATTTTTGAATTTAGTACTTCCCAACAATTACCAATTTCCATTTATAACTATTTTAATTCTGCAAAACGTTTGCTTTTAAACCGTTATTCACTTTAAAACGTGAATATTATCCCTTTACAGAAACTGAAATTGTTTAATCAAATCGAAACTTGATTTTAATTTATAAATATTATTACAGATTCAAATTCTATTTATCGGGTTATTTTATAAATCCCCAACCAATCTATTTCTCCAAAAATAGAATCCACTATTTTAGTTTACCGAAAATCCCTATCTCATTCAAATTCCCATTTGAATTTCTGTATCAAAACCCAATTTCCTTTATAAATGTTTTTATTTGCAAAATAATTACTTTAATTCATTTTTCACATCGAATGTGAATAACATTTCTTTTATAAAATCAATTCAGTTTGATTTCGTATTTAAAAATAATATTCCATTTCCAAATTCTATTTAATCCCTATTTATAGAATTATTTATATAAAATCCTATTTTTTCCCAACACTTTAAATCTCATTGATAATTCCCTTTATAATTGCTACGTTACCTTTAATATGAAATATCGGTGTTAAAACTGATTTTTACTTCTCTATTTAAATTTAGACTTATATATTTAATTTATCCAATGATAAATATTTTACTTAATTTATAAAACATTATTTATAAATTTATCTTCCTAATTAATCTGTTAAAACAGATTTCTATTTACAATCTACTTCAAATCCATCTTCTCGTAGTTACTTTATATCTCGCCGTTTTCCTTTCATAATTCGATATATTTCAAAAATAATTCCTTTTATAATTATATTTATTTCCCAAATAATTCCTTTTATAATTATATTTATTTTATATAAATATTTTATTTTCAATATACACTTTGAAATTTCCTTTTTACATCCCAGTATTTCATATGGTATTTAAAATACAAAATAACAAGACCAGTGTCATCATAATCAATCACAAGTTGTATATCACATCATATATCACAATATATGAAAAAAATAGTATTATAAATATTAAGGAATCCAGTTGGATCCCTCCAACATGTTTCCCTGCATCCACAGATGTTAAACAATATAATTAACATCAGTTTCATTTCAATATGAAATATTTTGATAAACAGAATTAATATTTAATTAACGATATATATATATATAACCAGATCTTATAATTTCAACCAATTAATCAGCAGTTCATCCAAACAGTCAACACACAACAACCAACCATCATTTATCAATTCTAAAAATAAGTTATAAAAATATAAACTGTGCAGAGTTAGTGACATTTACTCACATTGGTGGTTTATCGTTAAATAACGATAACCGTCATTGATTTAGACCAGGCAACTTATTTCGCTATAAATTGTAATGAGCTCCAATTCACTTCGAATCAGTTCCATTGTGTAGCCACCGTCCATACGATCCCAACGGATCTTGTTTCGTCAGCTTCTGATCATATTTAACGATATTATGAAATTTACAAGTTGTATATACATTTTAATATTCTTAACATCTTTAACTGTTTATAATATAATATAATTAATACGTTATTAATACTAATCCCACATTTACTTTCTAATGACGCGGCTCATTTTCTTCTTCTAGAAACTGTCGACTTCTGATCCCTGCATAAACCAAAACCACCAAACTTAGGACCTCTATTTTCAAACCAAATCACACCATCATGATCCTCGTAGGAAGTAGTGACCAGAACGACCCTCTCATGTACTAAAAATCACGAGAACCTATAGCCCTTCATTCGAACTTCCATTGGTTGTCACGCCTACGATCACTCACCATAAATCCCAAACCCTCATCTCTAACGACTCCTTGACGAGCCTGCAACAACCCCAAACCGCAATCCCTAAATCACCAGAACAACCTTCAAACACCAAATGACCATCGCGTTCAAGCACTGTTAACGCACCATAGTGAAGAAACAGTGCGACAACAATCTTCATTAAAATCCATGAAAATTCACCACAACATGTTACTCGACTTCCTCTAACCAAATACGACTCTCGAAGCTTGATTCATTGCACTAAAATCACAAAATCGTTAACCCTAGCATCGCTGTATGTAAATGCAGTGAAAGAGACTACCACCGAGCCCAATGATTTTGATGTTGGAATGGAGCACTTCGAAGAAGGATCCCAACAGATCAAACCATTTTCCATTTCATTGTGATTTAATAAGATTTTTCAAAGTTCACATTCAAGAAGAGGAAGACGGAGGCCGGTTTCTGGTTTCAGAGAAAATGGTTTAGGTTTAGAAAACTTTTAGGATATATATAGGATAAGTTTGGCTTGTCTTAGAAGCTTCATTTTTTTTTATTAATTTATATTCTTATCGATATTTGTATTCGTCTTCTAAAAATCCGTATGATCACATATGATACCCAAATCTGATGAAAATGGACATGCAGCTACAGTTCGACATTACAGACCCAATGAAACTTGTTTCGTCGAATTTCGAGTCCGTTTTCTCACGCAACGTATTTTAAAATCAAATTATCGACTGTTTTTCACATTAAAGTCCCGTACGGCCACATACTGACTCCAAAAATCACGGAAATTGAAATCTCGCAATAATTTAATATTTCGGATCCAACAAAATTAATTTCATCGAAAACAGAGATAGCTTTCCAAAATAACTATTTTCTAAGGATCTAAAAAAACCAATTAAATATTAATATATTTAAAAATAATTAAATTTAATATTAACAAATTAATATTATCGTATATAAACCAATAAAATATCATACAGCTCCAAAATATACATATACGGATTTATAACACGATATTTCAAAATTCCAGATTATATCGATATTCAATTTATATACAAAAATCGTTTTATTATATAAATAAATGGATATAAATTATAAACGAATTCCATAGCGACTTTATGGAAATTTGATTTAGACATAACTCACAATCTAATAGACGAAATCTCGATTTTTCTCTTCCATTAGAAAAATATCGTTCAACTGATTCGAACGTTTCTTGTTTTATAGAAGTCCGACTTAAAACGGACAACTGAAGTTCAAATTGCCAAATTACGAACTACCGCGCCATTTCGAGCTCGATTATAATTATACGTTCAAACTTTGTTTAAATAATAAATTCGTTATTATAATTCAATTCTAAACTAAATTAAATTTTATAAATAATCCAATTCACACAATATTGCGAAATCCACTATTTTCGACTATTTCGAATATGAATATATTAATCTATTATTTATATTAATTATTTATTCAATATTATTTAATTAAATAACCATTTAAATGTAACAACCCGGAAAATCAGAACCAATTTAAAATTTTTACTTTGGCAATTTTAATGAATTTTGAATATTTAAAATGATTTATTTTAAATAATAATGACTAAAAATTTATTTAAACTGAAGTTAGAACGAATAACTTTATTTTAATTATAAAACGAGCCTGAAATGGCGCGATAGTTTGAAAATTCGATTTTAAATGAATGTACATGATTCAAAATAAATCGGATTTCAGTGAAACAAGAAATATTTGAATCTGTTTAAAAATATCTTTCCAACAAATGTGAAAAATCGGGATTTCATAATGGGAATAAAAACTTATGTCCAGTTTAAAATTCAGAATAGTCTTTATTGAATTTAATATAATATATAGCCCTTAAAATTAGTCGTTTTGCAAACGACCTCCATTTTCAACGAGGCCACTTTTGTTGGATCCTGAATGTCAAATTATTTCTAGGTTTCAAATTTCATAATTTTTGGAATTAATATGTGAGCGCAGTAAATTTAAATGTGTTTGGTAATTCAAATTTGAATTCGATCGACCAGAAAATGGCAATTTTTCGAACAGTCTCCAAATTCGATGAAATTAATTTATTTAGGACCGTATCATCAAAACATAGCTAGATTTATTTTCTTGGAATTTTTGGAGTCAGCATATGGCCCCGGTAAATTAAAATGTGCATTCAAATTCAATACATATTGATTTATATTTTAATTTTAATAAAAACTGATTGAAACGGTCGAATTGGCTTACGAAACATATCCCATTGTGTTTGGAATGAGGGTATTTAGCTAGGGGTGACAATCGTTGGGTTTGATTTGGAGTTCGGGAATCAAACAGGATATTTTTGAATGAAAATATTATTAATAAATATATATAAATGTCCTAAAAGCCCAACCCTAATTCATTGTTCTGAGCGCCGCCTTTCTTTAATTTCGAGGGCAGAAATCGTCCGATTTTGATTCCCCCAAATCTCCAAATCTAATGCATGAAATTGAAAGTCTCCAAAGTGAAATTAAAGAGCTCCTCAGGATCTTCCACTTCAATGGTGGAGATCGTAAATGGCTTCGTGATTTGTTCAAAATCGAGCCACAAAGTGGTGAAGTTCGAGGCCACTTCGCCGACGATTGGCACCACCGAGCTCCACCTAGTTGCTGACGTGGCATGGTGGCGCGAAGCTCTTGGATGTGGTGGTGGTTGATCGTGGGATGGCGGCTCGTGGTGGCGTACAACAGTGGTTTCTCCATTCGAGCATTGGGTTTCTAGTTAGAACGAGAGGAAAAAGGTTTAATGAAATAATTAGTTTAAATTATTTAATTAATTATTTAATTAATGTAATTAAATGTTGTAACATCCATATCTTTGTCATACGAGGTCCGACTCCAATGATTTCAGTTGCGTGGGAATCGTGTCGAAGAATACTTCGCTACGGAACTTACCAAGACAGAAACGGAGTGAATTTAGAATTCGAGACAAGTTTGAATCCAAACAGATAGAAATTCGAAAATAAAATAATGGAGGAGTGGAAACCGAGTGTGAGAACTTCTCTCACTATAAATTTTTGTACACTTATTTATTTGTTGTTAGATCCCTCCCTGTCGTCCACAGGCCATGGGCGATTTATTTGAATGTGTTGTGATTGTGACTGTGATGTACAAATATATATATATATATATGTGTGTGTGTGTGTGTGTGATGTGAATAATATATATATGAAATGTGAAAAATATATATATGGAATGTGAATAATATATATATGAAATGAAAATTATATATATATATGAAATGAATTATATATACATATATATATGAAGTGAAAAATAATATATATATATATATATGAAATAAATAATATATATATGAAATGAATTATATATATACGAAGTGGAAAATAATATATATATATATGAAATGAAAAATAATATATATATATACATATGAAATGAAAAATTATATATATATATATGAAATAAATAACATATATATGAAATGAAAAAATATATATATGAAATGAAAATAATATATATATGAAATGTGAAAAATATATATATGAAGTGTGAATAAAATATATATATGAAATGAAAATAATATATATATATATATATATATATGAAATGTGAAATATATATATATATATGACATGAAAATAATATATATATGAAATGTGAAAAATATATATATGAAATGAAAATAATATATATATATAAAATGTGAAATATATATATATATATATGAAGTGTGAATAAAATATATATATGAAATGAAAATAATATATATATATATATATATATATATGAAATGTGAAAAATATATATGAAGTGTGAATAATATAAATATATATGAAATGTAAATAATATATATATATATATATATGAAATGTGAAAAATATATATATATATATATGAAGTGTGAATAAAATATATATATGAAATGAAAATAATATATATATGAAATGTGAATAATATACATATGAAGTGTGAATGAAATAAATATTGGTTGGTTAAAAATATAATTTTTAACATATACATGCACTGTATAAAATTGTCATGTAATGGATTATTCAATTTTGATTTAAAATTGAAATGGAAGTTGAAATCATTTTTGAAATGAATTTAAAACGATTTATAAAATACATTTTAAATGGAAATCGATGAAACATATACAATATATATAATATATTTATATATATATATATATATTAATGGCTTGAATAGAATGCGCCCGTAGCTACCGTTCGCGAATTTCGACCATTAACTTCAAATGGATGTAACGGGAGATCAGACCGTCGGATTCTCCTAAAACCGGAACTGCCGATTCGTATCAAAAGGAGCTTTCCAATGAATATAATAGATTTGAAATATAACAGTTGGATTTGGAATTATATCCAAATCAAATTTGGAAAAGGTCGTTGTAAGTGTAGTTCGGTTGCCGTTATTGGTAACCGACTGTACAGGCCTTGATAAAATTATTAAAAATATTAATAATTTGTGTAAAATCATAATAAATGATTTGGAAAGAATTTGGATAAAAATTCCAATTTTGTAAAGATAAAAATATATTTTTATCGAAATGAACCGTTATTCATTAGAAATAATAATCCAATATTTTTATATAAATAAATTGGATTGAAATGGTTTTAAAATAACCAAAATTTTTCATTGTATGAATTGGAATGGATTTGAATGGAAATAATCTTCAGAATATTTCGATCTTGGATTATGTGATTACACAGATATTCTGGAGGGATTTAGAAGATATATATCTCGCTATACCCAATACGATATTTGTTGATTTCAGAATTTGATATTAAATATAAGCCAATATTATTTTCTATTCAGAGCCTTCTATTTAATATCAAATTGGATTTTGGGTTTGTCGTGAATAGTGTCTTTATTAACACGGTTCTTAAACTTAATTGAGAAAAGATTAAATCTTTTAATTAAGATTTAATGAAGTTTACCAATTAATTAATATTTAATTGGAATTGAATTGAAACCGGATTTTGGGTTTGTTGTGAATTGTATTTGAATGACATTAGTTCTTTAACCCGAGTAAAAGCAGGATTAATTTCCAGAAAATTGAACAATCAATAAGAAATGATTTTTGGGACTAAAACCAGTTGGAGTTTGTATAAATCTTTAAAATGAATAAATGGTAATTGAATTTTCCAAAACACATGATGTGACAAAACCAAATTTACTTGGTTGTTGATATTCATGATTGTGATTGATTGATTGTTTGGATTGTGCTCAACCAGTTTATGAGCAAGATATGCTTTCACATTTAGCATTGGGTTGGGTAGAAATACTGGTAAGCTAACACCTTGTGAAACACTTCACGATTTTACTATGAGATGTGCAGCGATGTTGTTGTGTTCGTTTCAAATTTGATGAATGATTTTGAAATGATATTTTTCTTAAGTGAAAAGAAATGTATTCCCGATTTTGGACAGTGAATGTTTTATAAAAATGTTTTATAAAACAGAAAGGATTTCGAGGCCTAAGCCCGATGATTTCTAAAATGATTTAGAAATGTGTTATGTGTTACATTGTAGTTCAACACATAACCGATTAGTTGTTATTGATGATATATCTGTTTGGTGGCGGAGAATTTATTCCCTTACTTAACACCCTTCTTTGAGACGTACGAGCTCAAAGGTTATGTGATTAATAGTGACTAATCATATGTGTGAATTGCTGATGTGAAGTACTATACTTTGAAAGTACTTGTGATTATTATGTACTGAAATGATTTTCCCTACTTCGGGATATAAAATGATTTAGCAAGTATGTGGCTAAAGATAGGATGGCCTAGACGACTAAAAGTATAGGCTGGATCCAGGACCTCAGGTTGAGTGGTCAGCTTGTAGCCTGCTCCATAGTGGGAGGTGCATATATATATATATATATATATATATATATATATATATATCACACACATATACATATATATAGAGAGAGAGATAGGGTTAGAGAGGCGCGTACAGCCATGTCTGAGGGAAGATTCCCGATATTTGGTGGCATACTTGTTTGTTGTTATGTTTTGGAATTCATATTTCTAAACGATTTGGTTTGAGATCCCGAAGTGAAATCTACTTTGATATAAAAGCTAGATATGTATTTCAAATGATTTGAAATAGAAATCGGGGAATAAAGTCCAAAGGAATAATTTCTGTAAACTGAATTGGATTTGGAAAATCTAATTATGGTGATTAATCTAAATGGGTAGATTGGGATATTGCATGTTGATTGATGCATAGTAGATCCATATCTCTATTATTGATTGTTGTTTATACACTGGCATTCATGGGGGTAAACCCGTTCCGCGTTAGCGGCGTGGTCCTGTGATTTGCTATATCATTTATATATGTTAATTTTAAATGTAGAGTTTCTCACACCAGTCCCATGACTGACCTGTAGTTTGTTTATCCCTTGCAAACTCGAGTTCCCCTATTTTCCACACGGACAGTCGAGTGGGTTGTTTTGTAGAAATTTATTTATTGAGCAGGATTCTGGATTGAAGATTAAAGCTATGTCCAGGCATTGATAGTTGAGAAGACCCGACCTTCCCCATGAAGGAAAACACAGATTGAATTGAGGACAAGACGAATCAGAACGCAAACAGAAGAACATTTCATTGTAAATTACAACAATTCCATCAGAATACAAGAATATACAGAGTATGAATAATTATAATACAACAAAAAAATATCAGAGATTACAATACATTACATAGCAGCAGAAAATAATACAATACACAAATGAAAGTAATATATGGATACAGAGCTTTCCGAGTATCGTTCCAGCTGTAAACCAGGTTCCTGTGATATAAATCTGCAAAACCAAAACCACTAGCTGCCCGTGTCGAAAATCAGGGGACCCAGAGTTTAGGTTAAAACAATAAACTCCAGGTCAGTCATGTGACTGGTGCGAGAACTAAAACAATTATTTAAAACTTTACTTTAAATCAGATATATAAAGGGACCACGCCGTATAACACGGAACGGGTTTCCTCCCAAAAATACCAGTGTATATAACAAAACAACGCAATGCTTTTTGGAAAAATGAAGCTATTATAAGACCCAGGTCCTATCACACAATGCAACGCAAGCCGAGGGATAGGGTTTTCCCTTATAATAGCCAAACATGCTTGATACGTTAAAAACAAATCATTCGATACTATAATAAGTGCATAGTGTCAAAACAATTTCAATCAAAAATATCAATCCTAGACGGCATAGGTACCATATATCATGCCACCAATACTAGGCTGTACAATCAAAACCGCAAATGTCACGTATTGGAAGTTGGATTTCCATCTATGAACCGAGGCAAAAGATAGTCCTCTACCGAATTCGAGACTGTCTAGCCTGAGTCTCAGGCAAATACTCAGTCAAGCCTTTGGATCGTCAGGGTCGGTCCACCGATGTGGATTAGAATGCCTGAACACTGCGTTTCCCCACCCTTTGGGGTGTAAATGAGCCAAATGACTCCATTGGCTCCACACAGTCACTGATATATCCGAGGCGCCTCGCGACAGCAACAACCACACAGGTGAAAATAATATAAATGTCAGGGCTGGTAGGTCACTGACACCACCCTAGCTAGAAGGAAACGCATGCCCTCCTTGATGTTCTCTCCCGTTTTTGGTTCACATCTAGGGTGTGAGGCTCGCGAATCAACGTTACACAAAGCTATGCCACACAGGCGGTGCTTTGATCATCAACTACAAGACTTTGCTTTTCAACAGAAGCCTTGATCAATTGCCACTTAGGCATGCCACACAGGCAATTCACTCCATGCGATTGATACCCATCAATATATAACCCCTGAGCTCGTACGTCTCAGAGAAGGGCGTTAAGCAAGAGAATAAATTCTCCACCGCCAAACAGATATATATGTAATAGAAATCAATCACACAGACTAAAATCCAATGTCAGACACAGAGTCCATTTACAAGTTCGTTATGGGTCTGAACGAAACCGGAGGCACCTTGTACCTCGCATATCAATCGATCTCCAAGTACGTCTGGACGATCACCAACCGATTCCCTCCTCTTGGGTGTACAACCCAATCAAGATCATCAGTAATCACCCAAACGATGTGAAGACCTCCGGTCTTCGACCACCGTCTTCATCCTCGACACCACATCGAATCTGTTATCCAGAATGGGATGAACCGGTCTTTCTGAATAACTAGCGTATATAATAAACAAGTGTTACACAAACACAACATACGCCTCATTCCAATTCAGAATATTCTTTTATTCAAATATTCGTATACTTTGGGAAAGGTTCCCATTAATTTTATCAAAGATAAATTCTATAATTTATTCTTTAATCTTCTTTGAATATCAATTCAAACTAGTCAGGATTAGCGAACCACACCGAAGTAATCATTTGTTTTATTTCCCAATCCCAACCTATTCATCCCATGAAGTAAAACTGGTCATACTTCATATCTAACACCACAGTGTTATTGGTAAATTCAATTACCATTTCACGTTCAAATCTAATTAAAGATTTAACTATCGCCTGGAGCAAAACTGGTGATACTCCATTCTCGATCATTTCAATCTAACTAAAGATTCATTAAAACCCTACTTAGTTTTAATCTTCCCATAAATCAATATCTGTCTTTAACTGGGTTAAAGAACCAATGCCACTTAAAACACGGTTCACTATAAACCCAGAATCACATTCTAATTCAATTCCAATTAAATCCCATTTAATTGGTACACTTCATTAAATCTAAATAAAAAGATTTAATCTTTTACTCAACTGGGTTTAAGAACAGTGTTAATGAAGACACCATTCACGACATACCCAAATCACATTTGATATTAAATATAAGGCTCTGAATAGAAAATATATCAGCATATATTCAATATCAAATTCTACGACCAACAAATATCGTATTGGAAATAACGATATAAATATATCTTTCAAATTTCCATACCAATATCTGTATAATCACGAAATCCAACATCGAAATATTCCAAAGACAATTTCGATTCACATCCCTTTCGATTCAATTATTGGAAATTCTGGTTATTTTCAAAACCATTTCAAATCCACTTTATTTATTTTAAAAATAAATGGGGTTATAATTCTAGTTCAAAACTAGTTCATTTCGATAAAAATCTATTTTTATCTTTTCAAATTTGGAATTTTTCATCCCAATTCTTCACAAATCACTTCTTATGATTTTACACAAATTATTACTATTTTTAATAATTTTATCAAGGCCCGTACAGTCGATTTCCATCAACGGCCATCGAACTGCACTTACAGCGACCTTTTCCAAATTTGATTTGGACATAATTCCAAATCCAACTGTTAGATTTCTAATTTCTAATATTCTTTAGAAAGCACTTTTCGAAACGAACCCAAAGGTTCCGGTTTTAGGAGAATCCGACGGTCGGATCTCCCGCAACGTCCATTCGAAGTCAATGGTCGAAATTCGCGAACTATCGCAGCGCGGTGCATTCTATTTAGGCCATTATGTTATATATATAATATATATAATATATACTTCATTGATTTCCTTTTAAAACTTATTTTATAAATCGTTTTAAATTCGTTTTCAAAACGATTTCAACTTCGTATTCAATTTCGAATCAAAATTGAATATTCCACATCATCGATATACAAATGATAATATTTTCAAAACGTTAAATTTTGAAATCACTTTCTTTTCTATATTCATTATAAAAATGAATAAAATCGATATAATATCGTTCACGTCAAAATGGCGTCAATCTAATCAACACGGCTTTTATTCAACACATAAAAATTTATTCTATTCAACACATAAATTTTCTATTCAACACATGAATTTGTTTTCAATTCAACACATGAATTTATTTTCTATTCAACACATGAATTTTTCTATTCAACACATGAATTTATTTTCTAAATTGGAATGAGGCCCAATCAATTACCATATAATATTAATTATATGGATTTTCTGCAACACATGTATATAATAGCAACGATAAATCATCGACCATCATCCAGAGTGCACCACACAACTGCATAAGCATTAAATATAAATAATTAACGCTTACACAGTCTGTCAACCCATTGATTGACATACAACTAAACAATCGGGATTGGTGTACGTCAAATATCATCCTAATACCCGTGTGGGGTTTTAGATCAACACACACAGATTTTTATTTGTGCAGTTGGGCGATGTGTAAAATTTATCGTCCCAATCAATATCAGTCAAATCAGTGTATATAAACAAATCGTCCGATTTGCTTATTACTATCTTTTTTTATATACACGTTAAAAATCATATTTTTAACTATAAAATATTTTCCACTATAAAATATTTTATTTCATTCCACATCACACAATCAAATTTCACAACACAGCAATCAAACAAACAAGTCATCCATGGTCTTTGGACGACAGGTGTCGGGTGCTACTAAGCACCGTCTGCATCCTAATATATATTTCAACTAGAAATAAAAATAAAAGTGAGGATTTCTCACCGATTAGCTAAACCAAACACCCCGACTCTTCATACGTAGAAAATCTTCGCCGTGCTCTCCTTTTGTCACTTTCGTCCTCCGTATTCGCTACACATATAAAAATCGCATTTTTATATTGTTGACATGTATATAAAAATCAAATTTTTATACTGCTACTATATAGATTAAAAAAATTCTATTTTTATACCGCTACTATATAGATAAAAATTCTATTTTTATTCTTCTCACTGTATAAAAATTATATTTTTGATTCACTACTTATATAAAAATCATATTTTTATTATCTCTATAATATAAAAATCATATTTTTATTATTCTAGTATATATATAAAAATCACTTCTTTGATCATATAAAAATCAAAGCTTTACAGTGTTAAAAATCAAATCTTTACATCACTAAAATTCTATCTTTACATCGTTAAAAATTCTATTTTTAGACGACTAAAAATCCTAACTTTATATACATAAAAATCTCTTCCTTATGGTTATAAAAATCTAACTTTTTTATTGTTTTAAAAATCTAACTTTTTATTGTACAAAAAAGCAGATTTTTAACTAATTAAACTAATCAAAATAAAAACTTACAGTTGGATTGAAAGAGATGGGGCGTTGTCAGCATTTGCTGGAGGAAGGGGCTCGCGTCGTTCAGAGGAGAGAGGGAGCAACGGAAGGAGGGGCGGAACAATTCACGTGAGCGGCGGCCTCCGATGGGGGTGCGGCTGAACCACGCCGTGGGTTGAGGGGTGGTCCGGTTCTCGTGCTGGAGGAGGAGCAAGAAGGTTGGGGGAGAGGGAGTGGGCCAGCTGGAGGTGCGGCACGTCGGAGCTTGGGGGCGACGGCGATCCCCTTGCGGCTAGGGTTCCGTTGCGATTTGTTTTTTCATATGAACGGTAGAAAGAAAGTGAGGAGGGAGAGAGAGGGTGTAAAAGGGGAGGGGGAGTTTTAAGTTATTATTTATTATTATTTTTCTATTTTTAAAAGTTGACTTTTCTTTCGACCGCCAGATGAGGCCCAACGACTGTCGCCCCTAGCGAATTACCCCCATTCCGAACACAATGGGATATGTATCGTGAGCCAGTTCGGCTGTTACGGTATGTTTTCGTCAAAATCAAAATATAACTCTATATATTGAATTTGAACGCACATTTCAATTTACCGGGGCCACATACGGATTCTAAAAATTCCAGAAAAATAGTTTCTAGCTACGTATTGACGATATGATCCTAACAAAACTAATTTCGTCAAATTCTGACACCGTTCAAAAAATGGCCATTTTCCAGTCGATTAAAATCAACTGAAAATGGTCAATCGCATTTTCCTTTGCCACACTCACATATTGATTCAGAAAATTACGAATTTTGAAACCTAGCAATAATTTGACATCCCGGATCCAACAAAAGTGGTTTCGTCGAAAACCAAGGTCGTTTGCAAAATTTCCATTTTTAAGGGCCAGAATTCCATAGCGACTATTCTGAAATTTCAACTAGGCATAACTTTTTATTCCCGCTATGAAATTTCAATTTTTCGGATTCGTTGAAAAGATATTCTCAATTAGAATCTAATATTTTTGGTTTCACTAAAATCCGGTTTATTTCTAATCCTGTACATTCATTTGAACTTTGAAATCAAATTTTCGAACTACTACGCCATTTTCAATTCCTTTTATAATTATAAATAAATATATATATTCTAACGTCGATCTATATAAACATATACATTCAAATTTTATTCAAAATAAATTTCTCATCATTATTATTTAAAATAATTCATTTTAAATATTAAAAATTCACTAAAATTGCCAAAATAAATTTTTTAAATTGGCTCTGATTTCCGGGTTATTAAAATAGTCTTCTGCAGTGTTAGTTTATTTGTTTTTCGTTGTGCATTGTATTACATTTATTGTAAAATAATCTTCTGCTATATTATATTTTGATATACTTTGATATATTCTGTACTCTGATGCAACATTATTACGATGTTTATAAAAGTCTTCTGTTATTTGTTTTGATGTGTTGTATGCCCAGAGTTAGCATATGCGGGATTTGAATGGTCTTGGTCGATTTTGCGATCGATTGATTCCGAGCAAAATCTGTATCATTACATATGGTATCGGAGCTTTGGTTAACTCAAATCTTTGGGGTACAACTCGTTAGAACAGAAAAAAGACTCATCAGAGATATGATTAGTAACATCATATAAGAAAAACTCATTAGAGATGGGGTTAGTAATGCCCCAAAATGAGTTGAGAGTGATAAGTTTATAATTAACGTATTTGTGATTATATATATAACCCGATCTTTGAAAATATGATTTTTAAGTATATATAAAATTTATATATTTGAAAAGCCAATTAACTAATTGATTGCTGTTGTGATGTGTTATTATTAGTTAACTAACTAAAATATTGGAATAATCAAACCAATAAGAGAATGAATGATAAATCGAATCAAATATTGAACTGAAGTAAAAATTGATTGGAATTGCATACATGTACATATATATGTGCGAACAGGACATAGCAAGGAAGCCAAGCAAAGGAATAAAATTGTATGCCCGACAAATTGGTACATGTTTACTAATTTATTGGGTTTGGATGATTTTATGAGCCGATTGGCTAGCCGCTTGGCTTTTCCTTTTCTTTAGGATTGATGAGGGACTTGCATGGCAAGTTACGGTTTTAAAGGTCTCCCCGTACAAAGGAGGTTATGGCGAAAATTTTCAAAAATTTAGGGTGTTAGCCAAATTTTTTAAAAGTTAGAAAATTCTTAGTAACTGAAAATTTGAAGAATAAATGCCAGAATAAAAGTTGAGTTGGTTAGTTAAACAACTTTCAGCTCCGTTGCTTTTCGAGGACGAAAAGATTTTAAGTGGGGAAGATTGTAACAACCCGGAAAATCAGAACCAATTAAAAAATTTTATTTTGGCAATTTTAATGAATTTTGAATATTTAAAATGATTTATTTTTAATAATAACAACTAAAAATTTATTTAAATCGAAGTTAGAATGAATAAATTTATTTTAATTATAAAACGAGCCTGAAATGGCGTGGTAGTTTGAAAATTCGATTTCAAATTTCAAATGAATGTACAGGATTCAAAATAAATCGGATTTCAGTGAAACAAGAAATATTTGAATCTGTTTAAAAATATTTTTCAAACGATTGTGAAAAATATAGATTTCATAACGGGAATAAAAAGTTATGTCCAGTTTAAAATTCAGAATAGTATGTGATGGCCCACCCCGCGCCAGCCGACATTTCCAATCAAAGTGCGTTGTGCCGATGTCCAACCAGCACGGGACGGTCGCCAAGAAAGGAAAAGAAAGGAATTCGAATTAGCAAGGAACCTGTAGAATGTCTCAAAGCGCAGGGAATAAAATATAATAATAACATACTTGGCATAAAATAGGCGAGACAGTGCATAAGCTGAAAACTAAATCATAATAGCAGCGGAAAATTCAAATATAGCTTATGTTCCACATCATTATTACAACTTTTCAAACTGTCTCTAAAGCAAAGGAAGAGTACACTACTAATGCCCAAAGTAGTGACCATCAGCAACATAGGGAGAATATATATACATACAAATATATATATATATATATATATATATATATATATATATCATACGTGAGATCCTCCTGCTCGTCTCCGGATCAGCTACTCGTGCATAACTAGCTAACCTGTCTCTAGTCTGCCCGTTTAAGAGCACCTAGAGTAATAAGAAGAGACATAAAAATCTGGGTCATACAAAAGTCTGGTATGAGCGATAAGCAACAAAATAGAACAATAACAGGTATACTAAACCATACCTGAACCTGGACCTACAACCAAAGAGTTAGCACAACAGGATGTACAATACTCTAAGGTGACACTAACATATGGTGTAAAGATACGGGGGTGGGGGTGTGCATGTCATAGTGATATCAAACAATCAAACATAGCAACCAACCTCACATCTCTCATTCAGTGCGTAAAGCATACGATATCCACTACTTTGACCACCCAAATCCTTTGCTATGATCACTCTGCCCCCATGGAGTCATAGCGACTCCACTGCACTGATACATATCCACTAGTCCTTGCTATGTGCACTCTGCCCCATGAAGTCATGACGACTCCACTGCACTGGCTCATAGCCATGCTACGATCACTCTGCTCCATGGAGTAATAACTACCCCACTACACTGATCCGTAGCCTAACAATCGTCTCTCGGTGGTGAGTCAAAGCTATGGACGTCAACAGCCCTTAACACACGTCCCGCAGCAATGCCCAATCATGAAGTTGACTCGTTGGTTCCCATCTAGATCCTGAGTACAAACTTCTCCTTTGGACTACCTTTGCATCTCGGGTTTTGGTCTTCAACGGATCGGTTCGGGAATAAGTTTTCATTCTGTTCGGTTCGATCCTCCATCAGTCCAAGGGTAGCTCCAGTTCATGGCCACCAAGCAGTTCGGGTCGTGGTGCTTCACTGGGCTCGGTTCGTGATACCTCCTCCAGGCATCGGGTCGGTTCATTCTCCTTCCACCGGACCGGGAAGCTTCTGGTTTGTGGTGCTCTTCTAAGTGGGTGGGTCGTGATCATCTCTCCGGATCGGGTCGTGGATACCCGTTGGGTTCGGACCGGGCCCTTTCATTGGCTCGTGGGTCGAGTCTCCATTGAATAGGTTCGTGTGTGCAAGTACGGGTCGTGGTCCACTAAGCGGTTCGTGGAAAGGGGTGATCCACGAGCGGGTCGGTCGTCTTCCTCCCTCTGATCCGATCTGGTTCCCGTACAGTTTTCTGCAACTTTTCTAACGATTGTTTTAAGCCATATGACGATATTTTCTACCATTCTAACTTTTCTAATCAATCACGAAGCATACCATAAAGTCATAGCAACATGTACAATCAACCACAAACACAAAAACAACAATTTTAACATGCCAATATGGATTAAACATACCCAAAACCCAAGTTTTTCCCTTAATCATATTTAGGCATAAGTAACGATAGGATCAACAGAACTTAACCAAATTAACCCAAATTTTTAAAAGAGGTCTAAAACGGTGTTTAAGAATTTCTAAACATTTTTCTAGAATTTATTAACACATAAATTCGCTAATTGACACTAATTACCCCTAATTAACCATAATTAGTGTAAAAACAATGCTAATCACTCACCTTAGCCACAATCAGACTATAGATATGAAATATTCTCTGTTTTAGGTCAAATTCTAATGCAACACAGCAGCTCCAACTCTGATTTGGTGTTGCTTCCCCTTGATTTGACGTAGCTTGGCTTAATCTTCGATTAGAAAACGATTAGGAGCGATTTGGAATGAAATTAAGAGGTGGAGGCCATGGCTAGACTTGAAGGAGAAAAAAGTGGCAGCTTGAAAATGATAAAAACCGAATTTCCTAACCCTATCAGCCTTCCCATAACCCTAATCCCGAAATGGGTTATGGGCCCACTCACTAATCACCCTAATTAGGCCCGGTTAAGCTGTTTTTCGCCTTCTAAACCTTGTTTCAGCCATATCTCCCAAACAATGAGTCCGTTTGGCTAATGTGACCACTCTATGGAAAGGTAAACCATCATTTGGATCTAATGGAAGTAGTTTTAGGTCAAAACTCCTTGCCAATCAAAAGTTATGGACGAAACAAGATTCGTCAGGGGTAAAATGGTCATTTAAAAATTGGTAAAATCCTTGAACATGGGAAATGTCCCCAATAGTCATTCCCCAAAGTTACATGACCATACGACTTCGTATGAAAATGAAATAAATATTCTACGATCCTCCGATACGTAGAATACAGGTCGTTACATTCCTCCCCCTTAAAAAATTTCGCCCTCGAAATTCCTTAACCAAAACATACAAAGGATCCTGCATGCCTACCAATCATTTACAACCAACCAAACATACATAGCAACATAACAAGCCTACCCTAGCATGCGGTTTACTAAAAAGGGGATAACTAAATGATCATTAAAGTCTTACCAGGCATTCTGGGTACAACTTCCTTATGCTCTACTCTGTTTCCTAAGTACAGTCATTCTCGTTATCACCCCATTGGACCTTGACCAGTTGCAGCGTCTTCCTTCGAAGTTGGTTTGTATCTTACTCGACAATACGGATCGGCCTGCGGTTCCCAACCGCCTTAGGTTCTACTTCGATATCGTCTAACTGATCTGGTGAAATAGCCATATTAGGGTTGTGCACGAACTTCCTTAACTAGGAAACATGAAATACGTTGTGAACTCCCGCCATCTTGTCAGGTAATTCAACCTTATATGCTAAATTCCCAACTTTCTCGAGAACTGGGAATGGACCAACAAATCTTGGTGCTAACTTGCCTCTCCTACCAAGTCGAATCACGCTCTTTAACAGAGAAATCATGACAAACACCAAGTCGCCAACGGAGAATTTCAATTGTCTTCATCTCTTATCAGCATAACTCTTCTGCCTATCTTGGGCAGCCTTCATTCGCTATTGAATAACCTTGATCTTATCTGAAGTTTCTCTTATCACATCTGGCCCAAGCACAAATTTCTCACCAATTTCTAGCTAACATTTGTTGAGTTGCACAGTCTTCCGTACAAAGCTTCATATGGAGCCATACCAATACTGGACTGATAACTATTATTATATGCGAACCCCAGTAGATGCAAGTGGTTATCCCATGATCCTCCAAAATCCAATATACAAGCTTTCAAGAGATCCTCCAATATACGATTCACCCTCTATGTCTGACCGTCGGTTTGAGGATGGTACGCAGTACTGGGATGTAATTCTGACCCTAAAGCCTCTTATAAGCTCTTCCAAAACCCACTAGTAAACAACGAATCTCTGTCGCGCACAATGCCTTTGGGTACTCCATGAATTCTCACTGTCTACTTCATATATAGTTCTGCTGACTTAGTTGTTGTTCTATTCGACTTGACGGGTATAAACCTTGCAGTCTTGGTCAATCGGTCCACAATCACCCAAATGCTGTCATGGCTCGACCGAGTTCTTGGTAACCCGTCAATGAAATCCATTGGGACTTGTTCCCATTTCCATTTTGGAATTTCCAATGATTGCAGCAAACCACTAGGCTTCTTTTGCTCGGCTTTACTAGCTGACAATTCATGCATTTTGATAAAAACTTCCCAATGTCTCTTTTCATCCCTTCCCAGTAGTAGGCCTGCCTCATATCTCGATACATTTTGTTACTACCGGGATGGATGGTCAGTTTCGAGTGATGACATTCTCTAAGCACTTCATCTCTCAATCCATTGACATTGGGCACAACTAGTTTTCCATTCTTTCTAAGCCATCCATCTCGATCAAGCCCATACTTGTTCATCTCCTCGTCGATACCCATCTCTAACTTGGAAATGATTCCCAATAGGTTAGGATCGTTTCTATGACTGGAACCAATCCGCTCAATCAAAGTGGGTCTGATCGTCAAACTTGCTAATACTTCTGGATCCAATTTGCACTTTGGTCTGAAATCGTACCCTGTGATATACTCCAGTTGCTTCCATTCTAGAAACATAGCCCCTAAATTGGCATGTCTCTTACTCAATGCATCAGCTACCACATCACCCTTTCTTGGTGTATATGCAATATCGAAATCATAGGAAGCCAAGAATTCTAACCATCTCTGCTGTCGGAGATTTAGATCCTTCTGGGAGAAAAGGTACTTTAACAATGTATGATCAGTAAACAACTCGAATATTTCTCCCAAGAGATAGTGTCTCCACATCTTCAATGCAAACACGATCGCTATCAATTCCAAATCATGTGTAGGTTATCTTTTCTCATGCGGTTTCAGTTGCCAACTAGCATAAGCTACAAGCCTACCTCCTTGCATCAATACAACACCAAGTCCGGTACCACATGCATCTGTATATACTGTCATCTCTTCATTCCCCTTAGGAATGACCAACACTGGTGCACATGTCAAAGTTTTCCTTTAGACTCTTGAATGCATTCTCGCACTTTTCGTCTCAGACGAAAGCTTGATTCTTCTTGGTCAACTGAGTAAACGGTGCTGCTATCTTGGAGAAGTCTTGGATAAACTTATGATAATATCCAGCTAACCCCAAGAAACTTCTTACGTATGTTGCATTCTTGGGCGTAGACCAATCTTGTACTGTAGCCACCTTCGCAGGATCCACGACAATACCATTCTCTGAAACAACATGGCCCAAGAATCTCACTTCCCTCCTCCAGAAGTGACACTTAGAAAACTTTGCTTACAATTGGTGTTTTCTCAACACCTCCATCACTATCCTCAAATGTTTCTTGTGTTCTTCCTCTATCCTCGAACAAACTAAGATATCATCCACAAACACAAGAACAAACTTTTTCAATTGATCCCTGAATACCCTATTCATAAGATCCACAAAATATGCTGGTGCATTGGTCAACCCGAATGGCATGACCAACCACTCATGGAATCCAGACGGCGTCCGAAAGGCCGTTTTAGCTATATTCTCAGCTCCCACCCTAAGCTGATGAAAACCTGTCGCCAGATCCAACTGGGAGAATACTCTCGCGCCACTCAACTGATAAAAAAATCATCTATCCGCGGTAGAGGATACTTGTTCTTCCTCGTCACCTTATTCAACTCGCGGTAGTCCACACACAATCAAAGGGAACCATCTGCCTTGGTAGCAAACACAACTGGTGCTCCCCACTCAGAAACACTTCTTCTGATAAATCCCTTCTTCAACAGATCACTTACTTGCACCCCGATCTCTCGCTGCTCCTTTGGTTCCATACGACGAAGTGGCAACACTATAGGTCTGGCAACTTTCACTAAATCAATACGGAACTTAATCTCTCGGTGTGGTGGAAGTCCGGTCACTTCCATGAAGACGTCTGGATACTGGCCAGCCACGGGCACATCTGACAACTCATCATGCGGGATGTCGGGGGAATTTATAAAACTAGCCATTACCCCATCACTAGGTAGACCACCAAACACT
Organism: Allium sativum; assembly: GCA_030737875.1. Classification (NCBI taxonomy): domain Eukaryota; kingdom Viridiplantae; phylum Streptophyta; class Magnoliopsida; order Asparagales; family Amaryllidaceae; genus Allium; species Allium sativum. Next base: position 569,289,732 of record CM060922.1, read on the forward strand.
ACCCTCCGCCCATCATCCGCTGTAACTGTCACCAAAAAGACCTCACAGTCTACCACCACCCCGTACCTTTGGAGACAATCGACTTCCAAAATAATGCCAATCCCAGTAAAGCCCAAAACAAAGCAATCACAAGAAAACATACATCCATGACTCGATAAGACACATTACGACAAATGATACTAAGGCTAGTTGAACCACCAATCGGGTTCGTCACCGCTAAAGGTCTATCGACTATCTCGGGTTCCAATCCCAACCTATCTACCAGGTCACTAGATATGAAGGAATGGGAAGCTCCGGTATCAAACAATACTCAAACAGGAACATCAAAAACAGAAAGCATATCTTGAATGATGACATTCTTTCCTTTCTCTGCCGCAGTTGAGGCATTCGACGAAGAAGGAACAACATTAAGAGCATATGCTTTCACAATCTGCTTCTCCTTAGGGGGTTGCGGACACTTATCCTTGTGATGTCCTACTTGGCCACAATTGAAGCACTTCTTGTCCACTAGCTTTGCTCGACATTCTTTAGTATACTGGCCCTTCTTGCCATAGCTAAAGCACTCAACATCTTTCTTATTCTTTTTCTTCTGGCCATCCTTGGTCTGATTCTGCTTTCTCTTATTATGAGAACCATTCTTGCCTCCACCACTTGCTTGTGGTTTTGACTCCTCTGCAGATGCAACCTCAGTCTTTGACTTAGGGTATAGACTCTCTGATCTCAAAGCTTTCCCTACAATCGATTCAAATGTCTCATCAATATGGTTTATAAGCCTTTCCCCTAAGTACTGATCTAAGCCTGTTATGAACTTCTCATTCTTCTTCTCGGGAGCGTCGATAAGAGATAATCCATACTTCGATAAAGTATCGAACTCAGCAATATACTCCGAGACAGATCTACCATTCTGCTTTAGCTCCAAGAACCTCTTAAACAATACTGACTTCTGAGCAGCTGGAATAAACTTGTTGCTAAAGCGAGTCTTAAACTGATCCCAAGTAACTTGATCCTCAGGAGTAGCTGCCTTTATAGCATTCCACCAATTCATCGCCCGTCCTTGCAGCTGACGGGATGCTAGCTTTCTCTTCGTCGCATCCTCGATACCCAAGTCTTCGAAGATACGCTCACAGCTATCCAACCAATCCTGAACTTTTGTAGCTGATTCTGTTCCGTGGAACTGCTTCCCACCAAGACTAGTGTAATCCTTGAAAAGCTTGGCAAAATCAGCTCTAGGCGCCTGCACCGCTGCACCACCACCATTTGCCGCATTGGGAACTGCTCCTTGCACATTTCTAAGCATCTCTCTCATGAAGTCAGTGAACATCGCCCACATATCAGGAGCATTCCCATTATTAGATCCTCTACCAGTACCCCTAGCATATCGGCTCATCATTCAATCTGTAAGGAGAAAATGATTAACCATCTCTTCAGTGGTGCCAGTGTAGTGCGACTTCATCCTTAAATATACTAATAGTATATATATATATATATATATATATTTTGAAAACCAAAATATAACAAATACGCGCTCTCATATACGTACTATCTCTCCCTAGTGTCTTTCCTAAGTTAACTACGTAACCTAGAGCTCTGATACCAAATGTGACGGCCCGGCCCGCACCAGTTGACATTTCCAATGAAAGTGCGCTGTGCCGATGTCCAACAAGCACGGGACGGTCGCCAAGAAAGGAATTCAAATTAGCAAGGAACCTATAGAATGTCTCACAATGCATGGAATAAAATATATTAATAACATACTTAGCATAAAACAGGCGAGACCGTGCATAAGCTGAAAACTAAACCATAATAGCAGGGGAAAATTCAAACACAGCTTATGTTCCACATCATCATTATTACAACTTTTCAAACTATCTCTAAAGCAAAGTAAAGGAAGAGTACACTACTAATGCCCAAAGTAGTGACCACCAGCGACACAGGGAGAATTCAAACATATATCATACGTGAGAGCCTCCTGCTCGTCTCCGGATCAGCTACTCGTGCATAACCAGTTAACCTGTCTCTAGTCTGCCTGTTTAAGAGCACCCAGAGTAATAAGAAGAGACATAAAACTCTAGGTCAGACAAAAGTCTGTTATGAGCGATAAGCAACAAAACAATAACAGGTATACTAAACCATACTTGAACCTGGACCTCCAACCAAAGAGTTAGCGCAACAGGATATACAATACTCTAAGGTGACACTAACATATGGTGTAAAGATACGGGGGTGGGGGTGTGTATGTCATAGTGATATAAAACAATAAAACATAGCAACTATTCTCACATCTCTCACTCAGTGCGTAAAGCATACGATATCCACTACTTTGACCACCCAAATCCTTTGCTATGATCACTCTACCCCATGGAGTCATGGAGACTCCATTGCACTGATCCATAGCCACTAGTCCTTGCTATGTCCACTCTGCCCCATGGAGTCATGACGATTCCACTGCACTGGCTCATAGCCATGCTACGATCACTCTGCACCATGGAGTAATAACCACCCCCATTGCACTGATCCGTAGCCCAACAATCGTCTCTCGGTGGTGAATCAAAGCTATGGACGTCAACAACTCCTTAGCACACGTTCCGCAGGAAAGCCCAATCATGAAGTTGACTCGTTGGTTCCCATTTGGATCCTGAGTACAAACTTCTCATTTGGACTACCTTGGCATCTCGGGTTTTGGTCTTCAACGGATCGGTTCAGAAATAAGCTTCCATTCTGTTCGGTTCAATCCTCCATCAGTCCAAGAGTAGCTCCAGTTCGTGGCCACCAAGCGGTTCGGGTCGTGGTGCTTCACTAGGCTCGGTTCGTGATACCTCCTCCAGGCATCGAGTCGGTTCGTTCTCCTTCCACCGGATCGGGAAGCTTCTGGTTCGTGGTGCTTTTCTAAGTGGGTGGGTCGTGATCTTCTCTCTGGATCGGGTCGTGCATACCCATTGGGTTTGGGTCGGGCCCCTTCATTGCCTCATGGATCGAGTCTTCATCGAATAGGTTCGTGTGTGCAAGTACGGGTCGTGGTCCACCAAGCGGTTCATGGAAAGGAGTGCTCCACGAGCGGGTCGGGTCGTCTTCCCCCCTCCGATCCAATCTGGTTCCTGTACGGTTTTCTGCAACTTTTCCAGTGATTGTTTTACGCCATACGACGGCATTTTATACCATTCTAACTTTTCTAGTCAATCACAAAGCATACCATAAAGTCATAGCAACATGTACAATCAACCACAAACAAAAAAAACAATTTTAACATACCAATATGGATTAAACTTACCCAAAACCCATGTTTTTCTCTTAATCATATTTAGGCATAACTAACGATAAGATTAGCAGAACTTAACCAAATTAACCCAAATTTCTAACAAAGGTCCAAAACGGTGTTTAAGAATTTCTAAATAATTTTCCAGAATTTATTAATACATAAATTCTCTAATTAACACTAATTACCCCTGATTAACCATAATTAGTGTAAAAACAATGCTAATCACTCACCTTAGACACAATCAAACTATAGATCTGGAATATTCTCTATTTTGGGTCGAATTCTAATGCAACACAGCATCTACAACTCTGATTTGGTGTTGTTTCCCCTTGATTTGACGTAGCTTGGCTTAATCTTCGATTAGAAAACGATTAGGAGGGATTTGGAATGAAATTAGGAGGTGGAGGCCATGGCTAGACTTGAAGGAGCAAAAAGTGGCAGCTGGAAAATGATAAAAATTGAAATTCCTAACACTATCAGCCTTCCCATAACCCTAATCCCCAAATGGGTTATGGGCCCACTCACTAATCACCCTAATTAGGCCCGGTAAAGTTGTTTTTCGCCTTCTAAACCTTGTTTTAGCCATATCTCCCAAACGGTGAGTCCATTTGGCTAATGTGACCACTCTACGGAAAGGTAAACCATCATTCGGAATATCGGATCTAATGAAAGTGATTTCAGGTCAAAACTCCTTACCAATCAAAAATTATGGACAAAATAAGATTCGTCAGGGGTAAAATGGTCGTTTAAAAATTGGCAAAAATCGTGAACATGGGAAATGACCCCAATAGTCGTTCCCCAAAGTTACACGACCATACGACTTCGTATGAAAATAAAATACATATTTTATGATCCTCCGATACGTAGAATATGGGTCATTACATAGTCGCTATGGAGTTTAATATAATATAAACCCTTAAAAATAGCCGTTTTGCAAACGACCTTCGTTTTCGATGAGACCACTTTTGTTGGATCCGAAATGTCAAATTATTGCTAGGTTTCAAATTTCATAATTTTTGGAATTAATATGTGAGCGCAGTAAATTTAAATATGTTTGGTAATTTAAATTTGAATTCGATCGACCAGAAAATGGTCATTTTTCAAACGGTCTCCAAATTCGACGAAATTAGTTTATTTCGGACCATATCGTAAAAACATAGCTAAATTTATTTTTCTGGAATTTTTAAAGTCAGTATGTGGCCCCAGTATATTAAAATGTGCATTCAAATTCAATATATATTGATTTGTATTTTAATTTTGACAAAAACTGACTGAAACGGTCGAATTGGCTTATGGAACATATCCCATTGTGTTTGTAATAGGGGTATTTAGTAAGGGGCAATAGTCGTTGGGTAAAGCCCAACCCTAATTCATTTTTCTGAGCGCCGCCGTTCTTTGATTTCTAGTGCAGAAATCGTCCGATTTTTATTCCCCCAAATCTCCAAATCTAATCCATGAAATTCAAAGCCTCCAAAGCGAAATTAAAGAGCTCCTCAGGATCTTCCACTTCAATGGTGGAGATCGTAAATGGCTACGTGATTTGTTCAAAATCAAGCCACAAAGTGGCGAAGTTCGAGGCCACTTCGCCGGTGATTGGCACCACCGAGCTCCACCTGGTTGCTGACGTGGCGTGGCGACGTGAAACCCTTGGATGTGGTGGTGGTTGATCGTGGGATGGCAGCTCGTGGTGGCGTATGGAAGTGGTTTCTCCATTCGAGCGTTAGGTTTCTAGTTAGAACGAGAGGAAGAGAGGTTTAAGAAATAATTAGTTTAAATTATTTAATTAATGTAATTAAATGTTGTAACATCCATATCTTTGTCATACGAGGTCCGATTCCAACGATTTCAGTTGTGTTGGAATCGTGTTGAAGAATACTTCGCCACGGAACTAACCAAGACAGAAAAAGAGCGAATTTGGATTTCGAGACAAGTTTGAATCCGAACAAGACAGAAATTCAAAAATAAAAGAATGGAGGAGTGGAAACCGACTGTGACAACTTCTCTCACTATAAATTTTTGTACCGTTATTTATTTTCTGTTAGATCACCTCCCTGTTGTCCACAGAATATGGACGATTTATTTGAATGTGTTGTGATTGTGATTGTGATGTGTGTATATATATATATATATATATATCTGTGTGTGTGTGTGTGTGTGTATATATATATGATGTGAATAATATATATATGAAATGTGAAATATATATATATATATGGAATGTGAATAATATATATATGAAATGAAAATTATATATATATGAAATGAAAAATAATATATATATATGAAATGAATTATATATATATATATATATGAAGTGGAAAATAATATATATATATATATATATGAAATAAATAATATGTATATGAAATGAATTATATATATAAAGTGAAAAATAATATATATATATATATATGAAATAAATAATATATATGAAATGAATTATATATATATATATAAAGTGAAAAATAATATATATATTAAATGAAAAATAATACATATGAAATGAAAAATAATATATATATGAAATGAATAATATATATATGGAATGAATATATATATATATATATATGAAATGAAAATAATATATATATGAAATGTGAAAAATATATATATGAAGTGTGAATAAAATATATATATGAAATGAAAATAATATATAATTATATGTATGAAATGTGAAATATATATATATGAAATGAAAATAATATATTTATACATGAAATGTGAAAAATATATATATGAAGTGTGAATAAAATATATATATATATATATATATATATGAAATGAAAATAATGTATATATGAAATGTGAAATATATATATATATATATAAATGAAATGAAAATAATATATATATGAAATGTGAAAAATAAATATATAAAGTGTGAATAAAATGTATATATGAAATGAAAATAATATATATATATATGAAAAGTGAAAAAAATGAAATGAAAATAATATATGTATATGAAATGTGAAAATTATATATATGAACTGTGAATAAAATATATATATATATATATATATATATATATATATATGAAATGAAAATTATATATATATATAAGAAATGTGAAAAAATATGAAGAGTGGATAAAATATATATATATGAAATGAAAATAATATATATATATGAAATGTGATTAATATACATATAAAGTGTGAATGAGATAAATATTGGTTGGTTAAAAATATAATTTTTAACGTGTACATGCACTGTATAAAATTGTCATATAATGGAATATTCAATTTTGATTTAAAATTGAAATGGAAGTTGGAATCGTTTTTGAAACAAATTTAAAACGATTTATAGAATACGTTTTAAATGGAAATAGACGAAATATATATAATATATGTATTATATATATATATATATATATATATATGGCCCGAATCGAACGCGTCAGCAGCTACCGTTCGCGAATTTCGACCATTAACTTCAAATGGACGTAATGGGAGATCCGACCGTCGGATTCTGGTAAAACAGGAACCGTTGGGTTCGTATCAAAAAGTGATTTCCAACGGATATAAGAGATTTGAAATATAACGTTTGGATTCGGAATTATGTCCAAATTAAATTTGGAAAAGGTCGTCGTAAGTGCAGTTCGGTGGCCATTATTGGAAACCGACTGTACGGGCCTTGATAAAAATATTAATAATTTGTGTAAAATCATGATAAATGATTTGGAAAGAATTTGGATTAAAAATTCCAATTTTAAAAAGATAAAAATGTATTTTTATTGAAATGAGCTAATTATTCATTAGGAATAATAATCCAATATTTTATATAAATAAATTGGATTGAAATGTATTAAAATAACCAGAATTTTTCATTGTATGAATTGGAATGGATTTAAATGGAAATAATCTTCGGAATATTTCGATCTTGGATTATGTGATTATACGGATATTGTGGAGGGATTTGGAAGATATATATATCGTTATACCCAATACGATATTTGTTGATTTCAGAATTTGATATTGAATATAAGCGGATATTATTTTCAATTCAGAGCCTTGTATTTAATATCAAATTGGATTTTGGGTTTGTCGTGAATGATGTCTTTATTAACACTGTTCTTAAACCCAATTGAGAAAAGATTAAACCTTTTAATTAAGATTAAATGAAGTTTACCAATTAATTAATATTTAATTGGAACTGAATTGAAATTGGATTTTGGGTTTTTCGTGAACTGTGTTTAAATGACATTAGTTCTTTAACCGCGAGTAAAAGCAGGATTAATTTCCAGAAAATTGAACAATCAATAAGAAATGAATTTTGGGATTAAAACCAATTGGAGTTTGAATAAATCTTTAATTAGATTGTGAATGAATAAATGGTAATTGAATTTACCAAAACACGTGATGTGATTAAACCAAATTTACTTGATTGTTGATATTCATGATTGTGATTGGTTGATTGTTTGGATTGTGCTCGACCAGTTTATGAGCAAGATATGCTTTTACATTTAGCATTGGGTTGGGTAGAAATACTGGTATGCTAACATCTTATGAAACACTTCATGATTTGACTATGAGATGTGTAGCGATGTTGTTGTGTTCATTTCAAATTTAATGAATGATTTTGTAATAATATTTTTCTTAAGTGAAAAGAAATGTATTCCCGATTTTGGACAGGGAATGTTTTATAAAAATGTTTTATAAAATAGAAAGGATTTCGAGGCCTAAGCCCAGTGATTTCTAAAATGATTTAGAAATGTATTATGTGTTACATTGTAGTTCAACACATAACCGATTAGTTGTTATTGATGATATATCTGTTTGGTGGCGGAGAATTTATTCTCTTGCTTAACACCCTTCTTTGAGACGTACGAGCTCAAAGGTTATGTGATTAATAGTGACTAATCATATTTGTGAACTGCTGATGTGAAGTACTATAATTTGAAAGTACTTGTGATTATTATGCGGTGAAATGATTTTCCCTACTTCGGGATATGAAATGATTTAGCAAGTATGTGGCTAAAGATCGGGTGACCTGGATGACTAAAAGTATGGGTTGAATCTAGGGCCTTATGTTGAGTGGTCAACGTGTAGCCTTGTGACGGCAAGTTTTTTTCGCTCGGTCCGAACCAGTTGCTAAACCGACCCAGACCGTTCGAAATGCCCTATCGTTTGAGAACACGACAAAACAGAACGCATACAAAAGAACATTTCATTGTATATTACAACAATGCATCAGATTACAAGAATATACAGAGTAAAAATGAATATTACACAGAGATATCAGAGATTTAAATTACATTTAAATACAACGCAGCGGAAAATAATACAATACACAACTAGAAGAGATATACGGATACAAAGCTTTCCGGATATCATTCCAGCTGTAAACCAGGATCCTGTGAATATAAATCTGCAAAAACCAAAACTACTAGCTGCCCGTGTCAAAATAAGGGCACCTAGAGTTTAGGTTAAAACAATAAACTCCAGGTCAGTCATGGGACTGGTGTGAGAACTAAAATAGTTATTAATCTTTATTTTAAATCATTAGGTAAATCAAGGGACCCCGCCGTATAACACGGAACGGGTTTCCTCCCAAGAATACCAGTGCATAAAACAAACAGCGCAATGCTAAATAAAGAAAAATGAAGCTGTTATAAGACCCAGGTCCCATCACACAATGCAACGCAGCCGAGGATAGGGTTTTCCCTTATAACAGCCAAAGAATGCTTGATACGTTTAAAACAAATCGTTTGATACTATTATAAGTGCGTAGTGTATAAAACAACTTCAAATCATAAGTATCAATCATAGGCGGCATGAGCGTCCCATGCCACTATGTCGCCATATATAGGTTTACAAATAAAACCGCAAATGTCACGTATTTGGAAATTGGATTTCCATCTATGAACCGAGGCAAAAGATAGTCCTCAACCGATTCGAGACTCTCTAGCCCGAGCCTCAGGATCAGAACGCATCAACCCTTTAGATCGTCAGGGCCGGTCCACCGATGTGGATTATTATGCCTGAACACTACGTTTCCCCACCCTATGGGGTGTAAGTGAGCCAACTAAATGACTCCATCGGTTCGAGAACGACCGATCAATCCGAGGCACCTCGCAACAGCAACAACCACATAAGTCAAACTCGTCAGGGCGTGTAAAACCACTGACGCCACTTCTAGCTAGAAAGAAACGCAAGTCCTCCCTGATGTCCTCTCCCGTTTTTGGTTCATACCGGGTGTGAAACTCGCGAATTCACGTTACACAAAGCTGTGCCACACAGGCTGTGCTTTGATCATCACCACAAGACTTTGCTTTTCAACAGAAGCCTCGATCAATTGCCACTTAGGCATGCCACACAGGCAATTCACTCCATGCGTTTGATATCCATCAATATATAACCCTTGAGCTCGTACGTCTCAGAGAAGGGCGTTAAGCAAGAGAATAAATTCTCTGCCGCCAAACAGATATATATTTAATAGAGATCAATCACACAGACTAAAATCCAATGTCAGACACACAGTCCATTTACAAGTCCGTTCTGGGTCTGAACGAAACCGGAGGCACCTAGTACCTCGCATATCCATCGATCTCCAAGTACGTCTGGACGATCACAAACTGTTTCCATCTTCTTGGGTGTACAGCCCAATCAAGATCATCAGTAATCACCCAAACGACGTGAAGACTTCTGGTCTTCGACCACCGTCTTCATCTTCGACACCGCGTCGAATCAGTTATTCAGAATGGGATAAACCCGGTCTTTCTGAATAACTCGCGTATATATTATAAAAGTGTTACACAAACACAACATACGCCTCATTCCAATTCAGAATATTCTTTTATTCAAATATTCCTATACTTTGGGAAAAGTTCCCATTAATTTTATCCAAGATAAATTCTTTAAATTTATTCTTTAATCTCCTTTGAATATCAATTCAAACTAGTCGGGATTAGCGAACCACACCGAATTAATCATTTATTTTATTTCCCAATCCCAACCTATTCATCCCATGAAGTAAAACTGGTAATACTTCATATCTAACACCACAGTGTTATCGGTAAATTCAATTACCATTTCACGTTCAAATCTAATTAAAGATTTAACCATCGCCTGGAGCAAAACCGATGATACTCCATTTTCGATCATTTCAATCTAATTAAAGATTCATTAAAACTCCACTTAGTTTTAATCTTTAACTGGGTTAAAGAATCAGTGTCATTTAAAACACGGTTCACGATAAACCCAAAATCACATTCCATTAATTATCGGGTTAAAGAACAAGTGTGATTTAAAACACTGTTCACGATAAACCCAAAAATCAATACCAATTCAATTCCAATTAAATATTATTTAATTGGCACACTTCATTAAATCTAAATAAAAAGATTTAATCTTTTCTCAACTGGGTTCAAGAACAGTGTTAGTGAAGACACCATTCACGACAAACCCAAATCACATTTGATATTCAATACAAGGCTCTGAATAGAAAATATACCGGCTTATATTCAATATCAAATTCTACAACTAACAAATGTCGTATTGGAAATAACGATATCAATATATCTTTCAAATTTACGTAATAACATCCGTATAATCACGAATTCCAACATCGAAATATTCCGAAGACAATTTCGATTCAAATCCACTCCAATGCAATCATTGGAAATTCTGGTTATTTTTAAAACCCTTTTTAAATTCAATTTATTTATTCAAAAATAAATAGAATTATAATTCTAGTTCAAAACCAGCTCATTTCGATAAAAATCTATTTTTATCTTTTCAAATATGGAGCTTTTCATCCCAAATCTTCACAAATCATTTCTTATGATTTTACACAAATTATTACTATTTTTAATAATTTTATCAAGGCTCGTACAGTCGATTTCCATCAACGGCCATCGAACTGCACTTACAGCGACCTTTTTCGAATTTGATTTGGACGTATCTCCAAATCCAACCGTTAGATTTCTAATTTCTAATATTCTTTAGAAAGCACTTTTCGATACGAACCCAACGGTTCCGGTTTTAGGAGAATCCGACGGTCGGATCTCCCGCAATGTCAGTTTGAAATAAATGGTCGAAATTCACGAACTGCCGCGGCGCGGCGCGTTCTATTCAGGCCATTATATTATATATATAATATATATAATATATATTTCGTCGATTTCTATTTAAAACGAATTATATAAATAGTTTTGAATTCGTTTCAAAAACATTTTCAACTTCCATTTCGATTCAAATCAAAATTGAATTCTTCTTTATAAATTCGTTTTAAAATTCCTTTCTATTCAATTCAAATTTCAATTTGAATTCATTTCAATTCGCTTTCAATTCAATTCGAATTCGTTTTCAGTTCAATTCATTTCGAAATCGTTTTCAATTCAATTCATTTCGAAATCGCTTTCAATTCAATTCATTTCGAAATCGTTTTCAATTCAATTCATTTCGAAATCGTTTTCAATTCAATTCATTTCGAAATCGTTGATTTCGAAATCACTTTTCAATATTCATTTTGAAATCGATATAAATATCGTTCACGTCAAAATGGCGTCAATCTAATCAACACGGCTTCATATATTGATATTTTCAAATATTCTATTTCAAATATTTCTTTTTCAAAATATTTCGTTCAACACATGACCAATCTCAATGGATGAGTACTGTCAACACATGAACCTTTATTTTATATTATTCTTTATTTTTCAAATTGGAATGAGGCCCAATCAATTACCATATAACGTTAATTATATGGATTTTCATACAACACATGTATATAATAGCATTGAAAAATAATCAACCATCAACCAAAGTGCACTACACTGTATAAGCATCAAATATAAATATCTAACGCTTATAACAGCCTGTCAATCAATCGATCGACATATTTAATCAATCAGGATGAGTGAACTTCAAATTTCATCCCAACACCCGTGTGGGGTTTCAAACAATCAAACAAATATTTTATTCGTGCAGTTGGGCGATGTGTAAAATTTATCGTCCCAATCAATGTCCTTCAAATGGGTGTACATAAACAAACCGTCTGGTTTGTAAATGAATATTTATTTATTCACATTCACGTTAAAAATTATATTTTTAACGATAAAACATTTTATTCCAACATATGAATTTCTATTAAGTTCATTCTTTAAATAAAATGATATTTTTATTTTTCTAACACATTTTAGAAAATTTCGGCGGCATAACGGCACGATACTAGAAACGGGACGAGGCCTAGCCTTATCCCCGGTCTAGTGAAGGCCCACGCCATTCACACATCAATCATATCAATTTCATTTCACCAAACGATTCAAATCAACTCAAACAATCTAACTAACAACACAGCCAAACAAACAAGTCCATGGTCTGTGGACGATTGTGTCGGGTGCTACTAAGCACCGTCTGCATCCTAGTATATATATATATATATATATAACTAGAAAAATAAATTGAAAGGTGAGAAATTCTCACATATAGCTATCCTAGCTCCACGGCACTTCATTGATAGAAATCTTCTTCGTTCTCGCCTTTTTGTTACCTTCGTTGCCCGCTTTCACTACCTATGTAAAAATCGAATTTTTACTTCGCTATTCAATATATAAAAATCCTATTTTTATTTCTAAGTTCAACACATAAAAATCCTATTTTTAACTCGAAGTTCATATATAAAAATCCCATTTTTATTATGCTATATAGATAAAAATTATATTTTCATCATGCTATTTTCTATATAAAGTTTCCGCCTTTTCAAAAATAGATCTTTCGCCTTTATAAAAATATGGATTTTGCCTTTTCAAATTTAAAGATTTCGCCTTTATAAAAATATCGCCTTATCATGTTTTAACATCTATATCTCATAAAGATTATATTTTTATAATTCCTACTATGCAAAGATCATATTTTTATCTTTCTGCAATATAAAAGATTATATTTTTACTACTTTACAACATAAATATAAACCAGTTTTTTTTTTTTTAAGGTAAATAAAAAATCAGTTTTTAAAGTAGATAAGATTCAGTTTTTAAAATAAACAAAATTCAGTTTTTAAAATAAACAAAATACAGTTTTTAAAATAAACAAAATACAGTTTTTAAAATAAACAAAATACAGTTTTTAAAATAAACAAAATACAGTTTTTAAAATAAACAAAATACAGTTTTTAAAATAAACAAAATACAGTTTTTAAAATAAACAAAATACAGTTTTTAAAATAAACAAAATACAGTTTTTAATAATTAAATAAAATTCTGTTTTTAACATCACATAAAATTTTACAGATAAATGAAAATAAGTAAATAAAATAAAAGGGGATGGAAGCTTACAGTGTTCGACGACTGGGGGGGGCGGTTTCTGCTTGGCAGCGGAGCTGAAAGGGGGGGGCGGAGGTTGGTGGCGCTCGACGTGGAGGAGGGCGCAGCAGGGTAGGGGCTCGGCGATCTGAACGGGGAGGGGTTTGGGGCTTCTGCGATTGGGGAAGAAGGCGGACGAGGTGGAGAAGAGGAAGGGGAGGGGGAGGAGCAGCTCGAGGCGGCGCCGCCGCTGGGGGGGGGGGGGGCGAGCGTGATTCCGCGTTCATCGTTTTTTTTTATTTTTTATGTCTGAGCGATTTAAGAAATAGGGGGGGCCAGAGCGGGTTTAAGGGGGGAGATAAATTTTTTTTATTATATTTATTTATTTATTAATTATTTAATTTGCAAAGAGTTGACTTTTACTTACGACCCCTAAACGAGGCCCACCGCCTGTCGCCCATAGCGTTTTACCCCCATTCCGAACACAATGGGATATGTATCGTAGGTTGATTCGATCGTTTGAATCAGTTTCCGTTGAATTTACATTTAAATCATTATATTGAATTTTAAACGTACATTTCAAATTATCGGGGTCACATACTGTCTCTAAAAATTCAATAAAAATATTTTCTAGCTTCGTATTAACGATATGGTCCTAACAAAACTAGTTTCGTCGAATTCTGAGACCGTTAGAAAAATGGCCAATTTCCAGTCGATTAAAATCAACTGAAACTGGTCAAACGCGTTTTCCTTTGCCACGCTCACATATTGATTCGAAAAATTATGAAATTTGGAATCTAGCAATAATTCGACATCATGGACCCAACAAAACTGGTTTCGTCGAGATCCGAGGTCATTTGCAAAATGTCCATTTTTAAGGGCCTGAATTCCATAGCGACTATTCAGAATTTTCAACTGGACATATCTTTTGATTCCCGCTATGAAATTTTGATTTGTCGGATTCGTTGGAAAGATATTATCAATTAGATCCTATTATTTTTGGTTTCACTAAAATCCGGATTGTTTTGCACCCGGTACATTCAATTGAAGTTTGAAATCGAATTATCGAACTACCGCGCCATTTTCAATTCTATTTATAATTATATATAAATATTTATATTCTAACGACGACGCGTATAATATATACGTTCGAATTATATTCGAAATAAATTTCTCGTCGATATTATTTAAAATAATTCAATTTAAATATTCCAATTCAGCTAAAATTGCCAAAATAAAAATTTCAAACTGGCTCGCATTTTACGGGTTGTTACAATCTCCCCCACTTAAAACTTTTCGTCCCCGAAAAGGAACAAAGTCGAAAGTGGTTTGATTAATCAGCTCTACGCTCGATCTGACTTCCATTCTCCAACTCTTTAGTTTCTGAGAATTTTCAAATTTTCAAAAATTTGGCTAACACCCTAAATTTTCGAAAAATTTCGACATAACCTCCCCTGCACCGGGAGCATCGGGGAATTTCAAATAGCTTCCCCGGTCCTTCAGATCTCAAAAAGAAAAAGAAAAAGCTAAGCGGCTAGCCAATAGGCTCATAAAATCATCATCACCCAAACAAAACAGTAAATTATGTAGTAAACATGTACCTATTTGTCGGGCAAACAAATTTTATTCTCTGGCTCTAGCCTCCTTGCTATGACCTGTTCAATGTAAGTACAAGTATATGCAAGCAAATGCGACCAATTTTCAATACAGCTCAATATTTGATATAATTAGGCTAAATGGTTCAAAATTATCAAACAAATAAACAAACAACACAAACATCAATCAATTAGTGAATTTAACTTTTCAAATTGATAACTTTGATACTTAGTCAAAAATCAGATTTTTGATGCCAAATCACAACAATAAGCCCTATCTAATTTTTGGTTCTCACACCAGTCAATAGGAAATATATAGATATCACACCTTCGACACTCGAATATAAATGCTGATGATGATGCACCATCATCAATATCATCTTCGGGCGACTAGAGTGTGATGCTATATCTATCCAATATATTAAAACTCTGAATATACGTTTGCAAGGCGTATATGCAAATCTTTATATACTGGACTGTCCAACTCAATATAAATAGATAATCAAATACGAATAATTGATTTAAATTTTCAAAACAAAAATTTGTTTTCACTTTAAAAATTTACTCTTCACACTCGTTCTAGGATACTACTGATCCCATCTCTAACGAGTCATTCCCATTGGATTTTAATAATCCAATATCTGATGAATTCTTTCGTATGGTTCTAATGTGTCTTGATCTCTGAGCTTTGTAAACCAAAGCTCTGATACCAACTGTGACGGCTAGTTTTTTTCGCTCGGTCCGAACCAGTCGCTAAACCGACCCAGACCGTTCGAAACGCCCTATCGTTTGAGAACACGACAAAACAGAACGCATACAAAAGAACATTTCATTGTATATTACAACAATGCATCAGATTACAAGAATATACAGAGTAAAAATGAAAATTACACAGAGATATCAGAGATTTAAATTACATTTAAATACAACGCAGCGGAAAATAATACAATACACAACTAGAAGAGATATACGGATACAAAGCTTTCCGGATATCATTCCAGCTGTAAACCAGGATCCTGTGAATATAAATCTGCAAAAACCAAAACTACTAGCTGCCCGTGTCAAAATAAGGGCACCCAAAGTTTAGGTTAAAACAATAAACTCCAGGTCAGTCATGGGACTGGTGTGAGAACTAAAACAGTTATTAATCTTTATTTTAAATCATTAGTTAAATCAAGGGACCACGCCGTATAACACGGAACGGGTTTCCTCCCAAGAATACCAGTGCATAAGACAAACAGCGCAATGCTAAATAAAGAAAAATGAAGCTGTTATAAGACCCAGGTCCCATCACACAATGCAACGCAGCCGAGGATAGGGTTTTCCCTTATAACAGCCAAAGAATGCTTGATACGTTTAAAACAAATCGTTTGATACTATTATAAGTGAATAGTGTATAAAACAACTTCAAATCATAAGTATCAATCATAGGCGGCATGAGCGTCCCATGCCACTATGTCGCCATATATAGGTTTACAAATAAAACCGCAAATGTCACGTATTTGGAAATTGGATTTCCATCTATGAACCGAGGCAAAAGATAGTCCTCAACCGACTCGAGACTCTCTAGCCCGAGCCTCGGGATCAGAACGCATCAACCCTTTAGATCGTCAGGGCCGGTCCACCGATGTGGATTATTATGCCTGAACACTACGTTTCCCCACCCTATGGGGTGTAAGTGAGCCAACTAAATGACTCCATCGGTTCGAGAATGACCAATCAATCTGAGGCGCCTCGCAACAGCAACAACCACATAAGTCAAACTCGTCAGGGCGTGTAAAACCACTGACGCCACTTCTAGCTAGAAAGAAACGCAAGTCCTCCCTGATGTCCTCTCCCGTTTTTGGTTCATACCGGGTGTGAAACTCGCGAATTCACGTTACACAAAGTTGTGCCACACAGGCTGTGCTTTGATCATCACCACAAGACTTTGCTTTTCAACAGAAGCCTCGATCAATTGCCACTTAGGCATGCCACACAGGCAATTCACTCCATGCGTTTGATATCCATCAATATATAACCCCTGAGCTCGTACGTCTCAGAGAAGGGCGTTAAGCAAGAGAATAAATTCTCTGCCGCCAAACAGATATATATTTAATAGAGATCAATCACACAGACTAAATGTAACACCCCACCTCCGCTAGGGTCACTCGCGAAGGAATGCACTAGCTTTAGAGGGGCATTATTGGTAAACATGCACAGAAATATCACAAGACAGAACATATATAAATAGCGGAAGTAAAATCAAACTTTCATAACATGAATAAATAAGGTCTAAAGCCTTTTACATCAGAGTACATCAAAACCTGTCTTGCAAAAATAAAGAAGCATAAAAACCTTTTATAAATTATTCCCCAAGTAAAAACAGTAAAGTGGCCATAGCCAAGAGAAGTCCAAGCCATCCATGATGACCTTCAGGCAGAAGAAGTCCAAACTAAACAGCATTGTTTCCTCCCTGTAACCTGGGGGGGGGGAACGGAAGAAAAGAGGCGAAACAAAACGGGTCAGTCAAAAAGACTGAGTAAGTCCTATCTACTTCCAGTATAAAAACAGGTAAAGGTAACATGACATGCATAAACTGAAAGTAAACTTAAAGATGACTACAAGATAGATAAACTAAATCGGGGTAACGGGCTGAACTACTGTAGCAAGCTAAACTAAGGTATCGTGGTAAACCACGGTGTCATGATAAATCAAAGTATCACATCGTCAGATCTCTATCGGGTACATTATCCCAAGGTATCTACCCCGTCTAACATCCCACGGTATCTATTATGTATATTCTTCCTAGTTCTAACATGTATACTTGCTCTGCACCTCTCGTACTAGTATCCCTACCCGCGTCACGTGTAAACCATGAATGTCCCGTGCTCAAAGTCGTGTTATGGTCCATGTCAACCTAAGATCGCATATATAGGTTACTCAAATCATATGTTTCTTTCCATGTATATAAGTTCAGTCCTTTGCCGTACCTCGTACGGGCTTTCTCATGTCGTAATATCCTTGAAATCGTTTCGGACTGTCACCCTTGTTCTAGCTAGGCTCTTCCATAGGAATCATCGTTTAAACTACTAGGACTTACGCCACCTAGCACCACTAGGGATTACGCTTACTTATAGCACGCTTTCGTATTTCGGTTTGGGTTAAACCACCTAGGCCACTAGGGATTACGCTAACCCTCGACCGCGCCCTTTTCCCCGCATTCATCGTGAATCGTTTTTCTATAACTGTATGCACATGTATCACATCGTGCCATCCGAGTCCTGTCCCAGGGCAAAACAAGAAATACAGGACTCGGTCGGGAGCTTTAGATTTATCTGCCGATGTAGATACTAAGGTCTGCTTTTCTACACGTGGCTATGGTCCCACGAGACCCCTCCCTCAACTAGTGAAAGGCAACACAAGAGAAAATCTTGTATGAGAACTACACTCCGGCCAGCCCACATCCTACGGCCTACCTCACCCATAATTAGATATCAATTATGGTCTGTTGGGTGTTCCCTGCCTTTCCGTACGTATACGCTTGACTCAAGATGGTAGATGATCGACGAACTTGCTATCTCGGGCACCTGATGTATTCGCCGACTCACTGCTATCCACCCCAGTCTTTAGGTCGCTCGCATAGCAACCAAGGCATATTCTTGGTTCTTCTACCGCAGACCTCAACCTCTCGTGAGCCTAGTATAATGACCTGACAGCTCACAGAGGGATCCCAAGAATATCCTCACGTTCCCCGAAGCTGCTGCTTCGTTACCCAGTTCGTTGGAGCCTTTATCTAAATCAGATAGCCTGCTCCTTCACGCATACTTAAACGTTGACCTACCATATCGGGTTACTCACCTATCTAAGAAGTGGTCCAGATTTCCTCGACTAAGAATTATTACTTAGTTTCCCTTAACTAAGGTTTACCACTTAGCCTTATTTCCATTGCCCTTGTTAACTATGGTTATTTACCTAATCCTCCGAATTAGGGTTTATCTAATGGGTTAAATGTCACTTAAGTTCATAACTTAGCCCGTCCCCAAATCATGTCAAAATTGGCTAAGTACCCAAGTCCAAGACTTAACCCTACAGACCATGTGTCAAGTTGGTCAAGTATATCGAGCAATCCATGACTTAACCTCGTCTAATTATCAATTTAGATTGGTTAAGTATATATTAATTTGACCCTATCAAATTACCGAGTCAAATCGGTCAAGCGTATTCAAAACGATTCGTGACTTAGCCTTATCATGTTTTCACGTTAGATCGGTTAAGTATAGGTTAACTTAACCTCATCAACTCCTCGTGTTAAATTAGTTAAGTGTTTAACTAAACCCCATTAAATTACCAAGTGGGATTAATTAAGTCTAGGCTAACTTAACCCCATCCGATTACCATGTTTAGATTAGTTAAGCTTA
Organism: Allium sativum; assembly: GCA_030737875.1. Taxonomy (NCBI): domain Eukaryota; kingdom Viridiplantae; phylum Streptophyta; class Magnoliopsida; order Asparagales; family Amaryllidaceae; genus Allium; species Allium sativum. The sequence continues at coordinate 569,309,229 of CM060922.1, forward strand.
ATCTTAACCCCGTCCATCAACTGTATTGTACGGTTAAGTGTCACTAAGAAAATTTACTTAACCCTATCACGTTATCGTGTTGGATTGATTAAGTGTTGGTTAACTTAATCTCGTCCACTAGTCGTATATATAAAAAAATGGTCAAGTGTCATTAGGCAAATCAAGTTACTTAACCTACCCAAGCTTATCATGTTTTGTTAAGTATCATTAGCCTAATCAAATTACTTAACTCATTTGTCCATATCATATTTGGTTAAGCCTCATTAATCAAATTAACTTAACCCTATTATGTGGCATTAATTTAATTAATGCACCCTCAACCTCTCACATTAGACCTTGTTGTGGTTACTAGTTAAGCCGGGCGGGTCCGGGTAGATTTACACCACAACCTAGTCTAACCTCGGGTCTTAAGCGCGACATGACCAACTTCTCACATTGGGTCCTATTGTTTGCAACTACTAGTTAGGCCGGTCGGTTCCGGGTAGTTTTACGTTGCAAACTCAACCCAACCTCGAGTTGGCCACACTCATATTATCTAAGTTCATCATGTTTCCAAAACATGTTACAAGTTTCCGAGCATTTGGGTAGACCTAACTTAATAGGTAAATTCCCAAAGGGTAGACCTAACTTAATAGGTAAATTCCCAAGCTCATGTTTATCTAACTACCCAAATCGTGCTTTCCCAACGCAAGCAAATCGAGTCAACATAGTAAGGATACTATGCCACATATTGGTCACAAACCATGCATGATGCCAAAAAGGGCTTGGCTTCCACATGCATAACATCGTAAAGGGATTGGCCATAAACATGCATAGTGTCATAAGGTAATTTTGGCCACAAACATGCATATTATCACAAAGGGTTTGGCCATAATCATGCATAGTCTCATAAAGGACTTGGCCACAAACTTGCATGATAGCATAAAAGGGTTTGAGTTCATAAACATGCATAAGCCCCAAAATCTCGTCTTGGCCAATGTTTCCCAGGTAAAATGGTTCCTAAAGGTTCATGCTAGCATTTCATGCATAAAGATCCAAACTTGCAAGTTAAACTAGGTTATGCATAGCATGAGAGGCATGATTAAGTCACTCACATGGCCTAAAATCATAAATATGAACACAAGAGGCATGGTAAGGTTCATATGGATTCGCATAATCATGTTTAGCCTCATTTTATCCCATGTCAACATTAAAATACCGTTTTGACCCAAAAGTAGCTAGAACTTACATAGTTAGGCCTAGGCAAAGAAGCATGAATCATCTTGGCTAAGAAAGGTGCCCCCTTTGTTGAAGAATCGTCATGGAACTCGCATAGCAACGTTGATTTGGCCTTGATTTGGTGTAGCAAGCTTGCACCTTTTGATTTGAACTTGATTTGAGTGCATAGGCTCTAGGGATTTGAGATGGAGGCCATGATCAATGTTGATTTTGGCAGCACTTAGTTGCTAGGTTTTATTTTTAGTGATTTAGATTAGATTTAGGGTCTTTTTATAGAGATTAAGATAGTTTTAGGCCATAGGATTAGATCTAGGGTTAATCTAGACCACAGAAATCGTCACAGGCCCATCAGACCAGACCAAGACTGCATCCAGGTGCACCAGGCCACCAAAACACGGCGTTGTGTTTTTGGGCCCAGTCGACACCCAAGTCGACAGCCCTGTCGACTTGGGGTCCAGGGGTGTCGACAGCCCTGTCGACTCCCCTGTCGACATGGGCTTTGGCGGGAAAATTCCCGCCTGGCCCCATTTCTGATTTCCAAAACTGTTTCCGAAATTCAAATTTTCAGAAATCTTCTTTGGGCCTTAAACGGGTCATACGGACTCCGATTCTCGAAAACTCGGACTCTTTTTCTCGTATTTTTCCGAGACGAACGCAATGGCATAGCCCGTTTTACTTGATTCCGAATTTAAAATTAAATTCCGCCTTGATTCTCGTTTTAACATGTTGTTGAAATGCGGGTTGTTACATTCTCCCCACCTTTTAGGATTTCGTCCCCGAAATCTCCAAGTTAGGAAGAACATATCCTACCATCCATCATCCATCTACTCAAAACATCATCCACAAGCAACCATTGTCCTTAGATGATTTCTAATGTCATATGAATATATGCAAAACGTGTGTGTACATGTTCCTTAGTTAATGCTAATGATCAGGCCTGAAAAATCTTTTGAATGCAAAAATATGTTTAGTGCCATGAATCCAACATGTATGCAAATAGTCCTAGTCATATAGATACTATATGCGTGCACAAACATTCATCCATATGCAACGTCCACATGGTAACACATTCAATTTCATCCATAACAAGTATAAATACTCGTGCATATGCAATATGAAATGTGACCGAGTCGAGCTAATATCTAATGTAAATTCGCGCATCCACGAGCAACCACTTGCAACCATTTGCAACTATATCAACCATAACTTGTTTCAAATACATGTTTACATCCATAGGGTTCTACCTAAGATTCCCTGAAACAGGATCGAGAAGATAAACAGGACAAACTCCTTACGGGGTTTGTAACAGAAAATGGGACCGAGAGGATGCCCACAAAAGATAGCCTACAAGTAAGCTCTACAGAAAACAGGGATCAACGATATACTCCCAAAAAGAGATATCATGCGTGTATCTAGTCTTTGACCCTCAAAGTCGTCTTTCAACTTCGCGATTTTGTAGCTTCTTATTCCTGTTTCCATAACATGGGCAGGAACTCATTTCTTCGTCGCCTCTCGTTCCACTTGCACTTATCTTTTTCCTAGAATACTTGGCGCAAATATGACTGCGTACTCATGATCTCATGCAAGCTTTCCGAAATTCACTAGTGAATCTCGGACCTCGTACCACAGGGTATTTCTCGTAGAAGAACTTCCTCTTGAAAGTAAACAGATGCCAACCAGGTTATCAAGCGCACTTACTAGGGTGATCTCTATAACCCATGCATAAATGAAGTAAACCGTCCGTCTTATCGGCGAATTCCATTCAAACGGATTACCAACAACTGCATCCTGGGATTCTAGGTAACTAGCCATGATAGGGCCAAAAAAGGTTACACAAGACCAAGATGAGTCGAGAATCTAACTACCCTCTTTCCAAAACCGAGAATGGCACCCCTTGCTGGATAACCACTTCATCCCTAGAATCCATCCATAGCTTATAAACATAAGCATTATTTCCAAGCTCAACACTTGATATAGACATTCTCAAATCCAAACAAGCCATGAGTAAATGGACCGATCTTCCAATAGGACTTGAGACAAAAGCGGGATTCTCTACTACGCTAGTACTAAGGTGCAGAGACTCAACTATCGAAGCGGACTTAAAAGATGCGGTGATCAAAACAAAGTCCCGACAGGATGATAGAGAAGAAAAGCTAAACCTTTGACACGATCGTTATCCTCCTTCTGAGGTACCCTAGAAATGAGAGCATACTATTGCCCTTCGAATGATCTTGTCCCTGTTCCATGATACTTAACTATCCATCCCGTTTCACCATGCCGAAGGTACTCTCTCACCATGGGTTTCATGGTTCATCTTCCTCCCTCCCTTGAGGACTAAGCCATACCAACAAGTTGCTCATCCTTAAGCTCGTATCCTTTATCCTCTTCCTTACTATCCTTTCTTATAACGCGGCCACTGGTCTCTCGAGAACCACCTCCATCGTAAGGAAAACATTTTCGTAGGTAGAAAAGACTAGTCGCAGTTAAAACTACTGTGACTACAGATGGAGGAAAGAAAGGAAAAGAGATTAAATCAAGGAAACAAGGATGATGCTAATGGCCTTTGGGGAATAGCCTTTTTCTTTTTAAAAGAAAATTTTTCTGAAAAATGCTTCTTTGTAAACGGTTTTTCAAATAATTTTCAGAAGGTCTTTAAAAACTTTTGCCCAGTCTGGTAACCTTCTACTCTGATACCAAATGTAACACCCCACCTCCGCTAGGGTCACTCGCGAAGGAATGCACTAGCTTTAGAGGGGCATTATTGGTAAACATGCACAGAAATATCACAAGACAGAACATATATAAATAGCGGAAGTAAAATCAAACTTTCATAACATGAATAAATAAGGTCTAAAGCCTTTTACATCAGAGTACATCAAAACCTGTCTTGCAAAAATAAAGAAGCATAAAAACCTTTTATAAATTATTCCCCAAGTAAAAACAGTAAAGTGGCCATAGCCAAGAGAAGTCCAAGCCATCCATGATGACCTTCAGGCAGAAGAAGTCCAAACTAAACAGCATTGTTTCCTCCCTGTAACCTGGGGGGGGGGAAACGGAAGAAAAGAGGCGAAACAAAACGGGTCAGTCAAAAAGACTGAGTAAGTCCTATCTACTTCCAGTATAAAAACAGGTAAAGGTAACATGACATGCATAAACTGAAAGTAAACTTAAAGATGACTACAAGATAGATAAACTAAATCGGGGTAACGGGCTGAACTACTGTAGCAAGCTAAACTAAGGTATCGTGGTAAACCACGGTGTCATGATAAATCAAAGTATCACATCGTCAGATCTCTATCGGGTACATTATCCCAAGGTATCTACCCCGTCTAACATCCCACGGTATCTATTATGTATATTCTTCCTAGTTCTAACATGTATACTTGCTCTGCACCTCTCGTACTAGTATCCCTACCCGCGTCACGTGTAAACCATGAATGTCCCGTGCTCAAAGTCGTGTTATGGTCCATGTCAACCTAAGATCGCATATATAGGTTACTCAAATCATATGTTTCTTTCCATGTATATAAGTTCAGTCCTTTGCCGTACCTCGTACGGGCTTTCTCATGTCGTAATATCCTTGAAATCGTTTCGGACTGTCACCCTTGTTCTAGCTAGGCTCTTCCATAGGAATCATCGTTTAAACTACTAGGACTTACGCCACCTAGCACCACTAGGGATTACGCTTACTTATAGCACGCTTTCGTATTTCGGTTTGGGTTAAACCACCTAGGCCACTAGGGATTACGCTAACCCTCGACCGCGCCCTTTTCCCCGCATTCATCGTGAATCGTTTTTCTATAACTGTATGCACATGTATCACATCGTGCCATCCGAGTCCTGTCCCAGGGCAAAACAAGAAATACAGGACTCGGTCGGGAGCTTTAGATTTATCTGCCGATGTAGATACTAAGGTCTGCTTTTCTACACGTGGCTATGGTCCCACGAGACCCCTCCCTCAACTAGTGAAAGGCAACACAAGAGAAAATCTTGTATGAGAACTACACTCCGGCCAGCCCACATCCTACGGCCTACCTCACCCATAATTAGATAGCAATTATGGTCTGTTGGGTGTTCCCTGCCTTTCCGTACGTATACGCTTGACTCAAGATGGTAGATGATCGACGAACTTGCTATCTCGGGCACCTGATGTATTCGCCGACTCACTGCTATCCACCCCAGTCTTTAGGTCGCTCGCATAGCAACCAAGGCATATTCTTGGTTCTTCTACCGCAGACCTCAACCTCTCGTGAGCCTAGTATAATGACCTGACAGCTCACAGAGGGATCCCAAGAATATCCTCACGTTCCCCGAAGCTGCTGCTTCGTTACCCAGTTCGTTGGAGCCTTTATCTAAATCAGATAGCCTGCTCCTTCACGCATACTTAAACGTTGACCTACCATATCGGGTTACTCACCTATCTAAGAAGTGGTCCAGATTTCCTCGACTAAGAATTATTACTTAGTTTCCCTTAACTAAGGTTTACCACTTAGCCTTATTTCCATTGCCCTTGTTAACTATGGTTATTTACCTAATCCTCCGAATTAGGGTTTATCTAATGGGTTAAATGTCACTTAAGTTCATAACTTAGCCCGTCCCCAAATCATGTCAAAATTGGCTAAGTACCCAAGTCCAAGACTTAACCCTACAGACCATGTGTCAAGTTGGTCAAGTATATCGAGCAATCCATGACTTAACCTCGTCTAATTATCAATTTAGATTGGTTAAGTATATATTAATTTGACCCTATCAAATTACCGAGTCAAATCGGTCAAGCGTATTCAAAACGATTCGTGACTTAGCCTTATCATGTTTTCACGTTAGATCGGTTAAGTATAGGTTAACTTAACCTCATCAACTCCTCGTGTTAAATTAGTTAAGTGTTTAACTTAACCCCATTAAATTACCAAGTGGGATTAATTAAGTCTAGGCTAACTTAACCCCATCCGATTACCATGTTTAGATTAGTTAAGCTTAATCTTAACCCCGTCCATCAACTGTATTGTACGGTTAAGTGTCACTAAGAAAATTTACTTAACCCTATCACGTTATCGTGTTGGATTGATTAAGTGTTGGTTAACTTAATCTCGTCCACTAGTCGTATATATAAAAAAATGGTCAAGTGTCATTAGGCAAATCAAGTTACTTAACCTACCCAAGCTTATCATGTTTTGTTAAGTATCATTAGCCTAATCAAATTACTTAACTCATTTGTCCATATCATATTTGGTTAAGCCTCATTAATCAAATTAACTTAACCCTATTATGTGGCATTAATTTAATTAATGCACCCTCAACCTCTCACATTAGACCTTGTTGTGGTTACTAGTTAAGCCGGGCGGGTCCGGGTAGATTTACACCACAACCTAGTCTAACCTCGGGTCTTAAGCGCGACATGACCAACTTCTCACATTGGGTCCTATTGTTTGCAACTACTAGTTAGGCCGGTCGGTTCCGGGTAGTTTTACGTTGCAAACTCAACCCAACCTCGAGTTGGCCACACTCATATTATCTAAGTTCATCATGTTTCCAAAACATTTTACAAGTTTCCGAGCATTTGGGTAGACCTAACTTAATAGGTAAATTCCCAAAGGGTAGACCTAACTTAATAGGTAAATTCCCAAGCTCATGTTTATCTAACTACCCAAATCGTGCTTTCCCAACGCAAGCAAATCGAGTCAACATAGTAAGGATACTATGCCACATATTGGTCACAAACCATGCATGATGCCAAAAAGGGCTTGGCTTCCACATGCATAACATCGTAAAGGGATTGGCCATAAACATGCATAGTGTCATAAGGTAATTTTGGCCACAAACATGCATATTATCACAAAGGGTTTGGCCATAATCATGCATAGTCTCATAAAGGACTTGGCCACAAACTTGCATGATAGCATAAAAGGGTTTGAGTTCATAAACATGCATAAGCCCCAAAATCTCGTCTTGGCCAATGTTTCCCAGGTAAAATGGTTCCTAAAGGTTCATGCTAGCATTTCATGCATAAAGATCCAAACTTGCAAGTTAAACTAGGTTATGCATAGCATGAGAGGCATGATTAAGTCACTCACATGGCCTAAAATCATAAATATGAACACAAGAGGCATGGTAAGGTTCATATGGATTCGCATAATCATGTTTAGCCTCATTTTATCCCATGTCAACATTAAAATACCGTTTTGACCCAAAAGTAGCTAGAACTTACATAGTTAGGCCTAGGCAAAGAAGCATGAATCATCTTGGCTAAGAAAGGTGCCCCCTTTGTTGAAGAATCGTCATGGAACTCGCATAGCAACGTTGATTTGGCCTTGATTTGGTGTAGCAAGCTTGCACCTTTTGATTTGAACTTGATTTGAGTGCATAGGCTCTAGGGATTTGAGATGGAGGCCATGATCAATGTTGATTTTGGCAGCACTTAGTTGCTAGGTTTTATTTTTAGTGATTTAGATTAGATTTAGGGTCTTTTTATAGAGATTAAGATAGTTTTAGGCCATAGGATTAGATCTAGGGTTAATCTAGACCACAGAAATCGTCACAGGCCCATCAGACCAGACCAAGACTGCATCCAGGTGCACCAGGCCACCAAAACACGGCGTTGTGTTTTTGGGCCCAGTCGACACCCAAGTCGACAGCCCTGTCGACTTGGGGTCCAGGGGTGTCGACAGCCCTGTCGACTCCCCTGTCGACATGGGCTTTGGCGGGAAAATTCCCGCCTGGCCCCATTTCTGATTTCCAAAACTGTTTCCGAAATTCAAATTTTCAGAAATCTTCTTTGGGCCTTAAACGGGTCATACGGACTCCGATTCTCGAAAACTCGGACTCTATTTCGCGTATTTTTCCGAGACGAACGCAATGGCATAGCCCGTTTTACTTGATTCCGAATTTAAAATTAAATTCCGCCTTGATTCTCGTTTTAACATGTTGTTGAAATGCGGGTTGTTACACTAAAATCCAATGTCAGACACACAGTCCATTTACAAGTCCGTTCTGGGTCTGAACGAAACCGGAGGCACCTAGTACCTCGCATATCCATCGATCTCCAAGTACGTCTGGACGATCAGAAACTGTTTCCATCTTCTTGGGTGTACAGCCCAATCAAGATCATCAGTAATCACCCAAACGACGTGAAGACTTCTGGTCTTCGACCACCGTCTTCATCTTCGACACCACGTCGAATCAGTTATTCAGAATGGGATAAACCCGGTCTTTCTGAATAACTCGCGTATATATTATAAAAGTGTTACACAAACACAACATACGCCTCATTCCAATTCAGAATATTCTTTTATTCAAATATTCCTATACTTTGGGAAAAGTTCCCATTAATTTTATCCAAGATAAATTCTTTAAATTTATTCTTTAATCTCCTTTGAATATCAATTCAAACTAGTCGGGATTAGCGAACCACACCGAAGTAATCATTTATTTTATTTCCCAATCCCAACCTATTCATCCCATGAAGTAAAACTGGTAATACTTCATATCTAACACCACAGTGTTATCGGTAAATTCAATTACCATTTCACGTTCAAATCTAATTAAAGATTTAACCATCGCCTGGAGCAAAACCGGTGATACTCCATTTTCGATCATTTCAATCTAATTAAAGATTCATTAAAACTCCATTTAGTTTTAATCTTTAACTGGGTTAAAGAATCAGTGTCATTTAAAACACGGTTAACGATAAACCCAAAATCACATTCCATTAATTATCGGGTTAAAGAACAAGTGTGATTTAAAACATTGTTCACGATAAACCCAAAAATCAATACCAATTCAATTCCAATTAAATATTATTTAATTGGCACACTTCATTAAATCTAAATAAAAAGATTTAATCTTTTCTCAACTGGGTTCAAGAACAGTGTTAGTGAAGACACCATTCACGACAAACCCAAATCACATTTGATATTCAATACAAGGCTCTGAATAGAAAATATACCGGCTTATATTCAATATCAAATTCTACAACTAACAAATGTCGTATTGGAAATAACGATATCAATATATCTTTCAAATTTCCGTAACAACATCCGTATAATCACGAATTCCAACATCGAAATATTCCGAAGACAATTTCGATTCAAATCCACTCCAATGCAATCATTGGAAATTCTGGTTATTTTTAAAACCCTTTTTAAATTCAATTTATTTATTCAAAAATAAATAGAATTATAATTCTAGTTCAAAACCAGCTCATTTCGATAAAAATCTATTTTTATCTTTTCAAATATGGAGCTTTTCATCCCAAATCTTCACAAATCATTTCTTATGATTTTACACAAATTATTACTATTTTTAATAATTTTATCAAGGCCCGTACAGTCGATTTCCATCAACGGCCATCGAACTGCACTTACAGCGACCTTTTTCGAATTTGATTTGGACGTATCTCCAAATCCAACCGTTAGATTTCTAATTTCTAATATTCTTTAGAAAGCTCTTTTCGATACGAACCCAACGGTTCCGGTTTTAGGAGAATCCGACGGTTGGATCTCCCGCAATGTCAGTTTGAAATAAATGGTCGAAATTCACGAACTGCCGCGGCGCGGCGCGTTCTATTCAGGCCATTATATTATATATATAATATATATAATATATATTTCGTCGATTTCTATTTAAAACGAATTATATAAATAGTTTTGAATTCGTTTCAAAAACATTTTCAACTTCCATTTCGATTCAAATCAAAATTGAATTCTTCTTTATAAATTCGTTTTAAAATTCCTTTCTATTCAATTCAAATTTCAATTCAATTTGAATTCATTTCAATTCGCTTTCAATTCAATTCGAATTCGTTTTCAGTTCAATTCATTTCGAAATCGTTTTCAATTCAATTCATTTCGAAATCGCTTTCAATTCAATTCATTTCGAAATCGTTTTCAATTCAATTCATTTCGAAATCGTTTTCAATTCAATTCATTTCGAAATCGTTGATTTCGAAATCACTTTTCAATATTCATTTTGAAATCGATATAAATTTCGTTCACGTCAAAATGGCGTCAATCTAATCAACACGGCTTCATATATTGATATTTTCAAATATTCTATTTCAAATATTTCTTTTTCAAAATATTTCGTTCAACACATGACCAATCTCAATGGATGAGTACTGTCAACACATGAACCTTTATTTTATATTATTCTTTATTTTTCAAATTGGAATGAGGCCCAATCAATTACTATATAACATTAATTATATGGATTTTCATACAACACATGTATATAATAGCATTGAAAAATAATCAACCATCAACCAAAGTGCACTACACTGTATAAGCATCAAATATAAATATCTAACGCTTATAACAGCCTGTCAATCAATCGATCGACATATTTAATCAATCAGGATGAGTGAACTTCAAATTTCATCCCAACACCCGTGTGGGGTTTCAAACAATCAAACAAATATTTTATTCGTGCAGTTGGGCGATGTGTAAAATTTATCGTCCCAATCAATGTCCTTCAAATGGGTGTACATAAACAAACCGTCTGGTTTGTAAATGAATATTTATTTATTCACATTCACGTTAAAAATTATATTTTTAACGATAAAACATTTTATTCCAACATATGAATTTCTATTAAGTTCATTCTTTAAATAAAATGATATTTTTATTTTTCTAACACATTTTAGAAAATTTCGGCGGCATAACGGCACGATACTAGAAACGGGACGAGGCCTAGCCTTATCCCCGGTCTAGTGAAGGCCCACGCCATTCACACATCAATCATATCAATTTCATTTCACCAAACGATTCAAATCAACTCAAACAATCTAACTAACAACACAGCCAAACAAACAAGTCCATGGTCTGTGGACGATTGTGTCGGGTGCTACTAAGCACCGTCTGCATCCTAGTATATATATATATAACTAGAAAAATAAATTGAAAGGTGAGAAATTCTCACATATAGCTATCCTAGCTCCACGGCACTTCATTGATAGAAATCTTCTTCGTTCTCGCCTTTTTGTTACCTTCGTTGCCCGCTTTCACTACCTATGTAAAAATCGAATTTTTACTTCGCTATTCAATATATAAAAATCCTATTTTTATTTCTAAGTTCAACACATAAAAATCCTATTTTTAACTCGAAGTTCAATATATAAAAATCCCATTTTTATTATGCTATATAGATAAAAATTATATTTTCATCACGCTATTTTCTATATAAAGTTTCCGCCTTTTCAAAAATAGATCTTTCACCTTTATAAAAATATGGATTTTGCCTTTTCAAATTTAAAGATTTCGCCTTTATAAAAATATCGCCTTATCATGTTTTAACATCTATATCTCATAAAGATTATATTTTTATAATTCCTACTATGCAAAGATCATATTTTTATCTTTCTGCAATATAAAAGATTATATTTTTACTACTTTACAACATAAATATAAACCAGTTTTTTTTTTTTAAGGTAAATAAAAAATCAGTTTTTAAAATAAACAAAATTCAGTTTTTAAAATAAACAAAATACAGTTTTTAAAATAAACAAAATACAGTTTTTAAAATAAACAAAATACAGTTTTTAAAATAAACAAAATACAGTTTTTAAAATAAACAAAATACAGTTATTAAAATAAACAAAATACAGTTTTTAAAATAAACAAAATACAGTTTTTAAAATAAACAAAATACAGTTTTTAAAATAAACAAAATACAGTTTTTAAAATAAACAAAATACAGTTTTTAATAATTAAATAAAATTCTGTTTTTAACATCACATAAAGTTTTACAGATAAATGAAAATAAGTAAATAAAATAAAAGGGGATGGAAGCTTACAGTGTTCGACGACTGGGGGGGCGGTTTTTGCTTGGCGGCGGAGCTGAAAGGGGGGGGGGGGCGGAGGTTGGTGGCGCTCGACGTGGAGGAGGGCGCAGCAGGGTAGAAGCTCGGCGATCTGAACGGGGAGGGGTTTGGGGCTTCTGCGATTGGGGAAGAAGGCGGACGAGGTGGAGAAGAGGAAGGGGAGGGGGAGGAGCAGCTCGAGGCGGCGCCGCCGCTGGGGGGGGGGGGGAGCGCGATTCCGCGTTCATCGTTTTTTTTTTTATGTCTGAGCGATTTAAGAAATAGGGGGGCCAGAGCGGGTTTAAGGGGGGAGATAAATTTTTTTTATTATATTTATTTATTTATTAATTATTTAATTTGCAAAGAGTTGACTTTTACTTACGACCCCTAAACGAGGCCCACCGCCTGTCGCCCATAGCGTTTTACCCCCATTTCGAACACAATGGGATATGTATCGTAGGTTGATTCGATCGTTTGAATCAGTTTCCGTTGAATTTACATTTAAATCATTATATTGAATTTTAAACGTACATTTCAAATTACCGGGGTCACATACTGTCTCTAAAAATTCAATAAAAATATTTTCTAGCTTCGTATTAACGATATGGTCCTAACAAAACTAGTTTCGTCGAATTCTGAGACCGTTAGAAAAATGGCCAATTTCCAGTCGATTAAAATCAACTGAAACTGGTCAAACGCGTTTTCCTTTGCCACGCTCACATATTGATTCGAAAAATTATGAAATTTGGAATCTAGCAATAATTCGACATCACGGACCCAAAAAACTGGTTTCGTCGAGATCCGAGGTCATTTGCAAAATGTCCATTTTTAAGGGCCTGAATTCCATAGCGACTATTCAGAATTTTCAACTGGACATATCTTTTGATTCCCGCTATGAAATTTTGATTTATCAGATTCGTTGGAAAGATATTATCAATTAGATCCTATTATTTTTGGTTTCACTAAAATCCGGATTGTTTTGCACCCGGTACATTCAATTGAAGTTTGAAATCGAATTATCGAACTACCGCGCCATTTTCAATTCTATTTATAATTATATATAAATATTTATATTCTAACGACGACGCGTATAATATATACGTTCGAATTATATTCGAAATAAATTTCTCGTCGATATTATTTAAAATAATTCAATTTAAATATTCAAATTCAGCTAAAATTGCCAAAATAAAAATTTCAAACTGGCTCGCATTTTACGGGTTGTTACAAGCCTGCTCCATAGTGGGAGGTGCGCGTGCGCGTATTCACACACACGCACACACACACACACGCACATATATATATATATATATATATATAGAGTTGGAGAGGCACGTACAGCCTTATCTGAGGGAAGATTCCCGATATTTGGTGGCATACTTGTTTGTATGCATTGTTATGTTTTAGAATTCATATTTCCAAACGATTTGGTTTGAGATCCCAAAGTGAAATCAACTTTGATATAAAATCTAGATATGTATTTCAAATGATTTGAAATAGAAATCCGGAAATAAAGTCCAAAGGAATCATTTCTATAAATTGAATTGGATTTGGAAAATCTAAATGTGATGATAATCCAAAATGGGTAGATTGGGATATTGCATGTTGATTGATTCATAGTAGATCCATATCTATAATACTAATTGTTGTTTATACACTGGCATTCATGAGGGTAAACCCGTTCCACGTTAGCGGCGTGGTCCTGTGATTTGCTTTATCATTTATATAAGTTCATTTTAAATGTAGAGTTTCTCACACCAGTCCCATGACTGACCTGTAGTTTGTTTTCTCTTGCAAACTCGGGTTCCCCTATTTCCACATGGGCAGTCGAGTGGGTTATTTTGCAGATATCTATTTATTGAGCAGGATTCTGGATTGAAGCTTAAAGTTGTTTCCAGGCATTGATAGTCTTCCGCCGTGTTAGTTTATTTGTTTTCCGGCTTGCATTGTATTACATTTATTGTAAATTAATCTTCCACTGTATTATATTTTGATATACTCCGATATATTCTGTACTCTGATGTAACGTTATTATGATGTTTATAAAAGTCTTCTGTTATTTTTTCTGATGTGTTGTATGCCTAGAGTTAGCGTATGCGAGGTTCGAACAGTCTTGGTCGGTTTAGCGATCAATTAATTCCGAGCGAAATTCGTATCGTTACATCAAATCTCTAAATCGCTATTTTAAATAATTAGATAAATTAATTATTATACCGTGAAAATATGGGATGTTACATCAAAAAACCAAGTGGGTTGCCAAACAGGCCCATAAAAATCTCATGCTCAATTAAAATATAAACTTGTACCTTTTTGTTGGTCATTCAACTCTGTCTCTTTTATTCACCATCAAATCAGCATATACCCATGCATTCCCAACTTTGATATTCAATCACTTTATCCTCAAGCCAAATCATTCGCATATGGCCAAGCCAAATTCCAGTTCCAATCTGAATTCCAAATTCTTACTCGACAATCCAATTCTGTTCCCGATTATCTCTAATCCAATCCAATTTTTATTTAACTTAGTTTAAGTTAAATTCTAATTTATTTATTCACCTCTAGCATTTCCATCTATTTAACTTTATAAGTTAAATTTAAATTTCAGAATTCAAATTCCTGGGTTCTATTTCAAGTCAGATTAAAATAATATATATTTACAAATAGTAATTGCAATTCAAAACCATTGAATTTTTGACAATTTGATACCTCAAAACAATTTAAATTAAAATATTTGGTAGAAACCTGTCACTTAGAAACTTGAAAATGAACACCGATGATGTCTAGATCATCGTCGAAATTATTTTCCAGCAATCGAAGTGAGTTCAATAATATATCAATTTCAAAACTTATTCTTAAACACTTCCATTTTGAAATTACTTCAAAATATGCTTCATAATGCTTGGGAAACATTTCAAAATCTCCCAGTATTTAAATTTTCATATATTAAATCCAAAATTCATTTTCAAACAACTTTTCTAAGTTTTTGGGATTTTAATTCCCAATTCTGTTTTAAATCCAGATTTAACCCATCAAATTTTATATATTATACTTATACGAATTCTGATTGGTTATTTATAACCATCTCAATCATAATCTTATTCGATTATAATTACAAACAACACATATAATATATTATAATATTTCCAATATTTATAATTTCTTTATATCAACATATATTTTGGGTAATATTATTTTATTTACCCTCTTACAAAAACATACTGTGTCAATTCATCGTATTCAAGCGTTTAGAAATTCATATCGACATTGTGGTGCCCCAACTTCGACTAGCATTCATAAGCCACTCGAACAATAAATCTCCATAATATAAAACCATTATGATATAATCTACAAATACGCACTCTCGTATATATACACTCCACTTAATCTAGGGTATTACTAACCCCATCTCTATCGTGTTTCGCCACAGAGCCAAGGTAATCACCTAACCTTCAACTCCAATACAACTGTAACGACCCAAGGATTTTCGATCCCGAAAATCGACATAAAACAACAAGTCGACTATTCAAGCATCAGAAATACCTGATCAATAATAGATAGAAGTTAGAGGGTGAGAAATAGAAAGAAAGAAAGTTAGAACATAAGAAGAAGAAGAACACAACTGAACAGAACCAGAGTAAACACGAATCTCACAGCGAAATGAATAAAATATATTATATAACATAGCATTGAAATACAAAACTGTATATGTACTTACATGCATCATTAGAGCACATCACATATATATCACAGCGGAAATAACTATATATATATATATATATATATATATATATATATAACTCTGAAGCCTCCTGCTCCGAGCACCTCCAAGTATATCTGTAAAATCCCGACTACTTGACAGCCCTTACAAATTTGGGCACCCAAGAGTTTAGGGTAAACAAAACAAAATAAACTCTGGGTCAGTCATGGGACTGGAGTGAATAAACTCCAACCATTCGGTTAAAATTTTCAAAATCCTTTCAGAAAAAATGATAATCGTAATACTGATCCACACATAAACAAGGATGGTTTTTACCTTACTATAACCCCAACAACGTTTTCAAAATCAGTACTATTCTGGTATTATAATAGCGTCTAATACAAGTAAATAACGATCGAGCAGTACACTTGCCTCTCACGTTCTACATACATAATATACAATCAAAAACCATGGGCTATTATTGGAGATTGGATTTCCCACTATGATAAGGTATGGAGACACCTTCCGATCAGTGTACTCTAGAGGGGATACACTGGAGTTCAACAAGAACATCTTGCAACTCAGCTACACATAACTGGCCATTCATTTCCCTTGAATGTTCCAAATATATTGCCACCTTACGGTTGATATACCAATACAACCATTCCCGGGAGATATAGAAGCGAAAAGAAGAACAAAAAAATATATTCTCTAGATGTGACAATATACCCTAATTGGGTGCGACCCACTTAGCCATGTTGCCTGCTCGATTTTTGTCATTTCCCGGTTAATGAGGCTTGAGGTCAACGTATTTTTTGAAACATCTGGACACCTTCACTTTGAATGCCACATCATCAAACCGCCAAATCACAAATTGATTTCCCAAAAAATATCACGAGTATAAAGCTAAGAGGAACAAATTCCTCCGCCACCAAACGTGAATATGTTTAAAGAGATCAACTTATGTGATCTATTAGATAAACGTTGTCAAACATTCGTCCATTCAAGTTGTCCAGGTTTGGTGTAACAACCCAAAATTTCTGAACATATATAATTTTTTTATTTTAGCTATTTAATTGGATGTTGAATATTTAAAATGATTTATTTTAAATAATAACGACTAAAAATTTATTTTAAATGAAGTTAGAACAAATAAATTATTTTAATTATAAAACGAGCTTGAAATGGCACGGTAGCTTGAAAATTAGATTTTAAATTTCAAGTGAATGTATAGAATTCAACATAAATTGGATTTCAGTAAAACCAGAAATATTTGAATCTTTTTAGCTATATCTTCCTAATGAATGAAAGAAACTGAGAGTTCACTTTATAAATAGAAAGTTATGTCCAGTTTAAAATTTAAAATAGTCGCTATGGAAATTATATATTTTTTAATATAATATACAGCCCTTAAATATAGTTATTTTGCAAACGGCCACCATTTTCGACGAAACCACTTTTGTTGGATCCGGAATGCAAAATTATTGTTATGTCTCAAATTTCATAATTTTTGGATTTAATATGTGAGCGTGGTGAATGTAAAAGTGTTTTGTCAATTTCAATTGAATTGGATCGACCAGAAAATGGCCATTTTTCAAACGGCTCCAAATTTTATGAAATTAGTTTTGTTAGGATCATATGGTCAAAACATAGCTAGATTTATTTTTCTGTAATTTTTGGAGTCAGTATGTGGCCCTGGTAAATTAAAATGTACGTTTAAATTCAATATATATTGATTTATATTTTAATTTTGATAAAAACTAATTGAAATTGAAGAATTGGCTTACGAAACATATCCTATTATGTCTGGAATGGGGTATTTAGCCAGGGGCAATAGTCGTTGGGTTTGATTTGGAGTTTGTGAAGTTAAACAACTAATTTACGAAATAAATAATAATTAAAATATATAAATTGGAAAATAAAACCCTAAGTCCGTTCATTTCTCTCAGCCGCCTCACTCACGATGAACGATTGAAATCATTCCATTCTTTTCTCACTAATTTTGCGAAATCTGTTCCATTCTTTCCACAACTCCTAAAGCAAAGATTGTAGAGGTGTTATTAAGCTTTAAATCTATACCAATGTGATAAGTTTTCGTAGAGTGCTGATTTTGATTTTGGCATCCAAAGGGGACACATTCGAATTAGTTTTATGGGATGGATGGGGCGTCGCGCCCGACGCTGTTCAGGGTGGAGGTGTCTCATGCGAAGGGCGACATCGGTGGAGGATCCGATGGGGGCCTGGCACTCATGATTGGCGTGCGACGGGGAAACTTTCTCGTGAACGATGGGTTTATTTGGCTGGAGCGTGAAAACAGAAGGAAGAAATGGTTTAGTTTAGGTTAATTTAATTATTAATATTCTTAATTTATTTAATTTTGTAATTAAGGTTTAAAATACTATAACTCCTTCACACGTTATTAGCATTCAGTGAAACAACTTGCACTGCGGTCGTCTCAACGATATCTACGCGACGAAACTGACCAAAACCAAAAAGGAGCAAATCAGAATTTAAGGAAAATTCAGATCCGAACATAAATAAAATCTTCAAATAAAGAATGGAGGAGTGGAAACGAAAGTGAGAAATCTCTCTCTCACTTCAATTATTTTACAGTTATTATTTAATAGGTTGTAGATGGAGCATAGTGGCTCCTGACACTATTTTTTGTACAGACTATGGTTGATTGTTTGTTTGATTGTGATTGGGATTGTTATTGTTTGATATCGTTGTATATAAAAATTATTTATATAAAAATGTATATAAAAATTATCTTGAAATGAAAATAAAATAAATATCTATATAATCAAATCCCTTGGTTAGACAAAGAGTGGCTGTGATGCAATTGTACATCAGACATCCGACCTACAGAATTTTGCCACATCTGCTCTAATTACACCAGAATAAAATTTCCGTTACATTCCATATTGTTTTCCACGTTTCCACGCACGCTTCCTCCACTTTCCCTCATATCTCTCTTCGTTTCTTCGTCTTCCAACAACATCTCCTTCGGATCAAAATTTTCTACTCCTCGCAAAATCATTTCCGCTAATTAGGTGTAACGATCTGGATTTTTCTGCTATTTGAGTTCGAATATTTAAATTGGTTTAAATATTGTGATTTTGTATTTAATATTGAATTCGATAATTTAAACGGTGATGGAACATTTTATTTATTTTTATATATTAAAACGAACTTAAAACGACGCGGTAGTTCGTAAAATCGAGTTTGAACTTCAATTGATTATACAGAATCCGTTTTATGTTGGATTTCATCGAAACAAGAAGCGTCTGAATCTAATTGATAATATTTTTCTAATGAAAGAGAAAAATCGAGTTTTCATATTATAGATATTGTTTTACGTCCAAATTAAATTTTCAAAAAGTCGCTATGGGATCGTTTATACGCCATAACGATTTATTTAAATATAATTAAATATTGACTTCGAATTTGGACAAGTCCTTTGAGGCGTAGGCATAATTTAATATTTAGAATTTTACTGTAATTTTTATTTCGTAAAATAAGCAACTTTTTATTTGGAGTATTTTGCACCATATAACAATATTTTGGGATTTCACAATATGAGTTAAACTACCGATATTATTATATATTTGTGATCGTGGCACAATACTAGGCGCAATGGTAATTTTATTTCTGTCAATAGTAAATCATATGCGGATGGAGTTGTATATAACGGGATACGCTAACTTTAAACTAATACCCGTTAGTCAGTTCATTAAAAACAAATCAAAATAAATTAAAATAAAATGTCAAAACCTATGTTATGGCAACCCCTCCTCCCTATTGTCTGCCAGCCCAAGTTTAAATCTACCAGCCTATTCCATTGGGAAGGGAAATTTACGGCCAGACCTATTCAAGCGTAGCTATAGCTGAAATGACAACCGCTAAAACAACAGAAGCACATGTTATGTCTATACACTGGTACACACTGCTGTGAAAAAAGAAGAAAAAAGAAAAGGAAATCAACGGCTACCCTCTTATACCTCCTGTCCTAGGCTATACATTGTAATGAAACCACAAAATAGACCTATATTTTTGAACAGGGCTATTCACTTACAACCTGTACTGCTTTCGCTTTATTATACTTCCCCTGTTCTAACTTCTAATCGATATTGTTTCCCCAGCTATGAGGTGAAGGAACACTACACCCTATCATACAGACACTCTACCGCCTACACCTACAATTTCTTGTGTCCCAAACTAATATAACCGTGATGACCAAGGTATTGTATACCTTGCATGCCAAGGCTTCGAGCCTATAAATACAGGCTTTGATTTGTTTTTTTTTCAGTCAATGAAACACAGTGGTTCAGCTCTTTTTTAAAAAAAGAGAAAAAAAGAGAGAATGATGGGGTGGTGTTTGCCCAGGTGTGAACGAGTGGGGGAGTGAATACATAGGGGTGAATTGTATAAGGGAATACGATGTATTGTTTCATCGAATGGGTCTAGTGGAACGCATGCATGGGGATAGTGGGGGACGTACAAAAGCTGGGAAGGTTGGCATTGGGAGGAAGAACGTATGAAAAGGGAAAGGGGGTGTAACGTGATATGTGGTGCTGTCCTCATGCATGAGAAGGATGGGAGGTTGGAAAGTTGGGGAATCAAGAACATAGAAAAAAGGAAAGAAAGAAGCCGCAAGGAAGAAAACTGTAATGAAATAGAAGGTTTGGGGAAACAGTAACCAGGAGCAACGGTCCTGTATATAATTCGAAGGGGAAGGTGATAGCTGGTTTCGGAAGTGGTTTTTTTTTGAAGGATGATGGGCCACGTAAGCCCATTTAAAAAAAGAAAGAAAAAAAAGGGAATTTGGCATGCTTCGGTCCTTTGGGAAGAATGTATGGAAGAGTTTAAATGGTCGGGCAAGTGATATTCTGGGCTGAAAAAAGTGACATAGGTAAGTAAGAGAATTCTATTTTGGTACCTGGTCCTTTATGGATATATAGCAATGACGTTAATGTTTTAACGTGCTCCATTTATTAGGTATACAAATAACGGTTAGTTATTAGTTAATGTTTTAAGTACGAACCGTTTATGCGTATATAACCAATTGACTTTATACATGTAGTAGAACTGTTTATATATGATTAGGAATTAGTAAACTCTAATTAACATAAATCAATATAGTTATTAAGATATTAATTTATTAAACCGTATGCGAATAACACGCGTAACATTCTCATTTGTTAACAGAATCAATACAAATAGGGAGCGCTGGAATCATACTGACGAATGTAACATTGTGGAGCTGATATGGTCAGCATCGGGAGCAGCTGGGAGTTTTGATAAAATTTAACAACGGTTTAATTTTATCAAAACAAATTGTTTTAATCGACAGAATTAAACCAAGGTGAGTTAAACTCACACAGTTACCCCATTTATAATTTTTATAACTCGGGTTTATTGCTTGTGTGCTATGTTTGCTAGTTGATGGTCTGCTATACTGTTTAAATTAAACGGTTGTTTAATTTAAATGAAATGAAATCATTATTTTTTACGATTAATTCCGACGAAGGTAACTTACTTTGTTGGTTACGTTTATAATGATATAAACGTTTTTAAATTAAATTGGGTGCTTGAATGATTATTATTTGTAGACCGCTATCAGTTGAATTGATTTTTTTATTTACATATGATCATTATATGAACTGTTTAACCGACATGATTGGATAGTTGACTTGGTGGTTGTTTGTTGAATTTAAATTCAACATTTTTTTGGTTATTAACCAATGGGTGATATTGGTTGAGGAATTTACAGCAGATGGCCAAATATACAAACTATTTTATAAAAAATCGATTTATCATTAAGGTAAATCGATAGAAATAAAGTTATGAAATTTATTTATAAATGAATATAGATTTTTAAATATATTATTTTTGGAGTTTATAAACAAAAGAAACAAACCAACCATATGTATATAGTGTTTGTTTTAAATCACCATTTTGGCACCAAAACCGACCGTAGGCGAAGCACGTGCTTTATCTTTTATAAAGCAAATTCTTCTATTAACGAGATTGTTAAGCAACCGTGGAATGATTATTAACGAAGATTATTTGTTTTTAAGAAATAATAGAAATAAGATTATTTTGAAATGGATTATTTAAATTAATAATATTATTTATTAATTTAACTGAGAAGACGAGTTACGGTTGAGCAATAAGTTAATTATGTTTTAAATGGACCAAGCCAACTGTTTTAACTGGAATTGATTATTAAATTAAATTAGTTTGTGCCGATTAATCTAATGAGATAATTTAACAAATGGTGGTTAAATTTAATAAGATTTTAAAAAGGAATTTAATATTAATCCCTGTTAGTGATGGAGTGAATTATTGTTTTTTTTATAATTTAAAGAATTATTTCTTAAATGAAGTTCATTTAAGTAATCAAAGTGGTACTGAAATATAATCAAATTTTCAAAATAAGTTTATGAACAGGTTTATATTTAAACCAAGTTTGATAAATGATGTTATAAATTGATTTTAGGAATTATGTTAAGCCTAAAGTAAATGTTACTTAATGTCATTAAGTAAGGAGAATCGAAGTGAAAAGGGTTTTATAGTAAACCAAAGGTGTATAAACGAGTCATAAAAGGATATCGGAAGTTACAACGTTAATTTTAAATTAACGCTACTTAGTAATGGCATTAAGTGGATGGGATTTGAAAATGAGATTTCCCAGAATAAATGTTGAAAGATTTAGAAAAGCTCAATTTTTGCAATCGAATTTGGTAAAGGGTCAGGTAATGAGATTGGTATTAAAACCCATAGTTTAAAGATATTAAAGTTTAAAAGATGATGTTTATGAATCAGTAACTAAGTCGATAAATTTAGTAATGATAATTTCAAAAGTAAGAGGGTTTATAAAACCGTATGGTAAATAAATAGTGAAATGGTAGTTGTAGAATGAACATGGGTTTTGAATTACAATTAATATTTATCTTAAGATAAGAATGTGTTGATCAAGGTCTGAGAGGTAATTAAAATACCCCAACTTGAACGACTCCAGGATTATCGAAAGATGATATTAGTCGTAATAGTGGATGTGCTTGAAGTAATTTATTTTGAAGAATAGTAATGTAACGTTATTTGAAGAATTTGTCAATATAAAATGGGATTCCAAAAATAAAAGGAATAAAAAGCAGCCTGAGAATAAGAAATGGTATTTTCAAAATAAAAAGGGATTGGTGAAGATATAACAATACTTTCAAAAGTAAGGAAAAAGAGATTTAGAATAAGTTTATTCTAAAGGATAAGTGACGGGAATTGGGTTCAACTAACGAGACCAAAAGGGGATTTCGAAATGATCATTTTAAGAATGATAAGTGGAATCGGTTTCCCAATTATTAGTAACAAGTGATGTTATAGAAAATGTTTAAAAATGGTAGTTAATGAGAAACGTGATATTGGTTTTAAGATATCTTTCTAAGTGCCAAAATAAAATGATTTGAGAATATTATATTATGGCCAAGTGACGC
Organism: Allium sativum; assembly: GCA_030737875.1. Taxonomy (NCBI): domain Eukaryota; kingdom Viridiplantae; phylum Streptophyta; class Magnoliopsida; order Asparagales; family Amaryllidaceae; genus Allium; species Allium sativum. Next base: position 569,332,429 of record CM060922.1, read on the forward strand.
TGTGTTCTGAACCAATGAATCTATCTTATTTTCATGGTTGTTTATTCTGATAGTTAAATAACCGACTATCAAAATCTGGGCCAACGTTATTGGTATGGAAAGACCGGGATCGAATTTATATTCGAAAACCATTCCAACCAATAAAAATGAATACGTTGAAGATGCTGATCGAGATGGAGCGATTGAAGACCGTAGATCTTCATGAAACGGAAGAGTTACTTACAATCTCTGGCTGATCCCCAGAGATATACTGTGATTCTGTCGTGGCTGAAATATATGGGTTGCAAGGACTACTCGCTACTGATCTATAGGGTGATTCCCAGGATGCGGTAGGAGAGTGCCTTCGGTTCATCCTGTTCCTGGATGACTTATATGGACGATGTGAATGATGGTCAGACGTCTCAAAAATCGATTATAGCCTCAAGCCTCATCAACCAGGAGATGACAAAAATCGGGCAGGCAGCATGGCTATGTGGTCGCTCCCATTAGGGTGTATAATCACCTATCTAGAGAAATTCTCATTTGCTTCTTTAATCTATCGATGCTGTCCCTTTTCGGGAAACGGTGGTTTGAGTCTAACCGTTGGTGATATACATTCGATACACTCAAGCGAAATGAGTGGTCGGTCATGTGTGGGCTGGGTTGCAAGACATTCTTGTTGAACCCAGTGTATTCGCCTCTAGAGATAAACTATCGGCAGGTGGTCCCATACCTTGTCATAGTCGGAATCCAATCTCCAATAAGCGCCCGCGGGTTTTGTTTGTATACTATACATGTGGAGCGTGAGATGTAAGCGTTCCACTAGATTGATATTTACTTGTATGTAGACACTATTATAATATCAGAAAAGATATTGATTTCAAAAATGTTTTGGGTTATCGTAAGGTAAAAACCGTCCGTATTTATGTGTGGATTTGGTCTTACGATTATCCTTTTCTTTCGAAAAGATTTTCGATCTTTAAAATCAAGTTGGATGATTCCCCTTAAAACTTGCGAGTTTATCTCACTCTGGTTCACCAGACTGACCCGGTGTTTTGTAAATGCTCGGGTTAGACCGGGGTGTACAAGTTCAGGTTACCAGATGTTTTGAAGTCCAAAGACGAGCTGAAGGAGTTCCGACATATGATGTTCAACCGTTATTATTCCGCTGTGTGTTATATATATGAGAACAGACTATTATGACTGTCCAGGTGAATTGCTGTACTATGATGTTGTAAGTATTATTTCAAGCTCTCAATAAAAGTTATTTCCATATTATATTTTGTTCTGCTGCGATGTGAGAATCTGTGTTGTGTTGATCCTTTTTATTCTTCTATTCTAACTTTCTTTCTTGTCTCACCCTCTCAATTCTTTCTTATAGCCTTCTGGGGTTTTCGGTACTTGAGTTATGGGCATAGAATGTAATACTGTCATGATTCGAGTGTCGAAATTCCCAGGTCGCTACATTAGGTCAGTTTTTTATGCTGTTTGTTTCATCTCCCTGCATCGACTTCTCTATCTCTGAACTGATTCTCTCTCTATTTTTTTGCTTTTAGTTCTTTGCACTCATAAATTAGAACCCATCTTTAAAATTGCATCAAGTTTGAATACGAGATTTAAAACTGCTAATATAAGATTTGGGTACGTTGATTACAGTTTGTATATTTTTTAATCCTGCAGAGAATGCACAATTTTTATTTGGGCTAAGATCAACTCTTCGTAATATGGAGACCATCGACAGCTGGTGTTTCTCGACGGGTTTTCTTTTCGAAGAAAGGCAATCATTCAAAAAATTATGCATTTTTTGTTTAAGAAATTAGCGAATGACTTATATAAGATCAGCTCTATTTTTATGCGTTTGAATATTTTGATTCATTTTGGTTTCTTTCCATTTTTCTGTGTACCAATGTAAGTTTGTTCAGAATTTGGTTCTTCATTTTGAACGAAACTGGCAAAGATTAGTTTTAGGACATCAGATAGCAATGGGTTGTTTATTTTTTGGTTATACATGTAATTCACCTGCTTTGTTTACTGCTACCTTTATGTGATTATATCATTGTAAATGCTTTATCTATGCAGGAAGCATAAGTGATCTCCAATTATTATGTTTGTTTTCAAGGTATTTCAAAATGATTTGTAAGTTAAGGTTCCATTTAACCTCAATCTATATTGTGTCCAGATGTTGTTTGCGGTCATGATAAATACAAAAGATAAGTCTTCATAGAATAGAAATGGTGCTATATATAAAAGTAGAATAATTATGCAATATGAATATTTGTAAAAATTACTTGATGTAAATGCATCTGTTAGACATGATTAAAACTAACATTGTTGCTGTAATTTTTTATTTTGCGGCTGGTATCTTCAACTTGATTTTTTTTCTGTTTTGACTAAGTAATAGTAATTTTTTATGTTCAGTTCTTGATTAATGTTACAGGTCGACACATCATTCATATGATGGAAATTAGTACCATATGATGTACTATTTATTTTTCATATAGTGGCAGGATAGATGATGCTTAGATTTGGGTTTTCACCAGATATGGTTACATGACGACATTTATGGGAGAAAACCTCACTAGCAATTGTTACTGTAGCATGCGGATTATAAAATAGAAATGCAATATTTATAATTATGGTATATGTGTGGGAACTTATTTATGATGGTAAGAGGCAAAAATATATTTCATATTGTATTTATTGGCTAAAGAGCAAAAGGTGGGGTAGTAAGAAACTTATTTACAGTCTGACATTTCTTTCGTGCTCTAGGATACTAATCATATAACATAACATAGCATGTTCGTTAACTCATCAAAATTCTGCATCCACCGGTATAACCTTTTGACATAGGCATCCTTTCCACTATAGTGGAATATATAGGAGTAATATGATACATTATACATTGTTAGATATATTATGTGTTATGTTTCATATGTATGAAATATGTAATTTTTCTAACTGTACAAATGTTTTATTCTACATAAAGTGTTATATATCAACAAATATCATTGATTATAACATCTAATAGAGCCATGTGGGAAAATATGAATTCCATCATAGCATTGATTTACCCTGACTAATTAAATTAAATGCTTGTTATGGACATTGTTACTCTTTGCGGTAAGCATAAATGTCAACCATCATATTTATTAACTAAAAGACAAAAGAAATTACCTTATATAGGTATTATGTTCCACAACATAAAAAAAAGGAAAGTTAAAAGACTATTTGGATTCTAATATGTTCTTGTAGGGCATATATTACGCTTTCCCTTTTGTTTTAGTGAGAGCATTGCTAATTTCTTTTTACCATAACTCTTGGAGTAGTATCATGTTAATGAAATTAAGTAATAAATGGCATCTTATCAAATTATGTCTTTCTTATTTTAACCCTTGAAGAATATTGCTATTTTAGCCATTAATATAGGGAATGAATGATACCGCAAAAGTTATATAAATAAATTTGTTGTTGTCCATATTAAAAAGCATGAGTCAGTAATACTCTATCTTAGTGTAATATAAGGATGACTAATAGGTCGATATATGACAGTTACCATATTGCATCATAATTTCTTCATTAATCAGCATTGATTCTTTCCTATTTTATAGACACATGGATGTAAAAATTATAATAAATATGCTATTATTATAATATTTTTATGTTACGTCCTACCATAGAGACATTGTTTTAGAAGAGACCACAGCTCAAATTATCGTATTACCCATCTGAATTACTCCAACTTCCTATGGTATTTTGGCAAAAAAGTACTTTTTTCATAGTAACAAAACTCAAGTTTAAGTTATTCTTATTTTAATCATCTTTCACATATTCCTTGCTACTACCTCTTTAAGTGTTGTAATTTTCGAAAATCAACAAATCTATGGAGCTCAACTAAATCATTTTAGAAATATTTTAGTTGGAGAGTTACATCTTGCCCTTTTATTCTTGATCTTTCATATGTATTTTTAATGTGTAAAAGTTTATGTATTTAACTGCAATACTTATTCGTACTTGCAGCTTAAGTTGCATTCAGCGCATTGGAGTGCGAACGTGGTCATCGACAACTTCACATTTTTACGTTTACTCAAACAAATGTTTAATTGCTGAAATATTTATGCATTTCATGAAAATTAAGCTTTTTTTTGTTGACCATGTGTTGTTATTGCTATGTAATTAGTATTCGTATGCATTACGTTTTGCTTTTACTTATTCGGTGCATACTTTATGTGTTGGGCTAATTATGTAATTATTAACAATTGGATTTTGAAAACCTTTATGGTAAGGGATAAAACATTTTATAAACTATTTTGCTATAATATGAAACTGACATTCAACTAAGAAAATGTAACTTTAATAATACAACTTCAAGTTCATATTTCATATGTAAAGACTTTTAAGAGCTGTAGGTTTGCGTTTGCATAACTTCACATGTATAGATGAGCGTTAATTAAAGTATGACCAAAATACATGTTTTATAGGATTAATTTAATGCTCTCATTGTCTAAATGATTGAAAGTGATCATCAGTCATGATTCGACTTCGAAAGTGAATTTTTTTCCTGTAGTCTGCATAAGGTAAGTTTTATATATGTTTGAATTTGTAAAGCAATAATTGCAGGTATATGCTTACCTACGAATCTATCAACTTCATGAATTGGTTTAACATGAACTGATAATGAATGAGCTTTATCTTTCCATGTAGTTACGACAGAAAGAATTTTGTCAACTCGAAATATCACATCAGCAATTTTAAATACCCTGTTTTCATGTTAGTATGCATTAAATTCATTTACTACCAATTTAACGTAACTGACAAATAACTTTAAATGCTATAAGAGAAGGAGGGACATTTGATGTTATAAGAGACGGATGGACATTTAAAAGTCTATGCTCCCGTGCATCGCACGGGTTTCCACTCGTTCATTTACAAATTGGAGGGTTTGTTTATGTACACTTATTTATCTGATATTGATTGGGACGATAAATTTTACACATCGCCCAACTGCACAAATAATAATCATTATTTGTTGTTTGAAAACCCCACACGGGTATTGGAATGATATTTTACGTACACTAATCCCAATTGTTTAGTTGTATGTCAAAAGATGATTGGACAGACTGTATAAGCGTTATTTATTTATTTTAATGCTTATACAGTTGTAAAATGCACTCTAGATGTTGTATGATTTTTTAATGATTTTTTATTGTTATTGTTGTATACATGCGATATATAAATCCATATAAATAAAATTATATGTTAATTGATTGAGTCTGATTCCAGTTTAGAATTAACTAATATTTAAAAATAATACTCAGTGAATAATCAAAATATGATTTTGATGTCCGATTTTGGATGGACACAAAAATATTGAAATGTGAAATCATGTTAAGTAGTTAAACGCCATTTTAACATGAACAGGATTTTCTATCCATTTTATATTGAATATCAAAAAGTGATTCCAAAATCTGATATTTTGAAAATATTATCATTTTAATATTATAATAATATAGAATACTCAATTTTGGTTTAAAATTGAAAAGGAAGTTGAAATCGGTTTGAAATGAAATTAAAAACGATTTATAATATACATTTTAAATGGAAATCAATGAAATACATATATAATGTATATTATATATATATATATATTAAATAGCCTGAATAGAACGAGTCGCGCAGCGACCATTCGCGAATTTCGACCATTAACTTCGAATGGACGTAACGGGAGATCCGACCGTCGGATTCTCCTAAAACAGACCTTTTTGGTTCGTATCGAAAAGAGCTTTCCAATGAGTACAAGAGACTCGAAATCTAATGGTTGGATTTTAAGATATGTTCGAATCAGTTTTGGAAAAGGTCCCTATGAATGCAGTTCAGTGGCCGTTATTGGAAACCGACTGTACGGGCCTTATCAAAATTATTGAAAATATGGAAAAATTATGTAAATTCATAATAAGGGTTTTGGATGAAAAATTCCATGTTTGAAAAGATAAAAATATATTTTTATCGAAATGAACTTGTTAATAACTAGAATAATAATCCAATTATTTTTAGAAATAAATAAATTGGATTTGAAAATAGTTTTAAAATAACCAGAATTTTCCAATGAATAAATTGGAATGGATTTGGAATGGAAATAATCTTCGGAATGTTTCGATATTGGATTCCGTGATTATACAGATATTGTTATGGGAATTTGGAAGATACAGATATCGTTATTCCCAATACGATATCCGTTGGTTTCAAAATTTTATATTGAATATAAGCCGATATAATTTCTATTTAGAGCCTTATATTTGATGTCAAATTGGAATTTGGTTTTGTCGGTAAATGATGTCTTTACTAACACTTTTCTTAAACCTAGTTAAGGAAAGAGTAAATCTTTAAATTAAGATTTAGTGAAGTTTTCCAGATTAATTAATATTTAATTGGAATTGAAAAAAAGAACTGGATTTTTGGGTTTATCGTGAATGGTGTTTTAAATAATATTGGTTCTTTAACCCAATTAATAGTGAAGATATGATTTGGAATTTACAAAAGTTTTAATTAAAATTAATAGAATTTTCCAAAGTGAAGTTTTTTTTCCAATTTAATATATTAAATTGGAATTGAATGGAATTCGATTTGGTGATAATTGAGATGAGCTTCTGTGAAGGAAAACCGTTATTATATATGAAATTTAAAAGGCTTTGTTGTTATTCCATTTATATTATTAGTCTGATACGGAAATTTATATCGATTATATATTGATCTTTTTTCCGAGTAAGTTCCACTTTGATGGAATATGATTTTGGGTTTATCGTGGACTGTGTTTTAAAGGATCTTCGTTCTTTAACCCTATTAAAGACAAGATTTCATGTCTGACATATTATTTCGAGTTGTATTCATTGATCTCTGCTAAATATATATCTATTTGCTAGCGGAGAATTTATTCTCTTGCTTAACACCCTTCTCTGAGACGTACGAGCTTAGAGATTATATATTGGTAGAAATCAATTGTATAGTATAGATTGTCAGTGTGGCATGATTGATTTCCCAAAATTAAGTAATCATTAAATAATGATTTTTTGGGATTAAAACTAAATAAAGTTTTAATAAATCTTTAGTTAGATTGAAATGGGAATGGGATAATTAAGATTATCAAATTCAAGAAAGAGTTCGAAAATGGAGTATCACTAGTTTTACTCCAGACAATAGTTAAATCTTTAATTAGATTTGAACATGAAATGGTTACTGAATTTACCGATAACACTGTGGTGTTAGATATGGAGTATTACCAGTTTTGCTCCATAGGATGAATAGGTTGGGATGGGATAATAAAATGAATGATTACTTCGGTAAGGCGTTAATCCCGACTAGTTTGATAAACCTTAAGTTGGTCTAAACCATGAAAAGATACTATGAAATCTTTTGAAATGATTTTCAAAGAAATGGATTAAACAGTGTGTTTAAAAGTGATAATCTTTGATAAGATTAGCGAGAACCTTTCCAGAATAAAGAATATTTGAATATAAATGAATATTTTGGATTGGAATGAGGCGTATGATGTGTTGTTATAGCACTTGATTATAAGATACGTGAGTTATTCGGAAAGACCGGGTTTAACCCATTCTGAATAATTAATATGACGACTAACAGTTGAAGAGATGGAAGACAGTGCAAGACCGACAATCTTCACATCGAATGGATGGGTTGCTACTGATGCCCATGATTGGAGTAGCTACCTTGAAGGGGCTACAGTCGTAGCCGTCCGTACGTACTTGCTGATTGTTCAGATATGCGAGGGCCTCTCTCCTGTATTGGACATACGGGACGAGTAATAAGGTGCCTCCAGTTTCGTTCAGATCCAGAACGGACTTGTAAATGGATGGTGTGTCTAACATTATATTCCTTTATACTGTATTCATTGATCTCTGCTAAATATATATCAATTTGATGGCGGAGAATTTATTCTCTTGCTTAACACCCTTCTCTGAGACGTACGAGCTTAAAGGTTATATATTGGCAGAATTCAATGGTGCGGTATGGATTGATAGTGTGACATGCTAAGTTGCAGTGATCAAGGCTTTTGTTGAAAAGCAGAGCCTCGTGGATGATGATCAAAGAGTAGCTTTAATTAGCATAGCTTTGTTAGCATTAATTCGCGAGCCCACACATTGGTATGATGGTGAACTGATGGTTAGATCAATATACTTTCGATATGAGGATGGATTCGGTCGACCGAGATAAGCTGGGTGTGGTAGCTCCGCATCTGGTAGGGATAGGGCACGGCCCTTGATTCCCAGAAGGATAGAGTAAGCGGCATTTTCTCATGCACGGGACGTAAGTCGCTGAGATACTCGATATCCTGGATACAGTGTAGATGTGAATTACGGTATTTTCTCATGTCTGGGACGTAAGTCGTGGAGTATCGCACTACGCGATAGATCTTTCGAATTAGGAGCCATCATGGAAATCCAAACTTCCAATACGACATTTTACGATTTTAGTTGTATACTATTGGCGGCATAGTGGTATGGGACAATCATGTCGTCTATGATTGATATATTTATATTTGAAGTTGATTTCTTCACTTGTAGTAATAATAAAAGATTCATTTCGTGTATCAAGCATATTTGGCTATTATAATGGAAAACTCTATCCTCGACTGCGTTCATTGTATGATGGGACATGAGTCTTATAATAGCTTCATTGTTCTTTATTTAGCATTGCGCTGTTTGTTTTGTGCACTGGTATTCTTAGGGGTAAACTCGTTCCGTGTTATACGGCATAGTCCCTTGATTTACCTAACTTCAGAATAAAATTAATAACTGTTTTAGTTCTCACACCAGTCCCATGACTGACTCGTTTTAACTAAACTCTGGATGCCCATATTTTCCATAGGAGCAGCTAGTATTTTTGGTTTTTGCAGATATTTATTTTTCCAGGATCCTAGATTACAACTGGAGCTATATTCGGAAAGCTTTGTATCCGTATATTTCTTTTAGTTGTGTCAGTTGTTATTTTCCGCTACACATTGTATTTATACATTTGAATTTCCGCTGCTTTGTATTCTAAATCTCTGATATTTTCCTGTATATTATTTATACATACTATGATAGATTCTTGTACTCTGATGTAAATTGTAGTAATAGCAATGAAATGTTCTATTGTTCGTGTTTTGATGCATCGTGTTCTCGATTCAATCCAGGCTTTCCCGTAAGGATAAGTTTGGGTCGTCTCATCTGGACAAACCGAAGGCACTATTCCGTAAATCCATCTTAGGAAATTTCTACCTAGGACCACCAAAACAGCCCTTGCATAATCTCCATCTTCAATTATCTTCATCATATTTGATTTGAAATGCTAATGCCCATATGGAGGGGTTTTCAGATAATAAATCTGATCCCGATCCCTCCGTATTGACAACAGAAATGGTTAACAACTTTTATAGTCGGTTATTTAACTACCAAAGGAAAACATCCATACAAGCATCGATCTTATTCCAAATGGAAATATTACTAATCAATCATCAGTAAATACTGAGCCCTTTAAATTATTTCTTCGTTAATTTAATTGTTTCCCATTTCGCTCTAGATATTTCTTAAAACCCATTTTGCCTTTCATAATTCTTGGAAAAACATTCTCATATATCCACGGCTTCTTATTTCCTACATTTGGATATACATTATTAATTGGAAAACATTTCCATTTCTTATTCACGCATCATTACTCTTCTACATCCATTAGTCCCTGAATGTATACTAATAAGTGAATAACTCACTAAGTATCAACTCCGAAGGCCGAAATCAGCATCAGATTGACACTCAAGAAGCCATTCAACACAACTAATTTCCATTTAGTTTATAATATCAGTAATTCCGTTTATTAACTTCATATCAACTAAACGATTTAAATCTGCAAAACGTTTGCTTTTAAACCGTCATTCACTTTGAAATGTGAATACTATTCAATTATAGACAACTGAACTCGTTATATCAATCAAATCTTGATTTTTATTTATAAATACCCTTATATGTTCAAATTCTGATTATCGAGTTATCTCACAAATTCATATTTATATTTTACTTCATATACTCAATTTATAAATCAACATCTTGTAATTACAGACCAAATTTATAACTTAATCTCGACTACATATTCAATTACACATTTGTAATGACACGGATTTCGCCCAGACCTAATCGATCGCTAAATCCACTAAGACCGTTCGAATCCCGCATACGCTAACTCTGGGCATACAACACATCAGAACAAATAACAGAAGACTTTCATAAACATCATAATAATGTTACATCAGAGTATAGAATATCAGAGTATATCGAAATATAATATAGCGGAAGATTTATTTACAATAAAGGTAATAAAATGCATAGCGGAAATATAAACTAACACAGCGGAAGACTATCAATGCTCTGGGCACAGCTTTAAGCTTCGATCCAGAATCCTGCTTATATATCTGCAAAATGAACTACTTGACTGCCGGTGTGGAAAATAGGGGCACCCGAGTTTGCAAAGTGAAATAAACTACGAGTCAGTCATGGGACTGGTGTGAGAAACTTTACAGTTAAAATTAACTTATCAAAATGATAAGGCAAATCATAGGACCACGCCGCTAATGCGGAACGGGTTTACCCCCATGAATGCCAGTGTATAAACAACAATCAATATAGATATATGGATCTACTATGCATCAATCAACATGCAATATCCCAATCTACCCATTTAGATTAATCACCACACGTAGATTTTCTAAATCCAATTCAACTTACAGAAATTATTCCTTTGGACTCTATTCCCGATTTCTATTTTCAAATCATTTGAAATACAAATCTAGATTTTATATCAAAGTAGGTTTGTATTTCAAATGATTTGAAAATAGAAATCGGGAATAAAGTCCAAAGGAATAATTTCTGTAAGTTGAATTGGATTTAGAAAATCTACGTGTGGTGATTAATCTAAATGGGTAGATTAGGATATTGCATGTTGATTGATGCATAGTAGATCCATATATCTATATTGATTGTTGTTTATACACTGGCATTCATGGGGGTAAACCCGTTCCGCATTAGCGGCGTGGTCCTATGATTTGCCTTATCATTTTGATAAGTTAATTTTAACTGTAGAGTTTTTCACACCAGTCCCATGACTGACTCGTAGTTTGTTTCACTTTGCAAACCCCGGTACCCCTAGTTTCCACACGGGCAGTCGAGTAGTTCATTTTGCAGATATATAAGCAGGATTCTGATCAAAGCTTAAAGTTGTGTCCAGAGCATTGATAGTCTTCCGCTGTGTTAGTTTATATTTCCGCTGTGCATTGTATTACATTTATTGTAAATAAATCTTCCGCTGTATTATATTTCGATATACTCTGATATTCTATACTCTGATGCAACATTATTATGATGTTTATGAAAGTCTTTTGTTATTTGTTATGATGTGTTGTATGCCCAGAGTCAGCGTATGCGGGATTCAAACGGTCTTGGTCGATTTAGCGATCGATTAGGTCCGAGCGAAATCCGTGTCGTTACAGCTGGTATCACAGCTTTGGTTAAACTCAAATCTTTGGGGTACAACTCGATAGAACAGAATAAAAGACTCATCAGAGGTAGGATTAGTAATATCCTATAGAAGAATCCTCATTAGAGATAGAATCAGTAGCATTCTAGAATGAGTGACTCATTAGAGATGGGGTTACAAATGCCCAATAATGAAAATAAGGAAAGTTAAGTTGATTTGTAAAACAACTTTCAGCTTCGTTCCTTTTCGGGGACGAAAAGTTTTAAGTGGGGGAGATTGTAATAACCCAGAAATCCGAACCAATTTAAAAATTTTATTTTGGCAATTTTAATGAATTTTGAATATTTAAAATGAATTATTTTAGATAATGACGACGAGAAATTTATTTTTAATAGAATTAGAACGTATATATTTATTTGAATCGATGTTATAATATAAATATTTTATTTTAATTATAAACAAGGCCTGAAATGGCGCGGCAGTTTCAAAATTTCAATTCAAACTTTGACTGACTGTACTGGGTGCAAACAAAACGGATTTTAGTGAAACCAAAAATATTTAAATCTGTTAGTGAATATCTTTCTAACGAATCTGAAAAATCGAAGTTTCATAGCGAGAAGCAAAAGTTATGGCCAAATGAATTTTCAGAAAGGTCGCTATAGAGTTTATATAGCCCGTGAAAATGGCCATTTTGCAAATGACCTCAGAATTCGACGAAACCACTTTTGTTGGATTCGGGATGTCAAATTATTGCTAGTTTTCAAATTTCATAATTTTTGAAGTTGGTATGTGAGTGTGGCAAAGGAAAATGTGTTTGGTCGATTTCTGTTAAATTGGATCGACCAGAAAAGGGCCATTTTTCAAACGGTCTCAGAATTCGACGAAACTAGTTTTTTTGGGACCATATCGTCAAAACATAGCTAGATTTATTTTTTGGGAATTTTTAGGATCAGTGTGTGGCCCCGGCAAATTGAAATGTACGTTCAAATTAAATATTGAATGTTTTATATTTTAATTTGAAGAGAAACTAACTCAAACGGTCGAATGGGCCTACGAAACATATCCCATTGTGTTCAGAATGGGGGTATTTAGCTAGGGACGACAGTCGTTGGGTTTGGATTGGAATTCGTATGAGATAAGGGGTATTTAGGATTTTTAAAATATATAAATAAAATAAAAAAATCTGATTGGCTCATTCTTTTCTCTCTCCCCGTAATTTCTTTTTCTCCCTCGCGATAACGGCGGCTGTCGTTCTTTCCTTCTCTCCTCCTTATCTCCCTCCACAAGCACCGATAGTCAACACCCCAGTTCAACTTTTTGTGGTGCTTCTCCTCAACTTCAAATCCATACCTGTCTCATCCCGTCTCGTTGCGAATTGGTGGAGATCGGAGCCCTCAAAGTCGCTCGTTTTAAAGCGCCGCCACACCTCCGTGCCAGCGTCGAACTGGACGCCACCACTGGCACCGCAAAGCCCTCTCCTCCCTCTTCAACGCGGTATGGTCCGATCATGCTATAGCTTCGTGGATTAATCGAAAAAGCTAAACCTAGTTTTGAACGATTTCTGAGAGGTAACGGCCTATTTTATTTTAAACTATTCTATAGCACTTTAAAGCGCTACGGTTTATGATTTCACTGTAAAAATCATATCTTTTTCATTTGTTGACAAAATTCAGTGAAACAAGAGTCAGTGGACTCGTGTGGACGTCTTCTACATTCTAGAAGAGACCGCATATTTTTCTGAGCCTTCAGCTATTTTTTGTGGAGTGGAACCCAATGTGAGATTTCTGAATTATAAACGATATGGAAAACGACAATGTATAAATTATATAGTCAATGTATGAGTTATATAAGCATTGTACACCTCATGTATAAGCGTTGTATAAGTTTTATGTTCGATGTATAAGTTATATATGCGTTGTAAAAATGCGTTGAAATAAATTGAAATGATATTGAAGTGAAGCGAAATATACTTATATATATATATATGTGTGTGCCCCTCGTCCACAAACCATGGACGATATTTATTGGTTGTGATTGGTGTGAAAATTGGTTGATAGCGAATGGTTGATTAGAATTGATTGTGGTTGAAATTGATTGATTGTGGTTTAAAAATACCCGTTTGTGGTTGAGAATTATTTGGTTGAAACCACATATGATTAGTTTGTGGAAAAGGAAAAAAAATATAAACATGCCGCCTGCGTGCGAACTAGATGCATGAAATCCCCATTGTCAAAAGCTGCGAGGCTTTAAGGTAGAGCGAGGAGCTGTACTAGGGATGGTCCCAGTTTTAACTACCCTGCCGTTATGCTGCCGAAATTTTCTGAAATATTTCTGTGTTTGATTTAAATTCATGTGTTGAATGTTGAAATAAAATTCATGTGTTGAATGTTGAAATAAAATTCAAGTGTTGAATGTTGAAATTAAATTCATGTGTTGAAGTAATATTCATGTGTTGAATGGAGTTCGTGTATTGAATAAATTCTTTGGAAAATAAAAATCACATTTTTATTATATATATAAGCTATATAAAATGATCGTGTTTTGAAATAAATTGTTTTGCAATAAAAATCACATTTTTATTATATATATAAACTATATAAAATAATCGTGTTTTGAAATAAATTGTTTTGCAATAGAAATCACATTTTTACTATATATATATAAACTATATAAAATAATCGTGTTTTGAAATAAATTGTTTTGCAATAAAAATCACATTTTTTGCTATATATATAAACTATAGAAAATATTCATGTGTTGAATGATAAAATGAAATTCATGTGTTGAATAGAAATTCATGTGTTAAATAGAAATTCCTGTGTGGAAATAAAATAAACAAAATTCATATGTTGAAATAAATATCTGTTGGATAAAAATATCGTTTTTATCAAATATGTGAAGTGAAAATGGTTTTGAAGTTGAAGAATCGATTATATATATATATATAATTAAAATATATCGAATAACGAAGCTGCAGTTCGTGTTTTGAAACCGTGATTTCAAACGATTAGTGCGGGAGATCCGACCGTCGGATTTTCTCAAAACCCAAACCGTTGGGTTCACCTTGGAAATATCTTTCCAACGACACCCCCTTTGTGAAGATCCAACGGTTGGTTTGTCTGGAATGTTTAATTCAAATCTGAAGAAAAACAGCGCTAGAATTGATTATATATATATAATATTAAATTAAATCGAATAACAACGCTTTCAGTTCATATTTTGAAATCGAAACTTGAAACGAGTGTACCGAGAGATCCGACCGTCAGATTTTCCGAAATCTGAAATCGTTGGATTCGTTTTGAAAAGATCTTTCTAATGATATAAAATTTGTGAAGATCCAACGGTTAGATTTTCAGATATGTGTAAATCAAATCTGAAGAAAAACAGCGCCACGGCCGCGTTATGGCCTGAAGCGTCATTTGAATGAAATGGCTATTTGTAAATAAATAAAATTAGCGATAAATCGTGATAAAATATTATAAACGATATGGAATGGAAATAAACTGAATTTACTCGGTTTATGTGATATTTGATGGTTGAATGTGTTTGGCGTGAATTGTTGTCGAATAATTTAACCACTGAAATGAACTGATTTAAATTCTAAATATACGTGAATTATTTGAAAAGGCCGAGTTAAATCTCATTTCAAATAATTGATCGGCGATAAGAAGTCGATAGATGAAGACGGTGGTTGAAGACCGGAGATCTTCACCTCGGTTGGATGATAACTGATGTCTTGATTGGGACGCATCCCGAAATATAGATGATAAGTGGTGATCGTCCAGACGTATGTGTAGATCGATGGGTATGCGAGGTATATAGTGCCTCCGGTTTCGTTCAGACTCAAAACGAACTTGCAAATGGACTGTGTGTCCGACATTGGATTTTGTTCTGTGCTGATTGATCTCTATTAAATATATATATATCTGTTTGGCGGCGGAGAATTTATTCTCTTGCTTAACGCCCTTCTCTGAGACGTACGAGCTCAGTGGTTATATATCGATAGAAATCAGTCGCATAGCGTGAATTGCCCGTGTGGCACGCCTAAGTGGAAGATGATCAAGGCTTCTGTTGAAAAGCAAAGTGAAACGACCCGAAAATCGCCCTTGCGGGAAATCGCCGGTTACACTTACTTTGGGTTACAACACATCAGAACAACAATAGCAGACTTTTATTTCATCATATAATGTTACATCAGAGTACAGAATATCAGAGTACATCGAAAAAAATATAGCGGAAGATTTAAATTACAACAAATACAATACAGTGCAGCGGAAATAAAATAACTAAGGCAGCGGAAGAGAACTATACTCTGGACACAGCTTTAAGCTTCAATCCAGAATCCTGCTCGAGATGACGACCTGTAGACAAACTACTCGACTGCCCGTGTGGAAAATAATGGGTACCTGAGTTTGCAAAGGTGGAAACAAACAACGGGTCAGTCATGGGACTGGTGTGAGAATTCTTAACTAATTTAACTAATAATAATAAGGCAAATCCAAAGATCACGCCGCTAATGCGGAACAGATTTATTTCAATGGATTATCGTACATAATTTAAAGTGACAGAACAAACAATAAGTAAATCGTAAAACAACGCAATGCTTTTGGAAAAATGGAATCACCATAAGACTCAAGTCCCATCACACAATGCAACGCAAACCAGAGGATAGAGTTTTACTTTATGGTGATTAAACATGCTTGGTATGGTAAAAATGAATTTGATATTATTATTAGTGTATATATGTTTTAAAAACATTTCAAAGTAATTGTATCAATCCTAGGAAGCATAGCTACCATATACTATGCCTCCATACTAATAATACAATCAAATCCGTAGGGTCGTATTGGGAATTTGTTTTCCATCATGAGTCAAGGCTAGGGAGGAGCTCCTTACCGATTCAAGACACTCTAGCTAATATCTCAGGATCCCCCGCAGTGAACCCTTGGAAAGCTGCAGGGCCGGTCCACAGATACAGCTTTGTGGATTAGTTATTCCTGAACACACGTTTCCCGATCCTATAGGACCTATCATCCGAGGCGCCTCATTCCATCATCCACATAAGTAAAATGCCGGGCTATGTAAAACCCAAGCACCACTTCTAGCTAGAAAGAAACGTGCTGCTCTCCCTGCGTTCCCTTCTCCCGTTTTAGACTCCACCGGGTTGTGAGGCTCGTGAAGCTACGTAATACACAAAGCTATGCTTATCCAAGCCGTGCTTTGATCGTCACCACAAGGTTCTTCTTTTCAACAAGAAACCTTGATCATTGCATCTTAGTATGCCACACTGTCACTCAATATCACACTACCAATCCTTTGCCGAAATATATGAAAGGATGTTAAGCAAGAGAATAAATTCTCCGCCACCAAACATTCATACATTCGACAGAAAATCAATAAATACAATATAAAGGAGTACAATGTCAGACACACATTCCATTTATAAGCACGTTCTGGGTCTGAACGAAACTGGAGATACCCTCTTCCCGTATGTCCAGTACGGAAAGGAGTTACCCGCATATCCGTGAAATCAACATGTACGTTTGGCCAATTACCCCGACCCTTGAATTGGGAGCAAGTCAATTCAGGATCTTGATCGTTGTCCATTCGAAGGAAGATTTACGGTCTTCATTCGCCGTCTTCAAACTTCAATTCATAACGTCGTCTGATTACTTGGAATGAGGTTAAACCCGGACTTCCCAAATAATCCTCGTATATATATAATGAAAATCCTTCCTTATCGTTAATATTATTTTATAACGATTAACCCCTATTCTTAATTAATTCGAATAATTAAATCTTTATTTAACGACGTCTCGGGTCAAAGGGCGATCCTAGCGCTGTTTTCAATGAATTTTGATTCTCACATTTCTCAAAATCTAATCGTTGGATTTTAACGTAGTTTATATCTTGGAAAGATCTTCCCAAGACGGTCCTAATGGTTTCAATTTTGGGAAAATCCGACGGTCGGTTCTTTTGGTGTAGTCGTTTAAAGGTACGATTTCAAAACGCGAACTACCACGCTCGATTCGTTTAATTTAATTATATTTATATATAAATATATAAATATAAAACGTTTAACTTACTATTTACATAAAAATGTAAATTCTATTAACTTTCATTCTTTCATTCTCCCATTCCTTTATTTACATGAAAAATGTAAGTTATAATTCAATGATGAATTCTTCCTTTTATTTCTTTCATTACATAAAAATGCAAATTCTAATTCAACGTTACAGTTCATTCTTCTTATTCTTATATTTACATAAAAATGTAAATTCTATTTCAATGTTGAATTCATTCTTTTTATTTTATATTTACATAAAAATGTAAATTCTATTTCAATGTTGAATTGATTCTTTTTATTTTTATATTTACATAAAAATGTAAATTCTATTTCAATGTTGAATTCATTCTTTTTATTACATTGTAAGCTCTCCTTTTTAATTACATTATAAAATCCCCTTTTTAATTACATTAAAAATGTGATTAACAATACAGTGAAAAAATCTATCTTTTTTTTTAATATTACAACAAAAATGTAATTTACATTACAACGTCAAATCCTTCTTTTTAATTTGTAATTGTCACTACATTTCAAATTTTGTCTTTTAATTTGCAAGGTAAAATCCTATCTCTAATTACATATAAAAAAGAAATTTTATATTACATACCAATTCTCATTCTTAATTTACAAAAAAAAGTGTACCTTTAATTTACAATGTAAATTCTTCTCTTTAATTACAAAATAAAAATGTAATTTTTATTTACAGTGCAAATTCTCTTTCTAAACTACATATAAAAATGTAATTTTTATTATCATGTAAATCCTATTCTTAATTACATATGAAAATGTAATTTCAATTTACAGTGTAAAATCTCTTTCTATATTTACATAACAAAAATGTGTTTTTAATTTACAATGTAAAATCTTACTCTTTATTTACACAACAAATATGTGTTTTTAATTTTCAATGTAAATCTCATTCTTAAGTTACATAATAAAAATTGGATCTTTTCACATCGTCATATTTCACCTTTTATTTTCAATAAAAATATTGAATCTTTTCACATCGCCATATTTCACCTTTTATTTTCAATAAAAATATTGAATCTTTTCACATCGTCATATTTCACTTTTTATTTTCAATAAAAATATTGAATCTTTTCACATCGTCATATTTCACTTTTTATTTTCAATAAAAATATTGAATCTTTTCACATCGTCATATTTCACTTTTTATTTTCAATAAAAATATTGAATCTTTTCACATCGTCATATTTCACTTTTTATTTTCAATAAAAATGTTGAATCTTTTCACATCGTCATGTTTCACTTTTTATTTTCAATAAAAATATTGAATCTTTTCACATCGTCATGTTTCACTTTTTATTTTATTCTACGTTATATTTATGTTTGAGAACACAAATAAGAGACATGTTTATTTTTCTATGTAATGTTTGTGCTTGAGAACATAAATAAGAATCGTTCATTTTTCTATTCCAGTTCAAACATGTATACAAAGTTGACAATATTTAATTGGCAGTCCTATAAGGTGACAAAATGATATTATACATTGGATTGACAAAATAATGCATTTCATTTAAATTGAC
The DNA here is from genome assembly GCA_030737875.1 of Allium sativum. Lineage (NCBI taxonomy): Eukaryota > Viridiplantae > Streptophyta > Magnoliopsida > Asparagales > Amaryllidaceae > Allium > Allium sativum. Next base: position 569,351,539 of record CM060922.1, read on the forward strand.
AATTTAAATCAATTCAACACAGATGATTCATGTTTTTATATTGAATTGATAAGCTAAATCAATTCAAATAAAGTGACAAAATATGAATTGATTAACTAGATCAATCCCATAAAAGTGACAAACTACAAATTTTGATATTGAATCGATGATCTAAATCAACTCAATAAAATAAAAGGATGAATAATAATATTTGTCTAAGGCATATAGATCTATAATTATCCATTATATATTGATCTTGAATTGATAATCTAAATCAATTCAATAAAATAAAGGGATGAATAATCATATTTGTTTAACACACATGAATCTTATAATTATCCATCACAACCAACAGAACAATCATCATACAATATCAGCACAAACAGATCTGAAATATATAACTAAAAATAGAAAAAATATAAATGAATTGATTAATTATTTTAAAACGAAAGAAATCTCACCGAAAGCTTTCCACTCTGACAAAAATTAAACGAAATCTAAATCTGTTTTGGTCAAATCCATGTTGTAGATCTTGGAAATACGGTTCCAACGCAATTCAGTTTGCTGAATTCTGATTTCGATTGCAAAAGATATGATAAGATTTGATTACATTAATAAATAAGTAATTTATAATTAAACTTTAATTAGGCCTTAACCATATCCTCTTTCCATTTAGCCGTTCATCCTCCGATCCAAGGGCCGATACTGCTCCTTCTTCATCGCTCTTTTCTGGACCATTTTAAACCCATTCATCGTTCCTCAATTTCACTATCGCACGCTTGGACAATTGCATAAAATCGAAGAGGATATTAATCAAAACTTCTTTTAGAATTTTTCATGGAGTGATTTGGTTGGAATCCTTTTTTTTTGAAGGAAAGAAAGGAAAAAAAATGGTGGCTGCTCATTTTTGTTTACAGAGAATAAAGGAAGAGGAGTATGCTAAGGTTTAGAATTAGAGAATATTAATAGAGACAATTGCAAAGAAGAAACAAATTAATAAGGAAGGGAATTGAGAAAGATACCTTATTTATTTCTGTAATGTGTCCCTTCATATTAGGTAGGTTACGAAGTAAATAAATTTACTGACTAAGCACAAGGTGTCACTCTTATCAACTTTTATTTATTATTCTAAATTCACAAGAAAAATTACATAGGGATAAATGATAGCAAAAATAAAAAAATACATGATTTGTTGTCTGATGCTGACTATATGAAAGTCGTATGACTTTTTAAATTTCAAAATACATAACAATAAGTATCATAATTTATGCAACATATTCTATTGGACTAAGCATGAGGTAGCGTATTTATTTCTTATTCAAAAATTAAAATAAAATAAGACACAGAAAAATGGGAAAGTACTCAATGCATAATTATAAATCAAGTGAGGAACCCCTAATTGATATCCTTAACTACTATATACAAATTTATATTCATTTTTTTCTTTTCATACAAACATAATCAATCACATTTATTTTCAATTTTTTTCTAAAGGATTCCAATTGAGGTTCCAACATTAAATTCAAAAATAGATTATAGTTACTAGGAAGATAATCAAAGGTTGTATTCTACCTATACTAATTCAAAATTATTTTAAAATTACGATATACAAACAATAGGTACAATTTCTAATTTAATAAATGTTTCATCATTATTGCAACCAACATATCTAAAATACATATCCATATTGTTAAAATTTACTGTTATAAATGTTGCACTTATTATCTTAATTCAACCTACGTCATTAATAGGATTCCAGGTATTTATTTATTTTGGAAAAGTTTTTCTTTAGTTGATTACTCAAGAATAAGGTAATAATTAGAAAATTTGTGTGTTGATTAAATAAACACTTATTTCTTTTCAAAATTGAAGGAAACGATTCATTGTTAAAGTGGGAAAGAGATAAGGAAGAACACATGCAATGTTTTAGGAAAGGATAAATAAATAAATAAAAGAATAAAAGAATGTGTCAATTTTGAAAGAGAGGAATGGTGCAGTATTAATGAAACAACGAAGAAAGGAGGACATTAAAAACAAATGCAGTTATTCACATGTAATCCTGTTCCAAATTCTTAAACGTTACATTTTGAACAAATAGGGAAAGAATTAAAGATGATAGACAAAGATATATACATGTATGTATTGGAATTTATTTCATCTATAATGAACACATTATTTCCAAACAATCTTTCAGCAAAAATTAATAAAATCCATCAATTATATCATAAATTTATTTAAGACCAATTTATATTCAATAATTTAATTTAAATAATTTTTTCCTGAGTTTGTTTTAAATCAAATAGTATATAAAACTAATTTTAAAGTTAGCCTCATCTTTTTATTTCATAAAACTAATCAATTTATACTATATATTCCTCAAAATAGCTTAAATTAAAATTTAAATTAGTTCCAAACTTCCGGGTTGTTACAATCTCCCCTACTTAAGAACTTTTCGTCCTCGAAAAGGAACAAAGCTAAAAGTTGTTTCATTAATAACTCAAATTTCCTCCTTTAATTGGTTTCAATGATTTTATTAGTTGAACTAATAATTTCACAACACAATCATAAATCAATTAGTTGATTAGTTTTTAAATATATCTATATCTTTTGTATATTCAAAAATCATATTTTCTAAAATCAGATTAAAAATACGTTAATTATAAACTTGTCACTCTCAACTCATTCTAGGGCATTACTAACCCCATCTCTAATGAGTTTTCTCATTCTAGGATACTGCCGATCCTCTCTCTAATGAGTATTCTTATTGGATATTACTAATCCAATCTCTGATGAATCTTTTGTACAGTCCTAATGAGTTGTACCCCAAAGATTTGAGCTAACCAGAGCTCTGATACCAAATGAAATGACCCGAAAATCGCCCTTGCGGGAAATCGCCGGATACGCTTACTTTGGGCTACAACACATCAGAACAACAACAACAGACTTATATTTCATCATATAATGTTACATCAGAGTACAGAATATCAGAGTACATCGAAAAAAATATAGCGGAAGATTTAAATTACAACAAATACAATACAGTGCAGCAGAAATAAAATAACTAAGGCAGCGGAAGAGAACTATACTCTAGACACAGCTTTAAACTTCAATCCAGAATCCTGCTCAAGATGAAGACCTGTAGACAAACTACTCGACTGTCGTGTGGAAAATAATGGGCACTCGAGTTTGCAAAGGTGGAAACAAACAACGGGTCAGTCATGGGACTGGTGTGAGAATTTTTAACTAATTTAACTAATAATAATAAGGCAAATCCAAAGACCACGCCGCTAACGCGGAACGGGTTTATTTCAATGGATTGCCGTGCATAATTTAAAGTGATAGAACAAACAATAAGTAAATCGTAAAACAACGCAATGCTTTTGGAAAAATGGAATCACCATAAGATTCAAGTCCCATCACACAATGCAACACAAACCAGAGGATAGAGTTTTACCTTATGGTGATTAAACATGCTTGGTACGATAAAAACGAATTTGATATTATTATTAGTGTATATATGTTTTAAAAACATTTCAAAGTAAATGTATCAATCCTAGGAAGCATAGCTACCATATACTATGCCTCCATACTAGTAATACAATCAAATCCGCAGGGTCGCATTGGGAATTTGGTTTTCCATCATGAGTCAACGCTAGGGAGGAGCTCCTTACCGATTCGAAACACTCTAGCTAATGTCTCAAGATCCCCCGCAGTGAACCCTTAGAAAGCTGCAGGGCCGGTCCACACATACAGCTTTGTGGATTAATTATTCCTGAACACACGTTTCCCGATCCTATAAGACCTATCATCCGAGGCACCTCATTCCATCATCCACATAAGTAAAATGTCGGGCCGTGTAAAACCCAAACACCACTTCTAGCTAGAAAGAAATGTGCTGCTCTCCCTGCATTCCCTTCTTCCGTTTTAGACTCCACCGGGTTGTGAGGCTCGTGAAGCTACGTAATACACAAAGCTATGCTTATCCAAGCTGTGCTTTGATCGTCACCACAAGGTTCTGCTTTTCAACAAGAAACCTTGATCATTGCATCTTAGTATGCCACATTGTCACTCCATATCACACTACCAATCCTTTACCGAAATATATGAAAGGGTGTTAAGCAAGAGAATATATTCTCCGCCACCAAACATTCATACATTCGACAGAAAATCAATAAATACAATATAAAGGAGTATAATGTCGGACACACATTCCATTTATAAGCCCGTTCTGGGTCTGAACGAAACTGGAGATACCCTCGTCCCGTATGTCCAGTACGGAAAGGAGGCACCCGCATATCCGTGAAATCAACATGTCCGTTTGGCCAATTACCCTGACCCTTGAATTGGGAGCAAGTCAATTCAGGATCTTGATCGTTGTCCATTCGAGGGAAGATTTACGGCCTTCATTCACCGTCTTCAAACTTCAATTCCTAACGTCATATGATTACTTGGAATGAGGTTAAACTCGGACTTCCCAAATAATCCTCGTATATATATATATAATGAAAATCCTTCCTTATCGTTAATATTATTTTATAACGATTAATCCCTATTCTTAATTAATTAGAATAATTAAATCTTTATTTAACGAGGTCTCGGGTCAAAGGGCGACCCTGGCGATGTTTTCAATGAATTTTGATTTTCACATTTCTCAAAATCTAATCGTTGGATTTTAACGTAGTTTATATCGTTCGAAAGATCTTCCCAAGACAGTCCTAATGGTTTTAGTTTTGGGAAAATCCGACAGTCGAATCTTTTGGTATAGTCGTTTAAAGGTACGATTTCAAAAATCAAACTACCGCGCTCGATTCGTTTAATTTAATTATATTTATATATAAATATAAAATGTTTAACTTACTATTTACATAAAAATGTAAATTCTATTACAATGTCCACTTTCATTATTTTATTCTCCCCTTCCTTTATTTACATGAAAAATGTAAATTATAATTCAATGATGAATTCTTCCTTTTATTTCTTTCATTTACATAAAAATGCAAATTCTAATTCAACGTTACAGTTCATTCTTCTTATTCTTATATTTACATAAAAATGTAAATTCTATTTAAATGTTGAATTCATTCTTTTTATTTTTATATTTACATAGAAATGTAAATTTTATTTCAATGTTGAATTCATTCTTTTTATTTTTATATTTACATAAAAATGTAAATTCTATTTCAATGTTGAATTCATTCTTTTTATTACACTATAAGATCTCCTTTTTAATTACATTATAAAATCCCCTTTTTAATTACCTTAAAAATGTGATTAACAATACAGTGAAAAATTCTATCTTTTTTTTTAATATTACAACAAAAATGTAATTTACATTACAATGACAAATCCTTCTTTTTAATTACATTAAAAATGTAATTATCATTACGGTGAAAATTTCTATCTTTTTAAATCAATAAAAAAAATGTAATTCACATTACCATGTCAAATTCTTCTTTTTTGATTACATTAACATTACAGTGAAAATTTCTATTCTTTTCAGTTACAAGAAAAAAATGTACTTTTGATTACAATGCTCAATTCTTCTTTTTAATTACATTAAAAATGCAATTAACACTACATGTCAAAATTTGTCTTTTAATTTGAAGGTAAAATCCTATCTCTAATTACATATAAAAATGAAATTTTATATTACATACCAATTCTCATTCTTAATTTACAAAAAAAATGTGTACCTTTAATTTACAATATAAATTCTTCTCTTTAATTACAAAATAAAAATGTAATTTTTATTTACAGTGCAAATTCTCTTTCTAAACTACATATAAAAATGTAATTTTTATTTACATGTAAATCCTATTCTTAATTACATATAAAAATGTAATTTCAATTTACAGTGTAAACTCTCTTTCTTTATTTACATAACAAAAATGTGTTTTTAATTTACAATGTAAAATCTTACTCTTTATTTACATGACAAAAATGTGTTTTTAATTTGCAATGTAAATCTCATTCTTAAGTTACATAATAAAAATTTGGATCTTTTCACATCGTCATATTTCACCTTTTATTTTCAATAAAAATATTGAATCTTTTCACATCGCCATATTTCACTTTTTATTTTCAATAAAAATATTGAATCTTTTCACATCGTCATATTTCACTTTTTATTTTCAATAAAAATATTGAATCTTTTCACATCGCCAAATTTCATTTTTTATTTTCAATAAAAATATTGAATCTTTTCACATCGTCATATTTCACTTTTTATTTTCAATAAAAATATTGAATCTTTTCACATCGTCATAATTCACTTTTTATTTTCAGTAAAAATATTGAATCTTTTCACATCGTCATATTTCACTTTTTATTTTCAATAAAAATATTGAATCTTTTCACATCGTCATATTTCACTTTTTATTTTCAATAAAAATATTGAATCTTTTCACATCGTCATATTTCACTTTTTATTTTATTCTACGTTATATTTATGTTTGAGAACACAAATAAGAGACATGTTTATTTTTCTATGTAAAGTTTGTGCTTGAGAACATAAATAAGAATCGTTCATTTTTCTATTCCAGTTCAAACATGTATACAAAGTTGACAATATTTAATTGGCAATCCAATAAGGTGACAAAATGATATTATACATTGGATTGACAAAATAATGCATTTCATTTAAATTGACAATTTAAATCAATTCAACACAAATGATTCATGTTTTTATATTGAATTGATAAGCTAAATCAATTCAAATAAAGTGACAAAATATGAATTGATTAACTAGATCAATCCCATAAAAGTGACAAACTACAAATTTTGATATTGAATCGATGATCTAAATCAACTCAATAAAATAAAAGGATGAATAATAATATTTGTCTAAGGCATATAGATCTATAATTATCCATTATATATTGATCTTGAATTGATAATCTAAATCAATTCAATAAAATAAAGGGATGAATAATCATATTTGTTTAACACGCATGAATCTTATAATTATCCATCACAACCAACAGAACAATCATCATACAATATCAGCACAAACAGATCTGAAATATATAACTAAAAATAGAAAAAATATAAATGAATTGATTAAGTATTTTAAAACGAAAGAAATCTCACCGAAAGCTTTCCACTTTGACAAAAATTAGATGAAATCTAAATATGTTTTGGTCAAATCCATGTTGTAGATCTTGGAAATACGGTTCCAACGCAATTCAGTTTGCTGAATTCTGATTTCGATTGCGAAAGAAATGATAAGATTTGATTACATTAATAAATAAGTAATTTATAATTAAACTTTAATTAGGCCTTAACCATATCCTCTTTCCATTTGGCCGTTCATCCTCCGATCCAAGGGCCGATACTGCTCCTTCTTCATCGCTCTTTTCTGGACCATTTTAAACCCATTCATCGTTCCTCAATTTCACTATCGCACGCTTGGACAATTGCATAAAATCGAAGAGGATATTAATCAAAACTTCTTTTAGAATTTTTCATGGAGTGATTTGGTTGGAATCCTTTTTTTTTGAAGGAAAGAAAAGAAAAAAAATGGTGGCTGCTCATTTTTGTTTACAGAGAATAAAGGAAGAGGAGTATGCTAAGGTTTAGAATTAGAGAATATTAATTGAGACAATTGCAAAGAAGAAACAAATTAATAAGGAAGGGAATTGAGAAAGATACCTTATTTATTTCTCTAATGTGTCTCTTCATATTAGGTAGGTTACGAAGTAAATAAATTTACTGACTAAGCACAAGGTGTCACTCTTATCAACTTTTATTTATTATTCTAAATTCACAAGAAAAAATACATAGGGAAAAAACGATAGTAAAAATAAACAAATACATGATTTGTTGTCTGATGCTGACTATATGAAAGTCGTATGACTTTTTAAATTTCAAAATACATAACAATAAGTATCATAATTTATGCAACATATTCTATTGGACTAAGCATGAGGTAGCGTATTTATTTCTTATTCAAAATTAAAAATAAAATAAGACACAGAAAAATGGGAAAGTACTCAATGCATAATTATAAATCAACCCCTAATTGATATCCTTAACTACTATATACAAATTTATATTCATTTTTTTTCTTTTCATACAAACATAATCAATCACATTTATTTTCAATTTTTTTCTAAAGGATTCCAATTGAGGTTCCAACATTAAATTCAAAAATAGATTATAGTTACTAGGAAGATAATCAAAGGTTGTATTCTACCTATACTAAATCAAATTTATTTTAAAATTACGATATACAAACAATAGGTACAATTTCTAATTTAATAAATGTTTCATCATTATTGCAACCAACATATCTAAAATACATATCCGTATTGTTAAAATTTACTGTTATAAATGTTGCACTTATTATCTTAATTCAACCTACGTCATTAATAGGATTCCAGGTATTTATTTATTTTGGAAAAGTTTTTCTTTAGTTGATTACTCAAGAATAAGTAATAATTAGAAAATTTGTGTGTTGATTAAATAAACACTTATTTCTTTTCAAAATTGAAGGAAACGATTCATTGTTAAAGTGGGAAAGAGATAAGGAAGAACACATGCAATGTTTTAGGAAAGGATAAATAAATGTAACACCCCACCTCCGCCAATACCACTCTTGCAAGGGCACTAGCTTTGGAGGGGCGTTAAACGAGGTAAACATGCATGCAGATATCACAAGACAGAACATATAAGTAAAACAGAGTAAGTAAAGCATCGGATAAAACTAGTATTTCAAAACCATAGTCAAGTTACATCAAAGTACTGAGTCATTATTTTCCACAAAACAAAGTCTAGAAAAACATAAACTGAAAACTGGAAATAACATAAAGTAAACTATCCCCAAAGCAGAATAAAGCTATAGCATGCTCAAGTCCAAACCGTACATGAGCTATCCAGAAAAGCAGCTAAAGATCCAAGCTAGGTACTAGTGTTCCCACCCTATAAACCGGGGGGAGGGGGGGGACGGAAGAAAAGAGGCGAAAGAAAACAGGTCAGTCAAAATACCGGTAAGTCCTGTCTACTATTAGTATAAAAACTAATAAAGTTAACTGGACATGTAAAACAGAGATGAGACATAGGGTGATAACTGGCATGGTGAAAAGTTAACAAGATAGATCAAGTGTGGCATCGCATATACAAGGTTAAGTTGCACCAGTTGTGTACTAGTATTCCAATCCATGTCAAGTATAAACAAGAGATGATCCCTTGGCCCAAAGCTGGCCCAATATCATGAGGTGACCTAAATCAAGGTCCAACTACTCGGTCTAGTCGATCGGCTCCCTAAAAGCCTAACTCGTCAAGTGTCGGTGTCATACGGCCCAATCACGAAGTGTAGTCAAACTGTGTTAGGTCCACCCTAGGGTGTATCAAGCCCTAGGGTGCCAACCACAGGCACAAATCAAGCACGCACAGTTTAAACCTACGGGTTCCCGTGTCTGCTTTTTCAACTCTGGATCATGTGCACGACCATAGTCCGCCTGAACCTACACCGGCGCACCTACTCAGCCGTCGTTTTGGTCGCTTACATGTCAGCCCAGTAATCGTGCCCCACCCTAGCCTAGTCCCTAGGGTATCATGATACAATCAAGAGGGTTACTGGTGAAAAGGACCACGTAACTAGGGTTTCTAACGGGTTAAATGTGGTTAACCCTACCCCATCAAGTTGGTTAAGTGTACCCAAGGTTCATGGCTTAACCCTATCAACCCATCGTGTTTAATTGGTTAAGTATTCAAGTGGTCCATGACTTAACCCTATCATGTGGCATTAATTAATTTAATCCACCCAACTTCTCACATTAGACCTTGTTGTGATTACTAGTTAAGACGGGTGGGTCCGGGTAGCTTTACACCACAACTTGGTCTAACCTCGGGTTTCAAGTGCGACATGACCAACTACTCACATTGGGTCCTATTGCTTGTAGCCACTAGTTAAGCCGGTCGGTTCCGGGTACATTTATGCTACAAACTCAACCCAACCTCGAGTTGGCCATTCTCATGTTTTCTAGAAGTCATGTCCAAATTCATGTTTCAAGCATAATCACATGTCATATTTCATGTCATCTTTTCAAGTCATGTTTTTATGTCATTTTAGTTTACCCATAACGTAACCCCATCGCATGTAAGTTCGCATAAACGCAAATAGATCTCAAAGGGGAAACTTAGAAGCTTGACATAATTTATAAGGTTTTGGGCCACAAGTAAAACATGGTGGCATATGAGGCAAAGGTGTTCATAAACTTGCATATTACATCATAGGCCTCAAAACATGCATAATATCAACTTTAGCAAAATAGGTGAAACATGGTCATAAATGATATAGGATGATAGCAAGTGATTCGCATATAACACCACATGCAAGATAGCAACTTGCATATTACATCATAAGCCTCAAAATATGCATAATATCAAACTTAAGCAAATTGGTGAAACATGATCATAAACGACATAGGATGGTGGCTAGTGATTCGCATATATGCAAGATAACACAAGGTTTATGAGAGTTTCCATGTTGCTTTATGCAACATTTCCAATCAAAGCTCATAGCTTTCTATGCATAAGGCAAAGGTGATAGCTTTACAAACATGCATAGAATAAATTTTTGCATAACATGATAGGATCAAAGCACATATCATACCTAGGCCCAAACTCAAACTTACAACTTGTCATATTTAACTTCATAGTTAGAATCTAAGAGTAGTATAGGGCTTACAATGCTATGAAGACTTATAAAATATAAATAAGATTGAGACAAAGCCACTTGCAACTCTAAAGACCCCCAAAGAGCAAGCTTCAATGAAAACCCTTGAGAAATTAGAAGAAGATCCTTGCTTTGATGAAGAAAGATTGAACTTTGGCCTTAGAAACTCTCAAACAAGCTTAAGAACTCTCATATGAATGAAGATGGAGGCTATGACAAGAGGGTGAAGGCCATGATTAAACATTTTGGCATAGTTTAGTTGTAGGATTGATTTATGATGACTTAAGCTAGGTATTAGGGTCTTTTTATAGATGATTAGGTTAGTTTAGACCATAGGATTAACCCTAATTCAGATCTGGGCCATCAATTCACGTCACTAGCCTCCAAACATGTCTTGAGAAACAAGTCAGGTGCACCCAGGCTAGACTGGCCGGCAACCCAAGTCGACAGGGGTGTCGACTGGCCAGTCGACACAGCCTGGGGTGTGTCGACTCCCAAGTCGACACCCCTATCGACTTGGGGAGTGGTGGGATCTTTTCCCGCCTACCTGCCCAGTTGAATTTAAAATATGTTTTTAAATTTAAGTTTTCTGAAAACTTCCATGGGCCTTAACTGGGTCATACGGACTCCGATTTTCGAAAATTCGGACTCTATTTCACATAGACGAACGCAATGACACAGCCCGTTTCCCTTGATTCAGATTTTATCATTGAATTCTGTCTTGATTTATGTTATAACTTGTTATTCAATATATGGGTTGTTACATCCTCCCCACCTTAAAGGATTTCGTCCCCGAAATCTCTAAGTTAGGAATTACGTATCCTACCATCCATCATCCATCTACTCAAAACATCATCCACGTGCAGTCAATGTCCTTAACAAATTCTAAATGGTGTATGATTATATGCAAAGGTGTGTGTATATGTACTTATCTAATGCGAAAATCAGGCGGTTACTGATCCACTAGACCCCTTAATGTTAAGTATGTTAGTGAAATGAGTCCATATGTATGCAAAATCCTAACATAATTTATAACCTCTATATGAGTGCACATAACATTCATCCATATGCAACGTCCACGTGATAGCATAACAAGTTTCATCCATGAATAAGTATCATCACTCATGCATATGCAATATGAAAGTGTGTGAGCCGATCTTAGTGCTTAATGTGTATCATGCATCCACGAGTATCCACTTGCAAACACTTGCAACCACTTGCAAACATCAAGCATAACATGTTTCAAATACATGTTTCATCCAAAGGGTTTCTACTTAAGGTTCTCATGACAAGGTTAACGAAATAGCAAGATAAGCAGGATAAACATGGATGGCAAAAAGGAAGACATGTAAAAGGAAAAGAGGTCGAGAATGTACCCTCAAAAAGAAATGGATAAAGCCCACGCATCTTCTCCTCGGTTTCCCAAGTTGCATCCTCTTCGGCTTCACTCCACTGAACTTTCACCAATTTGAATTCTCGATTTCTTAGCTTCTTGATCTCTGTTCCCAAGATACGAATTGGAGCTCTCCTCAAGGTTGCCTCTTTCTCTACCTCCACGTCTTCAAGAATGCTTGGTTTAACCACCTCAGCGGACTCATGTAGGCACTTTCGGAGATGCGAGACATGAAAGACATTATGCACTCCGGCTAGCTTCTCGGGCAATTCCACCTTATAGGCCATCTTTCCGATTCTCTCTATGATAGGGAAGGGTCCTACGAACCTTGGTTCCAGCTTCCCCACTGCTCCAAAATGTACCACATTACGCAAAGGAGAAACCTTCACGAAAACCATATCCCCAACTTCGAATTCCAAATCTGTCCTTCGCTTGTCAGCATAGGATTTCTGTCGGTCTTGGGCCGCTTTCATCCGTCTTCTCACCAATTCAACTTTCTCGGATGTGTCCCGTATCATATCGGGCCCAAGTATAAGCCTATCCGTTGTCTCCCACCAACAAGATGGTGACCTACACGGCCTTCCATACAAAGCTTCAAATGGTGCCATCCCTATGCTAGCTTGATAGCTATTATTATAAGAAAACTCTACAAGAGGAAGGTGGTCTTCCCAAGTACCACCAAAGTCAAGAACACAAAGCCTCAAAAGATCTTCTAGCACTCTATTCACCCTTTCGGTTTGGCCATCCGTCTGGGGGTGATAGGTTGTACTTAGATTCAATCGCGTGCCCATCGCCTCTTGCAAATTATTCCAGAACTGGCTAGTGAAGATTGAGTCACGATCGCTAACTATGCTAGAAGGAACTTCATGTAACCGCACTATCTCTCGAAGATAAATAGATGCTAGCCATTATGCGTTCCTCTTGCTCTTCACTGGAATGAAATGAGCACTCTTCGTAAGTCTGTCAACTATGACCCATATGCTCGTATTCCCTTTCCTTGACCTAGGCAATCCATCCACAAAATCCATAGAAATACTTTCCCACTTCCATTGCGGGACCTCCAATGGATGTAATAGCCCTCCGGGTTTCTTCGACTCGGCTTTCACTTGTTGGCACACCATGCACTTTGAAACATACTCTGCCATATCTTTCTTCATTCCAGCCCAAAAGAAAATGCGCTTCATGTCCCTATACATCTTATCTCCTCCAGGATGTATAGTCATCTTCGAATGATGTGCTTCTTCGAGAACTTTATGAACCAAGTCTCCTACTTGTGGAACGCATAGTCTTCCATCACGCCTTAGCCAACCCTTGTCATCAATAGTATATCTAGCAAGGTGACTAGACGTCTCACCACGAATCAACTTGTCCATGACCTCGACAATCTGCGGGTCTCCTTTCTGCGAAGTCCCTACTTGATCAAGAAGTATAGGTCTAAGCTCAAGAGATGCCAACGAACCCGTCATCGACTCAACAGCTGTTGTGAAATCAAAGGTTGCCAAGAACTCTAGGCTCCTCATCTCAACAAACAAGGGACTCAAAGTCAACCTACTTCTACTTAATGCATCTGCCACGACATTACCCTTGCCAGCGGTATAAGCTATCTCGAAGTCATAAGATGCGAAGAATTCCATCCACCTTTGCTGCCTTAGATTCAGATCTTTCTGCGAGAAGAGGTATTTGAGCGACTTATGATCAGTATACAACTCAAACCTTTCGCCTAGGAGATAGTGGCGCCAGGATTTGAGTGCAAAGATAATCGCTGCCAACTCAAAATCATGAGTGGGATAGTTCTTCTCATGAACTTTAAGTTTCCTACCCCCATAACATATCACTCTTCCCTCTTGCATCAGAACAGCCCCTAACCCCGTGCCACATGCATCGGTGTATACTGTAAACATCTTACCGCCATCAGGTAATGCCAAAACTGGAGCTGTAGTAAGGGCCCTCTTGAGCCTTTGAAAAGCAAGCTCACACTCTAAGTCCCATGCAAAGACTAAGTTCTTCTTCGTCAACTTAGTAAGAGGGGCTGAAATCTTAGCGAAGTCCCTGATGAACTTCCTATAGTAGCCCGCCAGACCGAGAAAGCTTCTTACTTCGGTTGCATTCCTAGGAGTCTTCCAGTCTTGAACTGCAACCACTTTCGCGGGATCCACAGCTATGCCTTGCTTAGAGACTATATGTCTAAGAAACCAGACTTCCCTTCTCCAAAAATGGTATTTGGAGAACTTGGCTTTCAACTGATGAACTCTAAGCGTATCGATCACTTCCTTGAGATGTCTAGCATGTTCTTCCTCATCCTTTGAGAAGATCAGAATATCATCGACGAAGACAACCATGAACTTGTTAAGGAACTCCCTGAACACCCTACTCATAAAATCTACGAAGTAGGCGGGTGCATTAGTCAAACTGAATGGCATGACAAGCCATTCAAAGAATCCATCTGGAGTCCTAAACGCAGTCTTATCAATACTATCCTCAGCCACTCTAAGCTGATGGAATCTGGTGGCTAGATCGAGCTGAGAGAAAACAGAAGCACCAACAAGCTGGTCAAAGAGGTCATCAATCCTCGGTAATGGGTGCCTATTCTTCTTTGTCAGCTTGTTCAACTCTCGATAATCAACACATAGACGAAGTGAACCATCCGCTTTAGTAGCGAATACCACCAGAGCACCCCATTCAGAAATGCTTCGCCTAATAAAATTCTTCTCAAGCAGCTCCTTGATTTGCTTACTGAGCTCTCTTCTTTCTCGCAGGGCCATGTGCCTAACGGGCAATGATACTGGCTTGGCATTATCGACAAGATAAATGCGAAAATCTATCTCTCGTTTAGGGGGTAACCCCTTAACCTCTTCAAAGACATCAGGATAGTCTCGGACCACCCTTACAGATTGTAGATCATTGATGGACGAGTCAAGAGATTCAAGATAACATAACATGACGGGATCTCTAGGGTTACAAGAAATTTCTAGGGTATTACCGAGGCGAGTCATGAGCCTCACCACCCTATGCTCACAATCGAGAATGGCTCCATAGTTGGACAACCAATCCATGCCCAAGATCAACCCGTATCCCGTGAATCCGAGAACATAAGCATTACACGTGAATTCTACGGTCAAGATAGAAATCCTCAAATCCATACAAATCATAGATAAATGGGCGGAACCCCCAATTGGATTTGAAACACTAATGGGATCCTCAACTAGACTAGTACTTAGGTGCAAACTTTCAACAAGATCAGAAGAAATAAAATTATGCGATGCGCCAGAATCAAATAAGGTGCGAACAGGATAATCAGAAATGTAAACAAGACTTTCTACAGAAATACTACCTCGTTCTGGAACTGGAACAGTGTTGAGAGCATGCACTTGCCCTCTAGAAGGTCCTGCACGCTGAATCTGCCCTTGCCCTTGTCCTTGCTTCTTGGGGGCAATCCTTGCTAAGGTGTCCAGTCTCTCCACAGTGAAAGCATTCGCCCAACTTCCTCTTCTTCTTTCTGCAATCCTTGGCTATGTGCCCAACAATCCCACAGAAGTTGCATTTTCTTGGGTCCTTTGCCTTGGCCTTGTTGCCCTTGTTGTTCTTGTTGTTCTGATTGCCCTGATTTCCTCCCCACTTGGAGTCTGTCTTCTTGGTTTGAGTCTCATTAGTCTTGACTTCCTTCTTGCCATTCTTATCGTCTCCTTGAAGCAATGCCATGTCTACTAGGCCTTCAAAAGTGGCCCCCATGGGTATATGAGATAGGGCTAAACCTTGTAATGGCTCATTCAACCCTCGTGCAAAGCGTAAAGCCTTCTTCTGGGGAGTATTAACCATGTCCAAACAGAATCGAGCGAGCTGGTTAAACTTATTCACATACTCCCTCACTGTCATGTCCCCTTGCTTCAAAGATATAAACTTCTCCAATTGCAGATTCGCCTCAGCTGATGATAGAAACTTATGCCCAAATCTTGTCCTAAAGTCGGCCCAAGTCTCTATAGGCCTAGTAGCATTGGTGACCTCCCACCAATAAGCAGCTTCTTCTTTAATAACCATGCTGCCAATAAAACCTTCCTATGGTCTTCCACATCAAAGATAGCGAAAAGATCTTCAGTTTCTTTCAACCAATTTCGTGCCTCCACAAAAGTCTCCGTCCCAATGAAATTCTTGCCACCCATCGCCTTAAAGTCCTTGCAAACCTTTGCGAAATCTGCTTGTGGATGCTGAGGAGGAGGAGGAGGAAACTCAGTTACGGTGGGGGTATTTGCTGGGCCCGTATCGTTGGCCCTAGCTTCCAAGTACCTCCGGAACCATCCGGGAATGGTCACTCCCTCGGGAAGGTTAAGATCGACCATACTGAAAAAGGAAAAGATAGATTTAGAACGAGGAAACGAAGGATAGTGCTAATGGCTTTTGGGGAATAGCCTTTTAAAATAACTAGACTTTTCTTGGAAAATAATTAATTGGTTTTGAAAATAGTTTTCCAAAAAGGTATGTTTTAAAAACACTTTTGCTCAAATCTTGTAAACCTTATGCTCTGATACCAAATGTAACACCCCACCTCCGCCAATACCACTCTTGCAAGAGCACTAGCTTTGGAGGGGCGTTAAACGAGGTAAACATGCATGCAGATATCACAAGACAAAACATATAAGTAAAACAGAGTAAGTAAAGCAGCGGATAAAACTAGTATTTCAAAACCATAGTCAAGTTACATCAAAGTACTGGGTCATTATTTTCCACAAAACAAAGTCTAGAAAAACATAAACTGAAAACTGGAAATAACATAAAGTAAACTATCCCCAAAGCAGAATAAAGCTATAGCATGCTCAAGTCCAAACCGTACATGAGCTATCCAAAAAAGCAGCTAAAGATCCAAGCTAGGTACCAGTGTTCCCACCCTGTAAACCTGGGGGGGAGGGGAACGGAAGAAAAGAGGCGAAAGAAAACAGGTCAGTCAAAAGACCGGTAAGTCCTATCTACTATTAGTATAAAAACTAATAAAGTTAACTGGACATGTAAAACAGAGATGAGACATAGGGTGATAACTGGCATGGTGAAAAGTTAACAAGATAGATCAAGTGTGGCATCGCATATACAAGGTTAAGTTGCACCAGGTGTGTACTAGTATTCCAATCCATATCAAGTATAAACAAGAGATGATCCCTTGGCCCAAAGCTGGCCCAATATCATGAGGTGACCTAAATCAAGGTCCAACTACTCGGTCTAGTCGATTGGCTCCCTAAAAGCCTAACTCGTCAAGTGTCGGTGTCATACAGCCCAATCACGAAGTGTAGTCAAACTGTGCTAGGTCCACCCTAGGGTGTATCAAGCCCTAGGGTGCCAACTACGGACACAAATCAAGCACGCACAGTCTAAACCTACGGGTGCCCGTGTCTGCTTTTTCAACTCCGGACCATGTGCACGACCATAGTCCGCCTGAACCTACACCGGCGCACCTACTCAGCCGTCGTTTTGGTCGCTTACGTGTCAGCCCAGTAATCATGCCCCACCCTAGCCTAGTCCCTAGGGTATCATGATACAATCAAGAGGGTTACTGGTGAAAAGGACCACGTAACTAGGGTTTCTAACGGGTTAAATGTGGTTAACCCTACCCCATCAAGTTGGTTAAGTGTACCCAAGGTTCATGACTTAACCCTATCAACCCATCGTGTTTAATTGGTTAAGTATTCAAGTGGTCCATGACTTAACCCTATCATGTGGCATTAATTAATTTAATGCACCCAACCTCTCACATTAGACCTTGTTGTGATTACTAGTTAAGCCGGGCGGGTCCGGGTAGCTTTACACCACAACTTGGTCTAACCTCGGGTTTCAAGTGCGACATGACCAACTACTCACATTGGGTCCTATTGCTTGTAGCCACTAGTTAAGCCGGTCGGTTCCGGTTAGATTTATGCTACAAACTCAACCCAACCTTGAGTTGGCCATTCTCATGTTTTCTAGAAGTCATGTCCAAATTCATGTTTCAAGCATAATCACATGTCATATTTCATGTCATCTTTTCAAGTCATGTTTTTATGTCATTTTAGTTTACTCATAACGTAACCCCATCGCATGTAAGTTCGCATAAACGCAAATAGATCTCAAAGGGGAAACTTAGAAGCATGACATAATTTATAAAGTTTTGGGCCACAAGTTAAACATGGTGGCATATGAGGCAAAGGTGTTCATAAACTTGCATATTACATCATAGGCCTCAAAACATGCATAATATCAACTTTAGCAAAATAGGTGAAACATGGTCATAAATGACATAGGATGATAGCAAGTGATTCGCATATAACACCACATGCAAGATAGCAACTTTCATATTACATCATAAGCCTCAAAATATGCATAATATCGAACTTAAGCAAATAGGTGAAACATGATCATAAACGACATAGGATGGTGGCTAGTGATTCGCATATATGCAAGATAACACAAGGTTTATGAGAGTTTTTATGTTGCTTTATGCAACATTTCCAATCAAAGCTCATAGCTTTCTATGCATAAGGCAAAGGTGATAGCTTTACAAACATGCATAGAATAAATTTTTGCATAACATGATAGGATCAAAGCACATATCATACCTAGGCCCAAACTCAAACTTGCAACTTGTCATATTTAACTTCATAGTTAGAATCTAAGAGTAGTATAGGGCTTACAATGCTATGAAGACTTATAAAATATAAATATGATTGAGACGAAGCCACTAGCAACTCTAAAGACCCCCAAATAGCAAGCTTCAATGAAAACCCTTGAGAAATTAGAAGAAGATCCTTGCTTTGATGAAGAAAGATTGAACTTTGGCCTTAGAAACTCTCAAACAAGCTTAGGAACTCTCATATGAATGAAGATGGAGGCTATGACAAGAGGGTGGAGGCCATGATTAAACATTTTGGCATAGTTTAGTTGTAGGATTGATTTATGATGATTTAGGCTAGGTATTAGGGTCTTTTTATAGATGATTAGGTTAGTTTAGACCATAGGATTAACCCTAATTCAGATCTGGGCCATCAATTCACGTCACTAGCCTCCAAACATGTCTTGAGAAACAAGTCAGGTGCACCCAGGCTAGACTGGCCGGCCACCCAAGTCGACAGGGGTGTCGACTGGGCAGTCGACACAGCCTGGGGTGTGTCGACTCCCAAGTCGACACCCCTGTCGACTTGGGGAGTGGCTGGATCTTTTCCCGCCTACCTGGCCAGCTGAATTTGAAATCTGTTTTTAAATTTAAATTTTCTGAAAACTTCCATGGGCCTTAACTGGGTCATACGGACTCCGATCGAAAACTCGGACTCTATTTCGCGTATTTTTCTGAGACGAACGCAGTGGCATAGCCCGTTTCCCTTGATTCAGATTTTATCATTGAATTCTGTCTTGATTTATGTTATAACTTGTTATTCAAAATATGGGTTGTTACAATAAATAAATAAAAGAATAAAAGAATGTGTCAATTTTGAAAGAGAGGAATGGTGCAGTATTAATGAAACAACGAAGAGAGGAGGACATTAAAAACAAATGCAGTTATTCACATGTAATCCTTTTCTAAATTCTTAAACATTACATTTTGAACAAATAGGGAAAGAATTAAAGATGATAGACAAAGATATATACATGTATGTACTGGAATTTATTTCATCTATAATGAACACATTATTTCCAAACAATCTTTCAGCAAAAATTATTAAAATCCATTAATAATATCATAAATTTATTTAAGACCAATTTATATTCAATAATTTAATTTAAATAATTTTTTCCTGAGTTTGTTTTAAATCAAATAGTATATAAAACTAATTTTAAAGTTATCCTCATCTTTTTATTTCATAAAAATAACCAATTTATACTCCATATTCCTCAAAATTGCTTAAATTAAAATTTAAATTGGTTCCAAAATTCTGGGTTGTTACACAAAGTCTTGTGGTTGATGATCAAAGCACCGCCTGTGTAGCATAGCTTTGTGTATAGCGTGGATTCGCGAGCCTCACACCCGGGTATGAGCCAGAAACGGGAGAGGACCTCAGGGAGGACATGCGTTTCTCTCTAGCTAGAGGTGGTGTCGGTGCTTAAACCGGCTGACATATATATTATTTTCACCTGTGTGGTTGTTGCTGTTGCGAGGCGCCTCGGATATATCGGTGACTATGTGGAGCCGATGGAGTCATTGGGCTCATTTACGCCCCAAAGGGTGGGGAAACGCAGTGTTCAGGCATTTTAATCCACATCGGTGGACCGTCCCTGACGATCGAAGGGTTTGACTGAGTACTTGCCCTGAGGCTCGGGCTAGAGAGTCTCAAATTCGGTAAGGACTATCTTTTGCCTTGGTTTATGATGGAAATCCAATTTCCAAATACGTGACTGTGCGGTTTTGATTGTATACCTATATATGGCGACATGATATATAGTACCCATGCCGTCTATGATTGATACTTATGATTTGAAATAGTTTTTGAAACATATAAACACTAGTAATAATATCAAATTCTTTTGTTTATTTCATATCAAGCATATTTTGTCCATTATAAGGTAAAACTCTGTCCTCCGGTTTGCGTTGCATTGTGTGATGGGAACTGAGTCTTATAATGGCTTCATTTTTATAAAAAGCATTGCGATGTTTAAAAGAGTTACTTGTTGTAAAGCACTGGCAATCCAATGGAGTAAACCCGTTCCGCGAAAGTGGCGTGGTCCTATGATTAGCCATATTATAAATGTGTTAAGTAGATTTCTTATACCAGTCCCATGACTGACTCGTAGTTTGTTTCACTTGCAAACTCGGGTGTCCCTCTTTCTACACGGGCAGCCTTGTATTCAGGTTTTAGCAGACTCTTTCTGGATAGCTGGAGTTGAAGATGGATTCTATCATTTATCTCTTTTTATGCTGCTCAGCTCCTATTGTACATATTATGTTTTGTTTTCCGCTGTAGACATTTATGTATAGCTGAACTATATGTTGTACTAAGTATGATCCTGCATACTGTGTAACTCTGATGATTATGCTTATCCAGTGTATTCTATTGTATATTATCTGATGTATTTATTTATTTCTGTTCTCCTGTTATCTGTTTATGTGTTATATTCCAAAGATTACCCTTGCCACCGTCGTACGTGGTTTTGGGGTCATCACAACATTTTTGGTTTTAAATCTAATATTAGCTTCCTTATCCAATTCTAAATTATATAATACATAATATGAAAATAGGTTATTTTTAAAACATTCGAGATCATCAAATTTTAATTTTAAATCCCATGGATTAATTCCAACTCTACTCACATTCTGAACATCAAACCAAATTTCATCATTTCTCTTTTTAATCAATTTCTTGAATTCAAATTCCCAAATTATTTAACAGTAATTATCTCGCTTTATTTATAAATATCGTTTATCAATCAAATACTTGTTTTAAATAATTAAACAAGTTATTATATTCTAGCTGATCGAAATCCAATTTCTATTTCAAAATAGATTTTTCCTTTTTTTAAAACCACGATTTCTTTTCCAATATATTCGAATATATTTTACGGTATTTACATACCAATTATTTCAGGTCAATGTTGTTCAAACATCCCTAAAACACACAATAATCGACATCAGATTATTTATCACATCATATAAAGCAATATATGAAAATCAACAATAAAATTGTTTAGGAATCCTGTTGAATTCCTCTAACCTGTTTCCCTGCATCCATAAATGTTAATCAACATAAATAAAACTAATTTCATATCAATATGAGATATAATAATATACAGGATCAATTATCAGTTAACAATTTATATATATAACTATATATATTATTTCAACTAATTTATTTACAATTCAGCCAAACAACCATCACACAACAATCAATCATCGTTTATAAATTCTAAAATAGGTTTATAATATTATAAAACTGAATAGGGTTAGTGAGTTTACTCACCTTGGTCGTTAATTATTAAATAACGATCAATGTCAATTGATTCAGATCGGACGTTTAATTTTGTCATATTTCTAACGAGCTCCGAAAGATTCCAAACCAACTTCATATTGTAGCCTGCATCCACATGATCCTAGCGGATCTCGTTTTGTTGAATTCCGGCATCCTATGCATATGTTATGATATTAACAAGTTAATATGTTATTAAATGTAGATTTAAACTTAAAAATATATATATAAAGAAAACGGGTCTTACACATAATTAGACAAGCCCATAACAATCTGCACCCGTCCCTTTTACTGTTAATTCACCACGTCCCATTTTTTTGCTTTTATTTCCTTTTTTTTAATTCCTGGGCCTCAGCCCAATGCCACTACAACCCATCATGAAACAGTACCCATACATCCTTTACTATGCTTCTCCCTTCCCTTATTTTTTGAACAAAACATTTTCTCCAAAAGAAAAGAACATGGCCGATACTTCTTTTATCTCGTTCTTCCCCTTTCCCATCACCGATATCAAAACGATCACTACTATTTAACTTCACTTCCGGAGCTCTACGTCTGTATTCCCACCAGATACAACTCGCACTAATCCCTTAGAACCCGTCACCGGGCCTCTCCTTGCTGCCCCAGTTCAATTCGCGAACTAAAAATTCAACAAATGCACCCATTTTTTGCCACGAGATCCACTTCCCTCCCCATAGTAAACTTCTGCTCTCTAGAATAAAATGCTGCTCGTACTCTTCCACTTCACTAACATTGCTGATCTTTCATTTTAGCATTAGCACTAGGTCTGTAACGTCCCAGATTTTAGCGGTTTAATAACTAATTAGTTTAGTTAATTTAATATATTGATTCGGCAATTTAAATGGTTTGAATTTAAATAATTTTGATTATTTAATTAATTCAAATAATGGAATAATAATACACTTTATTTCCGAGATAGTCAAATGAGCAATATTATGTGAATTGGACGATATAAAAATATTTAATTGAATTTGTATTCGAGTAATAATAACGAATATATTAATTAAACAACGATTGAACATAATAATTATAATATAATTATAAACTAGCCCTTAAGTCGCGGTATTTCATAATATTGAGTTTCAAACTTCAATTGAATATGTAGGATACATTTTAAGTCGGATTTCTTTGAAACAAGAAAATTCGAATCTGTTGAACTATAATTTTCTAATGGAAGCGGAAAATCGAGATTTCGTCTTTTATATTGTAAGTTATGTCCAAATAAAATTTTCAAATAATCGCTATGAAACCGTTTATAAAGCATAACGATTTGTTTAATATAATTAAATATTGGTTTCGAATTTGGCTAAAATTTTCATGATTTGTTTTTAATTTAATTTATTGAATTTTCTGTAATTTTTATTTTGGAAAATTAGCTACTTTTTATTTAACGTATTTTGCTCCCTATGTTAGCACTTTTGAAATTTCACAAAATAGGTCAGCTTATCTATTTTATTAAATTTTTGGGATCGTGGCACATTGCTCGCCATAATGGAAATTTTATTTTTGACGATAGTAGTCCAATTGTGAACGAAGCGCTATATAAAAAAGGCCAAAACTATTTAAAAAATTAAACAAACGTATATATATATATATATATCCATTTCTTCGCATACATGCGTACCCATTGTTTCACATGACAATAAGCATATTGATACTAAATAGTATTTATTAAAGCAAATACTCAAACACTCTCGGTTAAATACCATCATCATTCTCTAGCTATCTTCACTTCATTGTTAAGTTATTAATTAATTCGAATAATCGGTTTTATAAATTGAATGGCTTCCTGTAACGTCCCGTATTTTTGGTAGCCAAATATTTAATTTAATTTATTATTTTAAAATATTATATTCGGAATATTAACGGATTTTAGTATTTAATTTGTTATTTAAAACGACGTTTAAACGTTATAATTATAAATACGATGTCGTTTAAACCGAATTTCTGATTTATCAAGTTTGGAATCCACTTTAGTCTTATTTAAAGTTATAGGTATTTCATTTGAGTGTATTCTGTAATATTGGTCTATTCTCATCTAATTCAAATATTTTAGAATTTTACTCATATTATAACCATGTTTATAAGATTTAAAGATAGTCAACATAAAGCTAGTGTACCAAACCTGACATACTAACCAATATTTGATAATCCATAGACATTGAAATTCGGGTTATTACTGAATAATTCTTAGCTTATGATGTGGTTAGACTTATCATCATAATCCAATATATCTACGTTCTAAGTCTATTGGTACCAATATATCTACGTTCATATATGTCAACCAATAGTCATTATAGTTATATTTACACTAATATTGCAATAACAATATATAAAATGAGGTATAACACATATTGGTACCAAATATTGGTTGATATCCGAATTGACATGAATGAGTCCATGTTGTGTGTATCCTATTTGTAATCAACTCACGCCTTGTCTCTTTCCAAGTAATAGTAGAAGGAATGGACAATGAACATCTATTTATACTTATATTTACATACACAGTAGACTGGATAGGAAAATCTATACAAAAGCTGTAGCGCCAGACATATAATCAAGTACATAATCAACCGGATACAAATTTCGAATCTCTAAATTGAGTGAACAACTCAATATAGCCTCAGCTAAACACCACCTACTCCTACTCAACGTACACATCCCTCCTCTATTTTCCTAAGTCATGTAAGCACATGGGACGCAGACGTAAAGCTGCACAGCTATCCTCTTCTGCCTCGTACTATCCTTCTGCAGCTACCTCTATCTTCTTTTTCTTCGCCTACAATATCTTTTCTTCCTTCTGGTTGACATGAATTGACGCTGCATGCCTAAAATTTGGTCCCCATCACCCTATAATATACCATGCAGTGTACCCAGGTCAGTGAAGTGAAAAGAAAAAAAAGAAGAAGAAAAAAAATCAAAATCAAACAACTAAAAATATATAGATTACATAGTTAAACACAGTAGAGTAGGAACAACTATGACAATGCATAGCTAAAGAAAACAGATGTATATATTTATACATTAATGTACAAGAACAGCTATGAATCTGTAAACACAAGAACAACTAAGAGAAATCAAATCCATGTATAAATTACACTAGCAACTCTATTGCAGATTCGAACAAATATATATATATATATATATATTAATTTATACTGAAATTTTCATGAACATTCACTATTGACATATAATCCATAGTACAGGTTCAAATCTCTGAATTAAATTAACAACTCAGCAATGTTCTATTCGAACAGACCAATAGTACCGTAAAACCCTATACAAAATTCAACCAAATCCCTCTTGAATCCTCATACATCCATTCAGTTCAAATCACTAGTACAAAAAAAAAATCTGCAGAAGAAGAAAAAGTCATATGGCCTAAGGATTTTAGCTGGACCACCTAAGTTAAGCTACGGATGGACATTAATCTTATCTAATTCAATCAACTACTATAAATACAGGTATCGCGCAAAAGGATTTCATCCATTCCAGAACACACAAACTAATACGGTAAAGAGAAAAATGGTTCGAACCACTTATAAAATCAAACCAAAATTTTTCTGCAAGAAAAAAATCAAATAAATACTTATCTGAACTCGTGGAGACACGCACTTCAATTATGGGTACTCGTTGATGAATTCCCTGATTGATCGATTCGGGTAGCAGACCTAGGGTTCGGTCATTTTGCACGGTGGAAGCCTTGGTTTGGATTTTCGGAAGTCTGTAGTAGATGGTGGAGGAAGTCGCTTCATTTCTGGAAGGGGAGGGGTGATCGACGAAGATGGATGGTGGTTTGAAGGGGTCATCGAGGAGTAACAAACATATCGAAGGTGAAGGCGGTAGGATAATCGATGAGGGAGCGATTGCGTAGGGGAGATGAGGCGTGGTTGTTTCCAATCTGCGATGAAGAAGAAGGGAGGAGGAAGAGGATCAGGAAGTCGGCCATGGAGGGTTTCTCTGTTTTCTTTTTTTTGAGGCGGCGGTGGATTGTGAGAAGGGTGGGTGGATCCGAAGTTTTATTGGGTAAGATGGGCACGGGCTGGCCTGTTTGGGGATGGGCTAAACGAAACAATTAAGGGTATGGCCCAGGAATTTATTTTAATTAAAGGTTTATATTTATATAAACTTAAATTGCTAAATATCAAATGCGTACGTGATCAGAATTCGATAAAACAGGAAGCATCGGAACCGCATCGACGAGCACTTCAGCATGGACCCAGTCTGATCAGTAATGGAGGCAACTGTAATTTTTAGTCAAATTAAACGCTGTTTAATTTTGTTAAACCAAGCCGTATTATCGACAAATCAAATTCAAGGTGAGTTAAACTCACTCAGCTTCTCCCCATTTATATTTTTTATAAATTGGGTTTTTATTTTGTGTGCTCTGCTGGCTGATGGTTGACTATTTGCTAGTTATATAATTATTGGTTGATTTAACTGATGAAATTAAACCGTCGTTTAATTTCAGTAAAATACCAAATCGTTATTTTTAACGATTGGTTCCAATAAAGGTAACTTACCTTGTTGGTCTCATTTATAAAATAAACGTGTTTGATGGTTTGAATTGGTTGAATTGTTTTGTTTATTGATTGATTTGAATCTTGGTTGTTGACTGGAATTTCAACATCAGTGTAGTTTAAGCCAATGGGCGGTATTGGTTGGGTATTTGGCAACATATAGCCTAGAAAATCAATCGTTTTATAGATGTTGATTTACCGTCAGGCAAATCGGCAGGGATGGATTTATAAAATTTGTTTTTTAAACTGGTAATAGATTTTGAAACATATGGTTTGAAATAAAGGTTTATAAAAGGGAAAATAGATAAATGTTTTATTTAAAATTTGATTTATTATTAATTAATGTTAATCAGATTTATAAGTACGAGAGGGAGAAATAAACCGAATGGTATTGTTTTAATAAGATTTAAAAGGGAAATTTAATAAAGGAATTAACTATGAAAGTAGTTAGCCACCAAAGTAAATTATTATTTTAATAATTTAGAAAAATACTTTTCAATTGAGATTCATTTAAAAAGAACTCGAAATTGAAAGGGAATCCAATGGGATGGTGAAAGAGAATTACGAACAGGTTTTATACTTAAAACCCGAATTTGTATAACAAGTTATAAAAGGAACTTCTAAGCGAATGTGATAGCTTAAAATGAATGTTACTTAATTATTTGAGTCAAGTGAAAACTGATTTCGATCAAAAAGATTTAGAATAAATCAGGGTTATAGAAATGAGTTTTTAATGTGTAAAAGGGTTAATCATACATTAAAGTTACTTAATAATGGATTAAATAAAAAGGGAGGGGATAAAAATAAGATTTCAAAGAAGGAATTGTCGAATGGGTTTAAAAAGGGGTAGTAAAAGTGGATTCGGTAAAAGAAGAGGATCATGAGATTTTGTAATCAAATTGGAATTATAAAATGAGTTTGGTTAAAGAGGCAAAGTTAAAAATGATGTTTTAGAAAGAAGATTTCTTAATTAGTGAATTAAGAACTAGTGGTATATTCGAGAAAAAGATTTCAAAAGGAAAGAAGGTTTGTGAAACCATACTTTTGGGAAAAATAGTTAAATGGAAATTGCGTTGAGATTAGATAAGATATTGGTTTTATATTACAACTCGTATCTATCTTTAGATATGAACGTTGTTGATCAAGGTCTGAGAGGTAATTAAAATACCCCAACTTGAACGACTTCAGGATTATCTGAGGATGATATTGGTTGTAAGGGTAAAGAGGAAAGTGAAAATAGACAAACTGAATAGGATCTAAGATTTCCTATGTATGGAAAAGAGAATTTGTTAAAGAAAAACCTTATGTTTAATAAGGAAGTGAGAAAACGATATTTAAAATATCGAAAGGTTTAAAGGTTTGAATTTACATTTATTTGAATTAAAAAGGCCAGGTGATGCCGAATACTAAACCAGTGAACTTAATGGATTTTCATGATTGGAACACTGTATATTTTGATAGTTAAAACACCGACTATCAAACCTGTCCAATACGATTGTTGGTTCGGAAAGACCGGGATCGAATTTATATTCGAAAACCATTCCGACAAACAAATACGCGAAGATATCAGAAGACGGTCGAGATGGAGCATTGAAGACCGTGGATCTTCATAAGCGGAAGGACTGCTAATAATCTCTGGTCTGCAGCCAGAGATGTACTGTGGTTCTGTCGTGGTCGGAATCTACGGGTTGCAAGGACTTCTCGCTACTGATCCATGGGGTGATTCCTATATGAGATGCAGTAGGAGAGTACCTTCGGTTCATCCTGTTCCTGGATGACTTGTATGGACGAATGTCTGACAAAGTATTTCCTGAAACCACGTACGTTGATTTTTACAAATATACCGAGTGGTGGCAAAGAGGGGCACTTTTTTATACCCAGAGTATATTTGTGGATGTCAATTAGTGACTTGACGGATCTGACAATGTGGCATTCAAAGTGTATGATGACCAGATGTGTCCAGACCTCAAGCCTCATCAACCGGGAGATGACAAAAATCGGGTAGGCAGCATGGCAATGTGGGTCGCTCCCATTAGGGTGTATAACCACCTATCTAGAGAAATTCCTTTTGCTTCTTGAATCTATTTCGATGCTGTCCCTTTTTGGGAAACGGTGGTTTGAGTCCAACCGTTGGTGATATACATTCGATACACTCAAGCGAAATGAGTGGTCGGTCATGTGTGGGCCGGGTTGCAAGACGTTCTTGTTGAACCTAGTGTATTCGTCTCTAGAGATACACAATCGGCAGGTGGTCCCATACCTTGTCAAGGTCGGAATCCAGTCTCCAATAAGCGCCCGCGGTTTTGATTGTATACTATATATGTAGAGCGTGAGATGCAACGTTCTACCAGATTGATATTTACTTGTATTTAGACATTATTATAATATCAGATAAGATATTGGTTTCAAAAATGTTTTGGGTTATCGTAAGGTAAAAACCGTCCGTGTTTATGTGTGGATTTGGTCTTACGATTATCCTTTTCTTTGAAAGATTTTAACTTTAAAATCAGGTTGTGTGATACCACGAATACTGTGCGAGTTTATCTCACTCTGGTTCACCAGACCGACCCGGTGTTTTGTAAATGCTTGGGTTAGCCCGGGGTGTACAGGTTCATATTATCGAATACTGTGAAGAGACGAACTGGAAGAGTCCAGACGAAATATAGCTACTATTCCGCTGTGTGTTGTACCTGAGGACAGGCTCTTATAACTGTCCAGATGTGTGATGTACTCTGATGGTTGTAAGTATTTTAAAGCTCTCAATAAAGTCATTTCTGTATTATATTTGTTCCACTGCGATGTGAGGCTCTGATTCTGTGTTGTGGTGTTTCTTCTTCTTCTTCTATTCTAATATTTCTTTCTTTCTTATCTCACCCTCTAGATTCTTTCTAATAACGTTCCGGTGTTTTCGGTGTTTGGAAGGTCGGCATAAGATACGGGAGATGTATTTATGTCGATTTTCAGGGCCGAAAATCCTTGGGTCGTTACACTTCCATTTGAAATACAAGATTCAAACAATCATGCTACAAGAACACATGAAGTATGTATTTGTTAAAAGTGCTTAATGCCATCTTAAATTAAGACTGATTAACAAGTATCAGATTGCAACAAATGATATAATTTATAATAAGTGCATCTGGTATTATTGAGTATGTACTCATAACGATGGTATATTATATATCATTCATGTGGCACCCAAGTATCGTACTGCCCCTACCCTAAAAACTGTAGACCCTAAAATATTATCCCATATCCTAACATTACTATGGCCACCCCTGTGAATGCTTAATGCCGAAGGAAGCAATATTGTATTTTCATATCACCATCACGCAGTGTATTTTCAATTCGAAGACCCATTGGATAGAATCACTCAGCTACCCTAAGAAGCTATGAAATACATTAATCTAATCTTCTCTTCGTCTATAAATTTCGAGCATCCCTGTTCATTTTCGTTTTCCTTCAGAAATGGAAAAAGAAAAAAAATGGATTCAGGAATTTGAATTAAATTCAATTCTTCGTTAAAATTTTCCAAACTAACTTTGGTGATCACCATGGGGCAAGAGTGTTAATCTCGTTTGAGTTTTAGTTGGTGCCACTATGTTTGCTGATGTTCCAAAGTTTACACAACAGCTCAGTTTGTGTTCGTGGAGGGTCGTGACGATTTCAAGTGAAGGCGGAGCGCTGCAATGGGGTTCGCCATCGCTGGGAGCTCCGATTGCTTGAGCACGGTCATCTCCGATCACGAATGTGAGGGAGCAACACTATTACAGTTTCCTTAAGGTTTCAGTTCAAGCATAGGGTTGTGCTTCATGTGGAGGAGCAGAGGAACTTCGCGGTCTTACTGCGTAGCGCGGGATGGGTATGTTACGGAAGTGGGCATGAAAAAAAATAAGAAATGAAAGAGATTGCGGCTACGTACAAAATATTATGGGAAGGGGAATGAATTTGGGGTAAATGGGCAGGTGGAAGACGTGGAATAACGCGCAGGCTGGAGGAGTTATTGTTCAGTTGAGAACGTGGTATTTTTGGGGAAGTGATAAGAAGAATGGGAAGAAAAAGAAAACAATCGGCTATGGAAAGAACAGAAGCAGCAGCGGGTTAATGAAATTTTAGAGGAAGAAGGCTTTGTATACGGGTCGGGTATTAGGAGTAACGAAGGGTCAGGAGTGGTTTCACTACAAGAAAAACTGCATATAGCGACGGTAGAATACGCTTCCAATCCGTCGTTAAATTGGCCATAGCGACGGATTTCCTATATAACATGGTGGTTGGTAAAAACCATGACAGTAATTGTGCCAGATTTTAGCGACAGAATATAGCATATGTTTTCCAACAGTTTTCCGTCATTTTACTATTTTTATAATAAAAATATAATTTTATTTATTAATTTATTTACCGAGTATTTACTGAGGAATAAGTAATTTATAATAATGTATTATTTATACAGAAACGTCGGTAAAGCTTTGCTAATTAGCAAGAAATTAGCGATAAAATATTTTTTAAATCAAAAGTTTTATGTTGGTAATATGTCGCTATTCCCATTCTATTCTGCCAATAAACGTTCTTTCGTTTCTTGCTTATAGATTTACCAAATATTATCGTTCAACTATCAGTAATAAAATAAATAGCATAACCCAACAAAAAAAATAAATAAAGAACGCAGTTATGAATACAATACACAAAATAGTAGTACAATATAATACATGTCATTTACAATTAATGCAATACATATACAATTGTACCCTCAACCATTAAAAAACCAGTGCTCTAAACTAAGCTCCTCTCGATCAAGCTACGGTCAACATCTTAAGTTCACTTTCTTTTTTGCCATCATAAAATAGTTAGCAACAGGAACATCATCATTTACTAGCACCCACACCAATCATCTCATAACTGAAACAAGCACCTCAAAATTTCATACCTTTCTAAATCAATTCAACATAATAGCCTTGCACGGAGGTAATAGAATGCAAATCCTGACAAAGTTGAGCATCGTAGTGCCTGGAATATGGTACTGCTCCAATAGATGATCTGGGTATATCATTTGCACACTACAAGAAAAAGCAAGTGTCACTATTAGTTGTACTGTAAAGTGGTAAACAACAAAATAATTGTTTTTCAGATTTTTGATTCTACAATAGTTTTGTATGCTACTTACAAGAAGTTTTCAAACACTGCAATTCTAATAGATAAATTGCAAGTGGCTTCGAAAAATTATAAACACAACACCCAAACATGCTCAAGTTAGAATCAGATTAAAATCCACTTTCTCATTCATCAAAATTGCAAGGTACATAAATATGCATTTTTACCTTATCAGCGATGTTTTCTCATTCATTCGAGAAAGTTTATACAAGGACCTCAAGAATTGGTAAGAGAAATTATCAGTGTAGTACCGAAATAAGTCATTTTTATAGGTAATTACTTTAAATACTCACAATTTAGTAGAATCGAGGCTTTTATTTCTATGAACGCATTTGAATAAGGACATGCAAGAGGCATTGAATAAGCACGAACCAAATTCATATAGATCTGAGAAGTTTTTTCCACAGCAATGAAATCATGAAATACAGGATCAAATAACATGTAATACACATCTTCATTATTCAAATACAAATACAGAGACGAAAAAGCAAACCATCCTAAATACCATAACAAAAATTACAATTATATATTTGCAATAGGTAGAATTTCATTTAAGAATATGATAGCATAATATGTAACAATGCAATAGGAATTACCTGGACCTAAATCAAAATGGCAGCCCTAGAGATAGCTTAAATGCTTGATCCATACAGCTGTGCAAAATAAAAAACAATTTATTCAATTGAGCCAAGATTAAATTTTATAGTAGTTAGAGCAAAAATCATATGCAACAAAATGAAATTCTAGAAACAACATAGAAGGGGAAGAGGAAAGCTTAAACCACAATGGACCGACCTCCCTAACTTCCTCCGCCCTGACAACCAATTGATGTCTATGCAAAAACCTACAGGATGATTGAGTATAATTGGTGATCGTCAGTGATAAGGAAACAAAGATACGCCAGGAAAGTTGCATTAGTCATTGCAATGAAGGTAGCTTAGCTGCTGGACAACTAGTTGAAATTTGTGGATTTTATGAGCTTCAATTCATATAAATTTTGTTTATCAGGAGATTAGGCTACAAATAGAAAGAAATAAAAAAGGATGGTTTAATTCATAAAAGTTTGAGATGCTTCTACGCCCTTAAGTTAAACTCAAAATTATATAATGGCATAGATAGATTAGCGACACTCACCAAAACCGAAATCTAATTCCTCTTATAAAAACCAGATTCTCCAACCTCGGAAAACCAATCATCGCGGAATCAAGTAGCTTTACTCAAATTCTTCTGATAGAGTTCGAATCTACTTCAAATTGACTTCTGATCCATTTAGATCCACTTTGGATCGGATTTACTAGATTTGTGTAATCGTATCGTCCTTTATTGAAGTAATGTTTCAAAGTAAATTTAATTTGTCTTTTGGCTAGAGTGGAGGAGAATGTAAACGGGGGAGAAATGAGTGTAGCAAAGGAACGACAACGAAAAAGTGTATAACGGAGGAAGGAGGCTTTGGATCTTCCCATTGTTTTTTTAGATTTGGGAAATGTAGAACGAAGGAAGGCAGGAAGGCTGCTATTGGGACAGGGTTAGGGTAACAACCCGGATTCCAACAGACCGAATTTTTTCCAAAAACCCAATCTATCGAAACCCAAGTTGGGCGCTCTGGTATCCTGCAGAAAAAGACAGAGATAAAGAACACATGTCAGAATTCATAAGCATCTTACAGCGGAAGGAATTCAAAGTATAATATACTTTAAATATAGCTTTACCTTATAAAACATACTGCCTAAACCAGTATCCAAAGCTTATACCATCTCTTTCATGAACCTAACCTGGAAGTATGTAATGAGGAGGGGGTCAGAACATAAGTTCTGTGTGAGTGGACTTAGAATAAACTTCTGTATAATCCTACATATACCGTTCAGTTATATTTTCCTTCTTATTAGGTTATTCGCGATATTAGCTCTCTAAGCTATACTCATGTCCCACTAGTAGATTAACCTAATACAACGTATATGTAGATACCCCCAACTCGTATAATCCTTTCCATGTATATATACAGTCCCTTGCCGTATGTCGTATGGGCTTCATCATGTAAATCTATACTACTTTTGGGTAGTGCCACCATTCTCGAAATTGTTTGGACTACCACGCTTTATCTTGCTAGATTCCGTTTATTACCTAGATCTAATCTAGGGTTTTCTATCTAGTGCTTCCTAGATTCAACCAGGGTTTACGCTACCCAGGGCCACTGGGGTTTATGCTACCTATTGAATGCTTTCTAGATCCGACCAGGGTTTATGCTACCTAGGGCCACTATGGTTTATGCTACCTATCGAACAATGCCCCCTAGTCTAGGACACACTACCCAGAGCGATATATGTTCCTAGACTTTACGTCCCAATCGTGTTGTTAAACGTGCTAGATATCTAGTTGCACATGTCCTTTATATGGGCGGCCCGAGTCCCGTGGCAGGGTTAATCAAGAAATACGGAACTCGATCGGGAGCTTTAAGTTATCTGCTGATGCAGATGCTAAGGTCTGTTTTATCTGTATGTGGCAATGGTCCCACTTGACCCCTCCCTCAACTAATGAAAGGCACCCAAGAAAATCAAGAATGAGAACTGTACGCATGCCCTCTATGCCCCACAAACCGATTGGCCACACTCACCCATAAATAGATAGCAAAGTATATGGTCTTTTGGAGTTCTCCGCGTTTCCGCTTGCATATCACAATTGACTCAAGATGGTAGGTAGGCGACGATGTGCTATCACAGGGATAAACAAGATATCGCCACCTCACGCTGACCCATGCTAGTCTTTAGGTTGCTTATATTGCAACCAAGGCATACCCTTCGCTCTTCTAATGCAGACCTTAACCTCTGTGAGCCCAGGAGGATCATCTGCAACCTCACAGAGGGATACCAAGAGTACCCTCACTTCCCCTCAAAGCCGCGTGCTTCATAACCCAGTTCGTTGGAGCCTTCTCCATGATCAAATGGAAGTTCGCTCCTCCTCTTGTTATACTTGGCTTTCTTGACTAAGGTTTACTACTTAGTTCTCTTAACTAAAGTTTACTACTTAGTTTCCTGAATCGTTAGCTTTCTTAACTAAGGTTCACTACTTAGTTTCCTGAATCGTTAGCTTTCTTAACTAAGGTTTACTACTTAGTCCTCTTAACTAAGATTTACTACTTAGTTCTCTTAATCGTTCATTTTCTTAACTAAGGTTTACAACTTAGTCCTCTAAACTAAGGTTTATTACTTGGTTCTCCTAACCAAGGTTTGATACTTAGTTTCTGTTACTTAGTTCTCTTTAACTAGGGTTTACCAATGAATTCAGGCATGACTTCAGTTCTCTTTATCAAAATGATAGCGTACAGGTGTTTTCCCACATTTCCAGCTTA
This sequence comes from Allium sativum, assembly GCA_030737875.1. Taxonomy (NCBI): domain Eukaryota; kingdom Viridiplantae; phylum Streptophyta; class Magnoliopsida; order Asparagales; family Amaryllidaceae; genus Allium; species Allium sativum. The sequence continues at coordinate 569,386,532 of CM060922.1, forward strand.
GATAAACTTATTTCATGGTATAAGTCGTCCCACCCTTCGAGTCTTGTATTACATCTTAAGTCATATTCATTTCTTATCCCTAGGATAAGTTTATCTATTATTTAATCTTATCATTCCCCACTTCTCCTTGCTTTGATACTGTTATATTGGTTAAGTTTGCCCATGTGTCCAAGTTGACTTAACCCCCAATCATGTATTTAATTCAACCCACGTGTAACACCCCACACCCGCTAAGGTCACTCACTAAGGGAATGCCTTAACTTCGGTGGAGTATTTTAAGTGAATATAGAACAGAAAAATTACAACAAGACAGATATAAATAATACTTGAAAATCTAAAACATCATTTCATTGCAGCAGAAGGTAAACATGTTTGGTTACAATACCAAAACCAACAAAAACAAGAGTCAAGTACTAAATATCCATCCTGATAAAAACATAAGTACATAATCCCACTACATAACTAATAGCCATAATAGAAAAGATAAGCTGAGCTTTACATCAACGGTCCAAGCTCCAAAAGATAGATAAAGCAATCCGATCAAAGCCCACTAGTGCTAGACCCACTCTGATAACCTGAGGGTTGGGAAAAAGATAAAAACAACGGGGTCAGACATAAGTCTGAGCGAGTCCTATAACTTTAACAATACAATCATTAAAGTAATTAGGGTATGATATAAACTTGGTACGGTAATGACTGGGGATAAATGACTACACTAAGCAGCCAACAAGACATAGGATGATCTAAGATATCAGTAAAGACGCATCTACCCACCCAAGGGTAATTACTACACTGCACCACACCAGTCATTCCTACTTAAAGGTTGATCCCACCCAAGGACTTAGAAAATTTAACTAGTAGTTTCGTGTACCCCTAGCTGACCACATAGGTGCCGTCTGTCCTTATCTCTACTAGGTGTACCCACTACTCCCCAAGCGATCGGCTCCCTAACGTAGATACCCGTGCTAGCGCCACAATTGGGGTGTATCACTCCCCAAAGTGGCAACCCGATACAATCAACGGTGCACGGCTTGTACCTACACGATGCAACAACGTCTTACCTACCAGCCAGGGCCCACACACGCATATGAAACCCGTTGGACTTGCGTTGCCACCGCTAACCCGTTTTGGCCTCTTATAATCAAACCCAGTATGCGTGTCCCGTCCTCGACTTGGGTCGAGCCCACAAAGATACGTTTTGGGTTACTGGTTGAAATGGGCTCCCACAAGCTACCCACCTAAGCTTGTCCCTTTTCTAGTGCATCCCACTTAACCCTTTAATCATGTTTTTTCCCAACCCTCAGGTTATCAGAGTGGGCCTAGCACTAGTGGGCTTTGATCAGATTGCTTTATCTATCTTTTGGAGCTTGGACCGTTGATGTAAAGCTCAGCTTATCTTTTCTATTATGGCTATTAGTTATGTAGTGGGATTATGTACTTATGTTTTTATCAGGATTGATATTTAGTACTTGACTCTTGTTTTTGTTGGTTTTGGTATTGTAACCAAACATGTTTACCTTCTGCTACAATGAAATGATGTTTTAGATTTTCAAGTATTATTTATATCTGTCTTGTTGTAATTTTTCTGTTCTATATTCACTTAAAATAGTCCACCGAAGTTAAGGCATTCCCTTAGTGAGTGACCTTAGCGGGTGTGGGGTGTTACACGTGGTATCAGAGCTGAAGGTTACCAGAACAGATAAAACTTTTAGAAAAACTATTTTTCTAAAAACATTTTTGGAAGGAGTATTTTCAAAAACATGTCCTTTAAGAGAAAAGTTTTTGAAAGGAAAGCATAATCCCCAATAGCCATATCTTTATCTTTCAAATTCTCCGTTTTGAATCTTTCCTTTTTCGTTTCAGCATGGCTGAAGATCTTAACTTTCCAGAGGGTGTAGCGATACCAGTATGGTATAGGAGATTGATGGAGGCTAGGGCCACCGCTACGGGCCCAGCAAATGTTCCTCCACCACCAGTTGCACCCGATCTTCCTCCTCCTCCTCCTCGCATGGATACTTTTGCTAAGACTTGCAAGGAATTTAAGGCTATGGGAGGGAAACCTTTTCAAAGATCAGAAACTTTTGTAGAAGATAGGGATTGGCTTAAGGAGGTGGAAGAGTTGATAGACATCTTTGAGTTGGAAGAAGGAAAGAAAGTCAAGTTAGCTGCTTGGTTAATGAAGGGAGAGGCCTCGTTCTGGTGGGAGGTCACTAATGGAGAGCGCCCTGTTGACTCTTGGGCGGATTTCAGACAAAGGTTTGTGGCAAAGTTTCTTTCAAGGGCGGAAGAAAATCTGTATATGGAAAGGTTCTTAACTCTAAAGCAAGGAAACTTATCAGTGAAGGAATATGTCAACAAGTTTAATCAGCTAGCAAGGTTTGGCATAGACATGGTGAATACACCGGAGAAGAAGGCTTTGAGGTTCGTTAAAGGCTTGAATGAACAGATGCATGGATTGGCTATGACTCACATCCCTATGGGGGCCACCTTTGAGAAGCTAGTAGACATGGCACTTATGCATGAGGAAGAGAAGGGTCCCAATGCTAATAAGGCACCCGAGAAGAAAGGAGATCAGAAGAGACCTCAACAGCAACAGCAAAACAAGGGTGGGAAAGGCAACGGTGGCAAGGGAAAGAAGAAGTGCTTCAATTGCGGGATACCAGGCCACCTAAGCAAAGATTGTCGGAAGAAGAAGAAGACTGGCTGCTTCCACTGTGGCGAAGCAGGGCATCTAGTGAAGGACTGCCCTAAGAAGGGGCAGAGGACGGGATCTACCTCAGGAGGAAAGGTGCAAGCTCTTATGGCACCAGGTCAGGCAAGGGGGCAAGTTCAGGCTCTCGCGGTTCCACCGATTCAGGAAAGAGGTAGAACTATTTCCGTTGAAAGTCTGGTTTTTCTGTTTGATCATCCTGTCCGTACTTTATTCGACTCTGGCGCATCGCATTCGTTTATCTCATCATCATTAGTTGAGTCACTGCACTTAGACACCAGTCTAGTAGATGATCCCTTGGTTGTTTCAAAACCCAATTGGGGGCTCCACTTATTTGTCCATGATATGTTTGGGTTTGAAGATTTCCATACTTAGCGTTGAGTTTAGATGTGATGCTTTTGTTTTGGGCTTCACGGGCTATGGGTTGATTTTGGGCATGGACTGGTTATCCAGTAATGATGCCTTTCTTGATTGCGAAAGGAGAGTTGTTAGGCTCATGACCTGCTTGGGGAACACTCTCGAGATCTCTTGTAATCCCATGGATTCTGTTATGCTAAGTTATCTTGAATCGCTTGACGCTTCGGTTGAGAGTTTGCGATCTCTTAGAGTGGTCCGGGAATACTCGGATGTGTTTGAGGAGGTGAAGGGCTTAACTCCGAAGCGGGAGATAGACTTCCGAATATATCTGGTAGACAATGCTAAACCAGTATCTTTGCCAGTGTGCCACATGGCTTCTCGTGAGAGGAGGGAACCCCATAAGCAAGTAGGGGAGTTGCTTGAGAAGGGGTTCATAAGACGTAGTATATCGGAGTGGGGTGCTCCAGTGGTTTTTGCCACGAAGGCGGATGGGTCCCTCAGACTTTGTGTAGACTATAGAGAACTCAACAAGCTTACAAAGAAGAATAGACACCCATTGCCGAGGATTGATGATCTCTTTGATCAGTTGGTTGGCGCCTCAGTGTTTTCGCAGTTGGACTTAGCCACGGGGTTTCATCAGTTGAGAGTGGCTGAGGATAACATAGACAAGACTGCCTTTAGGACTCCGGATGGTTTCTATGAGTGGCTTGTGATGCCATTTGGTTTGACGAACGCCCCCGCATACTTTGTGGATCTGATGAGTAGGGTGTTCAGGGAGTACCTTAATAAGTTCGTGGTGGTCTTTGTGGATGACATCTTAGTCTTTTCTAAAAGTGAAGAAGAGCATGCCCTACATCTTAGGGAAGTGTTGGAGACTCTTCGAGCACATAGCCTTAAGGCTAAATTCTCTAAATGTCACTTTTGGAGGAAGGAAGTGCGGTTCTTAGGGCACGTGGTCTCTAAGGAAGGGATAGCTGTGGATCCCGCTAAGGTAGTATCCATCCAAGATTGGAAGGTTCCGAAGAATGCTACCGAGGTGAGGAGTTTCTTGGGGTTGGCTGGCTACTATAGGAAGTTTATCAAGGACTTTGCGAAGATATCAGCCCCATTAACTCGCTTGACAAAGAAGAATCTAGTCTTCACATGGGACGTAGATTGTGATGATGTGTTCCAACGGTTAAAGAGAGCTTTAACCACAGCTCCAGTCTTAGTGTTGCCAGATGGGAGTAAGCCATTTGTTGTTTATACCGATGCTTGTGGGACAGGACTAGGCGCAGTCTTAATGCAAGAGGGAAGGGTAATAGCCTATGGGGGAAGGCAGTTGAGAGTGCATGAGAAAAATTACCCTACACATGATCTAGAGTTGGCCGCTATTGTTTTTGCGCTTAAGTCTTGGCGCCATTATCTTCTTGGCGAGAGGTTTGAATTGTTCACCGACCATAAATCTTTGAAGTACTTGTTTTCTCAGAAGGATTTGAACTTAAGACAACAAAGGTGGATGGAGTTCTTAGCATCCTATGATTTCGAGATAGCGTATACCGCTGGCAAGGGTAACGTGGTGGCAGACGCCTTAAGCAGAAAAAGGTTGTCCTTGAGTCCATTGTTCGTTGAACGACGAAGCTTTGGAATTTATCTCGATGTTTGACTTCAGACCTTCCGTTGACTTTGTACCCGGTTTGCTAGCATCCTTAGAGGTCAGACCTACTCTTTTAGGACAGATTGGTGAGGCAAAGCGGGACGACCCACAGTTGGTTGAGTTGGTAGAGAGGCTCATAAGGGGGGAGTCGTCCAGCCATTTGAGTAGGTACACCCTAGATGATAAGGGGTGGTTGCGTAGAGACGGTAGACTTTGTGTACCGCAAGATGAGGGTTTGAGGAAGGCTATACTTGATGATGCACATCGTTCTAGGATGACCATTCATCCCAGTGGGGACAAGATGTACCAAGACATGAAGCGAGTTTTCTTTTGGGCCGGTATGAAGAAAGATGTGGCCGAGTATGTCGCTAGATGTTTGGTGTGCCAACAAGTGAAAGCAGAGCAAAAGAAACCCGGTGGGTTGCTTCACCCATTGGAAGTTCCGCAATGGAAGTGGGATAGCGTCTCGATGGATTTTATCGATGGGTTACCGAGATCGAGGAAGGGTAATACGGGAATTTGGGTTGTGGTAGATAGACTTACTAAGAGCGCCCATTTCATACCCGTGAAGAGTAAGAGGACTGCTCCATGGCCAGCTTCAGTTTACCTTCGAGAGATAGTTCGGTTGCATGGTGTACCTTCGAGCATAGTAAGCGATCGAGATCCTATCTTCACTAGCGAGTTTTGGTAGAGTTTGCAAGAGGCAGTAGGGACTCAGTTGTGTTTGAGCACCGCATATCATCCTCAGACGGATGGCCAGACCGAGAGGGTGAACCGTATTCTAGAAGACCTTTTAAGGCTATGTATCTTAGATTTTGGAGGTACATGGGAAGAGCATCTTCCATTGGTGGAGTTCGCGTATAACAACAGCTTTCAGTCTAGTATTGGCATGGCTCCTTTCGAAGCTCTTTATGGAAGGCCTTGTCGATCACCTATATGTTGGTGGGAGTCTACAGATAAGATCTTGCTTGGGCCTGATATGGTTAGAGAGACTTCAGAAAAGGTTGATTTGATTCGAAGAAGGATGAAAGCAGTGCAAGATAGGCAGAAATCTTACGCGGATAAGAGGAGGACGGATCTTGAGTTTGATTTTGGGGACATGGTCTTTGTCAAAGTATCTCCATTACGGAATGTTGTTCGCTTTGGGTCCGTTGGGAAGTTAGCACCAAGGTTTGTAGGACCGTTTCCTATTAAGGAAAAGATTGGACAGATGGCATATAGAGTGGATTTGCCTGAGAGACTTAGTGGTGTACATGACGTATTCCATGTGTCACATTTGAGGAAGTGCCTACATGAGACCGCAGAGGTGGTAGAGCCGAGCTTGCTTAGAGAAGTGGAGGTAGAGCGTGATGCGACGATTCGACGAGCTCCTACTCGCATCCTTGGGTCAGAGATTAGGAAGTTGAGAAACAGAGAGGTTCAACAAGTCAAAGTGCAATGGATAGATGATGAGAGCAACGCTACTTGGGAGACAGAAGCGAAGATGCGTTACCTGTACCCATTCCTTTTTGAGGGTATGTCTTTTAACTTCTCCTTTATCGTTTGTCTAGTACTTATCTTATCTTTAGTATGTCCTCTCATTAGTACCTTTGACCTTTAGATAGGGTAAACCTATGGTTAAAACATGTGTTTGAGACATGTTATGATTGATGGATGCGTGTGGATGCAAGTGTTTGCTAGTGGTTGCTCGTGGATGCATATACACACACTTTAGACACTAGATCGGCTCAGTCACTTCATATTGCATATTGCATATAATTGTGTGTAGGTAGCTATATTAATGGATGTATAATGGTTGTGTTATCATATGGATGATGCATTTTGGTGTATGGTTGTGCACACATGTAGAGATAGTATGTGTCGATAGGGTTCTTTCGCATACATATTGGATGCATGACACTATCATGGTTTGCATTAAGGAGGTCAACTGAATCAGTAGACCGCCTGATTTTGCATTAGACAGGGAACAAATACACACACTTTTTGCATACGTTCATACAGCATTAGAAACTTTAAGGACAATGGATGCCAGTGTTTGATGGTTTAGTAGATGGTTGTTTGGTTGGTAGGATACGTTCTTCTTGACTTAGAGATTTCGGGGACGAAATCCTTTAAGTAGGGGAGAATGTAACACCCCGTATGTTGAATAACTTTTTATAATATAAATCAGGGCAGAATTAAATTTTAAGATCTGAATCAGGGGAAACGGGCTATGCCATTGCGTTCGTCTCGGAAAAATACGCGAAATAGAGTCCGAGTTTTCGAAAATCGGAGTCCGTATGACCCAGTTAAGGCCCGAAGAAGTTTTCAGAAAATTCAAATTTCGAAAACAGATTTCAAATGCAGAAATGGAGCTAGGCGGGAAAATTCCGGCCACACCCCAAGTCGACAGGGGAGTCGACTTGGGAGTCGACACAGCAAGACCCAAGTCGACTGCCCTGTCGACTTGGGAGTCGACACAGGTGGCCGGGCAGTTTTGCCTGGTGCACCATTTGAGTGAGTTGGTCAGGTTTTGGACTATTTTTGGTGGCTGGTGACGAGATCTGATGGCTCTAAACTAATCTAGGGTTAATCTAAGGGCCTAAATTACATCCTAAATCTATAAATACACCCTAAGACTACCCTAATCCATACTAAAAATAGATACAACGTCATCATGCCGTCAAAATGCAACTTAGAAGGAGCCTCCACAAATTAAAGAGGAAGATAGCTTCTCAAATCAACTTCTAATCAACTCTAGCAACTGAATCTTCTTCATAGGAGTGCTAATCAACAAGTTGTGAGTTTCTATGCCTTTAGCAAGCAATTTCTAAACTAATTATGATAGGATATAAAGAGGTTATGGTTATGTATGTGGATCAATGCAAGTTATGTTATCATATGCTATGTGTTCATGATGCTAGTTATGCAAGTTTCATGCTATATGTTCATGATGCTAGTTATGCAAGTTTTATGCTATATGTTCATGATGCTAGTTATGCAAATGACTATGATAAACATTGATCCATTATGACACCATGTTATGCAAGTTCATATATGACATGTTATGCAAGTTTGGTGTTTGATTATATGCAAGTTCATATATGACATGTTATGCAAGTTTGGTGTTTGATTATATGCAAGTTCATATATGACATGTTATGCAAGTTTGGTGTTTGATTATATGCAAGTTCATATATGACATGTTATGCAAGTTTGGTGTTTGATTAAATGCAAGTAACATGTGCAAGTTTACACCTTTGTATGATATGCATACATATGCAAGTTTACCCCTTTGTATGTCATGCATATATATGCATGTTTACCCCTTTTTGTGATATGAGTAACATATGCAAGTTCATCCCTTTTTAGACCTATGACATGTATGCAAGTTTATCCCTTTATGATAGGTCTATGACATGAATATCTATGCAAGTTACCCTCTTTATGACATATGTGATTCATGCAAGTTTGGGTTGATTATTTATGCTAGTTGGGTTTGATGCTATGGTCATATATGCAAGTTGACGCCTTTAAAACCCATGTTGATGCTAATGTTATGCTAAGTTGAACCCATTGTATTTTTGATGAATCTTCCCTTTTAAGTATGTCATGTTAGCGTATTACGTGGGGAACGATGGGGTTAATATTCATGTTAACAAAATTGTGGTGAAATGGGTATGATGTTGCATACCATAAGTGGATGGACATAATTGAGTCAATTATGTACATCATTAAATTGGAATTAATTAGGGAAAATTAATTCAAAATATGGGGGTGATTAATTAGGTGTAATTAATCGACTAAGACACGATGTTGGACCCTTTTGTAGCATAAGACTGCCCGGACCCGACCGGCAAATCCAGCGGCTACAAATGATTGGCCCAATGTGAGAGGTCTTAGGCATAAACTAAATACGTGACAAGTGTAAAGACACGAGGTTAGACTCTGTTATGGCGTCAGGCTGCCCGGACCCGACCGGCAAATCCAGCTGCCATAAAAGACAGTCTAATGTGAGAGGTCTTTACAAAGGTTACGGTCTTAATCAATTAAGAAACACTTAACCAGATAAGCATGTAGTGGGGCATGAGGGGTTAAGTGGGTGCCTTGGGTGGCATGTGGAAATCAAGTAAGTGCCTTGGGTGGCATGTGGAAATCTAGTGGGTTGCCTTGGGTGGCAATAGAAAATACGATTAGAATACTTAACCAAGTGGAAACATGTAATTAAACATGATTAAAGGGTTAAGTGGGATGCACTAGAAAAGGGACAAGCTTAGGTGGGTAGCTTGTGGGGGCCCATTTCAACCAGTAACCCAAAACGTATCTTTGTGGGCTCGACCCAAGTCGAGGACGGGACACGCATACTGGGTTTGACTATAAGAGGCCAAAACGGGTTAGCGGTGGCAACGCAAGTCCAACGGGTTTCATATGCGTGTGTGGGCCCGGGCTGGTAGGTAAGACGTTGTTGCATCGTGTAGGTATAAGCCGTGCACCGTTGATTGTATCGGGTTGCCACTTTGGGGAGTGATACACCCCAATTGTGGGGCTAGCACGGGTATCTACGTTAGGGAGCCGATCGCTTGGAGAGTAGTGGGTACACCTAGTGGAGATAGGGGCAGACGGCACCTATGTGGTCAGCTAGGGGTACACGAGACTACTAGTTAAATTTTCTAAGTCCTTGGGTGGGATCAACCTTTAAGTAGGAATGACTGGTGTGGTGCAGTGTAGTAATTACCCTTGGGTGGGTAGATGCGTCTTTACCGATATCTTAAATCATCCTATGTCTAGTTGGCTGCTTAGTGTAGTCATTTATCCCCAGTCATTACCGTACCAAGTTTATATCATACCCTAATTACTTTAATGATTGTATTGTTAAAGTTATAGGACTCGCTCAGAAAACTTGCATAACTAGCATCATGAACATATAACATGAAACATGCATAACTAGCATCATGAACACATAGCATATGATAACATAACTTGCATTGATCCACATACATAACCATAACCTCATTATATCCTATCATAATTAGTTTAGCAATTGCTTGCTAAAGGCATAGAAACTCACAACTTGTTGATTAGCACTCCTATGAAGAAGATTTAGTTGCTAGAGTTGATTAGAAGTTGATTTGAGAAGTTATCTTCCTCTTTAATTTGTGGAGGCTCCTTCTAAGTTGCATTTTGACGGCATGATGACGTTGTATCTATTTTTAGTATGGATTAGGGTAGTCTTAGGGTGTATTTATAGATTTAGGATGTAATTTAGGCCCTTAGATTAACCCTAGATTAGTTTAGAGCCATCAGATCTCGTCACCAGCCACCAAACATAGCCCAAAACCTGACCAACTCACTCAAATGGTGCACCAGGCAAAACTGCCCGGCCACCTGTGTCGACTCCCAAATCGACAGGGCAGTCGACTTGGGTCTTGCTGTGTCGACTCCCAAGTCGACTCCCCTGTCGACTTGGGGTGTGGCGGGAATTTTCCCGCCTAGCTCCATTTCTGCATTTGAAATCTGTTTTCGAAATTTGAATTTTCTGAAAACTTCTTCGGGCCTTAACTGGGTCATACGGACTCCGATTTTCGAAAACTCGGACTCTATTTCACGTATTTTTCCGAGACGAACGCAATGGCATAGCCTGTTTCCCCTGATTCAGATCTTAAAATTTAATTCTGCCCTGATTTATATTATAAAAAGTTATTCAACATACGGGGTGTTACACCACGTACCATGCTAAATTGGTTAAGTGTTCTCTATCAGTTCATGTTGACTTAACTCGCCCATATATCATGTCAAATTGGTTAAGTGTTATCCAGCAGTTCACGTTGACTTATCCCACCTATATATCATGTCAAATTGGTTAAGTGTTGTCTAGTGTTTCATGTTGACTTAACCTTACCATACTAGCATGTGTCATTAGCATTAATTAATTATTAATGCCCTACCTCTCACATTAGACCTATTGTTGCGGTCACTGGATGTGTCGATTGGTTCTGGGCAGGATCACACCACAACTCAATCTAACCTCGGGTTTCAAGCACGTTATGACTAACTTCTCACATTAGAACCTATTGTTTGCGGTCACTGGATGTGCCGAATGGTTCCGGGCAGGATTACACCGCAAACTCATTATAACCTCGAGTTAGCCATGTTTCATGTTCATTCTAGATATCAAATGTCAATTACCAATTCATAAGCATGTTCATGTTCGAGTTATGCCACTATTGTCAATTTCATGTTATGTGTCGAGTTCCATAGTTACATAAAAACATGGTTTGTCCAACATATTCCATTTTTAATTATGTTTCTAGGATCTTAACGGCATATCCAATTTTCAAGTCTCAAATTCAAGCTTTACCCAAAAATCCCAATTTATGTCATGCTTATAATCCCGTTAATAGGCTATACCTATTATTCCAGTTTCCCATACATGTGTTCCTAATAGGTTGCTATCATTCCTCATATGTTGGTTAAGCTTATTCATATGTCAAGTGCTACTTTACCCATTTCTACTTTGCTTACACAACCATTCGTGTAATAATCTTTTTACCCAAATTGCCTAATTCATCGATTAAATCTCAAGCTCTTCCCAAATAACTATAATTTACGCATTGTTGACCTTGGCTCGAAGGTAGCCAAAGTTTCAAAAATAAAAAGAAAGAATAGGGAAGAGGAATATATTAAGCATACAAAGATTATTTTAAATTGCAACATGAATTTTAACTGAGGAATGACGAACGATAATAATACTATTATGCATGAAGTGTATTGTAATCCCACTCACTGATTTAAGAACGGATCTTGAATTCTGGGATCTAATTTCTGAAACTGAAAAGCTATCCCTTGACGTAGATTATCGATCCTCTAATTTAGATTTGATTCTTAGAAAATAGTTGTTGAAGTCGTTGAATTAGCCTTTGATTCTCTACTTGAATTCTAACGAAGAACTTGAGCAGCATAATCCCGTCTTTGATTTATTTTGGTATGAATTAGGGAAGAGTATAGGCATAATGAAGATGAAAGAGAAAACTGTAGCCTTAGGGGTGTTTATATAGGTACTCAAGACCTTATCGTACACGCAGCGTTGTGTCAGCATTGAACCCAGTTAAGAAAATAGTCCAGGTTCGCAGATGAATCTAGCCAAATCTTATCGTACACGCAGCGCTGAATCAACATTGGGTCCGGCAAGCTGTTTTGGTGCAGAAATTCAAATTTCGAATGTTTGAATTGTTTTGGCATAGAAATTTGATTTTTGAACTTTTGAATTTCTAGAATTTATTTAACTGTTTTATTCACATGAAATATTCTTATTTGTACATAATTACTCTACCGACCATTTTACACGTATATATATACGCACAATTTTTGTTTTATTTTCAATATTCAAACGATGTTGCACCGTTATTTGATTCTTGCCATATTTCATTGACTGTAGCCTTATCTTGAATTTTATCTTTTGTATACATATAATTATGAATATATATATATATATACACACATATTCTCATATACATATATCTTTATTTTCTTAAATGTACGTTCTTATCCTTTCAAATTTTGAATTTGTATATGTTCATATATTTGCATGTTCATTTGGACCTCTCTAAAACAAAGATAAAAATTATGCCGCCGCCGGAGTTCGAACCCCCGACCTTCATGTTACAAATCTAATGTCTTAACCAACTGAGCTACGAAGTCTTTTGTTAATAAGTCTTGGAACAATGATAATTATTGTTCTCTCATTACTTCTCTTTTTCATGTTATTTACAATACATAAATTAAACCGTTGCATGAATCTTTTTTTTTTTAATGTTAATGCATTATGTTTGCAAATCAGTGCATGCAACGTATTTACATTGCATGCAACCAATCCTTTCTTTCTTTTAATGCATGCATCACATTTTTTTTTCAATGCATGTATTTATTACATGCAATCATTATTTTATTCTTTATTTTATACTTTAATTTGTTTGTGTATATATATATATATATATAAACATATATATATATATATATATATTTCTGTTGTGCGTATACAAACTTCTAGGCTTAATAACTTCTTCATATGATGTACGTTTTATGCAAACCAGATGTCTATCTTGACCAGGATTCTGAGACGGACGCAGTGGTGATGTCCGTTTTACTTAATTCCTGATACTTAAATTAAGTAATTTTATTTTTCTCATCTCTTCGATTACACACATTGTTATCGAATTAATTTCCTTACTCTTCAATGTATGAATTAATTTTTCATTATACATCACCACTATTTGCCTATCTATGCATTTATACATATTTGTACATTTTTAATTATATTAAAAATGTTGGGTGTTACATTCTCCCACCCTTAAAGAATTTTTCTCCAAAATTCGATAAGAGTAAAATAGATAATCCCTCGCAATATCCATCCATCCAGTGTGCATCCAATTGTTGCAAACATTGTGCACATGTGCAAAGTGAGATAAATCATACTAAAGTCTGTATGCCTAATTTGGATCCACCTATATGTATGCAAATTTTAAAAAACCTTTCAAAACATGATGCTCACATCCTAAATATACTTGCAGTTCTATATGAATGCAATATTCTTAAAAAATCAAAATATTTTTCATCCAATTTTTCCCATACTCTTATAGAATAAGAGCACGGTTCACCCAATTGTCACATCCAAAACCCTACCAACCATCATTAAATTCGAAATTTAGATAAATCTAATTTTCTAAATTCGATTTCTTATGTTACAAAAAGATATAAAACGGAAGAATTTACATTTTTCGTTATACCTTTTATAATTGCACTCGGATTTTTATATAACTATTCTATAAAAACTTCCTACTTTCCTATCGAAGCACAACCACATAAGAAAACTTTCCTTTCTCTTTCATCTTATCTTGGAATAGTTTCATATTTATTCATCTTTTTCTTAAGATTTCCATTTTCTTTTCCCGTCACATTTGTTGCCTTGCTGAATTTATTGTCTCTTGTTAGCTTAGGCTTTTCTCTTTCATAGCTTATTTGACTTAATCCAATTACTTAAGTTTATTATTTCAAATAAGCTTTTTTTCAACTAAAACAGCATCCTACACAGCTACTACTATGGGCCAAGAATCTTAGGACTTTGTCATCTCAGACAATTGCGAGTCCACACAACAGGATCTACCCACTTACTTGCCCTTTACTACTTAGTAATCACTACTAGTCCTTTCTGTGCATTACTAGCCTGTACTTTTTCTCTCTTTCTCAAGCAACAAACCTAGGTTTCTCAATGCTTATGCATTCTACGGGAATTTTCCATTAGTTTAATATTAGCTAATCCTTGTCTGTAAATTGGCAAGAGAGTAACTCCCTAAATATCAACCCCGAATACCGAAATTAACATCAGATTGACACTCAGAGAATCACTCAACTCAAACAATCTCTTGTTGGTTCCAATTGTTAAATTCATAGCTTTAACTTTCTCTCGTCCTTTTCTAGGCACTAATCCTTACCTACTCCATTCTTTTTAAAACATGGTTTGGCCTCCTTTCTTTTCATTACATTTTTCTTTCAAAAATTAAAAGTGTTAAAACTTTGTTTTCTTCTCCAAAACTTGTTTTCGCCAAACCATAAAAACATGTTACAGAATAAAATGCAAAACATTTTTTTTTCAAATCACCAAACTAGAGTAGACAAGGACAACTATCAAGCTTACATTGTTTCTAATTACAATGTTAATTTAACTACTCGCTATAAGGTGCAGACATCTATTCTATTCCTACAACTTATTTTGTCCACCCAACAAAATTTCTTCGTAAATCAATAATCAAAATTTGTTGTTAACAGAATAGAATTTTCTTTTATAAAACACAACACTTTCTTTTCAATCCTTTCATATATTATAATATGAAAACTAGAGAGCTATATATGCTCTATATTATGCACTTTTTAATGAGAAAGTTCTTTAAAACAAGAAATCATTGTTTTACCAAAGTATACACAACTTTACGTTAAAAACCCAACATGCACTGAATATGTCCTTTACATATTTTTCTTAAACATCAAAAATACTTTTAAGATTAAAACTTGAAAAACACCCCCAAACTCTTTTACAAATTCAAGTTCTTAAAAGTTTATTATTGGGTTAGACTCAAAGTGGGTCTTTCAACTCAACTAGGCTTTCCTAGGCACTTTCCAAACCACTTCTCTCAACTATAAATATTCCTAATCCATTTTCCACATTTTAACCTTTTTCTCACATACAAGATTTCACTTCTAAACCCACTACTCTGAAATAACAACATTTCAGTTTTAATTCTTATCGGATACTTTCTTTCTCCAATACCAAATCGAATTGTACACTTTCCAACCAAACCACTTAAGGGTCTTAAAATTTCTAGGTTCATTCTTTAGTGTACAAAATAGCTATCCCAACTCTTTCCATTCCTAGCGGGCTACTTTATGGATTTAGTTTTATATATATATAATATATTTATATTTTAGAAAATACAAATACGTTCGCTCATTATCTCCCTAAGATCACTAAACCGAAGCTCTAATACCAGATGTAACAACCCGGATTCCGACAGACCCATTTTTTTTCAAAAACCCAATCTATCGAAACCCGAGTTGGGCGCTCTGGTATCCTGCAGAAAAAGACAGGGGTAAATAAAACATGTCAGAATTCGTAAGCATCTTACAGCGGAAGGAATTCAAAGTGTAATATACTTTAAATATAGATTTACCTTATAAAACATACTGCCTAACCAGTATCCAAAGCTTATACCATCTCTGTCATGAACCTAACCTGAAAGTATGTAATGAGGAGGGGGTCAGAACATAAGTTCTGTGTGAGCGGACTTAGAATAAACT
This sequence comes from Allium sativum, assembly GCA_030737875.1. Taxonomy (NCBI): domain Eukaryota; kingdom Viridiplantae; phylum Streptophyta; class Magnoliopsida; order Asparagales; family Amaryllidaceae; genus Allium; species Allium sativum. The sequence goes on from CM060922.1 coordinate 569,402,062, forward strand.
TCTGTATAATCCTACATATACCGTTCAGTTATATTTTCTTTCTTATTAGGTTATTCGCGATATTAGCTCTCTAGGCTATACTCAAGTCCCACTAGTAGATTAACCTAATACAATGTATATGTAGATACCCCCAATTCGTATAATCCTTTCCATGTATATATACAGTCCCTTGCCGTATGTCGTACAGGCTTCATCATGTAAATCTATACTAATTAGGGTAGTGCCACCATTCTCGAAATTATTTGGACCGCCACTCTTGATCTAGCTAGATTCCGTTTATTACCTAGATCTAATCTAGGGTTTTCTATCCAGCGCTTCCTAGATTCAACCAGGGTTTACGCTACCCAGGGCCGCTAGGGTTTATGCTACCTATTGAACGCTTTCTAGATCCGACCAGGGTTTATGCTACCTAGGGCCACTATGGTTTATGCTACCTATCGAACAATGCCCCTAGTCTAGGACACACTACCCAGAGCGATATATGTTCGTAGACTTTACGTCCCAATCATGTCGTTAAACGTGCTAGATATCAAGTTGCACATGTCCTTTATATGTGCGGCCCGAGTCCGGTGGCAAGGCTAATCAAGAAACACGGAACTCGGTCGGGAGCTTTAAGTTATCTGCCGATGCAGTTGCTAAGTTCTGTTTTATCTGTATGCGGCTATGGTCCCACTTGACCCCTCCCTTAACTAATGAAAGGCACCCAAGAAAATCAAGAATGAGAACTATACGCAGGCCCTTTATGCCCCCACAAGCCTATTGGCCACCCTCACCTATAACTAGATAGAAAAGTATATGGTCTTTTGGAGTTCTCCGCCTTTCCGCTTGCGTATCACGATTGACTCAAGATGGTAGGTAGATGACGACGTGGTATCACAGGGCTAAACAAGATATCGCTGCCTCATGCTGACCCATGCTAGTTTTTAGGTTGTTTATATTGCAACCAAGGCATACCCTTGGCTCTTCTAACACAGACCTTAACCTCTGTGAGCCCAGGAGGATCATCTGCAACCTCACAGAGGCATACCAAGAGTAACCTCACATCCCCTCGAAGCCGCGTGCTTCGTAACCCAGTTCGTTGGAGCCTTCTTCATGGTCCGATGGACGTTCTCTCCTCCTCGTGTTCTACTTGGCTTTCTTGACTACGGTTTACTACTTAGTTCTCTTAACTAAGGTTTGCTAATTAGTTTCCTGAATCGTTAGCTTTCTTAACTAAGGTTCACTACTTAGTTTCCTGAATCGTTAGCTTTCTTAACTGAGGTTTACTACTTAGTCCTCTTAACTAAGGTTTACTACTTAGTTTTCTTAATCGTTCGTTTTCTTAACTAAGGTTTACAACTTAGTCCTCTTAACTAAGGTTTATTACTTGGATCTCTTAACCAAGGTTTGATACTTAGTTTCTGTTACTTAGTACTCTTTTACTAAGGTTTGTTACTTAGATCCTTTTAACTAAGGTTTACCAATGAATTCAAGCATGACTTAAGTTCTCTTTATCAAAATGATAGCGTACGGGTGTTTTCCCACTTTTCCAGCTTAGATTAACTTATTTCATGGTATAAGTCGTCCCACCCTTCAATTCTTGTATTACATCTTAAGTCATATTCATTTCTTATCCCTAGGATAAGTTTATCTATTATTTAATCTTATCATTACCCACTTTTCCTTGCTTTGATACTGTTATATTAGTTAAGTTTGCCCATATGTCCAAGTTGACTTAACCCCCAATCACATATTTAATTCAACCTACGTACCATGCTAAATTGGTTAAGTGTTCTCTATCAGTTCATGTTGACTTAACCCACCCATATATCATGTCAAATTGATTAAGTGTTATCCAGCAGTTCACGTTGACTTAACCCACCCGTATATCATGTCAAATTAGTTAAATATTGTCTAGTGTTTCATGTTGACTTAACCTTACCATACTAGCATGTGTCATTAGCATTAATTAAATATTAATGCCCATCCTCTCACATTAGACCTATTGTTGCAGTCACTAGATGTGCCGGTTTGTTCCGGGCAGGATTACACCACAACTCAATCTAACCTCGGGTTTCAAGCACGTTATGACTAACTTCTCACATTAGAACCTATTATTTGCGGTCAATGGATGTGCCAGGCTGTTCCGGGTAGGATTACAACGCAAACTCATTTTAACATCCAGTTAGCCTTGTTTCATGTTCATTCTAGATATCAAATGTCAATTAGCAATTCACAAGCATGTTCATGTTCAAGATATGCCACTATTGTCAATTTATGTTATGTGTCGAGTTCCATAATTACATAAAAACATGGTTTGTCCAACATATTCCATTTTTAGTTATGTTTCTAGGATCTTAACGGCATATCCAATTTTCAAGTCTCAAATTCAAGCTTTACCCAAAATCCCCAATTTATGTTCATGCTTATAATCCCGTTAATAGGCTATACCTATTATTCCAGTTTCCCATACATGTGTTCCTAACAGGTTGCTATCTTTCCTCATATGTTGGTTAAGCTTATTCATATGTTAAGTGCTACTTAACTTATTTCTACTTTGCTTACACAACCATTCATGTAATAATCTTTTTACTCAAATTGCCTATTCATCGAATCTCATGCTCTTCCCAAATAACTATAATTTACGCGCTGCTGACCTTGGCTCGAAGGTAGCCAAAGTTTCAAAAATAAAAAGGAAGAATAGGGAAGAGGAATAGATTAAGCATACAAAGATTATTTTAAATTGCAACATGAATTTTAACTGAGGAATGACGAACGGTAATAATACTATTATGCATGAAGTGTATTGTAATCCCACTCAATAATTTAAGAATGGATCTTGAATTCTGGGATCTGATTTCTGAAACTGAAAAGCTATCCCTTGACATAGATTATCGATCCTCTAATTTAGATTTGATTCTTAGAAAATAGTTGTTGAAGTCGTTGAATTAGCCTTTGATTCTCTACTTGAATTCTAACGAAGAACTTAAGCAGCATAACCGCGTCTTTGATTTATTTTGATATGAATTAGGGAAGAGTATAGGCATAATGAAGATGAAAGAGAAAACTGTAGCCTCAGGGGTGTTTATATAGGTGCTCAAGACCTTATCGTACACGCAGCGCTGAGTCAGCATTGAACCCAGTTAAGAAAATAGTCTAGGTTCGCAGATGAATCTAGCCAAATCTTATTGTACACGCAGCGCTGAGTCAACATTGGGTCCCGCAAGCTTTTTTGGCGCATAAATTCAAATTTCGGATGTTTGAATTGTTTTGGCATAGAAATTTGATTTTTGAACTTTTGAATTTCTGGAATTTATTTAACTGTTTTATTCACATGAAATATTCTTATATGTATACAATTACTCTACCGACCATTTTACGCATATATATATACACACAATTTTCGTTTTATTTTCAAAATTCAAACAATGTTGCACTGTTATTTGATTCTTGCCATATTTCATTGACTGTAGCCTTATCTTGAATTTTATCTTTTGTATACATATATTTATGCATATACAAATATATATTCTCATATATATACATATATTTTCTTTATTTCCTTATATGTACGTTCTTATCCTTTCAAAATTTTAATTTGTATAAGTACATATATTTGCATGTTCAGTTGGCCCTCTCTAAAACAAAGATAAAAATTATGCTGCTGACGAGGTTCGAACCCCCGACCTCCATGTTACAAATCCAATGTCTTAACCAACTGAGCTAAGAAGTCTTTTGTTAATAAGTTGTAACATCCTGTATTTTCTGACCATTTATTTGAAATATTTTATTTATTTAAAATATTGATTTGAATCTAAATAATGGAATTTGACTATTTTTAATTTGAATATTTAAATTATATTAATATTTTATATTCGGAGTATTGGGAAACAGTTGATTTTGCGGTATAATGTGAACGAGCGATTTAAAGTGGTTTAAATATTGTTTATATTGAATTATATAAATATATTCGTTATTAAAACGACGTCAGAACGTTTAATTTATAATTATATTATAAACGAACTAGAAATGGCGCGGTAGTTCGTAAATTTCGATCTGAACTTCAACTGAGTATATAGAATTCGTTTTAAGTCAGAATTATGTGAAACCAGAAACGTTTGAATCGATTTGATTATATTTTTCATATGAAAGAGAAAAATCGAGATTTCGTGTCATAATTTGTTAGTTATGTCCAGTTCAAATTTTAAAATAGTCGCTATGGATTTCATTAATAAACGATAACGTTTATTTATTAATTTAATAAGGATTTCAATATAGTTTAGATATCGTTAACTTGAAATGTTGATACCAAGTTGTATAATCCATACTTGTTTATATATTAAGGTATATGATATTTTTACTTAAGTATTTTAATAGTAATAATTTATTATTATTATTATTTTATTGAGGTTTGTTTTGGAATTTATATAAAAGTTTATTTTATTTTGGGTGCTAGACAACATGGCCGATAAGGTGATACATGAGTCGATATGCATGCATGAAAGATCATGATATTTGATCATGCTTTAGTTATGTGTTAAGTTAGAAGAGTGAACAAAGGTTTACAATAATATTCATACATGATACAAAATACAAAAAAGACAAATATAGGTATGTATACCATCAAATACACATTGGAGTTCTAGGAAACTAAAAAAAAAACTTGTGCATATATATAAATTGAATCTTCTCAGCGAAACTGCAACAAATTTTATTTTAAATTCGTTCAAGTACAAATTACAACCACACATTTCGATTCATTTGCCATGATAGTTGGTATGGTATTGGCCCTACATATTACATATGGTACTCACAACCATGAGAATATAGAAGTTTACAATTTGTTATGCCAACAAATAAAATCAAATTCGAAAATATCATGTATGATACTTAAAAATCCAACAAAATCTTCACTGCCTGATAGCGCAGCCATCACCACTGTCCATTGCGACATTTCAGCACTTTCGTCATTAGTACATTAACCTGAGAAGAAGAGGAAAAAAGAAAAAAAGAGAAAAAAGCTATTAATAGCTAGAATATATATATATGGCTATATATATATATATATATATATATATAAAGTGAAAGATTTCCAATAGGAAAAATACCACATGGAAACAATTAAATGTACAACTTAATCAACCAAGAACAGTACACAGATCATTCAAGGGAAAACTAATTTATTGATTTTTTTTCTACATCAAATCTGCTAAGGGAAACCAAAAATATGTATATGATATATACATGTGTTTTCAAATCCTACACTATATTTGAAATAGGACAGAAAAACTATATTTATATAACAGACAATCTCTGAATTGAAATGGGACAGAAAATGGCTCATACATGTGTTTATATAACCAAGAAATTCTGCACTATATTTAAAGTGAAAACAGAAGAAAAATATACCACCAAATCCTTAGAAATCAAAACACATGACATATCTTTATATATATAATCAGAAATCACATATAAAAGCTGTTCTGCTATTACAATATCCCAATGCAAATCTGAAATCGAATAGACAATTCAATAGCTGTGAAAATGACTGAATCTAATCTACCTAGGGGCAGTTCGATTCATGTGCATATTTGAGCATTACACATGGGAAAATCTAAAACAAATCTGCTAAGTATCATACATCCATCAAATTTCCATTGTTCGATCACATGGTATTGCTGAAAAGAAGAGATTTCACCTAAGAACTAGGACAGAAGCTAAAATCTAACCTATGATTTCACAATTTGATCTCGACATTGATCATATCCAGATTTCTATACAACTATAAATACACCCACGCACTACAACTATTTCCGAGAGCAACTCAATGAAGAAGAAAAATTGAACAATGGAAAATCAAAACAGAAATTAAAAATCACGAAGAAACTAAACTTATCTGATTCGAAAAGTAGCTGCTCTGAACCAAAGAGCTAGGGTTTGGCCAAGCTTCATATGGAGGTTTAGGTCTGGATTTTTCTACAGTCGAAGGGGGTGTGGAGCTCTTTAATTTCTGAAATAGGGTTTAGCAGTGAGGATTACACGATGGGTTGCAGAAGTGGATCGAGCGGTTTGATGGAACTTACGGTCACTGTTTGGAGGCAAAGGAGGGTCGGATTGGGAGCTTGAACGAAGACGTCTCTGGTGAGGCCGGGGGCGTAGGGTCCGGTGGAAGCAGACGTCGGCGGAAAGGGTGTAAAAGTGGAAGGGTTTCCATTTTTCTTTTTCTGGAAATATAGTGGCGACGGAAGATTTAGAAATCGATTTGAGGGTTTGAGAAATGAAGGGAAGTGGATCCGATATTTAAAGTAGGAAAGGAGAGAAGCGGGCCTGGTCTTGTTCAGGTTGGGCTGAGAATAATTAAGTAAGGCCTAATATTAATTAAATATTTAAGTTTATTTAATTTATAGTTCATATAACTTAGAATATTAATAACGAGTACAAACGTGGTCAGAATTCAATGAAACAAAAGGCATCGGAACTGTGAAGACGAGTACTACACGATGGATGAGGACTGAGCAGGGAAGATAGCAACCAAATTTTTCAGTTAAATTAAACGTCGTTTAATTTAACTGAAACGAGCTGATTTAACGACAAAATCAAATCAAGGTGAGTTAAACTCACTCAGTAATTCCTGCTTATATTTTATAAGTTGGGTTTTTATTTTTGGGTGTTATGGTTGCTAGTGTTTTGACTGGTTGATGATATATATTCACATATCGTTTGAACTGATGAAATTAAACGTCATTTAATTTCAGTGAATACCAAATCGTTATTTTTAACGATTGGTTCAAATTGGGGTAACTTACCTTATTGGTCACGTTTATAAAATAAACGTGTTTTAATAAAGGAATTGTTTTGATTGATTGTTGTGGTTGATATTGAATTGTCGTTATCGACTGTTATGAGACCATTATTGAATTGTTTTGATTTGATGGTTGAATATTGACCTGAAACTCACCATTTGTTTGGTTTAAACCAATGGGTATTATTGGTTGAGTGACTGGCAGTACATGGTCTATGAATTAACCGTTTTACAAATATCGATCTACCGTCAGGTAAATCGACGAGATAAAGTTATAAAATTTATTTTATAATTGACAAAAGACTTTTAAATGTATTATTTGAATTAAAGTTTGAAAAAGAAAATAAATATTTATTATTTATTTATTGAGTTTATAATTGATTTCAAATGAATTTATAAAGGAAATTCCTGATATGTATTAGAGTTATAAGTGAATAAGAAAAGATTAACTTAATGTGATAGATTCGAATAATCGTTTTTGAGAGATAAAGAAAAAGGATTTATTTAAATTAATTAATTTAAATAAAGGATTATTTGGAACTGGTTAATGAGATAATCGTATTTCAGATTGGCAAAGTCAATTATTTAACTAAGTTAATTTTTAGACCAATTGTTTAAATTGATCCAACGAGATGGGTTAACGAATAATGGTTTAATTTTAATAAGTTTTAAAAAGAGATTTATTATTTATTCAGCAAATAAATAAGTTAATTAATTATACATCAGTTAATGGTGAAGGGAATGATTAATTTAATTAAATTTCTACTTAAATGAGATCATTTCTGAAAGTTAATCGAAGTTTAAATGAAATATGATTGCGTTGTGAAAGGAATTCATGAACGGGTTTATATAAAATCCAAGTTTTTATCACCAAAGGGAAGAAGGAAATTTAAGCAAGTGTGACGGCATAACTTAACGTTGGCTTAACATTTGAATCAAGTAAAAAGGAAACTGATAATGAAAGGGTTATATTAAACCATGATTTATAAAGAAAGTTATAAAAAGGAAATGAGGCGTGTTTGGAATTAGAATAAATATCGGGTTTTGAATTACAACTGATGTCCATCTAAAGGTAGGAACGTTGTTGATCAAGGTCTGAGAGGTAATTAAATACCCCAACTTGAACGACTTCGAGATTATCTGAGGGTGATATTAGTTCGTAATGAGAAGGTGAAAATAATCTGGTCCCATATGAGAAATGATAACGGAATGTAAGTAAAAGGGTCGAGAATTTATAATTGGACGTCCCAAGTAATGGAGGAGGAAAAGGTTCGAGACTTATTATATACATGTATATAAATTGTATTTCCGAAGTAAGGGAAATAAAAAGAATATATGAAAATATGAAATGGTATTTTCAAGATAAAAGGAAATTGAAACGCTAAGTTTTGCGAATGGTTTATACTAAAGATAGTTGGTTATTATACCCAGGTGATAAAATAAAGAAGATTTCATAACGTTGTTCACTTGAAACAGATGAGTCGTTTTCCAATATGGTTAATGAGAAATAAAATAGTAAATGGTTTTGAAACGATAAGAGAATAAAGAATTTGATATGATATGAAAGTGAAATAGTTTTGAAATTTGAAATCTTATATATCAAATGAGTTGTTTTTGAAATGATGAAATATTTAAGAGTTTAAGATTAACTATCATTAATCGTTTTAAAAGAGGCCATGTAGTGTTCATACTGAACTGGTAAACTCATGTTATTCAAACAATTATTTATTTGATAGTTAAATCACCGACTATCAAAGTTGACCCATACGATCGTTGGTACGGAAAGACCGGGATCGAATATTTATTCGAAAACCATTCCGACCAGCGAATACGTGAAAAAAGATCATTGAAGATAGAGCAGTTGATGACCATTGATTTTTATGAGCGGAAGGACTACTGATTGAATTTCTCCGGTTTAGCGGCCGGAGATATTTCAACAGTGATTCGGTCATGATTGGAATCTACGGATTGCAAGGTTTTCTCGCTATTGATCTGTATGGTGATTCCTAGGATGTAGTAGGAGAGTGCCTTCGGTTCATCCTGTTCCTGGATGACTTGTATGGACGGATGTCTGACAGAGTATTTCCAAAGGAATTACATGTGTTGATTTCTCCAAACATACCATAGTTGATGGCGGAGAAATGGTTATTCTCTAGCCAAATAAACTAGAGTATTTTTGTGGATGTCAATCAGTGTGATCTGGCGGATCTGACGATGTGGCATTCAAAGTGAATGATGACCAGATGTTTTAAAGTAAATTCTAGCCTCAAGCCTCATCAACCGGGAGTTGACAAAAATCGGGCAGGCAACATGGCTATGTGGTTCGCTACCATTAGGGTGTATGATCACCTATCTAGAGAAATTCCATTTGTTTCTTTAATCTATCTTCGATGTTGTCCTTTGTTGGGAGGCGGTTGCTGATCCCAACCATCGGTGATATACATTCGATACACTCAAGCGAAATGAGTGGTCGGTCATGTGTGGGCCGGGTTGCAAGACGTTCTTGTTGAACCCAGTGTATTCGTCTCTTGGGATACACGATCGACAGGTAGTCCCATACCTTGTCAGAGTTGGAATCCAATCTCCAATAAGCACCTGCGGTTTTGATCGTATACTTATATGTGGAACGTGAGATGCAAGCGTTCTACTAGATTCTATTTAATTGTATTTAGACATTATTATAATATCAGACAAGATATTGGTTTCAAAACTGTTTTGGGTTATCGTAAGATAAAAACCATCCGTGTTTATGTGTGGATTTGGTCTTACGATTATCCTTTTCTTTTGAAAAGATTTTGAACTTTAAAATCAGGATTGGATGATTTACCTTTAATACTGTGCGAGTTTATCTCACTCTGGTTCACCAGACTGACCCGGTGTTTTGTAAATGCTCGGGTTAGCCCGGAGTGTATAGGTTCAGGTTATCGAATGCTGTGAAGAGACAGGCTGGAAGAGTTCAGACGTGTGATATTATTCCGCTGTGTTGTATATAAGGGCAGATTATTATAACTGTCCAGTGATGTTGATGTGCTCTGATATTGTATGTTTTATTTAAAGCTCTCAATAAAGATTTATTTCTATATTATACTTTGTTCCACTGCGATGTGAGACTCTATGTTGTGTTGGTTCTTCTTCTTCTTCTATTCTAATATTTCTTTATTTCTTATCTCACCCTCTAACTTCTTTCCATAAACGTTCCAGTGTTCTCGGTGTTTGGAGGATCGGCATGAGATATGGTAATGTATTTATGCCGATTTTCGGGGCCGAAAACCTTGGGTCGTTACAGTGGTATCAGAGCTTTTGGTTTAGTAATAACCTTGGCTCTGTGGCATAACTCGATAGAGATGGGGTTAGTAACACCCTAGATTGAGTTTGAATGTGTGTGTATATATATATATGAGAGTGTACTTGTAAATTTTATATACAAATGTTTTGTATTGTGTTCGTAGATCGGTTCAAGTGTTGAAAGGCACTGAACTGGTAAAGAAACACAATATTGTTTTGTAAAGGGGGTAAATGAAATAATTTTACCCGAAATTTATTTTTGTATTGAAAGGAAATAATTTTCTAAAATTTTTTAGATATGGTGTGTTGACTTATTTGAATGGAATTCAAAATTTGGTTAAAATTTTGAATTGAAACTTAATTGGGTTAAGTGAAATCGAATTAAATTATTATATTGGAATTAAATTAATAAATAATGTTGTAAATAAATAAAATTGATTTGAATTTGGAAATTTAATGAATAATAGAAATTAATCGAATATTAATCGGTTGATGTTCAAACATGTTGAATTAAATTGAATAGTAATTTTGGATGTGGATTCAGTTGATTTGATTGATTTGTTGTGCTTTTGTTGATTGATGGTTGACTGTTTGTTAGATTGGTTAAATAAAATTCATCCATGATTTAATGTAGAGTTAAATAAACTGAAACCCAGATAAATGAAGTGTTATTTAAATATTTCATATATGTTACTTATATGACGGATTGAGTTAAGTACAGGTGCCAGATGACTATAAGGATTTGGTTTGATGGCATAGATTACACGAAAATTGAGTAGTAGACTCAATAGCGCTCGGTAAAGGTACGCCTACATGGAAATATAAATTTTGGGGTTTTAATTTTTGTTTTTCCGACCGCGTGGGTCGATATTATTCGTTCCTGCGAGATCGCAGATGTCACTCTGTGCAGGGGAGACTCTACTGAATTTTTCGAGAATTTAATGTGTTAGGATATTTTCAATAATTTTTGAAAATTTTGTTTTACCATAATAAATTAATTTTACTTTAAAAATAAAATATATTTTTAAAATTTATGGGATTTGCAGCATTTTTCTTACCTTAACAATTTCGAGGACGAAATTATTTTAAGGGGGGAAGAATGTAACGTCCCGTATTTTCTGACCATTTATTTGAAATATTTTATTTATTTAAAATATTGATTTGAATCTAAATAATGGGATTTGACCATTTTTAATTTGAATATTTAAATTATATTAATATTTTATTTTCGGAGTATTGGGAAACTGTTGATTTTGCGGTATAATGTGAACGAGCGATTTAAAGTGGTTTAAATATTGTTTATATTGAATTATATAAATATATTCGTTATTAAAACGACGTCAGAACGTTTAATTTATAATTATATTATAAACAAACTAGAAATGGCGCGGTAGTTCGTAAATTTCGTTCTGAACTTCAACTAAGTATACAGAATTCGTTTTAAGTCGGAATTCTGTGAAATAAAAACGTTTGAATCGATTTGATTATAGTTTCATATAAAGGAGAAAAATCGAGATTTCGTGTTATAATTTGTTAGTTATGTCCTGTAACAACTCACATTCTATGCATCGGAGGATCGTAGAATATTTATTTCTTTCTTATATGAAGTCGTATGGTCATGTGGCTTTGGGAAATGTAACGACCCAGGGGTTTTCAACCCCGAAAATCGAAATCAAATCACCATGTCGACTATTCAAGCATCAAAAACACTGGATTGTCAATAGAAAGAAATTAGAGGGTGAGAAAAAAGAAAGAATGTTAGAATAGAAGAAAGAAGACGAACACATCAGAATCTCACAGCGGAACGAAATAAATATAATATCAAATCTCTTTATACAAACACTGTATATACATACCAATCAGCAGAGTACACATATGTCAAGCACAACGGAATAGTATCTGTATATTACTAGCGGTGAAGCCTCCTGCTTCCAGCTCCTGAAATTCCAAGCGAAACCTAACCTGGAACATACTCGGTCTGACCCGAGCACATTTGATTTAAAACAAAATACACCGGGTCAGTCTGGAATACTTTCAGTGATAAATACACATAAACACACACTTGTTTAACTTTGGAAAATACTTTATGAAATCAAAGGATAATAGTAAGACCAGCCCACATATAAACACAGACGGTTTTTACCTTACTATAACCCAAAACAGTTTTGAAATTATCATAATGTCTAAAAACAAGTAAATAACAATCTAGAGGAATGCTTGCATCTCACGCTCCCCGTGTATAGTATACAATCGAAAACCACGGGCGCTTATTGGGTATTGGATTCCAACCTTGACAAGGTATGGGACCACCTTCCTACTATGTATCTCTAGAGGCGAATACACTGGGTTCAACAAGAACGTCTTGCAACCCGGCCCACACATGACCGACCACTCATTTCGCTTGAGTGTATCGAATGTATATCACCGATGGTTGGGATCAGCAACCACCTCCCGATAAAGGGAAAACATCGAAATATAGATTAAAGAAGCAAATAGAATTTCTCTAGATAGGTGATCATACACCCTAATGGGAGCGACCCACATAGCCATGTTGCCTGCCCGATTTTTGTCATTTCCCAGTTGATGAGGCTTGAGGCTAGAATTCCTTTAAAACATCTGGCCACCATTAACTTTGAATGCCACATCGTCCGATCCGCCAGATCACACTTGATTGACATCCACAAAAATACTCTAGTTTATTTGGCTAGAGAATAACCATTTCTCCGCCATCAACTATCGTACGTTTGGAGAAATCAACTCATGTAATTCCTTTGGAAATACTCTGTCAGACATCTGTCCATACAAGTCATCCAGGAACAGGATGAATCGAAGGTACTCTCCTACTGCATCTCATATAGGAATCACCCCAAGGATCAGTAGCGAGTAGTCCTTGCAAACCGCAAAATCTCAACCACGACCGAATCACGTCAGAACACCTCTGCATTGCAACACAGAGAATATTCGTCAAGTAATCCTTCCGCTTATGAAGATCCACGACCTTCACTTGCTCCGTCTTCAATCGACGTCTTCACGTATTTGCTGGTCGGAATGGTTTTCGAGTATAAATTCGATCCCGGTCTTTCCGTACCAACAATCGTATTGGTCAGGTTTTGATAGTCGGTGTTTTAACTATCAAATAACAAATGTGTTCATACAATGAGTTGGCTGATTCAGTACTTGGCAATACCTGGCCTTTTTAAAATATATTTGACAAAATAATTAATTAACCTTAAATTCTTTCAATATAATTAAACTTTATATTTATTCTCAATTATAACCAAAACTATTTTAAATACTTCCGAGCACATATATATGTATATACCCAGCTTTCCCTTCCTTTTGGAAATATCGATATATTTCTTTAAGACCTTTTCCCTTTTCCTTCCTTATTTAACATCTCGATATATATATACATATAATTTTACTTAATGGTATCACCAAATTACCAATTCTAATTTGGTTAAAGCAAAGGTCGAATTATATAATTTAAAACCAAACTTTCATATTTATTAAAACCACTATCGTGGTAGTATTTATAATTACAAATCTCGCATTACCGTTCATTACATCCCGTATGGATTACCTCACTAAATTCACCACCTTTTACTAGTTTCAAACCAATATCATTCCTTGACAATAATGAAGCCGTTCAAGTTGGGGTATTCTATTTACCTCTCAGAGCTTGATCGACAACGTTCTTATCTCAGAACGAATACCAGTTTGTAACTTACTCTCTCACAACAACTTGTTTACCAACTCGATTTCAAACCTGGTTAAATAAACCATTCTTATATTTGAAACCTTTGTTTCAATCTTTTTACTTAATTTCTTTAATTAAGTAAATGTCACTTTTAACTTAGAACAACATCCCGCTTAATTCAACTCTTTACTTTCAAGTCATTATTTGGTTTCAAAACCCTTTTGAAACCTTGTTTTGGACTTCTTCCAAATCGTTCATTTATTTGTTTAACCTCAAACTATTACAAATCTACTAAATCACCACCCCCTTGGAAGTTTCATTTCATTTGAGATTTATTTTACTTAATTGACAATTAAGTAAAATCTTGTTTAAATTCCTGAGTTTCACTTACCAAACCCACTAACCAATCTTGTTTGAAAACTTGGTTTTATAAATCTCTTTACAAACCCTTATCGCTCCTTTTGGTCAAACCATATTGCCACTTCATTACTCTTTAATTGAATTCAAATTAAAATCATCGCTTTAATTACTAAAATAACCATTAACGTTAAGATTAACTATATCAAAAATAGTTACTTTACCATTAATTAAAAAATATGATAATTATCACATTTCAAAAGCTCATCCCATAATAATTAACTATTTTAACACTAAACAACTCGATAATTACTCTGGATTATGGTACATCAAAGATGGACTAATACTTCATACCCTTCTAACGAATATTTAGAAAATTTAAATCAAATAAATTCAATCATTAATTTCAACTAAAACGGTTGATTTCATTGACCGTACATATCAGTTAGCAGTTAACTGATTATCATTTGTCATTTCCCCCTTTTTAAATTAATTAAATAGCTTAATTAATTTTAAACTCACTATTTAATTGTTTAAAAAAAACAGTTATCCCAATTTACCCACACGCAGGTAGTTTCTTTTGCTTTCCACTTTTAGAACTCGTGTACATCATACGATTTAATTTACATCAACCTTTTAAATACTTTCTTTTATGATCTCGATTAAAATATATATATTTGTAGATTTCAAAATCTAAATATTTACACAAAATAATTGAAGAACTCTAATTCAGTTATAAAAGAATTTATAATTTCAACTGCGTCAATCCACTGAATGGTCAACTAACGTCAGAAACAACCCATTTTAGGCCATTCACTGCCAATTACCCAATCAACACTGTCGGTTGATTTTAAACACAATACAGGGGAATATTTATTCAATCATCAGCATATAGACAGGTTTTGGTGTCAGTCAGGGTGAACAAATTCATATATATGCACAACAAACAAAAATACAGTTTATTTGAGGAATCCGGTCGGATCCCTCCATCCTGTCCTTCTCTACATCACAAATATCAGTTGATAATAATATACGAATTAAATAAATGACGGAATATAAATAACTGCAACTAATCAAACCATAACAACCAAATTGCATTCATCGCATCCAAGCAACCAATTTATACTGTAAATTGTAGATTTTATTTTTCTATGGATTTCCCATAACACAAAACTCCAGAAGGTGTGAGAATTAACTCACCAGTGTTTATTCTGGTTGACGGTTGACGTGTTTGTTGCATTTAATTTGAAACAAACGCTCAGAATTTGCTGAAATTTCAACTACGTCAGATCGACTCCTAGTCAGTGCCATCGGATAGGACTCGTCCCTGTGATCCTAACGGATCCAGTTTCGTCAGATTTCGATATCATATGAAGAAGATACGCTTATTTAAAGTTTAGAGATATATATGATTTTAAAATAAAACTTTAATTATTAATTATTTATTTAATGGGTCCGTTTGTCACAGGTCCCTATTAAGTTTCAAAATTAGGCTCACATCCGGTCCTAAACTTATTGTAAATTAGGTCCCTATTTTTCAAAAACATATAAAAAAATATAAAAAAAATATTAAAAAATCACGAAAATTCATTATTAAATAAAACACTTTCACGCCAAAAAATTCAGGTGGAAAAACAATCAAAAACCACTTCAAAACTCAAAATAACACAAAATCAGCGAAACAACAGGTTTTTGCATCAAAAGATGCACCTATTTGTAAATAGTTGCATACATTCATGCTTATATTTCAGTGTTGCGCCCAAACTGCAGTATAAATGCATACATGTATGCAGCTAAACTGCATTACATGCATCATTTTATGCATATATTCAAATTTGGCCTGTTTTTTAAAGCATTCGCCGTTTTCAGATATTGTTGCACACATTTATGCTCTTGTACAGAATAAATGCATGCATTCATGCGCATATCCGCAAGCCGTCGCCCCTTTTAAAATTGTTGCACACATGCATGCATATATACAAAATAGTTGCATTCATGCATGCAACTTTTCGTTACACGTGAATCTCAGTTCAACTTTGTATGCATAAATGTATGTAGTTATTTTCTAATAGTTGCATACATGTATGCGTATATTGGTCTAGATTTTCAGCATAAATACACTATATAAATATATGCATACATGTATGCTACTATAAGCAATAGTTGCACAGAAGTATGCAACTTTTTTTTTAATTTGCGTGGACTCCTGGGATTATTTCCAGATTTTAGAATTTTTTTTTTAGTGTGTGGCGCATTGTTTTTGGGTTAGAATTGGAAAAACACGTAACATGGCATGGGACAAGGCGGAAGGGGATGAAAATTTTGGGCGGCAACTTAAAATAGGGACCGGAAATGCATTAAAACTTTCACTGGATGTGGCGTGAATTAAGTTCCACTTTAGGGATGTGAGCCTAATTTTCACTTATTTAATCTAACCTTAATCCACGCTTAATACTGCCATGTCATCCTCTGTACTGTTCACCCACGCGTTTCTTTCTTCCTCCCTGATTGAAACCCGATTGCCATTGTTCCTCAAAAAGCTCGACAGTACCATCCCTCGCCAGCGATGCTTACCATCGTCCAACGCCCCACCTGAGCATCTCTCTGGCACCGCCACAACACGAGGTGCTTCCTCCCCTATCGCCATGACCCAAAAGTTCACCAATCGCCGGAATTTCCCATTACACCCAAATCCGTTCATCCCCCAAATCCTGCCGCCACCATCGACAATAATTGACCGGACCTCCGCCGAACTGTACGCCACTCGACCCCGCAACTTCCCCTTCAAACCCGCGACCACCACGATGACCAGATCCGCCGGAATATCCCAAAAACCAACCGCCACTTTTAAAAAACACCCAAAAACAGCAACTCCGATCATTCCCTTCCCACGACCACCACAGACCAAATTAGACCCTCCGACCCATGCCAAATTAAAGCCCTTTCTCTCCTCTACAAAACCCCTAAGGTCTCTCTACCTGAAATCGACCCAACCTCCTTAATTTTGGCCAAAAACGAAAATCATTTTCTGCTGTTTATCGCGATTTTCCGCCACCTCATTCGACGAAACCTCACCAACTTCTTACTGGAGCTAGAAAACACCCCGATCTACCACTTTCGCTTTGGAACCCCCCACAATTTCTTCACATATTGAGATAATTAAATGATTTTGTGTTTAGGGGGTTTTTCGCAAAATGTTTTGCTGGTGGACGATTTTGGTTTGAGAATTCTGATTTTAAGTGATGGGGGGTTGTATATATAAGTGTGAAATAATATTTATTATATGCTGATGTGACGAACGATATTTTTTCTTCGTGTCTATCTTTATTTTTAACGCTGTTTATTCGTTTTTGCGCTCACGTACAAACCCCGTTCGAGACGCGAATGGACGATATAGTATAATTTGACGATACGGTCCAAATGAAACTTGTTTCGTCGAATTCCGTGTCCGTTTGCTCAAATAGTGTTCGTATACGTCCAAATTAATCGATTTATTTTACATTTTATTTTGCCACGCTCACAAAATAACACCGTTTGACGCGCCACTTGAAATCTAGCAATAATTTACTGTTGCGGTCCTAATAAAATTTGTTTCGTCGAAAACAGAGGTCGTTTGAAGAAAGTCCCTTTTATAACTGGCCAATTCAAATAAAATAAACCAATTTTAAAAAACTTCAATATAATAATATTAAAATGTTGCCATTGGCCATACACGATCAGAATATCGTATATTACCAAGATAAAATAGCCCGGGTTGAATTTGAAGCCAAATCGATATTAAAAATATTTAAAAACCTTTTTATTTAATATAAATAACGATAAAATATATAAAGGAAATCCACAGCGACTTTTTCAAAATTTGATTTGGACATAAAACAAAATCTACACGATGAAAACTGGATTTTTCTCTGCCACTAGAAAGATAACGTCAAACCGGTCCCAACGTTTCTTGTTTCGAGGAAATCCGACTTATTTTGAACTTGGTACGACCAGTTGAAGTTCAAAACGTCAAAACGCGAACTGCCGCGCTGCTGCAGCTCGTTATTTAATTAAATTATAAACCATTCACTCGATTGTCGTTAATTAAATGAAATCGTCGCCGCAAATCCAATATAACCAATATTTGACCACTTTATAACTGCCCGGTCACCCTATATTGCCGACACAACATTTTCTGACCGGTTTGGAATTAATTATTATTTTATTATTTATTTTAAATAATATATTCAAAATAAAATCGTTAAATTCGATTATTTAATTCAGACCAATATTTTAAATAATTAAAATAACCCGAATAAATATGCAGAAATTATGGGTCGTTACAGGAAACGACCACTGGGGTCATTTCCCATGTTCATGATTTTTGCCGATTTTTAAATGACTATTTTGCCCCTAGCTGATCTTGTTTCGGCCATAACTTTTGATTGGAAAGGAGTTTTGACATGAAACCACTTCCATTGGCTTCGGATGATCGTTTACCTTTCCGTGAGTGGTCACATGTGGAAAATGGACTTACCGTTTCGGAGAAATGGCTGAAATAAGGTTTGGAAGGTGAAAACTGCTTAACCGGGCCAACTAGGGTAATTAGTGAATGGGCCCATAACCCATTTCGGGAATAGGTTTATGGGAAGGCTAAAAAGAGTTAGGGTTTCATTCCATTTTAGTTTTCTAGCCTCCATTTACCTCTTAGAAACCCTAAAAATGGCCTTCAACCTCTAAATCACTTTCTAATCAAGGATTAGGCTTAGAAACATCAAATTAAGGGAGATCTTCACCAAATCAGGATTAGAGCTGCTGTTCGGCATTGGTATTCACGCCATATCAGAGATTTATTTTAGATCTAAGGTTTATTCGTGGCTAAGGTGAGTGATTTGCATAGTTCCTCACTAATTATGGTTAATTAAGGGTAATTAGTGTTGATTAGCGAATTTATACACTAATAAATTCTGGAAAAATATTTATAAATTTCGAAATAATGTTTTAGACCTCTGTTAGAAATTGGGTTTGATTTGGTTAAGTTTTACTAATCATGTCACTAGTTTTGTTTAAACATGCTTAAGGGAAAATATGGGGTTTTGGCTATGTTTGATCCATTTTAACCTACCATATTGATGTTTTGGTGTTTGAGGTCACTTCTACTTGTTGCTATGACTGTATGGTATGCTTTGTGATTGATTATAATAGTTAGAGTGGTCGAAAACGCTGTCG
The DNA here is from genome assembly GCA_030737875.1 of Allium sativum. NCBI lineage: Eukaryota > Viridiplantae > Streptophyta > Magnoliopsida > Asparagales > Amaryllidaceae > Allium > Allium sativum. Next base: position 569,421,393 of record CM060922.1, read on the forward strand.
AATGGCGTAAAACACTCGCTGGAAAAGTTACACGAAGACGGTGTAGGTTTTCGGATCGGATCGGATGGGCTCGGACCGGATAATGGGCTGGGCAAGGGATCACCGAACCGAACCGAGGCTTGGCATAAGAGAAAGTTTGGCAAAAAGGAAGGCCATTATGGTTAAAGTGGGATCGGATCGGAGCATCACAACCGAAGGGGCCAACATCTAAAGGAGGAGAGCTACCGAACCGAACCAAGATGCATCTACCCGACCCGACCCACCAGAGGGCACCCGAACCGAACCGATGTACTACAAAGGGACTTGGAGGCCATGAACCGACCCGGAACACTTGGAAAGAGACCGATCTGAGCTGAAAGAGAAGAAGGACTGAGGATCCGAACTGATCCAGTGATGACCAATAACCCGAGATGCAAAGGTAGCCCAAATGGAAGTTAGAGCGCAAGATCCAGTTGGGAACCAATGAGTTCACTTCATGGTTGGGCTTTGCTGCGAAACGTGTGCTAAGGAGTTGCCGACATTCATAGCTTCGATTCACCACTGAAGAGGAATGAAGTACTACGTATCAGTGCAGTAGAGTCATCATGACTCAAGGGGCAAAGTGATCGTAGTAACACTATGAGCCAGTGCAGTGGAGCCATTGTGACTCCATGGGGGCAGAGTGGACATAGTAAAGGATTAGTAAGGCTATGAGCCAGTGCAATGGGGTGTGTACGACACCATGGGGAAAAGTGGACATAGCGAAAGATTAGTGGCTATGGATTAGTGCAATGAAACCGTTATGACTTCATGGGGCAGAGGGATCATAGCAAAGTATTGTGTAACAACCCGGAATTTTGGGTCCAATTTAAATTTTTTATTTTAGAAATTTTAATGAATTTAGGATGTTTAAAATAATTTATTTTAAATAATAACGATGAAAAATTTATTTAAAAATGAATAAATTCAATTTAATTATAAAAGGAGTTTAAAACAGCGCAGCAGTTTGAAAATTTGAACTTTAACTGAATGTACAGGATTCATTTTAAATCAGAATTGAGCAAAACAAGAAATAATTAAATCTGTTTAGTCATATCTTTCTAACGAATCTGAAAAACTGAAATTTCACTTTATAGTTAGAAAGTTATGTCCAGTTTAAAATTTTGAAAAGTCGTTGTAGAATTTATATATATTTTAATATAATATATAGCCCTTAAAAATAGCCATTTTTCAAACGACCTCGGTTTTCGACGAAACCACTTTTGTTGGAACCGGAATGTCAAATTATTGTTAAATTTAATTTTGCAGAATTTTTTCGAACTAATATGTGAGCGTGGCAAAAGAAAATGTGTTTTGACTGTTTCAGTTAAATTTAATCGACTTGAAAATGGCCATTTTTCAGACGGTCTCAAAATTTGATGAAATTAGTCTTGTTAGAACCGTATCGTCAAAACAAAGCTAGAAATAATTTTTCTGTAATTTTTAGAGTCCGTATGTGGTCCCGGTAATTTAAAATGTATGTTTGAATTTAATAATTAAATGATTTATAATTAAATTTAAAGAAAAACATATCGTAACAGCCGAATTGGGTTACGAAACATGTTCCATTATGTCCGGGACGGGGGTATTTGGCTAGGGGCGACACTCGTTGAGTTAGATTTGGAGTCCGTATAGATTAACGGATTTTCCTTATTATATAATTAAATAAAATAGGGAAATACGTGTATAAATACTCTTGGTATACCAAACCCTAGACCTAATTTCCAGCCGCCACTTTCAGAAATAGATGGTAGCCACGCTCCCATCTTCTTCCTCATAGAACTCGAAATCCATACAATCATAGAAGAAACTTAAACTACCAAACTCTTCATCTCTCCTAGCTCTACAAATCAGACGGTTATGATCGAATTTATCTCGACGAGGTGGCCGGAATTGGTTCGAGAAGCGGCGCCGTTTGGACTCGAATTGGGGGCGGAGATCACCTGCGAGTTGGCCGGGTTTTTGGGCGCAAGCAGAGGCTGGCGGGGGCTTCGAGATGATGATACTTGATTGGCGGCGGAGGACATCGAATGGCATGCGTTTTGGAGGATGGACGATGGAGCATGGGTTTCGTATTTGGCCAGAAAGGAATGAAGAAGAAAGGGTTAAGGCCCTTAACCAATGCAATTAATCCTTAATTAATTATTTAATTATTTCAATTTTTGAAATCAAATGTTTATAATACAATAACTTCTTCAAACAGAAACGAAATCGAACGAAACTGAAAGCGTCGGAATCACAACAGCAAACACTACACTATGGAAAAGACTAGAACCGAAATGGAGCAAATCAGAAATTTAGGAAATTTCAAACTTGAACTGTTTCTGAATTAAAATCATTGGTGAGAAATTTATTTATTTCTTTCCTTTATAATTATAAATAATTTCTGAAATTACTGTTATTAATCTACAGTAAATTCATACTGTTATTATTCTGTGTTAAATGTACAATATACATCTGTGTGCTTAACGATGTTATGTGGCGATATTTATTTTCCTGTTGAAATTAACATTTCTGTTAGTTAGAATTTGATTAGAAAAAAAATATAGTTTTTGTTTATATAAATAGATCCAATGTATAAAACAACAAATTTTGTAAATTTGTTGAATTAGACTTTTCAACATATATGGAACACAGAATTTTTTTAATTTGTTAAATCAGCCATTTTAACATAAAAATGAATCAAACCTTTTATTCATTTTTGTTGAGTCAAATTTTGCAATAAAACATGAATACATATTTTTGTGTTATTTTGATTGAACTAGTTTTTCAACAACAAAAAAAAAAAACATTTTTATGTTATTTTGTTGAACTAGATTTTCAACAAAATAGAATACACATTTTGATGCTGTATTGTCTGCATAAGAAGAATAGATTTTTAAAGATGCCTTTTTATTTTAACATTTTTATTCATAAAATGTTACCTGTCATTAAAAATACATTTTTGTTTTAAAATGTAATATTAGATAAAAAGTACATTTGTTATAAAATGTTTCATTGGTGACAAAAACAACATTTGTTATAAAATGTTATCTTTAGAGTAAAAGTACAATTTTATTTTAAAATGTAATATTACATTAAAATACATTGTGACATAGAAATGTAACATTAGTATAAAAAGAACGTTTTGTTAGCAAATATGATATTAGAATAAAAACATGTCATTTTCAGTCAAATAATACAAAATGTCATTTTTGATTACATTTTGGAATGTCATATTTCACCGTCATTTTAGAATCATTAAAAAGATTGAACTAGAAATGAATATTTTGTATACATTCAAAAGAATTAAACCAAATTCATATTTTGTTTACATTAAAGAGGATATGACAAAATTCATATTTTGTTTACATTAGAAAGGATTAAAGAAAGGTATCATATTTTGTTAAATTGAAAAGAATTTGACAAAATTATCATATTTTGTACATTGACAGGAATTTGACAAAATGATCATATTTTGTACATTAAAAGAAATTAGACGAAATTACAATTTTTGTCACTTTAAAAGGATTGGGATAAAAGAGACATTTTTGTTATTTTAAAAAGAATGAAGTAAAATATTCATTTTGTCATTTAAAAATGAATGAGACCAAAGTATACTTTTTGGTCAATAAATAAGGATTAAGATTTCATTATCATTGGTTAACAGTAAAAAGTATTGAAATAAGAGTTAAGATTTTATTGTCATTTGTCAACAATAAAAAGAATGGGAATAAAGGACTAGATTTTTATTGTCGTTTGTTCTCAATAAAAAGAATAGAGATAAAGATAAGATCTTTGTTGTCATTTGTTAACGATAAAAAGAATAAAAACAAAAGTTAAGATTTTATTATCGTTTTGTTTACGTTAAAGAGGATTAGACAAAAATTATCATTTTGTTTACATTCAAGAGGATTAAACAAAAATCATTATTTTGTTTACATAAGAAGGATTAGACAAAAATTTACTTTTTTCTACATTAAAAGAATTAGACTAATTTATCATCTTCGCAAATAAAAAGGAATGAAAGAAAATTATACATTTTTATCAAATAAAAAGGAATGAAGGAAAATATACATTTTTGTCAAATGTAAAAAGGGTAAGAGAAATATACATTTTTATCAAATGTAAAAGAATGATAAAATTATGCATTTCTTGGTCAAAGGTAAAAGAATGACAAAAATATTCATTTTTGTCAAATGTAAAGAATGAAATAAGAACATTCTTTTTATCATTTAAAAAGAGTGAAGTAAAAATACTCATTCTGTTTACACTGAAATGAATTAGACAGAATTGGCATTTTTTTACATTGAAATAAATTAGATTTAAACATAATTTTTGTTAGAAAGTAAAATATTCATTTTTGTTAGAAAATGAAAGTTAGAAAGTAAAATATACATTTTTGTTAGAGAATGAATATTAGAATAAAATGTACATTTCTGTTAGAAAATGTAAATTAAAATAAAAAGGACATTCTTGTCATTTGAAAAGCAATGAATTCAAAATAGTCATTTTGGTCATTAAAAAGAGTTTAACCAAAATAGTCATTTTGGTCATTAAAAAGAGTTTAACAAAAATAGTCATTTTGGTCATTAATAAGAGTTACACCAAAAAATTACGTTTTGGTCATTAAAAGGGATTACACAAAAAGATTAGAAATAAAAGTTAGTATCTTTATCGTCGATTAGTTACAATAAAAAGATCATATGTTAAAAATATGATATTAGCAATGGCTTGGAATTTATGTCTATGATGTTGAAATGTCTGATGTGTTAAATATATTGTTAGTATATTCAAACTGAATACTACACTTCCATTTACAAGTCATCCGACTTGTTTATGTGATTGGATCGATAATTTTTACACATCGCCCAAGTGCACAAATAATTTATTATTTGATTGTTGGATAAAACCCCACACGGGTGTTGGGATGATATTTGATCTACACTAGTCCCAATATTTAGTGTAGAATCCACTTTGGTTGTTAGTTGGATGCTTGATAATTATTTATCATGGTTATTGATTACATGCAATATATGGTTGTTGATTGAGTCGCATTCCAATAAAGAATATTCTAGAAAAAAGAATATATTTTTGGAAAATATATTTTTATTTAAATGAACTAGTTATCAACTAGAATAAATCATTAAATTTAGATTTATTGAAGTTTTCCAATATGTTAATATTTAATTGAAGTTAAATTAAATAAATTGGATTTGGGTTTGTCGTGAATAGTGTCTTAAATAACACTGTTCTTAAACCCCATATGAAAAGAATAATCTTTAATTTAATATTATTAAAAGTTTTCAATTATATTTAGTAATTGGAATAAGATGAAATGTGAGTTGGGTTTATTGTGAACTGTGTTTTTAATCGACATTTGTTCTTTAACCCAACTGACAGTGAAAATATGATTTGGAATTTGTAAATCTTTATTTAAGATTTAATTGGGAATTTTCCCAAAAGCAAAGTTTTCCAATATAATATATTAAATTGGAGTTGAATGAAATTCGAATTAATAACCGAGATAAGCTTCTGTAAAAGAAAACCAATACTACATATGAAATTTAAGAGGCTTTGCCGTTATTCCATTTATATTATTGGTCGGATACAGAAATTTATAACGATTATATTTTGATTTGATTTCTGTGAAGATTCCATAATTTATGGAAGACGATTTTGGGTTTACCGTGAACTATGTTTAAATGACATTAGTTCTTTAACCCAGTTGAGAATAAGATTTATTTTTTAAATTTAAATAATCATTGAATAATGATTTGTGATATTCAAAACCAAATGGTGTTTTAAATAAATCTTTACAAGAAAGATTTAAGAGTAAATGTAAAAAATTGACCTTCGATAAAATAATGCGAATATTTTGTTAGAATAATATTCTGTTTTGGAATGTGGCGTTGGATGTGTTCTTATAGCACTTGATTTGTAATTATAAAAATACACGAGTTATTCGGAAAGGCCGAGTTTAACCCATTCTGAATAATCACTACGACGATGAAGACTCGAAGTTGAAGACGGTGATTGATGACCGACGATCTTCACATCGAATGGATGTGTTGCTGCTGATGCCCACGATTGGAGTAGCTACCTTGAAGGGGCTACAGTGGTTACCGTCCAGACTATTGTTGATTGTTCGGATTTGGTTTTCGCTCAGACCCAGAGCATAATCTTGTAAATGGATGCGTGTCTGACATTGGATTTCGTTCCAGGCGAATTAAATTGATTGTTATAAATATATATCTGTTTGGTGGTGGAGAATTTATTCTCTGCTTAACACCCTGGTATATATTAATAGTGATTGATCGCAGGACGTGAATTGTCAATGTGGCACGCCAAGATGCAATTGATCAAGGCTTTTCTTGAAAAGCAGGGCCTTGTGGGATGATCAAAGTATAGCCTATTACGGCATAGCTTTGTGTATATCGTGACTTCGCGAGCCTCGCACCCCGGTATGAGTCAAAAAGGGATATGGACGTAGGGAGTGCACACGTTTCTTTCTAGTTAGGGGTAGTGTCAGTGCTTAAACTGGCTGGCATTTTACTTATGTGGATGATGGATTTTGAGGCGCCTCGGATTTTTTATAGGCCGTTAGTGGTCATACTATAGGTTCAAAGGAACCGGGAAACGTGTGTTCAGGCATAACCAATCCACTGCCGATAGGCGGGGACCGGCCCTACCGCTCCAAGGGTTCACTGCGGGGGATCCTGAGGCATTTGCTAGAGTGTCTCGAATCGGAGAGGAGCTTGCCCCTAGCCTCGACTCATGATGGAAATCCAATTTCCAATACGACCTTGCGGTTTTGATTGTAGAACTAGTATGGCGACATATTAGGATGGGGTACTATGCCGTCTATGATTAATACATTATGATTGAAATTGTTTTTGAAATATATATATATATACCCATAGATATACACACTAATACTAAATCCGTTTGATCGTATCAAGCATCTTTTGACCATTATAAGGTAAAACCCTATCCTCCGGTTTGCGTTGCATTGTGTGATGGGACTTGGGTCTTATAATGGTTTCATTTTTCTAAAAATCATTGCGTTGTTTAACGTCTTACTTTATTTTATGCATTGGCAATCCAATGGAGTAAACCCGTTCCACGTTAGCGGCGTGGTCATGTGATTAGCTTTATTTTTAGATAGTTAAGTTAATATTTCTCATACCAGTCCCATGACTGACCTGTAGTTTGTTTCACTGGCAAACTCGGGTGCCCTTATTTTCCACACGGGCAGTCGAGTAGCTTTTTGAAGATATATTTATAGGATCCTGGTTTACAGCTGAAGCGGTATTCGGAAAGCTCTGTATCCGTGTATTCCTTTCAATTGTATATTTGTAATATTTTTCCGCTTCTATTTAAATGTAATTTAAAACTCTGATATTATTGTATTTCTATTTTAGTTATAAGTATTCATACTCTATTACATTCTTGTACTCTGATGTAATTGTTGTAATCAGCGATAAAATGTTCTTCAGTTCATGTTCTGATGTTTGTTGTTCTCAAAGCAATCCAGGTTTTCCTTTACTAGGAAGTTCGGGTCGTTTCATTTGGTATCATAGCTTTGGTTTACAGAGCTCGAGAACAAGGCACATTAGAACTGAACGAAAGAATTCATCAGAGATTGGATTAGTAATATCCAATAAGAATAACTCGTTAGAGATGGGATCAGTAGTATCCTAGAACGAGTATAAGAGTATTATTTTCTTTAAAATAAAAGTAAAAACAAATTTAGTTTTGAAAACTTTATCTTAAAATACGTATTTGAGTATATTATTATATTTTAATGTGGACAATCGAGTATATAAAGATTTTGAATATACGAGTAATTAACGGATATTCGAAGTTTTAATATACTAGATAGATATAGAATAACACTCTAGTCACCCGGAGATGATTCTGATGGTTGCAAGCGTCATTAAAGTTTGTGTTCGAGTCTCGAAAGTGGTATATCTATATATTTCCATTGACTGGTATGAGAACCAACACTTAGTACACATTGCTTTGATTTGCATTAAAAATATGTTTTTTGACTATATTTAAAAAGTTAATCACCTAATTGATTGCTGGTTGTGATGTTTGATAATTAGTTTCACCAATTAAAATATTAGTATGATAATTAATTGAAACCAATAAATAAAATTTAGTTGAGTTGGTTAATTAAACAACTTTTTGCTACGTTCCTTTTCGAGGACGAAAAGATTTTAAGTGGGGACGATTGTAACAACCCGGAATTTTGGGGCTAATTTAAATTTTTTATTTTAGAAATTTTAATGAATTTAGGATGTTTAAAATAATTTATTTTAAATAATAACGATGAAAAATTTATTTTAAAATGAATAAATTCAATTTAATTATAAAAGGAGTTTAATACAGCGTAGCAGTTTGAAAATTTGAATTTGAACTTTGACTGAATGTACAAGATTCATTTTAAATCAGAATTGAGCGAAACAAGAAATATTTAAATTTGTTTAGTCATATCTTTCTAACGAATCTGAAAAACTGAAATTTCACTTTATAGTTAGAAAGTTATGTCCAGTTTAAAATTTTAAAAAGTCGCTGTAGAATTTATATATATTTTAATATAATATATAGCCCTTAAAAATAGCCATTTTTCAAACGATCTCGGTTTTCCACGAAACCACTTTTGTTGGAACCGGAATGTCAAATTATTGTTAAGTTTAATTTTGCAGAATTTTTTCGAACTAATATGTGAGCGTGGCAAAAGAAAATGTGTTTTGACTGTTTTAGTTAAATTTAATCGACTTGGAAATGGCCATTTTTCAAACGGTCTCAGAATTCGATTAAATTAGTCTTGTTAGAACCGTATCGTCAAAACAAAGCTAGAAATAATTTTTCTGTAATTTTTAGAGTCCGTAAGTGGTCCCGGTAATTTAAAATGTACGTTTGAATTTAATAATTAAATGATTTATAATTAAATTTAAAGAAAAACATATCGTAACTACCGAATTGGGTTACGAAACATGTTCCATTGTGTCCGGGACGGGGGTATTTGGCTAGGGGCAACACTCGTTGAGTTTGATTTGGAGTCCGTATAGATTAACGGATTTTCCTTATTATATAATTATATAAAATAGGGAAAGACGTGTATAAATACTCTTGGTATACTAAACCCTAGACCTAATTTCCAGCCGCCACTTTCAGAAATCGATGGTAGCCACGCTCCCATCTACTTCCTCATAGAACTCGAAATCCATACAATCATAGAAGAAACTTAAACTACCAAACTCTTCATCTCTCCTAGCTCTACAAATCAGACGGTTATGATCGAATTTATCTCGACGAGGTGACCGGAATTGGTTCGAGAAGCGGCGCCGTTTGGACTCGAATTGGGGGCGGTGATCACCTGCGAGTTGGCCGGGTTTTTGGGCGCAAGCAGAGGTTGGCGGGGGCTTTGAGATGATGATTCTTGATCGGCGGCGGAGAACATCGAATGGCATGCGTTTTGGAGGATGGACAACGGAACATGGGTTTCGTATTTGGCCAGAAAGGAACGAAGAAGAAAGGGGTTAAGGCCCTTAACCAATGCAATTAATCCTTAATTAATTATTTAATTATTTCAATTTTTCAAATCAAATGTTTATAATACAATAACTTCTTCAAACAGAAACGAAATCGAACGAAACTGAAAGCGTTGGAATCACAACAGCGAACACTACACTATGGAAAAGACTAGAACTGAAATGGAGCAAATCAGAAATTCAGGAAATTTCAAACTTGAACTGTTCTGAATTAAAACCATTGGTGAGAAATTTATTTATTTCTTTCCTTTATAATTATAAATAATTTCTGAAATTATTGTTATTAATCTACAGTAAATTCATACTGTTATTATTCTGTGTTAATTGTACAATATACATCTGTGTGCTTGATGATGTTATGTGGCGATATTTATTTTCCTGTTGAAATTAACATTTCTATTAGTTGAATTTGATTAGAAAAAAAAAGAAAAAATATAATTTTTGTTTATATAAAAAGATCCAATGTATAAAACAACAAATTTTGTAAATTTGTTGAATTAGACTTTTCAACATATATGGAACACAGAATTTTGTTAATTTGTTAAATCAGCCATTTTAACATAAAAATGAATCAAACCTTTTATTCATTTTTGTTGAGTCAAATTTTGCAATAAAACATGAATACATATTTTTGTGTTATTTTGATTGAACTAGTTTTTCAACAAAAAATAAATAAAAAATAAACGTTTTTATGTTATTTTGTTGAACTAGATTTTCAACAAAATAGAATACACATTTTGATGCAGTATTGTCTGCATAGAAAGAATAGATTTTTAAAGATGCCTTTTATTTTAACATTTTTATTTATAAAATGTTACCTGTCATTAAAAATACATTTTTGTTTTAAAATGTAATATTAGATAAAAAGTACATTTGTTATAAAATGTTTCATTGTTGACAAAAACAACATTTGTTATAAAATGTTATCTTTGTAGTAAAAGTACATTTTTATTTTAAAATGTAATATTACATTAAAATACATTGTGACATAGAAATGTAACATTAGTATAAAAAGAACGTTTTGTTAGCAAATATGATATTAGAATAAAAACATGTCATTTTTAGTCAAATAATACAAAATGTCATTTTTGATTACATTTTGGAATGTCATATTTCACCGTCATTTTAGAATCATTAAAAAGATTGAATTAGAAATGAATATTTTGAATACATTCAAAAGAATTAAACAAAATTCATATTTTATTTACATTAAAGAGGATATGACAAAATTCATATTTTGTTTACATTAGAAAGGATTAAAGAAAGGTATCATATATTGTTACATTGAAAAAAATTTGACAAAATTATCATATTTTGTACATTGACAGGAATTTGACAAAATGATCATATTTTGTACATTAAAAGAAATTAGACGAAATTACAATTTTTGTCACTTTAAAAGGATTGGGATAAAAGAGACATTTTTGTCATTTTAAAAAGAATGAAGTAAAATATTCATTTTGTCATTTAAAAATGAATGAGACCAATGTATACTTTTTGGCCAATAAATAAGGATTAAGATTTTATTATCATTGGTTAACAATAAAAAGTATTGAAATAAGAGTTAAGATTTTATTGTCATTTGTCAACAATAAAAAGAATGGGAATAAAGGACTAGATTTTTATTGTCGTTTGTTCTCAATAAAAAGAATAGAGATAAAGATAAGGTTTTTATTGTCATTTGTTAACGATAAAAAGAATAAAAACAAAAGTTAAGATTTTATTATCATTTTGTTTACATTAAAGAGGATTAGACAAAAATTATCATTTTGTTTACATTCAAGAGGATTAAACAAAAATCATTATTTTGTTTACATAAGAAGGATTAGACAAAAATTTACTTTTTTCTACATTAAAAGAATTAGACTAATTTATCATCTTTGCAAATAAAAAGGAATGAAATAAAATTATACATTTTTATCAAATAAAAAGGAATAAAGGAAAATATACATTTTTGTCAATTGTAAAAAGTGTAAGAAAAATATACATTTTTATCAAATGTAAAAGAATGATAAAATTATGCATTTCTTGGTCAAAGGTAAAGGAATGACAAAAATATTCATTTTTGTCAAATGTAAAGAATGAAATAAGAACATTCTTTTTATCATTTAAAAAGAGTGAAGTAAAAATACTCATTCTGTTTACATTGAAATGAATTAGACAGAATTGGCATTTTGTTTACATTGAAATGAATTAGATTTAAACATAATTTTTGTTAGAAAGTAAAATATACATTTTTGTTAGAAAATGAAAGTTAGAAAGTAAAATATACATTTTTGTTAGAGAATGAATATTAGAATAAAAAGTACATTTCTGTTAGAAAATGTAAATTAAAATAAAAAGGACACTCTTGTCATTTGAAAAGAAATGAATTCAAAATAGTCATTTTGGTCATTAAAAAGAGTTTAACCAAAATAGTCATTTTGTTCATTAAAAAGAGTTACACCAAAAAATTACGTTTTGGTCAATAAAAGGGACTACACAAAAAGATTAGAAATAAAAGTTAGTATCTTTATCGTCGATTAGTTACAATAAAAAGATCATATGTTATAAATATGATAATAGCAATGGCTTGGAATTTATGTCTATGATGTTGAAATGTCTGATGTGTTAAATATATTGTTAGTATATTCAAACTGAATACTATACTTCCATTTACAAGTCATTCGACTTGTTTATGTGATTGGGTCGATAATTTTTACACATCGCCCAAGTGCACAAATAATTTATTATTTGATTGTTGGATGAAACCCCACATGGGTGTTGGGATGATATTTGATCTACACTAGTCCCAATATTTAGTGTAGAATCCACTTTGGTTGTTAGTTGGATGCTTGATAATTATTTATCATGGTTATTGATTACATGCAATATATGGTTGTTGATTAAGTCGCATTCCAATAAAGAATATTCTAGAAAAAAGAATATATTTTAGGAAAATATATTTTTATTTAAATGAACTAGTTATCAACTAGAATAAATCATTAAATTTAGATTTAATGAAGTTTTCCAATATGTTAATATTTAATTGAAGTTGAATTAAATAAATTGGATTTGGGTTTGTTGTGAATAGTGTCTTAAATAACACTGTTCTTAAACCCCATATGAAAAGAATAATCTTTAATTTAAGATTATTAAAAGTTTTCAATTATATTTAGTAATTGGAATAAGATGAAATGTGAGTTGGGTTTATTGTGAACTGTGTTTTTAATCGACATTTGTTCTTTAACCCAACTGACAGTGAAAATACGATTTGGAATTTGTAAATCTTTATTTAAGATTTAAATGGGAATTTTCCCAAAAGCCAAGTTTTCCAATTTAATCTATTAAGTTGGAGTTGAATGGAATTCGAATTAATAATAACCGAGATAAGCTTCTGTAAAAGAAAACCGATACTACATATGGAATTTAAGAGGCTTTGCCGTTATTTCATTTATATTATTGGTCGGATACAGAAATTTATAACGATTATATTTTGATTCGATTTCTGTGAAGATTCCATAATTTATGGAAGACGATTTTGGGTTTACTGTGAACTATGTTTAAATGACATTAGTTCTTTAACCCAGTTGAGAATAAGATTAATTTCTTAAATTTAAATAATCATTGAATAATGATTTGTGATATTCAAAACCAAATGGTGTTTTAAATAAATTTTTACAAGAAAGATTTAAGAGTAAATGTAAATAATTGATCTTCGATAAAATAATGCGAATATTTAGTTAGAAGAATATTCTGATTTGGAATGTGGCGTTGGATATGTTCTTATAGCACTTGATTCGTAATTATAAAAGTACGCGAGTTATTCGGAAAGACCAGGTTTAATCCATTCCGAATAATCACTATGACGATGAAGAGTCGAAGTTGAAGACGGTGATTGAAGACCGACGATCTTTACATCGAATGGATGTGTTGCTACTGATGCCCACGATTGGAGTAGCTACCTTGAAGGGGCTACAGTGGTTACCTTCCGGACTATTGTTGATTGTTCGGATTTGGTTTTTGCTTAGACCCAGAGCATAAGCTTGTAAATGGATGCGTGTCTGACATTGGATTTCGTTCCAGGCGAATTAAATTGATTGTTATTAATGTATATCTGTTTGGTGGTGGAGAATTTATTCTCTGCTTAACACCCTGGTATATATTAATAGTGATTGATCGCAGGGCGTGAATTGTCAATGTGGCACGCCAAGATGCAATTGATCAAGGCTTTTGTTGAAAAGCAGGGCCCTGTATGTAACACCACATAATTCTGTAACACTAAGATTCACAAATCAAGGCAGAATTAAATTTTTAAATCAAAATCAAGGAAACGGGCTGCGCCATTGCGTTCGTCTCGGAATTCTGCATGAAAACGAGTCCGAGTTTGTGAGAATCGGAGTCCGTATGAAGGAGATATGACCTCCGGAAGATTCAGCGAAGTTTAAATTTCAAAACAGTTAAGAAAAGCGAATTCAAATTCAAAATCGGACCCAGATTGGGCTGGGCGGGAATTTTCCCGCCCAAGGCACCCAGTCGACTGGGCAGTCGACCTGGGGCACCCAGGTCGACTAGGTAGTAGACCTGGGGGTCGACCCCCCCTCCCCGCTTTTTCCAGTTTTCTGAACCTGGTCCATTCCTCTGTATTCGGACGCCATTCTGACCAGATTCGTTGACTTCTACACTATATAAACAGCCCTAGTCTCCTTCTCTATTCACAATTCTTTTCTATCCTTATGCTGCCTTTGAGAAATGAATAAATAAGAGAATAAAATAATATATATAAAATAAATCAAGACGAGGAGATGCTGCTCAAGACTTTCAAGAAGGGGTCCAAGTCAAGCTAGGATTGCAAGTGAAGATTCAAACGACTGCAACGACTGTTTTTCTACGAATCTAATCTAATTTCTGTAAGTCAGTTACTTCTCAGATTTGAACGTTTCTCTTTTCGTGACATGAAATTAAAGGAATAAAAGAGTATGCCAATTCTTTCTATTCGAATCAGTGCCTATCTCTTTGGACCTAATTAAGAACTGTCATGATTCAAGGACAAATAAGACCGTGACTATGAAACTATGGACCTTAGAACCATTTGCCTCTTTGACTATGAACATTGCCTATGACTATGAACATTGCCTATGACTATGGACATTGCCTATGACTGTGACTATGAGAATTATTTCCTTTGACTATGAATACAAGCCTATGCCTTTGATTAGAAAACATAAACTATTGCCTATGACATAACGAGGACAATTGTGACTAAACACCTATGATTCATGACTAGGAAAGGGTTGTTTAAGTTTTGTGACTGTGAAATTGGGTATAAACCTGATTTTCTATTCTGTCTATTCTTGGTTTTCTTTGGTTTTAGACCTTGGGAATTTACCTATTAAGTTAGGTCTACCCATGTTCTTGAACCTACGTCTCTATTCTGTCTATTCTTGGTTTTAGACCTTGGGAGTTTACCTATTGAGTTAGGTCTACCCATGTTCTTGAACCTACGTCTCTATTCTGTCTATTCTTGGTTTTAAACCTTGGGAATTTACCTATTAAGTTAGGTCTACCCATGTTCTTGAACCTACGTCGTTATTCAAACCTTTTTATGCCAGTTATTATGTCTATCTTTTTCATAGCATCTTTTGTTCATTCCCTATTTTCTACGAATCTAGATTTATCTATAATCTAGATTGAGTCACGATTATACGAACGGTGGGAATACGATTTGGGAAAAATATGAAATTTACTAGAAACGTAGTTTTAAAACTTGGAAATTGGCATAAATTGGGAACACGCATTATGGCATGTTCATAAGAATGCAAATTGGATAAATTTGACATGAATTATAGGATGTGTAATTTGAATCTAGTGTTGACTTGTAAATCTAGCATTTACATGAATTGTGAACTAGAATAATAAGTCTAGTTTGACATGAACCGTAATCAGAATGTAAATCAGAATTGGATTAGCTAATTTGGCATGATAAGAATATTGGCATAAATTTGAAACAGGCCATAATTGGGAGTACTTGTCAGGTTTAGCAAAATCATGGTTAGTGACATTTAATTTGGTATAGTTCACATACCAAAAGGCATAAATATGATATAGAGGGGAAAATGGGCCGTAAGAATAAATGTTGACAATTTACATTAAAAGAAGAATTAGGAAATAAGTAAACTAGGAATGATTTACATATAGAATTTGTCCTAAATGAGAAATGTAAATTTAGGAAAATTAAAGGTTTCTTAACGACATCTCTTTTAATAATACACCAGAAAGTTCTAGGGTGACAGAGAGGATAGTGTCTAGGCTTGGGTTTGGAAAATACAAGTTTCCTGCTCTCCCTGGCTATCCCTAACTGATCCGACGGACGGGATGGTTACTTTTAAAACCTGATTTGGAAATTAATCAAAACCCTTTGAACTTAGAAAACATGAATATGCCTAACCCGAGGTTAGACTGAGTTGCGATGTAAACCTGCCCGGAACCAACCGACATATCCAGTATTCGCAACAATATTTGTCTAATGTGAGTGGTAGCGGCTTTAATTTATTTAGTTAAAGCTAGAACAAGAATGGCAGGGTTAAGTCCATAGGAACACTTAACCAACTTAACACAGTTAAGCTAGGATGGGAGGGCTAAGTCCATAGGGACACTTAACCAACTTCACATGGTAACAAGACAAGATTTGTAGGGGTTAAGTAACTAAGGAAACACTTAGCCAAATTAACATGTTAACTAGACTAGAAGGCGGGGTTAAGTAAAGTTAATACACTTAGCCAAATTAACATGCTAACTAGACTAGAAGGTGGGGTTAAGTAAAGTTAATACACTTAGCCAAATTAACATGTTAACTAGACTAGAGGTTGGGGTTAAGTAAATACACTTAGCCAATCTGATATGTTAGCTGGTCTAGACCGTAGGGTTAAGTAAACTTGAACACTTAACCATCGGATTGTGATAAAGGAATAGGGTTAAAACATGAAGGGATAATACTTAACCATTAATAATAACATGTCAGTTAAAACAGACGGGCAAGGAACACTTAACCAATACAGGATGAATGGGTAGGGTTAAGTAATAAGAAATACTTAACCAATATAACCTGGTTTGTGGTAGGGTTAAGTCATCATGAATTACTGGTAACACTTAACCAATTTAACAAGATGAATGAAGAGGGTTAAGTTGGCTTGAATTGACTAATGACACTTAACCAATCCAAATTGACGGGAAAGAGAACTAAGTAGTAAACCTTAATTAAGAAAACAATGATTCTAGAAACTAAGTGGTAAATCTTAGTTAGTAAAACTAAGTAGTAATTCTTAGTATAACACGGGAAGGAGCGAACGTCCGTCTGAGTAAAAAGGAGGCTCCAGCGAGTTGGGTTACGAAGCCCGAGGCTTCGAGGGGACGTGACGGTACTCTTGGTATCTCTCTGTGAGGCTGCAGATGATCCTCCTGGGCTCACAGAGGTTAAGGTCTGCGTAGAAGAACCAGGGGTATGCCTTGGTTGCAATATATGGCAACCTAAAGACTAGGATGGACCAGCGTGATTCGGCGAGAAAACGGTAGCCCTGTGATAGCAACTCGTCGTCTACCATCCATCTTGAGTCAATCGAGATACGTGAAGCGGAAAGGCGGAGAACTCCAAAAGACCATATACTTGCTATCTAGTTATGGGTGAGGATGGCCATAGGATAGTGGGGCACCAGGGGCCTGCGTATAGTTCTCATTTTTCAAGGTGTGCCTTTCATTAGTTGAGGGAGGGGTCAAGTGGGACCATAGCCACTGGAATAAAAACAGACCTTAGCATCTGCATCGACAGATATCTGAAAGCTCCCGACCGAGTTCCGTATTCCTTGATTTACCCTGTCACAGGACTCGGGCCGCACATTACATGACATGTGCATCTAGACAAGCGATAACGATTCGCGATACATGCGTGGGGAAGTATAGGAACATATACCACTCTAGGTAGTGTGTCCTAGACTTGGGGACATCGTTCGTCAGGTAGCATAATCCTTAGTTGGACATAAACCCTGAATACGAGAAGCGTTCAGCAAATATTGTAAACTCTAGAAAGCACTTGATAGAAAACCCTAGATTAGATCTAGGTAATAAATAATAAATGTATGCCCGAAGGCAATATAGGGATTGGGATCACGTTATCATTACTAGTTATAACACTAGTTTGGTGGTGCAGAGATATAGAAACCAGTATAACAAGGAAATAGCGAAGCGGCGAAAGTATTAGGGCATATCCAGTTTTTCTTAGCTTAACATATCTTGTGATTATCTTGTCTAATCTTGCTGACCCTATCATCATGGTGTTATCTTGTATTCAGTTAATTCATGTCGTTTTGTTTTCCATGTTCACATGCTAGAAGTTACTGAACTTACTCAGGCTTTATGTCTGACTCTGTTTTTCTTTCGTCTTCTTTTCTTCCGTCCCCCCCCCAGGTAGTAAAGGAGTGAATAGTATAGCTCAGGTTAAGTTGGACTGTCACTCTTTCCCAGATTGAAGATTTGTCGAAGTTTTGCTTGGATCCTCTTTTCAAATGCTATGGCTAGCTCTTGCTAAAATTGGGAAATATAAATGTTGTTTTATGCTTCTTTATTTTGTAAGACAGATGATACTCTGATATTGTAAAGAAATCTTTGTACAAACTATTTTATCAATAAAGCAAAGTTTTATTTTCCACTGCACAATTTCTGTCTGTCTTGTAATTTATCTGCATCTTTTACCCAAAAATACTCCACAGAACTTAGTGCATTCCCTTTGTGAGTGACACTAACGGATGTGGGGTGTTACACCGTAGGGAGTGCACACGTTTCTTTCTAGCTAGGGGTAGTGTCAGTGCTTAAACTGGCTGGCATTTTACTTATGTGGATGATGGATTTTGAGGCGCCTCGTATTTTTTATAGGCCGTTAGTGGTCATACTATAGGTTCAAAGGAACTGGGAAACGTGTGTTCAGGCATAACCAATCCACTGCCGATAGGCGGGGATTGGCCCTACCGCTCCAAGGGTTCACTACGGGGGATCCTAAGGCATTTGCTAGAGTGTCTCGAATCGGAGAGGAGCTTTCTCCTAGCCTCGACTCATGATGGAAATCCAATTTCCAATACGGCCTTGCGGTTTTGATTGTAGAACTAGTATGGCGACATAGTAGGATGGGGTACTATGCCGTCTATGATTAATACATTATGATTGAAATTGTTTTTGAAATATATATATATATATATACCCATAGATATACACACTAATACTAAATCCGTTTTATCGTATCAAGCATCTTTTGACCATTATAAGGTAAAACCCTATCCTCCGGTTTGCGTTGCATTGTGTGATGGGACTTGTGTCTTATAATGGTTTCATTTTTCTAAAAAGCATTGCGTTGTTTAACGGCATACTTTATTTTATGCACTGGCAATCCAATGGAGTAAACCCGTTCCGCGTTAGCGGCGTGGTCCTGTGATTAGCCTTATTATTAGATAGTTAAGTTATGATTTCTCATACCAGTCCCATGACTGACCTGTAGTTTGTTTCACTGGCAAACTTGGGTGCCCTTATTTTCCACACAGGCAGTCGAGTAGCTTTTTGCAGATATATTTACAGGATCCTGGTTTACAGCTGAAGCGGTATTCGGAAAGCTCTGTATCCGTGTATTCCTTTCAGTTGTATATTTGTAATATTTTTCCGCTTCTACTTAAATGTAATTTAAAACTCTTATATTATTGTATTTCTATTTTAGTAATAAGTATTCATACTCTGTTACATTCTTGTACTCTGATGTAATTGTTGTAATCAGCAATAAAATGTTCTTCAGTTTATGTTATGATGTTTGTTGTTCTCGAAGCAATCCAGGCTTTCCTTTACTGGGAAGTTCGGGTCGTTTCATATTGGGTGATCGAAGTGGTGGATATCGTATGCTTTACGCACTGAGTGAGAGATGTGAGGATGGTTGCTATGTTTGATTTGTCTGCCATCACTATGACATGCACACCCCCACCCCGTATGCTTGTACACCATATGTTAGTGGCACCTTAGAGTGTTGTACAGTATGTAGTGCAAACTCTTTGGTTGCAGGTCCAGGTTCATGTATGGTTTAGTATACCTATTATTATTCTGTTTAGCTGCTTATCGCTCATACCAGACTTTTGTATGACCCACGGTTTTATGTCTCTTCTTATTACTCTTGGTGCTCCTAAACGAGCAGACTAGAGACAGGTTAGCTGGTGATGCACGAGTAGCTGATCCGGAGGCGAACTGGAGGCTTCCACGTATGATATATATATATATATATATATATAAGATATTCTCCCTGTGTCGTTGGTGGTCACTACTTGGTCATTAGTAGTGTACCTCCCTTATCTTGCTTTACCTTTAGAGACGGCTTGAAAAGTTATAATAATGATTATGTGGAACATAAGCTGTATTTGGATTTTCCACTTCTATGATAGTTTGTTTTTAGCTTATGCACTGTCTCACCTGTTTTATGTCAAGTATGTCGTTATTATATTTTGTTCTATGCACTGTGAGACATTCTACAGGTTCCTTGTTGATTCTTCGTCTTCTTCCTTTCCTTCTGAAGACTATCCCGTGCTAACTGGACATGTGTACAGCGCACTTTTGGAGTAAATGTCGGTTGGTGCGGGGCGGATCGTCACATTTGGTATCAGAGCTCTAGGTTGCGTAGTTAACCTAGGAAAAGACACTAGGGAGAGATAGTACGTATATGAGAGTGTGTATTTGTGATTACTTTGGTTTTCAAAAGCGATATATATACTATTAATATAGCTAAGAATGAAGTCGCACTGCACTAGCACCACTATGGAGATGGTTAATCGTTTTCTCTTTACATATTGAACGATGAGCCGATACGCAAGAGAAGCTGGTAGAGGAGCCAATAATGGGAATGTTGCTGACATGAGGGCGATGTTTACTGACCTCATGAGAGAAATGCTTAGGGATGTGCAAGGGGAAGCTCCCTATGCCGATAATGGTGGTGGTCCAGTAGTGTAGGCGCCTAGGGCCGATTTCGCCAAGCTGTGGAAGGATTACATTAACCTTGGTGGGAAGCAGTTCCACAGAGCAGAGTCGGCCACGGATGTTCAGGATTGGTTGGATAGTTGTGATCGTATCTTTGATGACTTGGGTATCGACGATGCGATGAAGAGAAGGCTAGCGTCTCGTCAGCTGCAAGGGCAAGCGATAAATTGGTGGAATGCTATTAAGATAGCCACTCCAGAGGATCAGGTTACTTGGGATCAGTTTAAGGCTCGCTTTAGCGACAAGTTTATCCCAACTGTTCAGAAGTCAGAATTGTTTAGGAAGTTCTTGGAGCTTAAGCAGAACGGTAGGGCAGTCTCGGACTATATTGCTGAGTTCGACACTTTGTCAAAGTATGGATTATCCCTTATCGATACTCCTGAGAAGAAGAATGAGAAGTTCATTACTGGTTTGGATGGATACTTGGGGGAAAGGCGTATCAACCACATCGATGAGACTTCTGAATCAATTGTGGGGAAAGCTTTGAGATCGGAGAGTCTTTACCCTAAGGTAAAGACTGAGGTTGCATCTGCAGAAGGGCTGAAGCCGCAGGTAGGCGGTGGAGGCAAGAATAACACTTAGAACAAGAGGAAGAAGAACCAAACTAAGGATGGCCAGAAAAAGAGCAAGAAAGATGTTGAGTGCTTCAGCTGTGGTAAGAAGGGCCATTATGCCAAAGAGTGTCGGGCCAAGCCAGCGGATAGGAAGTGCTACAACTGTGGCCAAGTGAGACATCATAAGGATAAATGTTCACAACCTCTTAAGGAGAAGCAGATTGTGAAAGCATATGTTATCGGTGCTATTCCTTCTTCGTCAAATGCCCCAACTGCGGCAGAGAAAGGAAAGAATGTCGTCATTCAAGGTATGCTTTCTATTCATGATGTACCTGTTCGAGTTTTGTTTGATACTGGGGCTTCCCGTTCCTTCATATCTAGTGACCTGGTAAATAGGTTGGGACTGGAACCCGAGATAGTCGATAGACCGTTGGTTGTGACGAACCCGATTGGTGGTTCGACTAACCTTAGTATGATTTGCCGAAATTTGGTCTTATCGAGTCATGGATGTATGTTTGTTTGTGATTGCTTTGTTTTGGGCTTTACTGGGTATGGCATTATATTGGGGGTCGATTGGCTCCAAAGGTACGGGGTGGTGGTAGACTGTGAGGGCTTTTTGGTGACAGTTAGGGCGGATGATGGGCAGAGGGTAGTGTTTGGTAGTCTACCTAGTGATGGGTTAATGGCTAGTTTTATAAATTCCCTCGACATCCTACATGATGAGTTGTCAGACGTGCCCGTGGTTGGCCAGTATCCAGACGTCTTCGAGGAAGTGACCGGACTTCCACCACACCGAGAGATTGAGTTTCGTATTGATTTTGTGAAAGATGCCAGACCTATAGTGATTCCACTTCGTCGTATGGCACCAAGGGAGAAGCGAGAGCTCGAGGTGCAAGTAAGTGATCTTTTGAAGAAAGGGTTTATTAGAAGAAGTGTCTCTGAGTGGGGAGCACCAGTTGTGTCTGCCACTAAGGCAGATGGTTCCCTTCGTTTGTATGTGGACTATCGCGAGTTGAATAAGGTGACGAGAAAGAATAAGTATCCTCTGCCGCGGATAGATGATTTGTTTGATCAACTGGAAGGAGCAAGAGTGTTCTCCCAGTTGGACCTCGCGATAGGATTTCATCAACTCCGAGTAGCGGCTGAGAGTGTTCCGAAAACGGCATTTAGGACGCCGTCTGGATTCTATGAGTGGTTGGTTATGCCATTTGGGTTGACCAATGCACCAACATACTTCATGAATCTTATGAATCGGGTATTCAAAGATCAGTTGAGTAAGTTTGTTCTTGTGTTCGTAGACGACATCCTTGTTTACTCGAGGACAAAGGAAGAACACAAGGGACATTTGAGGATAGTTATGGAGGTGTTGAGAAAACACCAATTAAAAGAGAAAATTTCTAAGTGTCACTTCTGGAGGAGGGAAGTGAGATTCTTGGGCCATGTTGTTTCAGAGAATGGTATGGTCGTGGACCCTACGAAGGTGGCTACGGTACAGGATTGGTCTACGCCCAAGAATGCAACAGATGTAAGAAGCTTCTTGGGGTTAGCTAGATATTATCGTAAGTTTATCCAGGACTTCTCCAAGATAGAAGCACCGTTGACTCAATTGACTAAGAAGAATCAAGCCTTCGTCTGGGACGGAGTATGTGAGAATGCATTCATGAGTATAAAAGAAAAGTTGACGCGTGCGCCAATGTTAGTCATTCCTAAAGGGAGTGAAGAGATGATGGTATACACGGATGCTTGTGGTACCGGACTAGGTGTTGTATTGATGCAAGGAGGTAGGGTTGTAGCTTATGCTAGTCGGCAACTAAAGCCGCATGAGAAAAGGTATCCTACCCATGATTAGGAACTGGTAGCGATCGTGTTCGCGTTGAAGATGTGGAGACATTATCTCTTGGGAGAGAGATTTGAGTTGTTTACCGATCATAAATCATTAAAGTATCTCTTCTCTCAGAAGGATTTGAATCTCCGTTAGCAGAGATGGTTAGAGTTCTTGGCTTCGTATGATTTTGATATCGCATATACACCAGGGAAAGGCAATGCGATAGCCGATGCCTTGAGTAGGAGACATGATAGTTTAGGGACTATGTTTCTCGAATGGAGGCAACTGGAGTATGTCGCAGGGTATGATTTCAGACCAAAGTGCGAATTGGATCCAGAGATATTAGCTAGTTTGACGATCAGACCCACTTTGATTGAGCGGATTGGTTACAGCCAAAGGGACGATCCTAATTTATTGGAAATCATCTCCAAGTTAGAGATGAATATCGACGGTGAGGAGATTAATTTGTATGGGCTTGATCGAGAAGGATGGCTTCGAAAGAATGGAAGACAAATTGTACCCAACGTGAATGGTTTGAGAGATGAAGTGCTTAGGGAATGTCATCACTTAAAACTGACTATAAACCCCGGTGGTGATAAAATGTATCGAGATGAAGCAGACTTACTACTGGGAAGGGATGAAAAGAGACGTTGGGAAGTTTATATCCAAGTGCATGAATTGCCAGCTAGTTAAAGCTGAGCAAAAGAAGCCTAGTGGTTTGTTGCAACCATTAGAGATTCCCGAATGGAAATGGGAGCAAGTCTCGATGAATTTCATAGATGGTTTACCAAGAACTAGATCGGGACATGATAGAATTTGGATAATTGTGGATCGATTGACCAAGAGTGCAAGATTTATACTAGTCAAATAGAGCAGAACGGCAGCTAAGTTAGCAGAACTGTATATGAAGTGGGTAGTGAGATTTCATGGAGTACCTAAAAGCATTATGAGTGACTGAGATCCGTTGTTTACTAGTGGGTTTTCGAAGAGCTTACAAGAGGCTCTAGGGTCGGAATTATATCTCAGTATCGCGTATCATCCTCAAACTGATGGTCAGACAGAGAGGGTGAATCGTATATTGGAAGATTTCTTGAGGGCTTGTATATTGGATTTTGGTGGATCATGGGATGACCATTTGCATCTAATAGAGTTTGCATATAATAATAGCTACCAATCCAGTATCGGTATGGCTCCATATGAAGCTTTATACGGAAGACCGCGCAACTCACCATCATGTTGGATAGAGACCGATGAGAAGTTTGTGCTTGGAGCAAATGTGGTAAGGGAAACTTCAGATAAGATTAAGATCATTCAACAATGGATGAAGGCTGCCAGGATAGACAGAAGAGTTATGCTGACAAGAGGAGAAGAGACTTAAAATTCTCCGTTGGTGACTTGGTGTTTGTCAAGATTTCTCCATTGAAGAGCGTGATACGATTTGGCAGGAGAGGCAAGTTGGCACCAAGATTTGTTGGCTCATTCCCAGTTCTCGAACAAGTTGGGAATTTGGCATATAGAATTGAATTACCAGAGGGCGGGAGTTCACAACGTATTTCATGTTTCCCAGCTAAGGAAGTTCATACACGACCCAGATATGACTATTTCACCTGAATAGCTAGAGGACTTCGAAGTGGAACCCGAGGCGGTTGGGAACCGCAAGCCGATTCGTATTGTCGAGCACAATACGAAGCAACTTTGAAGGAAGGCGGTGAAGCTAGTCAAGGTTCAATGAGGCGAGAACGAGAATGACTGTAGTTGGGAGACAGAGGAGAGCATTAGGAAAACGTATCCAGAACTCTTTGCCTGGTAAGATTTACTTTGCAATTTAGTTATTCCACATGCTAGGATAGACTTGTTTTGCATGTTTGATTGTTGTTTTATGACTGATAGACATGCGGGACCCTTTGTGTGTTTTGGTTAGGGAATTTCGGGGGCGAAATTTCTTAAGGAAGGGAGAATGTAACAATCCGCATTCTATGCATCGGAGGATCGTAGAATATTTATTTATTTCTTATATGAAGTCGTATGGTCATGTGGCTTTGGGAAACGACCATTGGGGTCATTTCCCATGTTCACGATTTTTGCCGATTTTTAAATGACCAGTTTGCCCCTAGCTGATCTTGTTTCGGCCATAACTTTTGATTGGAAAGGAGTTTTGACCTAAAACCACTTCCATTGGGTTCAGATGATGGTTTACCTTTCCGTAGAGTGGTCACATGAGGAAAACGGACTTACCGTTAACCGGGCCAACTAGGGTAATCAGTGAATGGGCCCATAACCCATTTCGGGAATAGGGTTATGGGGAGGCTGAAAAGAGTTAGGGTTTCATTCCATTTCAGTTTTCTAGCCTCCACTTACCCCTTAGAAACCCCAAAAATGGCCTCCAACCTCTAAATCACCTCCAAATCACTTTATAATCAAGGATTAAGCTTAGCAACATCAAATTAAGGGAGATCTTCACCTAATCAAGATTAGAGCTGATGTTCGGCATTGGTATTCATGCCATATCAGAGATTTATTTTAGATCTAAGGTTTATTCGTGGCTAAGGTGAGTGATTTGCATAGTTCCTCACTAATTATGGTTAATTAAGGGTAATTAGTGTTGATTAGCGAATTTATACACTAATAAATTCTGGAAAAATATTTATAAATTTCGAAATAATGTTTTAGACCTCTGTTAGAAATTGTGTTTGATTTGGTTAAGTTTTACTAATCATGTCACTAGTTTTGTTTAAACATGCTTAAGGGATAATATGGGGTTTTGGCTATGTTTGATCCATTTTAACCTATCATATTGATGTTTTGGTGTTTGAGGTCACTTCTACTTGTTGCTATGACTGTATGGTATGCTTTTTGATTGATTAGAATAGTTAGAGTGGTAAAAAACGCCATCGAATGGCCTAAAAAACTCGCTGAAAAAGTTGCAGGAAGACGGTGCAGGTTTTAGGATCGGATCGGATGGATGGGCTCGGACCGGATAATGGGTTGGGCAAGGGATCACCGAACCGAACCGAGGCTTGGCATAAGAGAAAGTTTGGCAAAAAGGAAGGCCATTATGGTTAAACTGGGATCGGATCGGAGCATCACAACCGAAGGGGCCAACATCTAAAGGAGGAGAGCTACCGAACCGAACCAAGATGCATCTACCCGACCCGACCCGCCAGAGGGCACCCGAACCAAACCGATGTACTACGAAGGGACTTGGAGGCCACGACCTGACCCAAAGCACTTGGAAAGAGACCAATCCGTACCGACAGAGAAGAAGGACTGAGGATCCGAACCGATCCAGTGATGACCAATAACCCAAGATGCAAAGGTAGCCCAAATGGAAGTTAGAGCTCAGGATCCAGTTGGGAACCAATGAGTTCACTTCATGGTTGGGCTTTGCTACGGAGCGTGTGCTAAGGAGTTGTCGATGTTCATAGCTTCGTTCACTACTGAAGAGGAATGAAGGACTACATATCAGTGCAGTAGAGTCATCATGACTCTAGGGGCAAAGTGATCGTAGTAAGACTATGAGCCAGTGCGGTGGAACCATTGTGACTCCATGAGGCAGAGTGGACATAGTAAAGGATTAGTAAGGCTATGAGCCAGTGCAGTGGGGTATGTACGACTCCATGGGGCAAAGTGGACATAGCGAAGGATTAGTGGCTATGGATCAGTGCAATGAAGCCGTTGCGACTTCATGGGGCAGAGTGATCATAGCAAAGTACTGGGTGATCGAAGTGGTGGATATCATATGCTTTACGCACTGAGTGAGAGATGTGAGGGTGGTTGCTATGTTTGATTTGTTTGCCATCACTATGACATGCACACCCCCACCCCCGTATGCTTGTACACTATATGTTAGTGGCACCTTAGAGTGTTGTACAGTATGTAGTGCTAACTCTTTGGTTGCAGGTCCAGGTTCAGGTATGGTTTAGTATACCTATTATTATTCTGTTTAGCTGCTTATCGCTCATACCAGACTATTGTCTGACCTAGAGTTTTATGTCTCTTCTTATTATTCTGGGTGCTCCTAAACGAGCAGACTAGAGACAGGTTAGTTGGTGATGCACGAGTAGCTGATCCGGAGGCGAGCAGGAGGCTTCCACATATGATATATATATATATATATAAGATATTCTCCCTGTGTCATTGGTGGTCACTACTTGGGCATTAGTAGTGTACCTCCCTTATCTTGCTTTTACCTTTAGAGACAGTCTGAAAAGTTGAAATAATGATGATGTGGAACATAAGCTGTATTTGGATTTTCCGCTGCTATGATAGTTTGTTCTCATCTTATGCACTGTCTCACCTATTTTATGTCAAGTATGTCGTTATTATATTTTGTTCTATGCGTTGTGAGACATTCTACAGGTTCCCTGTTGATTCTTCGTCTTCTTCCTTTCCTTTTGACGACCGTCCCGTGCTAACTAGACATGTATACAACGCACTTTTGGAGTAAATGTCGGTTGGTGCGGGGTGGGCCGTCACATGTCCAGTTCAAATTTTAAAATAGTCGCTATGGATTTCGTTAATAAACGATAACGTTTATTTTATTAATTTAGTAAGGATTTCAATATAGTTTAGATATCGTTAACTTGAAATGTTGATACCAAGTTGTATAATCCATACTTGTTTATATATTAAGGTACATGATATTTTTACTTAAGTTTTTTAATAGTAATAATTTATTATTATTATTATTTTATTGAGGTTTGTTTTGGAATTTATATAAAAGTTTATTTTATTTTGGGTGCTAGACAACATGGCCGATAAGGTGATACATGAGCCGATATGCATGCATGAAAGATCATGATATTTGATCATGCTTTATTTATGTGTTAAGTTAAAAGAGTGAACCAAGGTTTACAATAATATTCATACATGATAAAAAATACAAAGAAAGACAAATATAGGTATGTATACCATCAAATACACATTGGAGTTCTAGGAAACTAAAAAAAAAACTTGTGCATATAAATAAATTGAATCTTCTCAGCGAAACTGCAACAAATTTTATTTTAAATTCGTTCAAGTACAAATTAAAACCACACATTTGATTCATTTTCCATGATAGTTGGTATGGTACTGGCCCTACATATTACATATGGTACTCACAACCATGAGAATATAGAAGTTTACAATTCGTTCTGCCAACAAATAAAATCAAATTCGAAAATATCGTGTATGATACTTAAAAATCCAACAAAATCTTTACTGCCTGATAGCTCAGCCATCACCACTGTCCATTGCGACATTTCAGCACTTTCGTCATCAGTACATCAACCTGAGAAGAAAAAAAAAGCTATGAATAGCTAGAACATATATATATATATATATATATATATATATATATATATAAAGTGAAAGATTTCCAATGGGGAAAATACCACATGGAAACAATTAAATGCACAACTCAATCAACCAAGAACAATACACAGATCATTCAAGGGAAAACTAATTTATTGATTTTTTTTCTACATCAAATCTGCTAAGGGAAACCAAAAATATGTATATGATATATACATGTGTTTTCAAATCCTGCACTATATTTGAAATAGGACAGAAAATCTATATTTATATAACAGGCAATCTCTGAATTGAAATGGGATAGAAATTGGCTCATACATGTGTTTATATAACCAAGAAATCCTGCACTATATTTAATGTGAAAACAGAAGAAAAATATACCACCAAATCTTTAGACAATCAAAACACATGACATATCTTTATATATATAATTAGAAATCACATATAAAAGCTGTTTTGCTATTACCATATCCCAATGTAAATCTGAAATCAAATAGACAATTCAATAGATGTGAAAATGACTGAATCTAATCTACCTAGGGGCAGTTCGATTCATGTGCATATTTGAGCGTTGCACATGGGAAAATCTAAAACAAATCTGCTAAGTATCATACATCCATCAAAATTCCACTGTTCGATCACACGGTATTGCTGAAAAGAAGAGATATCACCTAAGAACTAGGACTGAAGCTAAAATCTAACCTATGATTTCACAATTTGATCTCGACATTGATCATATCCAGATTTCTATACAGCTATAAATACACCCACGCACCACAACTATTTCCGAGAACAACTCAATGAAGAAAAAAAAATTTGAACAATGGAAAATCAAAACAGAAATTAAAAATCACGAAGAAACTAAACTTATCTGATTCGAAAAGTAGGTGCTCTGAACCAAAGAGCTAGGGTTTGGCCAAGCTTCATATGGAGGTTTAGGTCTGGACTTTTCTACAGTCGAAGGGGGTGTGGAGCTCTTTAATTTCTGAAATAGGGTTTAGCAGTGAGGATTAGACGATGGGTTGCGGAAGTGGATCGAGAGGTTTGATGGAACTTACGGTCACTGTTTGGAGGCAAAGGAGGGTCGGATTGGGAGCTTGGACGACGGCGTCTCTGGTGAGGCTGGGGGTGTAGGGTCCGGTGGAAGCAGACGTCGACGACAAGGGTGTAAAAGTGGAAGGGTTTCCATTTTTCTTTTTCTCGAAATATGGTGGCGGCGGAAGATTTAGAAATCGATTTGAGGGTTTGAGAAATGAAGGGAAGTGGATCTGATGTTTTAAGTAGGAAAGGAGAGAAGCAGGCCCGGTCTTGTTCAGGTTGGGCTGAGAATAATTAAGTAAGGCCCAATATTAATTAAATATTTAAGTTTATTTAATTTATAGGTTCATATAACTTAGAATATTAATATCGACTACAAACGTGGTCAGAATTCAATGAAACAAAAGGCATCGGAACCGCAAAGACGAGTACTACGCAATAGATGAGGACTGAGCAGGGCAGACAGAAGCCGGATTTTTCAGTTAAATTAAACGTCATTTAATTTAACTGAAACGAGTTGATTTAATGACAGAATCAAATCAAGGTGAGTTAAACTCACTCAGTAATTCCCGCTTATATTTTATAAGTTGGGTTTTTATTTTTGTGTGTTATGGTTGCTAGTGTTTTGACTGGTTGATGATATATATTCACATATCGTTTGAACTGATGAAATTAAACATCATTCAATTTCAGTGAAACCCAAATCGTTATTTTTAACGATTGGTTCAAATTGGGGTAACTTACCTTATTGGTCACGTTTATAAAATAAATGTGTTTTAATAAAGGAATTGTTTTGTTGTGGTTGATATTGAATTGTCGTTATCGACTGTTATGAGACCATTATTGAATTGTTTTGATTTGATGGTTGAATATTGACCTGAAACTCACCATTTGTTTGGTTTAAACCAATGGGTATTATTGGTTGAGTGATTGGCAGTACATGGCCTATGAATTAACCGTTTTACAAATATCGATCTACCGTCAGGTAAATCGACGAGATAAAGTAATAATTTTTTTTATAACTGACAATAAACTTTTAAATCTATTATTTGAATTAAAGTTTGAAAAAGAAAATAAATATTTATTATTTATTTATTGAGTTTATAATTGATTTCAAATGAATTTATAAAGGAAATTCCTGATATGTATTAGAGTTATAAGTGAATAAGCAAAGATTAACTTAATGTGATAGATTCGAATAATCGTTTTTGAAAGATAAAGAAAAAGGATTTATTTAAATTAATTAATTTAAATAAAGGATTATTTGGAACTGGTTATTGAGATAATCGTATTTCGGATTGGCAAAGTCAATTATTTAACTAAGTTACTTTTTAGATCAATTGTTTAAATTGATCCAATGAGATGGGTTAACGAATAATGGTTTAATTTTAATAAGTTTTAAAAAGAGATTTATCATTTATTCAGCAAATAAATAAGTTAATTAATTATACATCAGTTAATGGTGAAGTGAATGATTAATTTAATTAAATTTCTACTTAAATGAGATCATTTCTGAAAGTTAATCAAAGTTTAAATGAAATATGATTGCGTTGTGAAAGGAATTCATGAACGGGTTTATATAAAGTTCAAGTTTTTATCACCAAAGGGAAGAAGGAAATTTAAGCAAGTGTGACAGCATAAATTAACATTGGCTTAACATTTGAATCAAGTAAAAAGGAAATTGATAATGAAAGGGTTATATTAAACCATGATTTATAAACAAAGTTATAAAAAGGAAATGAGGCGTGTTTGGAATCAGAATAAATATCGGGTTTTGAATTACAACTGATGTCTACCTAAAGGTAGGAACGTTGTTCATCAAGGTCTAAGAGGTAATTAAATACCCCAACTTGAACGACTTCAGGATTATCTGAGGGTGATATTAGTTCGTAATGAGAAGGTGAAAATAATCTGGTCCCATATGAGAAATGATAAC
This sequence comes from Allium sativum, assembly GCA_030737875.1. Lineage (NCBI taxonomy): Eukaryota > Viridiplantae > Streptophyta > Magnoliopsida > Asparagales > Amaryllidaceae > Allium > Allium sativum. The sequence continues at coordinate 569,452,632 of CM060922.1, forward strand.
GGAATGTAAGTAAAAGGGTCAAGAATTTATAATTGGACGTCCCAAGTAATGGAGGAGGAAAAGGTTCGAGACTTATTATATACATGTATGTAAATTGTATTTCCGAAGTAAGGGAAATAAATAGAGATTATATGAAAATCTGAAATGGTATTTTCAAGATAAAAGGAAATTGAAACGCTAAGTTTTGTGAATGGTTTATACTAAAGATAGTTGGTTATTATACCCAGGTGATAAAATAAAGAAGATTTCATAATGTTGTTCACTTGAAAAAGATGAGTTGTTTTCCAATATGGTTAATGAGAAATAGAATAGTAAATGGTTTTGAAACGATAAGAGAATAAATAATTTGATATGATATGAAAGTGAAATAGTTTTGAAATTTGAAATCTTATATATCAAATGAATTATATTTGAAATGATGAAATATTTAAGAGTTTAAGATTAACTATCGTTAATCGTTTTAAAAGAGTCCATGTAGTGTTGGTACTGAACTGGTAAACTCATGTTATTCATACAATTATTTATTTGATAGTTAAATCACCGACTATCAAAGTTGACCCATGCGATCGTTGGTACAGAAAGTCCGGGATCGAATATATATTCGAAAACCATTCCGACCAGCGAATACGTGAAAGAAGATCATTGAAGATAGAGAAGTTGAAGACCATTGATTTTCGTGGGCGGAAGGACTACTGATTGAATTTCTCCGGCTTAGCGGCTGGAGATATTTCAACAGTGATTCGGTCGTGATTGGAATCTACGGATTGCAAGGTTTTCTCGCTACTGATCTGTAGGGTGATTCCTAGGATGCAGTAGGAGAGTGCCTTCGGTTCATCCTGTTCCTAGATGACTTGTATGGACAGATGTCTGACAGAGTATTTCCAAAGGAATTACATGAGTTGATTTCTCCAAACGTACCATAGTTGATGGCGGAGAAATGGTTATTCTCTAGCCAAATAAACTAGAGTATTTTTGTGGATGTCAATCAGTGTGATCTGGAGGATCTGACGATGTGGCATTCAAAGTGAATGATGACCAGTTGTTTAAAAGTAAATTCTAGCCTCAAGCCTCATCAACCGGGAGTTGACAAAAATCGGGCAGGCAGCATGGCTATGTGGGTTTCTCATATTAGGGTGTATGATCAACTATCTAGAGAAATTCCATTTGTTTCTTTAATCTATCTTCGATGTTGTCCCTTGTCGGGAGGCGGTTGCTGATCCCAACCGTCGGTGAGATACACTCAAGTGAAATGAGTGGTCGGTCATGTGTGGGCCGGGTTGCAAGACGTTCTTGTTGAACCCAGTGTATTCATCTCTAGGGATACACGATCGGCAGGTAGTCCAATACCTTGTTAGAGTTGGAATCCAATCTCCAATAAGCACCTGCGGTTTTGATTGTATACTATATATGTGGAACGTGAGATGCAAGCGTTCTACTAGATTCTATTTACTTGTATTTAGACATTATTATAATATCAGACAAGTTATTGGTTTCAAAACTATTTTAGGTTATCGTAAGATAAAAACCGTCCGTGTTTATGTGTGGATTTGGTCTTACGATTATCCTTTTCTTTTGAAAAGATTTTGAACTTTAAAATCAGGATTGGATGATTTACCTTTAATACTGTGCAAGTTTATCTCACTCTGGTTCACCAGACCGACCCGGTGTTTTGTACATGCTCGGGTTAGCCCGGAGGGTACAGGTTCAGGTTATCGAATGCTGTGAAGAGACAGGCTGGAAGAGTTCAGACATGTGATATTATTCTGCTGTGTTGTATATAAGGGCAGATTATTATAACTGTCCAGTGATGTTGATGTACTCTAATATTATAAGTTTTATTTAAAGCTCTCAATAAAGATTTATTTCTATATTATACTTTGTTCCGCTGCAATGTGAGACTCTGTGTTGTGTTGGTTCTTATATTCCAATATTTCTTTATTATCTCACCCTCTAACTTCTTTCCATAAACGTTCCAGTGTTCTCGGTGTATGTAGGATCGACATGAGATACGGTAATGTATTTATGTCGATTTTCGGGGCCGAAAACCTTGGGTCATTACATAAGTCTTAGAACAATGATAATTATTGTTCTCTGCTTACTTCTCTTTTTCATGTTAGTTACAGTATTTAAATTAAACCATTGCATGAATCTTTTTCTTTTAATGTTAATGCATTATATTTGCAAATCAATGCATGCAACCAATCCTTTCTTTCTTTTAATGCATGCATTACATTTTTTTAGTGCATGTATTTATTACATGCAATCCTTATTTTTTTCTTTATTTTATACTTTAATTTGTTTGTATATATATATATACACATATATATATTTCTCTTGTGCGTATACAAACTTCTAGGCTTAATAACTTCTTCATATGATGTCCGTTTTACGCAAACCAGGTGTTTATCTTGACCAGAATTCCGAGATGAACGCAATGGTGATGTCCGTTTTACTCAATTCCTGATATTTAAATTAAGTATTTTTATTTTCTCATCTCTTCGATCACACACATTGTTATCGCATTAATTTCCTTACTCTTCAATGTATGAATTAATTTTTCATTATACATCACCATTATTTACCTATCTATGCATATATACATATTTGTACATTTTTAATTATATTAAAAACATGGGGTGTTACAGTTAGGAGGAAACTTGAATTCACCAAAAATTCGGTTGGAGCCAAAAGTTTCAGCTGGAGCCAAAAATTTCAGTTGGAGCCGAAAATCCGAACGCCAAAGTTTTCACCAATACAAATGCTAGAACAAATGCTTATTAAATTGAAAGTTTGAATATTTTAGAAAAATTAAAATTACTTAATATTATATATTTAATTTTAACTATTACATGTTAATTATTACTTAATAGAATTTTACTTGTTAATTAATAATTTTTAGATATATTAGTTATTATTTGTTACATGACCAAGTATTAAAAATATGCTTAAGAAACATCAGTTTTAAAAAATACATGATGTTCAATGTGTAATTATTAACTAATTTAGCACAACTGAAAACTTATTCAACACTTACTATGTGAGAGAGAAGATAGTTACATGTGAAAGCTTGTAAATAGGCATGAAAATAATAAATAGTACGGTAATGTTTGTATGCTTTGAACTTCGGAATCCTTTAATATTTATAAAATTTCTTATTTTTAAATTTTGAACATTTTAAAAAATTATATTTATTTCAAAATTGTGAAAAATTCAAAAGTTTATATTTAAACTTTATATTTATTTTAGAAAATATGAAAGTTATAATATTTTCGAATTAATACGTATTAAACATAATTGTCAATTATAATTATTAAATTATATATATTAGATAATAAAGTTTTCTTTTTAATTATTAAAAATTACTTATTAATCATTGATTATTTAATATTACTTATTAATATATATTATTAATTATTATTATCTCTTAATTATTTAGTAATTATTAATTAATCAATACTAACTATTAAACTTTACTTACTATTAATAGTAATTATTTATTTTTTGTTATTAGTATATTGTTATTCATGTTGATTATTCAAATTTAATTCTACTTATCAATTACTTATTAAAAACATAAAAGTAAAGCATTTAAAGAAGAATACACATATTAGTCCCTTGCAAATCTCTTGAAAACCAGCTGCAAAATAGCTTTAAAAAATAAATGACAGTAAAATGCCTTAAATTGCAACGGAATTCAACGATGAAAAAATGATGACATTAAACCATTGCAATTTGCTATGGTTTAGCGACGGAAATCAGAACTCGATGGTAATATTTTAAAACAAGTTAAAGTAAAAAATCCTAGAAAATATCCCTTACAGATTCCACGAAATTCCGTCACTAATTTGCGATGGAATTTTCCGCCGCTAAAATTCTGTCACTATTTGCGGTTTTTCTTGTAGTGTTTGGGCCGTGTTAAGTAAAACATGAATCCCATTCAAGGAGTAAGGAATTTAAACGTAAGGTCATTACTTTATTTTTAATTATATTTGTATATTAAGTTAAATGGCTACTGACGTTTAAAATTTTTGGGGTAGAATAGAAGTGGGGACGGAGTTTGATGGTGTACACGGTGAAGAGTTTCGGTGATCAAGAAATGTGTGTGTGCGTGGACTGGTGCACGGTCGTTGGGTGTAGGAGTTGAATTGAATGAAGGGATCATAAAGTTTTGAAAATAGTTTAGTGTTGCGTTGGAAATCCAGGCAATCCTGAAAGACATTTGGGGAAGAAGGATTTCATGGTTTTTTGTAGTAGCAGTGTGGGTCGACTATATTTGGTGAGCCCAATTATCAAGTTATTTAAATTAAACATATCTCGCTCATATGTTATTGAAATTCAATGAAACAAGATCCGCTAGGATCGTACGGATGCAGGCTATATACTAGAACTGTCCTGGAGAAAATTGGAGATCGCTCCAATTCATGGCAGAATTAAACGCCTGATTTAACCAATCGACCGAAAATCGTTATTTAACAATTAACGACCAAGGCGAGTAAGCTCACTAGCTCTATCCAGTTTAATAATTTTATAAACGTTATTTAATATTAATAAAATGAATGAATGTTGTGTGTGATGGTTGTATGGATGATTCGCTGATTAATTGGTTGAAATTTTAGATACAGTTATATGTATATAAACCGTTAGTTAAATATTGATTCCATTTATTTTAATGTTTCATATTGATATGAAATCAATAGTATTATGTTGATTAACCTCTGTGTATGCAAGAAAACATGTTGGAGGGATTCAACTGGATTCCTCAACAATTATATTGTTGTTTTTCATAAATTGCAGTATATGATGTGATTAATAATCGGTGATTGATTATTGTGTGATTTTTTGGATGTTGAATAACATTGACCTGAAATAATCGGTATTTAAATACCACATATTTTATTAGAAACGAATTCGAGATTTAAAAAAAAATCTATTTTTAAAATAGAAGTTGAATTTCGAATAAACTAGAATATAATAACTTGTTTCAATTATATTAAAATAAGTAGTTCGATTTATAAACGATGATTTAAAAATGATGTGGAATAATTATTATTAAATAATTTGAAAATATAAGGATGGATTTAGAAAGAGAAATTGGGAAATCATTTCAAAAGGAAATGATGATATTATTTCGATATTCGAAATGTAAATAGGATTAAAATAAATCCATAAGGATTTATAATTATAATATGACTGTGTCAAGTATTATAAAAATGATTTATTTTTATAAACTATATATAATGGAATTTAGAACTTGATGAGATAACTAATACTTGATTTATTACCGAATATGTGATCGAGATCAAGTTATAACCTATAAAATGAGCTTATGAAATGAAATATAAAGTATGGATTTATAAATAAATCGATAAATGGAATTTTAACCTGTATAGGTATTTATAAATATAAATCAGGATTTGATTTGATATGACGAGTCAAATTTTCAGTAAAGAAATAATATTCGTGTTTTAAAGTGTACAATGATTTAAAAAGCAAACATTTTGCAGATTTCATTGGTTATAAAAGGAAATGGGTAAATATTTGAAGTGATTAATTCAAAAGTGAATTTAGAAATTGAGTTGACTTAAACGGTAATTTATTTCGAAATTCAGAACGTTGATCGAATAAGAATTATTCGAAGGAGAGTTAGGCATTGGATTTAGGAAAGTATATCTGTAAATCCTGACTACTTAACTGCCCGTACAAAATTGGGCACCTAAGAGTTTAGGGAAAACAAAACAAAATAAACTCCGGGTCAGTCAAGGGACTGGTATGAGTAAAATAGTTTAAAACAGTTTGAACAAGTAAACGATATCTCATAAGACCACGCCGTATAACGGAACGGGTTTTTCCCTTATGAGAATCCAAATTATCTTTATATAAAAACCTTTTGATATTATAATAATGTCTATCAACCACAATATAATAATCATCTAGCAGAAACGCTTTCATCCCACGTTCTACATATATAGTATACAATCAAAACCGCAAGCACGTAATGGGTAATGGATTTCCAACTATGACAAGGTATGGAACCACCTTTCGCTAGTGTATCTCTAGAAAGGAATACACTGGGTTCAACAAGAACATCTTGCAACCCGACCACACATGACCAACCACTCATTTCGCTTGAGTGTATCGAATGTATATCATCAACGGTTGGGATCAGCAACCGTTTACCGAATGGGACAGTATCGACAATAGATTTTTAGAAGTAAATGAAACTCTAGATCAGGTGATTATACACCCTACTTCGGAGCGACCGACTTAGCCATGCTGCCTGCCCGATTTCTGTCATTTACCGGATGTGAGGCTAGAAGCTACGCTTTATCATCACACCAGATTCACTTTGAATGCCACATCGTCAAATCCATCAAATCACCGATTGACATCCTCAACCATACATTATGTATTAGCTAAAAGAAGTTTCCTTCTCTGCTTCCACTCTTGGTACGGTTGGAGAAATCAATATACGTGATCGTTTGGAAATACTCTGTCAGACATCCGTCCATACAACTCATCCAGGAACAGGATGAACCAAAGGCACTATTCAGTACATCCATCTTAGGCACTGTTATCTAGGACTTATACAATAGCCCTTGCACTTTACCCCGTCTTCAATTATCTTTGGCATACATGATTCGCAACGCTTATGCCAATACAGAGTGGTTCTTTGGATAATAATCCAACTGGTCTCTCCATATTAACAACGTTAAAATGGTCAAAAACTTCGATAATCTGTGATTTAACCATAAAAAAAAACAGGTGTGCAAACAACGATATTATTTCCAGATGGAAATTCTATCAATCAATCATCAATTATATATATATATATATATATGTATGTATGTATGTATGTATGTATGTATCTAAATGTATATATTCATATTTCCTTATTTTCTATGTTTAGAAAATATACGTTAACACTGAAAAACATTTCCATTTCTAATCCATATTTCCAATTTCAATATTTGATTACGTTTCTGATTCTATTTGGTAAATATTTCCAAATCTTCTTTACTTGGATTTAAACAGATGTTTAAACCAACATTGTGACGACAACTCAAACCACTATACTTATTTACTAAATTTACTTAACCACTTTCACTCTCGAACCTTAACCATTTCTAAATTAAAAACGAAGTCAATCAAGTTGGGGTATAGCTACCTCTCAGACCTTAACTGAACAACATTTCAAATCTCGAAATAGGGTAAGTTCATCTTCAACCCTTTAACACTTCCTTACGTAACTCTCGTTCGAATAAATCTCTATTCGATAACTCCTCCCTTCGAATAACTATATTTGATAATCTCTCTTACGAATAACTAGATTCGAAAACCTTCTTCGAATAAACTAAATTCGATTAACTCTATTTATTTAACCCTAATCGACTAACTCTTTTTTTTTACTTAACTCCTTTCGAATAACTAATATGATAACTCCTTTCGATTAAACTATAATCGATAACTCCTTTCGATTAAACTATAATCGATAACTCCTTTCGAATATTTCTGATTCGATTCACTCACTTCGAATATCTCTGATTCAATTATCTTACTTTGAATATCTCTAATTCGATTAACTCTGTTTGATTTACTATAATCGATTAACCCTTTCGATTAACTCTAGCTGATTATCTCTAAAAGATTTATTCTAACTGATTAACTCTTACTGATTATCTCTAACTGATTAACTCTAACCGATTTATTATAACCGATTAACTCTTACTGATTAACTCTAACCAATTAATTCTAACCGATTAACTCTTATTCGAATAACAAAGATTCAATTAACTCTATTTAACTAACTCGACTCGACTAACCCCTTTCGAATAACATATTCGATTTACTAACTTTCAAATATCATATTTGATTAACTCCCTTCGAATAAACTATTCATTTATAAAGATTTACTTTTAGTAACGGTTCTTCACTTTACAAATGATTTCCTCTTTTGATTCCATTTGTAAATGGTTTACAAACATTTCTCTTTCTGATTGATTTGTAAATGGTTTACAACCCTTTCTCTTTCTATTTGATTTTTAAATGGTTCACAAACCTTTCTCGTTCTAATCTATTTGCAAATGGTTTGCAAATAATTCCTTTAGGGTTTCATTTCTAAGTAATTTCTATTTATAAATAATCCATTTATAAATAAATTTCTATTTATAAATATTACATTTATAAATAATTCCTTTTATAAAATCTCCTTTGATTGTTATAAATATTATCTCTTTTATAAAATCCTTTGATTTTATAAATAATCTATTTTCAATATTCATTTTGAAAATTCCCTTTTCACCATTCCGGTATGTTATGGTATTTAACACATCAAATCACGATGACCAATATCATTCAAACACATATAATCGGCAACAGATTATATATCACATCATATATTACAATGTAAGAAATCACAGTAAAATAAATGTTGAGGAATCCAGTTGGATTCCTCCAACCTGTCTCCCTGCATCCACAAATGTTACACAATATAAAATCTACATCACTTTCAATTCCATATGATATATTCTGTTAAACAGAATCAATATAGAAATTCAACTAACTAACTAGAAGTTCAATCAAACAGTCAACACACAGTCAATTAGCCAATATTTAACAGTTCTAAAAATACAACATGAAATTATAAACTGTTCAGAGTTAGTGAGATTTACTCACATTACGCGTTAACCGTTATATATAACGATTTGCGTTAGTTGATTCTGATCAGACAATTTGTTTCGCCATAAATTGTAGCAAGCTTGGATTCACTCCCAGTCAGCTCCATGGTGTAGCCACCGTCCATACGATCCCAACGGATCTTGTTTCGCGAAATTCTGATTAAGTATGGCGAAGTTACACACTTTTAAAGTTTGAATACATTTTAAATTAATTAAACTTAGTTATTTAAATCCGTCGGGCCTTACCCTTTATGACTTGGCCCATCCATCCTTTGTAAAGCCCAAACCCGCCCGGTTCCTCCTTCTTCTGCCTGATGCCGTGACCTGCTGTACATCCAAACACCATTGCCGCCCCTTCTCTCCTCCACCATCCCTTCTACACTCCACCGATCAACAAACTAAAACCATCAGCGAACTCCTCGTCAAATTCTCCATCCACTGGTACTAAGATTGCCAAACTCGCACCCTTATAAAAAAATGCGTTCGAACGATACCCCACGCGCAAGAAGTATAGGATCGACACAAATTATTTCAAATAAATCCCCAAAAATTCCAAGCGATGCTACTCGACCTCCTGGTTCTAACTACAAACTCGAAAGGATTCAAAACTTCTCAAATCACACCCAATATCGAGCCTTAGAACTAGCTGAGAAAAAACCCAATCCTAGAAAAGACGTCGCACCCTTGAATGAGCATACCAGATTGAAGAGAAACCTATTCTGAACTCGTATACACTCATTTCAGGATTTAGATGTTTTAAATTGAGTTTCTTTTGATTTGTTTTTGCTTTTCATTATTGCATTTGGTTATTGTATGGAAGATTTTGGGGTTCGGCCAATGTTATATGCTGATATGTGGTTGGTAACATTTGTGGATGAGAAAGGAGAACGTGTGTTTTGCTTTGGTTCACACAATTTAGGATATTTTAGTATATTTTATTTATTTTCTATTCGCCTTATGTCCTTAAAATTTCCTGCGAGCACATACGATATCCAAAAATCACCAAACCATACATGTAGCTAGAGTTCGACATTACGGTCCCAACGGGTTTTGTCGAATTCCGACTTCGTATGCTCACACAGCGTATTTTTAGCTGTTAGAATACTGACTGTTTCTCACTCTAAAAATCCATACGACCACATAGTGATTCTAAAAATCACGAAACTAGAAATCTAACAAATATTTGACATTGCGGATCCAACAAAATTAGTTTCGTCGAATTCCGACTTCGTTTGCAAAAGTGGCTATTTTTAAAGCTCTGAATGACCCATTTAAATATATAAATATATTTAAATATAATTACATTAAATATTTATAAATAAATATTAACGTCTATATTCACAGTGGAATATCATACAGCTCTACTGGGATTTATAACTTGATATTTCAAATCTGGGTCAACCCGATATTCGATTTATAATGAATTTCCTTTTTAAAATATAAATAATTCCTTTATAAATTATAAAGGAATTCCACAGCGACTTTTCTGAAATTTGATTTGGACGTGAATCAAAATCTACACGACGAAATCCCGATTTTTCTCTTCCACTAGAAAGATATACTCCACCAGCTCCACACGTTTCTTGTTTCAAAGAAATCCGGCTTAAAACAAATCTTGTACATTCAGTTGAAGTTCGAATTGCCAATTTACTAACTGCATCACCATTTCGAGCTCGATTTTAATTATATTATAACTCCACGTTCAAACTGTCGTTTATATAATATATTCGTTATTCAAATTCAATTCCAAGCTGAATTAAATATCACAGATGATCTGGTTCACACCATATCGTCATTTCAGCCAATTCTGGTTATTTCAGAATTAATTATATTATTTAATTTATTTTTTAATTAAATATTCATCATTATTTAATTCGACGACCATTTAATTCATTATATCACTATTTATATAATTAAATAAATTAATTATAATACCTCTGCAAATGCAGGTCATTACATTCTTCCCCACTTAAAACAATTTCGTCCTCGAAATTGCTAAGGTAGAGAACGACCCTATCGACTGGTTAGAACATATTTGTTCACTTCTCAACTTCAGTTTCAACTGAACCAATTTAATTTTAATTAAATTATCAATGAATTCTTAACAACGGAAATTTCCAAAAATACTGAAAATTTTCTAACTCCTTAACTTTTCGAAAAATTTCGCCAGCACCTCCTTTGTACTGGTCAATAGCTCAAACTCCAACTTGCCTCTCGGGGCCATCTCCAACCCAAAAGAAAATCAAACAGCCAAGCGGCTTGCCAATTCGGCTCATAAATCCCATGCTTATATCAAATAGAAATATAAACTTGTACCTTTTGTCGGCATATCATTATATCCTTTCCAACTGTTATCAATTCAGCGGATACAAGGGTCATCCCAATCAAATTCCAATCTGCTTTTATCCACAACACAACCATTCACTTATTTCCGAGCCAAATATCATTTCAACTCGAGTTTCTTCTCGATTCCCAACTCTTAACTTGATAATCACATTACACTTCAAATTTGAATCTCACAATCCAATTTGTCTTGATATCATTCTAATTCAATCTCAGTTACCACTTTACTGGCTTTACTTTAATTCAATTTTGCTTTCACAAATTTCTGTTAAATTTGTTTTTAATTCAAACAGTCTTTCCCTGGGAGTTTTTAAACGGTTTACTCTTTTCAAAGATCAAATTTTCCTTTTGAACATGTCACCGAGCCCTTAATTAATATTCCATTAGTTAAATCACTTCTCTATTTCTTTATCAATATTTGTTAACCAAATATTTTCAATAACCATATTGGCCTTTTATGTTATTTGGAAAACATTTCCGAATATCGCCTTCCTTTATTTTCTAAACTTTAGAAAATATATGCTATTTATAATTGGAAAATATTCCAATTACTTATCTCTTTTCCGATCTCGTTTATTTCTATACTTAGGAAATATTCTTTATTATATTTCCAAGCTTACACTTATTTGGGTTAAAACGGATGTTGTGTAAAACATCGTTACGACAACCCAAATACTATATTCAACTAACTCTTATTCATCATCGATCTTCGAGCCTGAAATCTTACTATTTATTTGTTAATAATGAAATCAATCAAGTTGGGGTATAACTACCTCTCAGACCTTGACTGAATAACATTTATGACGTCAAAACAGATATGACTACTTACTCAAATAATCAATACCACACAACTACTTATTCACTTTTAAACACGTATACGCTTCCTCTTCCTATTCTTACTAGATTTTATTCTTAGTCTTCCTTTTTGAATTTACTATTCTATTTCTAAGTTCGTTTCCTTATCGACTTCTATATATATCGATACGTTGATTTCTAACTATCAAATTATCTTAAAAATATTCTAACTCCTTAAATTCCCGGAAAAATTCGCCATAACCTCCTTTGTACTAGGAGCATCGGGATATTTCAAATAGCCTCCCATGGCCCTCACCAATCCAAAAGAAAAAGAAAAAGCCAAGCGGCTAGCCGATACGGCGCATAAAATCTCATATATGAATTAAATACATACCTTTTCGTCGAGCATTCTATTTATATACCTTCTTACCTTATCCATACCTATCTCATGTATATTTATACCTGCCCAATCTATTTTAACTATACCTGATCGTTTTAACTTAATTTGTTAATTAATTTGTTAATTAACTCTTTAGTCTATTTCAATTTTATATTTGAACATGACATGTTCAAATATATTTTAACTTGCTTATTAACTAATTTGAATCCAAATTTCAAATTTAAGTTCTATATTCGATTTCGAATATCCATTTACAAATCCAATTCACCTTTCAAAGTTCAACTTCAAATTCAAAACTCGATTAACTAATTCCTCTTCGTCTTAGTTAATTCTATTCAATTTCTATTCAAATTTTATATCACTTCTATTTTTCAAATATACATATCAAATTCTATTATTCAAATTCTATATATCAAATTCTATTCAAATTTTATATATCAAATTCTATTCAAATTCTATATCACTTCTGTTCAAATTCTATTCAAATTCTATATATCAAATTATATTCAAATTCTATATTGTAAATCCCATTTTGATATTCAACATAACTTGTCTTTCCCAAAACAAATTCAAAACAGTATCTCTGGTAGTAATTCGTCACTTACAACTCGAAAATGAATACTGATGATGCAGTTGTCATCATCGGAATCTATTTTCCAGCAACCGAAGTGAGTTCAATACTATAAAACCATTTCTAAACATTTCCACTTTGAAATTCATTTCAAAATATAATTCACACTGCTTGTAAAACAATTTAAAATCTCCCAACATCTTAAATTTTCCTTATTTTTAATCCAAATCCGTTTACAAAAACTTATCCAATTTTTCCAGAATTTTAATTCAATTTCTGGTTTAAATTTCAGATTTAACTCATCTGATTTCACGCATTTCACTTATATGAATTCTGATTGGTTATTTACATAACCATTTAACTTATAACCTTACTCGATTATAATCACAACCAATATATCCAATATATTATAATCATTCCAATATAAATCCTTTATATCAAAATATAATTTGGGTAAAATTATTTCATTTACCCTCTTTTCAAAACATACCATGACGGTCCATCGTATTCAAGTGTTTACCAACTCCTACCGATACAGTGGATCAAACTGATCGACCAGAACTCATAAACGACTCAACTAATAGATATCCACAATATAAAACAAATTTTTATATCAATAACAAATACGTTCACTCGTATATATTCACTTAACTCAATCTAGGGTATTATGAACCCCATCTCTACTGAGTCACGCCACAGAGCCAAGGTAATTCACTTAACTTAAGCTCTGATACCAACTGTAATTACCCAGAAATCCGATCCAATTTGAGCTGACCAAAAACACAAGTCCAACCCCGAATTAAACTAAAAATCAGGAAATTAATAGAAAGAAAACAGAGGGTGAGGAAAGATAAGATAGAAACTTAGAATATAAGAAGAAGGAGAACACAACGTCAGAGTAACACGAATCTCACAGCGGAACGAATAACATATAATATATAATCTTATCTTTGAAATATAAATCTGTACTTGAATATACATATCATTTTCAAAGTACAACACTTACAACACAGCGGAAATAAACAATAGCTATATGATCGTAAAGCCTCCTGCTCCTAGCTCTTACAGTATATCTGTAAATCCTGACTACTTGACTGCCCGTACAAAATTGGGCACCCAAGAGTTTAGGGAAAACAAAACAAAATAAACTCCGGGTCAGTCATGGGACTGGTCTGAGTAAAACAGTTTAAAACAGTTTGAACAAGTAAATGATATCTCATAAGACCACGCCGTATAACGGAACGGGTTTTTACCTTATGAGAATCCAAATTATCTTTATATCAAAAACCTTTTGATATTATAATAATGTCTATCAACCACAATATAATAATCATCTAGCAGAAACGCTTTCATCTCACGTTCTACATATATACTATACAATCAAAACCGCAAGCACATAATGGGTAATGGATTTCCAACTATGACAAGGTATGGAACCACCTTTCGCTAGTGTATCTCTAGAAAGGAATACACTGGGTTCAACAAGAACATCTTGCAACCCGGCCACACATGACCGACCACTCATTTCGCTTGAGTGTATCGAATGTATATCATCAACGGTTGGGATCAGCAACCGTTTCCCGAATGGGACAGTATTGACAAAAGATTTTTAGAAGTAAATGAAACTCTAGATCAGGTGATTATACACCCTACTTCGGAGCGACCGACTTAGCCATGCTGCCTGCCCGATTTCTGTCATTTACCGGATGTGAGGCTAGAAGCTACACTTTATCATCACACCAGATTCACTTTTAATGCCACATCGTCAAATCCATCAAATCACCGATTGACATCCTCAACCATACATTATGTATTAGCTAAAAGAAGTTTCCTTCTCCGCTTCCACTCTTGGTACGGTTGGAGAAATCAATATACGTGATCGTCTGGAAATACTCTGTCAGACATCCGTCCATACAAGTCATCCAGGAACAGGATGAACCAAAGGCACTATTCAGTACATCCATCTTAGGCACTGTTATCTAAGACTTATACAATAGCCCTTGCACTTTACTCCGTCTTCTATTATCTTTGGCATACATGATTCGCAACGCTTATGCCAATACAGAGTGGTTCTTTGGACAATAATCCAACTGGTCTCTCCATATTAACAACGTTAAAATGGTCAAAAACTTTGATAATTTGTGATTTAACCATCAAAGAAAAACAGGTGTGCAAACAACGATATTATTTCCAGATGGAAATTCTATCAATCAATCATCAATTATATATATATACATATATATCTAAACGTATATATTCATATTTCCTTATTTTCTATGTTTAGAAAATATACGTTAACACTGAAAAACATTTCCATTTCTAATCCATATTTCAGATTTCAATATTTGATTACGTTTCTGATTCTATTTGGAAAATATTTCCAAATCTTCTTTACTTGGATTTAAACAGATGTTTAAACCAACATTGCGACGACAACTCAAACCACTATACTTATTTACTAAATATACTTAACCACTTTCACTCTCAAACCTTAACCATTTCTAAATTAAAAACGAAGTCAATCAAGTTGGGGTATAGCTACCTCTCAGACCTTAACTGAACAACATTTCAAATCTCGAAATAGGGTAAGTTCATCTTCAACCCTTTAACACTTCCTTACGTAACTCTCGTTCGAATAAATCTCTATTCGATAACTCCTCCCTTCGAATAACTATATTTGATAATCTCTCTTACGAATAACTAGATTCGAAAACCTTCTTCGAATAAACTAAATTCGATTAACTCTATTTATTTAACCCTAATCAACTAACTCTTTTTTTTACTTAACTCCTTTCGAATAACCAATATGATAACTCCATTCGATTAAACTATAATCGATAACTCCTTTCGATTAAACTATAATCGATAACTCCTTTCGAATATTTCTTATTCGATTCACTCACTTCGAATATCTATGATTCGATTATCTTACTTTGAATATCTCTGATTCGATTAACTCTATTTGATTTACTATAATCGATTAACCCTTTCGATTAACTCTAACTGATTATCTCTAACTGATTATCTCTAACCGATTTATTCTAACCGATTAACTCTTACTGATTATCTCTAACAGATTAACTCTAACCGATTTATTCTAACCGATTAACTCTTACTGATTAACTCTAACCAATTAATTCTAACCGATTAACTCTTATTCAAATAACAAAGATTCGATTAACTCTATTCAACTAACTCGACTAGACTAACCCCATTCGAATAACATATTCGATTTACTAACTTTCGAATACCATATTTGATTAACTCCCTTCGAATAAACTATTCATTTATAAAGATTTACTTTTAGTAACAGTTCTTCACTTTGCAAATGATTTCCTCTTTCGATTCCATTTGTAAATGGTTTACAAACATTTCTCTTTATGATTGATTTGTAAATGGTTTACAACCCTTTCTCTTTCTATTTGATTTTTAAATGGTTCACAAAGCTTTCTCGTTCCAATCTATTTGCAAATGGTTTGCAAATAATTCCTTTAGGGTTTCATTTCTAAGTAATTTCTATTTATAAATAATCCATTTATAAATAAATTTCTATTTATAAGTATTCCATTTGTAAATAATTCCTTTTATAAAATCTCCTTTGATTGTTATAAATATTATCTCTTTTATAAAATCCTTTGATTTTATAAATAATCTATTTTCAATATTCATTTCGAAAATTCCCTTTTCACCATTCCGGTATGTTATGGTATTTAACACATCAAATCACGATGACTAATATCGTTCAAACACATATAATTGGCAACAGATTATATATCACATCATATATTACAATGTATGAAATCACGGTAAAATAAATGTTGAGGAATCCAGTTGGATTCCTCCAACCTGTCTCCCTGCATCCACAGACGTTATACAATATAAAATCAACATCACTTTCAATTCCATATGATATATTCTGTTAAACATAATCAATATAGAAATTCAACTAACTAACTAGCAGTTCAATCAAACAGTCAACACACGGTCAATCAGCCAATATTTAACAGTTCTAAAAATACAACATGAAATTATAAACTGTTCAGAGTTAGTGAGATTTACTCACATTACGCGCTAACCATTATATATAACGATTTGCGTTAGTTGATTCTGATCAGACAATTTGTTTCGCCATAAATTGTAGCAAGCTTGGATTCACTCCCAGTCAGCTCCATGGTGTAGCCACCGTCCATACGATCCCAACGGATCTTGTTTCGCGGAATTCTGATTAAGTATGGCAAAGTTACACACTTTTAAAGTTTGAATACATTTTAAATTAATTAAACTTAGTTATTTAAATCCGTCGGGCCTTACCCCTTTATGACTTGGCCCATCCATCCTTTGTAAAGCCCAAACCCGCCTGGTTCCTCCTTCTTCTACCTGATGCCATGACCTGATGTACATCCAAACACCATTGCCGCCCCCTTCTCTCCTCCACCATCCCTTCTACACTCCACCGATCAACAAACTAAAACCATCAGCTAAATCCTCGTCAAACTCTCCATCCAGTGGTACTAAGATTGCCAAACTCGCACCCTTATAAAAAAATGCGTTCGAACGATACCCCACGCGCAAGCAGTATAGGATCGGCACAAATTATTTCAAATAAATCCCCAAAAATTCCAAGCGATGCTACTCGACCTACTGGTTCTAAATACAAACTCGAAAGGATACAAAACTTCTCAAATCACACCCAATATCGAGCCGTAGAACAAGCTGAGAAAAAATCCAATCCTAGAAAAGACGTCGCACCGTTGAATGAGCATACCAGATTGAAGAGAAACCTATTCTGAACTCGTATACACTCATTTCAGGATTTAGATGTTTTAAATTGATTTTCTTTTGATTTGTTTTTGCTTTTCATTATTGCGTTTGGTTATTGTGTGGAAGAATTTGGGGTTCGGCCGATGTTATATGCTGATATGTGGTTGGTAACGTTTGTGGATGAGAAAGGAGGACGTGTGTTTTGCTTTGGTTCACACAATTTAGGATATTTTAGTTTATTTTATTTATTTTCTATTCGCCTTATGTCCTTAAAATTTCTTGCGAGCACATACGATATCCAAAAATCACCAAACCGGACATATAGCTAGAGTTCGACATTACGGTCCCAATGGGTTTCGTCGAATTCCGACTTCGTATGCTCACACAGCGTATTTTTAACTGTCAGAATACTGACTGTTTCTCACTCTAAAAATCCGTACGACCACATAGTGATTCTAAAAATCACGAAACTGAAAATCTAACAACTATTTGACATTGCGGATTCAACAAAATTAGTTTCGTCGAATTTCGACTTCGTTTGCAAAAGTGGCTATTTTTAAAGCTCTGAATGACCCATTTAAATATATAAATATATTTAAATATAATTACATTAAATATTTATAAATAAATATTAACGTCTATATTCACAGTGGAATATCATACAGCTCTATTGGGATTTATAACTTGATATTTCAAATCTGGGTCAACCCGATATTCGATTTATAATGAATTTCCTTTTTAAAATATAAATAATTCCTTTATAAATTATAAAGGAATTCCACAGCGACTTTTCTGAAATTTGATTTGGACGTGAATCAAAATCTACACGACGAAATCCCGATTTTTCTCTTCCACTAGAAAGATATACTCCACCAGCTCCACACGTTTCTTGTTTCAAAGAAATCCGGCTTAAAACAAATCCTGTACATTCAGTTGAAGTTCGAATTGCCAATTTACGAACTGCAGCACCATTTCGAGCTCGATTTTAATTATATTATAACTCCACGTTCAAACTGTCGTTTATATAATATATTCGTTATTCAAATTCAATTCCAAGCTGAATAAAATATCACAGATGATCTGGTTCACACCATATCATCATTTCAGCCAATTCTGGTTATTTCAGAATTAAATATATTATTTAATTTATTTTTTTAATTAAATATTCATCATTGTTTAATTCCACGACCATTTAATTCACAATATCACTATTTATATAATTAAATAAATTAATTATAATACCTCTGCAAATGCGGGTCATTACATTCTTCCCCACTTAAAATAATTTCGTCCTCGAAATTGCTAAGGTAGAGAACGACCCTATCGACTGGTTAGAACATATTTGTTCACTTCTCAACTTCAGTTTCAACTGAACCAATTTAATTTTAATTAAATTATCAATTAATTCTTATCAACGGAAATTTCCAAAAATACTGAAAATTTTCTAACTCCTTAACTTTTCGAAAAATTTCGCCAGCACCTCCTTTGTACTGGTCAATAGCTCAAACTCCAACTTGCCTCTCGGGGCCATCTCCAACCCAAAAGAAAATCAAACAGCTAAGCGGCTTGCAAATTCGGCTCATAAGTCCCATGCTTATATCAAATAGAAATATAAACTTGTACCTTTTGTCGGCATATCATTATATCCTTTCCACCTGTTATCAATTCAGCGGATACAAGGGTCATCCCAATCAAATTCCAATCTGCTTTTATCCACAACACAACCATTCACTTATATCCGAGCCAAATATCATTTCAACTCGAGTTTCTTCTCGATTCCCAACTCTTAACTTGATTATCACATTACACTTCAAATTTGAATCTCCCAATCCAATTTGTCTTGATATCATTCTAATTCAATCTCAGTTACCACTTTACTGGCTTTACTTTAATTCAATTTTTCTTTCACAAATTTCTGTTAAATTTGTTTTTAATTCAAACAGTCTTTCCCTGGGAGTTTTTAAACAGTTTACTCTTTTCAAAGATCAAATTTTCCTTTTGAAAATGTCACTGAGCCCTTAATTAATATTCCATTAGTTAAATCACTTCTCTATTTCTTTATCAATATTTGTTAACCAAATATTTTCAATAACCATATTGGCCTTTTATGTTATTTGGAAAACATTTCTGAATATCGCCTTCCTTTATTTTCTAAACTTTAGAAAATATATGCTATTTATAATTGGAAAATATTCCAATTACTTATCTCTTTTCCGATCTCGTTTATTTCTATACTTCGGAAATATTCTTTATTATATTTCCAAGCTTACACTTATTTGGGTTAAAACGGATGTTGTGTAAAACATCGTTACGACAACCCAAATACTATATTCAACTAACTCTTATTCAACATCGATCTTCAAGCCTGAAATCTTACTATTTATTTGTTAATAATGAAATCAATCAAGTTGGGGTATAACCACCTCTCAGACCTTGACTGAATAACATTTATGACGTCAAAACAGATATGACTACATACTCGAATAATCAATACCATACAACTACTTATTCACTTTTAAACACGTATACGCTTCCTCTTTCTATTCTTACTAGATTTTATTCTTAGTCTTCCTTTTTGAATTTACTATTCTATTCCTAAGTTTGTTTCCTTATCGACTTCTATATATATCGATACGTTGATTTCTAACTATCAAATTATCTTAAAAATATTCTAACTCCTTAAATTCCCGGAAAAATTCTCCATAACCTCCTTTGTACTAGGAGCATCGGGATATTTCAAATAGCCTCCCATGGCCCTCACCAATCCAAAAGAAAAAGAAAAAGCCAAGCAGCTAGCCGATACGGTGCATAAAATCTCATATATGAATTAAATACATACCTTTTCGTCGAGCATTCTATTTATATATCTTCTTACCTTATCCATACCTATCTCATGTATATTTATACCTGCCCAATCTATTTTAACTATACCTGATCGTTTTAACTTAATTTGTTAATTAATTTTTTAATTAACTCTTTAGTCTATTTCACTTTTATATTTGAACATGACATGTTCAAATATATTTTAACTTGCTTATTAACTAATTTGAATCCAAATTTCAAATTTAAGTTCTATATTCGATTTCGAATATCCATTTACAAATCCAATTCACCTTTCAAAGTTCAGCTTCAAATTCAAAACTCGATTAACTAATTCCTCTTCAACTTAGTTAATTCTATTCAAATTTTATATCACTTCTATTATTCAAATCTATATATCAAATTCTATATATCAAATTCTATTCAAATTCTATATATCAAATTCTATTCAAATTCTATATCACTTCTATTCAAATTCTATATATCAAATTCTATATATCAAATTCTATTCAAATTCTATATTGTAAATCCCATTTTGAAATTCAACACAACTTGTCTTTCCCAAAACAAATTAAAAACAGTATCTCTGGTAGTAATTCATCACTTACAACTCGAAAATGAATACTGATGATGCAGTTGTCATCATCGGAATCTATTTTCCAGCAATCGAAGTGAGTTCAATACTATAAAACCATTTCTAAACATTTCCACTTTGAAATTCATTTCAAAATATAATTCACACTGCTTGTAAAACAATTTAAAATCTCCCAACATCTTAAATTTTCCTTATTTTTAATCCAAATCCATTTACAAACACTTATCCAATTTTTCCAGAATTTTAATTCAATTTCTAGTTTAAATTTCAGATTTAACTCATCTGATTTCACGCATTTCACTTATATGAATTCTGATTGGTTATTTACATAACCATTTAACTTATAACCTTACTCGATTATAATCACAACCAATATATCCAATATATTATAATCATTCCAATATAAATCCTTTATATCAAAATATAATTTGGGTAAAATTATTTCATTTACCCTCTTTTCAAAACATACCATGACGGTCCATCGTATTCAAGTGTTTACCAACTCCTACCGATACAGTGGATCAAACTGATCGACCAGAACACATAAACGACTCAACTAATAGATATCCACAATATAAAACAAATTTTTATATCAATAACAAATACGTTCACTCGTATATATTCACTCAACTCAATCTAGGGTATTATGAACCCCATCTCTGCTGAGTCACGCCACAGAGCCAAAGTAATTCACTTAACTTAAGCTCTGATACCAACTGTAATGACCCAGAAATCCGATCCAATTTGAGCTGACCAAAAACACAAGTCCAACCCCAAATTAAACTAAAAATCAAGAAATTAATAGAAAGAAAACAGAGGGTGAGGAAAGATAAGATAGAAACTTAGAATAGAAGAAGAAGGAGAACACAACGTCAGAGTAACACGAATCTCACAGCGGAACGAATAACATATAATATATAATCTTATCTTTGAAATATAAATCAGTACTTGAATATACATATCATTTTCAAAGTACAACACTTACAACACAGCGGAAATAAACAATAGCTATATGATCCTGAAGCCTCCTGCTCCTAGCTCTTCCAGTATATCTGTAAATCCTGACTACTTGACTGCCCGTACAAAATTGGGCACCCAAGAGTTTAGGGAAAACAAAACAAAATAAACTCCGGGTCAGTCATGGGACTGGTATGAATAAAACTGTTTAAAATAGTTTGAACAAGTAAATGATATCTCATAAGACCACGTCGTATAATGGAACGGGTTTTTACCTTATGAGAATGCAAATTATCTTTATATCAAAAACCTTTTGATATTATAATAATGTCTATCGACCACAATATAATAATCATTTAGCAGAAACGCTTTCATCTCACGTTCTACATATATAGTATACAATCAAAACCACAAGCACATAATGGGTAATGGATTTCCAACTATGACAAGGTATGGAACCACCTTTCGCTAGTGTATCTCTAGAAAGGAATACACTGGGTTCAACAAGAACATCTTGCAACCCGGCCACACATGACCGACCACTCAATTCGCTTGAGTGTATCGAATGTATATCATCAATGGTTGGGATTAGCAATCATTTCCCGAATGGGACAGTATCGACAATAGATTTTTAGAAGTAAATGAAACTCTAGATCAGGTGATTATACACCCTACTTCGGAGCGACCGACTTAGCCATGCTGCCTGCCCGATTTCTGTCATTTACCGGATGTGAGGCTAGAAGCTACACTTTATCATCACACCAGATTCACTTTTAATGCCACATCGTCAAATCCATCAAATCACCGATTGACATCCTCAACCATACATTATGTATTAGCTAAAAGAAGTTTCCTTCTCCGCTTCCACTCTTGGTACGGTTGGAGAAATCAATATACGTGATCGTCTGGAAATACTCTGTCAGACATCCGTCCATACAAGTCATCCAGGAACAGGATGAACCAAAGGCACTATTCAGTACATCCATCTTAGGCACTGTTATCTAAGACTTATACAATAGCCCTTGCACTTTACTCCGTCTTCAATTATCTTTGGCATACATGATTCGCAACGCTTATGCCAATATAGAGTGGTTCTTTGGACAATAATCCAACTGGTCTCTCCATATTAACAACGTTAAAATGGTCAAAAACTTTGATAATCTGTGATTTAACCATCAAAGAAAAACAGGTGTGCAAACAACGATATTATTTCCAGATGGAAATTCTATCAGTCAATCATCAATTATATATATATATATATATATATATATATATATATATATATATATATATATATATATCTAAATGTATATATTCATATTTCCTTATTTTCTATGTTTAGAAAATATACGTTAACACTGAAAAACATTTCCATTTCTAATCCATATTTCCAATTTCAATATTTGATTACGTTTCCGATTCTATTTGGAAAATATTTCTAAATCTTCTTTACTTGGATTTAAACAGATGTTTAAACCAACATTGCGACGACAACTCAAACCACTATACTTATTTACTAAATTTACTTAACCACTTTCACTCTCAAACCTTAACCATTTCTAAATTAAAAACGAAGTCAATCAAGTTGGGGTATAGCTACCTCTCAGACCTTAACTGAACAACATTTCAAATCTCGAAATAGGGTAAGTTCATCTTCAACCCTTTAACACTTCCTTACGTAACTCTCGTTCGAATAAATCTCTATTCGATAACTCCTCCCTTCGAATAACTATATTTGATAATCTCTATTACGAATAACTAGATTCGAAAACCTTCTTCGAACAAACTAAATTCGATTAACTCTATTTATTTAACCCTAATCGACTAACTCTTTTTTTTACTTAACTCCTTTCGAATAACTAATATGATAACTCCTTTCGATTAAACTATAATCGATAACTCCTTTCGATTAAACTATAATCGATAACTCCTTTCGATTAAACTATAATCGATAACTCCTTTCGAATATTTCTTATTCGATTCACTCACTTCGAATATCTCTGATTCGATTATCTTACTTTGAATATCTCTGATTCGATTAACTCTTTTGATTTACTATAATCGATTAACCCTTTCGATTAACTCTAACTGATTATCTCTAACTGATTATCTCTAACCGATTTATTCTAACCGATTAACTCTTACTGATTATCTCTAACTGATTAACTCTAACCGATTTATTATAACCGATTAACTCTTACTGATTAACTCTAACCAATTAATTCTAACCGATTAACTCTTATTCAAATAACAAAGATTCGATTAACTCTATTCAACTAACTCGACTAGACTAACCCCTTTCAAATAACATATTCGATTTACTAACTTTTGAATACCATATTTGATTAACTCCCTTCGAATAAACTATTCATTTATAAAGATTTACTTTTAGTAACAGTTCTTCGCTTTACAAATGATTTCCTCTTTCGATTCCATTTGTAAATGGTTTACAAACATTTCTCTTTTTGATTGATTTGTAAATGGTTTACAACCCTTTCTCTTTCTATTTGATTTTTAAATGGTTCACAAACCTTTCTCGTTCTAATCTATTTGCAAATGGTTTGCAAATAATTCCTTTAGGGTTTCATTTCTAAGTAATTTCTATTTATAAATAATCCATTTATAAATAAATTTCTATTTATAAATATTCCATTTATAAATAATTCCTTTTATAAAATCTCCTTTGATTGTTATAAATATTATCTCTTTTATAAAATCCTTTGATTTTATAAATAATCTATTTTCAATATTCATTTAGAAAATTCCCTTTTCACCATTCCGGTATGTTATGGTATTTAACACATCAAATCACGATGACCAATATCGTTCAAACACATATAATCGGCAACAGATTATATATCACATCATATATTACAATGTATGAAATCACAGTAAAATAAATGTTGAGGAATCCAGTTGGATTCCTCCAACCTGTCTCCCTGCATCCACAGATGTTATACAATATAAAATCAACATCACTTTCAATTCCATATGATATATTCTGTTAAACAGAATCAATATAGAAATTCAACTAACTAACTAGCAGTTCAATCAAACAGTCAACACACGGTCAATCAGCCAATATTTAACAGTTCTAAAAATACAACATGAAATTATAAACTGTTCATAGTTAGTGAGATTTACTCACATTACGCGTTAACCGTTATATATAACGATTTGCGTTAGTTGATTCTGATCAGACAATTTGTTTCTCCATAAATTGTAGCAAGCTTGGATTCACTCCCAGTCAGCTCCATGGTGTAGCCACCGTCCATACGATCCCAATGGATCTTGTTTTGCGGAATTCTGATTAAGTATGGCGAAGTTACACACTTTTAAAGTTTGAATACATTTTAAATTAATTAAACTTAGTTATTTAAATCCGTCGGGCCTTACCCCTTTATGACTTGGCCCATCCATCCTTTGTAAAGCCCAAACCCGCCCGGTTCCTCCTTCTTCTACCTGATGCCGTGACCTGCTGTACATCCAAACACCATTGCTGCCCCTTCTTTCCTCCACCATCCCTTCTACACTCCACCGATCAACAAACTAAAACCATTAGCGAACTCCTCGTCAAACTCTCCATCCACTGGTACTAAGATTGCCAAACTCGCACCCTTATAAAAAAATGCGTTCGAACGATACCCCACGCGCAAGCAGTATAGGATCGGCACAAATTATTTCAAATAAATCCCCAAAAATTCCAAGCGATGCTACTCGACCTCCTGGTTCTAAATACAAACTCGAAAGGATTCAAAACTTCTCAAATCACACCCAATATCGAGCCCTAGAACTAGCTGAGAAAAAACCCAATCCCAGAAAAGACGTCGCACCCTTGAATGAGCATACCAGATTGAAGAGAAACCTATTCTGAACTCGTATACACTCATTTCAGGATTTAGATGTTTTAAATTGATTTTCTTTTGATTTGTTTTTGCTTTTCATTGTTGCATTTGGTTATTGTGTGGAAGAATTTGGGGTTCGGCCGACGTTATATGCTGATATGTGGTTGGTAACGTTTGTGGATGAGAAAGGAGGACGTGTGTTTTGCTTTGGTTCACACAATTTAGGATATTTTAGTTTATTTTATTTATTTTCTATTCGCCTTATGTCCTTAAAATTTCCTGCGAGCAAATATGATATCCAAAAATCACCAAACCGGACATATAGCTAGAGTTCGACATTACGGTCCCAACGGGTTTCGTCGAATTCCGACTTCGTATGCTCACACAACGTATTTTTAACTGTCAGAATACTGATTGTTTCTCACTCTAAAAATCCGTACGACCACATAGTGATTCTAAAAATCACGAAACTGAAAATCTAACAACTATTTGACATTGCGGATTCAACAAAATTAGTTTCGTCGAATTTCGACTTCGTTTGCAAAAGTGGCTATTTTTAAAGCTCTGAGTGACCCATTTAAATATATAAATATATTTAAATATAATTACATTAAATATTTATAAATAAATATTAACGTCTATATTCACAGTGGAATATCATACAGCTCTACTGGGATTTATAACTTGATATTTCAAATCTGGGTCAACCCGATATTCGATTTATAATGAATTTCCTTTTTAAAATATAAATAATTCCTTTATAAATTATAAAGGAATTCCACAACGACTTTTCTGAAATTTGATTTGGACATGAATCAAAATCTACACGACGAAATTCCAATTTTTCTCTTCCACTAGAAAGATATACTCCACCAGCTCCACACGTTTCTTGTTTCAAAGAAATCCGGCTTAAAACAAATCTTGTACATTCAGTTGAAGTTCGAATTGCCAATTTACGAACTGCAGCACCATTTCGAGCTCGATTTTAATTATATTATAACTCCACTTTCAAACTGTCGTTTATATAATATATTCGTTATTCAAATTCAATTCCAAGCTGAATTAAATATCACAGATGATCTGTTTCACACCATATCGTCATTTCAGCCAATTCTGGTTATTTCCGAATTAAATATATTATTTAATTTATTTTTTTAATTAAATATTCATCATTATTTAATTCCACGACCATTTAATTCACTATATCACTATTTATATAATTAAATAAATTAATTATAATACCTCTGCAAATGCGGGTCATTACATTCTTCCCCACTTAAAATAATTTCGTCCTCGAAATTGCTAAGGTAGAGAACGACCCTATCGACTGGTTAGAACATATTTGTTCACTTTTCAACTTCAGTTTCAACTGAACCAATTTAATTTTAATTAAATTATCAATTAATTCTTATCAACGGAAATTTCCAAAAATATTGAAAATTTTCTAACTCCTTAACTTTTCGAAAAATTTCGCCAGCACCTCCTTTGTACTGGTCAATAGCTCAAACTCCAACTTGCCTCTCGGGGCCATCTCCAACCCAAAAGAAAATCAAACAGCCAAGCGGCTTGCCAATTCGGCTCATAAATCTCATGCTTATATCAAATAGAAATATAAACTTGTACCTTTTGTCGGCATATCATTATATCCTTTCCACCTGTTATCAATTCAACAGATACAAGGGTCATCCCAATCAAATTCCAATCTGCTTTTATCCACAACACAACCATTCACTTATTTCCGAGCCAAATATCATTTCAACTCGAGTTTCTTCTCGATTCCCAACTCTTAACTTGATTATCACATTACACTTCAAATTTGAATCTCACAATCCAATTTGTCTTGATATCATTCTAATTCAATCTCAGTTACCACTTTACTGGCTTTACTTTAATTCAATTTTGCTTTCACAAATTTCTGTTAAATTTGTTTTTAATTCAAACAGTCTTTCCCTGGGAGTTTTTAAACAGTTTACTCTTTTCAAAGATCAAATTTTCCTTTTGAACATGTCACTGAGCCCTTAATTAATATTCCATTAGTTAAATCACTTCTCTATTTCTTTATCAATATTTGTTAACCAAATATTTTCAATAACCATATTGGCCTTTTATGTTATTTGGAAAACATTTCCGAATATCGCCTTCCTTTATTTTCTAAACTTTAGAAAATATATGCTATTTATAATTGGAAAATATTCCAATTACTTATCTCTTTTCCGATCTCGTTTATTTCTATACTTAGGAAATATTCTTTATTATATTTCCAAGCTTACACTTATTTGGGTTAAAACGGATGTTATGTAAAACATCATTACGACAACCCAAATACTATATTCAACTAACTCTTATTAAACATCGATCTTCGAGCCTGAAACCTTACTATTTATTTGTTAATAATGAAATCAATCAAGTTGGGGTATAACTACCTCTCAGACCTTGACTGAATAACATTTATGACGTCAAAACAGATATGACTACTTACTCGAATAATCAATACCATACAACTACTTATTCACTTTTAAACACGTATACGCTTCCTCTTTCTATTCTTACTAGATTTTATTCTTAGTCTTCCTTTTTGAATTTACTATTCTATTTCTAAGTTCGTTTCCTTATCGACTTCTATATATATCGATACGTTGATTTCTAACTATCAAATTATCTTAAAAATATTCTAACTCCTTAAATTCCCGGAAAAATTCGCCATAACCTCCTTTGTACTAGGAGCATCGGGATATTTCAAATAGCCTCCCATGGCCCTCACCAATCCAAAAGAAAAAGAAAAAGCCAAGCGGCTAGCCGATACGGCGCATAAAATCTCATATATGAATTAAATACATACCTTTTCGTCGAGCATTCTATTTATATACCTTCTTACCTTATCCATACCTATCTCATGTATATTTATACCTGCCCAATCTATTTTAACTATACCTGATCGTTTTAACTTAATTCGTTAATTAATTTGTTAATTAACTCTTTAGTCTATTTCACTTTTATATTTGAACATGACATGTTCAAATATACTTTAACTTGCTTATTAACTAATTTGAATCCAAATTTCAAATTTAAGTTCTATATTCGATTTCGAATATCCATTTACAAATCCAATTCACCTTTCAAAGTTCAACTTCAAATTCAAAACTCGATTAACTAATTCCTCTTCGACTTAGTTAATTCTATTCAAATTTTATATCACTTCTATTATTCAAATATATATATCAAATTCTATTATTCAAATTCTCTATATCAAATTCTATATCACTTCTATTCAAATTCTATATATCAAATTCTATATATAAAATTCTATTCAAATTCTATATTGTAAATCCCATTTTGAAATTCAACACAACATGTCTTTCCCAAAACAAATTCAAAACAGTATCTCTGGTAGTAATTCGTCACGTACAACTCGAAAATGAATACTGATGATTCACACTACTTGTAAAACAATTTAAAATCTCCCAACATCTTAAATTTTCCTTATTTTTAATCCAAATCCATTTACAAACACTTATCCAATTTTTCCAGAATTTTAATTCAATTTCAGGTTTAAATTTCAGATTTAACTCATCTGATTTCACGCATTTCACTTATATGAATTCTTATTGGTTATTTACATAACCATTTAACTTATAACCTTACTCGATTATAATCACAACCAATATATCCAATATATTATAATCATTCCAATATAAATCCTTTATATCAAAATATAATTTGGGTAAAATTATTTCATTTACCCTCTTTTCAAAACATACCATGACGGTCCATCGTATTCAAGTGTTTACCAACTCCTACCGATACAGTGGATCAAACTGATCGACCAGAACTCATAAACGACTCAACTAATAGATATCCACAATATAAAACAAATTTTTATATCAATAACAAATACGTTCACTCGTATATATTCACTCAACTCAATCTAGGTTATTATGAACCCCATCTCTACTGAGTCACACCACAGAGCCAAGGTAATTCATTTAACTTAAGCTCTGATACCAACTGTAATGACCCAGAAATCCGATCCAATTTGAGCTGACCAAAAACACAAGTCCAACCCCAAATTAAACTAAAAATCAGGAAATTAATAGATAGAAAACAGAGGGTGAGGAAAGATAAGATAGAAACTTAGAATAGAAGAAGAAGGAGAACACAACGTCAGAG
The DNA here is from genome assembly GCA_030737875.1 of Allium sativum. NCBI lineage: Eukaryota > Viridiplantae > Streptophyta > Magnoliopsida > Asparagales > Amaryllidaceae > Allium > Allium sativum. The sequence continues at coordinate 569,482,561 of CM060922.1, forward strand.
TAACACGAATCTCACAGCGGAACGAATAACATATAATATATAATTTTATCTTTGAAATATAAATCTGTACTTGAATATACATATCATTTTCAAAGTACAGCACTTACAACACAGCGGAAATAAACAATATCTATATGATCCTGAAGCCTCCTGCTCCTAGCTCTTCCAGTATATCTATAAATCCTGACTACTTGACTGCCCGTACAAAATTGGGCACCTAAGAGTTTAGGGAAAACAAAACAAAATAAACTCCGGGACCTAACGAAAAGCGAGAACCCCCTATCCTGTGACACATGCCCCAAGCACGCAACATGGACTGGTATGAGTAAAACAGTTTGAACAAGTAAACGATATCTCATAAGACCACGCCGTATAACGGAACAGTTTTTTCCCTTATGAGAATCCAAATTATCTTTATGTCAAAAACCTTTTGATATTATAATAATGTCTATTAACCACAATATAATAATCATCTAGCAGAAACGCTTTCATCTCACGTTCTACATATATAGTATACAATCAAATCCGCAAGCACGTACTGGGTAATGGATTTCCAACTATGACAAGGTATGGAACCACCTTTCGCTAGTGTATCTCTAGAAAGGAATACACTGGGTTCAACAAGAACATCTTGCAACCCGGCCACACATGACCGACCACTCATTTCGCTTGAGTGTATCGAATGTATATCACCAACGGTTGGTATCAGCAACCGTTTCCCGAATGGGACAGTATCGACAATAGATTTTTAGAAGTAAATGAAACTCTAGATCAGGTGATTATACACCCTACTTCGGAGCGACCGACTTAGCCATGCTGCCTGACCGATTTCTGTCATTTATCGGATGTGAGGCTAGAAGCTACGCTTTATCATCACACCAGATTCACTTTGAATGCCACATCGTCAAATCCATCAAATCACCGATTGACGTCCTCAACCATACATTATGTGTTAGCTAAATGAAGTTTCCTTCTTCGCTTCCACTCTTGGTACGGTTGGAGAAATCAATATACGTGATCGTCTGGAAATACTCTCTCAGACATCCGTCCATACAAGTCATCCAGGAACAGGATGAATCGAAGGCACTATTTAGTACATCCATCTTAGGCACTGTTATCTAAGACTTATACAATAGCCCTTGCACTTTACTCCGTCTTCAATTATCTTTGGCATACATGATTCGCAACACTTATGCCAATACAGAGTGGTTCTTTGGATAATAATCCAACCGGTCTCTCCATATTAACAATGTTAAAATGGTCAAAAACTTCGATAGTCTTGATTTAAGCATCAAAGAAAAACAGGTGTGCAAACAACGATATTATTTCCAGATGGAAATTCTATCAATCAATCATCAATTATATATATATATATATATATATATATATATCTAAATGTATATATTCATATTTCCTTATTTTCTATGTTTAGAAAATATACGTTAACTCTGAAAAACAATTCCATTTCTAATCCATATTTCCAATTTCAATATTTGATTACGTTTCTGATTCTATTTGGAAAACATTTCCAAATCTTCTTTACTTAGATTTAAACAGATGTTTAAACCAACATTGCGACGACAACTCAAACCACTATACTTATTTACTAAATTTACTTAACCACTTTCACTCTCGAACCTTAACCATTTCTGAATTAAAAACGAAGTCAATCAAGTTGGGGTATAGCTACCTCTCAGACCTTAACTGAATAACATTTCAAATCTCGAAATAGGGTAAGTTCATCTTCAACCCTTTAACACTTCCTTATGTAACTCTCGTTCGAATAAATCTCTATTCGATAACTCCTTCCTTCGAATAACTATATTTGATAATCTCTCTTACGAATCTAGATTCGAAAACCTTCTTCGAATAAACTAAATTCGATTAACTCCGTTTATTTAACCCTAATCGATTAACTCTTTTTTTACTTAACTCCTTTCGAATAACTAATTCGATAACTCCTTTCGATTAAACTATAATCGATAACTCCTTTCGATTAAACTATAATCGATAACTCCTTTCAATTAAACTATAATCGATAACTCCTTTCGAATATTTCTGATTCGATTCACTCACTTCGAATATCTCTGATTCGATTATCTTACTTTGAATATCTCTGATTCGATCAACTCTGTTTGATTATCTATGTTTGATTTACTCTAATCGATTAACCCTTTCGATTAACTCTAACTGATTATCTCTAACTGATTAACTCTAACCGATTTATTCTAACCGATTAACTCTTACTGATTATCTCTAACTGATTAACTCTATCTGATTTATTCTAACTTATTAACTCTTACTGATTAACTCTAACCAATTAATTCTAACCGATTATCTCTTATTCGAATAACAAAGATTCGATTAACTCTATTCAACTAACTCGACTCGACTAACCCCTTTCGAATAACATATTCGATTTACTAACTTTCGAATACCATATTCGATTAACTCCCTTCGAATAAACTATTCATTTATAAAGATTTACTTTTAGTAATGGTTCTTCACTTTACAAATGATTTCCTCTTTCGATTCCATTTGTAAATGGTTTACAAACATTTCTCTTTCTGATTGATTTGTAAATGGTTTACAAACCTTTCTCTTTCTATTTGATTTTTACATGGTTTACAAACCTTTCTCGTTCTAATCTATTTGCAAATGGTTTGCAAATAATTCCTTTAGGGTTTCATTTCTAAGTATTTTATATTTATAAATAATCCATTTATAAATAAATTTCTATTTATAAATATTCCATTTATAAATAATTCCTTTTATAAAATCTCCTTTGATTGTTATAAATATTATCTCTTTTATAAAATCCTTTGATTTTATAAATAATCTATTTTCAATATTCATTTCGAAAATTCCCTTTCCACCATTCCGGTATGTTATGGTATTTAACACATCAAATCACGTGACCAATATCGTTCAAACACATGTAATCGACAACAGATTATATATCACATCATATATTACAATATATGAAATCACAATAAAATAAATGTTGAGGAATCAAGTTGGATTCCTCCAACCTGTCTCCCTGCATCCACAGATGTTATACAATATAAAATCAACATCACTTTCAATTCCATATGATATATTATGTTAAACAGAATCAATATAGAAATTCAACTAACTGACTAGCAGTTCAATCAAACAGTCAACACACAATCAATCATCCAATATTTAACAGTTCTAAAAATACAACATGAAATTATAAACTGTTCAGATTTAGTGAGATTTACTCACATTACGCATTAACCGTTATATATAACGATTTGTGTTAGTTGATTCTGATCAGACAATTTGTTTCGCCATAAATTGTAGCAATCTTGGATTCACTCCCAGTCAGCTCCATGGTGTAGCCACCGTCCATACGATCCCAACGGAACATGTTTCGCGAAATTCTGATTCTGTATGGCGAAGTTACACACTTTTAAAGTTTGAATACATTTTAAATTAATTAAACATAGTGATTTAAATCCGTCGGGCCTTACCCCTTTATGACTTGGCCCATCCACCCTTTATAAAGCCCAAACCCGCCCGGTTCCTCCTTCTTCTACCTGATGTCGTGACCTGCTGTACATCCAAACACCATTGCCGCCCCTTCTCTCCTCCACCATCCCTTCTACACTCCACCGATCATCAAACTAAAACCATCAGCGAACTCCTCGTCAAACTCTCCATCCACTGGTACTAAGATTGCCAAACTCGCACCCTTATAAAAAAATGCGTTCGAACGATACCCCACGCGCAAGTAGTACAGGATCGGCACAAATTATTTCAAATAAATCCCCAAAAATTCCAAGTGATGCTACTCGACCTCCTGGTTCTAAATACAAACTCTAAAGGATTCAAAACTTCTCAAATCGCACCCAATATCGAGCCCTAGAACTCGCTGAGAAAAAACCCAATCCTAGAAAAGACGTCGCACCCTTGAATGAGCATACCAGATTGAAGAGAAACCTATTCTGAACTCCTATACACTCATTTCAGGATTTAGATTTTTAAATTGATTTTCTTTTGATTTGTTTTTGCTTTTCATTGTTGCGTTTGGTTATTGTGTGGAAGAATTTGGGGTTCGGCCGATGCTATATGTTGATATGTGGTTGGTAACGTTTGTGGATGAGATAGGAGGACGTGTGTTTTGCTTTGGTTCACACAATTATGGATATTTTAGTTTATTTTATTTATTTTCTATTCGCCTTATGTCCTTAAAATTTCCTGCGAGCACATACGATATCCAAAAATACCAAACCGGACATGTAGCTAGAGTTCGACATTACGGTCCCAACGAAACTGGTTTCGTCGAATTCCGACTTCGTATGCTCACACAGCGTATTTTTAACTATCAGAATACTGACAGTTTCTCACTCTAAAAATCCGTAAGACCACATAGTGACTCTAAAAATCACGAAACTGGAAATCTAACAACTATTTTACATTGCAGATCCAACAAAATTAGTTTCGTTGAATTCCGACTTCATTTGCAAAAGTGGCTATTTTTAAAGCTCTGAATGACCCATTTAGATATATAAATATATTTAAATATAATTACATTAAATATTTATAAATAAATATTAACGTCTATATTCACAGTGGAATATCATACAGCTCTACTGGGATTTATAACTTGATATTTCAAATCTGGGTCAACCCGATATTCGATTTATAATGAATTTCCTTTTTAAAATACAAATAATTCCTTTATAAATTATAAAGGAATTCCACAGCGACTTTTCTAAAATTTGATTTGGATGTGAACCGAAATCTACACGATGAAATCCCGATTTTTCTCTTCCACTAGAAAGATATACTCCACCAGCTCCACACGTTTCTTGTTTCACAGAAATCCGGCTTAAAACGAATCTTGTACATTCAGTTGAAGTTCGAATTGCCAATTTACGAACTACGATGCCATTTCGAGCTCAATTTTAATTATATTATAACTCTATGTTCAAACTGTCGTTTGTATAATATATTCGTTATTCAAATTCAATTCCAAGCTGAATTAAATATCACAGATGATCCGGTTCACACCATATCGTCATTTCAGCCAAATCTGATTATTTCAGAATTAAATATATTATTTAATTTATTTTTTTAATTAAATATTCATCATTATTTAATTCCACGACCATTTAATTCAATGTATCACTATTTATATAATTAAATAAATAAATTATAATACCTTTGCAAATGCAGGTCATTACAATTTGATAAGAATTTAAGAATGGAGTTAAGGAAATTAGAAACTAACCTGGGACTGGTCAAGTTGAACGGCTTTCTAAGTATTGATCTGATGTTGGTTTCGGCCCTCGGGGTTGATACTTGGGGATTTGTTCTCTTACTGGTTTACGGTTAGGGAAGGATGGACAATGATGCATGGATAAGATATTGAAATGTTTTCCAATGTTAATAACGTATATTTTTGAAATACGAGAAATAAGGAGTTGTGAATATATGGAAACGTTTTCCAAGAACCCATGAGAGGCTAAGCGAGTTGGGAAAATATTTGGGTAAAGATATGTAAGGAAAATTTAGAGATGAAATGGTTATTGATAAATCTATTCAAAGGGACTTAGTATTGATTGATGATTGATCGGTATGATTTCCATTTTGGAATACGACCGTTGTTTGTTTATTTGTTTTCCTTTGATAGTTAAATAAACGGTTATCAAAGTTTTTGATCATTTTTCCGTTGTCAATACGGAGAGACCGGGATCAGGTTTATTATCTGAAACCACTCCATATGGCATTAGCGTTGCGAATCAAATATGACTTAATACGGAGAGTATGCAAGGACTGTTCTGGGAATGCTAGGTAGAAATTGCCTAAGATGGATTTATAGAATAGTGCCTTCGGTTTGTCCAGACCCAGGACAACTTGAATGGACAAATTTCTGATAGAGTATATCTAATAGATCGCGTAAGTTGATCTCTTCAAACGTATTCATGTTTGGTTACGAAGAAATTCATTTCTCTTAGCTTTATACCCATGGTATTTTTTGGGAAATCAATTTGTGATTTGGCGAGTATAACGATGTGGCATTCCAAGTAAATGAAAATGTGATCTGTCAAAGATACGTTATGACCTCAAGCCCCATCAACCGGGAAACGACAAAAATCAGGAAGGCAGCATGGCTAAGTGGGTCGCACCCAATTAGGATATATTGTCACCATCTAGAGAATATTCATATTTGTTACTTCTTTCATTTCTGTATCTCCCGGGAACATTTTTGTTGGTATGCCAACCGTAAGGTGACAATATATTCGGAACATTCAAGCGAAAAGAATGGTTGGTCATGTGTGGCTGAGTTATAAGATGCTCTTATTGAACTCCAGTGTATCCCTTCTAGAGTATACTAATCGAAAGGTGGTTCCATACCTTGTCATAGTTGGAAACCCATTACCCAATATGAGCCCGTGGTTTTAATTGTATACTATATATGTAGAATGTGAGATGTAAGCATTCTGCTAGATTTTCTATTCACTTCTATTAGACACTATTATAATATCAGAAAAATATTTTTTAAAGGAATGTTTTGGATTATCGTAAGGTAAAAGCCATCTGTTTTCTGTGTGGATCAGTCTTACGATTATCCTTTTGTTTGAAAAGGTTTTTGAAAAGTTAAACCAAAGTGATTGGAGTTACTCACACAAGTCACATGACAAACCCAGAGTTTATTTTGTTTTGTTTTACCCTAAACTCTTGGATGCCCAAATTTGTACGGGCAGTCAAGTAGTCGGGATTTTTCTTATATCCTTGGATGAGCTTGGAGCGGGAGGCTTCAACATTAATTGTAGATAGAGTTTATTTTCGTTGTGGTATATATGTTATGTACTCTGATGATGATGATGACAGATGTAAGTAAAAATACAGTTTTGTATTTTAATGTTATGTTATAATATATTTCATTCGTTCCGCTGTGAGATTCGTGTTTATTCTAATTCTATTGTGTTGTGATATTCTTCTTCTTCTTCTATTCTAACTTTCTTTCTATTTCTCATCCTCTAACTTATTTCGATTAATGGTCCAGTATTTACGATACTTGAACAGTCAGTATGGTGGTTTATATTGATTTTCAGGGTCGAAAATCCATGTTCGTTATAGTGGTATCAGAGCTGAAGGTTAAATGATTAACTTGGCTCTGTGGCATAACTCAATAGAGATGGGGTTAGTAATACCATAGATTGATTTTGAGTGTATATATATGAGTGAACTTATTTGTAAATTTGTACAAAAATGGTTTTATACTCTGGGGATCTATTGATTGAGTGGCTTATAAATTTTGGTCGACGGTGGGGCACTACAATGCCGATAGGGGTTTCTAAATGCTTGAATACGATGAACCGACACAATATGTTTTGAAAAGAAGGGTAAATGAAATAATTTCACTGAAGTTATATTTCAATATAAAGAAGTATATATAATGGAATTATTATAATATGGATATATTTCTTGTTATTATAATCAAGTCAGATTATAATTAAGATGGTTATAAATAACCAATCAGAATTCGTATAAATACAATATATTAAATCATATGGATTAAATCTAAATTTAAAACAGATTGGGATTCAAAATCCAGAGAACTTCAAAGGTGTTTGTAAATGAATTTTAGGAGATTTTAAATTGTTTTACAAGCATTGTGAATGATATTTTGAAATAATTCAAAAAGGAAATGCTTAAGGAGGAGTTTTGAAAGTGATATAGTATTGAACCCATTTAGATCGCTAGAAAATAATTCTGATGACGACGACTGCATCATCAGTGTTCCTTTTCAAGTCTCTAAGTGACGGATTACTGCCAAGGATTTTGTTTTTGAATTGTTTTGAGGAAACAAGTTGTTTAAAAACTCAAATGTTTTGAATTGCTATTGTTATGCATTAATATATATGATTTCAAACTGGTTTGAAATAAAACCCAGGAATTTGAATTCCTAAATTTAAATTTAAAATATGAAGTTAAATAAATTGAAATGGTAAATGTGAATAAACAAATTTGAAATTAATTTAAACTAAGTTAATAAAATTTGGATTTGTTTAAAGATAATCTAGAATGTAATTGTATTGATAAGTAAGAATTTGGAATTGAGATTGGAACTGGAGTTTGGAATGGACTTTGGCTTGGTATAAATGAATGATTGAATTTGAAGATAACTGGATTTGAGATCAATTGGAAATGTTTGGGTATATGCTGCCTGAATAGCAAATGGCAGAGATATATTTGAATTCCCGAAAAAAGGTATAAGTTTATTTTATATTGGGTATGAGATTTTTATGAGCCAGTTTGGTTGTTTGATTTTCTTTTTGGTTGAAGAAGGCCTAGAGAGGCGAGTTGTAGTACTACTAATTGAGCCGTACAAAGGAGGGACTAGCGATTTTTTTTTTGGAATCTAAGATGTTAGAAAATTTTTAGAATTTTTGAAATTTTCGTTAATAAGAATAAATTAATATTTTAATTAATTGATTCGGTTAAAACTAAAATTAAAAAGTAAAAAAAGGATTTTTAATCCGGATAATACGGTTTGTAGCATTTTCTGGCTTAGTAATTTCGGGGCGAAATTCTTTTAGATGGGAAGGAATGTAACATCCTAGATTTCATCGGTTTAATAATTAATTAATTTAATTATTTTAATATATTGATTCAGCCATTTAAATGGTTTGAATTTAAATAATTTTAATTATTTAATTAATTTAAATAATGGAATAATAATATGCTTTATTTCCGAGATAGTCGGATTAGCAATATTATGTGAATTGGACAATATAAGAATATTTAATTGAGTTTGTATTCGAGTGATAATAACGAATATATTAATTAAACGACGATTGAATGTAATAATTATAATATAATTATAAACGAGCCCGTAACGTCGCGGTATTTCGTAATATTGAGTTTTGAACTTCAATTGAATATACCGGATACATTTTAAGTCGGATTTCTTTGAAACAAGAAACGTTCGAATTTGTTGAATTATAATTTTCTAATGGAAGTGGAAAATCGAGATTTCGTCTTTTATATTGCAATTTATGTCCAAATAAAATTTTCAAATAGTCGCTATGAAATCCTTTATGAAGCATAACGATTTATTTAATACAATTAAATATTGGTTTTGAATTCGTGTAAGATTTTCAAGATTTTTTTTATTTAATTTGTATAATTTTTCTATAATTTTATTTCAGAAAATAACCTATTTTTTATTTAACGTATTTTGCACCCTATGTCAGCACTTTTGAAATTTCACAAAATAAGCCAACTTGTCTATTTTATTATAATTTTGGGATCGTGGCACATTGCTCGCCACAATGGAAATTTTATTTTTGATGATAGTGGTCCAATTGTGAATGAAGCCTTATATAACAAATGCCAAAACCATTTTAAAACTTAAACAAACGTATATATATATCCATTTCTTCATATACATGCATACCCATTGTTTCACATGACAATAAGCATATTGGTACTGAATAGTATTTATTGAAGCAAATACTCAAATACACTCGGTTAAATACCATCATCATTCTCCAGCTATCTACACTTCATTGTTAAGTTATTAATTAATTCGAATAATCAGTTTTATAATTTGAATGGCTTCCATTTGAAATACAAGATTCGAACCATTATGTTATAAGAACACATGAAGTATGAGTTTGTTTAAAGTGCTTAATGTCATCTTAAATTAAGAATGATTATCGAGTATCAAATTGCTACAGCTGGTATAATTTATAATAAGTCCATCTGGTATTATTGAGTATGTGCTCATATATATATATATATATATATATATATATATATATGCCATTTGCGTGGCACTCAAGTATCGTACTGCCCCAACCCTAAAAACTGCAGACCCTAAAATATCCTAATATTAATACTAACGTCACCGTGAATGCTTCACGCCGAAGGAAGCAATATTGTATTTTCAAATCACCATCACGCAGTGTATTTTCAAATCGAAGACCCATTAGATAGAATCACGCAGCTACCCTAAGAAGCTATGAAGACATTGATCTAATCTTCTCATGGTCTATAAATATCGAGCATCCTTGTTCATTTTCGTTTTACTTCAGAAATGGAAAAAGAAAAAATGGCTTCAGGAATTCAATTCAATTCAATTCTTCGCTAAAAATTTCCAAACTACCTTCGATGATCACCACGGGGCAAGAGCATTAATCTCATATGAGTTTTGATTGCTGCCACCATGATTGTTGATGTTCCAAAGTTTACACAGCAGCTTGGTTCGTGTTCATGGAGGGTCGGGACGGTTTCAAGTGAAGGCGGAGCGCTGCAATGGGTTTCTCCATCACTGGGAGCGCTGGTTGCCGGAGCACAGTCATCTTTGATCGCAAACGTGAAGGAGCAACACTATTACAGTTGCCTTAAGGTTTCAGGTCAAGCGTAGGGGTGTGCTTCAAGTGGAGGAGGAGAGGAACTTCATGGTCTTACTGTGTAGCGCGGGACGGGTATTTTACGGAAGTGTCTTGAAAATATATATATACAATAATAATAAAAGAAAGAGAGCGCGGTTACATACAAAATAGCATAGGAAAGGGGAATGAGTTTGGGGTAAATGGGCAGTGGAAGACGTGGAAAAACGTGCAGGCTAGAGGAGTTAATGTTCCGCAAAGAACGTGGTATTTTTGGGGAAATGATAAGAAGAATGGGAAGAAAAAGAAAACAGTCGGCTATAGGAAGAACAGAAGGAGCAGCGGGTTGATGAAATTTTGGAGGAAGAAGGCTTTGTGTACGGGTCGGGTATTAAGAGTTACGAATGGTCAAGAGTGATTTGGGCCGTGTTAAGAAAAACATGAATCCCATTCAAGTAGTAAGGAATTTAAACGTAAGGTCATTACTTTATTTCTAATTATATTTGTATATTAAGTTAAATGGCTACGGACGTTTAAATTTTTTAGGGTAGAATAGAAGTGGGGACGGAGTTTGATGGTGTTCACGGTGAAGAGTTTCGGTGATCAAGAAATGTGTGTGTTTGCATGGACCGGTGCACAGTCGTTGGGTGTAGGAGTTGAACGGAGCATAAAGTTTTGAAAATAGTTTGGTGTTGCGTTGGATATCCGGGCAATCCTGACAGACATTTGGAGAAGAAGAATTTCGTGGGTTTGTATAGTAAGCAGTATGGGCCGACAATATTTAGTGAGCCCAATTATCAAGTTATTTAAATTAAACATGTCTCACTCATATGTTATTGAAATTCAACGAAATAAGATCCTCTGGGATCGTATGGATGCAGGCTACATACTAGAATTGGCCTAGAGAGATTTGGAGATCGTTCCAATTTATGGCAGAATTAAACACCTGATTTAACCAATCAACCAAAAATCGTTATTTAACGATTAACGACCATGGTGAGTAAACTCACTAACTTTGTACTGTTTTATAATTTTTTAAACATTATTTAATATTGATAAAAATGATTGAATGCTGTGTGTGATGGATGTATGGATGATTTGTTGATTAATTGGTTGAAATTTTAGATACCGTTATATATGTAAACCGTTAGTTAAATATTGATTCCATTTATTTTAATATTTCATATTGATATGAAATCAGTATTATTATGTTGAATAACCTCTATGTATGCAGGAAAACATGTTGGAGGGATCCAACTGGATTCCTCAACAGTTATATTATTGTTTTTCATATATTGCAGTATATGATATGACTAATAATCGGTGATTGATTATTGTGTGATTTTGGGATGTTGAATAACATTGACCTGAAATAATCGGTATTTAAATACCACAAATTTTATTGGAAAATAATTCGAGATTTAAAAAGAAAAAAAATCTATTTTTAAAATAGAAGTTGAATTTCGAATAAACTAGAATATAACACTACAAGAAAACATATATATGGTTACATTCTTTGGTTGTGTTTGATATGTAAATGCAACCAGTGTGGTTTTAATTTTTTTTTTTTTTGGGGTTCTGGTTACATTTATTTAACAACTGATTTAAATATTTGTTACATTTACCGCTTTCCTCCCACTACGTTTCGTTTCCCTCTTCTATTTCATTTTTTTTTGCCTGAACTCTTTCCGCCTAAACATGAAATTTCTTTTCCCTCGTTTTCCCTAAAATACTTTCCTCCTTTACAGTCTTCCTCGTTTCAACGTTTGATTTCCCTCTTCTCCTTCAATCCACAAACCCACGTTCCGTCTTCTACTTCTACCAATAAATCTCCCCATTCCCTTATTCTCCCTAGATCGACAAATTCACATAGGTATCAAGTCAGATTTTCGAAAGAAACTTTGATTTAAGATAACAATTTTCTTTATTTTATATGGATATATCTTGCGTAGTGTTGTGGGTTGCGGTTGTTTCTTGGATTTGTCTTGTTGTGGTTGTCGCTGTAGCAGTCAGTGTGTTTTTGTGGTGTTTGATGGCATGTTGGCATGGGTTGTTTTCATAAACTACTGCCTCTTTCAGGCGATGACATTGAAAATCACTATTGGCATTTTCTTTTTATCTACCATATGCTGACATTGAAAATCTCATTATATGGGTACTGTTTTTTAGAAATAAACTGCCTGACCACTTAGGCTGCCAATTTCTTTTTGTCAAACACAAAAATTTAGTTTATTTTTACTTTTTGAATTCTTTCACAAAAATGTAATGTTTTAGTTTATAATCTTTGATTAACAAATAGATCTGCCTTATTAAAAGATGATTTGAATATGTGAAAATAGAAATTAACCAGAATTTGTCACAAGCAAACATACGTAAGTGATACCTTATAGCAGTACAAATTCTCAACTAGGTTACTTTGTAGTAAACTTTGTTATAATTGATAAACTAAAAGTTTCACATTGTAGTAAATTTGTTTTGTTTCGCATGTTATATATACTTATAAAAGTAAGCATAAAATTAAAAAATAGAAGATGTAAAAGGACAAAAAGTTGTTGAAATTAGTTGTTGATCACTTAAAGCTTGAGAAAGTATAATTGCAGATGTTATGTTGACATTACACGTACAAAAATAAACTGCTATATAAGCACTTTTTTTTGCATGAGATTATTTTAATGATTTGTAAAAGGCAAAAACTTAATATAATATATATTATTTTCTTCCTCAGAAGAAAATTGTTGCTTGAGTGAATTTGTAACCTTGTTAAGAACCAATAAACTTTCAATCATAATGGTAAATCTTGCTAAGTTGTCAGGTAGCTGAAAGGCAAATAAAATATCAGCTGGAATAAAGGTAATAGGTCCTAAATGTCTTAACGATAAAATGTTCTTAATGATATAATTGCTATGTTAATATATTGAACACAACTATTCCCTTGGCTTTCATATATTAAATTCTTAATGATATAATGTTGAATGTCGCACCTTAAGGCCTGGTACATAACATAAAAAGGCTTTGGGTGATTGTGAATGATAACGTGCGCCATGTCCAACAACTGCATAAGGGAGGGGTGAGCAATATTCGGTTCAAACCGAATTAACCGACCAAACCGGTTCATTTCGATCGGTTCGGTTCGGTTTCAAAACTTAATTGGTTTGAATTCGGTTTGGAAAATATATATTTTTGGTTATCGGTTTAACCGAATTAACCGAACTTGTAATTTATTATCCAATTTTATGATATTGTAGTACTTTAAATAATTAGTTTAGTTATATAATAAAAAAACATTTATGGCAAATAGATATTATCTTATCATAAACATAAAATTTACTATATAAACTTTTTCCAAACATAAATTTATGGTTTACTTTGAGTGATTGCATCATTTAAATTATAATACATCCTTCAAGTTCGGTTAAATCGGTTACCGACCGAATTAACTGAAATTAATTCGGTTCGGTTTGGTTTGGAAAATTTTCGGTTTCAATTCGGTTTGTATTTTTTTACGTCGAAACCAACTGAACCGACTGAACGCTTGCCCCTAGCATAAGGAGATCTTATTGTTAATCGTGAAAAATAAAAATTGTTCAATGGGAAAAATTGAATTTAGAATTATTTTAAACTACTTTGAAGATGCACACCTCCAAAATTAAACTCATTGATGCTGCATTACCTAAGCTTAGCTGCCTCATTGACTACCTGTAGAATAACTCAAAGAAAAAAGCATTTAATTCATTACACTATTTTATCTCTGAAGGACAATAAATCGAAGAATATGATCTGCAAATTAGGATTTAGACTACTGCCTAATATTAAAATAACAATTTTTAAAATGTAATGTTGTTTTGAATTGCTTGGCACTATAAGAAGCTCTTTGTAGTTCAATGGCTCAGTTTTCAGCTATTGAGTTTATAACTTAGTGTAGAGCACTGAGTTGAAATTCAATTGCTCTGGTCTGAGTTTCAACTCAGTGCACATCACTAAGCACACTGCTACGAACGAAGTTCAAACTAAGTATTAGGATCCCAGCCATAGCACTATGCTGACAACTCAATGCGACGCACTGTGTTCAAGCACTGACTTTCAACTCGGTGCATTTGCCGAGATCAACTCCGTGCAGTTTGAATGCGTTTTAGGAGAATAAAAAACTGACTATTAGCTAAGGTTTTACGTTAATGATGATATTTTATTTTTATTGCTTAAACGATGATATTTTAAAATCTATGTCGAAGATAGAAACCAAAACATTAACTCAATGGAAAAGTGTATATTTTATTCATGATAAGTTAGTAAAAACGAGATTGATTCCCCAAGCAATATTTATTTGATGTTGTGCCTTCATAAAATTATTTCCACTTATAGCTTCTTTATTATCATTTGAATGTATGGTTACTTCATAAAAGTGGGACCGTTTGTCCTATATGTAAACCGTAACATTTCCACTTGTTCCTTCATTATCATTTGGATGTATAGAAATAGGGTCGGCCCAACTAAGTTTGTTGCCCAAGACGAACAACTACTTTTTCCATTTTTGATGCCAAGTTTTTTGTTTTTTACAAAACAGATCGAGCTAAGTCAGACCTGAAATGAATATGCAAAATAATAAGGTCTAATTCAAAAGGAAGATCATGTTATCTTACTTTTTGTTTCAATAATCAAGTCAGCCTTCATATGCAGATTTATAAAACTTAGGTGAGTATTATTTCGTTGATTTAAATATCTCTTTCCTGCTATACTTAGCAAAAACATATTTGCAACCCCTACCCCCTACTACTCAGTGGTAACCTAGAGCCGCTGGTTGATTGCAGCAAGTGTTGTTGCATTGCAACAACCTTCTATTGCATTGAAACATTAAACTCACATTTTTACTGTAGTTGCAAATTGAAGTTGAACAAATGAAGACTACTCCTGTTGTCCTGCAAAATGAAATCCTTCTCCAGCTTCTAAAAATTGAAGTTCTGCTCCTCAATTTTTAATCACCCTCCTGCAATATTTAATCACTCTCCTTGGTACGCACATAAACCGCATCATCCAAATTGCAAATCACTGGCACTGTAGCACAAAATAAACCAATAAACTCATAGTCACAATTATCAAGGCCAGAAATCAAAATTGAAATTACAAATTGAAAGTTTCGCCATTCCAGCTCGCACCCGTCTGCTTCCAAGAATCCAAGGTCGTCGGTCGCCCTTTGCTGAGCGGGTATCGCCTCTAGTCAAGCTGAAATCGCGGTTGCCGAAGTGAAGTCATGTTGCCCTTTGCAATTTATGATTTTTTGTTGCCCTTGGCGCGTAAGATTCCCTAGACAAATGTCTTGTTTGTCTTGGGCACGGGCCGGGCCTAAATTGGAAACCAAAACCTTTCCACTTGTGCCTTCATAAAAACGGGACTGTTTGTCCTACATGACGAAGGAATGGAAGCTATTCGTTTCATATCTTTAAATTTTGAGTTAACTTTGAAATAAATTTTCATTCATGCAACTAATGAGCCCTCACTTTAATTCTTACCATACATACAACTGACAAATAAAGAAGCATAACATGTTCTTAACAATGATGCAGTCGGCACTGATGTTATAGTCACATCACTGGGGAAATTGATTGTGAAGGCATGATTACTGGATACAGACTATAAGAGTATCAACGGTTTTTTACATTATGGATGGATTCCTATGTACTATGCTAAGGTATGTTCTCTATGATTATACTTTATTTTCTTTATTGGTTTTGTTGTTTTAAGTTGTTGATTGTCGAATTCGTCGCTGGATCTCTTTAAACACAAATCTCCGAGGCACGACGTGGTGATCTCTATCCTAAAACAGTATTTGCCCTCTTAATTCTGTGCAAGAGTAATGGAAAATCTGTTCGAAGATACAACAGAGAAGATATCGAATATCTTTTAATCGGCGTGTTTGCACAGACACGGTGATTCACTTTCTTGGATTTGATCACTGTAGTGACAAGATGTAAGAGGTATAGCCTGTTGAACTATAACTCGTATAATTCACTCAAGAATTTGGCAGAGTCTTAAGTTATTTTAATGGCAAGAAAGAAGAAAAGGAAGGAGAAGAAGAGGAATTCAAGTTGTAGAAAACTGAATTTGGTGCAGCCTATTTGTAATAAAGGAAGAGAAGCAACCGATTTCCGACGGTTATGGTTGTTTGAATTCAAACAGTCGTACCCATTGATTTGCAATAGTCCAGAAACATTGCGATTTCAAATGAACAGACACGGTCATTTGTTTGCAACGGTTCAGAAGTGTTGCGAATTTTGAATGATGAATGGATGTGTCCATTCAACAGCAACATCTCCGAAGCGTTATAAATTTGAAAGCTACGCGCGCAAAATTCAACGGATCTGCGCAAGCCCATTAGCATTTCTAGGCCCATCTGATCACGAGACCCCAAAAACCCTAAGGCCCAAGGCCCATCTTTTGACATTTTAAATATTAATGTCCATGAACATGCTCTTGCATCATGCCATTGTCTCTTCTCTTTCCATCTCCCCTTTCCCTTTGATATCATATGTGTTGTATTTACATATATAGTGGCAAACACACTTACATTTCATGATATGGGACATATCAAACTTCCCTTTTTGTGCTTTCCTTCTTCCCCTTTATTTTAAATTTCCTCCAACAATCCTCCACCAAATTTTAATTAAATTCCTCTTGTCATTTATATGTAGGAAAATTTGTGCGTAAGTATAGATGTCTTACAGACTTGAATCTATACGTAGTGAAAACCCATCAAAGTATATCAGGATGGAGTGGTTGACTAAGAATTGAACCATCGATTCTATATATCTTGTCGGATGTGATTATCACACACTCATTTTCATTTTATCCAGATAGTTTGTATGCTTGACCCGTGGATTGGCCTTGGGTCAGTATCTTCTTTCATGAAATGCCCTAAGAGATCAAGCTAAAATCTCACAGAAGGCGGCATCACCTTCGTTGCATTCATATAGGTAAGTTTATCAGAAGTGCCTTACAACACACACCTCAACAGTATATCTGTTATAAACCATTAAGTTCTAAGTAGAACATCCTCTCTTTGTCATTATAAGTACCAAGCACTTTTCCTTGGAATGTATGATAATACTTAGTTTTTCAGACTAAATATTATAGTGCTTCCAACCGTAAACATATAAAGTACTTTTTCACTTTGAACTCAAGATAACAAATTTCTTTATTATGTTGAGTTGAGTTTCTTTCATTGGCGATTGTATTATATAGGCTTTATCCCTATTCCCTGTGATGTTTTTATCACTAAGTTCCTTGCAAGGCCTTTAGTAAATGGGTCTGCCAAATTCTGGCTAGATCTCACAAAATCTATGGTAATTACCCCTTCGGTGAGCATCTGCCTAAGCAAACTGTGCCTTAGACCAATATGTCTAGATTTACCATTATAAACTTGGTTGTATGCCTGTGATAATGTAGATTGACTATCAGTGTAACCTCATCAAGGGAGCTACCCATATCGAAGGCATCAGTAGTAATCCATTCGATGTGAAGATTACCGATCTTGCACCATCTTCATTTCCTTTGACTTTTAATCATCGTTCAATTATTTGAAATGAGATTTAACTCAGTCTTTTCAAATAATTTTTGAATATATATATATATATAATTCAAATCATTTCTTTTCTTGGTCAAATTCAATTCAATTCTATAGACTAATGTCAAATGAATCTAACGGTCCATATTACTTTATAAACCAAGTGAAATTGGTTTATTTTCATTCCATATTGTTTATAATATTTTATAACGATCTATCTCTTTTTTTATTTATATAAAAATAGCCCATTTGATTCAAACGACGCTTCAGATCATTACGCGGCCCTAGCGCTGTTTTTATTCAGATTTGAATTACACATTTCTCAAAATCTAACTGTTGGATCTTAACAAATTTAATATCGTTGGAAAGATCTTTCCAAAGCGAATCCAACGGTTCCAGTTTCTGGAAAATTCGACAGTCGGATCTCCCAGTATAACCGTTTAAAATTATGATTACAAAACGCGAACTGCAGCTGCGCGATTTGTTTTATTTTAATTTATATTATATATAAGTTATATAGTTTATTCGACGACTTCTATGCCATTTAATTCTTCAAATAATTGGCTAACGCCTTTATATTTTGGAAAATTTCGCCATAACCTCCTTTGTTCGGGAGGGGTCTGAAAAATTTATTGGGCCATATTAGACCCCCAATAAATCCAGAAAAAGCATACACAATTTTTAGTGACCTATCTATGCCCAAGGGAGAGTGTAAAAATCATATCTCACCACCTTGTCCAGTGTTGGAAATAAATAATCCATGTGCCATTCCTAAAATCGAGGGAGGCGTGAATTATTGTCATCTCCAGACCCGTGTGGGGTTTTTATTAAATCCTGCCCCGAGCACCGTTACATGTATTCCTTAGTTATGTCCATAATCAGTCTTCTGTTCAACTTGTAATACAATCATCTCCATATAAGCATCTCGCTTGTATGGTAATCCCAACCTCGTCACATAAGCTCCAAATGCTTATATGGAATATGATATGCTATTTTCATGCAGTATGCCATGTGGTGTAGTTCATAATTTATTTGTTGCTATCCTATGGCGTGGTTTATAATCTCACACAGAACAACCATCACACCGCATCCAATTTCATTCACAGAAGTTTATATATTAATAAAATTGCACATCCAACTCATTAAGGTGTACCTATTTGTCGGACACGCAAATTAATTCTTTACTCAACAGCAAATCCATTTACCTGTTTAGCATGTGTATATATATATGCATATCTAGGCTGAAAATAATATTTTTAGCGAACAAATATTTTTCCATATATGACAATTTTATATAACTCATGTATAAGCTAAAAATGATATTTTTAGCCCACCAATATTTATTTCATAGCATATTCATTTTATTCACTTCATATACATATTAAAAATAATATTTTTGATGAACAAATATTTATTTCAACACTTTACTATTTTTAATACTTCATATATATGTTAAAAATAATATTTTTAATGTTCAAACATTTATTTCAACATATGGTTATTTTTAACACTTCGTACGTATGTTAAAATGATATTTTTAATGATTAAACATTTATTTCAACATATGGTTATTTGTAACACTTCATATACATGTTAAAAATAATATTTTTAACGATCAAACATTTTTTTCAACATATAGCTATTTTTATCACTTCATATACATGTCAAAAATGAGATTTTTAACCAACAAATATTTATTTTAACTAATGGTTATTTTTAACACTTCATACATATGTTAAAAATGATATTTTCAATGATCAAACATTTATTTCAACATATGGTTATTTTTTACACTTCATTATATGATAAAAATGTTAATTTATCTAAAAAAATATATTTCAATCTGTTTTTATTTTTATTACTTCATTATATGATAAAAATGAAATTTTTAACTAAGAAAAATATATTTCAATCCATGGTTATTTTTATTTCTTCGTTATATGATAAAAATGATATTTTTAACTAACAAAAATATATTTCAATCCATGGTTATTTTTATTACTTCATTATATGATAAATATGATATTTTTAACTAGCAAAAATATATTCCAATCCATGTTTATTTTTAACACAACAGTTTCAGAAAATTTCGCCATTATAACGGCGCTCTATTAGAATCGGGAATATGATGTCTAGCAGCATCCCTCTCCTGCCCTTGCCTCACGCCATACATAATCATTTCATCTCAGTCAAATCAATCATAGGTTTGACAAACCCATATTCAACCAAATTTTCCACAACACAATCAATTTTGTTGCATTTCCAATATATACAACGCATAACCAATTTTTATACATTGCATATACATTTTCTACAACGCATATATATTATACATCGCATATATATAAATATATATATATATATTCATATCACATATATATCTTTTATTCACATCGCATATATATATTGTATTCACATCACATCACAATCACAACACAATACAGTCAATTTAAATCGTCCATGGTCTGTGGACGAGTGAGGTGGGCTAACAGACACCGCATACAATTTATAATGATTTTACAACTCATATATAATTTACTCCATTTTATTTTGAATTTAGAAATCTCACATTGAATTTCACTCCTCCTTAATTGCTCACTAGCTCTAAAATTCCTCCGGTCACTTCTATAACGTAGAATACGCTGTCACGAGTCCAATGTCTCCTGTTTCACTGGATTTCGACATCGTATTAGCCGAAAACTAGGGTTCGATCTTTGCACCAAAACGAAGCACTTGAAGATAATCGACTGGCACCACCTTGACAGCGTACGAGAGTCGCGCCTCTGGCCACCAGTCTCGTCGAACTCGGTGGCAGCTTGAAGCTAGAATTCGACAGCGAGCGGCGCGACTTCAGGGGGTGATTTCGAGCAAAATATACACCTCTAGTCGATCTCACCGTATGGATGTGAAGAGCGAAAGACCCTTTACAATATTCGTTCAGAAAATCTTTGGATTCATTACATGGATTAAAAGATTTTGAGGGGAGAAAATCTGAGCTTTTTCCGCGTTGATCGCTTTTTGTAGGCGGCTGGTTACGGATAAAGTGAATTAGGGTTACATATTGGTCGGTTTATATTTATAATTTAATTATTTAATTCATTTAATTCTAAAAATACCCATTAATCAATATGAACTCCAAATCAAACCCAACGACTGTCGCCCCAAGCTAAATACCCTCATTTCGAACACAATGGAATGTATTTCGTAAGCCCATTCAACTATTTCAGTTAGTGTTTCTCAAAATTAAAATATATAACGTTCATTATTGAATTTGAACGTACATTTTAAGTTATCGAGGCCACATACTGACTCTAAAAATTCTACAAATTGGAATCTAGCTATGTTTTGACGATACGGTTCTAACAAAATTAATTTTGTCAAATTTGGAGGCCATTTGAAAAATGGCCTTTTTACTGGTCGATCAAATTCGATTGAAATTACCAAACGCGTTTTAATTTACCATGCTCACATATTAATTCCAAAAATTATGGAATTTTAAATCTAGTAATAATTTTACATTCTAGATCCAACAAAAGTAGTTTCGTAAAAAACGGAGATCGTTTACAAAATGTTTATCTTTAAGGGTTATATTCTAATTTAAAAATCGAATTTTTAAATTCTGACACAATTTCTGACAAAATCGCCCTAAAATAATTTTTAGATTGGTTCTGAATTTCAGGGTTGTTATAGTACAAGGTATTAGAGTTAAAATAAATAATTTATAGCGAAAAAATAAATATCAGATATTAATATATATATATAAAATGTACAAATACAATGTACAATGGAAATACATTAACTAACACAACTCAAATAAATACACTGATACAAAGCTTTCTGAATATAGCTCTAGTTGTAGTCTAGGATTATGTGAAAAGAAATATCTGCAAAAACCAAAACTACAAGCTGCCCGTGTGGAAAATTGGGGCCCCAAGAGTTTAGGTTAAAACGATAAACTTCGAGTCAGTCATGGGACTTGTGTGAGTACTAAAACAATTATTAAATGCTTACTTTAAAAGTTGTAAAATCATGGGGCCACACCGTATGACATAGAAGGGGTTTACTCCACATGAATCTCAGTTTAAAATAAAACAGCGCAATGCTTTTTGAAAAATGAAGCTATTGTAAGACTCAAGTCCCATCACACAATGCAACACAAGCTGGAGGATAGAATTTTTCCTTATAATAGCCAAACATGCTTGGTACGTTTAAAACAAATCATTTTTGTTATTACTATAAGTGCATAGTGTCAAAACAACTTGAAATATAAATGTATCAATCATAGACGACATGAGCATCCCATGCCACTATGCCGCCATACAGGTTTACAACTAAAACAAAAAAAAGTCACATATTGGAAATTGGATTTCCATCTATGAGTCGAGGCAAGGGATGTCTCCTCACCGATTCGAGACACTCTAGCAAATGGCTCGGGGCTCGGACACTCGCGATCCCTATGAACGATTGGGCGCGTCCACACTTACTTTAGTGGATTAATTATTCCAGAACACGCGTTTCCCGATCCTATCGGACTATCATTTGGCCAGTAGCAACCAATATATCCGAGGCGCCTTGCAATCCATCATCCACATAAGTAAAAATGTCTGGGCTCCATACCATGACACCACTCCTAGCTAGAAAGAAACGTCATGTTCTCCCTACGGTCACTATCCTATTTTTGACTCATACCAGGTGCGAGGCTCACGAATTAACGCTACACACAAAACTATGCTATTTAAATCCGTGCTTTGATCATCAACCACAAGACTCTACTTTTCAACAAAAGCCTTGATCATTTGCATATCAGTTTGCCACATTGACAATTCATGCCATACAACTGATGTCTATCAATATATAACCTTTAAGCTCGTACGTCTTGTAACGTCCCGGATTTTTCGATCATTGGAATTGAATATTTAAATTTAGTTTTAAAGATTTTATTATAAATATTAATAGATTTTAATATTAATGAAGTATTATTTATACCTAGAATTTTTAATGTTGATTTTTAACCTCTATACTGGATGAAAATTGAAGCTATTGTTTTATTTAGTATAATGTTATTTATTTATTATCATTAAATTTGACTGTTTGAATTTAATGTATATTCTTATCCATCAGCGAATGAAA
The DNA here is from genome assembly GCA_030737875.1 of Allium sativum. Taxonomy (NCBI): domain Eukaryota; kingdom Viridiplantae; phylum Streptophyta; class Magnoliopsida; order Asparagales; family Amaryllidaceae; genus Allium; species Allium sativum. Next base: position 569,505,619 of record CM060922.1, read on the forward strand.
CATGAATAAACCGTATACTTGTACTACGCAAAACAAATAAGATAAATCCTAACTAAACAAACAAAATAGATAGATATGTACATATATATTTCCACAAACAGCAATATGTCCATCAACAAAATCAATGAATAACATGAAAACAATGGAACAAAATCTTTTGTTTTACCAACCTAAATACTGACAAGGATATTACAATCCATCAGCCAAATATATACACGTGCTTCTATAAATTTATGTACAAAATCTTTTGCCGAAACACATTTTAAAAAAAAAAACTTTGATACTGATAAATACCGAATTCAAAGAAAAATAAGAACAGTATTTCACAATCTTGTGCCTGGACCAAATGTTTTGACAAGCAGACTGTAATTCTGACTTGAAGCATTGGAAACCATCAACATGTGCTTATACCAATCTCTGCTTAAATGTTGGGAGACAGCACTTTTGCAGTAATGGGACTACTTGTAGGAAACAACTCATACCTACACATTAAAATAGCTATGAAAAATCAGACAATACATAGCTGATGGGGAAACCAATATATGAACAGCCATAATCTAGAACAGCTAAATTATATAGCTAGAGCAACTATACATACACAACCGAACAGCTATGTATGTGCATACATCAAATCTGAAAAAGAAAAAGAGAGAAAAAAAAAAGATATAAGAAAATAGTCAAAACAGCTAGAAGAAGTACAATAACAGCTGTAAAGAAGAGAAGAAAAAAAGGAGAAGACAACACTATATATATATATAGTTGGGTATTCAAATCTTTTTTTTAAATTGCTGCCTGTCTTGTTCATTCAAAGAAAACAGTAAAACAAGAAAACAATACAATTTATTTATAAATTCAATGTCAGCATGTCTTGTTCTTTTCAACAAAACAGTAGAATACGAGTTCAGCAGCTAAAGAATTGAAATGTACAGATAGTGTACATATGGCTATAGACAGGGACATTACACAGATAAGAAGAAGAAAACAAGTATCTGTACAAACTGATCGACTAGATATATTTTTGAATCTCATATATTTTTGAATCTCATACAGGATATACACAGTTTCAATCTTTAAAATGAAATGACAATTCAATAGCTTAATAGATCGCTAACCTATAGGAAAACAATTCGATCATTTTATATATAATTTGGTACAGAAAAATCAAGGCAAGATCTCAGGCAGGTACTTCCATACTTTTCAAAATCAAATAGCTAATATATACATATATATCCATATATACAGAAGTTGACATGCTTTCAATGTTGCCATGTGCTTCAAAATCTGAACATAGAATCGATGGTACGATTTCAGATCTTTATTGAATCAACAAGTCATGGCCAAAATCTCACATAATCTATATACATATCAATCAAACTACATGTGAGCAGACCAATAGTACCACAGTTTGATAATACAACTAAGAGAAATGAAGCAGCATCTAAGATCCTAGGTTCAGCTAGGATGAACTTGTGATTTTACAATTCGTGGTGACAGTGTTCTCATCTAGAGAAAATCCCCAAGTATAAATACGTGACCACATCGCGTTTCAATTGTCCAGAACTCAGCAGTATACAAAGTAAAAAAAAAGAAAAAGAAAAGTACGGTAATCAAATCAAACCCTTATCTGTATTCCTCGATTTGGGTTGACTGGAAGAAGCCGCTTCATTCCTGATGGCTTGGAGTTGACCGGCGAAGCAGTATTGGAGGTTGAAGGGGGTCGGCTAGGGTTTGTAGGACAATCGGAGTTGAGAGCGAAGAAATGGTTGAAGGAGTGATTGCGAAAGGGGAGGGTTGCGAGGCAACTGACTTCGATGCTGATGGACGAAGTGAAAGGGGATTTAGGGTTTCAGTTCGGCCATGGGAACAAAATGTTAAGGCGGCGGATGAATTATGAAAGGGAAAGGGGATACGAGGGTTTTAATTAAGATGGAGCGGGCTACTTCATTTCCTAATGGGCCGAACAAAGATTAGGGTAAGGGCCGATTTATTTTAACAATGAAAGTTTAAAATCAAAACTTGATTTAAACACTAAGGTTCCTATAGTTAAATTCTAGAATATGTTAACTGCCTAGCATTAATAAAAGTAAAATGGCAATCTACTGGCAAAATTTCTAACACAAATATGATTAGTTTTTATAATATGAGTTCGGGAATTAGTTTTAAATAAGGACGCTTGACTTAAATTGTTTACACCCTATTAGTATATTAAAAACTAAGAAAAACGATTTGTTAAGAAAATTAGTTAAACTAATCGATGACTAAGGAATCTATTTAAATCCTTTAGTCTTATAATGTGAATATCTTTTTGTGTCGTAATCAGAATTGAACAAGCAAGGTGGCGTTGGAATCGCATTGACAAGCACCATGCTTTGGAATAGAATTGGATGGTATTGGGTTCGACAGGATTTTTCGGTTAAATTAAACACGGGGGTGATTTAACTGAAATGATCTGATTCATCAGCGAATCAAATCAAGGTGAGTTAAACTCACTCAGTTTTTCCCATTTATATTTTATATAAATTGGGTTCTTTATTTTGTGTGCTCTGCTTGCTGATGGTTGCTTATTTGCTAGTTATACAATTATTGGTTGATTTAACTGATGAAATTAAACCGTCGTTTGATTTCAGTGAAATACCAAATCGTTATTTTAACGATTGGTTCCAATAAAGGTAACTTACCTTGTTGGTCACGTTTATAAAATAAACGTGTTTAATGGTTTGAATTGGTTGGATTGTTTTGTTTATTGATTGATTTGAATATTGGTTGTTGACTGAAATTTCAACATCTGTGTAGTTTAAACCAATGGGCGGTATTAGTTGGGTATTTGGCAACACATGGCGTAGAAAATCAATCGTTTTACAGATGTTGATTTACCGTCAGGCAAATCGACAGAAATAAAATTATAAAATTTATTTTATAACTGGATATAGATTTTGAAATATATTTGAATAAAAGTTTGTTTAAAGAGAATAAAGATTCCTTTTAAGTTTTAAAACTTATTAAAATCTGATGATAGTCAGATTTATAAGAAAAGGAATTTAACAAATTGACCAGATTTGGACAAATCATTTACTTAGAAACAATCGAATGGAATTTATTTAAAGAGAAAATAATTTGGAATTGATTACCAAGGTAACTTGTTTAAGTTGATTAAATCGATCGTTTTAATTGAGATTGATGAATAAATTAGTGTGTCTGAATAAATTAGTTAAATGAATATTGTTATAATCTTAATGAAGTTTCAAAAAGGAAATTTACTATTTATGTTAGTAAATAAAGGAATTAACTACCTTTACAGTAGTTAAAGATTAAGATAAGGTATTATTCTGATTTATAGTAATTTGGGAAATGACGTCTTAATTGAATTCATTTCAAAGATAATCAAAGTTGAAAACTAAATCTTGTTGGGTGGTGGAAGGAGTTTATAAACAACCTGAGTGTATAATAAAGTTATAAAAGAAGATTTTAAGCAGATATTATAGCTTAAAATAATGTTACTTAATTATTTAAATTAAGTAAAAAGGGAAATTGAGATAAATGGTTTATAATAAACCAGGGTTATATTAATGAGGTTAAAAGTGGTGTGATTTAAAGGAGTTACCTAATTGAGTTAAGTAAAAATGGAATACTAAAGAAAGAGATTTTCAAAGTGACGATAAGGTTTATTAAACCTTATATTGAATTAAATAGTTAAATGGAATTGGAATTTACAAAGGCCAAGTGATGCTGAGTACTGAACCAGTGAACTCACTGGATTGTCATGATTGAAACACTGTTTATTTTGATAGTTAAAACACCGACTATCAAATCTGTCCAATACGATTGTTGGTACGGAAAGACCGGGGTCGAATTTATATTCGAAAACCATTCCGACTAGCAAATACGTGAAGATATTAGAAATGGTCGAGATGGAGCATTGAAGACCGTAGATTTTCGTAAACGGAAGGACTGCTAATAATCTCTGGTCTGCAGCCAGAGATGTACTGTGGTCCTGTCATGGTCAGAATCTACGGGTTGCAAGGACTTCTCGCTACTGATCCATGGGGTGATTCCTATATGAGATGCAGTAGGAGAGTGCCTTCGGTTCATCCTGTTCCTAGATGACTTGTATGGACGAGTGTCTGACAGAGTATTTCCAAAGGGAATTACGTACGTTGATTTCTTCAAACGTGCCGTAGTTGATGGCGGAGAAATGGTTTTCTCTAGCCAAATAACTAGAGTATTTTTTGGGGACGTCAATTAGTGGTACCCAGAGGATCTGACGATGTGGCATTCAAAGTGGATGGTGGCCAGGTGCTGTAAAGGAAATTCTGACCTCAAGCCTCATCAACCGGGAGATGACAAAAATCGGGCAGGCAGCATGGCTATGTGGGTCGCTCCCATTAGGGTGTATAATCACCTATCTAGAGAAATTCCTTTTGTTTCTTATTCTATCGATTCTGCCCATTCGGGAACGGTGGTTTGAGTCCAACCGTTGGTGATATACATTCGATACACTCAAGCGAAATGAGTGGTCGGTCATGTGAGGGCCGGGTTGCAAGATGTTCTTGTTGAACCCTGTGTATTCGCCTCTAGAGATACACGTGCGGAAGGTGGTCCCATACCTTGTCAAGTTGGAAACCCAATGTCCAATAAGCGCCCGCGGTTTTTCGATTGTATACTATATACGGGGAGCGTGAGATGCAAGCGTTCCTCTAGATTTGTTAATTATTTGTATCTAGACATTATCATAATATCAGATCAAGATATTGATTTCGAAAACTTGTTTGGTTTATCGTAAGGTAAAAACCGTCCATGTTTATGTATGGATTCGGTCTTACGATTATCCTTTTCTTTCGAAAGCGTTTTAACTTAAAAATCAAGTGGTGTGATACCTAAATGCTGTGCGAGTTTTCCTCACTCTGGTCAACCAGACTGACCCGGTATTTTGTAAATGCTCGGGTTAGCTCGGAGTGTACAGGTTCAGGTTATCAAATGCTGTGAAGAGACGGGCTGGAAGAGTTCAGACGTATGACATTATTCCGCTGTGTGATTGTATATGAGGACAGGTTATATAACTGTCCAGATATGTTGATGTGCTCTGATATTGTAAGTATTATTTCAAGCTCTCAATAAAAGTTATTTTTATAGTATATTTTGTTCCGCTGCGATGTGAGACTCTGTGGTGTGTCGTTTCTTCTTCTTCTTCTATTCTAATATTTCTTTCTTTCATATCTCACCATCTAAAATCTTTCTAACAACTACCTGGTGTTTTCGACACTTGGGTTGGCAAATGATACGGGGTTTGTGTATTATTGTCAAAGTCCAGGCGTCGAACTCGCTGGGTCGTTACAGTGGTATCAGAGCTATTGGTTTAGTAATAACCTTGGCTCTGTGGTGTAACTCGATAAAGATTGGGTTAGTAATACCCTAGATCGAGATTGAGTGTATATATACGAGAGCGTACTTGTAAATTTTATATACAAATGCTTTGTATTGTGTTTATTGATCGGTTCAAGTGTTGAGAAGCATAGAACTGGCAATGGATACATTATTGTTTTGAAAAGAGGGTAAATGAAGTAATTTTACCCAAATTATATTTTTGTATAGAAAAGAAATAATTTTATCAAATTATTGAGATACTAGTGTGGTTGATCGTTCTGAATGGAATTCAAATCGGATTGAAATTTTAATTGGAACTTAACCTGGTTAAGTGGAAATTAAATTAATAATTGAAATAAATATAGTTGGAATTAAATAAATCTAACTAAAGATGAGTTAAATAAAGGTAATTGGAAAATGGAATGATTTGGTTAATATGGATGTGTATTATTGATTGTTTATAACATGATTGATTGGTTGCATAAAAATTCATCAATGATTGAATGAACCGAAAACTAAAGATATAAATTTAAATATAATGAATTGGAATAGGATCACATAGGTGGAATAAGATTAATTTAACCGATACTGGCATTAAGTAAATTAAAAAAAAAAAAGGGTAAACCTTAATATAATTAATTTAGGGTGATTAATTTATACCCCTGAGTAGGGCAGCCGATTAGCTTTGTTTCCTTTTTGGCCAATGTCAGGCCTTGAGTAGTAAGCTGTAGTAGTTAGATCAAACAATACAGAAGGGGTGCTGGCAGATTTTTCGTAAATCATTAAACTTAGATAATAATTGGAATTAATTATTTTATAAATAATTGGGTTTGAATCATTCTTCTTACTTAACAATTTCGGGGACGAAATTATTTTAAGGGGGGAAGAATGTAACGTCCCGGATTTTTCGATCATTGGAATTGAATATTTAAATTTAGTTTTAAAGATTTTATTATAAATATTAATAGATTTTAATATTAATGAAGTATTATTTATACCTAGAATTTTTAATGTTGATTTTTAACCTCTATACTGGACGAAAATTGAAGCTATTGTTTTATTTAGTATAATGTTATTTATTTATTATCATTAAATTTGACTGTTTGAATTTAATGTATATTCTTATATATCCATCAGCGAATGAAACATGAATAAACCGTATACTTGTACTACGCAAAACAAATAAGATAAATCCTAACTAAACAAACAAAATAGATAGATATGTACATATATATTTCCACAAACAGCAATATGTCCATCAACAAAATCAATGAATAACATGAAAACAATGGAACAAAATCTTTTGTTTTGCCAACCTAAATACTGACAAGGATATTACAATCCATCAGCCAAATATATACACGTGCTTCTATAAATTTATGTACAAAATCTTTTGCCGAAACACATTTAAAAAAAAACTTTGATACTGATAAATACCGAATTCAAAGAAAAATAAGAACAGTATTTCACAATCTTGTGCCTGGACCAAATGTTTTGACGAGCAGACTGTAATTCTGACTTGAAGCATTGGAAACCATCAACATGTGCTTATACCAATCTCTGCTTAAATGTTGGGAGACAGCACTTTTGCAGTAATGGGACTACTTGTAGGAAACAACTCATACCTACACATTAAAATAGCTATGAAAAATCAGACAATACATAGCTGATGGGGAAACCAATATATGAACAGCCATAATCTAGAACAGCTAAATTATATAGCTAGAGCAGCTATACATACACAACCGAACAGCTATGTATGTGCATACATCAAATCTGAAAAAGAAAAAGAGAGAAAAAAAAAGATATAAGAAAATAGTCAAAACAGCTAGAAGAAGTACAATAACAGCTGTAAAGAAGAGAAGAAAAAAAGGAGAAGACAACACTATATATATATAGTTGGGTATTCAAATCTTTTTTTTAAATTGCTGCCTGTCTTGTTCATTCAAAGAAAACAGTAAAACAAGAAAACAATACAATTCATTTATAAATTCAATGTCAGCATGTCTTGTTCTTTTCAACAAAACAGTAGAATACGAGTTCAGCAGCTAAAGAATTGAAATGTACAGATAGTGTACAAATGGCTATAGACAGGGACATTACACAGATAAGAAGAAGAAAACAAGTATCTGTACAAACTGATCGACTAGATATATTTTTGAATCTCATATATTTTTGAATCTCATACAGGATATACACAGTTTCAATCTTTAAAATGAAATGACAATTCAATAGCTTAATAGATCCCTAACCTATAGGAAAACAATTCGATCATTTTATATATAATTTGGTACAGAAAAATCAAGGCAAGATCTCAGACAGGTACTACCATACTTTCAAAATCAAATAGCTAATATATACATATATATCCATATATACAGAAGTTGACATGCTTTCAATGTTGCCATGTGCTTCAAAATCTGAACATAGAATCGATGGTACGATTTCAGATCTTTATTGAATCAACAAGTCATGGCCAAAATCTCACATAATCTATATACATATCAATCAAACTACATGTGAGCAGACCAATAGTACCACAGTTTGATAATACAACTAAGAGAAATGAAGCAGCATCTAAGATCCTAGGTTCAGCTAGGATGAACTTGTGATTTTACAATTCGTGGTGACAGTGTTCTCATCTAGAGAAAATCCCCAAGTATAAATACATGACCACATCGCGTTTCAATTGTCCAGAACTCAGCTGTAAACAAAGTAAAAAAAAAAAGTACGGTAATCAAATCAAACCCTTATCTGTATTCCTCGATTTGGGTTGACTGGAAGAAGCCGCTTCATTCCTGATGGCTTGGAGTTGACCGGCGAAGCAGTATTGGAGGTTGAAGGGGGTCGGCTAGGGTTTGTAGGACCATCGGAGTTGAGAGCGAAGAAATGGTTGAAGGAGTGATTGCGAAAGGGGAGGGTTGCGAGGCAACTGACTTCGATGCTGATGGACGAAGTGAAAGGGGATTTAGGGTTTCAGTTCGGCCATGGGAACAAAATGTTAAGGCGGCGGATGAATTATGAAAGGGAAAGGGGATACGAGGGTTTTAATTAAGATGGAGCGGGCTACTTCATTTCCTAATGGGCCGAACAAAGATTAGGGTAAGGGCCGATTTATTTTAACAATGAAAGTTTAAAATCAAAACTTGATTTAAACACTAAGGTTCCTATAGTTAAATTCTAGAATATGTTAACTGCCTAGCATTAATAAAAGTAAAATGGCAATCTACTGGCAAAATTTCTAACACAAATATGATTAGTTTTTATAATATGAGTTCGGGAATTAGTTTTAAATAAGGACGCTTGACTTAAATTGTTTACACCCTATTAGTATATTAAAAACTAAGAAAAACGATTTGTTAAGAAAATTAGTTAAACTAATCGATGACTAAGGAATCTATTTAAATCGTTTAGTCTTATAATGTGAATATCTTTTTGTGTCGTAATCAGAATTGAACAAGCAAGGTGGCGTTGGAATCGCATTGACAAGCACCATGCTTTGGAATAGAATTGGATGGTATTGGGTTCGACAGGATTTTTCGGTTAAATTAAACACGGGGGTGATTTAACTGAAATGATCTGATTCATCAGCGAATCAAATCAAGGTGAGTTAAACTCACTCAGTTTTTCCCATTTATATTTTATATAAATTGGGTTCTTTATTTTGTGTGCTCTGCTTGCTGATGGTTGCTTATTTGCTAGTTATACAATTATTGGTTGATTTAACTGATGAAATTAAACCGTCGTTTGATTTCAGTGAAATACCAAATCGTTATTTTAACGATTGGTTCCAATAAAGGTAACTTACCTTGTTGGTCACGTTTATAAAATAAACGTGTTTAATGGTTTGAATTGGTTGGATTGTTTTGTTTATTGATTGATTTGAATATTGGTTGTTGACTGAAATTTCAACATCTGTGTAGTTTAAACCAATGGGCGGTATTAGTTGGGTATTTGGCAACACATGGCGTAGAAAATCAATCGTTTTACAGATGTTGATTTACCGTCAGGCAAATCGACAGAAATAAAATTATAAAATTTATTTTATAACTGGATATAGATTTTGAAATATATTTGAATAAAAGTTTGTTTAAAGAGAATAAAGATTCCTTTTAAGTTTTAAAACTTATTAAAATCTGATGATAGTCAGATTTATAAGAAAAGGAATTTAACAAATTGACCAGATTTGGACAAATCATTTACTTAGAAACAATCGAATGGAATTTATTTAAAGAGAAAATAATTTGGAATTGATTACCAAGGTAACTTGTTTAAGTTGATTAAATCGATCGTTTTAATTGAGATTGATGAATAAATTAGTGTGTCTGAATAAATTAGTTAAATGAATATTGTTATAATCTTAATGAAGTTTCAAAAAGGAAATTTACTATTTATGTTAGTAAATAAAGGAATTAACTACCTTTACAGTAGTTAAAGATTAAGATAAGGTATTATTCTGATTTATAGTAATTTGGGAAATGACGTCTTAATTGAATTCATTTCAAAGATAATCAAAGTTGAAAACTAAATCTTGTTGGGTGGTGGAAGGAGTTTATAAACAACCTGAGTGTATAATAAAGTTATAAAAGAAGATTTTAAGCAGATATTATAGCTTAAAATAATGTTACTTAATTATTTAAATTAAGTAAAAAGGGAAATTGAGATAAATGGTTTATAATAAACCAGGGTTATATTAATGAGGTTAAAAGTGGTGTGATTTAAAGGAGTTACCTAATTGAGTTAAGTAAAAATGGAATACTAAAGAAAGAGATTTTCAAAGTGACGATAAGGTTTATTAAACCTTATATTGAATTAAATAGTTAAATGGAATTGGAATTTACAAAGGCCAAGTGATGCTGAGTACTGAACCAGTGAACTCACTGGATTGTCATGATTGAAACACTGTTTATTTTGATAGTTAAAACACCGACTATCAAATCTGTCCAATACGATTGTTGGTACGGAAAGACCGGGGTCGAATTTATATTCGAAAACCATTCCGACTAGCAAATACGTGAAGATATTAGAAATGGTCGAGATGGAGCATTGAAGACCGTAGATTTTCGTAAACGGAAGGACTGCTAATAATCTCTGGTCTGCAGCCAGAGATGTACTGTGGTCCTGTCATGGTCAGAATCTACGGGTTGCAAGGACTTCTCGCTACTGATCCATGGGGTGATTCCTATATGAGATGCAGTAGGAGAGTGCCTTCGGTTCATCCTGTTCCTGGATGACTTGTATGGACGAGTTTCTGACAGAGTATTTCCAAAGGGAATTACGTACGTTGATTTCTTCAAACGTGTCGTAGTTGATGGCGGAGAAATGGTTTTCTCTAGCCAAATAACTAGAGTATTTTTTGGGGACGTCAATTAGTGGTACCCAGAGGATCTGACGATGTGGCATTCAAAGTGGATGGTGGCCAGGTGCTGTAAAGGAAATTCTGACCTCAAGCCTCATCAACCGGGAGATGACAAAAATCGGGCAGGCAGCATGGCTATGTGGGTCGCTCCCATTAGGGTGTATAATCACCTATCTAGAGAAATTCCTTTTGTTTCTTATTCTATCGATTCTGCCCATTCGGGAACGGTGGTTTGAGTCCAACCGTTGGTGATATACATTCGATACACTCAAGCGAAATGAGTGGTCGGTCATGTGAGGGCCGGGTTGCAAGATGTTCTTGTTGAACCCTGTGTATTCGCCTCTAGAGATACACGTGCGGAAGGTGGTCCCATACCTTGTCAAGTTGGAAACCCAATGTCCAATAAGCGCCCGCGGTTTTTCGATTGTACACTATATACGGGGAGCGTGAGATGCAAGCGTTCCTCTAGATTTGTTAATTATTTGTATCTAGACATTATCATAATATCAGATCAAGATATTGATTTCGAAAACTGGTTTGGGTTATCGTAAGGTAAAAACCGTCCATGTTTATGTGTGGATTCGGTCTTACGATTATCCTTTTCTTTCGAAAGCGTTTTAACTTAAAAATCAAGTGGTGTGATACCTAAATGCTGTGCGAGTTTTCCTCACTCTGGTCCACCAGACTGACCCGGTATTTTGTAAATGCTCGGGTTAGCCCGGAGTGTACAGGTTCAGGTTATCAAATGCTGTGAAGAGACGGGCTGGAAGAGTTCAGACGTATGACATTATTCCGCTGTGTGATTGTATATGAGGACAGGTTATATAACTGTCCAGATATGTTGATGTGCTCTGATATTGTAAGTATTATTTCAAGCTCTCAATAAAAGTTATTTTTATAGTATATTTTGTTCCGCTGCGATGTGAGACTCTGTGGTGTGTCGTTTCTTCTTCTTCTTCTATTCTAATATTTCTTTCTTTCATATCTCACCCTCTAAAATCTTTCTAACAACTACCTGGTGTTTTCGACACTTGGGTTGGCAAATGATACGGGGTTTGTGTATTATTGTCAAAGTCCAGGCGTCGAACTCGCTGGGTCGTTACACGTCTCAGAGAAGGGTGTTAAGCAAGAGAATAAATTCTTTGCCACCAAACATATATATGTTTAATAGAAATCAATCAACACAGAATGAAACCCAATGTCAAACACACATCCATTTACAAGTTCGTTCTGGGTTTGAACGAAACCGGAGGCACCTTATTGCTCGTCCCCTATGTCCAATACATGAGAGAGGTCCACGCATATCCGGTCAATCTCTAAATACGTCTAGATGATCACCACTTATTAACTTGTCTTAGGTGTACAGCGCAATCAAGACATCAATAATCATCTAAACGATGTGAAGGTCTCCGATCTTCAACCATCGTCTTTATCATCAAATTTTAATCATCGTAACAGTTATTCAAAATGGGTTAAACCCGGTCATTCCGAATAATTTGCATATTTTATAATCAATAATCAAGTGCTAAAAACACATCATACGCCTCATTCCAATTCTAGATATTCTTTTATTCAAATATTCCCATTTTTAGGGAAAGGTTCCTATTAATTTTATCAAAGATAAGTTCTTTTAAACTTATTCTTTAATCTTCCTTTGGATATCTATTTCAAAAGATTTTATTTTATCCTTTAACAATTCTAAACCAAATTAAGGCTTATAAAACTAGTCGGGATTATTGAGCTTTTACCAAAGTAATCATTTATTTTATCTTTCCAGTCCCAACCTATTCACCCCATAGAGCAAAACTGGTAGTACTCCATATCTTACACCCGTTGTGTTATCGGCAAAATTAATTAACATTTCACGTTCAAATCTAACTAAAGATTTAACTATCGCCTGGAGTAAAACTGGTGGTATTCCATTCTCGAGTATTTCTTATATTCGGTAAGTTTAATTACCTAATTCTCATTCCAATCTAATTAAAGATTATTAAAACTCCAATTGGTTTTATTCTTCCCAGAAATCATTATTTAATGATTATTCAACTTTTAGGAAAATTAATCCTGCCTTTACTGGGTTAAAGAACCAATGTCACTTAAAACACAGTTCAGATAAACCCCAAAATCATATTCCATCAACTGTGGAATCTTAACGGAAAAAGATCAATATATAATCGATATAAATTTCCGTATCAGACTAGTAATATAAATGGAATAATGGCAAAGTCGTTTAAATTCCATATATAGTAACAATCATCCTTTATGGAAGCTCATCTCGATTATTATCAAATAGAATTCCATTCAATTCCAATTTAATATATTAAATTGGAAGACTTTACTTTGGAAAATTTCCATTAAATCTTAAAAAAAGATTTATAAATTCCAAATCATATCTTCACTATTAATTGGGTTTTAAGAACAAATGTCATTTAAAACATCGTTCTCAATCAACCCAAAATCCATTCTTAATTAAAAGATTTATTCTTTTCTTAACTGGGTTAAAGAACAGTATTATTTAAGACACCATTCACGACAAACCCAAAATCCAATTTGATATTAAATACAATGCTCTGAATAGAAATAATATCGGCTTATATTCAATATCAAATTCTAAAACCAACGGATATCGTATTAGGAATAACGATATCTGTATCTTCCTAATTCCTCAACAGTATCCGTAAAATCACGGAATCCAATATCAAAATGTTCCGAATAATATTTCCATTCCAATTTATGAATTGGAAATCTCTGGTTATTTTAAAACCCATTCGCGAATCCAGTTTATTATTTCTAAAAATCATCGGATCATTATTCTAGTTATTAACTAGTTCATTTAGATAAAAAAAATATTTTTATGTTCTCAAAACTGGAATTTTTCATCAAAAATCTTTCCAAATCAGTTATTATGATTTTACATAATTTTTCCATATTTTTAATAATTTTATTAAGGCCTTTACAGTTGGCTTCCAACAACGGCCATCGAACTGCATCTATAGCGACCGTTTCTGAAATTGATTTGGACATAATTCAAAATCCAACCGTTCAAATTTAAATCTCATATATTCATTGGAAAGATCTTTTTGATATGAACCAAATGGTTCCGGTTTTAGGAGAATTCGACGGTCGGATCTCCGGTTACATCAATTTGAAATTAATGGTCGAAATTCACGAACGATCGCTGCGCGTTCTATTCAAGCCATTTAAATATATATACAATATATATCATCGCTTTCCGTTCAAAACGCATTTCATAAATTCATTTTAAAACGATTTCAACTTCATTTTCAATTTTAAATCAAAACTGAATATTCTATATCATTATAATATTCAAATTATGATATTTTCAAAATATCTGATTTTGAAATCCATTTCCTTTTCATGTTCATTATAAAATCGATTTATAAACCTGTTCAAGTTAAAATGGCGTTTAACTATTTAACCCGGCTTCACCTTTCAATATTTCATTGTCCATCCCAAATCAGACATTAAAATCATATTTTGATCCTTTACTAAATATTATTTTAAAATATTCGTTTATATTCTGAATTGGAGTCAGACCAAATCAATCACCATATAATTTTATTTATATGGATTCCATACATTGCATGTATTCAAAAATAGGATAAACAACTATTAAACATTCCATTCACATCTAGAGTGCAATTTACAACTGTATAAGCATTGAATAATTAAATAACGTTTATTGTAGTTTGTCAATCAATCGATCGACATACAACTAAATATTGGGATTAGTGTATGTCCAATATCATCCCAATACCCATGTGGGGTTTTCAAACAACAAAAGCCTGTTTAAATAAATCATTGGTTAATAAATTTAACCAGTTCTAATTCAGTTTTGTAACGTCCCATAATTTTCAATGTATTTAAATTTCAATTTAAAATAAATAAATTGGAATATATTTAGGGAAAATCAAATTTTGTTGATTTTAATGTTGATGATTGGTTGAATTGAGTACAAATAGTTTTTTAATTTAGTTTGTACTTAGGATGGTTGTAATTTGAAAATTTAATATTTAAATAAGTAAATTTATTTGAGTTTGTTAATTTAATAGTAGAATTCAAATGTAAATTGGAAATGGAAATTCTCAGTTGTTAATTTTAGTTGAAACTCAAATCTAAGATTTAGATAATCAAACCGGAGAACTTAAAATTCACGAAATAAATTTATAGAACTTATTTAAGGTGTAGTTTGATTCGAATTTGAATTTAACGAGTATTTAATTTGAATTAAACAGTTAATCGAATAATTGAATATTTTATTTATTTAATTAGCAACGAAATTTAACTGTTTGACGATCGTCTCGGAATTCGAAGAAACTGGCGCCATTGGATTCAGAACGATGAATTATGGTAGGATGTAAATTTGCGTTACAATCCGACTTGTCGGTTGACTGTATGAGAGGAAGTGTGAACGAGATCAATGTAAAGAAATAATTGGGTATTTCTCATATTTGGGCCTTATAATTATATATAAATAAAATCCACCTTTACCCTATCAGGCCATTTAACATTGTACATTCATTTCCACCTCCATAGCTTTCTCTAATGGCAGAAATAAATTCTAAACCCAAGTTTCAAAACAAATTTCACCTCAAAATAAAATCTCTCAAAACCCTATCGAATTATATGTCAAATCGAAGCTCTCGACGATACGAAGCTGCTGGTACCATTCAGTTCGACATTCAGTGCTTCGTTTGACCAGAAATCACGGTCAAACCTTGTAAATCGGGAAACCCTAGCATGTAAATTAGGGGTTTTCGATTCAGGCTGTAATTGGAAAATTGGTGATACGAGTTTTGTAGAGGGGAGTCATACGAGCTCAACGGTGGTGACGGCATGGTCTGGAAGTCGGTGAGGTGATGGAATTTCACTTTCTAGGGTTCAAAAACCGCTGTGTTTTTCAGCGCCGCCAGTGAGGTAGGGATCACCGGAATTGAAGGCGGAGGCATGGTTGGGCGCGGATTTTGCTGAGCTTGCGGGTGGTGATGGCCGCTCGATCTCTGGAAGTCGGAGTTGGTGGGAATTAATGGTCAAAGGTTGGCCTGTGTAGGGGTTCATTCGCGTGGAGTAACAGTAGCGGGCGGGAGAAGAAAGTTGAAGCTGACGTGGTAAAGAAATATTATTAATTTATTTAAGATATTATTTTATATATATATATATCGTATAACTTCTAACACTGATAACTCTCTCGTTTTAATTCGGATTTGGATGCGTGTGACGGCCGGGAATTTCGCTCGATCCGAATCAGTCGTTAAACCGATCTAGACCGTTCGAAACCCCTGATCGTTGAGAACAGGACAAATCAGAACACAAACAGAAGAACATTTCATCGCTATTACAACAATTCCATCAGATACAAGAATATATAGAGTATAAATGAATAAATTACATTTGATAAATATCAGAGATTACAATAAATTACATAGCAGCGGAAAATAATATAAAGCACAACTGAAGGTGATATACGGATACAGAGCTTTCCGGATATCATTCCAGCTGTAAACCAGGATCCTGTGAATATAAATCTACAAAACCAAAACTACTAGCTGCCCGTGTCGAAAATAGGGGCACCCAGAGTTTAGGTTAAAACAATAAACTCCAGGTCAGTCATGTGACTGGTGTGAGAACTAAAACAGTTATTTAAACTTTACTTTAAAAGAGAGTAATTCAAGGGACCACGCCGTATAACACGGAACGGGTTTCATCCCAAGAATACCAGTGCATAGAATAAACAACGCAATGCTTTTTAGAAAATGAAGTCATTATAAGACCCAGGTCCCATCACACAATGCAACGCAAGCCGGAGGATAGGGTTTTCCCTTATAATAGCCAAACATGCTTGGTACGTTTAAAACAAATCATTTGATACTATAATAAGTGTATAGTGTCAAAACAATTTCAATCATAAATATAAATCATAGACGGCATAGTATCCCATGCTACTATGTCGCCATACTAGGCTCTACAAATAAAGCCGAAATACACGTATTGGAAATTGGATTCCGTCATGAGTCGAGGCAAGGGGCAAGCTCCTCTCCGCGTTCGAGACACTCTAGCAAATGCCTCAGGGTTACGCACACTGGGTAACCCCTGGATCTTCAGGGCCGGTCCTCACTTACGTTAGAGGATTAATTATGCCTGAACACACGTTTCCCGGTCCTTACAGACCTATAATCGAGGCGCCTCGCATTCCAACAACCACATAGGTGAAAAGTATATAAATGTCAGGGCTGGTAAGTCACTGACACCACCAAAGCTAGAAAGAAACGTCGTGCTCTCCCTGCAGTCCGTATCCCGTTTTTGACCCATACCGAGGTGTGAGGCTCGCGAATTCACGTTATACACAAAGCTACGCCACAAAGGCCGTGCTTTGATCATCAACCACAAGACTTTGCTTTTCAACAGAAGCCTTGATCATTGCATCTTAGCGTGCCACACCGGCAATTCATGCCATGCGACTGATGTCCATCGATATACAACCTCTGAGCTCGTACGTCTCAGAGAAGGGCGTTAAGCAAAAGAATAAATTCTCCGCCGCCAAACAGATGTATATTTAATAGAAATCAATTCACACAGAATAAAATCCAGTGTCAGACACACAATCCATTTACAAGTCTGTTCTGGGTCTGAACGAAACCGGAGGCACTTTCCTCGCATATCCATCCATCTCCAAGTACGTCTGGACGACCACCAACTATTTCCATCCTCTTGGGTGTACTGCCCAATCAGGATCGTCAGTAGTTATCCAAACGATGTGAAAACTTCCGGTCTTCGACCACCGTCTTCATCTTCGACATATCATCGAATCGGTTATTCAGAATGGGTGTAAACCCGGACTTTCCGAACAACCCGCGTATATTAAAAACAAATGTTACACAAACACAACATACGCCTCATTCCAATTCATTAGTCACTAACCGCAGATTTGCAAGAGAACAATTTTCCAAACATTAACCCCGAAGGCCGAAACCAACATCAGATCAATACCCAGAAAACCATTCTTCTTAGCCAACCTACAGCTAGTTTCTAAATTCCACATTCTTAGGGAAAGGTTCCCGTTAATTTTATCCAAGATAAATTCTTTAAAATTTATCCTGAAATCTTCCTTTGGATGTCATTTAAAACCAAATTATGGTTTTTCCAACTAGTCGAGATTAGCGAACCGTAACGAAGTAATTATTTATTTTATTTCCCAATCCCAACCTATTCATCCCATGAAGCAAAACTGGTAATACTCCATATCTAACACCGTGGTGTTATCGGTAAAATTAATTACCATTTCACGTTCAAATCTAGTTTAAGATTTAACTATCGCTTTGGAGCAAAACTGGTAATACTCCATTCCCGCTCATTTCTAAATTTGATAATTTAGATTATAGATTCACATTTCAATCTAATTGCAGATTCGTTAGAACTCCTTTTACTGGGTTAAAGAACTAGGTGTTATTTAAAACACAGTTCACGACAAACCCAAATCACATTCTATTTGTTATCGGGTTAAAGAACTAGTGTTATTTAAAACACTATTCACGATAAACCCATTTCAAATTCAATCAAATATATTAGAAATTCCGATTATTTAAAACCCCTTTTTAAATCTAATTTATTTATTTAAAAATAATCGGGTTTTAAATTTAGTTCAAAACTAGTTCATTTTGATAAAAATCCATTTTTATCTTTTCAAATATGGAGTTTTTCACCCCAATTTTTTCCAAATCATTTCTTATGATTTTACACAAGTTATTACTATTTTTAATAATTTTATCAAGGTCCGTACAGTCGATTTCCAACAATGGCCATCGAACTGCACTTATAGCGACCTTTTTCGAATTTGATTTGGACGTATCTCCAAATCCAACCGTTAGATTTTGAATTTCTAATATTCGTTAGAAAGCTCTTTTCAATACGAACCCAACGGTTCCGGTTTTAGGAGAATCCGACGGTCGGATCTCCCGTAATGTCCGTTTGAAATAAATGGTCGAAACTCACGAACTGCCGCGGCGCGTTCTATTTAGGCCATTATATTATATATATAATATATATAATATATATTTCGTCGATTAATATTTAAAACGAATTATATAAATAGTTTTGAATTCGTTTCAAAAACATTTCCACTTCCATCTCAATTCAAATCAAAATTTAATCTTTCCTTATCAATTCGTTTTAAAATTCATTTTTATTCAATTCAAATTTCAAAGTGGTTTTCTATTCGATTCAAATTCGTTATATATTCAATTGAAACCAAATTCGTTTTCTATTCAAATCAAATTCGTTATATATTCAATTCAATTCGAAATCGTTTTCAATTCAATCTATTTCGAAATCGTTTTCAATTCAATCTATTTCGAAATCGTTTTCAATTCATTTCGAAATCGTTTTCAATTCAATCTATTTCGAAATCGTTATATATTCAATTTATTTCGAAATAAAATTGATATAAATATCGTTCACATCAAAATGGCGTCAATCTAATCAACACGGCTTCATATATTTCTATTTTCAAATATTCTATTTCAGATATTTCTATTTGTCAACACACGACTAATCTCAATGAATGAGTACCGTCCACGTGTGACTATTTTTGTTAAATTATTTCGTTCAACACATGACTAATCTCAACGGATGAGTACAGTCAACACATGAACCTTTATTTTATATTAATAAAGATGTAAATTTTATTATAAAAATATTTCGTTCAACACATGACTAATCTCACGAATGAGTACAGTCAACACATGAACCTTTATTTTATATTGATAAAGATGTAAATTTTATTATAAAAATATTTCGTTCAACACATGACTAATCTCACGAATGAGTACAGTCAACACATGAACCTTTATTTTAATATTCTTTATTTTTCTAATTGGAATGAGGCCCAATCAATTACCATATAAAGTTAATTATATGGATTTTCATACATCACATGTATATAATAGCATTGAAAAATAATCAACCATCAACCAAAGTGCACTACACTGTATAAGCATCAAATATAGATATCTAACGCTTATAACAGCCTGTCAATCAATCGATCGACATATTTAATCAATCAGGATGAGTGAACTTCAAATTTCATCCCAACACCCGTGTAGGGTTTCAAACAATCAAACACAGATTTTATTCGTGCAGTTGGGCGATGTGTGAAATTTATCGACCCAATCAATGTCCTTCAAATAGGTGTACATAAACAAACTGTCTGGTTTGTAAATGAATATTTTATTTTATTCACTTCACGTTAAAAATTATATTTTTAACGATAAAACATTTTATTTCAACATATGAATTTCTATTCAGTTCATTTATTCAATAAAAATGATATTTTTATTTTTCAAACATATTTTAGAAAATTTCGGCGGCATAACGGCACTATACTAGAAACGGGACGAGGCCTAGCCTTATCCCCGGTCTAGTGAAGGCCCACGCCATTCACACATCAATCAAATCCATTCATTCTCACCAAACAATTCAATTTCAATCAAATAATCTAATTAATTTTTGAAATCAAACAATTTAACAAACAAGCCATCCATGGTCTGTGGATGACGGGTGTCGGGTGCTACTAAACACCGTCTGCATCCTAGTTTATATTTATAACTATAATAGAAATTAAAGAGTGAGAAGTTCTCACCGATAGCTATCCAATACCACGACACTCCTATTGTAGAGATCTTCGTCGTTCTCGCCTTTTTTTCTCCTTTGTTGCCCGTAGCCACTACATATAGAAATCATACATTTTTATATTTCGATGTCTTTAAAATAAAAATCACATTTTTATTTATTCACTTTCAACTTAAAAATCATATTTTTATAATCACTTCATATATTTAAAAAAAAATCGAATTTTTACTATGCTATTCAATTTATAAAAATCATATTTCCTTACCGCTAATATATAGATAAAAATTCTATTTTTATAACGCTATTCTCTATATAAAGATTTCGCCTTTTCAAAAATATAGATTTCATCATTATAAAAATCAAGTTTTTATATATATATATATTTTTTTTAAAATAAAAATCAAACCTTTATGTATTCCCTTTAATTTAAACAACTAAAACTGAAAATCGCATGTAAAATAAAAGAATTTACAAGTTAAAAACTTACAGCCTTTTTTTCCATCTGCGAGGGGGGTGTTGGTATCGCGCAGATGAAGGGAAGGGGGTGGAATGGGCTTGGGCGTGGATTGCAGAAGGGAGAGAGGGGAGCGTCGGTTCCAGGGATTGAAGGAGGAAGGCGGGTGCTCCATCGCGTCGGCGTCGGAGTTGCCTCAGGTCGGGGAGGGACTGGTGGTCTGAGTGGGGTCTGCGCGTCGGTTTTTGGGTGATTTCGGGCTCGCTTGGTCTGAGAGGAGAGAGAGGAGATCGAGGCAGGGGGTGCGCCTGAGGTGGAGGGGGGAAAGGCGGTGGCGGCTGCGACGTGGGGGGGGGGGGGGGCGACGGGGTTTCGGGGGTTTTTTCTCTCTTTTTTTTCTTTTCGATCTGAAATAATGATTTGGGGGGGGGGGGTATGTAAATATATATATAATAATTATATATTTTTTTCCTATAAAACCCTAATGTTGACTTTTCGTTTCAACTCAGATTTGAACCCGCCGACTGTCGTCCCTAGCGTAATACCCCCATTTCGAACACAATGGGATATGCCACGTAGGCCAATTCGACTGTTTGAATCAGTTTCTGTTGAATTTAAAGTATAATTCTTTGTATATTCAATTTAAACGCACATTTCAATTTACCGAGGCCACATACGAACTCGAAAAATTGCAGAAAAATATTTTCTAGATTCGTAGTGTCGATAATGTCCTAACAAAACTAGTTTCGTCGAATTCTGAGACCGTTTGAAAAATGGTCATTTTCCAGTCGATTAAAATCAACTGAAACTGGTCAAATGCGTTTTCCTTTGCCACGCTCACATATTGATTCGAAAAATTATGAAATTTGAAACCTAGCAATAACTTGACATCACGGACCCAACAAAAGTGGTTTCGTCGAAATCCGAGGTCGTTTGCAAAATTTCCATTTTTAAGAGCCTGAATTCCATAGCGACTATTCAGAATTTTCAACTGGACATATCTTTTGATTCTCGCTACGAAATTTTGATTTTTCAGATTCGTTGGAAAGATATCACCAATTAGATCCTAATGTTTTTGGTTTCACTAAAATCCGGTTTGTTTTGCACCCGGTACATTCAATTGAAGTTTGAAATCGAATTATCGAACTACCGCGCCATTTTCAATTCTATTATAATTATATATAAATATTTATATTCTAACGACGACGTATGTAATATATACGTCGAATTATATTCAAAATAAATTTTCTCGTCGATATTATTTAAAATAATTCATTTTAAATATTCAAAATTCGCTAAAATTGCCAAAATAAAAATTTTAAACTGGCCCAGATTTTTCCGGGTTATTACAATCTCCCCCACTTAAAACTTTTCGTCCCCGAAAAGGAACAAAGTCGAAAGTGGTTTGATTAATCAACTCTACATTCGATCTGGCTTGCATTCTCCAAATTTTCAGTTTCTGAGAATTTTCAAAATTTCAAAAATTTGGCTAACACCCTAAATTTTCGAAAAATTTCGCCATAACCTCCCCTGCACCGGGAGCATCGGGGAATTTCAAATAGCTTCCCCGGTCCTTCAGATCTCAAAAAGAAAAAGAAAAAGAAAAAGCCAAGCGGCTAGCCAATAGGCTCATAAAATCATCATCACCCAAACAAAACAGGAAATTATGTAGTAAACATGTACCTATTTTTCGGGCAAACAAATTTTATTCTCTGGCTCTAGCCTCCTTGCTATGACCTGTTCAATGTAAGTATATGTATATGCAAGCATATGCGACCAATTTTCAATATCGTTCAATATTTGATACAATTAGGCTAATGGTTCAAAATTAGCAAACAAATAAAAAAACAACACAAACATCAATCAATTAGTGGATTAGAGTTTCAAATCCATAAATTTTGATATATATACTAAAAATCTTGTTTTTGATGCCAATTCAAAACAATGTGTTCTAGCTATATAAGTTTTGGTTCTCACACCAGTCTAATGGAAATATATCGATATCACACCTTCGTTACTCGAACATGAATACTAATGACAACTAGTCAATCATCAGAATCATCTTCAAGGCCACTAGAGTATGATTCTATATCTATCCAGTATATTAAAACTTCGAATATACGTTCATGACGCGTATATGCAAAATCTTTATATACTAGATTGTCCATATTCAAAATAAATAAATAATCAAATACATTTTAAAATGGTTTAAATTTCAAAACAAAATTGTTTTCATGTGAAAAATATACTCTTCACACTCGTTCTAGGACACTACTGATCCTATCTCTAACGAGTCATTCTAATTGGATATTACTAATCCAATATCTGATGAATTCTTTCATATGGTTCTAATGTGTCTTGTCCTCGAGCTCTGTAAACCAAAGCTCTGATACCAAATGTGACGGCCGGGAATTTCGCTCGATCCGAATCAGTCGTTAAACCGATCTAGACCGTTCGAAACCCCTGATCGTTGAGAACAGGACAAATCAGAACACAAACAGAAGAACATTTCATCGCTATTACAACAATTCCATCAGATACAAGAATATACAGAGTATAAATGAATAAATTACATTTGATAAATATCAGAGATTACAATAAATTACATAGCAGCGGAAAATAATATAAAGCACAACTGAAGGTGATATACGGATACAGAGCTTTCCGGATATCATTCCAGCTGTAAACCAGGATCCTGTGAATATAAATCTGCAAAACCAAAACTACTAGCTGCCCGTGTCGAAAATAGGGGCACCTAGAGTTTAGGTTAAAACAATAAACTCCAGGTCAGTCATGTGACTGGTGTGAGAACTAAAACAGTTATTTAAACTTTACTTTAAAAGAGAGTAATTCAAGGGACCACGCCGTATAACACGGAACGGGTTTCCTCCCAAGAATACCAGTGCATAGAATAAACAACGCAATGCTTTTTAGAAAATGAAGTCATTATAAGACCCAGGTCCCATCACACAATGCAACGCAAGCCGGAGGATAGGGTTTTCCCTTATAATAGCCAAACATGCTTGGTACGTTTAAAACAAATCATTTGATACTATAATAAGTGTATAGTGTCAAAACAATTTCAATCATAAATATAAATCATAGATGACATAGTATCCTATGCTACTATGTCGCCATACTAGGCTCTACAAATAAAGCCGAAATACACGTATTGGAAATTGGATTCCGTCATGAGTCGAGGTAAGGGGCAAGCTCCTCTCCGCGTTCGAGACACTCTAGCAAATGCCTCAGGGTTACGCACACTGGGTAACCCCTGGATCTTCAGGGCCGGTCCTCACTTACGTTAGAGGATTAATTATGCCTGAACACACGTTTCCCGGTCCTTACAGACCTATAATCGAGGCGCCTCGCATTCCAACAACCACACAGGTGAAAAGTATATAAATGTCAGGGCTGGTAAGTCACTGACACCACCAAAGCTAGAAAGAAACGTCGTGCTCTCCCTGCAGTCCGTATCCCGTTTTTGACTCATACCGAGGTGTGAGGCTCGCGAATTCACGTTATACACAAAGCTATGCCACAAAGGCCGTGCTTTGATCATCAACCACAAGACTTTGCTTTTCAACAGAAGCCTTGATCATTGCATCTTAGCGTGCCACACCGGCAATTCATGCCATGCGACTGATGTCCATCGATATACAACCTCTGAGCTCGTACGTCTCAGAGAAGGGCGTTAAGCAAAAGAATAAATTCTCCGCTGCCAAACAGATGTATATTTAATAGAAATCAATCAACACAGAATAAAATCCAGTGTCAGACACACAATCCATTTACAAGTCCGTTCTGGGTCTGAACGAAACCGGAGGCACTTTCCTCGCATATCCATCCATCTCCAAGTACGTCTGGACGACCACCAACTATTTCCATCCTCTTGGGTGTACTGCTCAATCAGGATCGTCAGTAGTTATCCAAACGATGTGAAAACTTCCGGTCTTCGACCACCGTCTTCATCTTCGACATATCGTCGAATCGGTTATTCAGAATGGGTGTAAACCCGGACTTTCCGAACAACCCGCGTATATTAAAAACAAATGTTACACAAACACAATATACGCCTCATTCCAATTCATTAGTCACTAACCGCAGATTAGCAAGAGAACAATTTTCCAAACATTAACCCCGAAGGCCGAAACCAACATCAGATCAATACCCAGAAAACCATTCTTCTTAGCCAACCTACAGCTAATTTCTAAATTCCACATTCTTAGGGAAAGGTTCCCATTAATTTTATCCAAGATAAATTCTTTAAAATTTATCCTGAAATCTTCCTTTGGATGTCATTTAAAACCAAATTATGGTTTTTCCAACTAGTCGAGATTAGCGAACCGTAACGAAGTAATTATTTATTTTATTTCCCAATCCCAACCTATTCATCCCATGAAGCAAAACTGGTAATACTCCATATCTAACACCGTGGTGTTATCGGTAAAATTAATTACCATTTCACGTTCAAATCTAATTAAAGATTTAACTATCGCTTTGGAGCAAAACTGGTAATACTCCATTCCCGCTCATTTCTAAATTTGATAATTTAGATTATAGATTCACATTTCAATCTAATTGCAGATTCGTTAGAACTCCTTTTACTGGGTTAAAGAACTAGGTGTTATTTAAAACACAGTTCACGACAAACCCAAATCACATTCTATTTGTTATCGGGTTAAAGAACTAGTGTTATTTAAAACACTGTTCACGATAAACCCATTTCAAATTCAATCAAATATATTAGAAATTCCGATTATTTAAAACCCCTTTTTAAATCTAATTTATTTATTTAAAAATAATCGGGTTTTAAATTTAGTTCAAAACTAGTTCATTTCGATAAAAATCCATTTTTTTCTTTTCAAATATGGAATTTTTCACCCCAATTTTTCCCAAATCATTTCTTATGATTTTACACAAGTTATTACTATTTTTAATAATTTTATCAAGGTCCGTACAGTCGATTTCCAACAATGGCCATCGAACTGCACTTATAGCGACCTTTTTCGAATTTGATTTGGACGTATCTCCAAATCCAACCGTTAGATTTTGAATTTCTAATATTCGTTAGAAAGCTCTTTTCAATACGAACCCAACGGTTCCGGTTTTAGGAGAATCCGACGGTCGGATCTCCCGTAATGTCCGTTTGAAATAAATGGTCGAAACTCACGAACTGCCGCGGCGCGGCGCGTTCTATTCAGGCCATTATATTATATATATATAATATATATTTCGTCGATTAATATTTAAAACGAATTATATAAATAGTTTTGAATTCGTTTCAAAAACATTTCCACTTCCATCTCAATTCAAATCAAAATTTAATCTTTCCTTATCAATTCGTTTTAAAATTCATTTTTATTCAATTCAAATTTCAAAGTGGTTTTCTATTCGATTCAAATTCGTTATATATTCAATTGAAACCAAATTCGTTTTCTATTCAAATCAAATTCGTTATATATTCAATTCATTTCGAAATCG
Source organism: Allium sativum (assembly GCA_030737875.1). NCBI lineage: Eukaryota > Viridiplantae > Streptophyta > Magnoliopsida > Asparagales > Amaryllidaceae > Allium > Allium sativum. The sequence continues at coordinate 569,531,922 of CM060922.1, forward strand.
TTTTCAATTCAATCTATTTCGAAATCGTTTTCAATTCATTTCGAAATCGTTTTCAATTCAATCTATTTCGAAATCGTTTTCAATTCATTTCGAAATCGTTTTCAGTTCAATCTATTTCGAAATCGTTATATATTCAATTCATTTCGAAATAAAATTGATATAAATATCGTTCACGTCAAAATGGCGTCAATCTAATAAACACGGCTTCATATATTTCTATTTTCAAATATTCTATTTCAGATATTTCTATTTGTCAACACACGACTAATCTCAATGAATGAGTATCGTCCACGTGTGACTATTTTTGTTAAATTATTTCGTTCAACACATGACTAATCTCAACGGATGAGTACAGTCAACACATGAACCTTTATTTTATATTGATAAAGATGTAAATTTTATTATAAAAATATTTCGTTCAACACATGACTAATCTCACGAATGAGTACAGTCAACACATGAACCTTTATTTTATATTGATAAAGATGTAAATTTTATTATAAAAATATTTCGTTCAACACATGACTAATCTCACGAATGAGTACAGTCAACACATGAACCTTTATTTTAATATTCTTTATTTTTCTAATTGGAATGAGGCCCAATCAATTACCATATAAAGTTAATTATATGGATTTTCATACATCACATGTATATAATAGCATTGAAAAATAATCAACCATCAACCAAAGTGCACTACACTGTATAAGCATCAAATATAGATATCTAACGCTTATAACAGCCTGTCAATCAATCGATCGACATATTTAATCAATCAGGATGAGTGAACTTCAAATTTCATCCCAACACCCGTGTAGGGTTTCAAACAATCAAACACAGATTTTATTCCTGCAGTTGGGCGATGTGTGAAATTTATCGACCCAATCAATGTCCTTCAAATAGGTGTACATAAACAAACCGTCTGGTTTGTAAATGAATATTTTATTTTATTCACTTCACGTTAAAAATTATATTTTTAACGATAAAACATTTTATTTCAACATATGAATTTCTATTCAGTTCATTTATTCAATAAAAATGATATTTTTATTTTTCTAACATATTTTAGAAAATTTCGGCGGCATAACGGCACTATACTAGAAACGGGACGAGGCCTAGCCTTATCCCCGGTCTAGTGAAGGCCCACGCCATTCACACATCAATCAAATCCATTCATTCTCACCAAACAATTCAATTTCAATCAAATAATCTAATTAATTTTTGAAATCAAACAATTTAACAAACAAGCTATCCATGGTCTGTGGATGACGGGTGTCGGGTGCTACTAAACACTGTCTGCATCCTAGTTTATATTTATAACTATAATAAAAATTGAAGAGTGAGAAGTTCTCACCGATAGCTATCCAATACCACGATACTCCTATTGTAGAGATCTTCGTCGTTCTCGCCTTTTTTTCTCCTTTGTTGCCCGTAGCCACTACATATAGAAATCATACATTTTTATATTTCGATGTCTTTAAATTAAAAATCACATTTTTATTTATTCACTTTCAATTTAAAAATCATATTTTTATAATCACTTCATATATTTAAAAAAAAATCGAATTTTTACTATGCTATTCAATATATAAAAATCATATTTCCTTACCGCTAATATATAGATAAAAATTCTATTTTTATAACGCTATTCTCTATATAAAGATTTCGCCTTTTCAAAAATATAGATTTCATCATTATAAAAATCAAGTTTATATATATATATATATATATATTTAAAATAAAAATCAAACCTTTATGTATTCCCTTTAATTTAAACAACTAAAACTGAAAATCGCATGTAAAATAAAAGAATTTACAAGTTAAAAACTTACAGCCTTTTTTTCCATCTGCGAGGGGGGTGTTGGTATCGCGCAGATGAAGGGAAGGGGGCGGAATGGGCTTGGGCGTGGATTGCAGAAGGGAGAGAGGGGAGCGTCGGTTCCAGGGATTGAAGGAGGAAGGCGGGTGCTCCATCGCGCCGGCGTCGGAGTTGCCTCAGGTCGGGGAGGGACTGGTGGTCTGAGTGGGGTCTGCGTGTCGGTTTTTGGGTGATTTCGGGCTCGCTTGGTCTGAGAGGAGAGAGAGGAGATCGAGGCAGGGGGTGTGCCTGAGGTGGAGGGGGGGAAAGGCGGTGGCGGCTGCGACGTGGGGGGGGGGGGGGGCGACGGGGTTTCGGGGGTTTTTTCTCTCTCTTTTTTTTCTTTTCGATCTGAAATAATGATTTGGGGGGGGGGTTATGTAAATATATATATATAATAATTATATTTTTCTCCCTATAAAACCCTAATGTTGACTTTTCGTTTCAACTCAGATTTGAACCCGCCGACTATCGTCCCTAGCGTAATACCCCCATTTCGAACACAATGGGATATGCCACGTAGGCCAATTCGACTGTTTGAATCAGTTTCTGTTGAATTTAAAGTATAATTCTTTGTATATTCAATTTAAACGCACATTTCAATTTACCGAGGCCACATACGAACTCGAAAAATTGCAGAAAAATATTTTCTAGATTCATATTGTCGATACGGTCCTAACAAAACTAGTTTCATCGAATTCTGAGACCGTTTGAAAAATGGTCATTTTCCAGTCGATTAAAATCAACTGAAACTGGTCAAACGCGTTTTCCTTTTCCACGCTCACATATTGATTCGAAAAATTATGAAATTTGAAACCTAGCAATAACTTGACATCACGGACCCAACAAAAGTGGTTTCGTCGAAATCCGAGGTCGTTTGCAAAATTTCCATTTTTAAGGGCCTGAATTCCATAGCGACTATTCAGAATTTTCAACTGGACATATCTTTTGATTCTCGCTACGAAATTTTGATTTTTCGGATTCGTTGGAAAGATATCACCAATTAGATCCTAATGTTTTTGGTTTCACTAAAATCCGGATTGTTTTGCACCCGGTACATTCAATTGAAGTTTGAAATCGAATTATCGAACTGCCGCGCCATTTTCAATTCTATTATAATTATATATAAATATTTATATTCTAACGACGACGTATATAATATATACGTCGAATTATATTCAAAATAAATTTTCTCGTCGATATTATTTAAAATAATTCATTTTAAATATTCAAAATTCGCTAAAATTGCCAAAATAAAAATTTTAAACTGGCCCAGATTTTTCCGGGTTATTACAATGCGGTTTGTTGCGTTGGGATCGTGGCGGAATTGTGGATGTTTTGGCACTAACCGGGCTGCGTTTGGTGACTGTCAAATTTTGGCCCTTAGTTGGACGTTCGATCAACTATGGACACAAAGGTGAGTGATTCTTCGCTCACGAAGTACTGAATTATTCCCATATTTATCGAACTAAATTATAAAATAGTTTGGTTGCATGGTTGTGATTGGCTGTTGAATTTGGTTGCTTAAATTTGATATACCTGTATGTTAACATGCAATTTAGATTGACGATCAGTTATTTGATTTAAATTTAAACTTCTAGTTGAAAATTCCAATCCTTATAAATCCTGGAACAGTTGAAACTGATCAGTTGAATGGAATGGTTGTGATGGATGTTTGGTTGAAATTTATTACTGGTTTGAGATTGACAGGGTTAATGCTCCGTATTCAGTATAATGTATTGTATGTTCTTTGGGATGATAAATCCCATTTACCCTTGATGTTACGGGCATCTAATAAACCCGGGGTTTATCGATAAAATAAATTAAGAACACAGAGTGAAATGATAAATCTCTGTGACCCTGATTTGGATTGAAATGATAGATCCATCCCTGAATATCGAGAAATTAAATTTAAATCCATTTGGCCATAGGATAGCAAATTTTATATGGACATCGGTTGGTTAAATGATTTTAAATTATTTGAATTCGATTTGGTGGAAAATTTCATTTAAAGGAAATGTATCGATTTTTGATAAAATTTTATTTTTCCTTTAAGATATGATTTCTCAATGTTATTTGGAATGGTTAAAAATTTCCCAAAATATTTTGGAAGTTTGTAATTTGGATTTAAATATAATTTGGGATTTATTCCAATAATTGGTGGACTCAAAGTTAAAAAAATTCTTTTTGAATTTAAATTTTGGAATAAAAGTAATCGAGGATATTTGGAGTTGTTTAAACTAAAAATAAATATGGTTTTGAATCCTCGAATTGGAAATGGGGTTGACTGGGTTGGAATAAGATATTGAAATGGTGTAACTCCATTTGAGACTGGAATTTAGATTCAAGTGTTGGAAATTGGAAGGAGAAGCAAAATTTGAGGTTTAAATTTTTTTTATTCTATTTTTATTTTAATTTATTCTATTTTATTTTATTTATAAACCATATATAGACTTTGTTATAAGTGAAGTTTTCTTATATATATTATTATTATTATTTTTTTACAAAAAAATTATTTAGTAAAGCTTGTTTTATGTATATATATATAGTGATTTAAATTACCTTTGTATACTATAATTGTAATGTCCCGACTTTTTCGACCATTTGTAAATCATTTTGATGAGAAATTAAAATGAGTTAATTAGTTAAAAACAAAGCTAAAGGAGATTTTTGAAAACAAATCGGCTAAAGTATGAAGCATATGGTATATAAACAAACATTTGTTTGACCATAACAAATATCAAAAACAAAAGACAAAAAGGAAATCTCTAGCAAGACAAAACAATTTCCAAGAAGAGACAAGCATTTAATGAAACATACTTGACATAGTAACCATGATCTTCGTTAGCCATTGCCTAAAAAATCCTATAGTATAGTTAGCATGTACATGTTATAGTATAGGAGAAATATCTCAACAAAGAAGGAAACGAATGAGAACATTAGTTAAGATTTTAAAATCCAAAGGGTGGGTCCTTGCATTTAATGCAAGTATGGTTCAAGCTTCTAGAAACACTACCTAGGAGCATGTCATTAGCTACAAGCCTAAGTAAGACAAATTTTAAAGTACTTGAGCTCCTCATTCCTGGCCGTAGGTATAGATAGAAGAGGGGTGAGGCTATGAGAGTTTACTGTGTGAACATGTGCTCAGAAATTCATATTTTAATGCATGACTTTACCTATATATACCACTCAAATTCTCTCATACTTTCACACAAGCAAACCGAATTATCATCTCAAAATCTGAGGACATTTTCTGGATCATAGGAAAGCTTTTTGGTGAGTGAAACTCTTAAAATTTTCTGAATTTAAATACTAGCTGTAAAACAGTTTTTATACGAATCAAAACTGCTCTGCTTTGTTGTTACTGTCTGTTATTATTAATCATAGATCATGATGCTAGATCACACTGATTTCATTCCTGTTAGTGATCCATTAGATAGTAGGCACCCTTGAATGTGTGTGTGTGTGCAAATTTACTGATGTTGAAGACTACTGTTAAAAACCTGTATGTGTTCTGTAATTACAGAACTTGTTCATTTGTGGATAAATCCATGATGATCCATGAATTGATTTCTAAAGTATGTAAAGCTAGTGTAAACACACCATATAACATATATCAGATCAAAGAAATACCATTTTGAAATATATAAGTTCAAAACAAAATACACAGTAAAGCTCTCTGTAAGACCATAATCAAAGTGAAAATTCAAATGAAATAAAAACATGTTTTGATGTTATGAATCGAATCCACAATACAAATGATGATTTTTAATGTAAAAATCCTGATTTTTAAGTTGGTATATCTCGAGAATTCTGGACATGGACGGAAAATGGGTTTAAGTGGATTTCCGACGATCCAAGCCACCAGGGGGTCGGCGGTTTCGAGAGGGGGAGCGTCGGGGACCAGGGGATCGGGGAAAAATGCAAACATATTTTTATAATGTATGGATTTCGTAGATGAGTCGAATTTAGGGTTTTTGGGTTGAAATGGGTTCACCTGTATGACCCAGAACTGTTCACCGTCGGCGGCGAGAGGAACGTGCGGTGGTGGGGGGAAAGTGGCGTCAGGGGGTGGCGATGCTGAGGCTAGGAGGGTTCGGTGGCTAGCGGTCTGTGGTGGGTGAGCGAAGGGGTTTCTTCGATGGTGGTTTTTGGACGTGGAGAACTCGAGTGGGAAAATCACTGTAGCATCGACGAATATGGCGTCTGGCGGCTCCGACGAAGTCCTGGAGTGGTGGCCGTCATGACTGGGGGTTCGACGTGGATGGTCGAGGGTCGGGTGGAGTGTGCACGTGCACACTGTGCACTAGTATACGAGGAAGGAGGAGGGGTACTTGGCCAAAGTACCAGGCAGGGTGGTATTGCACGAGATCATGGTGGCCAGGGCAGTTTTTGAGGGAAAATCACGGTGTCAGCAAATCTGGTACTTTGGCACTACCAGAGTCCAGTTCTGGCACTTGCCAAATCCGGTACTCTGGCAGTACCAAAGTCCGGTGTTCTTCGTCACGTGAATACGAGACTTTTAAATTTAAATATAATTTTAAATTTAAAAATATAAATAAAGTAAATAAATAAATTAATTAAATAAAGAAGTATTTTTATTTAATTAAGCAAACGACAAGTGAGAAGTCGAAAACTGAGAACCAACAAGTTCGACAGTGAAAGATCAACCAAGTTTGAAATATAAATTAGACGGGAATAAATAATTTAAACAAATTATTTGAATTATTTATAAAGTGACTAATCATTAAAGGATAAGAACAAAAGGACAAATAGCTCAAACATCATTTGAACAAAAAGGAAGAATACACCGTGTGCGGAGCACGGGAAATTTCCAAAGAATGTACACAACACTGTCAAAAATCATATACACCTCAACTGACTATATAAAAGATAAAATTTGACGGTGCTAATGCAAACCAGATAAGCAAACACTGTTTGAAATATATATATATATGTATATATTATCCGAAATGGAGTGATACTCCTGAGTTGATCGATAAAAATTCATCGACTGTAAAAGATTTCGTACATCGTTCGAATAGTCCGGAATCAACGATTCCACTTCGAATCGAAGTAGACGACGCATAATCGAGATACTGAAATCAACGAGATGCAAGCGTTATTGAAAAAAAAAAGATATTTTGGTCTGTTCAAACCCAGAACATACCCGAATGGACGAGTGTCTGACAGCGTGTGTCAGTCAGATTTTTCACATCGGTTTTGACGTAAGTATATTACGTTGGTAGCGGAGGAATTCGTTTCTCTTTGCTTTATTACCCGTAATATATTTGGGTAATCGAGTGGGTATTTCTGACGGATAGGACGATGTGGCATTCAAAGAATGAAAAGAAGAAATCTGTCAGAAGAACAACGTGACCTAAAAACATCACAACCCGGAAGTAACAAAAGTTGGGCTAGGCAGCATGGCTAGTTGGGTCATACCCAAGCAGGGTATATTATCACCATCTAGAGGATTTCCTTATCTAACTTCTTAAATCTATTTCGCTGCTGTTGCATTCGGAAACGGTAAATCGAGCTCAACCGTAGGAGTGATAATATATTCGTCACACTCAAGCTAAATGAGTGGACAGTCATGTGTGGCCGGGTTACAAGACGTTCTTGTTGAACCCCAGTGTATCTTCTCTAGAGTACACTGTCTGGTGGGTGCTCCCATACCCTGTAAGTTGGAATCCAAACTCCAATACGCACTCTGCGACTTTTAAAGTTGTATACTATATATGTGAACATGAGATGCAAGCATTTCACTAGATTTTAAATTACCTGTTACAAACTATTATAATATCAAATGTTTTGATATAAAAGAGATTAGATCATTTCCAGATATTAGACATGGATGGATCTAATGATTTTTATGTTAAAAGCAATAACATGGATCAATATAAACACCTTGGCACCTATACCCTGTTTTTACTGTCTAACTATGTTTCCTCACACCAGTCCCCTGACTGACCCAGAGTTTATTTTTGTGTTTCTTAAAACTCTTGGGTACTCATAATATTTATTATGAGTAGACAAGTAGGTTCAGGTAAGGCAAGTGGACATGATGCTGAACCAGTTCAAGACCTAGTAGCATATGTGTTTTTTTTAATTATCAGTTTGAATATCTAAGTAGTGTAATATGGTATTGTATGAACCATGATGATGTAATATTTATGTACTCTGATGTATCAGGCTTTGTGATGTAATATATAAATATTTTGTGAAATTCCGCTGTGAGATTCTGATAACTTCTTACTCTTCTATTCTATAAATTCTACCTTTCCTATCTCATCTTCTAAATTCTTTCAATAATGACACATTTTCCGGGCATGGAAAATCGCGCCGTTACAGTTGGTATCAGAGCTTAGGTTTTCTGAACACCTAGGCTTAGAGTGAGCATCGAGAGAGCGTATTTTTACTAAAAACTATTTTAGTATGGGTCGTCCTTAGTTCTCAACCATAGTTATTAACCTTAGTTATCAACCCTAGTTATTTGGTTAATTTACCCTTAAAGACTGGTTTCTGAATGAGTATTAACTCTCGAATCATTTACTCAGAAGTTGACAATGAGTTCTCAAGCAAGGCGAGGACGAGGAGCAAGTCGGGCAACTACGACAAATGGGCACACTGTTAATCAGGCCCAAGTGGAAACGACTGAAGTAGTCCAAGCTCCAACGCAGCTAAACTTCGCTATGATTTGTAAGAACTACACTACTCTGGGAGGAAAAACTTTTAAGGGAACAGAATCACTAGTTGACGTCCAAGCATGGATTAGATCGTGTGAAAAGATTTTTAAGGGGCTGAAACTGGATGACGAGTATAAACGACTGTTAGCATCATGGAATCTGGAAGGAGCTGCACCTATCTGGTGGGATGCCCAGACTGCAAATACTCCAGAGGAGAACTTTACTTGGGCTATGTTCAAAGAAGTTTTTGAAGCTCAGTATCTGCCTGCAACTGGGAAAACCAGGATGTACCGAGACTTCATCGATTTGAAGCAAGAAACCATGACTGTCACTGAGTACGAAAACAAGTTCAATGCAATGTCAAGCTTTGGACCAGAGTTGGTAAATACCTCGCTGAAAAAGAACGAGATGTTCGTAGCTGGATTGAAGGATAGTCTGCAAGGCCGTATGATGGGGCATCTGAAAGATCCATTTGTTGAACTTGTAGATTTAGCACTCAGATATGAAGCACTGGATGCTAAGAACCCAACTGCAACAAAGACTCAGACGGGAGAAGCAAGTGGAGGGAATCCCCAGAAAAGGAAATTCAACCCTGATTGGAAAGGTAACCAAAACCAAGGAAAGGCTGTGCAACAGAAGACTGAAAACCGCTTCAAAAATGTGTTATGTCACAACTGCAAACAAAAGGGTCACATTGCAAGGTTCTGTAAGCAGAAGAGCAACAAGAAACCCCAACAGCAGCAACCACAACAGCAGCAAAGGAAGCCTCAGCAACAACCACAGCAGCAACATCAGCAAGTTCAGAGGAATGAGATGGTATTGAAGAACCTCTGTTTCAACTGTCACCAGCCCGGACACATGGTGAAAGATTGTCCACTGATGAAGAGAGCACCTCAGGCGAAGGTTTACGCCATCAAGAATGAACCATCCACCTCTCAGAATGTGAAAGGGAAGGGAGTTCTGGAAGGTACTTTACAATTTAAAGGAATTTACCTTCGAGTTTTATTTGACACCGGCGCTTCTCACAGTTTTATTTCTTCTGAAACTGTAAACCTATTTAGCCTTAAACCAATGATTTCCCCAAATCCAATTTGTGTATCAAATCCTATCGGTGGTAAAACGGAGTTAAAAATGTGTTGTGAGGATATAGCACTGTTATATCTCTCACATTCCTTTCGGTTTGATTTCTATGTCTTAGATTTCAAAAGTTTCAATTTTATTCTCGGATTGGACTGGCTGAGCGAGTTCCAAGCGAAGATAAAATGTGATAAAGAAACCATAACCTTGATCACGAGCCTAGACCGTAAAGCTAGAATACCCTGTGGAAAACCCGGTATTCATACCTGTAGTTTCCTATACGCCCTAGAAGCACCCCAAGAGAACCTTGAAACACTGGACGTGGTTAGAGAATTCAAGGATATTTTCGAAGAAGTCGGAAGTTTACCTCCTCATCGTGAGATAGAATTCCGAATCGATTTAATCCCAGGAGCAAGACCGATAGTACAACCAAAGAGACGTATGGCACCAAAGGAAGTTGTGGAACTGGAGAAACAGACTCGGGATTTGCTGAAAAAAGGATTAATCCGACCTAGTTTTTCTAGTTGGGGCTCGGCGGTAGTTTTTGTAGTGAAGTCTGATGGGTCATTACGACTATGTGTTGACTATAGAGAGTTAAACAAAGTGACCATCAAAAACAAATACCCTTTACCCCGAATCGATGACCTTTTCGATCAATTACATGGAGCGACCGTATTCTCTCAAATGGATTTAGCAACAGGATTTCATCAATTGAAAATCGCTGAGGATAGTATTCCTTTAACAGCATTTAGAGGCCCAGATTTCTTTTATGAGTGGTTGGTTATGCCATTCGGTCTAACCAACGCACCAGCATTTTTCGTGGATTTGATGAACAGAGTCTTTAGAAAAATTCTAAACAAGTTTGTTATAATTTTCATTGACGATATTCTGATTTACTCAAAAACTGAAGAGGAGCATCGCTATCACCTCAGAGTAGTATTAGAAACCCTGCGGAAAAATGTGTTGAAAGCAAAATTTTCAAAATGTCATTTTTGGAAGTCTGAAGTGAGGTTTTTGGGGCACATCGTAAACGGAGGTGGAATATCGGTAGATCCGGTGAAAGTTGAATCAGTACAACAGTGGAGGCAACCTCGTACACCAACTGACATTCGAAGTTTCCTAGGATTGGCGGGATATTACCGAAAGTTTATCAAAGACTATTCTAAGATATCATCCCATCTAACGAAATTGACGAAGAAAAACCAGAAGTTCATTTGGACCCCGAAGTGTGAAGAATCTTTTCAAGAGTTAAAAGACCGCTTAACCAATGCACCGGTATTAGCTGTTCCCGATGGAACGAGCAAATTTGAAGTTTACACTGACGCTTGTGGAACTGGATTAGGAGCCGTGTTGATGCAGAACCGTTGTGTGATTGCATATGCAAGTAGGCAATTAAAGATACACGAGAAGAATTATGCAACTCACGATTTGGAGTTATTGGCCGTTGTTTTTGCATTGAAGATATGGAGGCATTATCTTCTGGGTGGAAAATTCGAACTATTTACAGATCATAAACCGTTGAGGTACTTATTTTCCCAGAAGGATTTAAATTTGAGACAACAACGATGGTTAGAGTTTCTTGCATCGTATGATTTGGATATCATCTATACGCCGGGCAAAGCAAATGTAGTAGCAGACGCTTTGAGTAGAAATGCGATTCTATCCCTACTGGAAGTCACACCGACTCTCCAAGAAAGGATTACGAGAAGTCAGAGAAGAGATGCTAAACTGGAGAAGATCATACAAGGAGTCGCGAATGGAAAGGAGTCTGATTTAAATTTGGATAACCGAGGAGTATTAAGAATTAACAATAGACTATGTGTTCCAGATGTGGATGGATTGAGGCAGGAGGTTTTGAAAGAATGCCACGCATCAAAATTGAGTATTCATCCGGGAATTCATAAAATGATTAACGATATGAAAAGAGTATTCTGGTGGCCAGGAATGATGAAGGATGTCACAACTTTTGTGAATGAGTGTTTGTGTTGTCAACAAGTCAAGGGAGATCATCAAAAGACTGCTGGATTGTTGCGATCTTTAGAAATACCCAACTGGAAGTGGGAAATGATATCAATGGATTTTATCGATGGATTACCAAGGACCAGAAGAGGTTTTGAAGGAATTTGGGTAATTGTCGATCGACTGACAAAAAGTGCACATTTTATTCCTGTAAAACCAACACGTACAGCCGCATCATTAGCCGAAGTCTTTATGAGAGAAATTGTGCGATTACATGGAGTTCCATCAAGCATTGTAAGCGATCGAGATCCCATCTTTACAAGTAACTTTTGGAGAGCACTACAAAGAACTTTGGGAACGAGATTGAATCTCAGTACAGCTTACCATCCTCAAACGGACGGTCAAACTGAGAGAGTGAACCGGATATTGGAAGATTTGTTAAGAGCGTGTATTCTTGATTTTGGAGGATCGTGGGAAGATCACCTACACCTAGTCGAATTTTCTTATAACAACAGTTATCAGGCGAGTATACAAATGGCACCATACGAAGCATTGTATGGGAGACCCTGTAAAGCACCAGCATGTTGGATTGAATCCGGAGACAAATTAATACTTGGACCAGACATGATCCGAGAAGCAACAGAGAAAGTAGAATTGGTGAAGTTAAGAATGAAAGAAGCCCAGGATCGACAGAAAAGTTATGCCGATCAAAGACGAAGAGATCTTGTATTTGAGATAGGAGACCTGGTATTTGTGAAGATTTCACCAATGAGAGGAGTGGTGAGATTTGGAAAAGCTGGAAAGTTAACTCCGCGATATGTTGGACCTTTCCGAGTTATGGAGAGAATTGGTTTTCAGGCCTACAGAGTAGAATAACCAGAACATATGGCAGGAATCCACAACGTATTCCATGTGTCTCATTTAAGGAAATGTTTGCACGATCCGTCTTTAATTCTGGAACCATCTGTTCAGCAAGAAATAGAGATTGAACCAGATTTGACTATAATTCGACGACCATTCGTATTATCGACAGAGAAGAAAAGCAACTTCGCAACAAGGCTGTAAGTCTGCTTAAGATTCAGTGGAGCGATAATCCGAAAGATTGCACGTAGGAGGCCGAGAACCATATCAGGAAATTATACCCGGATTTACCTACAGATTAGGTATGTTTTACTGTTTGATTGTTTGGATGAAATGAAACCTTGAAATTCTTCAATTCTGTAAGCATTGGCACATACATTTGTGGATTCGGTTAATTAGGACTTATGAACTCCCTTGCTATGATTTTATCATTGACGAGTTCTTTTCCTTGTTTACTTTCAGATGGCACCACTGATGAAGAGGACCGCTAGAAAGAGACTTACATCACACCAAACAGAGAGACTACTAGCCAAGCGAGCAAGAGTGGATGATTCTGAAGATGTTAGAGGAAGGATACCAAGTGAGGATGAAGGCACACACAGGACCTCGGATGAGTCGAATGTAGGCAGAGAGGAACCCATGGAGCAAGATCCAGACAGCACGGAGCCCTCAGAGGATGATGGTGTACTTATGATTGAAACCGGTTGTGGAGACAATGATAGTGATGACGATGACAGTGATCAAGAGGGAGATGAGGCTGAGGATATGAATATGGATGGGGATGATGAGGAAGAACCCGAGGAGGAAGAAGAGTTTGTACCTGAGACACCGATAGCTGATATGGGAGAGCAGCCAACGGAATTTGTGGACCCAGCAGTGGTGATATGGGAGAAACTGAAGCAAGCACTGGTAGAGTATCACGAAGTAGGAGGATGGGTTGAGATTTTCGGAGACTTTGGTTATCCTTGGATTCAGGTGTACATGATTCCGCCCGTAGAGGTTATAGAGATCTCTGATGATGAAGAGGTGGTACCGACTAACCCAGAGATTATGGATGTTTTTGTGCCATCAGACGACGACGATGAGGTGGTCGAGGTAGTAGATATTTCTGATGATGAGTGGATCATGATCGATGGTGACTCGGACGAGTAGAGTGGAGTAAACTAATGGGTGCGGACTATGTATGTGTATATTATGTAGCTATAACTTGATGTAGTCAAGTATAGCCTATCTATGTAGTATGGTGTGTATGTCTATGATTAGTCAGGTGTAGCACTAGTAGTATGTTATCTAGACCAGTGCTAGTATCGAACTAATTGTATAATTAGGACGCACTAAGCAATTATGATATGTAGTAGCATCTTTTGGGAAAAACTGTCTATTTTCTTACTTTTAAATTTCGAGGACGAAATTCTTATAAGGGGGGTGGACTGTAATGTCCCGACTTTTTCGACCATTTGTAAATCATTTTGATGAGAAATTAAAATGAGTTAATTAGTTAAAAACAAAGCTAAAGGAGATTTTTGAAAACAAATCGGCTAAAGTATGAAGCATATGGTATATAAACAAACATTTGTTTGACCATAACAAATATCAAAAACAAAAGACAAAAAGGAAATCTCTAGCAAGACAAAACAATTTCCAAGAAGAGACAAGCATTTAATGAAACATACTTGACATAGTAACCATGATCTTCGTTAGCCATTGCCTAAAAAATCCTATAGTATAGTTAGCATGTACATGTTATAGTATAGGAGAAATATCTCAACAAAGAAGGAAACGAATGAGAACATTAGTTAAGATTTTAAAATCCAAAGGGTGGGTCCTTGCATTTAATGCAAGTATGGTTCAAGCTTCTAGAAACACTACCTAGGAGCATGTCATTAGCTACAAGCCTAAGTAAGACAAATTTTAAAGTACTTGAGCTCCTCATTCCTGGCCGTAGGTATAGATAGAAGAGGGGTGAGGCTATGAGAGTTTACTGTGTGAACATGTGCTCAGAAATTCATATTTTAATGCATGACTTTACCTATATATACCACTCAAATTCTCTCATACTTTCACACAAGCAAACCGAATTTTCATCTCAAAATCTGAGGACATTTTCTGGATCATAGGAAAGCTTTTTGGTGAGTGAAACTCTTAAAATTTTCTGAATTTAAATACTAGCTGTAAAACAGTTTTTATACGAATCAAAACTGCTCTGCTTTGTTGTTACTGTCTGTTATTATTAATCATAGATCATGATGCTAGATCACACTGATTTCATTCCTGTTAGTGATCCATTAGATAGTAGGCACCCTTGAATGTGTGTGTGTGTGTGTGCAAATTTACTGATGTTGAAGACTACTGTTAAAAACCTGTATGTGTTCTGTAATTACAGAACTTGTTCATTTGTGGATAAATCCATGATGATCCATGAATTGATTTCTAAAGTATGTAAAGCTAGTGTAAACACACCATATAACATATATCAGATCAAAGAAATACCATTTTGAAATATATAAGTTCAAAACAAAATACACAGTAAAGCTCTCTGTTAGACCATAATCAAAGTGAAAATTCAAATGAAATAAAAACATGTTTTGATGTTATGAATCGAATCCACAATACAAATGATGATTTTTAATGTAAAAATCCTGATTTTTAAGTTGGTATATCTCGAGAATTCTGGACATGGACGGAAAATGGGTTTAAGTGGATTTCCGACGATCCAAGCCACCAGGGGGTCGGCGGTTTCGAGAGGGGGAGCGTCGGGGACCAGGGGATCGGGGAAAAATGCAAACATATTTTTATAATGTATGGATTTCGTAGATGAGTCGAATTTAGGGTTTTTGGGTTGAAATGGGTTCACCTGTATGACCCAGAACTGTTCACCGTCGGCGGCGAGAGGAACGTGCGGTGGTGGGGGGAAAGTGGCGTCAGGGGGTGGCGATGCTGAGGCTAGGAGGGTTCGGTGGCTAGCGGTCTGTGGTGGGTGAGCGAAGGGGTTTCTTCGATGGTGGTTTTTGGACGTGGAGAACTCGAGTGGGAAAATCACTGTAGCATCGACGAATATGGCGTCTGGCGGCTCCGACGAAGTCCTGGAGTGGTGGCCGTCATGACTGGGGGTTCGACGTGGATGGTCGAGGGCCGGGTGGAGTGTGCACGTGCACACTGTGCACTGGTATACGAGGAAGGAGGAGGGGTACTTGGCCAAAGTACCAGGCAGGGTGGTATTGCACGAGATCATGGTGGCCAGGGCAGTTTTTGAGGGAAAATCACGGTGTCAGCAAATCTGGTACTTTGGCACTACCAGAGTCCAGTTCTGGCACTTGCCAAATCCGGTACTCTGGCAGTACCAAAGTCCGGTGTTCTTCGTCACGTGAATACGAGACTTTTAAATTTAAATATAATTTTAAATTTAAAAATATAAATAAAGTAAATAAATAAATTAATTAAATAAAGAAGTATTTTTATTTAATTAAGCAAACGACAAGTGAGAAGTCGAAAACTGAGAACCAACAAGTTCGACAGTGAAAGATCAACCAAGTTTGAAATATAAATTAGACGGGAATAAATAATTTAAACAAATTATTTGAATTATTTATAAAGTGACTAATCATTAAAGGATAAGAACAAAAGGACAAATAGCTCAAACATCATTTGAACAAAAAGGAAGAATACACCGTGTGCGGAGCACGGGAAATTTCCAAAGAATGTACACAACACTGTCAAAAATCATATACACCTCAACTGACTATATAAAAGATAAAATTTGACGGTGCTAATGCAAACCAGATAAGCAAACACTGTTTGAAATATATATATATATATATTATCCGAAATGGAGTGATACTCCTGAGTTGATCGATAAAAATTCATCGACTGTAAAAGATTTCGTACATCGTTCGAATAGTCCGGAATCAACGATTCCACTTCGAATCGAAGTAGACGACGCATAATCGAGATACTGAAATCAACGAGATGCAAGCGTTATTGAAAAAAAAAAGATATTTTGGTCTGTTCAAACCCAGAACATACCCGAATGGACGAGTGTCTGACAGCGTGTGTCAGTCAGATTTTTCACATCGGTTTTACGTAAGTATATTACGTTGGTAGCGGAGGAATTCGTTTCTCTTTGCTTTATTACCTGTAATATATTTGGGTAATCGAGTGGGTATTTCTGACGGATAGGACGATGTGGCATTCAAAGAATGAAAAGAAGAAATCTGTCAGAAGAACAACGTGACCTAAAAACATCACAACCCGGAAGTAACAAAAGTTGGGCTAGGCAGCATGGCTAGTTGGGTCATACCCAAGCAGGGTATATTATCACCATCTAGAGGATTTCCTTATCTAACTTCTTAAATCTATTTCGCTGCTGTTGCATTCGGAAACGGTAAATCGAGCTCAACCGTAGGAGTGATAATATATTCGTCACACTCAAGCTAAATGAGTGGACAGTCATGTGTGGCCGGGTTACAAGACATTCTTGTTGAACCCCAGTGTATCTTCTCTAGAGTACACTGTCTGGTGGGTGCTCCCATACCCTGTAAGTTGGAATCCAAACTCCAATACGCACTCTGCGACTTTTAAAGTTGTATACTATATATGTGAACGTGAGATGCAAGCGTTTCACTAGATTTTAAATTACCTGTTACAAACTATTATAATATCAAATGTTTTGATATAAAAGAGATTAGATCATTTCCAGATATTAGACATGGATGGATCTAATGATTTTTATGTTAAAAGCAATAACATGGATCAATATAAACACCTTGGCACCTATACCCTGTTTTTACTGTCTAACTTTGTTTCCTCACACCAGTCCCCTGACTGACCCAGAGTTTATTTTTGTGTTTCTTAAAACTCTTGGGTACTCATAATATTTATTATGAGTAGACAAGTAGGTTCAGGTAAGGCAAGTGGACATGATGCTGAACCAGTTCAAGACCTAGTAGCATATGTGTTTTTTTTAATTATCAGTTTGAATATCTAAGTAGTGTAATATGGTATTGTATGAACCATGATGATGTAATATTTATGTACTCTGATGTATCAGGCTTTGTGATGTAATATATAAATATTTTGTGAAATTCCGCTGTGAGATTCTGATAACTTCTTACTCTTCTATTCTATAAATTCTACCTTTCCTATCTCATCTTCTAAATTCTTTCAATAATGACACGTTTTCCGGGCATGGAAAATCGCGCCGTTATAATAATGATTCTATGTAAGTAAATTTTATATAAGGTTTTATTTATAAGTATTTGTTTTCAAAAAATTTATTTTATGAATTGTAAATCTTCTTCCGAATGGAAAGTGGTTGGATTAAAAACCGTTGGTTCAAATGGAGTTGAGATAAGATATATTCTATTTGAATATGAATTGATTTTTAATCGGGTTTGATATGGAAAGATAGATTTTATTCTACTTGAATATAAATGGGATTTCCAAGGATTGAAATGAATAGATATGGAAACATATATATATATATATATTCTATTTGAATATGAAGGGATTTCGAATGTAAATCGATTTGAAATAACTAAAATCTTTTAAGATGAAGTATATTCTATGTGAATATAGATTGATTTGAAACATTATACGAGTATAATATAATGACATGGAAATATATTCTGGTTTGGAATATAATCGGTTTGGGAATGATTGGGATATTTTTGATATGAAGTATATTCTATTTTGAATATAAAATGGGTTCGAAACAAAATATGATATTTTGGTATGGAAGCGAACTTTGAAATGTAAAAGAACCAACCGATGTGAAAAGATGTAAGCGTTGGTTGTTAAAGAGACCGGAGTCGACATAAGGCATACTCTCTATCAGTGTCGATACCACTTTGACAACTGCGAACGTTATGACGTATCCAGAATGAGTATAATGACTTGGAGGATATAATCGCATCGAAGAAGATGATCGATGGAGAAATAGCCCTGACCTTCGGGTCAGAATTGAAATGACTAAAACAGGAGCTATACCGTGACTAACTGAGGTAGCACCTTTGATCGGACACACTTCTTCGATAATATTTCTATGACTATGATGATGATGATTTGGGCCCATTTATGACTTTGGGTGTAATAACCCGGAAAATCTGGGCCAGTTTAAAATTTTTATTTTGGCAATTATAGCGAATTTTGATTATTCAAAATGAATTATTTTAAATAATATCGACGTGAAATTTATTTTGAATAGAATACGAACGTATATATTTATACGCGTCGTCATTAGAATATAAATATTTATATATAATTATAAATAGAATTGAAAATGGCGCGGTAGTTCGAAAGTTCGATTTCTAATTTCAAATGCATATACAGAATTCAATATAAGTCAGAATTGAACGAAACAAGAAATATTTGAATCTGTATAACTATGTCTTTGTAACGAAGTTAACAAACTGAGATTTCATCTTAGGAATGATAAGATATGTCCAGTTTAAAATTAGAAATAGTCGCTGTGGAATTTATATATATTTTTATATATATAAGGCCCTTAAAAATAGCAATTTTGCAAACGACCTCGGATTTCGACGAAACCAGTTTTGTTGGGTCCGTGATGTTAAGTTATTGCTAGATTCCAAATTTCGTAGTTTTTCGAATCAATATGTGAGCGTGGCAGATGAAAACGCGTTTGACCATTTTCAGTTGATTTTAATCGACTGGAAATTGGCCATTTTTCTAACGGTCTCAGAATTCGGCGAAACTAGTTTTGTTAGGACCGTATCGTCAATACGAAGCTAGAAAATATTTTTCTAGAATTTTTCTAGTTAGTATGTGACCCCGGTAATTTGAAATGTACGTTTAAAATTCAATAAAGTGATTAAATGTAAGTTCAACGAAAACTGATTCAAACGATCGAATCAGCTTGGGATACATATCCCATTGTGTTCGGAATGGGGGTTAAACGCTATGGACGACAGGCGGTGGGCCTCGTTTAGAGGTCGTATGTGAAAGTCAACTTTTTTGGTGGAAAATAAAATAAATAAATATATATATATATATATATATATATATATATATATATATATATATATATATTGGCCGTTGACTCTCCCTCACTTCTCTATCTCGTTCGATCTGGACAAAATAAAAAAAAAAAAAAAACCCAAAGAACCCTAAATCGCTCCACCCAAACCCGTCGCCCCATCGTACGCCATCGCCAATAGCGATCCACGCCACCGCAGTTCCCCCCCGTCGATGACCGCTTCCCCCCTGTCGATGACCGCTTCCCCCCTGTCGATGATCGCGCCCCACTCGCGAAGTCCAGCCCCCTCCTGCGTCGCCTGAGCGCCACCATCGCTGACTGGAAGAGGCCGTCGCCCTCAACGCAGAACCCACCTCGACTTCAAGCCCCTTTCCCTCCTACTGACGATCGACGAAGACCCCCCCCCCCTGTAAGTATTTCTGATTTTTATTTTAAAGTAAAACAGATTTTATAAAGATTTCAAAACTGAAACTGTTTTAAAAAGAAACTAAAAAAAAAACCGAATTTTTAAAAAAGATATTGAAAACTGTTTTTTTATATATAATGATTTAAAAACTGTTTTGTTTTTAAAGAGATAAAAACTGAATTTTCTTAAAGTATAAAAACTGCATTTTTATTAAAAGTTAAAACTGATTTCAAAGATTTTAAAACTGATTTTTTTTAAAAGAAATAAAAACTCGATTTTTATATGTTGAACTTTGAAATAAAAACTCGATTTTTATATGTTGAACTTTGAAATAAAAACTCGATTTTTATATGTTGAACTTTGAAATAAAAACTCGATTTTTATATGTTGAACTTTGAAATAAAAACTCGATTTTTTATATGTTGAACTTTGAAATAAAAACTCGATTTTTATATGTTGAACTTTGAAATAAAAATTCGATTTTTATATATATTGAATAGCGAAATAAAAATTCGATTTTTATATATATAGTGGCTACGGGCGACGAAGCTGACGAAGATGCGAAAACGACGAAGACTTCTGCAAATGAAGTGCCGTGGGGCTTGGATAGCTTTCGGTGAGAACTTCTCACTCAAAATTTCTCTTTTGCTAGTTATATATATATACATATATACTAGGATGCAGACGGTGCTTAGTAGCACCCGACACCCGTCCACATACCATGGACTTGTTTGTTTGGTTGTGTAGTTGGTTAGGTTATTTGATTTGGATTTGATTGATTGGTTGAATTGGAAATTGATTAAAATTGATATGTGAATGGCGTGGGCCTTCACTAGACCGGGGATAAGGCTAGGCCTTGTCCCGTTTCTAGTATCGTGCCGTTATGCCGCCGAAATTTTCTAAAATATCTTAGAAAAATAAAAATATCATTTTATTTAAAGAATGAACTGAATAGATATTCATATGTTAAAATAAAATGTTTTATCGTTAAAAAAATAATTTTTAACATGAAGTGAATAAAATAAAATATTCATTTACAAACCGAACGGTTTGTTTATGTACACTGATTTGACTGACATTGATTGGGACGATAAATTTCACACATCGCCCAACTGCACGAATAAAATCTATGTTTGATTGTTTGAAACCCTACACGGGTGTTGGGATGAAATTTAAAGTTCACTCATCCTAACTGATTAAATATGTCGATCGATTGATTGACAGGCTGTTATGAGCGTTAGATATCTATATTTGATGCTTATACAGTGTAGTGCACTTTGGTTGATGGTTGATTATTTTCAATGCTATTATATACATGTGTTGTATGAAAATCCATATAATTAACGTTATATGGTGATTGATTGGGCCTCATTCCAATTTGAAAAATAAAGAATATTATAAAATAAAGGTTCATGTGTTGACGGTACTCATTCGTTGAGATTAGTCATGTGTTGAACGAAATAATTTAACAAAAATAGTCACACATGGACGGTACTCATTCGTTGAGATTAGTCGTGTGTTGACAAAAAGAAATATTTGAAATAGAATATATAAAGCCGTGTTAAATAGTGATGCGCCATTTTGACGCGAACGATATTTATATCGAATAAAACGATTTCGAAATGAATTGAATATATAACGATTTCGAAATGAATTGAATATATAACGATTTCGAAATGAATTGAATATATAACGATTTCGAAATGAATTGAATATATAACGATTTCGAAATGAATTGAATATATAACGATTTCGAAATGAATTGAATATATAACGATTTCGAAATGAATTGAATATATAACGATTTCGAAATGAATTGAATATATAACGATTTCGATTTGAGTTGAATATAAAACGATTTCGAATTAAATCGAATAGAAAACCAATTTGATTTCAAATTGAATATATAATGAACTTGATTCAAATAGAAAACGAAACGAATTTAATTTGAATAGAAAATGAATTTGAATCGAATAGAAAACCAATTTGAATTGAATTGAATTGAATTGAGAAACGAATTCGAATTGAATTTAAAATGAAGTGAAATGAATTCAAATTAAATTGAAATTTGAATTGAATAGAAATGAATTTTAAAACGAATTTATAAAGAAGAATTCAATTTTGATTTGAATTGAAATAGAAGTTGACTTTGCTTTTGAAACGAATTCAAAACTAATTATATAATTCGTTTTAAATAAAAATCGACGAAATATATATTATATATATTATATATATAATATAATGGCCTGAATAGAATGCGCCGCGCCGCGGCAATTCGTGAATTTCGACCATTTATTTCAAACGGACATTACGGGAGATCCGACCGTCGGATTCTCCTAAAACCGGAACTGTTGGGTTCGTATCGAAAAGAGCTTTCTAACGAATATTAGAAATTTGAAATCTAGCGGTTGGATTTGGAGATACGTCCAAATCAAATTCGAAAAAGGTCGCTATAAGTGCAGTTCGATGGCCGTTGTTGGAAATCGACTGTACGGGCCTTGATAAAATTATTAAAAATAGTAATAATTTGTGTAAAATCATAAGAAATGATTTGAGAAAAATTGGGGTGAAAAACTCCATATTTGAAAAGATAAAAATAGATTTTTATCGAAATGAACTAGTTTTCAACTAAATTTAAAACCCAATCATTTTTAGATAAATGAATTAGATTTAAAAAGGGGTTTTAAATAATCGAATTTCTAATATATTTGATTAAATTTGAAGTGGGTTTATCGTGAACAGTGTTTTGAATAACACTAGTTCTTTAACCCGATAACAAATAGAATATGATTTGGGTTTGTTGTGAACTGTGTTTTAAATAACACCTAGTTCTTTAACCCAGAAAAAGGAGCTTTATTGAATCTGCAATTAGATTGAAATTCGAATTGATAATCTAAATTACCAAATTTAGAAAATGAGCGAGAATGGAGTATTACCAGTTTTACTCCAAAGCGATAGTTAAATCTTAAATTAGATTTGAACGTGAAATGGTAATAAATTTACCGATAACACCACGGTGTTAGATATGGAGTATTACCAGTTCTTGTTGCTGGCCCTGAGTAGGCCGGGTACACATGATAGGGGGTTCTCGCTTCGCGGTTTGGTGGCGAACGGGAGACTCTTACCCCTACATGGCGCCGGGGAGGGCGTTGGTTCGCCAATAGGCGCGAGACTCGAGAGGGTCGCCGTAAAACAAGGGACTGGGGGACCATGTGTGAGCCGCGGTGGGTTTTACCTGCTGCTTAGGGGATGAAGGGTTGGTTGCAAAGCCTACCGGATTTCGCGAGGCCGTCACATTTGGTATCAGAGCTTTGGTTTACAGAGCTCGAGAACAAGACATGTTAGAACCATACGAAAGAATTCATCAGATATTGGATTAGTAATATCCAATTAGAATGACTCGTTAGAGATAGGACCAGTAGTATCCTAGAACGAGTGTGAAGAGTATATTTTTCAATTGAAAACAATTTTGTTTTGAAAATTTAAACCATTTTAAACGTATCTGACTATTTATTTATTTTAAATGTGGACAATCGAGTATATAAAGATTTTGCATATACGCGTCATGAACGTATATTCGAAGTTTTAATATACTGGATAGTTATAGAATCACACTCTAGTGGCCCGAAGATGATTCTGATGATTGACTAGTCGTCATTAGTATTCATGTTCGAGTAACGAAGGTGTGATATCGATATATTTCCATTAGACTGGTGTGAGAACCAAAACTAATATAGTTAGAACACATTGTTGTGAATTGGCATCAAAAATATGATTTTCTTTATATATATCAAAATTATGAATTTGAAACTCTAATCCACTAATTGATTGATGTTTGTGTTGTTTGTTTATTTGTTTAATAATTTTGAACCATTATGCCTAATTGCATCAAACATTGAGCTGTATTGAAAATTGGTCGCATTTGCTTGCATACATATACTATCATTGAACAGGTCATAGCAAGGAGGCTAGAGCCAGAGAATAGAATTTGTTTGCCCGACAAATAGGTACATGTTTACTACATAATTTACTGTTTTGTTTGGGTGATGATGATTTTATGAGCCTATTGGCTAGCCGCTTGGCTTTTTCTTTTTCTTTTTGAGATCTGAAGGACCGGGGAAGCTATTTGAAATTCCCCGATGCTCCCATTGCAGGGGAGGTTATGGCGAAATTTTTCGAAAATTTAGGGTGTTAGCCAAATTTTTGAAATTTGAAAATTCTCAGAAACTGAAAAGTTGGAGAATGGAAGCCAGATCGAATGTAGAGCTTAATAATCAAACCACTTTCGACTTTGTTCCTTTTCGGGGACGAAAAGTTTTAAGTGAGGGAGATTGTAATAACCCGGAAAATCTGGGCCAGTTTAAAATTTTTATTTTGGCAATTATAGCGAATTTTGATTATTCAAAATGAATTATTTTAAATAATATCGACGTGAAATTTATTTTGAATAGAATACGAACGTATATATTTATACGCGTCGTCATTAGAATATAAATATTTATATATAATTATAAATAGAATTGAAAATGGCGCGGTAGTTCGAAAGTTCGATTTCTAATTTCAAATGCATATACAGAATTCAATATAAGTCAGAATTGAACGAAACAAGAAATATTTGAATCTGTATAACTATGTCTTTGTAACGAAGTTAACAAACTGAGATTTCATCTTATGAATGATAAGATATGTCCAGTTTAAAATTAGAAATAGTCGCTGTGGAATTTATATATATTTTTATATATATAAGGCCCTTAAAAATAGCAATTTTGCAAACGACCTCGGATTTCGATGAAACCAGTTTTGTTGGGTCCGTGATGTTAAGTTATTGCTAGATTCCAAATTTCGTAGTTTTTCGAATCAATATGTGAGCGTGGCAAATGAAAACGCGTTTGACCATTTTCAGTTGATTTTAATCGACTGGAAATTGGCCATTTTTCTAACGGTCTCAGAATTCGGCGAAACTAGTTTTGTTAGGACCGTATCGTCAATACGAAGCTAGAAAATATTTTTCTAGAATTTTTCTAGTTAGTATGTGACCCCGGTAATTTGAAATGTACGTTTAAAATTCAATAAAGTGATTAAATGTAAGTTCAACGAAAACTGATTCAAACGATCGAATCAGCTTGGGATACATATCCCATTGTGTTCGGAATGGGGGTTAAACGCTATGGACGACAGGCGGTGGGCCTCGTTTAGAGGTCGTATGTGAAAGTCAACTTTTTTGGTGGAAAATAAAATAATTAAATATATATATATATATATATATATATATATATATTGGCCGTTGACTCTCCCTCACTTCTCTATCTCGTTCGATCTGGACAAAATAAAAAAAAATAAAAAAAAAAACCCAAAGAACCCTAAATCGCTCCACCCAAACCCGTCGCCCCATCGTACGCCATCGCCAATAGCGATCCACGCCACCGCAGTTCCCCCCCGTCGATGACCGCTTCCCCCCTGTCGATGACCGCTTCCCCCTGTCGATGATCGCGCCCCACTCGCGAAGTCCAGCCCCCTCCTGCGTCGCCTGAGCGCCACCATCGCTGACTGGAAGAGGCCGTCGCCCTCAACGCAGAACCCACCTCGACTTCAAGCCCCTTTCCCTCCTACTGACGATCGACGAAGACCCCCCCCCCTGTAAGTATTTCTGATTTTTATTTTAAAGTAAAACAGATTTTATAAAGATTTCAAAACTGAAACTGTTTTAAAAAGAAACTAAAAAAAAACCGAATTTTTAAAAAAGATATTGAAAACTGTTTTTTTATATATAATGATTTAAAAACTGTTTTGTTTTTAAAGAGATAAAAACTGAATTTTCTTAAAGTATAAAAACTGCATTTTTATTAAAAGTTAAAACTGATTTCAAAGATTTTAAAACTGATTTTTTTTAAAAGAAATAAAAACTCGATTTTTATATGTTGAACTTTGAAATAAAAACTCGATTTTTATATGTTGAACTTTGAAATAAAAACTCGATTTTTATATGTTGAACTTTGAAATAAAAACTCGATTTTTATATGTTGAACTTTGAAATAAAAACTCGATTTTTTATATGTTGAACTTTGAAATAAAAACTCGATTTTTATATGTTGAACTTTGAAATAAAAATTCGATTTTTATATATATTGAATAGCGAAATAAAAATTCGATTTTTATATATATAGTGGCTACGGGCGACGCAGTTGACGAAGATGCGAAAACGACGAAGACTTCTGCAAATGAAGTGCCGTAGGGCTTGGATAGCTTTCGGTGAGAACTTCTCACTCAAAATTTCTCTTTTGCTAGTTATATATATACATATATACTAGGATGCAGACGGTGCTTAGTAGCACCCGACACCCGTCCACATACCATGGACTTGTTTGTTTGGTTGTGTAGTTGGTTAGGTTATTTGATTTGGATTTGATTGATTGGTTGAATTGGAAATTGATTAAAATTGATATGTGAATGGCGTGGGCCTTCACTAGACCGGGGATAAGGCTAGGCCTTGTCCCGTTTCTAGTATCGTGCCGTTATGCCGCCGAAATTTTCTAAAATATCTTAGAAAAATAAAAATATCATTTTATTTAAAGAATGAACTGAATAGATATTCATATGTTAAAATAAAATGTTTTATCGTTAAAAAAATAATTTTTAACATGAAGTGAATAAAATAAAATATTCATTTACAAACCGAACGGTTTGTTTATGTACACTGATTTGACTGACATTGATTGGGACGATAAATTTCACACATCGCCCAACTGCACGAATAAAATCTATGTTTGATTGTTTGAAACCCTACACGGGTGTTGGGATGAAATTTAAAGTTCACTCATCCTAACTGATTAAATATGTCGATCGATTGATTGACAGGCTGTTATGAGCGTTAGATATCTATATTTGATGCTTATACAGTGTAGTGCACTTTGGTTGATGGTTGATTATTTTCAATGCTATTATATACATGTGTTGTATGAAAATCCATATAATTAACGTTATATGGTGATTGATTGGGCCTCATTCCAATTTGAAAAATAAAGAATATTATAAAATAAAGGTTCATGTGTTGACGGTACTCATTCGTTGAGATTAGTCATGTGTTGAACGAAATAATTTAACAAAAATAGTCACACATGGACGGTACTCATTCGTTGAGATTAGTCGTGTGTTGACAAAAAGAAATATTTGAAATAGAATATATAAAGCCGTGTTAAATAGTGATGCGCCATTTTGACGCGAACGATATTTATATCGAATAAAACGATTTCGAAATGAATTGAATATATAACGATTTCGAAATGAATTGAATATATAACGATTTCGAAATGAATTGAATATATAACGATTTCGAAATGAATTGAATATATAACGATTTCGAAATGAATTGAATATATAACGATTTCGAAATGAATTGAATATATAACGATTTCGAAATGAATTGAATATATAACGATTTCGAAATGAATTGAATATATAACGATTTCGATTTGAGTTGAATATAAAACGATTTCGAATTAAATCGAATAGAAAACCAATTTGATTTCAAATTGAATATATAATGAACTTGATTCAAATAGAAAACGAAACGAATTTAATTTGAATAGAAAATGAATTTGAATCGAATAGAAAACCAATTTGAATTGAATTGAATTGAATTGAGAAACGAATTCGAATTGAATTTAAAATGAAGTGAAATGAATTCAAATTAAATTGAAATTTGAATTGAATAGAAATGAATTTTAAAACGAATTTATAAAGAAGAATTCAATTTTGATTTGAATTGAAATAGAAGTTGACTTTGCTTTTGAAACGAATTCAAAACTAATTATATAATTCGTTTTAAATAAAAATCGACGAAATATATATTATATATATTATATATATAATATAATGGCCTGAATAGAACGCGCCGCGCCGCGGCAATTCGTGAATTTCGACCATTTATTTCAAACGGACATTACGGGAGATCCGACCGTCGGATTCTCCTAAAACCGGAACCGTTAAGTTCGTATCGAAAAGAGCTTTCTAACGAATATTAGAAATTTGAAATCTAGCGGTTGGATTTGGAGATACGTCCAAATCAAATTCGAAAAAGGTCGCTATAAGTGCAGTTCGATGGCCGCTGTTGGAAATCGACTGTACGGGCCTTGATAAAATTATTAAAAATAGTAATAATTTGTGTAAAATCATAAGAAATGATTTGAGAAAAATTGGGGTGAAAAACTCCATATTTGAAAAGATAAAAATAGATTTTTATCGAAATGAACTAGTTTTCAACTAAATTTAAAACCCAATCATTTTTAGATAAATGAATTAGATTTAAAAAGGGGTTTTAAATAATCGAATTTCTAATATATTTGATTAAATTTGAAGTGGGTTTATCGTGAACAGTGTTTTGAATAACACTAGTTCTTTAACCCGATAACAAATAGAATATGATTTGGGTTTGTTGTGAACTGTGTTTTAAATAACACCTAGTTCTTTAACCCAGAAAAAGGAGCTTTATTGAATCTGCAATTAGATTGAAATTCGAATTGATAATCTAAATTACCAAATTTAGAAAATGAGCGAGAATGGAGTATTACCAGTTTTACTCCAAAGCGATAGTTAAATCTTAAATTAGATTTGAACGTGAAATGGTAATTAATTTTACCGATAACACCACGGTGTTAGATATGGAGTATTACCAGTTTTGCTTCATGGGATGAATAGGTTGGGATTGGGAAATAAAATAAATAATTACTTCGTTACGGTTCGCTAATCTCGACTAGTTGGAAAAACCATAATTTGGTTTTAAATGACATCCAAAGGAAGATTACAGGATAAATTTTAAAGAATTTATCTTGGATAAAATTAATGGGAATCTTTCCCTAAGAATGTGGAATTTAGAAACTAGCTGTAGGTTGGCTAAGAAAATGGTTTCCTGGGTATTGATCTGATGTTGGTTTCGGCCTTCGCGGTTAATGTTTGGGAAATTGTTCTCTTGCTAATTTGCGGTTAGTGACTAATGAATTGGAATGAGGCGTATGTTGTGTTTGTGTAACATTTGTTTTAATATACGCGGGTTGTTCGGAAAGTCCGGGTTTATACCCATTCTGAATAACCGATTCGACGATAAGTCGAAGATGAAGACGGTGGTCGAAGACCGGAAGTCTTCACATCGTTTGGGTAATTACTGACGATCCTGATTGGGCAGTACACCCAAGAGGATGGAAATAGTTGGTGGTCGTCCAGACGTACTTGGAGATGGATGGATATGCGAGGAAAGTGCCTCCGGTTTCGTTCAGACCCAGAACGGACTTGTAAATGGATTGTGTGTCTGACATTGGATTTTATTCTGTGTTGATTGATTTCTATCAAATATATATCTGTTTGGCGGCGGAGAATTTATTCTCTTACTTAACGCCCTTCTCTGAGACGTACGAGCTTAGAGGTTATATATCGATAGATATCAATCGCATGGCATGAATTGCCTGTGTGGCATGCTGAGTTGCATGGATCAAGGCTTCTGTTGAAAAGCAAAGTATTGTAGTTGATGATCAAAGCACGGCCCTTGTGGCGTAGCTTTGTGTATAGCGTGTATTCGCGAGCCTCACACCTCGGTATGAGTTAAAAACGGGATACGGACTGCAGGGAGAGCGCACGTTTCTTTCTAGCTTTGGTGGTGTCAGTGACTTACCAGCCCTGACATATATACTTTTCACCTTTGTGGTTGTTGGATGAGGCGCCTCGATTATAGGTCTGTAAGGACCGGGAAACGTGTGTTCAGGAATTGCCAATCCTCTAACGTAAGTGAGGACCGGCCCTGAAGCATCCAGGGGTTACCCAGTGTGCGTAATCCCGGGGACATTTGCTAGAGTGTCTCGAACGCGGAGAGGAGCTTGCCCCTTGCCTCGACTCATGACGGAAATCCAATTTCCAATACGTGTATTGCGGTTTTAATTGTAGAACTAGTATGGCGACATGATATATGGTACCCATGCCGTCTATGATTTATATTTATGATTGAATTGTTTTGACACTATACACTTATTATAGTATCAAATGATTTGTTTTAACGTACCAAGCATGTTTGGCTATTATAAGGGAAAACCCTATCCCCCGGCTTGCGTTGCATTGTATGATAGGACCTGGGTCTTATAATAGCTTCATTTTTCGAAAAAGCATTGCGTTATCTTTTTATGCACTGGTATTCTTGGGAGGAAACCCGTTCCGTGTCATACGGCGTGGTCCCTTGAATTACCATCTTTTAAAGTAAAGTTTTAAATAACTGTTTTAGTTCTCACACCAGTCACATGACTGACCTGGAGTTTATTGTTTTAACCTAAACTCTGGGTGCCCCTATTTTCCGCACGGGCAGCTAGTAGTTTTGGTTTTGCAGATTCATATTCACAGGTTCCTGGTTTACAGCTGGAATGATATCCGGAAAGCTCTGTATCCGTATATCACCTTCAGTTGTGCTTTGTATTATTTTCCGCTGCTTTGTAATTTATTGTAATCTCTGATATTTCTGTGTAATATTTATTCATTTATACTCTGTATATTCTTGTAATCTGATGCATTGTTGTAATATACAATGAAATGTTCTTCTGTTTGTGTTCTGGTTTGTCCTGTTCTCAACGTTCAGGGGTTTCGAACGGTCTAGATCGGTTTAACGACTGATTCAGATCGAGCGAAATTCCAGGCCGTCACATTGGGAGTGTGTTCCGAGGTGGGCGGTAGTGGCTGCTATGCGTTACCACCGGTCCGGGAGTGCAATTGGTAGAATCCTACCCTGGGCATTGCCTCGAGTGCCTTGTCATATTATCCTTATCGAACCCCATACGATTTTGATTTGTATCGTACCTATGGAGTGCCCTATGATGCCATCGTTTACGGTGGGTTTACGGTACTGTATAGACTACGGTATTATAAACGGTGTAAGGGTAAAAATGTAATCCCGCTTACGCTATTTTTAGTATTTATACTTTATTGAATAGACATTATAATAATAGCGTATTATTATATAGATATTAGTTTAACGGATCCTCGAGAGATGAAAAAATACCGTAACATCTCTTGAGTTACTGCACCCATGACACTGATAGTATTTCGTATTTTAATTTGACTAATATGAGAATGATTTAGTGCTGATCCGAGTGTTTGTTGTGTTTTATTTTATGCAATACGCTCGGGTCAGCAGGCGTTTGCAGTTAACAGGGATGACTGTGACTGGGAGATCGAATACGAAGATTTGGTATATCTATTATCTATACATATGTATTTCCGCTGCATTTTATTTCCGCTGCTATGTTATGTATGCCTGCTTATGTGTAACTCTGATTTATCATTTACACGTTATGGTCAAATGTATACATTTCAACTGCTTTTAAACTGTCTGTGATCGGTTTTTTCTCTTCTTTCTTTCTTTTCTTCTTTTTCCCAATAACTACCTGCATTTGCGATTTTTTTGGGTCGACATGGGTGGTTTATTGTCGATTCGAACGGTCAAAAATCTGGGTCGTCACATTTGGTATCAGAGCGATGGTTAACGATAACCTTGGCTCTGTTTGGGAATTTACTCATTAGAGATGGGGTTAGAAACGCCCTAGAATGAGTTAGAGTGATATATGAGAGAGCGTATGTGTATTTTATATAAAAATGGTTTTTATTGTGTTGATTGGTTCTGTTGAATATTTATGGGTTCTGGTCGGTATATGGGACGCCATAGAATCGATAGGAATTTCTAAATGATTGAACAGAATGCATTGACATAATATGGTTTCCGATTATATTTTATTTGCATTAAATATACTATTATTGGTTAAGGTTAACTAAACAATAAATCTTATGGGATAAATATTTTATGGAGATAGGATAGAAATGGACTTGAGAACCTGATTCCGGTATTTTGAAATTGGTGTTGCCAGAAATTTTGGGAATATGTTATTTTGGGTAAGTGTGTTCAAAGAGAAAATGGTTTACAGGTTTTAAAGGCATAAGTGTGTAATCCCTTCTCGGACATCGGAATTATTTCGGTAATGAGTGCACGCATTATCGACGTTATTCCGAAACGTCTAAGTGGGGAAACTATTCCGTATTTTCATAACTAGTTTGGAAAAGGTTTTTAAATTGAGATTCCAAATAGTGTAAAGGTTTGAATAACGTTATTAGTATTGTATTTGAAGTTAAGTTTAAATTTAAGAAAAACCAAGGTTCTTATGTTCTTCGGTAATTAAGAATTCGGACTTAATATTTTATGGAATTGTTTTCTATAAAATTTTAAACCTATGTTATATTAGACTTGGTTAAAACCCGGAATTAAGGTATTTAAGTTCGTTTTAATAAGTAAAACGGATTTAAGTATTAAGGTAACTCGTGTTATTAGAAATTTTGGTTTAAAAACAGGAAAAGAGATTAAGTATTAAGGAAGGAGAAATGGTCATTGGAATACTTAAGTATAGGTAATAATAGAATTTAGAACCAAATTCAGTCAATGTAAGTGATCGATAAAGTTGGAAATTGACTAAGAAATGAAATCCAACCAAGTAAAATAAATGGGGAAGTCATTGTACAAATAATATTGGCATAGCTTGTGACTCGGCAAGATTTATGAATGTGGTAGGCTAGTCGAGGAAGGAATTGATAAGAAGTGAAATTGTCGAAATATATGAATGGTTAATAAACTAAAACAAAGAAGTAAATGGTGAATTAGAATACACGTAGAATGAATATATATAAGTCTAAATGGGTAGGACCTCATTTAGGCGATGCATCGATATTAAATCTAAGTAAAGCCGTGAAAGGAAAATGGAACGTAACTTGATTCGTAGAAAAAAAAAGAAGCGATCGAGTTAAATAAGTAACTTAGAAATCGAATAATAATAATGGTTGAGAATTAATCATAAGATTTGAGTCATGAATGGTTCTAAATTCAATTCAGGATTTGTGAGTCAAGTAATAGATTTAGTTAAGTGAATGAATTTTATTTGAACTATAGGAATGAGATAAAAAAATATAACTTGAGTCGAGACGATGGATTAATTAAAGAAATCAACTTAGAGAATTTAATAAGTCGATTTAGAATGCATGTTGATGGTTAGGTTTAGTGAGGGAAATTTGATTCGTACCAGCGATAAATGTTATGTAAATAAATGAAATTTAGTGAACGATAAAAGGGTAAGTAAGTAAAAGAATTCAATTAAACAAATTTAACATAGAATTCGAATAATGAGTTGAGAACTAAATGATTTTTGGAGCTATATGGATAGTCTTCAACCCAATTCAGATTCTAGAACTCAATAGATAAATTTAAGTTAGTAGAATAAGTTTTACTAAAAATGAATGGGTATATAAGTGGATAAGAAATGGAAATGAATGTAAAGTATGGAATGAAGAATAGTTGAACAATAATAAAATGAAAAAAAAGCAAATGAATGTAAACGAAGAAATGAAGTGTAATTCGATATGAATGGAAAATAGGAATAAATTGAAATCGAATTCAATGAAAAATCTATTATGTGATTTAAGAAGTAATGACCATTGTAAATGTTGAAGTTTACTAGAATTACTGGATTGGAAAACTTTAAACCTCAGAATATGGGTAAAATCTTTGAAGTTTAAGTAAATAAGAAATTGATGAATGAAAAGAAATTGACCAGAGTTGATGAATAGATGATTTAATATAATCGAATAAAACTCAGAAAGTAAAATGAATTCGAGTTTGACTAAAATTTACATTTAATATGAGGGAAATGAATATGTGTAAGCAATAGAGGGGTGAATCTATTATGAACAAAACGAAGCGACAATCCATCTTTGATAATAAAGCCTTGTTTAAGTTTTGAAATCCGAAAGGTTGAAAACTCAGAATATAAACCAATGTTATGCAAAAATCTGAACTGTTCGATAAGCTGAACTAAAATAACCATAGCTTTTGATGGGCTGATCGGAATGCGACAATTCCGGACTTTTCGGAAACCTTAGAAACTGAGCTAAAACTTTCGCTTATAAAGCCATGTCTAATTCATATGTTTACTAAGCTGAAATGCAAGTTTTAGTCGTAGTCTTATACGCAGAAAATAAAAATCTGAACTGAATAGCGATATTGTTTTGACCATAACTCTCTAACGGAGCATTGGATTTTAATGTGCGAGTGCAATTCGGAATGGCCAGGACGTAAATTAAAACTTTTTCTTAAATTGTTAAGCATAAATCTGATGTTTAAAGGGTTAAAAACTGGGTAAAACATTTCAGATCTGCATTTTCAGTGTGCGGGCTGAAGTGTTCGCCTTTACTAAAATAGTCATAACTTTTGAACGACTTATCCGAATTCGACGAATCCGGACAATTCGGAAAACCTGAAACAAACGCTATAACTTTTGCCTAGTATGTTTTAGTCAAATTCCAACTTTTAGTGAGTGATAAACCATGTTTTGTTCGCTGACCTGTTATGAATATTTTGGATTTGTAGTTGAAATGTTGATTATATGTTGTGTAAATTGTGTAATTTTGCTATGTATTACAAATATGTTTGATTCTTATGTGTATGTGAGTATGTAGCAGGTGTAAGGAAGTCGCGCTATGCGTTGGGGCTCGCTTGCGCTAAATGCTAAATGTTAAGGTGAATAAAAGTGCAAATAAACGCTAAACAAGGTACGTATGTGCGTTATATGGTTTATGGTTAGAATATATATGGTGTCTTCCCCAATTTTTGGGATGCCTCATCGAATGATGAGATGTATATTTGAATTTTATATATGTTGTGATTTTCCGGACCTTTCCGTACAAAGGAGATGCTGCCGAAATTTTTCCGTGATTTCGGGAGTTAGAAAATTTATGAGATTTACAAATATAACTTACTTAATAAGGGCTATTTTTATGTATGAATTTAAAATAGATATGTGCTTAACATCGTTTCGTTCTCTTTTTGAGGATGAAAATATTTTAAGTGGGGGAGAATGTAACGTCCCATAATTTTCAGTATATTTAAATTTCAATTTAAAATAAATAAATTGGAATATATTTAGGGAAAATCAAATTTTGTTGATTCTAATGTTGATGATTGGTTGAATTGAGTACAAATAGATTTTTAATTTAGTTTGTACTTAGAATGGTTGTAATTTGAAAATAATATTTAAATAAGTAAATTTATTTGAGTGTGTTAATTTAAAAGTAGAATTCAAATGTAAATTGGAAATTGAAATTCTCAGTTGTTAATTTTAGTTGAAACTCAAATCTAAGATTTAGATAATCAAACCGGAGAACTTAAAATTCACGAAATAAATTTATAGAATTTATTTAAGGTGTAGTTTGATTTGAATTTGAATTTGAATTTAACGAGTATTTAATTTGAATTAAACAGTTAATCGAATAATTGAATATTTTATTTAAATAATTAGCTGCGAAATTTAACTGTTTGACGACCGTCTCGGAATTCGACGAAACTGGCGCCATTGGATTCAGAACGATGAATTATGGTAGGATGTAAATTTGCGTTACAATCCGACTTGTCGGTTGACTGTACGAGAGGAAGTGTGAACGAGATCAATGTAAAGAAATAATTGGGTATTTCTCATATTTGGGCCTTATAATTATATATAAATAAAATCCACCTTTACCCTATGTAACGACCCAGATTTTTGAACAGTTTATTTTAAATATTTAGTATGGTTTTAAATATTGATTCGAATATAAATGGATTTTTATTATGGAATTTTTCGGTTTAATAATCGATATACATCGAATACATTAACTATCGTAATATGAAACAGTAATAATTGAATTCGCGGTTAAAACTGAATCAAAATAATCCCGTCGATTAATATAAATTCTATTTGAATCAGAACAATAATGATAATTTATTATCGATGAATTTCATTGTTTGAAATCAAGTTAATAATTTAATCGAGTTTAATTTAAACCGTCAGTTTAAAATTCGTATCTTCTCTAGATAATCGAATTTAATTCTAAAACCCATGTTGTTAAGTCCAGAATAGTGCTAGAATCTGGTAACGTCAGTCGTTGTGTTAAATAGCGGTCCAGTAATTACAAGTAAGAGGCCACGAGATATTCTAATTATTCAATTAAAACAATATCTAATCAAAAATCTTTTTCATTTCTCTTCAGCCGACCTACTTTCCTTTCTAACGCAGACATAAATAAAGGCACATAGCTAGGCCTTCATCGAGCTGCACAAATGGTCTTCCACCTTGGTTACAAAGTAAAGCAGGATTTGAAATGGCGAGTACGTCTGTCTCACATTCACGTCTATAAAATGGTCAGCGTCTTCAGTTTTAGTTCTCCATTCTCAAACCATTTCATTTCCTTTGTTCCCTTTCCCTCTGTCATTCGCCAAACGAAAACCACCTCCTTCAAAAATCGAAATGGCGTCCTCTGTTGTAATCGCAAATCAAAGCTTTCAAATGGAATTAAAGACCGTAAAATCCTCCACTACCAAATTGTTTCTATCTCCTTCCTTTCGAATTTTCCTGTGTCCAAATCGGGGAAAAAGGGGGGCGAGCTCGAATTTGTTTTTAAGCGGAGAGCGATCCAGTGGAGGGGGTGTGAATCGCACATTGTCAGAAGGAATTTCGACCCTCGAGGTGGTGCGCGATGGGTTCTCTTGTCTGAGATCTCGGAGTTCTGAAGCCTGACTGCAACTGACGAGGGACTCGCGATTTTGGTTGGATGAAGGGGGCGACAGGATTGTGGTGAGGGTTAGCGTCATCTGGAGCTGGCATCGAAGTAGGTTTATGGGAGTGCGAGTTTCGAATTTGGGTTAGGAAGCAGTGCATGGAGGTTTGGGTGAACATGCTAAGAACAGAACGAAGAAGGAGGGTTGCGAACTGGACAGTAGAGGTTTGGGTGGTTGTGTAGTCTGCTGGGTGTTCGACAGTGGAGTTACCGCTGTTTAAAGGAAGAAGAAGGCATTTTCTTAAGGTAAGAGATTTAGTTAATTTAAATTAATTTGTGAGGGTTAATTTAGAAAGGGAAATAGATAAAAAGTAAGTAAATTTGGTGTTTATCTATTTAAGCGGTAAATGTATAAAAGGGGTTTAATGTTTAAAATACATAGAATAAATATTTTATTTATGGTGTGGATAATTTAAATTAATAATTTGTTTAATCGTCAAATAAAATATCATAGGAATAAATTCATTCCAGACAATTCGAGATGGTTCGGTGGAGATGACTCATCACCGAGATGATGGGAATTAAAATCGGAATGCATAACAGTGCTGATAAAACAAAGTATATTGGATAATATGGAAAATACCTCGCAACAAGGTTTGGATTGAGTCAGAAAGGGATCGAATAAATAATCCTGGTGAGTAAATCTCACTCACCTTTTATTTACAATCATTTTTATTTCGTTAAAAATAATTGTCTGTTGCTTGTGTGAATGTTTTATGGTTGTTTTATATATATTAGTTATTTAGGCTATATATATATATTGGGTTGATTGATTGGTTGGATTCCCGCAGTCTCATTAGCGGATGCCCGCGGTACCATAGCGGATGATTACCCTATACGCCCCACGCTATGATTAGTGGATGACCTTCTATACCACGATATTCTGCCACGAAGCAGAATTGGTATTATTTATGTGCTAACATCTGTGGATGCAGGAAACAGGTTGGAGGAATCCAACTGGATTCCTCAAAAATATATTATCTATTTGTTTGTTTGTTCTGTTTGATTTCATATATATTCATATATGATGTGTTAAAATCAAATAATTGGAAATTGATTGATTTGGTTGTTTAAATTATCACTGGGCTGAAGTTTAATTTATATAAATATCACGAAAGGATAGTGGAGATCTTAAAGGGAAAAATTCTATTTTTAAATAGAATTTGAATTTTAAATGGAATATAAATATAGACTTGTTTTGAAAAATAAAACAAGTAGTTTCTTTTAAACGAAGTTTATAAATAGTTCTTTTATAACGAAGTTATAAATGAAGTGAAAAGAATTATCATTTGATAATTCAGAAATAGAAATACAAGTTTGAAATTGGAGTTTGAAATGAAATTTCAAATAGGATGTGAAATGAAATTTTTAAATTTATAACTCAAATGAAATTTGAGTATAACATTTGAATTTTAAAAGGGAGTTTAAATATTTGAATTTTAAAAGGAGATTGAATATTAGAAATTCAAATAGAAGTTCAAATAGGATTTGAATAGACGAAATTAGAATGAAAAATAGAATTTGAATTCAAGGAATTAAAGTAAAATTTGAATTCAAAGGAATTCGAATAAAGAAATTCAAATAGAGATTTCAATGTAGAATTTCAAAATAGAGTTTGAAATATAGTATTTCAAAGAAGAATTCAAATGTGAAATTTGAATAGAGCTTTGAATGGAATTTAAATATGAAATTTGAATAGAGATTTGAAATAGAGATTCGAGTATTGAATTTGAACATGGAATTGAATATAGAAATTCAAGTAGAAATTTGAATATGAGATTTCAAAATAGAATTTGAAATAAACTTTGGAAATAGGATTTTCAAAGTAGAATTGAAAATAGAATTTCAAATAGGGTTTCAAAATAGGAAATCCAAAAGGATTTTGAAATGGAATTTGAATTCAAGGGAATTCAAATGAATTTGAATATTAGAAATTCAAATGGTGTCGAAGATGAATTTGAATATTAGAAATTCAAATGGTGTTGAAATGAATCTGAATATTAGAAATTCAATGGGGTCGGAAATGGAAAATGAAATTCGAATGTAAGAGATTCAAATTGAATTCAAATAGGATTTAATCTATGGGATTTGAATATGGAATTCAAATGGATTTTAAACTATGGAATTTTGAATATAGAATTTAAAAAGGAATTTGAATATTTGAACTTCAATAGAATTCAAATATAGAAATGGGGATATTGAAGTTCAAATGGAATTTAAGTATAAAGTTTGAATAAGAGAATTCAAATGAATTCAAGTCTAGAATTTGAATATAGGGAATTCAAATAGAAATTCAAATATTGAGTTTGAATAACAAATAGAAAAGGAATTGGGATTTGAAATATAGAATTCAAAAGTGAGATTGGAATTTGAATCAAGGAATTCAAATAAGGCTAAAACGAAGTTGAATTCATTTTTAAGAAGGTTAAAAAGTTTATATATATATAAATATAATTAAAGCGAACTCGCCGCAGCGCTGCAGTTCGTAAAATAGCGATTCGAACTTCAATCGAATATACAGGACTCGATTGAAGTCGGAATTCTTTGAAACAAGAAACGTCAGGACCGGTTTGATAATAGTTTTCTAATGAAGGAGAAAAATCTGAATTTCGTCGTATAGATTTTGAGTTATGTCAAAATCAAAATTTCAAAAATGCAGCGCCAGAAACCATTATAAACCATAATGGATTTTATATATAAATATAAGGATTTTTAAGCAAATAAAAATCCAAAGTCCCATTTTAAAAGCCTAATCTTGAGTTAGAAAATAAAGGCGAGCTCAAGTGAAGTAAGTACAGAGATTTTTGAAACAATAACCCTATTTTGATTATTTAGGATTAACTAAGTCAAGTAGAAATTAGTTAACCGAGTTTGAACTAAAGTCGAACCTTGAAAAGTAAATTTGGCGTTCGTAAATATATATATTCGAAATCGAACCTAGCGCTTAAATTGAAATTTGAATTCAATTATTTGATAAGTAGGTTGAAATATATTTGAAATATGTTATATTCCAATATACAAGCGAAATAGACCAACGAGTTAATTAACGAGTTAATTAACGAGTTGGGTCAAAACGAGTGTGTGAAATTGAAATAAATTTGACAGGTATAGACATACAGGAGACAGGTATGGGACAAGGATAATGCAGGTATATAAATAATGTGCTCGACAAAAGGTACATGTTTAAATTCATATATGAGTTTTATGCGCCGTATCGGCAAGCCGCTTGGCTTCTTCTTTTTCTTTTTCAGATTAGAAGGACCGGGAAATCTATTTGAAATTTCCCGATGCTCCCGATACAGGGGAGGTTATGGCGAATTTTTCCGGAAATTTAAGGAGTTAGAATATTTTTAAGAAATTTGACAATTAGAAATCTATATATCGATATATATAGAATTCGATAAGGAAACGAAATCAAAAATGGCATAAGAGGCCGAGGTGATTATTGAAAATATTTGGTTAACAAATATTGATAGAGAAAATAGAGAAGGGGTTTAATTAATGAAATATTAATTAAAGAGCCCAGTGATTTGTTTGTTATGTTGGATGAACACTTGTTTTTATTCGATAGTTAAATCACAGACTATCGAAGTTTTTGACCATCGTTGTCAATATGGAGAGACCGGTTGGATTATTATCCGAAGAACCACTCCATATCGGCATAAGCGTTGCGAACCAAGTATGCTGAATATATTGAAGACGGAGTGAAGTGCAAGGGCTTTTTCTATTAATAGAAATAGTGCCTTCGGTTTCGTTCAATCCCAGAACGAACGCAAATGGACGAATGTCTGACAGAGTATTTCCAATGATCAAATGGGTTGGTCTGTATGAATGTATATGGTTGCAACGGATTTATCCCTTAGCATAATATCCAGAATATTTGTGCAAACTCAACTAGTGATTAACGGATCTGACAATGTAGCATTCAAAGTGATTGTGTTATCAATGAATGGTAAGTATGCGTAGCCTCAGGCCTCAACAACCGGGAAAGGACAAAAATCGGGCAGGCAGCATGGCTATGTGGGTCGCACCCATTAGGGTGTATAATCACCTATCTAGAGAAATTCCTTTTGTTTCTAAATCTATCGATTCTGCCCATTCGGGAAACGGTGGTTTGAGTCCAACCGTTGGTGATATACATTCGATACACTCAAGCGAAATGAGTGGTCGGTCATGTGTGGGCCGGGTTACAAGACGTTCTTGTTGAACCCAGGTGTATTCGCCTCTAGAGATACATCATCGGAAGGTGGTTCCATACCTTGTCATGTTGGAAATCCAATCTCCAATAAGCGCCATGCGGTTTTTGATTTTATAATATATATGTGGAGCGTGAGATGCAAGCGTTCTGCTATTTGGTTATTTACTTGATGTAGACATTATTATAATATCACTAGATTTTCGTATCAAAGTGTTTTGGGTTATAGTAAGGTAAAAACCGTCCATGTTTATGTGTGGCTGGTCTTACTATTATCTTTTCTTTCGGAAAGGGTTTTGAAAGTTAAACAAGTGGTTGGAGTTTACTCACACCAGTCCCATGACTGACCCAGAGTTTATTTTGTTTGTTTTCCTAAACTCTTGGGTGCCCAAATTTGTACGGGCAGTCAAGTGTTTCAGGCTTTTACAGATACACTTAGAGGAGCTTGAAGCAGGAGGCTTCAACGTTAGTTATTTGGAGTTACTTCCGCTGAGTCAAATGTTATGTGTACTCTGATGATGGTATGTATGTATGTACAAAACAGATTTGTATTTCCAAAGTTATGTTATATAATATATTTTATTCGTTCCGCTGTGAGTTGTGATCTTCGTTTCTTCTATTCTAATATTTCTTTCTTTCTATTTCTCATCCTCTAACTTCTTTCTAATAATGAGTCGTATTTCTGTGCAATTTGAGTTGGACGTGTGGTGTATTTAGTCAACTCAGATAGCACGGATTTGCGGGTCGTTACAGTTGGTATCAGAGCTTAGGTTGAGCGAATACCTAGGCTTATGTGATATGTGCTCATTAGAGATAGGGTCAGCAGTACCCTAGAATGAGTTGAGTGTATAGATACGAGAGAGCGTATTTGTTAGTTGATATAAAAGTTGTTTTATATTGTGTTGGCTAGTCTGTTGAGTGGTTTATGAATTCTGGTCGAATCGTGGGACGCCACGAAGTCGATAGGGATTTCTAAACACTTGAACAGAAAATACGACATGATATTGTTTTTAAATGGGTAAATGAAATAATTTTAACCCAAAATTTCTATTTTAATATAGAAAGAATAATTTTCTAGAATTATTATTATATGGATGTGTTGGATGTTAATATTATAATCAAATAAGATTATAAAATGGGAATGGTTATATATAACCAAATAGAATTTGTATATGAATGAAATATATACAAATGAGATGAATTAGAATTTAATTCAAACCAGAATTAAGCATTCAAAATCCTGGGAAGTTTGGAAATATTTTCTAAAGGTAAATAATATAGCTTTGTTTTAAATGGATTTTGAAATTGTTAAGCACTGAACTCACTTCGGTGGCTGGAGAATAATTCTGATGATGATTGCAACATCATCAGTGTTCATTTCCGAGTTTCTAAGTGATGAATTGCTACCTTAGAAAACGTTTTTGACGAAAATTTGTTTGAAAGAAAACAAATTGGTTTGAAAATTCAAATGTTTTGAGTTTTAGATGGAAATAAATATAAGTATATATTTATGTGATAACCCTGGGATTTGGATTCTGGAATTAAAATTTAACTGAAGCAAGTTAAATGGTTCAAGGTGAATTAAATTGACTAGGATCAATTTGAAATAAATTGAATATGAATTAGAATGCATATGAATGGAAACCAAAAGTTTTGGTTGAAATTAAAGTCATAGAAATATGAGGAGTTGAGTTTCAACATAAGAGAGATGTTGAAAATTAATGGATTTGTACCCTTTTTCCTACCTTAGCAATTTCGAGGACGAAATTATTTTAAGGGGGGAAGAATGTAACGACCCAGATTTTTGAACAGTTTATTTTAAATATTTAGTATGGTTTTAAATATTGATTCGAATATAAATGGATTTTTATTATGGAATTTTTCGGTTTAATAATCGATATACATCGAATACATTAACTATCGTAATATGAAACAGTAATAATTGAATTCGCGGTTAAAACTGAATCAAAATAATCCCGTCGATTAATATAAATTCTATTTGAATCAGAACAATAATGATAATTTATTATCGATGAATTTCATTGTTTGAAATCAAGTTAATAATTTAATCGAGTTTAATTTAAACCGTCAGTTTAAAATTCGTATCTTCTCTAGATAATCGAATTTAATTTTAAAACCCATGTTGTTAAGTCCAGAATAGTGCTAGAATCTGGTAACGTCAGTCGTTGTGTTAAATAGCGGTCCAGTAATTACAAGTAAGAGGCCACGAGATATTCTAATTATTCAATTAAAACAATATCTAATCAAAAATCTTTTCCATTTCTCTTCAGCCGACCTACTTTCCTTTCTAACGCAGACATAAATAAAGGCACATAGCTAGGCCTTCATCGAGCTGCACAAATGGTCTTCCACCTTGGTTACAAAGTAAAGCAGGATTTGAAATGGCGAGTACGTCTGTCTCACATTCACGTCTATAAAATGGTCAGTGTCTTCAGTTTTAGTTCTCCATTCTCAAACCATTTCATTTCCTTTGTTCCCTTTCCCTCTGTCATTCGCGAAACGAAAACCACCTCCTTCAAAAATCGAAATGGCGTCCTCTGTTGTAATCGCAAATCAAAGCTTTCAAATGGAATTAAATACCGTAAAATCCTCCACTACCAAATTGTTTCTATCTCCTTCCTTTCGAATTTTCCTGTGTCCAAATCGGGGAAAAAGGGGGGCGAGCTCGAATTTGTTTTTAAGCGGAGAGCGATCCAGTGGAGGGGGTGTGAATCGCACGTTGTCAGAAGGAATTTCGACCCTCGAGGTGGTGCGCGATGGGTTCTCTTGTCTGAGATCTCGGAGTTCTGAAGCCTGACTGCAACTGACGAGGGACTCGCGATTTTGGTTGGATGAAGGGGGCGACAGGATTGTGGTGAGGGTTAGCGTCATCTGGAGCTAGCATCGAAGTAGGTTTATGGGAGTGCGAGTTTTGAATTTGGGTTAGGAAGCAGTGCATGGAGGTTTGGGTGAACATGCTAAGAACAGAACGAAGAAGGAGGGTTGCGAACTGGACAGTAGAGGTTTGGGTGGTTGTGTAGTCTATTGGGTGTTCGACAGTGGAGTTACCGCTGTTTAAAGGAAGAAGAAGGCATTTTCTTAAGGTAAGAGATTTAGTTAATTTAAATTAATTTGTGAGGGTTAATTTAGAAAGGGAAATAGATAAAAAGTAAGTAAATTTGGTGTTTATCTATTTAAGCGGTAAATGTATAAAAGGGGTTTAATGTTTAAAATACATAGAATAAATATTTTATTTATGGTGTGGATAATTTAAATTAATAATTTGTTTAATCGTCAAATAAAATATCATAGGAATAAATTCATTCCAGACAATTCGAGATGGTTCGGTGGAGATGACTCATCACCGAGATGATGGGAATTAAAATCGGAATGCATAACAGTGCTGATAAAACAAAGTATATTGGATAATATGGAAAATACCTCGCAACAAGGTTTGGATTGAGTCAGAAAGGGATCGAATAAATAATCCTGGTGAGTAAATCTCACTCACCTTTTATTTACAATCATTTTTATTTCGTTAAAAATAATTGTCTGTTGCTTGTGTGAATGTTTTATGGTTGTTTTATATATATTAGTTATTTAGGCTATATATATATATATTGGGTTGATTGATTGGTTGGATTCCCGCAGTCTCATTAGCGGATGCCCGCGGTACCATAGCGGATGATTACCCTATACGCCCCACGCTATGATTAGTGGATGACCTTCTATACCACGATATTCTGCCACGAAGCAGAATTGGTATTATTTATGTGCTAACATCTGTGGATGCAGGAAACAGGTTGGAGGAATCCAACTGGATTCCTCAAAAATATATTATCTATTTGT
Organism: Allium sativum; assembly: GCA_030737875.1. Lineage (NCBI taxonomy): Eukaryota > Viridiplantae > Streptophyta > Magnoliopsida > Asparagales > Amaryllidaceae > Allium > Allium sativum. The sequence continues at coordinate 569,576,466 of CM060922.1, forward strand.
TTGTTTGTTCTGTTTGATTTCATATATATTCATATATGATGTGTTAAAATCAAATAATTGGAAATTGATTGATTTGGTTGTTTAAATTATCACTGGGCTGAAGTTTAATTTATATAAATATCATGAAAGGATAGTGGAGATCTTAAAGGGAAAAATTCTATTTTTAAATAGAATTTGAATTTTAAATGGAATATAAATATAGACTTGTTTTGAAAAATAAAACAAGTAGTTTCTTTTAAACGAAGTTTATAAATAGTTCTTTTATAACGAAGTTATAAATGAAGTGAAAAGAATTATCATTTGATAATTCAGAAATAGAAATACAAGTTTGAAATTGGAGTTTGAAATGAAATTTCAAATAGGATGTGAAATGAAATTTTTAAATTTATAACTCAAATGAAATTTGAGTATAACATTTGAATTTTAAAAGGGAGTTTAAATATTTGAATTTTAAAAGGAGATTGAATATTAGAAATTCAAATAAAAGTTCAAATAGGATTTGAATAGACGAAATTAGAATGAAAAATAGAATTTGAATTCAAGGAATTAAAGTAAAATTTGAATTCGAAGGAATTCGAATAAAGAAATTCAAATAGAGATTTCAATGTAGAATTTCAAAATAGAGTTTGAAATATAGTATTTCAAAGAAGAATTCAAATGTGAAATTTGAATTGAGCTTTGAATGGAATTTAAATATGAAATTTGAATAGAGATTTGAAATAGAGATTCGAGTATTGAATTTGAACATGGAATTGAATATAGAAATTCAAGTAGAAATTTGAATATGAGATTTCAAAATAGAATTTGAAATAAACTTTGGAAATAGGATTTTCAAAGTAGAATTGAAAATAGAATTTCAAATAGGGTTTCAAAATAGGAAATCCAAAAGGATTTTGAAATGGAATTTGAATTCAAGGGAATTCAAATGAATTTGAATATTAGAAATTCAAATGGTGTCGAAGATGAATTTGAATATTAGAAATTCAAATGGTGTTGAAATGAATCTGAATATTAGAAATTCAAATGGGGTCGGAAATGGAAAATGAAATTCGAATGTAAGAGATTCAAATTGAATTCAAATAGGATTTAATCTATGGGATTTGAATATGGAATTCAAATGGGTTTTAAACTATGGAATTTTGAATATAGAATTTAAAAAGGAATTTGAATATTTGAACTTCAATAGAATTCAAATATAGAAATGGGGATATAGAAGTTCAAATGGAATTTAAGTATAAAGTTTGAATAAGAGAATTCAAATGAATTCAAGTCTAGAATTTGAATATAGGGAATTCAAATAGAAATTCAAATATTGAGTTTGAATAACAAATAGAAAAGGAATTGGGATTTGAAATATAGAATTCAAAAGTGAGATTGGAATTTGAATCAAGGAATTCAAATAAGGCTAAAACGAAGTTGAATTCATTTTTAAGAAGGTTAAAAAGTTTATATATATATAAATATAATTAAAGCGAACTCGCCGCAGCGCTGCAGTTCGTAAAATAGCGATTCGAACTTCAATCGAATATACAGGACTCGATTGAAGTCGGAATTCTTTGAAACAAGAAACGTCAGGACCGGTTTGATAATAGTTTTCTAATGAAGGAGAAAAATCTGAATTTCGTCGTATAGATTTTGAGTTATGTCAAAATCAAAATTTCAAAAATGCAGCGCCAGAAACCATTATAAACCATAATGGATTTTATATATAAATATAAGGATTTTTAAGCAAATAAAAATCCAAAGTCCCATTTTAAAAGCCTAATCTTGAGTTAGAAAATAAAGGCGAGCTCAAGTGAAGTAAGTACAGAGATTTTTGAAACAATAACCCTATTTTGATTATTTAGGATTAACTAAGTCAAGTAGAAATTAGTTAACCGAGTTTGAACTAAAGTCGAACCTTGAAAAGTAAATTTGGCGTTCGTAAATATATATATTCGAAATCGAACCTAGCGCTTAAATTGAAATTTGAATTCAATTATTTGATAAGTAGGTTGAAATATATTTGAAATATGTTATATTCCAATATACAAACGAAATAGACCAACGAGTTAATTAACGAGTTAATTAACGAGTTGGGTCAAAACGAGTGTGTGAAATTGAAATAAATTTGACAGGTATAGACATACAGGAGACAGGTATGGGACAAGGATAATGCAGGTATATAAATAATGTGCTCGACAAAAGGTACATGTTTAAATTCATATATGAGTTTTATGCGCCGTATCGGCAAGCCGCTTGGCTTCTTCTTTTTCTTTTTCAGATTAGAAGGACCGGGAAATCTATTTGAAATTTCCTGATGCTCCCGATACAGGGGAGGTTATGGCGAATTTTTCCGGAAATTTAAGGAGTTAGAATATTTTTAAGAAATTTGACAATTAGAAATCTATATATCAATATATATAGAATTCGATAAGGAAACGAAATCAAAAATGGCATAAGAGGCCGAGGTGATTATTGAAAATATTTGGTTAACAAATATTGATAGAGAAAATAGAGAAGGGGTTTAATTAATGAAATATTAATTAAAGAGCCCAGTGATTTGTTTGTTATGTTGGATGAACACTTGTTTTTATTCGATAGTTAAATCACAGACTATCGAAGTTTTTGACCATCGTTGTCAATATGGAGAGACCGGTTGGATTATTATCCGAAGAACCACTCCGTATCGGCATAAGCGTTGCGAACCAAGTATGCTGAATATATTGAAGACGGAGTGAAGTGCAAGGGCTTTTTCTATTAATAGAAATAGTGCCTTCGGTTTCGTTCAATCCCAGAACGAACGCAAATGGACGAATGTCTGACAGAGTATTTCCAATGATCAAATGGGTTGGTCTGTATGAATGTATATGGTTGCAACGGATTTATCCCTTAGCATAATATCCAGAATATTTGTGCAAACTCAACTAGTGATTAACGGATCTGACAATGTAGCATTCAAAGTGATTGTGTTATCAATGAATGGTAAGTATGCGTAGCCTCAGGCCTCAACAACCGGGAAAGGACAAAAATCGGGCAGGCAGCATGGCCATGTGGGTCGCACCCATTAGGGTGTATAATCACCTATCTAGAGAAATTCCTTTTGTTTCTAAATCTATCGATTCTGCCCATTCGGGAAACGGTGGTTTGAGTCCAACCGTTGGTGATATACATTCGATACACTCAAGCGAAATGAGTGGTCGGTCATGTGTGGGCCGGGTTGCAAGACGTTCTTGTTGAACCCAGGTGTATTCGCCTCTAGAGATACATCATCGGAAGGTGGTTCCATACCTTGTCATGTTGGAAATCCAATCTCCAATAAGCGCCATGCGGTTTTTGATTTTATAATATATATGTGGAGCGTGAGATGCAAGCGTTCTGCTATTTGGTTATTTACTTGATGTAGACATTATTAAAATATCACTAGATTTTCGTATCAAAGTGTTTTGGGTTATAGTAAGGTAAAAACCGTCCATGTTTATGTGTGGCTGGTCTTACTATTATCTTTTCTTTTGGAAAGGGTTTTGAAAGTTAAACAAGTGGTTGGAGTTTACTCACACCAGTCCCATGACTGACCCAGAGTTTATTTTGTTTGTTTTCCTAAACTCTTGGGTGCCCAAATTTGTACGGGCAGTCAAGTGTTTCAGGCTTTTACAGATACACTTGGAGGAGCTTGAAGCAGGAGGCTTCAACGTTAGTTATTTGGAGTTACTTCCGCTGAGTCAAATGTTATGTGTACTCTGATGATGGTATGTATGTATGTACAAAACAGATTTGTATTTCCAAAGTTATGTTATATAATATATTTTATTCGTTCCGCTGTGAGTTGTGATCTTCGTTTCTTCTATTCTAATATTTCTTTCTTTCTATTTCTCATCCTCTAACTTCTTTCTAATAATGAGTCGTATTTCTGTGCAATTTGAGTTGGACGTGTGGTGTATTTAGTCAACTCAGATAGCACGGATTTGCGGTTCGTTACACCCTATCAGGCCATTTAACATTGTACGTTCATTTCCACCTCCATAGCTTTCTCTAATGGCAGAAATAAATTCTAAACCCTAGTTTCTAAACAAATTTCACCTCAAAATAAAATCTCTTAAAACCCTATCGAATTATATGTCAAATCGAAGCTCTCGATGATACGAAGCTGCTGGTACCATTCAGTTCGACATGCAGTGCTTCGTTTGACCAGAAATCACGGTCAAACCTTGTAAATGTGGAACCCTAGCATGTAAATTAGGGGTTTTAGATTCAGGCTGTAATTGGAAAATTGGTGATACGGGTTTTGTAGAGGGGAGTCATACGAGCTCAACGGTGGTGACGGCATGGTCTGGAAGTCGGTGAGGTGATGGAATTTCACGTTCTAGGGTTCAAAAACCGCTGCGTTTTTCAGCGCCGCCAGCGAGGTAGGGATCACCGGAATTGAAGACGGAGGCATGGTTGGGCGTGGATTTTGCTGAGCTTGCGGGTGGTGATGGCCGCTCGATCTCTGGAAGTCGGAGTTGGTGGGAATTAATGGTCAAAGGTTGGCCTGTGTAGGGGTTCATTCGCGTGGTGTAACAGTAGCCGGCGGGAGAAGAAAGTTGAAGCTGACATGGTAAAGAAATATTATTAATTTATTTAAGATATTATTTTATATATATATATATATCGTATAACTTCTAACACTGATAACTCTCTCGTTTTAATTCGGATTTGGATGCGGTTTGTTGCGTTGGGATCGTGGCGGAATTGCGGACGTTTTGGCACTAACCGAGCTGCGTTTGGTGACTGTCAAATTTTGGCCCTTAGTTGGACGTTCGATCAACTATGGACACAAAGGTGAGTGATTCTTCGCTCACGAAATACTGAATTATTCCCATATTTATTGAACTAAATTATGAAATAGTTTGGTTGCATGGTTGTGATTGGCTGGTGAATTTGGTTGCTTAAATTTGATATACCTGTATGTTAACATGCAATTTAGATTGACGATCAGTTATTTGATTTAAATTTAAACTTCTAGTTGAAAATTCCAATCCTTATAAATCCTGAAACAGTTGAAACTGATCAGTTGAATGGAATGGTTGTGATGGATGTTTGGTTGAAATTTATTACTGGTTTGAGATTGACACAGTTATTGCTCCGTATTCAGTATAATGTATTGTATGTTCTTTGGGACGATAAATCCCATTTACCCTTGATGTTACGGGCATCTAATAAACCCGGGGTTTATCGATAAAATAAATTAAGAACACAGGGTGAAATGATAAATCTCTGTGACCCTGATTTGGATTGAAATGATAGATCCATCCCTGAATATCGAGAAATTAAATTTAAATTCATTTGGCCATAGGATAGCAAATTTTACATGGACATCGGTTGGTTAAATAATTTTAAATTATTTGAATTCGATTTGGTGGAAAATTTCATTTAAAGGAAATGTATCGATTTTCGATAAAATTTGATTTTTCCTTTAAGATATGAATTCTCGATGTTATTTGGAATGGTTAAAAATTTCCCAAAATATTTTGGAAGTTTGTAATTTGGATTTAAATATAATTTGGGATTTATTCCAATAATTGGTGGACTCAAAGTTAAAAAAATTCTTTTTGAATTTAAATTTTGGAATAAAAGTAATCGAGGATATTTGGAGTTGTTTAAACTAAAAATAAATATGGTTTTGAATCCTCGAATTGGAAATGGGGTTGAATGGGTTGGAATAAGATATTGAAATGGTGAACTCCATTTGAGACTGGAATTTAGATTCAAGTGTTGGAAATTGGAAGGAGAAGCAAAATTTGAGGTTTAAATTTTTTTTTATTCTATTTTTATTTTATTTTATTCTATTTTATTTTATTTATAAACCATATATAGACTTTGTTATAAGTGAAGTTTTCTTATATATATTATTATTATTATTTTAAAAAAAAATTATTTAGTAAAGCTTGTTTTATGTATATATATATATATAGTGATTTAAATTACCTTAGTACACTATAATGATTCTATGTAAGTAAATTTTACATAAGTTTTTATTTATAAGTATTTGTTTTCAAAATTTTATTTTATGAATTGTAAATATTCTTCCGAATGGAAAGTGGTTGGATTTAAAACCGTTGGTTCAAATGGAGTTGAGATAAGTTATATTCTATTTGAATATGAATTGATTTTTAATCGGGTTTGATATGGAAGGATAGATTTTATTCTACTTGAATATAAATGGGATTTCCAAGGATTGAAATGAATAGATATAGAAACATATATATATATATATATATATATATATATATATATATATATTCTATTTGAATATGAAGGGATTTCGAATGTAAATCGATTTGAAATAACTGAAATCTTTTAAGATGAAGTATATTATATGTGAATATAGATTGATTTGAAACATTATACGAGTATAATATAATGACATGGAAATATATTCTGGTTTGGAATATAAACGGTTTGGGAATGATTGGGATATTTTTGATATGAAGTATATTCTATTTTGAATATAAAATGGGTTCGAAACAAAATATGATATTTTGATATGGAAGCGAACCTTTGAAATGTAAAAGAACCAACCGATGTGAAAAGATGTAAGCGTTGGTTGTTAAAGAGACCGGAGTCGACATAAGGCATACTCTCTGTCAGTGTCGATACCACTTTGACAACTGCGAACGTTATGACGCATCTAGAATGAGTATAATGACTTGGAGGAGATAATCGAATCGAAGAAGATGATCGATGGCGAAATAGCCCTGACCTTCGGGTCAGAATTGAAATGACTAAAACATGAGCTATACCGTGACTAACTGAGGTAGCACCTTTGATCGGACACACTTCTTCGATAATATTTCTATGACTATGATGATGATGATTTGGGCCCATTTATGACTTTGGGAGTGTGTTCCGAGGTGGGCGGCGTGGCTGCTATGCGTTACCACCGTTCCGGGAGTGCAATTGGTAGAATCCTACCCTGGGCATTGCCTCGAGTGCCTTGTTATATTATCCTTATCGAACCCCATACGATTTTGATTTGTATCGTACCTATGGAGTGCCCTCTGATGCCATCGTTTACGGTGGGTTTACGGTACTGTATAGACTACGGTATTATAAACGGTGTAAGGGTAAAAATGTAATCCCGCTTACGCTATTTTCAGTATTTATACTTTATTGAATAGACATTATAATAATAGCGTATTATTATATAGATATTAGTTTAACGGATCGTCGAGAGATGGAAAAATCCCGTAACATCTCTTGAGTTACTGCACCCATGACACAGATATTATTTCGTATTTTAATTTGACTAATATGAGAATGATTTAGTGCTGATCCGAGTGTTTGTTGTGTTTTATTTTATGCAATACGCTCGGGTCAGCAGGCGTTTGCAATTAACAGGGATGACTGTGACTGGGAGATCGAAGACGAAGATTTGGTATATCTATTATCTATACATATGTATTTCCGCTGCATTTTATTTCCGCTGCTATGTTATGTATGCCTGCTTATGTGTAACTCTGATTTATCATTTATACGTTATGGTCAAATGTATACATTTCAACTGCTTTTAAACTGCTATTTGTTTATTATATGTTGTCCTTCCGCTGTGAGATTCTATGATTGGTTTTTCCTCTTCTTTCTTTCTTTTCTTCTTTTTCCCAATAACTACCTGCATTTGCGATTTTTTTGGGTCGACATGGGTGGTTTATTGTCGATTCGAACGGTCAAAAATCCGGGTCGTCACAGGTTTGAATTATTTTTCTATTTTATTGATTTTCTCTGTTTAAATAATAAATGGATATTCATATCTCATTTCAACAACCACAATGTAGCACCCCACTCCCGCTAAGGTCACTCGCAAAGGGAATGCCTTAGCTTCGGTGGAGTATTTAAGTGAATATAGAACTGAAAAATTACAACAAGACAGATATAAGTAATACTTGAAATTTAAAACATCATTTTATTGCAGCAGAAGGTAAACATGTTTGGTTACATCTCAAAAACCAACAAGAGTCAAGTACAAAATATCCATCTCGTTAAAACATAAGTACATAATCCCACTACATACTAATAGCCGTAATAGAAAATATAACCGAGCTTTTTCTTCAAGAGTCCAAGCTCCAAAGGATAGATAAAGCAATCTGATCAAAGCCCACTAGTGCTAAGCTCACTCTGAGAACCTGAGGGTTGGGGGAAAAAGATAAAAACAACGGGGTCAGACATAAGTCTGAGTGAGCCCTATAACCTTAACAATACAATCATTAAAGTAATTAGGGTATGATATAAACCTGGTACGGTACGACTAGGGATAAATGACTACACTAAGTAGCCAACTAGACTTAGGATAAACTAAGATAACGGTAAAGACGCGCCTATCCACCCAAGGATAAATACTACACTGCACCACCCCAGATCTACCCACCCAAGGGTAATTCCTACATTGCACCAGACCAGTTCTACCCACCCAAGATTAATTCCTACTTAAAGGTTGATCCCACTAAGTGTACTTAGTAATTTTAAATAATAGTTTCGTGTACCCCTAGCTGACTACATAGGTGCCGTCTGCCCCTACCTCCACTAGGCGTACCCACAACTTAGTAATTTTAATAGTAGACTCTTGTACCCCTAGCTGACTACATAGGTGTCGTCTACCCCTATCTTCACTAGGTATACCTGCTACTCCCCAAGCGATCAGCTCCCTAACGTAGATACCCGTGCTGGCCCCACAGTGGGGTGTATCACTCCCCAAAGTGGCAACCCGATACAACAAATGGTGCACGGCTTATACCTACACAATGCAACAACGTCTTACCTACCAGCCCGGGTCCACACACGCATATGAAACCCGTTGGACTTGCGTTGCCACCGCTACCCCGTTTTGGCCTCTTATAATCAAGCCCAGTACGCGTGTCCCGTCCTCGACATGGGTCGAGCCCAATAAGATACATATGGGTTACTGGTTGAAATGGACCCCCACAAGCTACTACTTAAGCTTGTCATTTTATCTAGTGCATCCCAATGAAATGGGCCCCCCACAAGCTACTACTTAAGCTTGTCATTTTATCTAGTGCATCCCACTTAACCCCTTTTTCATAATCATGCCCACTTACATGTTAAGGTTTGGTTAAGTCATCTAATCATATTTCAATTGCCACTCAAGGCACCCACTAGATTTCTACATGCCACCCAAGGCACCTACTTAACCCTTTAATCATGTTTAGTTACATGTTTCACTTTGGTTAAGTATTCTAGTCGTATTCTCTATTGCCACCCAAGGCAACCCACTAGATTTTTCCACATGCCACCCAAGGCACCCACTTAACCCTTTAATCATGCTTAATTACATGTCCCACTTTGGTTAAGTATTTTAATCTTATCTTCTATTGCCACCCAAGGCAACCACTAGATTTCCTCATGCCACCCAAGGCACCCACTTAACCCTTTAATCATGTTTAATTACATGTTCCACTTTGGTTAAGTATTCTAGTCGTATTCTCTATTGCCACCCAAGGCAACCACTAGATTTTCTCATGCCACCCAAGGCACTTACTTAATCTCCACATGCCACCCAAGGCACCCACTTAACCCTTCATGCCCCACTACATGCTTATCTGGTTAAGTGTTTCTTAATTGATTAAGAACGTAACCGTTGTAAAGACCTCTCACATTAGACTATCTTTTATGGCAGCTGGATTTGCCGGTTGGGTCCGGGCAGCCTTATGCCATAACCGAGTCTAACCTCGTGTCTATACCCTTGTCACGGATTTAGTTTGTGCCTAAGACTTCTCACATTGGGCCAATCATTTGTAGCCACTGGATATGCCGGTCGGTTCCGGACAGTCTTATGCTACAAAAGGGTCCAACCTCGTGTCTTAGTCGATTAATTACACCTAATTAATCACCCCCATATTTCGAATTAATTTTTTTCCTAATTAATTACAATTTTAGCGATGTACATAATTGACTCAATTATGTCCATCTACTTTATGGTATGCATAATCATACCAACTTCACACCATTTCATTAACATGTATATTAACCCCATCGTTCCCCACGTAATTCGCTGACATGACATAAAAGGGAAGATTCATCACAAATACAATGGGTTCAACTTGCATAACATTAGCATCAACATGGGTTTAAAGGTGTCAACGTGCATATAGCATCAACCCAACTAGCAAAAATAATCAACCCAAACTTGCGTGAATCACATATGTTATAAAGAGGTTAACTTGCATAAGTTATTTATGTCATACAAAGGGGTAAACTTGCATGTGTATGTATGACATACAAAAGGGGTTAACTTGCATATGTATGCATATCATACTAAGGTGTAAACTTGCACATGTTACTTGCATATAATCAAAGACCAAACTTGCATAACATGTTATATATGAACTTGCATATAATCATACACCAAACTTGCATAACATATCATGTATGAACTAGCATATAATCATACACCAAACTTGCATATCATGGTGTCATAATGGATCAATGTTTCACATATGACTTGCATATCCTGCATAACATCATAAACACATAGCATATGACTTGCATAACTTGCATAACATCATAATCACATAACATATAACTTGCATAACTTGCATAACATCATAATCACATAACATATAACTTGCATAACTTGCATAACATCATGATCACCTAGCATATGACTTGCATAACTTGCATAACATCATGATCATGTATCATATGACTTGCATAACTTGCATATCATCACAAACACATAGCATATAGCTTGCATAACATGCATAACATAATTAACACATAGCATATAACTTGCATAACATGCATAACATCATTAAAACATAGCATATAACTTGCATAACATGCATAACATCATTAACACATAGCATATAACTTGCATAACTTGCATTGATCCACATTCATAGCTATAACCACATTATATCCTATCATAATCATTTCAACAATTGGTCATTAAGGCTATAGAAAACTCACCACTTGTTGATTAGCACTCCTAAGAAGAAGATTAAGTTGCTAGTGTTGATTAGAGATTGATTTGAGATGCTATCTTCTTCTACAAATTGATGGAGGCTCCTTCAAGTTGCATTTTGACAGCATGACGACATTGTATCAATTTTTAGTATGAATTAGGGTAGTCTTAGGGTATATTTATAGAGCAGTTAGGTGTTTTAGGCCATTAGATTAACCCAAAATTAGATTAGAGCCGTCAGATCACGTCCTAGCCACTAAAACACAGCCCAAAAGACAAGCTGGTGCACCCAGGTTACCTGGGCTCGACCAGGGAGGTCGACTCCCAGGTCGACCCTAGGTTCGACTCCCCATTCGACCTGGGGGGGGGGGGGGGGGGGGGGAGGTCGACTCCCCAGTCGACCCCCAGGTCGACCCCCTGGGTCTGGCGGGATTTTTCCCGCCACTTCTGAAAATCTGTTTTTAAATTTCTGAAAACTTCTTTGGGCCTTATCGGGGTCATATGGACTCCGATTTTCGAAAACTCGGACTCTATTTCGCGTATTTTTCCGAGACGAACGCAATGGCATAGCCCGTTTCCCCTGATTCAGATTTTTAAATTTAATTCTGCCCTGTTTTATATTATATCCAATTATTCAACATACGGGGTGTTACATTCTCCCCTACTTAAAGGATTTCGTCCCCGAAATCTCTAAGTCAAGAAGAACGTATCCTACCATCAAACACTGGCATCCATTGTCCTTAGAGTTTCTAATGCTGTATGAACATATGCAAAGAGTGTGTGTATATGTCCCTTGTCTAATGCAAAATTAGGCGGTCCACTTATTTAGTTGACCTCCTTAATGCAAACCATGATAGTGCCAGGCATCCAATATGTATGCGAAAGAACCTTATCGACACATACTATTTCTACATGAGTGCACAATCATTCACCAAAATGCATCATCCATATGATAGCACAACCATTATACATCCATTAATATAGCTACCTACACACAATTTTATGCAATATGCAATATGAAGTGATTGAGCCGATCTAGTGCCTAGAGTGTGTGTATATGCATCCACGAGCAACCACTAGCAACCACTTGCATCCACTCGCATCCATTAATCATAACATGTCTCAAACACATGTTTCAACCATAGGTTTACCCTATCTAAAGGTCAAAGATACTAATGAGAGGACATACTAAAGATAAGATAAGCACTAGACAAACGATAAAGGAGAAGTTAAAGGACATACCCTCAAAAAGAAATGGGTACAATGATCGCATCTTCGCTTCTGTCTCCCAAGTAGCATTACTCTCATCTTCTCCCCTTGGCACTTTGACTAGTCGAACCTCTCTATTTTTCACTTCCTAATCTCTGACCCAAGGATGTGGGTAGGAGCTCGTCGAATATCACGCTCCACCTCCCCTTCTCTAAGCAAGCTCGGCTCTACCACCTCTGCGGTCTCATGTAGGCACTTCCTCAAATGTGACACATGGAATACGTCATGTTCCCTACGCAACCGGACTATCTCTCGAAGATAAACTGAAGCTAGCCATGGAGCAGTCTTCTTGCTCTTCACGAGTATGGAATGGGCACTCTTAGTAAGCCTGTCTACTACAACCCTTCCTCGATCTCGGTAATCCATCAATAAAATTCATCGAGACGCTATCCCACTTCCATTGCGGAACTTCCAATGGGTGAAGCAACCCACCGGGTTTCTTTTGCTCCGTCTTTCACCTGTTGGCACACCAAGCATCTAGCGACATACTCGGCCACATCTTTCTTCCTATCGGCCCAAAAGAAAACTCGCTTCATGTCTTGGTACATCTTATCCCCACCGGGATGAATGGTCATCCTAGAACGGCGTGCGTCATCAAGAATAGCCTTCCTTAAACCCTCGTCTTGCGGTACACAAAGTCTACCGTCTCTACGCAACCACCCCCTATCGCTTAGGGTGTACCTACTCAAATGGCTGGACGACTCCCCCTCTTATGAGCCTCTCTACCAACTCAACCGACTGTGGGTCGTCCCGCTATGCCTCGCTAATCCGCCACAAAAGAGTAGATCTAACCTCCAAGGATGCCAGCCAACCGGGCATAAAGTCAACGGAAGGTCTGAAATCAAACATCGAGATAAATTCCAAGCTTCGTCGTTCCACGAACAATGGACTCAAGGACAACCTTTTTCCGCTCAAGGCGTCCACCCCCACGTTACCTTTGCCAGGGGTATACGCTATCTCGAAATCTTAGGATGCTAAGAACTCCATCCACCTTTGTTGTCTCAAGACTATGCGCTCGAAGAGTCTCCAACACTTCCCTAAGATGTAGGGTATGCTTTTATCCACTTCTGGAGAAAACCAGGATATTCTCCCATACAAAAATCGTCACAACTATCCATCTCTCACGCAGACCATCCTAGTCGAACTCGACATCCCCCAAGTGCAAGCCCCAAAGGCCTAAACCAATATCAGACAAACACCCAAGGGACACCTCCTTCGAATTCAGACGACCTACGTGAGATGATACTGGTAAAAATGGCTAAATAATTAAGCCCTTGTCCAACTCTGGATGTCCTTGCCAGTCTCACTCCAAAACCACCGTTGATCAAATAACTGGCTTTGCTTAACCTATTAAGCACGCACGAAAACTTATTTCGCTTTTAGAAAAGACCAAGATGTCATCCACAAAGACCACTACGAAGTTGTTTAGGTACTCCTTGAACACCCTACTCATCAAATCAAAAAAGTATGCGGGGGCGTTCGTCAAACCAAATGGCATCACCAGCCACTCATAGAAACCATCCGGAGCCCTAAAGGCGGTCTTCTCTATACTATCCTCAGTCACACCCAACTGATGAAACTCCGTGGCCAAGTCCCACTTGCGAAAACACTGAGGCGCCAACCAACTGATCGAAGAGATCATCAATCCTCGGCAATGGGTGTCTATTCTTCTTTGTAAGCTTGTTGAGTTCTCTATAGTCTACACAAAGTCTGAGGGACCCATCCGCCTTCGTGGCAAAAACTACTGGAGCACCCCACTCCGAAATACTTCGTCTTATGAACCCCTTCTCAAGCAACTCCCCTACTTGCTTATGGAGTTCCCTCCTCTCACGAGGAGCCATGTGGCATACTGACACAGATACTGGTTTAGCATCGTCTATCAGATATATTCGGAGGTCTATCTCCCGCTTCGGAGGTAAGCCCTTCACCTCCCCAAACACATCCGAGTATTCCCGGACTACTCTAACAGATCGCAAACTCTCGACCGAAGCGTCAGGCGATTCAAGATAACTTAGCAAAACAGAATCTATGGGATTACAAGAGATCTCGAGAGTGTTACCCAAGCGGGTCATGAGCCTAACAACTCTCCTTTCGCAATCAAGAACGGCACCATTACTGGATAACCAGTTCATGCCCAAAATCAACCCATAGCCCGTGAAGCCCAAACAAAAGCATCACCTCTAAACTCAACGCTAAGTATGGAAATCTTCAAACCCAAACATATCATGGACAAATAAGTGGAGCCCCCAATTGGGTTTGAAACAACCATGGGATCATCTACTAAACTGGTGTCTAGGTGCAGTGACTCAACTAATGATGATGAGATAAACGAATGTGGTGGACTAGAGTCGAATACAGTTCGAACAGGATGATCGAGAGAACCAAATTTCAACTTAGACGGTCCTACCCCCATCAGGTATACCCGTCGTGAGGGAATACATCTACCCTCCAGAAGATCCTGTACTTCATCCTTACCACTTTGGACAACCCCAAGGTGTCCTATTTCTCCAAAACAACTAGCCTTCCCCTTCACATTCTCCTTTCGTGGCCTTCTTACCACGATGAGGTTTCGTCCCTTATTTACCTAATAGCTATTTGAACCTTCCTCTCTCGTCCATCTTAACGGTACCCATAAGCCCCCCACCTCCTTGGACTAACTTCTTAGCCTGGCAAACGTCTTAGTCCCTTGAAGTGGTTCTTCCGTCCTTCATGCGGAAGTCCTTATTTATCATAAAAAGGCATCTCTACGCGGAGGGGAAATTCAAAAAGAGAAAGAGGAAGAGATTCAAAATGGATAATCGAAGGAAGAATAAATGGCTATTGGGGATTATGCTTTTCTTTCAAAAACTTTTCTCTTAAAAGACATGTTTTTGAAAAAACTTCTTCCGAAAATGTCTTTAGAAAAATAGTTTTCTAAAAATTTTATCTGTTCTGGTAACCTTGAGCTCTGATACCACGTGTAACACCCCACTCCCACTAAGGTCACGCGCAAAGGGAATGCCTTAGCTTCGGTGGAGTATTTAAGTGAATATAAAACTGAAAAATTACAGCAAGACAGATATAAGTAATACTTGAAATTTAAAACATCATTTTATTGCAGCAGAAGGTAAACATGTTTGGTTACATCTCAAAAACCAACAAGAGTCAAGTACAAAATATCCATCTCGTTAAAACATAAGTACATAATCCCACTACATACTAATAGCCGTAATAGAAAAGATAACCGAGCTTTCTCTTCAAGAGTCCAAGCTCCAAAGGATAGATAAAGCAATCTGATCAAAGCCCACTAGTGCTAAGCCCACTCTGAGAACCTGAGGGTTGGGGGAAAAAGATAAAAACAACGGGGTCAGACATAAGTCTGAGTGAGCCCTATAACCTTAACAATACAATCATTAAAGTAATTAGGGTATGATATAAACCTGGTACGGTACGACTGGGGATAAATGACTACACTAAGTAGCCAACTAGACTTAGGATAAACTAAGATAACGGTAAAGACGCGCCTATCCACCCAAGGATAAATACTACACTGCACCACCCCAGATCTACCCACCCAAGGGTAATTCCTACATTGCACCACAACAGTTCTACCCACCCAAGATTAATTCCTACTTAAAGGTTGATCCCACTAAGTGTACTTAGTAATTTTTAATAATAGTTTCGTGTACCCCTAGCTGACTACATAGGTGCCGTCTGCCCCTACCTCCACTAGGTGTACCCACAACTTAGTAATTTTAATAGTAGACTCTTGTACCCCTAGCTGACTACATAGGTGTCGTCTACCCCTATCTCCACTAGGTGTACCTGCTACTCCCCAAGCGATCGGCTCCCTAACGTAGATACCCGTGCTAGCCCCACAGTGGGGTGTATCACTCCCCAAAGTGTCAACCCGATACAACAAATGGTGCACGGCTTATACCTACACGATGCAACAACGTCTTACCTACCAGCCCGGGTCCACACACGCATATGAAACCCGTTGGACTTGCGTTGCCATCGCTACCCCGTTTTGGCCTCTTATAATCAAGCCCAGTACGCGTCCCGTCCTCGACATGGGTCGAGCCCAATAAGATACATATGGGTTACTGGTTGAAATGGACCCCCACAAGCTACTACTTAAGCTTGTCATTTTATCTAGTGCATCCCAATGAAATGGGCCCCACACAAGCTACTACTTAAGCTTGTCATTTTATCTAGTGCATCCCACTTAACCCCTTTTTCATAATCATGCCCACTTACATGTTAAGGTTTGGTTGAGTCATCTAATCATATTTCAATTGCCACTCAAGGCACCCACTAGATTTCTACATGCCACCCAAGGCACCCACTTAACCCTTTAATCATGTTTAGTTACATGTTCCACTTTGGTTAAGTATTCTAGTTGTATTCTCTATTGCCACCCAAGGAAACCCACTAGATTTTTCCACATGCCACCCAAGGCACCCACTTAACCCTTTAATCATGTTTAATTACATGTCCCACTTTGGTTAAGTATTTTAATCTTATCTTCTATTGCCACCCAAGGCGACCACTAGATTTCCTCATGCCACCCAAGGCACCACTTAACCCTTTAATCATGTTTAATTACATGTTCCACTTTGGCTATGTATTCTAGTCGTATTCTCTATTGCCACCCAAGGCAACCACTAGATTTTCTCATGCCACCCAAGGCACTTACTTAATCTCCACATGCCACCCAAGGCACCCACTTAACCCTTCATGCCCCACTACATGCTTATCTGGTTAAGTGTTTCTTAATTGATTAAGAACGTAACCGTTGTAAAGACCTCTCACATTAGACTATCTTTTATGGCAACTGGATTTGCCGGTTGGGTCCGGGCAGCCTTACGCCATAATCGAGTCTAACCTCGTGTCTATACCCTTGTCACGTATTTAGTTTGTGCCTAAGACCTCTCACATTGGGCCAATCATTTGTAGCCGCTGGATATGCCGGTCGGTTCCGGGCAGTCTTATGCTACAAAAGGGTCCAACCTCGTGTCTTAGTCGATTAATTACACCTAATTAATCACCCCCATATTTCGAATTAATTTTTTTCCTAATTAATTCCAATTTTAACGATGTATATAATTGACTCAATTATGTCCATCTACTTTATGGTATGCATAATCATACCAACTTCACACCATTTCATTAACATGTATATTAACCCCATCGTTCCCCACGTAATTCGCTAACATGACATAAAAGGGAAGATTCATCACAAATACAATGGGTTCAACTTGCATAACATTAGCATCAACATGGGTTTAAAGGTGTCAACATGCATATAGCATCAACCCAACTAGCATAAATAATCAACCCAAACTTGCATGAATCACATATGTTATAAAGAGGTTAACTTGCATAAGTTATTTATGTCATACAAAGGGGTAAACTTGCATGTGTATGTATGACATACAAAAGGGGTTAACTTGCATATGTATGCATATCATACTAAGGTGTAAACTTGCACATGTTACTTGCATATAATCAAACACCAAACTTGCATAACATGTTATATATGAACTTGCATATAATCATACACCAAACTTGAATAACATATCATGTATGAACTAGCATATAATCATACACCAAACTTGCATATCATGGTGTCATAATGGATCAATGTTTCTCATATGACTTGCATATCTTGCATAACATCATAAACACATAGCATATGACTTGCATAACTTGCATAACATCATAATCACATAACATATAACTTGCATAACTTGCATAACATCATAATCACATAACATATAACTTGCATAACTTGCATAACATCATGATCACCTAGCATATGACTTGCATAACTTGCATAACATCATGATCATGTATCATATGACTTGCATAACTTGCATATCATCACAAACACATAGCATATAGCTTGCATAACATGCATAACATCATTAACACATAGCATATAACTTGCATAACATGCATAACATCATTAACACATAGCATATAACTTGCATAACATGCATAACATCATTAACACATAGCATATAACTTGCATAACTTGCATTGATCCACATTCATAGCCATAACCCCATTATATCCTATCATAATCATTTCAACAATTGGTCATTAAGGCTATAGAAAACTCACCACTTATTGATTAACACTCCTAAGAAGAAGATTAAGTTGCTACTGTTGATTAGAGATTGATTTGAGATGCTATCTTCTTCTACAAATTGATGGAGGCTCCTTCAAGTTGCATTTTGACGGCATGACAGCATTGTATCCATTTTTAGTATGAATTAGGGTAGTCTTAGGGTATATTTATAGAGTAGTTAGGTGTTTTAGGCCATTAGATTAACCCTAAATTAGATTAGAGCCGTCAGATCACGTCCTAGCCACTAAAACACAGCCCAAAAGACAAGCTGGTGCACCCAGGTTACCTGGGCTCGACTAGGGAGGTCGACTCCCAGGTCGACCCTAGGGTCGACTCCCCAGTCGACCTGGGGGGGGGGGGGGAGGTCGACTCCCCAGTCGACCCCTGGGTCTGGCGGGATTTTTCCCGCCACTTCTGAAAATCTGTTTTTAAATTTCTGAAAACTTCTTTGGGCCTTATCGGGGTCATACGGACTCCGATTTTCGAAAACTCGGACTCTATTTCGCTTATTTTTCCGAGACGAACGCAATGGCATAGCCCGTTTCCCCTGATTCAGATTTTTAAATTTAATTCTGCCCTGTTTTATATTATAGCCAGTTATTCAACATACGGGGTGATACACACAAAGTGTCTATCTACGTTGTTTGAAATACGAGTGTCGTATTTTCAAACAACGCTTCTTGTGCAAATGAATCGTGAATAGTTCATGTGTTGAACTCAAGCAATATCACATACAACAGATAAAAATCAATACTGGCAATCACTACGTTCAGTTATAAAACAATTAGTTGTACAAAATTTTAGTTATAGAATTCTCACTTTGGTTTTCATTCCGTCAGTCTTTATCTGAAGATTTAATCTTTAAACTAAATTAAATGACCGTTTAATTTATCTCAAAATCCGACTTGCATCGTTTTCGTTCTGGTCGGTTCCATGTTATAGAGTTTTCTATCACGAGTGCAACGCATTTGAAATGTCGGATTTCGACCTCGTATGAAAAAATATGAATTTTTAATCTATTCCATAATTAAATAATAATTAATTAATACTTACATCATCTTCCTCCTTTAAACCATCGGCCGAACCCATCTCGAAATAGACAAATCGACGCCGCTCCTCCCCTTGGCCACAGGAACCCAATCAGACGGGCCCACATCGACCGCCGTCGCGAGCTCCACCAGAGGCACCCCCTTCTGACGAACTCGAGCTCCCCTAGTGGCCGTGATATCCATTTGAACAGACGTGCTTTAATCACCGATTTTGGCGAATTCACTCAACGATAATCCATCATAGGGGTATAGATTTGAAGAGCAAGGGAAGCTCTTCGATTTTCGTTCAAGGAGTTTCGAATTTCATTGCGTGGATTGGAAGAAAAATGGAGAGGAAAGATCGAGCGATTTCCGCCCTTCAAATGGAGTTGACGGCGGGTTTGAGCGATGAATGGGAAATTATGGTTTTGTTATATATATATATATAATTATTATAATTTCAAATATACTAGTTTATCAGTTCGAAATCCAAATCAAACCCAGCGACTGTCATTCCTATCAAAATACCCCCAATCCGGACACAATGGGATATGTTTCGTAATCCAATTTGACTGTTTCGATCAGTTTTTATCAAAATAAAAATATAAATTAATGCAGCGTTCAATATTGAATTTGAACGTACATTTTAATTTAATGGGGCCACATATTGACTCCAACAATTACATAAATTGAAATCCAACTATGTTTTGACGATACGGTCCTAACAAAACTAGTTTCGTCGAATTAGGAGACCGTTTGAAAAATGGCCTTTTTCCAGTCGATTAAATTCAAATTGAAATTACCAAACACATTTAAATCCACTGCGCTCACATATAAAATCCAAAAATTTTGAAACTTTAAACCTAACAATAATTTGACATTCTGGATCCAACAAAAATGGTTTCATCGAAAAAGGAGGTCGTCTGCAAAATGGCTATTTTTAAGGGCTATATATATTATTAAAATATATATTAAATTCCACAACAACTACTTTAAATTTTGAACTGGACATAACTTAAAATTTATAAAGTGAAATCTCAGTTTCTAACATTCATTAGAAAGATATAGTTAAATAGATTCTAACGTTTCTTGTTTCGTCCAATTCTGACTTATATTGAATTATGTATACTCAGTTGAAGTTTAAAATCGAATTTTAAAACTACCACGCCATTTCAGGCTCGTTTTATAATTAAAATGAATTTATATGTTCTAACTTCGATTCAAATAAATTTTAAATCATTTTTTTAAAATAAATCATTTTAAATATTCCAAACCCATCAAAATAGCTATAATAAAATTTTAAATTGGTTCAAAAATTCCGGGTTATTACAATATTAAGGATGTTTGCATCAGGTTTTGAAAAGGGTTTTCTTAAAGAAAAGAGCATTTATTTAGGAGGTACTGCGTAAAATTCATGTACATTCATATATTTCACGATGTGATATGCTTTGCACAATGACACGATGGTTGCACAAAATGAATGTACACTAATTGGATGTGATTACATAAGATGATGTAAGGGATTACATGATTTTTCCCCTGTCGAATATCGGGGGTAAAATTCTGAAAGGGTGGAATAACGTAACACCCTGCATTTTTCTGAATAAATAAATAGTATAATTAATTGGTGAATAGAGATTTTTTTTTAATTGAAATCTGGCCATGAAACTTATACCATTGTTTTCACGGCGATTTTCTAATAACTTTTGATACGTAGTATGCTTTGAATGGGTTTTTACATAAAAGATATTAAAATTTGAAATTTTATAGAAGAAAATAATTATATGCGTAAAAGGGTGTATTTAATATTATTTTATAAATATGAACGTTTAAATTTCAAAAATAACGTGCATTTGAATTTGTAAAACTAATGAGCATCACTAACGAAATTAAAATGGAAATATAATAACGTTAACTAAGTAACATTATAACTTAAATTTGGAAATTAATACGAGATTGGCAAGACACATCATTTTGACGTGGAGACCCGTGAGGGTCGACCCATCAATAAGTCGGGTCGACCGATGACCTTGGTAAGTCGACCTATACGTAAAATAATAATACATATCTGCACCTTTTGATGTTCGGATTTAACTCATTTTAAACGAAAGTACGACATAGTTTTGGACCTCTATAAATAAACACGCTTGGCTGGCCTTTAAACCCATATTTTTCTAATAGGCATGGTAGCTCTATCACTTTTCTTTCTTCTCCAACTCTTTGGAATATATATATATATATATATATATATATTTGATATAGGATTTATAATTTACAAACTAGAGGCAGAAACCGTAGGTCTAGGGACAAAATGTCCAAAATAAGTCGTCTATATGACATAACTTTTACAGATCAGGTTTTCTAGTTATTTTATTTTAGTTAGTTAGACGCAGATTTATAAATCCATGCAAATTTCAGTTTGTGAACCAAAATTGGGTTGGAAAAATGGTAGTCTATGGATAATAGAATTGGTTTGAATCAGGTGTGGAACTTAGAGTGCCTTTCCTAAGTGAGTGGATTAAAATTGAATATCTTTTAGATAATGGTATATAGTATCATTTGATTTTCGTTTTAATTATTAAAAGGACATTGAAATACTTCGACTAAATTATGTTAATTAGTTTATTCTAGTTATTTGAGTTAAAACTGTAAATATTAAATTATTGGACTTATATGTAAATGTTGTTCTAATGGAATTGATTCTGCACATGTAAGTAATCTTAGCCTTAAAGTTAAAAAGAAAGAACAAGCCTAAATGTGAAAATATTTTTAGTAACATTGTCAAACTTGTAAAATGCTATAAAAAGGGGACTTAAAAACACAACTTGATTTAAGTAATTAATAACTTAATTGGTTAGTTAGGAAAGAATATATTTCCATATTTTAAACTTTATAAAAAAGGAACAATGAACAAAGCTACTAGAATGAAAATAAAGGAAGTGGGATTAGTGCAAAATAGGGATATTCTGTATTTTGCACTAATTAGAAAAAAGGGAAAAGAAACAAAAAAGGAAGTCTTGTAATTATTGATAATTGTATATGATATTGTTTTACATTAATTGAAGAAATATATTTAGTAAAAACCTTCATAATCAATTAGATAGGTTATAATTAACTTTCCAATAATAAACTTACAATAGTAGTGAGGAAAAGCAAGAATATAATGGATAAGGTAAGACTAAATTTGAAAGAACTAGTGATCAAGTGAATATTTGGTAGTCCTAATAAAAGATGAAATTAGGAAAATGATTAAGGTCGGCTGTTAGATTGCAGATAATAAAGAAATAAAGTAATTATGATAAATGGGTTAATGGTTGATAGACACAGTTTTTGGACTGTGATTATCATGTAATGGAAAGAAACTAAAAGTGTACTAAGTATCGCAATAAATGGAATAGAATGATAAACAAAAGGCATAAGAAAAGATTTGGCTTAGGGTCTAATAAAGATGTAAGGTGTGATTGAAGCGGTCTAAAGAAAGCTTGGATGCAGTCCTAACAAAGCGGGTCATCGTAGATCCTTTAGAGTATTCTTATCTCACGAGGCGCGATTATAGTAGTCGAAGGCAATCTGGATATATGCCCAACGAAGTTGTACCATCAAAGATCCTTGAATGTAGATGACTCCTAACGATGGACCAGATATTCTACAGAGTAGAAAATAAGTGACTTCAAATTAAACATGGAGGATACCCTAGAATGACCTTCCAAAGTAGACATAATGAAGTTGTGTTCTTAGAGGCAGGGCCGTATGGTCTATCAAGAGGGTATGCCTTGACTGCACTTGTATTATATGCCTAATGAAGATATCCTTTACATGTAGTAAAAAGATTAATAGATGATTTTGAGTATTCATTTGACACCTTACTTTAGGAGCAGGTTACCTAGCTCTGGGAATAGGTTAAGTGGGAAGTACCACAAGGACATCAACCACTTGGATACAGTCATCATCAATCAGTAGTGAGCACATGAAATTTAGATTAGATCAAAAGGGAAGTGATTTTTGACTAACAAGATGCTGGATGAGGTGTCAACACCATTTGTTGCTTAATTTGTTTGTTGTGGTGGCAAAGCCATTAACTCATTAGAAAATCTTTCAACTAGTTATGGAGTGGTTGCGTAAGCCTATAGCTACGTTGATAGAGACAGACCATGTAGAATATATGTATAACAGGCCTAAAGAACCTACCCTATACGGATATAGTAAATTCTTGACTCAGTTCCATACGAATAGGGTCTTAGCGGCACCACTTATAAGTGGGACTCAAAGTGTAGGCTTGACGATTACGTGTGGAACCTCGATGTATGCACAAGATGGTGCACTGGGATATTCGTAGTGTTGGTACTGCGGATTCAGTTAATGTTTTCATATCGCACGAGGGATGTAACAACCCTAATTTTCCATTGCCTGTAATAACGATTAATAAATGATAAAAAGTATTTTAACATAGTGACTAAGAAGTAACTATAATTCAAGGAGAAAATTTAAAATAATTATCTAAATTAAACTTAGTGTTTGGGTATGAGGTGATTTCGAAATTTGGAGAAATTGGGTTATTTAATCATTTGAAATGATTAAATAGGGTGTTTGGGTGTATATATTAAATTTTGTTATTAAATTTATCGTAAATGAATATAAATGTGGAAATAAAGTTTTAGAAAAACTTTATTATGTCATATTAAGATGATTAATTTTTTTTATAAGATTTTATTGTGTCATATTGCAATAAATTATAGTATATATGTATATAATGAATTTTCGGTACAAATTATGTTTTCCAAGCATAATTGATAAGTCAATAAAGTATAAATATATAAATATTGATGAAGATCAATACTGATGTTATAGTGGTCCGTAACACTTTTTTTTAACAAATAATAAAAAATAATTACAGGAGTGGAGAAATCATTAAGCTACTAAATTTGGTTTCTAAGGTGGACCGTCCAACACTATCCTATCAAGATGACAAAATAAATTTTAATACGTTTGTATAAGTTAATTGTGTCAAAACATGTGTTCTGTGCAATTGTAAACTTAAAATGAAAATTTTGTGCATAAAAATGTAGATTATGAAATTTTGTTTGTAAAATAAGGATTTTGTGTTAACATGTAAATATTCATGTTTAATAACGTTTAAAATACTTTAAATATGTCATATAAAATTTTGTGAAGATAAAACTGTCCGTTTTGAAGTTTTAATGAAGGAAACTAATGATAAGTAATAACCCAATTTAACATAAGTAAGGCCTAAGATAACCATGATGGCCTAAAAATAATCACCTAAACATTAGTGTCCTTTAATTAAGGCTTAACTAAAAGGATCAAGAGAGAAAATATCTGGAAATCTATTGCTAGTACGTACTCCTCTTCCCTGTAGGCTTTCTTCACCAAAAACAAAAATATAGAATAAAGAAAATTTAGAAATCTCCTTCCAAAGCTTAAACCCACTACATAAAATTCAAATCAAAAAGCTAAAAATAATTCTAAGCTCAAACTATAATCAAGTAATCCCTTCAAAACCCTACAGTTATTCCATTTTTGCTTCAGATTGAAAGTTTAATTACTATATATTGAAAAGTATGTTGCTGCAACCTTATTTACATGTTGTTGAGAGACTATTTCAAGCTAGAAAGCTCAATTCTCACTTAAATTCATCATCACAAATTTCTATAAAATTCCAGATAAGTGAGTTAAATTCACACCTTCTAGTTTATCAGTTGCTTGTGGTCATATTCTTTTGATTCAGTGAGTATATGTATCACTATAAACAATAAAAATGAATTTTTATGTTTATAACTAAAAAATATCTCTATCCAACTTTGTGATGTTATGACTTCTTCAATTTTGGCTGAAATCATGCCAAACTTCTTTTGAATGATAGTATTGCATTTGGTGTTTGTGCATGTCGATTTTCAGGTCAATCCGACCTCTGTTTCATGTTGAAATGTTGAGTCAAAGTTGGAATCAAAGAGGAATTTAGACGTAGGTAAAATACCGTGCCTAGGTGGACCCATGCCTTTCTCTGTGTTGACCTATGGGTCGACCCAACCGTATTCGGGTCGCTTGGGGTTCGACCTATATAAATTTTGTTGACTCCTGCAATGTTAATTTGCGCAGGCTTTCGCTTGTGGAAAGTGATGTTTGCTCCTAAGTTTTTAGCTTTTTGCTAGGCGTTTCCTTGCTAATTTTGGTGAATCCCGAGTTAAATTTGTGATGTTTACTTAGGCTTAATCTTATAATAGATAAGCCATTATAATCACCAATTTGCATGCCCAATTGACGAAATTTCATGTGATTTCTACTGTTGATTTCATGAGTTGTTTCATGAGACTTCCAACACTGTGCTTGTTTATAAAATGGTTTTTAAAAGGAATTTCTCTCTCTCTTTATATATATATATATATATATATATATATCGCTTTGGGACAAAGAATCTTCGATGTTTTGTTTTATGAAATTAAAATCGTATCATGGGTATACTATATACGATATTTTCCAATATATAGATGTTTTTAAAGAAATGATTGAAATGATTTAAAAATCATTTTATAAACTCGCTTTCTCAAAATAAGTAATTTCGATATACAAAACCATATAATTTTGCACCCTTCGAGGAGTCGAGATATTGATTTAAACGATGTAGCAAATCATGGGGTATGGGACACATTGGTTTATTATATCGGTTAATTCCTAACGTATTGATTGAAATTGTTGTTTTCTTGTGTAAAGTAGGCTGACTAGTAGTAAATCAAATAGTGAAAACATACAATATATGACGTATCATTTTCATTATATGAATTAGTTTTTTGAAGCCTATGACACATATTTTGTTGTAATTGCCAGTACATTGACTTCTGGGATCTATATGCATATATAAAGTTGTTGGGCTAGTTATGGATTATTAGGTCTCCAATAAAAGCATTTTGCAGGCTGTTAGGTCACTTATTAGATAGTTTAGTCCTCTGTACATATATATAGCTGTTGGGCTACTATTTGGACTATTGGGTCCTATTCTCTATATTGTTTCATTTTTAGATTTCTCTATGTTGATCTTTAGAATTTAGATGATTTATGAATGTTTTCACCATGATTGATGATGTTGATTTATTCATATAGCCTGAGAACTAATATGTTGTTTATTTATGGTGATTTCATACTTGTTTAAACTCTTGAAAGCGTTCTACATGATGTTGCGGTAGTGATAAACTATATCTTATTACATATGTTGAATGATTACACATCATTAGCTTAGCCTTTATGTTTAGACATATATTATCATTAGAAACCTTTATACATTGTAAAGTAACATGTTGAACCTACTCTTTCTATACTTAAGAAGAGTTATCCCTGATGATGCAACATTCCTTTATTACGATCTATTGATACTGTTAGACTGACCCATGTATTTTTATACTCTCCCGAGTCATTTCTGATTAGCACCTATGTAGATATATGTTCTTCTGGTATCTGCTTTTGGACTCCTATCCCTTTATGATTGCTTATGCGAGTTTTGGAATAGTTTCTAGTTATTTTTTTTTGCGCACTTTGAAAGTTATACATATTTTTATGAGAGATGGTGTCATGTATATATTGTGGACTATATATCAACTTAAGTATATTACTTTGTGTTGTACTTGTTGAATGCATATACGTGTCTGGTTTTGCTATTCTTTGATCTGTGTTTTTTTATTATAGTTATGTTTCATTCTGAATTGATCCACTAGCCACCATAGCATTGTATTTAAGTAAGAATTAAATATGTCAATCCATTGACAAAAAAATAAGCACTTTATCGCCATATTTAATACTTGTTTAATACAAGACTTATGGATGGTCGCCCCTAACCATCCCAAGTGTTGTGTGATATATGTGATGTTTATTCCCCGTATTAGTAGATGACAGTACTCGATAATGCTCTTGTTAATACGGATCTTGGTATGGGGTGTCACCGCTTGGTATCAGAGCAAAGTTCAGAACGAAATGTTATAAACACACAATTGTATATATAATTCAACACATCAAAGTATAATATCATCCATAATCAAAGTTGTCACTAATCGTGTCCGTAATCTTTTCTTGTCCTTTGAGGGTAGTTATAAGTGGGAATACATCTAGGAACATAAGTCTTAATACCATACTATTCTTGTTCTGTATGTTGAATTCAATTAGTCATACCATACCCCTATGAATAGTTCTTCTCTTCTCTTAATCTTTCATCTAATGGCTTAAAAGGACAGTGCAGGCATCTTCGTAGATGGGTAGACCAACGACCCACTCCTAGGGGGCGTCTATATATCGACCATTGAGATTCTTCATCTTATTAAGAGAATTCAGCCTCCAAATACACCTCATTATACTATTCTGCAAAATCCACATATGCGCATATGTACAGTGACTTTTCTCATTTTAGAGGCAAGCCATTCAAAGGTTCAAAGTTCGTATTTATGCTCAGGCTTGGCTTTGCACTTGCAATCATATTTTTACCTGCTTGGAGATTTCCAACCATCGCCGCATTCTTGTAACATCAAGCATGCGACAAGATTGCGTGTTGGATTGATATAAGTAGCTTGTGGCAGAGGTCAATGTGTCCACCTTGGAGTGGAAACGGTTTCGAGAGTGGTTTAAGCTCAAATTCATGCCCAATCCAAGAAAGAAATTCTAGTGCACCGTTTCCTTGACCTGGAACAAGGAAAGTCATCCGTTGCTGAGTATGTTGTATTTTTTAAGGCCTTATCCAAATATGGCCTTGAGCATATTAGCACTCCTTACAAAAATTACCTCAAATTTGTTATTGATCTCAAAAAGTACTTGAAGAAATCTCTTATGTTGCACATTAGCATCGATTTGATTCCAGGTGCACAACAAGTTAGTTGACCTCTTATAAGATGTCGAATAAAGAGAATGAGGAATTCAAGAAGTAACTGTTGGAGCTTGAAGTGAAACAGTTCATCAAGTCTAGCTCTTCACCATGGGGTGTCGTTGTGGTATTCGTAAAGAAGGCTGATGGGGCTCAGGCTTTGTATCGATTATCACAAGCTTAACGAGTTGACCATTAAGAACCGTTATCTATTTCCTAGAATCAAAGAAACATTCGATCAGCTGAGTGACACTACGACCTTTTTTCATCTTGACCTTGTCACAGATTTTCATCTGTTGCGGGTTGCAGAGGATAGTATTCCTCTTACAACATTCTACACTCGTTATGGTTCCTATGAATGTCTCATTATGCCATTCAATTTGACAAACGCCCCAGCCTATTTTATCGATCTTATGAGTCGATTATTCTGGTAGTATCTCGATAAGTTCGTTCTTGTATTCATCATTGACATCCTTATGAAATCTAAGTCTAAAGTTGTGTAGTGCCCTATTCTCTAAGGCTATAAGCTGGACGCTACAGATGTTGTTGCTATCTCTAATTTCAAATATTAGTGATAGAAAATCGAATATTATTCAACCAAATATCAGAATACACATGAGTATAAAAAATTCCACAAAAAACATTCACTGACATCAATATTCATTCATACAACCCATCACAATACCCGTTCAGGAGAAAATATAACTTATTATAAAATATATTCCAATAGAGACATATGACGATGCCCTACAAGATGATCAGAGCATAAGTAATGGCATTCAAAAATATGCTGATACATACATCCTATATAGCTATAGCCTCTTGTTAGCCTCTGGAAGCATATATAAAAGCTATATCTAAAAGTTGTGCAGTTTACGCCCCCCTATTACCCTGCTGTATCCCCGCTATATCGTGTAGTGGGTTTCTAACGCTACAATATTTCCAAATAGCCTCTGAAATAGTCTTTTCGCGCTAAGCTGCACTATATTCCAATATTCTCGATATATCCCATTATTTCAGCTATATTTCGTTATTTCTGCTATATCTTCTACATGCGAAATGAATTAAAAATGACATTTATGCATTATAAAATTATTATTTTTAATATAATTTTATAACAAATATTTTTTAGAGTACAAAATACTATAATATTCAATTGAATTTAGTCAAGCTAAATAAAAGTTTACACTTATTTACATATATTTGATTATGCTTTTATTTAAAATTAAGAATATATTAATTATAATTAAGTTGAATGTTAATTTTCCATTTATATATTTGTAAAAGCATTAAATAAGAGTTTTATATGTTTAAATGCATCTGTTGCTATATCCATTATTTCCTCACTTTATCACCACTACAATTTTTTACGCTTTCGCCGAGTAGGATCCGCTGAGCGCTTTAACTACACATCCTTAAAGACCTTAACTCTCAGCCTACTCAATTGAGTACTCGAGAGTTTACGAGAAAAGAAAAAACTACAGGTCAGTTAGAAAGACTGATGCGAATAATAACTATCTACATGACACCAAAGATATCTAACGAGACCATGCGCGTAGCGAAACAGGTTACTCTCTCGTTAGAACCATGCTATGAAACATGGCTAACACTATGCCCCTGCACGACAATGGTTAGTACAATTATCACAAGCATATATAACAATAGCAATATGACATGCTACACACAATGAATTTCCTACCCTCATTACACTGACTAATTGTCTTAATGATTTCATAATTTACACGACAACCATGTTCCATCTATGCTTTGTGGGGTCAAATCCCATTATTCACAAAACCACTTCCCTTCGTATTCATTTGACTTTCAGACTACGCAAAGCAGCAGAACAACTTTCATATAACAATTTCCAAGCTGCGTGAAGCGAGGAAATTCCTCCTTTCGATTCCCCTTTCATGCTTCTTAAGGTAACCTTTACTAACAATGGGACCGAAGGCTTATTCTTAAATCTCTATGAAGCAACGAGCCTTTTCGGTTTCACCTCTTGTTCTTTGCAGAGTAACCCCCATGAAGACGAAACTGAAAGCTCATTTCTAAGTCCTCTAAATTGCCTGAAGCAACAAGCTTTGGCACCAATGTTTACATTTTAGTTTAAACGTTGTTTCCCAATTTTCCCACCCATTGAACCTTCCCCAGGTTTCACTCACATGCAATGTCTTAAACCATGGTCAAAAACCAACAACACAAGCATTTCAATGGGTTCAATCAATGTTTAATTTATATTTCCATGGGCATGACACCTATGCTGTTCCCAATCCCATTCGGCTCCCTCAAAGCGCCAAATCCATATTCAGTTAAATCTGAAAGAGAATACCCTTATTCCAAAATAATAACAATAAATGCTCAATGCCTATCGTTACACAAATGATAGTAGGCTAATACGAAAGGGACAACCCTTCTATCTTCTCACAATAATCAACATATAATTCCTATAGTCACACAAATGACGGCTGACAAATAGAAGTAGAACCTATATTTCATTTCAGAAAACAATTTAATAATAGTCTTCTTGCTATCACTACTGATGTTGACATCCAAAGAGATGAAACCTCAAAACATTTGGTTTTAGAAAAGTTCCTAGCAGACCCTGTCTATGTCGAAGGAATAGATTTTATAGAAAACATATTTATAAAGGCATGTTGTCATAAGCATTGGCTTCAAGGCTTTCAATTCTTTCGAAAGCACAGGCTCCGGTAGGAAGCCCCTTCCTGTTTCAATGAAAGACCTCGTGTTGTTAAGCCTCTATTCCTTTCATTTTGTAAGCCTTGCATATGTTTGTATATGCTTGAGAGCTTAAACTTGTAAATATTTCGTTGATTAATAAAATTAGCGCTTAACTTTCGAAAAAAAATACAATTACGTCAGTTTTGTTATCCCAACCATTGGTGTTTCCTATGATCGTTGGGTTTTAGTTAGAAAATCCTTATAGAGAAAATGTTATATAAGTTTACGTGAACCTATGCTCTAATACCAAATTGAAACACCACATTCCTTAAGACTGGAAGATAAACGCTATAAATGTTGTAGTCATCCCTAGTTTCGAAACTCGATGGTAGAAAATCGAATGTTATTCAACCATAATATCAGAATACACTAGTGTATGAAAAATTCCACAAAAATATTTATTGACATCAATATTCATTAATGGAACCCAAGACAATAATCGTTCAAAGAAAAAACAACTTATTACAAAATATACTCTGAGAGCGACATATGATGATTCCCACTCAGATGGTCATACTATAAATAGTGTAATTCAAAAACATGTCTATACATACACCTAAAAGATACGATGGAATATAACAAAATAGAACACAGTGGAACTCCTATATAGCTACAGCCTCCTACTCACCTCTGAAAGCATATACAAAGCGATATCCGAAAGACCTTAACCCTCAGCTAACTCAATGGTGTACCCCAAGAGTTTAAGGGGATAGGAAAAAATTACAGGTCAGTCAAAAATAATGGTGTGAATAATAACTAGCTAACCAACACCAAAGATATCTAAGGAAACCATGTCGCATAGCAAAACGGGTTTTCTTTTTGTTAGAACCGCACTTTGAAATAAGGCTAACCTTGTGCCCCTTCACTATAATGGTTAGTTCAATTATCATAAGCATATATAATAATGCAATATGATATGCCACACGCAATGAATTCCTCATCCCTCATTACATTGACTAGCTGTCTTAACAGTTTTATAATTTACACGACATCTATAGTTCCATCTACGCTTCGTAGAGTCAAATCCCACTATTTATGAAACCACTTCCTTTCGTATTCATTGGACTTTCGAACTGCTTGCAGAAACAAAGTGTAACATCCTAGATTTTTAGTCATTTAATATACGACATTTAAATTAATTTTAAATGTTGAATTGGAAATATAAATGAATTTTAAGATGTAGTTTATCGATTTAATAATTGATATACGACGTACTATTGAATTATCGTAATATGAAAACGAAATAATTGAATGCTGAGTTAAAACGAAATCGAAACGATTCAGTCGATTAATATAAATTCTATTTGAATTAGAACGATAATAATAATTTATTATCAATGAATTTAATGGTTTGAAATCGAGTTAAATTTTAATCAATTTAATTTAAGCCTTAGAAACAGTAATTTTTCAAATAGTCTCAGAATTTGACAAAAACAATTCCATTAGATCCGTAATAGTGTATTATTATCGGATTTCAAATTTCATAGTGTTCGGATTTATCGTTTGATCGTACAATTAGAAAACGTTTAGAAATAATTAGATCGAATTTAATTTAACCGTCGATTTAAATTGATATCTTCTCCATACAATCAAATTTAATTTCACAATCTATTCCGTTGAGTTCAGAATAGCGTTATAATATGGAAACATCGGTCTTTACGTTAAAATAGCGATTCAGGATTGCTAGTTAGGGACTACAAGATATTTTGGAACATTTTATTATATAAAATCAAATAAAATCAAAGCCTACTCTGACCAATTAAAATCGCAGACCTATTGGTTTCCTCGAGCTGTAGAATTTCCTCCTTCCTTCCCAACAAAGGAAAACATGATTTTAATGGCTGTGGTAATGATTATCCCCATTTGCGGCTATAAATTTAACCTTGCGCCTTCGTATTTTCTTTTCTAAAACCATTTCAGTGTCCCTTCTTTCTTTCTTTCTTTCTTTTATTACTCGTTAAAATTGATTCCTCCAATCCAAAAAAATCGCAATTCAACCCTGTCGCGCGAGGTGTTGAGCTCGATTTCAAGATGATAGCACACGGGGGAATGGATGTTGAATTGTTTGAGGGGTACGATGCACTGCATGTCTCGGCTATGGTTGCGATGGAAATGTCGTAGCTTACAAAAAATTCAGGGATCCAAGTCGCAATGTATGGGGTTCTGCGATTTTGGTGTTGTTTGCGATCTTGGTATTGTTCGAGTATAAGAATGTCAAATGTGGTGGTGTGATGTACTGAGAGTGGACGCAGTGGGTTGAAGCTCGACAATGGGGCGACGAATGGAGTTGGATCTATGATGTTGATCCGGTATGGTGCGATGGAAGAGGTAGTGTTTGGGGGTACTATTGAAATTCGATCTGTGGTTGTTGGTCAAAATGTAGTGGGGTTCGATTCTGTTTTTTTACTGCAGCTTTGTGTCTTGGAAACGACGAATTTTCGAAGGGAAAGAGGAGATGAATCATTGGTCTGTATTGATTGGGGAAAATGGATGCGTGTTTGGAAGTGAGTGGTCTGTCACTTGAGGGGGTTGGTCTGGACATTGAACACTGATTGTTAATGCGAGCATTGCGGTGATGGTTGAGGCAATGAATTAGCATTGCAGTGATAATTGGATGTTGGTTTGATGTGTTAGTGGTTAGAAGGAGAAGTTGTCGTTTGTTCATGCAGTGGAGTTTAGGTGGAGTGACTAGGCAACATCGATGCAGGCAGTGGTTATCTATTGGAGAAGTATGACTGGATAATGAGGCTGATAGATTATGAGTCAGTGAAGTCGATCAATTGTGAGGTATGATTTTTTACAAATTTAGGTTACATATTTAATTTAGTAAGTTAATTTAATCAATAATCAGTTAATCGTCAAATAAAAATAAATAATCATTGGTGATAAATTTACTCGAGTGAATCGTGGGATATGGAATTTAACTGGATGTTCGGTGTAAAAAAAATCGAGGTGAGTAGACTCACTCTCTGTTTCGATTATAATTTACTATAATCAAATTTTTATTTAATACAAATAATTATATGTTATTTGTTGATTGTTTGGATGCATTGAAATATTATTGTGGCTATTAAATATATATTGGATATTTCCCGCAGTACCATTAGCAGACGATTTCCCTATGCACCCCACAATATATATAGTGGATGACCTTCATACCACGATAACCTGCCTTAAAGCAGGATTGGTATTATTTGTATTGACTAAGATCTATGGATGCAGGGAAAATAGGCTGGAGGGATCGAACTAGATTCCTAAAAATTTATTTACATATTTATATATGTGTGTTGTGTTGAATTGAACTGATGGTTGTGTATTTGGATGTTTGAATATCACTGGCCTAATCATGGATAATTTATAAATTTAAATTCAAGTATGAATTTAAAAAGGAAAAATTATTTTCCGAAGTGGAAATTGGATTTAACATGAAATTTGAAATAGATACTTGTTTTAGTATTTGAAACAAGAAATGTAATTTATAAACGATGTTTATAAATAGAGGTGAATAATTATCATGGGATACTTTGACTATTTAAATTCAAGTATGAATTTTATAAGAGCACTGGGAATCGTTCAAAAAGGAGAAATGATGAAATTTATTCCAATGTTCGGAATATAAATTGAATTGGAATAAATCCATATGGCTTTATAATTAAAATTCAACTATGTCAAATTTATAAAATAAATTATCTTTAAGATGATGGAATTTATTTTAAATAGAATCTATACAATATTTAATCGATTCTATAGTAATATATAAGTTTTATAAAAATAAAATATTTCAAATAGGAGTTGGATTTGAAATGAACTTTGAATGGAAAACTTGTTTATTATATATACAGATAAGGAGGTTAATTTATAAACAATGTTGTCAATAAATTTAAGTATTATAATTGAATGATTTGGAAGTTTAAATTCATATTTGAAATTTAAATGAAGATTGGGAATCGTTTTAAAAAGAGAACAATATATTTTATTTCGGAATTTGGAATACAAAATGAACTGAGATAAATCGAAAGATTTATAATTTGAAATTGATTATATCGAATTTATAAATAATTAAATTCCAGGTCGACTGGAATTGAATATAGAATTTGAGTTTTGAATAAATTCATACAAGTTATGAATGTGGAATAAAATAATTGACAAGTTTGAACAATCGGGATTGTTAAATCAGATTTGGATACAGGCTCAAATCATTTTAAAATATTGAAAATGGAGTTGAAATTTATTTAATAAACGAAGTTTAGACGTTTATATTTAATTAAAACGAACCTGCTGCAGTGCGGTAATTCGTAATTTGAGGATTCGAACTTCAATTTAGTTTATATAGCACAATATAAGTCGAAGTTCGATGAAACAAGAAACATTTGGACCTAGTGAATGATAGTTTTATAATGGAAGAGAAAAATCTGGATTTTTTCTTATAGATTTTGAGTTATGTCAAAATCAAATTTCCAGAAAAACAGTGCCATAATTGTTTATAAAAAACTATAATGATTTATTTAATAAAACGAAGGATTTTAAATAAATGAAATTTGAATTTTTCATTAGAAAAAACCAGATTTGAATTATAAAATAAATATGAACTTAAGTGGAGTAAATGGATTGATTTTTAGAATAAAAAAAATCATATTTTTAATTATTGAATAAAGTTAACTAATTTTGAAAAAAAGTAGTTAAAAAGTTTTGGATCGAACTTAACTAGTTTAAGTGAATTAAATT
The DNA here is from genome assembly GCA_030737875.1 of Allium sativum. Lineage (NCBI taxonomy): Eukaryota > Viridiplantae > Streptophyta > Magnoliopsida > Asparagales > Amaryllidaceae > Allium > Allium sativum. Next base: position 569,612,138 of record CM060922.1, read on the forward strand.
TGTAAATTGAAATTGGGAATTCAAATATGAAACTTGGATTAGAATTTGGAAGCGAGAAAGGAGTTCGAGTCTGATTTAGTATAAGTAAAGACAAATATATATGGATGTGATATGGTCAAATTAAAAGTAGATTAAGCAAAGAAGCTAATTAGAAAATTGATTAACGAATGGGAAGCATTTAAAGTAAGAAATGTTGAATTGATTTGATACAAATTTGGGGAATGGGCATATATATATATATATATATATATATATATATATATATGTTAGACAAATATGGAACGAAGAGAATGAAGAATAAAAAGTGAATGCCCAATAAAAAGGTACACGTTTTAATTCCATATAAGATTTTATGAGCATATTGGGCAAGCCACTTGGCTTTTTGATTTTCCTTTTGAATGGAAGGGGCCTAGAGAGGCGATTTGTAGTTGTACCAATTGAGCTCTTCAAAGGAGACGCTGGCGAAATTTACGAAAATTTAAGGAGTTAGAATAGTTTTAAGAAAATTTGATAACTAGAAATCAATATATCACTATATATATAGGATTCGATAAGGAAACGAACTTAAAAATAGAATATTATAAACTAAAATTTGGAAAGAACAGAAAGAGAAACGCATTCACGTTTTAAAAATGGATAATTGGTTTTATATGATGTTGATTATTCGAGGTGAGTTATCTTGTCTATTTTGACATTAAGAATGTTATTCAGTCAAGGTTTGAGAGGTAATTATACCACAACTTGATTGATTTCATTATTAGCCGATAAATAGAAAGATTTGGTCTCGAAGATCAATGTTTAAATAGGTTTAGTTGATTGCAATATTTTTGGGTTGTTGTAGCGATGTTTACACAACAGTCTTTTTGACCTAAGTAAGTGAAATTTTCGAAATATAATAATAAACATTTCCTAAATATATAAACGAATGGTTGTGAAAGGGAGAAGTGATTGGAAATGAGTTCCAATCATAAATAGAAGATATTTTCTAAGTATAGAAAATAAAAGAAGACGGGATATGGAACGTTTTCCAAATATTGTAAGAGGCTAAAGCGGTTTGAAAATATTGGCGTAAAAGATATTGGAAGGAATCTGGGAAATGATTTAATTAATGAAATATTAGAAAGGGCCAGTGATTGTTTTTTGTTTAGCCGATAATATTTCCAGTTGTAAATTTGGATGGATATTTGTTTTTCTTCGATAGTTAAATAACCGACTAACGAAGTTTTTGACCATCGTTGTTAATACGGAGAGACCGGTTGGTTTTATTATCCGAAAACCACTTTGTATAGGCATAAGCGTTGTGAACATGATTATTTGAAGATAACTGATGATGGAGTAAAGTGCAAGGGTTGCTCTGTTTACAGGATAGTGTCTTCGGTTTGTTCAGACCCAAGACAATTTGTATGGACGAATGTATGACAGAGTATGCCTAACAAATCTCATAAGACGATCTTTTCAAGGTATTACGTTTGGTGGTGGAGGAGTTCATTTCTCTTTGCTTTTTTATACCCATGATATTTTTGGGAAGATCAACTAGTGATTTGACGGGTGGACGATGTTGCATTCAAAGTAAATGGTGGCCAGATGTTCTAAAAAGGTAAACGTAGCCTCAAGCCTTACAACCGAGAAATGACAAATCTGGCGGGCCGCATGGCTAGTTGGGTCGCACCCAAGCAGGGTGTATTATCGATGATCTAGAGAAAAAAAATCATTTGTTCTTCTTTCGATTTTGTATCTTACGGATTATGTTTCGACGGCCGACAACCGTGAGTGGTAATACATTCGGTCCACTCAAGCTAAATAAGTGACCGATCATGTGTGGCCGGGTTGCAAGATGTTCTTGTTGAACCTCAGTGTATCCCCTCTAGAGTACACTGATTGGAAGGTGGTCCCATTCCTTGTCATAGTTGGAATCCAAGCTCCCATAAGTGCTCTGCGTTTTTTGATTTTATACTATGTATGTGGAGCGTGAGATTCAGACGTTCTACTAGATGGTTATTTATTTAATTATACATTATTATAATATCACTGTATTTTGATATCAAAAATGTTTTGGTTATCGTAAGGTAAAAACCATCCACATATATGTGTGGATCGGTCTTACAATTACCCTTTCTTTATAAAGGATTTCTAAAGTTAAACAATATTGTTAGAGTTTACTCACACCAGTCCCATGACTGACCTAGAGTTTACTTTGTTTGTTTTACCCTAAACTCTTGGGTGCCCAAATTTATACGGGCAGTCAAGTGTTTCGGGCTTTTACAGATACACTTAGAGGAGCTCGCAGAAGGTGGCTTCATCGTTAGTTATTTAGATTTATTTCCACTGTGATGTATATGTGTTGAACTCTGATATGGTATGTATATAAAATACAGTTTTGTATTTCGAAGTATGATATAAGAAATTATATTTTTTTCATTCCGCTATGAGATTCTGATGTTCTCTTTTATTATATCATTTATCTATTTATATTTCTTTAACCTTAATGACTCGTATTTCTATGCAGTTTGGGTTGGACGTGTGTTGTTTTAGTAAACTCAGATAGTACGGATTTGCGGACCACTAACGAAGCCACTTTCTTATTGTAATTTCCAAACTACGTGAAGCAATGGAATTCCTTCTTTCAAACCCCCTACCATGCTTAAGGTAACCCCTACTAACAATGGGATCGAAGGATTATCCTTAAATCTACCAAACTACACGAAGTAATAGGCATTTCTGGTTTAACCTCTTGTGCTTCTCAAAGTAACCACATGCTAACACGAAACTGAAAGCTCATTCCTAAGTCCTATGAACTACATGAAGCAATAGGTTTAGGCACCAATATTTACATTTTAATTTAACTAGTGTTTCCTAATTTTCCCACCCATTAAACCTTCCCAAGATTGTACACATATGTAATGTCTTAAACTGTGGTCAATAACCAACAACATAAGCTTTTCAATGGGTACAATTAACTTTCAATTTATCTTTCAATATGCATGAAACTTATGTCATTCCCATTCCCCGTCGGCCTCCTCAAAGGTGTCAAAGCCTTATTCAATTCATTCTGGAAGAGACTACGCTTTCAAAAAACAACAACAATCAATGCTCAACGCATGACATCACACAACTGATGGTAAGCTAATCTGAAAAGGGACACCTTTACGGCTTCTCACAATAATCAAAAATCAATGCATATCTCACACAAATCACGACAAGCAAATAGGAGCAGAACCATTACTCCATTTTAGAAAATAATTTAATAAAAGTCCATATGTTGTCACTACTGACGCCGACAACCAAAAAGGTAAAACCTCCAAACATTTGGTTTTTGAAAAGTTCCAAGCCGACCCTACTGTGTTGAAGGAAACAATTTTATAGAAAACAAGTTTATAAAGGCATGTCGTCATAGATAATTGTTTTAAGGCATTCAATTCTTCTGGAAGCATAGGCTTTGGTAGGAAGCTCCTTCTGGCTCCAACGAAAGACCTAGAGGTGTAAAGCCCCTATTTCTTTCGGAGTCAATTTCAAAATCTTTGTTTATAAAATATTTTGTTTATGGAAAAGAACTCCTTCAGCTTAATCGAAAGAACTGAGGCGAAAGTTTTTGTGGACTAGATATCTTTCAAAACCAAATTATATATAAGCATTAGGACCAATATCGAAAGTGATAAATAAGAGGCGGAAGCCTTTAATACTTTATATAGTATACTTGTGATATTTCAAGCATCCAACACTACTAAAGTGTGGTTCCAACTTTGTCGGAAGGGTCTTCCCACTAGGCAGTGACATTGATTGTAAATACAGATAAAAATGACTTATTTCCTTTTAAAAAGAAATTTTTTACCAACTCCACCATATTTTTCAAATTCTCATTGGTTTATAAATTAAAATACTTCCATATACATTATTTTTACAGTGCTTTTGTACTGGCTATGTATAAAATATTTATACAGATATAATATATCCATTTTAATCAATATTCAAACATATCCTAATCAATTTAATCTTAGAAAACTCATAGCTAATTCACATAATCATGAAATTTGAACCCATCTCCAAAATCATATAACAAACATAGTACTAAAACTTCATGTCAATCGTGAATTCCTAACTATAGGTTTCGGCCTACGGACCTTTTCATCTTCATACATTCCATAAATACACATGAAACCAATCATGTGTATTACAAAACACTCATATAACATCAAATAAATCATGAAATCAACCATAAATAACAATTCATGTTTTAGCTATACCTAAATAACCGAAACAACAATAGGTAGAGAATATTATTCACCTAGTTTGGATAGAGATGATGGGTTTTGTTGATGAAGCTCCAAGCTTTAAGTTTTCTAGATTTTTCTTCGTTCTTCTCCTAGCTTCAATGGCCAGCCACACTATAGTTTTCTTTAGGATTTTTTTAAAAGTGAATGTGAATGAAATTAATGTGAGAGGGTATGATTTTACTTTATTTTTGAAAGTTGGTACGCTTCTATTAACTTACGAAATAACTGTACAGACAGTCAAATAAAACATACATGCGAAAAAACAAAAAGTAGATACATAGTGAAAAAAGCAAAAAAAAGAACCTAAAATTAATCTAAATAAGACCCATGATCGGGTCATCTCCCAAGTCTGGAAATCTACCTGCTTAGTGCACATCTTGTGCATGTTACTTCGTGTTATATGCTACAGCCCCACACACGTACCTCAATCTCCACTCTTGTGCATGTTGTATGAAATAACATCCACGTTTTCAAGGTGCTCCGATGTACTTCCTGAAAAAGGTGCTCCAGATGTACAACACCCATATATTATCAAATGCAAGGCAGTTAGAAGATGGAAAATTACCCCCATGTCTTTCCTTCCAATATAGTCTTATATCAGTGTAGCCGGGAGTACTTCTGTCTCATGGATGAATACAATTTCATATTACTGATGAGAAACTGGCGAAATAACAAAATCAAATGAAAGAACTTGTACATTGGGTCATTTCAAAATCCTGCACTATTTCTTCCAGGACAACTCAAAGTTTACATAGTCAGAGTCATCCAGATATTATTTTGGAATTTTGATGGCAGAAGATTGCATAAATTGGTTTTTAATACCCAGTTAAAATCCAAAGACCCAACAATATATTAAACCAATCACCCACAATGAAGCTCCAAATATTGTTTCCTAAACCTATAAAAACGGTACGCATGAATTCAGAAAACCAGATTTGAAGTTGTAATGATAAACTGCGTTTCATGATTAAAATCCATTCAGGATAGGAGGCCAAACCATAAAATCTGAACGGTTTCATAGAACTGCATAAATCCCAGTTCTTTCAACAGTCTAGCCTATCATTGAAATAATCTTACTGGAATCATCAATCTCTAAACAAGTGTAAAATTTAATAATTATACCATAATTTAAGCTTACCAAACCAGAATTCACTTTCGTAAGTAACCCTAATGAGACGATCCGATCTCCCGGTCCCCGGAAGAACAGATGACCTTTAGGATATAACACATCAAATATAACAGTAGAAAGTGAAACTTGCATTAATCATCGGAATATTCATCATATAACATCAAATGATATTTTAGAGTCACTACATCCCATTGGATCCAAATGTTACATATTACAATGTTGATAAGGAAACAGATACACGGCGGAATTAAAAATATGTTATGACGAAGTCCTATGGAGAGTCCAAAAGAAATTCCTATTCCCGCTCCAGCTCCAAATCCAAAACCAGCCTTCCCATATAGCTTCCATATATATGAAGTCATAGCTACCAAAAGTGGTCTAACTAAGCCAGTTTACTAGGCTTCCCATGTGGAAATAGGACACCCAAGTTTGCTAGGGAAAAATAAAATATGAGTCAGTCAGGGGACTGGTATTAAAACTCTAATCAGTTATTATTAACTTATTTAAAAGTAAGGCATATCACGGGACCATGCTGTATAACACGAAATGGGTTTCCTCTTTATGAATACCAGTGCACAAAATCATCAACTAAGATTCAAAAAATTTGAAATTCATGATTTTGACAAAATGAAGTTATTATAAGATTAAGTCCCATCACATAATGCAACGCAAACCAAGGATAGAGTTTTGCCTTATAATAGCCAAACATGCTTGATATTCTTAAGAACAAATCTTTTGATATTATATTTATTGTCTATGCGTGGAAATTATTTTCAAAAGTAAATGTATCAATCCTAGCTTGCATAATACCCCATCTCATTATGTTGGCTATATAGTTTACAACTAAAAACATGAAATCTCGTATTGGAAATTTGATTCCAACAATGAACCAAGGTAAAGGACCTTCCTTAACTATTTTCGAAATGCAGTAGCAAATGTCCCAGGAGTCAATTATTGGTCCCTCTGATCAGGGGAGCCGGTCAGCAGTAACCACGACTGATTGGAATCTTACCTGAACATAACGCTCCCCCAATTGTATTTGATCTTCAGATGAGGCGCCTCAACTATCCTTCACATAAGTAAACTTGCCTAGGCTCCATACCATGGCAATACTATTCAGCTGGAAGGGAACATTAGCCCATATCTCTGTTGTCCAATATCCTATTTTTGGATCATTCCGGGGTGTGAGACCCTAGAGTCAAGTCCACAAAGCTCTACATTTCAATAGAAGCTTTGATCTACCTACTGGCAACACTCAGCATGCCACATTGTCAATTCACAACAAATGATTGGTATTTATTAATATATAACCCTCTGAATACCAGAAGTATCAGAGGAGGATGTTAAGATAAGAGAATAAATCCTCCGCCACCAACTGATATAACACCAATAGAAACCAATCGGTTATATGTCAGACATACTATACATTTACTAGTCCGTTCTGGGTTTGAACGAAATCGAAGGCACCATTTTCCTCGTCCAACTATGGAGAGACACCCTTGCATATCCAGACAATCAACAAGTATATAAGGATTACTGCCACTATAGCCCTTCAAAAACCATTTCAAGGCATCAACAAGCAATCCATTCGATGTGAAGATTTCCTGTCTTCTAACATCTTCTACTTTTAATCGTCATATAATTATTCAAAATGGGTTAAACCTGGTCTTTTCGAAATAATTAGCGTCTAACAAAAATCCTTATTATGTTATCAACCAACTAACTAAAACTCCTTTAGTAAGATTGAATCCTATTTTCACCTTTGGTTAAGCTATTTAGACTTCCGAAATCATCCGTTCAATTCTATTAACCCTAGAAAAAGATTTCCTAAATGTTTGTACTCAATTTGTGATATAAAAACCTTTAACTCAGACGTTTCTCAAAAACTGTTATAAAAGGTGTTACAAAATAACCTATTTCTAGTTAATAGGTTTTTATCATTTAAAACCATATATATTTGTTTCTAACCTCTTTTTAATCATTTATTATAATTTATAATAATTTCCCTATTTTTATTTATTTAAAAATAGGTAATTTCAGTTCGACGACTTTTCAGGTCATTCAGCTACACTGGTGTTATTTTTTATTCAAATTTGATTTGAACATAATTTACAATCTAACAGTTGGATTTCAAAACTCTACATATCATTTGAAAGATCTTTTCATTTTGTATCCAACGGTTCCTGTTTTTTAAAAAATCCGATGGCCGAATCTCCCGGTATGTCAATTTGAAGTTACAGGTCGAAGTTCGCAAGCTACCGCTGTTTGACGAGTTCTATTCAAACCAACTTGTATTATTATTAAAATTTAATTGAATTCCTTCTAAAATAGTTTATTAACTATATAATAATTTTGGACAAGTATATTTTTTCATTTTCAACTCAAAATTCAAATATTCCAATAAATGGTTATTATATTATTTTATTATCAAAATAATTCTATTTCTCAAACTTCAATATTTTAAACTCAAATTTTCCTGGCATCCATCATTAAAATAGATAAAAAATCCTAGTAAAGAGAGTTATTTTAAAACATTTCCGAGATATCCTAACCGAACTTCACTTTTTCTAGTTACTATTCATTTAAAATAAAAACTTGAACATGCCATAACTTGTTTTTAATTTCTCTGAAACCATATCTAACTTTTGCAAAAGTTTATCGTATTGATTTATACTTTACTTGCATCCAAAATCAGATGTCAAATTTTGACTTTTCTTTTTCACCTATTATTATATTAATAAAATATTCATTAAAACTGATTTTTATAAATGGAGACTTAACCAATGGGCTAAATTTTATATTTCTTAGCCACACACAACCATGATAATCACATACCATATTTTTATCAATTATGATAACATCCATCACGACTATCGTGATATAATTCACCCCATATACGCCTCAAATCATTAACGCATATATGGTTTTTTCAATCAACAGATTAACCGCAATCAATCAACACATGTATTCAACATCAACGGGGTTCATACCCATATACAATAAACAATATCAAGTTAACTTCCATATCAATAACCATTTAAGGTGCAAACCCATCCTAACGTCCACATATTCAGTTCATGGGTTATATATGCAAGTGACAATAAAAATATCACTTAAAGGTCTATTTTTTTCATACTAAGCCACATTAAACATCGCAAACATTGTCAAACCATAATATAAACTTAAATACACTATCACAAGTCAAAATTTATTCAAACGAGTTAATACACGTTAACCAATATATAATTAGTTTTATTTCGTACGTGGTTTCTCACCTTGGTTTCCACTCTACCTAACTTCGATTGTTAGATGTCCTAGAAATCCCGAATGATTTCGTGAGCCTTCCGGCGTCACCGAAATATTTCTAGAAAATTTTTGGCAGGTGTGACCTATGGCATTTCGGATTTTAGGGTGAATAAAAGTAGATCTATAACTTCGTTTCTAGAGAAAACTGAGTAGAATTTCGGGGGAACCGGAACTTGGGCTTGAGGAGGTGGAACCAGAGTGGGATGTTATGTGCTATGTGGGCTGGGGGTGCTGGTGCACATGGATGGTGGCTGTTTTGGTGGAGGGGATGGTTGTTTTGGGGTTAAAAGGGGAGAATATGATGATCTAATGGAGATTTAAGGTTTTACGAAGTTTTAAGGAGGAGGGAACCCACGACAAGGAGGTGGATGACATGAAGGGGCTAAAGGCGGTGGAGGGGCGCTGCAGCGAAAGGGGGGTCGGTGGAAGGGAGGTAGGAGAGAAAGGAGGGAGAAAGTAAGAAAGAAATGAGAAGCAAAGTGAAAAAAGAGTAAAGGAGGCTTGTATTTATAGCAAAAAATGGAGCACATGGATTAATGAGTTGTCAAACATCTAAGCAAGGGGTGAAAGGACACTTAGTGCCAATGGATGCATGACAACAAAAAAGAAACACAAATAGTCATTATCTAGTTTAAGGTGTGAACACAACTTAAGACACGTGTAGTTAATCTTCAAGCTATTTATTCGTATGATCACATACTGATTCCGTTTTCAATGAAATTTTGAATCCCAACATATTTTTCCGATATGGTTTTAATGAAACTGATTTCGTTGAATTCTGAGTCTATACACTCTAAAAGTGCCTATGCGAGCTCAATTCGAGTTCAAATTATCGATCGGTTTAGATTACATTCCATTCAGTCACAGACTAACTCTGAATGATGCAAAATTTGGACTCCTACCACATTTTGATGTTTCGGATTCGATAAATGTGCTTTCGTTGAATTCTGAGTTTGTTTGCAAAATTTTCATTTTGTAGGCTATCAGAACAATTTTAAAATATCAAATTTCAATTTGACTAAAAATTTCTATATACACTATTTAAACTTGGATCCAAAAAAATTAATTTGGTTCCAAAATTTCTGGCCGTTACATTCACCCCCACTTAAAAGAACTTCGTTCCCAAAATTTGATGAAAGTAAAATTATTGACGTCAAAAGTTGGTCACTACTGACAGTAAACCCTCAATCGTGCGTGTAACACACGAATAATAATCACAGAATGCAATAAAGTAAAGAAAAACAGGGGAACCGCAGAAATTTTTATAGTGGTTCGGCAAGAGATGGTGCCTACGTCCACTTTATATATATATATATATATATTGATTTTGTTTTGGATTACAAGTACAACACTTTTTTCAGTATGAAGAAGGAAGGAAGGTAGGCTAATTTTAGAGGTAGCCGTGGAACTTATGCTTTGAGAAGTTTTTATAGTGGAGAAATCTCCATTCTGAAGAAAGAGCTCCTTTTTTATTATCAGCATAGAGGTATTTATAGGTGAAGAGAGGCACAGGGTGAGCTACACGTGGCTTCCTCTTTTACGGAGGTCGGACACGTGGCGCTCGATCACTTGAAGTGGTTGTGGCAGTGGGACCAGGTCTACTATTAATTAATAATATCCTCGAGAATTGTGGCTTATGTGGCAGTCGAAATGAGGTGTATCAAAAGTAGAGCTTTGGCCGGAAGTGGTTGATCGTCTTTAATGCCTTGAGAATCGGGTTGAGCAATGAATGGCTCATTTGGATATTTCCATGTAGATTTATAGATATTTGGTCGATCCGAATTTGTGGAAACACTCAACTCGGTCGTTCTAGGTGAGCGATTATGTCGGAGAGTAGTTTGCTACTGCTCAAAGGAAACTAGTTCGAGCCGAATCTTTTCTGGGTTTTTTGAAGAAGGAGTCGACCGCTGGGATCGGTCGGCGTGGTTTCATGAGTCTTTTGATATTGGGCTTCGATCCATTGAACCGTGACATCTTTTGCCAAAAAGTGGGTCAACACTCTGCCCCTCAGAATGCATTCTTCTTGTTAAAGGAGGTGTGTTCTGAATATTGCATTGGAGTCCAATATATGGGTAGCTATGATTGCACCGAACCATATTAAGGTCAAAAATCCAACAATCTTGACGGTTGTATTAACACTAGAAAACCAACGATCGATGTAGATCGTATTAAGGCTGGAAAACTGATAACCATCGAGGATCGTATTAAGGCCAAGAAAGTAATCATCAGCTTCGGTCGTAAGATCCAGCTCCTATAGAAATTGTGCAGGTCATTCTTCGTTTAGAGATGGCTTTGTTCTTGATTGGGCGAGTATTAACCATACTCGGCTTAAAGGGTTTACGAGTAGTAATCACACTTGGCTTAGAGGGGTGGCAAGAATTACCCATACTCGGCTTACTGAAGTGGTAATTTAATTTAATTTTTAGAATTTTACTATAATTTTTAATTAATTAAATATGCAACTTTTTATTTGGAGTGTTTTGCACCCTATATCAATATTTTGGGGTTTCATAATATAAGTTAAACTACTGATATTATTATACTTTTGGGATCGTGGCGTATTGCTTGTCATGATAATATATTCATTTTTGTCCATAACGGCTTGTAGCGAATGGAGTTTTTCATAATGGCGAACCATTGAACTTCATCCTATAAAACTTAATTAAAACTTACAATTCACCACAATTTACATGCAGAAAAGGATATAGATTCCTAATACACCTAATACTGATAATAATTCTCATTACTTATGGTTAAATCATTTCGTTCTTATCTTTTTGGACTTATATCCTACCCTACAATTAACGTTGCATACATTAGGATCCATGTTAACTTTACATGAGAACAACAGTACGTGTCTATTGGTAAATAAAGAAATAGAAAATTAAAAGAGATTTTATCCTTTTCAGTACGTTTCAGCAACAAACGTGATCTCCACGGTTTCAAAACCGTCAGTGTGAAGTAATCTCGAACCGTGCTCTACAAGCTGTTATATTCCGTGCCCCTCACGCTATTAGATGTCGTGCTTCCCAAACTATTACTCCTTCAAATACTGATCATTCCCATTCGTACCATGTTTTCGCATCAGGTGAAAACTACTCTTCCAGTATAATAAAACGAAAATTCCCACTTCCAAAAATTCATTAAAAATCCAATTCCTGACCAAATCGTGAGATGCTCGATTCGTTAAATCACTAGAATAGAGAGCTTCAACCTCGTATACGTGTTATTGCGTGCGATGAGTGTACTGGAGCTCGAGTTTTCAGACCGCAGCGCCTAGGGCTGGAAGCTACCGAAGCGAGAGTGATCGTTTAGCTTCAGAAATGGTGGCCTTAGACTCTGGAGTCGGAGGTGAGGCTGTTGGAAGAAGTTCATGACGAAAAGGTCGGGCACTGTAGCTTGCGCTACAGGAATTGTCAAAGTCGAATAGAGTGGTATGGACGTGTTTTGAGGGATGATTAGGGAGCTGTAATCTGCGATTTAGTTAAACGAGGAAGGGATTGTTTTTACTGTGTTCAAAAGGAATGATTTTCAAAAGAAATGGAGAGGTTGATGATGAACATGAAAAGGGAGTTGAAGTTACTGTAAGAAAATGGGGGAGTGAGGGAAGAAGTAAGTTTGGCTGTGGGTTTAAGATAACAAACAAGAGAAGTTTTCGGTGAGGAGAGGGCGAGGTACGATTGTTCTAACGCGGGGAAGTTTGGATAGTGAACGTTCAGTTAGTTTGCTTTGCCCAGGAAGAAGCAGTGGAACGTGACTTAGGGGGGTATGATTAAGGCAACCTAATTAACGTGATTATCACAAGATTTGTGCGTAATTTAATATTAATGGTGGTGGTTACTGTGTTGATGCCTTGCTGGCTTCTTTGCTTCAAACGGAATACTATTCCAATTCTGGATTGGAGAAGAAAATACATGAAGGCCGGATTAGTAGCTAATGATGTTATTAAGGAGATGATGGGAAGTAAAATAGTGGCAAGTCGTGATTTGTAGAATTCAATCGACGGAAAATTCGTTGGGTCAGAGATAGGCCATGGAGCAAGAGGAAAGGTACGGAATGTTTATTTTGCACAACTAGAGAAAGAGAGGATTTAAACGGGCGATTAAAACTTAAACATAAAAAGGTATTTAAACAAGGTAATTATCTATTTAGAATATAATTAATAAATTTATAATGTTTGGTTGTATAAAATGTTGTAACGTGCATATATCATTCATATGTTAACAGAATCCAAAGAAAACAATCACATTGGATTTGTAACGAATGAATCTTTGTTGTGGAACCAATCTGGGTGAAAATGGAGCAATTAGAATTTCATGGTAAAATCAAACACTATTGATTTTAAAATAAAACGAAAGCAGAACTGTCAACTGCCAAACAAGGTGAGTAAACTCACTAACTCTGACTTGTTTATATTTTTATATAAACAAGTTTAAAATTTATTTATAGTAATTTCTATACTGTGCAATGGTTGATTGGTTGAATAGTGATAAAATTGGTTAAAATGGTTGATATAATTAATCGTTGATATTATCAGTTCTGACATTTTATATTGATGTGAAATTTATATTATTGATGTTGATTAACATCTCTGGATGTAGGGAAACAGGTTGGAGGGGCCCAACTGGGTTCCTCAACATTTATATTATTGTTTTCATATATTTGCGTTATATGATGTGATATGTATTCTATGTTGTTGTCACTGGCCCTATAAATTTAAGTATTTAAATATTATAAAATATTTTCAAATATAGGGAAAGGAGTTTGGGATTTAAAAAGAAAATTTATTTCAAAAACATTGAAATTTACTTCCAAATAAAATTGAAGTAGAGATACGTTTAAATGAATAAAACATGAAGTTGTTTATAAATGAGTTTGTAACTTAAGTTAATTATTTATCAATGGATAAGTTATAAAATAAATTCAAATTTGAATTTGTATGAAAAGTGCGGGTTTTAAGAAAATATTTAAAATGAGATTTGAACTTAGCTATTATAAAAGAAATTTAAACAAGATTTTAAATGATTGAAATAAAAAGAAATGAGGCTTGTATGAACAATTCTGAATAGAAATTATATATAAGATTGAATTTAATACTGATTTAATTGTATACAAAAGAAATATATTTGTGATTAAAGTGAATAGTAGTTTAAAACAAGTAATTTGCCAATAAAATATTCATAATTGAAATTTAGTTTGAAATATGAATCTAAATTGGAATGTGAATGAGAAAGGAAAATGGAAAATCGTTTTAAAAGAAACGATAAATTGTATTCCAAAATTTGGAATTTAAATAACCTTTTTATAAACTGAAATGGTTATAAAGGATTCCGGTAAGATTTTAGAGAGAATAAATTCAAAGGTGAATTTTGGATTTTGAATCACCTTGAAATGGTAGATAAATTTCGAAGTTCGGAATATAATCAAATATAGATTATTCGAGAGAGAGTTATTTATTGGGATTCGATTATATCGAATTTAGGGAAGTAGTAGTTTTACTTTCCGGTTTGAATCAAATTTAATTATTTAATTATTTACTTATTATATTATTCATCAAAATAATTAAGTACAAGTTATATTTTTATAAACCAAATATTTGGAAACAGCGATTATAACGCTACCGTTATAATCAGTATTTCTTCGTAAAAGAAGTGTGTTCTTAGACTGAATCTGAAAGTCGCGTAAGTAATGTTTTGTTTGAAGTTGCGAGTTTTGACTATTTCAGGGTTGAGAATGTTGTTCAATTAAGGTCTGAGAGGTAATTATAATCCAACTTGATTGACTTCATGATTGACGAAGGAATGGTTAAGGTTCGATAGTGAAGATGGGTTTGCAAGAGGGTTAGTTAATAAGTAGTAATGACCCGCATTGGCAGAGGTATTATAATTAATTTATTTAATTATATAAATGGTGGGTTAGAGTATTTAATGGTCGTGGAATTAAATAGTGATGAATATTTAATTAAAATAATAAATTAAATAATATATTTAATTCTGAAATAATCAGAATTGGCTGAAATGGCGATCTGCTGTGAACTGGGCAAATTCAAAATATATATTTCAGTTTAGAATTTGAATTTGAATAACGAATATATTCAATCGACGACAGTTTGAACGTATACTTATATTATAATTAAAATCGAGCTCGAAATGGCGCTGCAGTTCGTAAATTGGCGATTCGAACTTCAACTGAATGTACAGGATTCGTTTTAAGCCGGATTTCTGTGAAACAAGAAACGTGTGGAGCTGGTGGAGTACATCTTTCTAGTGGAAGAGAAAAATCGGGATTTCGTCGTGTAGATTTTGATGTACGTCAAAATAAAATTTTAGAAAAGTCGCTGTGGAATTCCTTTATTATTTATAAAGGAATTATTTATATTTTTTAAAGGGATTTCAATATAAATCAAATATCGGGTTGACCCAGAAGTGAATATCGAGTTGTAAATACATACAGGAATATTCTAGAGCTGTGTGGTACGCCACTGTGAATATAGACGATAATATTTAATTTTAAATATTTAATTTAATTATATTTAAATATATTTATATGTTTAAATAGGCTATTAAGAGCGTTAAAAATAGCCACTTTTGCAAACGAAGTCGGAATTCGACGAAACCAGTTTTTTTGGATCCGCAATATCAAATATTTGTTAGATTTCCAGTTTCGTGATTTTTAGAGTTAGCGTGTGGCCGTACGGATTTTTAGAGTGAGAAACATTCAGTATTTCGATGGTTAAAAATACGCTGTGTGAGCATACGGAGTCGGAATTCGACGAAACCTATTTCGTTGGGACCGTAATGTCGAACTCTAGCTACCTATCTAGTTTGGTGATTTTTGGGTATCACGTGTGACCACAGGAAATTTTAGAGTGCATAATCAAATAAATAAAATAGATAAATATATATATATATATATATCCTAAATCGATATGTGGACCAAAACCACCCACCCAACATTCATTCCAGCCACCAACCTTACCAACCTGCACCTTTATAAACATGAACGAATGAGCCGCCAGTTACTCTTTACAGAAATCAAATTCGCAACAAGAAAATTACAAAGAAAATCGAAGTAAATACAATAAATTGCTATACATATGTTTTTGAAATACTAGTGATCTACTCTCCGATTCAGTACCACTTTGGTGGCGTGCGACTCATGCCTGACGAGCTCGAGGTTTTTCAGCGTCTGTTGTTTCGAACTAGGGTTCGATTTCTTTTGAAATTTAGGAAGGTATGGATTGTTTGGAGTTCAGATTAGGATCCAGGGTGCAGAATCGAAGAGGTTGTGGGTTTATTTGGCAAATTCGGTGATAAAATCCGTCGTGAATTTCCTGTAGCTGGCGAGAGTACGGGTTCGACGCATTGTAAATGGGTATTGCGAGTTTGGAGTTTTCGAGTTGAGGTTGTAGAGGAGTTTGAGAGAGGATTTAAGGTGATTTTAGTTGGATTTTAAAGTAATTGAAGAAGGAGGAATTGATGGAGGAAAGTGCGGCTATGGTGGAGGACCCTTGCTGGAAATCGCGATTTTGTACAGAAGGGAGAAGAAGTAGAAGTCGGCCGTGGGTTTTGATAGAGGGTTGGGCCTTAAGGTAAGGGAAAGCCCAAATAAAAGTTAGATTTTTGTTTTTATTTAATTTAAAATTGTTCAAACTTTAAAATCAAATATCTTGGTCATACAAGATCAGATTGAAGAACCGTAAGTTGCGTTGGGATCGTATGGATGGGAGCAACACAATGAGACTGACCGGGAGTGAATCCGAGCTCGTTACAATTTATGACGAAATAAATTGTCCGTCGAAATCAAATAACAGTTTATCGTTCTTTAACGATGAACTGCAAATGTGAGTAAATCTCACTAACTCTGAACAGTTTATAAATTCATGTTGTATTTTTAGAACTGTTAGATATTGGCTGATTGACTGTATGTTGACTGTTTGATTGAACTGCTAGTCAGTTAGTTGAATTTTCTATATTGATTCTGTTTAACGGAATATATCATATAGAACTGAAAGTGATGTTATCTATATTGTTTAACATCTGTGATGCAGGGAAACAGGTTGGAGGAATCCAACTGGATTCCTCAACATTTATTTTACTATTTTCATATATTGTGATATATGATGTGTTATATAATCTGTTATGGATTATGGGTGTTGGAATGATGTTGATCATTTTTATTCGATATTTTAAATATCATAAAAGACCCTGGGATGTAAAAAGAATTATTTCAATGTATATTGAAATAAAAGGGATTTTATAAAATCAACAGATTTTATAAAAGGAAATATTTCGAAAGAAAATAAAAAGGGAAAAATGTTTTTAAAACGATTAGGGTTTTATAAAAGGGAAATCATTTGTAAAGTGAAGAACTGTTACTAAAAGTAAATCTTTATCAATGAATAGTTTAAACGAGTTAAAAGAAGTTAATCGATGTTAGTAAATAAAGTTAAAAGAAGCTAATCGATGTTAGTTTAATCGATTACAGTTAAAACAAAGAAGTTAATCGATGTTAGTTAATCGATTAGAGATAAAGTTAAAAGAAGTTAATCGATGTTAGTTAATCGATTAGAGAATAAAGAAAAAAGGAGTTAATCGAATATAGTTTATTCGAAGAAAGTCAAAGGAGTTAATCGAATATAGTTTATTCGAAGAAAGTGAAAGGAGTTAATCGAATATAGTTTATTCGAAGAAAGTCAAAGGAATTAATCGAATATAGTTTATTCGAAGAAAGTCAAAGGAGTTAATCAAATATAGTTTATTCGAAGAAAGTCAAAGGAGTTAATCGAATATAGTTTATTCGAAGAAAGTCAAAGGAGTTAATCGAATATAGTTTATTCGAAGAAAGTAAAGGGAGTTATCGAATATAGTTTATTCGAAAGGAGTTAAGTGAAATGAGTAAATCAATAGCATTAGTCAAATAGAGTTAATTGATAAGGGTTAATCGAATAGAGTTAAGGGAAAAGAGTCAATCGAATATAGCTATTCGAAGGAGGGTTAAGTAAGGAAGTTAGTAAAGGGATATTAAGTGAACTTTGCCTATTCCAAAGTTAGAAATGTTGTTCATTTAAGGTCTGAGAGGTAGTTCTACCCCAACTTGATTGACTTCATTTTTAACTAATGGATAGTTAAGGTTCGGCAGTAAAGGAAATGGTTTGAGTTGGCATAGCGATGTTTGTTTAAACATCTGTCTAAGTCCAATGAAGAAGCTTTGGAAATGTTTTCCAAATAAGAAACCAGAAATGTTTTCTAAATAAAGAAAACGAGAAATGGAAATGTTTTCCATTATTAATAACATATATTTTCCAAATTTAGAAAATAAGAAATATTGAATATAGGGAAACAGGAGATAAGTAATTTTATGAAATAAGGAGATGAATGTTAAATGATGTTTGATCGATATAATTTCCATCTGGAAATAATATCGTTGGTTGCACACTTGTTTTTATTCGATAGTTAAATCACAGACTATCGAAGTTTTGACCATTTTAACGTTGTTAATATGGAGAGACCGGTTAGATTATTATCCAAAGAACCACTCTGTATTGGCATAAGCGTTGCGAATCATATATGCCAAAGGAAATTGAAGACGGAGTTATGCAAGGGTTATCCTGATTACAGAATAGTGCCTTTAGTTCATCTGTTCCTGGATGACTTGTATGGACGGATGTCTGACAGAGTATTTCCAGACGATCACGTATATTGATTTCTCCAGCCGTACCAAGAGTGGAAGCGGAGAAGGAAACTTCTGTTAGCTAACACATAATGTATGGTTGAGGACGTCAATCGGTGATTTGATGGATTTGATGATGTGACATTCAAAGTGAATCTGGTGTGATGATAAAGCGTAGCTTCTAGCCTCACATCCGGTAAATGACAGAAATCGGGCAGGCAACATGGCTAAGTCAGTCGCACCGAAGTAGGGTGTATAATCACCTGATCTAGAGTTTCATTTATTTCTAAAAATCTATTGTCGATACTATACCATTCGGGAAACGGTTGCTGATCCCAACCGTTGGTGATATACATTCGATACGCTCAAGCGAAATGAGTGGTCGGTCATGTGTGGCCGGGTTGCAAGATGTTCTTGTTGAACCCAGTGTATTCCTCTCTAGAGGTACACGAGCGAAAGGTGGTTCCATACCTTGTCATAGTTGGAAATCCATTACCCAATACGTGCTTGCGGTTTTGATTGCATACTATATATGTAGAACATGAGATGAAAGCGTTTCTACTAGATGATTATTATAGTTGTGGTTGATAGACATTATTATAATATCAAAAGGTTTTTGATATAAAGATATTTGGATTCTCATAAGGGAAAAACCCGTTCCGTTATGCGGCGTGGTCTTATGAGATATCGTTTACTTGTTCAACTGTTTTTAACTGTTTTACTCACACCAGTCCCATGACTGACCCGGAGTTTACTTTGTTGTTTTCCCTAAACTCTTGGGTGCCTAAATTTGTACGGGCAGTCTAGTAGTCGGGATTTACAGATATACTGGAAGAGCTTGGAGCAGGAGGCTTCAGGATCATATAGCTATAGTTATTTCCGCTGTGTTGTAAGTGTTGTACTTTGATAATGATATGTATATTCAAGTACCAATTTTGTATTTCAAAGTTATGTTATGAAATATATTTATTCGTTCCGCTGTGAGATTCGTGTTACTCTGATATTGTGTTCTTCTTCTTCTTCTATTCTAAGTTTCTATCTTATCTTTCCTCACCCTCTAATTTCTTTCACTAATTACCAGGATTTTTCGATGTTTTGGTTATCGACATCGTGTTTATGTCGATAACCAAAGTCGCTCGAAATCCGGGTAATTACAGTTGGTATCAGAGCCAGGTTAATTGATTAACTTGGCTCTGTGGCGTGACTCGGTAGAGATAGGGTTAGTAATACCCTAGTCTGAGATTGAGTGTATATATACGAGTGAACGTAATTGTATATTGATATAAAAAATTGTTTTATATTATGGAGATTCATTGGTTGAGTAGTTTATGAGTTCTGGTCGATCAGTTTGATCCACTGTATCGGTAGGAGTTACTAAACACTCGAATACGATGGGTCGGCGCAATATGTTTTGAAAGAGGGTAAATGAAAATAATTTTTCCCAAAGTATATTTTGATACATATTGGATATATTGGTTGTGATTATAATCGAGTAAGATTATAAATTAAATGGTTATGTAAATAACCAATCAGAATTCATATAAGTGAAATACGTGAATTCAGATAAGTTAAATCTGAAATTTAAACCAGAAATTGAATTAAAATTTCTGGAAAATTGGATAAGTGTTTGTAAATGGATTAAGATTAAAAATAAGGAAAATTTAAGATCTTGGGAGATTTTAAATTGTTTTACAAGCAGTGTGAATTATATTTTTGAAATAAATTTCAAAGTGGAAATGTTTAGAAATGGTTTTATAGTATTGAACTCACTTCGATCGCTGGAAAATAGGTTCTGATGATGACAGCTGCATCATCAGTATTCATTTTCAAGTTGTAAGTGACGAATTACTACCAGAGATACTGTTTTGAATTTGTTTTGGGAAAGACAAGTTGTGTTGAATTTCAAATGGGATTTATAATAAAGAATGAATAAAGAAAGTTTGAAAGGGAATTTGAATAAAGGAAGTTCAAACATATAATGTAAAATAGAAAATTCAAAGAGGATTTGAATATAGAAAATTCAAAGAGGATTTGAATATAGAAAATTCAAAGGGGATTTGAAAATAGAAAATTCAAAGGGGATTTGAATATAGAAATTCAAATGAGATTTGAATAAAGAAGAATTAAATAATGGAAAATTGAATATAGAATTCATATAGGGTAATAATGAAATTTGAATATAAAATTCAAATAGATTGAAATGGAATTTGAATATACAAATTCAAAGGGAGTTTGAATATATGAAATTCAATGAAATTGAAATAGAGTTTGAATATAGAAATTCAAATGGAGTTCAAATATAGAATTTGAATATAGAAAATATAAAGGAATTCAAATATAGGATTTGAATATCGAAATTGAAATTGAAATTTGAATAAAAAAGATTCAAATAGAATTGAATTTGAAATTTGAATATAGAAGATTCAAATAGAATTGAAATAAAGTTCAAACAATAGAATTTGAATAAGGAAATTGAAACGAAATTCAAATATAAAAATTTGAATAGAATTTGAATAGAATTTGATAATAGAATTTAAATGAGGAAATTGAAACGAAATTCAAATATAAAATTTTGAATAGAATTTGAATAGAATTTGATAATAGAATTTGAATAATAGAAGTGATATAAAATTTGAATAGAAATTGAATGGAATTAACTAAGTCGAAGAGGAATTAGTTAATCGAGTTTTGAACTTGAAGTTGAACTTTGAAAGGTGAATTGGATTTGTAAATGGATATTCGAAATCGAATATAGAACTTAAATTTGAAATTTGGATTCAAATTAGTTAATAAGCAAGTTAAAATATATTTGAACATCTCATGTTTAAATACAAAAGTGGAATAGACTAAAGAGTTAATTAACAAATTAATTAACGAATTGAATTTAAACGATCGGGTATAGTTGAAATGAATTAGAAATGTATAAATATACATGAGATATGTATGGATAAGGTATGAAGGTATATAAATAGAATGCTCGACGAAAAGGTATGTATTTAATTCATATATGAGATTTTATGCGCCGTATCGGCAAGCCTCTTGGTTTTTCTCTTTTCTTTTGGATTGGTGAGGGCCATGGGAGGCTATTTGAAATATCCCGATGCTCCTAGTACAAAGGAGGTTATGGCGAATTTTTCCAAAAATTTAAGGAGTTGGAATATTTTTAAGATAATTTGATAGTTAGAAATCAACGTATCAATATATATAGAAGTCGATAAGGAAACGAACTTAGAAGTAGAATAGTAAAATCAAAAAGGAAGACTAAGAATAAAATCTAGTAATAATAGAAAGAGGAAGCGTATACGTGTTTAAAAGTGAATAAGTAGTTGTATGGTATTGATTATTCGAGTAAGTAGTCTTATCTGTTTTGACGTTATAAATGTTATTCAGTCAAGGTCTGAGAGGAAGTTATACCCAAACTTGATTGATTTCATTATTAACAAATAAATAGTAAGATTTCAGACTCGAAGATCAATGTTGAATAAGAGATAGTTGAATATAGTAATTGGGTTGTCGTAACGATGTTTTACACAACATCCGTTTTCACCCAAATAAGTGTAAACTTGGAAATAGAATAAAGAATATTTCCTAAGTATAGAAATAAAAGAGATGGGAAAAGAGATAAGTAATTGGAATATTTTCCAATTATAAATAGCGTATATTTTCTAAAGTTTAGAAAATAAAGGAAGGCGATATTCGGAAATGTTTTCCAAATAAAAGGCCAATATGGTTATTGAAATATTTGGTTAACAAATATTGATAAAGAATAGAGAAGTGATTTAACTAATGGAATATTGATTATGGGCTCAGTTGAATTTCAAAAAGGAAAATTTGATTTTTGAAAAGAGTAAACTGTTTGAAAACTCCCAGGTAAAGACTGTTTGAATTAAAAACAAATTTAACAGAAATTTGTGAAAGCAGATTTGAATTAAAGTAAAGTCAGCTAAGTGGTAACTGAAGTTGAATTGAAATCGAATAAGATTGGATTTGTGAAATTAGAATCCGAAATGGTATTGGATTGAGGAGTTGAGGAATTGAAAATCAAGAATTGAACTTGAGTTGAAATGGGATTTGGCTTGGATATAAGCGAATGGTTGTGTTGTGGATAAAAGCAGATTGGGATTTGACTGGAATGACCCTTGTATCTGCTGAATTGATAACAGGTGGAAATGATATAATGATATGCCGATAAAAGGTACCAGTTTATATTATATATTGGGTTTGAGATTTTGATGAGCCGAATTGGCAAGCCGCTTGGCTGTTTGATTTTCTTTTGGGCTGGAAATGGCCCAGAGAGGCGAGTGGGAGTTTGACCTATTGACCAGTACGAAGGAGGTGCTGACGAAATTTTTCGAGAAGTTAAGAAGTTAGAAAAAATTTAGGATCTTTGAAAATTTTCGTTAATAAGAATTAATGAATAATTTAATTAAAATTAAATTGGTTCAGTTAAAACTGAAGTTAAGAAGTGAACAAATATGTTCTAACCAGTCGATAGGGTCGTCCTCTACCTTTTAGCAATTTCGAGGACGAAATTATTTTAAGTGGGGAAGAATGTAATGACCCGCATTGGCAGAGGTATTATAATTTATTTATTTAATTATAAAAATGGTGGGTTAGAGTATTTAATGGTCGTGGAATTAAATAGTGATGAATATTTAATTAAAATAATAAATTAAATAACATATTTAATTCTGAAATAATCAGAATTGGCTGAAATGGCGATCTGGTGTGAACTGGGCAAATTCAAAATATATATTTCAGTTTAGAATTTGAATTTGAATAACGAATATATTCAATCGACGACAGTTTGAACGTATAATTATATTATAATTAAAATCGAACTCGAAATGGCGCTGCAGTTCGTAAATTGGTGATTCGAACTTCAACTGAATGTACAGGATTCGTTTTAAGCCGGATTTCTGTGAAACAAGAAACGTGTGGAGCTGGTGGAGTATATCTTTCTAGTGGAAGAGAAAAAACAGGATTTCGTCGTGTAGATTTTGATGTACGTCCAAATCAAATTTTAGAAAAGTCGCTGTGGAATTCCTTTATAATTTATAAAGGAATTATTTATATTTTTAAAAGGGATTTCAATATAAATCAAATATCGGGTTGACCCAGAAGTGAATATCGAGTTGTAAATACATACAGGAATATTCTAGAGCTGTGTGGTATGCCACTGTGAATATAGACGATAATATTTAATTTTAAATATTTAATTTAATTATATTTAAATATATTTATATGTTTAAATAGGCTATTTAGAGCGTTAAAAATAGCCACTTTTGCAAACGAAGTCGGAATTCGACGAAACCAGTTTTGTTGGATCCGCAATATCAAATAGTTGTTAGATTTCCAGTTTCGTGATTTTTAGAGTTAGCGTGTAGCCGTACGGATTTTTAGAGTGAGAAACAGTCAGTATTTCGATGGTTAAAAATACACTGTGTGAGCATACGGAGTCTGAATTCGACGAAACCTGTTTCGTTGGGACCGTAATGTCGAACTCTAGCTACCTGTCCATTTTGGTGATTTTTGTGTATCACGTGTGACCACAGGAAATTTTAGAGTGCATAATCAAATAAATAAAATAGATAAATATATATATATATATATATATATATATAAATATCCTAAATCGATATGTGGACCAAAACCACCCACCCAACATTCATTCCAGCCACCAACCTTACCAACCTGCACCTTTATAAACATGAACGAATGAGCCGCCAGTTACTCTTTACAGAAATCAAATCCGCAACAAGAAAAATACAAAGAAAATCAAAGTAAATACAATAAATTGTTATACATATGTTTTTGAAATACTAGTGATCTACTCTCTGATTCAGTACCACTTTGGTGGCGTGCGACTCATGCCTGACGAGCTCGAGGTTTTTCAGCGTCTGTTGTTTCGAACTAGGGTTCGATTTCTTTTGAAATTTAGGAAGGTATGGATTGTTTGGAGTTCAGATTAGGATCCAGGGTGCAGAATCGAAGAGGTTGTGGGTTTATTTGGCAAATTCGGTGATAAAATCCGTCGTGAATTTCCTGTAGCTGGCGAGAGTACGGGTTCGACGCATTGTAAATGGGTATTGCGAGTTTGGAGTTTTCGAGTTGAGGTTGTAGAGGAGTTTGAGAGAGGATTTAAGGTGATTTTAGTTGGATTTTAAAGTAATTGAAGAAGGAGGAATTGATGGACGAAAGTGCGGCTATGGTGGAGGACCCTTGCTGGAAATCGCGATTTTGTATAGAAGGGAGAAGAAGTAGAAGTCGACCGTGGGTTTTGATAGAGGGTTGGGCCTTAAGGTAAGGGAAAGCCCAATTAAAAGTTAGATTTTTGTTTTTATTTAATTTAAAATTGTTCAAACTTTAAAATCAAATATCTTGGTCATACAAGATCAGATTGACGAACCGTAAGTTGCGTTGGGATCGTATGGACAGGAGCAACACAATGAGACTGACCGGGAGTGAATCCGAGCTCGTTACAATTTATGGAGAAATAAATTGTCCGTCGAAATTAAATAACAGTTTATCGTTCTTTAACGATGAACTGCAAATGTGAGTAAATCTCACTAACTCTGAACAGTTTATAAATTCATGTTGTATTTTTAGAACTGTTAGATATTGGCTGATTGACTGTATGTTGACTGTTTGATTGAACTGCTAGTCAGTTAGTTGAATTTTCTATATCGATTCTGTTTAACAGAATATATCATATAGAACTGAAAGTGATGTTATCTATATTGTTTAACATCTGTGATGCAGGGAAACAGGTTGGAGGAATCCAACTGGATTCCTCAACATTTATTTTACTGTTTTCATATATTGTGATATATGATGTGTTATATAATATGTTATGGATTATGGGTGTTGGAATGATGTTGATCTTTTTTATTCGATATTTTAAATATCATAAAAGACCCTGGGATGTAAAAAGAATTATTTCAATGTATATTGAAATAAAAGGGATTTTATAAAATCAACAGATTTTATAAAAGGAAATATTTCGGAAGAAAATAAAAGGGAAAAATGTTTTTAAAATGATTAGGGTTTTATAAAAGGGAAATCATTTGTAAAGTGAAGAACTGTTACTAAAAGTAAATCTTTATCAATGAATAGTTTAATCGAGTTAAAAGAAGTTAATCGATGTTAGTAAATAAAGTTAAAAGAAGCTAATCGATGTTAGTTTAATCGATTAGAGTTAAAACAAAGAAGTTAATCGATCAGAGATAAAGTTAAAAGAAGTTAATCGATGTTAGTTAATCGATTAGAGAATAAAGAAAAAAGGAGTTAATCGAATATAGTTTATTCGAAGAAAGTCAAAGGAGTTAATCGAATATAGTTTATTCGAAGAAAGTCAAAGGAGTTAATCGAATATAGTTTATTCGAAGAAAGTCAAAGGAGTTAATCGAATATAGTTTTTTTGAAGAAAGTCAAAGGAGTTAATCGAATATAGTTTATTCGAAGAAAGTCAGAGGAGTTAATCGAATATAGTTTATTCGAAGAAAGTCAAAGGAGTTAATCGAATATAGTTTATTCGAAGAAATTAAAGGGAGTTATCGAATATAGTTTATTCGAAAGGAGTTAAGTGAAATGAGTAAATCAATAGCGTTAGTCAAATAGAGTTAATTGATAAGGGTTAATCGAACAGAGTTAAGTGAAAAGAGTCAATCGAATATAGCTATTCAAAGAAGGGTTAAGTAAGGAAGTTAGTAAAGGGATATTAAGTGAACTTTGCCTATTCCAAAGTTAGAAATGTTGTTCAGTTAAGGTCTGAGAGGTAGTTCTACCCTAACTTGATTGACTTCATTTATAACTAAGGGATAATTAAGGTTCGGCAGTAAAGGAAATGGTTTGAGTTGGCATAGCGATGTTTGTTTAAGCATCTGTCTAAGTCCAATGAAGAAGCTTTGGAAATGTTTTCCAAATAAGAAACCAAAAATGTTTTCTAAATAAAGAAAACAAGAAATGGAAATGTTTTCCATTGTTAATAACGTATATTTTCCAAATTTAGAAAATAAGAAATATTGAATATAGGGAAACAGGAGATAAGTAAATTTATGAAATAAGGAGATGAATGTTAAATGATGTTTGATCGATATAATTTCCATCTGGAAATAATATCGTTGGTTGCACACTTGTTTTTATTCGATAGTTAAATCACAGACTATCGAAGTTTTGACCATTTTAACGTTGTTAATATGGAGAGAACGGTTGGATTATTATCCAAAGAACCACTCTGTATTGGCATAAGCGTTGCGAATCATATATGCCAAAGGAAATTGAAGACGGAGTTATGCAAGGGTTATCCTGTTTACAGAATAGTGCCTTCGGTTCATCTGTTCCTGGATGACTTGTATGGACGGATGTCTGACAGAGTATTTCCAGACGATCACGTATATTGATTTCTCCAGCCGTACCAAGAGTGGAAGCGGAGAAGGAAACTTCTTTTAGCTAACACATAATGTATGGTTGAGGATGTCAATCGGTGATTTGATGGATTTGATGATGTGACATTCAAAGTGAATCTGGTGTGATGATAAAGCGTAGCTTCTAGCCTCACATCCGGTAAATGACAGAAATCGGGCAGGCAACATGGCTAAGTCGGTCGCACCGAAGTAGGGTGTATAATCACCTGATCTAGAGTTTCATTTATTTCTAAAAATCTATTGTCGATACTGTCCCATTCGGGAAACGGTTGCTGATCCCAACCGTTGGTGATATACATTCGATACGCTCAAGCGAAATGAGTGGTCGGTCATGTGTGGCCGGGTTGCAAGATGTTCTTGTTGAACCCAGTGTATTCCTCTCTAGAGGTACACGAGCGAAAGGTGGTTCCATACCTTGTCATAGTTGGAAATCCATTACCCAATACGTGCTTGCGGTTTTGATTGTATACTATATATGTAGAACGTGAGATGAAAGCGTTTCTACTAGATGATTATTATAGTTGTGGTTGATAGACATTATTATAATATCAAAAGGTTTTGATATAAAGATATTTGGATTCTCATAAGGGAAAAACCCGTTCCGTTATGCGGCGTGGTCTTATGAGATATCGTTTACATGTTCAACTGTTTTTAACTGTTTTATTAACACCAGTCCCATGACTGACCCGGAGTTTACTTTGTTGTTTTCCCTAAACTCTTGGGTGCCTAAATTTGTACGGGCAGTCAAGTAGTCGGGATTTACAGATATACTGGAAGAGCTTGGAGCAGGTGGCTTCAGGATCATATAGCTATAGTTATTTCCGCTGTGTTGTAAGTGCT
The DNA here is from genome assembly GCA_030737875.1 of Allium sativum. NCBI lineage: Eukaryota > Viridiplantae > Streptophyta > Magnoliopsida > Asparagales > Amaryllidaceae > Allium > Allium sativum. The sequence goes on from CM060922.1 coordinate 569,639,782, forward strand.
GTACTTTGATAATGATATGTATATTCAAGTACCAATTTTGTATTTCAAAGTTATGTTATGAAATATATTTATTCGTTCCGCTGTGAGATTCGTGTTACTCTGATATTGTGTTCTTCTTCTTCTATTCTAAGTTTCTATCTTATCTTTCCTCACCCTCTAATTTCTTTCACTAATTACCAGGATTTTTCGATGTTTTGGTTATCGACATCGTGTTTATGTCGATAACCAAAGTCGCTCGAAATCCGGGTCATTACATAAGTGATTACTGGTTTGAGCTATAATAACGATGTTTGTAACATCGCGTTAATTTAAAGGTGTAATGACCCGCATTTGCAGGGGTATTACAATTAATTTATTTAATTATATAAATAGTGATATAGTGAATTAAATGGTGGTTTAATTAAATAATGGTGAATATTTAATTTAAAATAATAAACTAAATAATATATTTAATTCTGAAATAATCAGAATTTGGCTAAAATGGCGATATGGTGTGAACTGGATCATCTGTGATATTTAATTCAGTTTAGAATTGAATTAGAATAACGAATATATTGTTTGAACGACATTTTGAACGTATAATTATATTATAATTAAAATCGAGCTCGAAATGGCGCTGCAGTTCGTAAATTGGCGATTCGAACTTCAAACGAGTATACAGAAGCCGTTTCAAATCGGATTTCTGTGAAACAAGAAACGTTAGGAGCTGGTGAAGTATATCTTTCTAGTGGAAGAGAAAAATCGAAATTTCATCATGTAGATTTTGATTTACGTCCAAATCAAATTTTAGAAAAGTCACTGTGGAATTCCTTTATAATTTATAAAGGAATTATTTATATTTTAAAAAGGAATTGCAATATAAATCGAATATCGGGTTGACCCAGATTTGAAATATCAAGTTAGAAATTCATATGGAAATATTCTAGAGCTGTATGGTATTCCACTGTGAATATATACGATAATATAAATTTATTTATATTTAATATAATTATATTTAAATATATTTATATATTTAAATGGTTCATCCAGAGCTTTAAAAATAGCCACTTTTGCAAATGAAGTCGGAATTCGACGAAACCAGTTTCGTTGGGACCGTAATGTCGAACTGTAGCTACATGTCCAGTTTCGTGATTCTTGGGTACCGTATGTGATCATACCGATTTTTAGAAGGCAGATACAGTATAGAGTAATGAGGAAATCAATAAAAAAATAGAAAAATATCCTAATCTATGTCTGATCCTAAAACAAGCCACCCCTACTCTTATTCCAACCACACAAACAATTCCCGTCCCTTATATAATCCTCTCTTTCAAGCCGCCACACAGAATCACTAAAAACGTGAAGAACACCACAAAGAAAAAATCAATACAAATGGAATCAAAATCAATAAATCATGGAATGAATTTATTTGGATTCCTCTCAACTTGCTCGTCACCCCCATGGTCCTTTCATTGAGCTCGAAGTAAGTATTTGGGGCGTACGATTTTTCCAGAAATTCTAGGGTTCAATGATTCGAGTGATATAAAGCATCGTTTGAATTTCTGGGTAGATATTTGGATTGAGGAGTTGAAATGGGATCTGTGCGCAACAATTTGGGGTATTCGGTTACAAAACGGGTTGATGTCTTCCCTGTAGCCATTGGAAAAGTTGCTCGATGCGATGAGGAGTGTGTGGCCGAGTTGAGCATGGTGGGTATGAGATTCAAGAGGAGAGAGAGAAGGGAATTTTGGTGATTTTCTTTTGATTTAAGGATGGAAGAGTGGATGTGGAAATGGCCAGGTTTTGGCATTGGTGTTTACTGGAAAGGAGCGACGGGTTTAAGGTGAATTTGGGGAAGAAGGTTGAGATTTGCGGTCGGGTATTTAGTTTGGGTTATGGGCCGTGAAATGAAAGTGTAAGGCCCAAGAGTTTTATAAGTTTTATTTATATTAAATTAAATTTGTGTATATTAAATTTGAATTATCGTATCTGGCACATACGATAACAGAATTTCAAACGGTCGGATCTGTTGGGATCGTATGGACAGACATTACACGATGGAACTGATTGGAAGTCTATCGGAGCTCGTCACAATTTATGGCAAAATAAATTGTCTGATTAGAATAAACTAATGCAAATCGTTACATAAACGGTTAACGTGTAATGTGAGTAAATCTCACTAACTCTAAATAGTTTATAATTTCATGTTGTATTTTTAGAACTGTTAAATATTGGCTGATTGACTGTGTGTTGACTGTTTGATTGAACTGCTAGTCAGTAAGTTGAATTTCTATATTGATTCTGTTTAACAGAATATATCATTATGGAACTGAAAGTAATGTTATCTATATTGATTAACATCTGTGATGCAGGGAAACAGGTTGAAGGTATCCAACTGGATTCCTCAACATTTATTTTACTGTTTTTCATATATTGTGATATATGATGTGACATATAATCTGTTGTTGATTATATGTGTATGGACGATATCTAACACCATAACATACCAAAATGTTGATAAGGGAATATTTTCAAAGTGATATTTGAAAATAGAATATTTATAAATGGAATATTTATAAATAAGAAATAATTATAAATTGGAATATTTATAAATAGGATATATTTAGAAAAGGGAAATTATAAAATCAAAGAATAGATTTGAAAAGGGAATAATTGCAAACCATTTGCAAATAGAATAATAGAAAAGGGAGTATTTGTAAATCATTTACAAATAGAATTGATAGGAAATATTTAGAAAATAAATAGAGTTATAAAAAGAAAATTTGTTTATAACCGAATAGGATGTTATAAAAAGGAAATCATTTGTAAAGTAAAGAACCATTACTAAAAGTAAATCTTTATAAATGAATAGTTATTCGAAAGGAGTTATTGAATTAGTTATTCGAAAGGAGTTAAGTAAAAAGAGTAAATCGATTAGGGTTAAATAAATAGAGTAAATCGAATTTAGTTTATTTGAAGAAAGGTTAATCGAATCTAGTTATGCGTAAGAGAGATTATCAAATATAGTTATTCAAAGGGAGGAGTTATCGAATAGAGATTTATTCGAACGAAAGTTACGTAAGGAAGTGTTAAAGAGTTAAAAGATGAACTTACCCTAATTCGAGATTTGAAATGTTGTTCAGTTAAGGTCTGAGAGGTACTTATACCCCAACTTGATTGACTGCGTTTTTAATTTAGAAATGGTTAAGGTTCGAGAGTGAAAGTGGTTAAGTGAATTTATTAAATAAGTATAGTGGTTCGAGTTGTCGTCGCGATGTTGATTTAAACATCTGTTTAAATCCATGTAAAGAAGATTTGGAAATGTTTTCCAAATAGAATCAGAAACGTAATCAAATATTGAAATAGGAAATGTGATTGTATATATATATATATAGATATATATATATATATATATATATATATATATATATGATTGATGATTGATTGATGGAATTTCCATCTGGAAATGATATCGTTGTTTGCACACGTGTTTTTCTTTGATAGTTAACTCACCGACTATTGAAGTTTTTGACCATTTTAACGATGTTAATATGGAGAGACCGATTGGATTATTATTCAAAGAACCACTCTGTATTGGCTTAAGCGTTGCGTATCATATATGCCAAAGATAAATGAAGACGGAGTAAAGTGCAAGGGCTGTTGTATAAATCTTAGATAACAGTGTCTAAGATGGATATACTGAATAGTACCTTCGGTTCATCCTGTTCCTGGATGACTTGTATGGGTGAATGTCTGACAGAGTATTTCCAGAAAGGTCATGTACGTTGATTTCTTCAACCGTACCAAGAGTGGAAGCGGAGAAGGAAACTTCTTTAGCTAACACACGTACTGTTGTAGACGTCAATTGTGATTTTCGATGGACCTGACAATGTAGCATTCGAAGTGAATCTGATGTGATGATGAAGCGTAACCTTAGGCCTTATCAACCGGTAAATGACAGAAATCGGGCAGGCAGCATGGCTAAGTCGGTCGATCCGAAGTAGGGTGTATAATCACCTGATCTAGGGTTTCATTTATTTCTAAAAATCTATTGTTGATGCTGTCCCATTCGGGAAACGGTTGCTGATCCCAACCGTTGGTGATATACATTCGATATACTCAAGTGAAATGAGTGGTCGGTCATGTGTGGTCGGGTTGCAAGATGTTCTTGTTGAGCCCAGTGTATTCCTTTCTAGGGATACACTAGCGAAAGGTGGTTCCATACCTTGTCATAGTTGGAAATCCATTAATCAATACGTGCTTACAGTTTTGACTTGTATACTATATATGTAGAACGTGAGATGAAAGCGTTTCTGCTAGATGGTTATTATATTGTAGTTGATAGACATTATTATAATATCAAAGGTTTTTGATATAAAGATAATTTGGATTCTCATAAAGGAAAAACCCGTTCCATTATATGGCGTGGTCTTATGAGATACCATTTACCTGCTTAAACTGTTTTAAACTGTTTTACTCATACCAGTCCATGTTGCGTGCTGGGTGCATGTGTCGCATGATAGGGGGTTCTCGCTTTTCGTTAGGTGGCGAACAAGAGACTCTTACCCTACATGTCCCGAAAATGAGGGTTGGTTGTGAAGTCGAATGGCTGGTCGTAAAACATGGTGCTGGGGTACCAATGTAAGCCACGGTGGGTTTTACCTGCTGCTTTGTGAGGATGTGGAGAGGATGGTTGTAAAGCCTACTTGAATCTTTTTTCTGGGTCATTACAATTGGTATCAGAGCTTAAGTTAAGAGAATTACCTTGGCTCTGTGGCGTGACTCAGTAGAGATGGGGTTAATAATACCCTAGATTGAGTTGAGTGTATATATACGAGTGAACGTATTTGTAGATGATATAAAAATTTGTTTTATATTGTGGAGATTTATTAGTTGAGTTGTTTATGGGTTCTGGTCGATCAGTTTGATCCACTGTATCGGTAGGAGTTTATAAACACTCGAATACGATGGGTCGACACGATATGTTTTGAAAAGAGGGTAAATTAAAATAAGTTTACCCAAGGTATATCTTGATATATAGAAGATATATATACCAAAATTATAATATAATGGAAATATTGGTTGTTATTATAATCGAGTAAGATTATAAAAGTAAAATGGTTATATATATATAACTAAGTAGAATTCGTATAAGTGTTATGAAGTGAATTAAATCTGAATTTATAACCAGAAATTGAATTAAAATTCTGGAAAATTAGATAAGTGTTTGTAAATGGATTTGGATTAAAAGTAAGGAAAATTTAAGATCCTGGGAGATTCTTAATTGTTTTACAAGCAGAGTGAATTATATTTTGAAATGAATTTCAAAGTGGAAATGTTTAGAAATGGTTTTATAGTATTGAACTCACTTCGATCGCTGGAAAATAGATTCCGATGATGACAGCTGCATCATCAGTATTCATTTTCGAGTTGTAAGTGACGAATTACTACCAGAGATACTGATTTGAATTTGTTTTGGGAAAGACAAGTTGTGTTGAATTTCAAAATGGAATTTGAATAGAATTTGATATATAAAATTTGAATAATAGAATTTGATATATAGATTTGAATAATAGAATTGATATAAAATTTGAATAGAAATTGAATAGAATTAACTAAGTTGAAGAGGAATTAGTTAATCGAGTTTTGAATTTGAAGTTGAACTTTGAAAGGTGAATTGGATTTGTAAATGGATATTCGGAATCGAATATAGAACTTAAATTTGAAATTTGGATTCAAATTAGTTAATAAGCAAGTTAAAATATATTTGAACATGTCATATTCAAATATAAATGTGAAATAGACTAAAGAGTTAATTAACAAATTAATTAACGAATTGAGTTAAAACGATCAGGTATAGTTAAAATAGATTGGGCAGGTATAAATATACATGAGATAGGTATGGATAAGGTATGAAGGTATATAAATAGAATGCTCGACGAAAAGGTATGTATTAAATTCATATATAAGATTTTATGCACCGTATCGGCTAGCCGCTTGGTTTTTTCTTTTTCTTTTGGATTGGTGAGGGCTATGGGAGGCTATTTGAAATATCCCGATGCTCCTGGTACAAAGGAGGTTATGGCGAATTTTTCCGGGAATTTAAGGAGTTAGAATATTTTTATGATAATTTGATAGTTAGAAATCAACGTATCGATATATATATATATATATATATATATATATATATAGAAGTCGATAAGAAAACGAACTTAGAAATAGAATAGTATAATAAAAAAGGAAGACTAAGAATAAAATCTAGTAAGAATAGAAAGAGGAAGCGTATACGTGTTTAAAAGTGAATAAGTAGTTGTATGGTATTGATTATTCGAGTAAGTAGTCATATCTGTTTTGACGTTATAAATGTTATTCAGTCAAGGTCTGAGAGGTAGTTATACCCCAACTTGATTGAATTTGTTATTAACAAATAAATAGTAAGATTTCATGCTCGAAGATCAATGTTGAATAAGAGTTAGTTGAATATAGTATTTGGGTCGTCGTAACGATGTTTTACACAACATCCGTTTTAACCCAAATAAGTGTAAGCTTGGAAATATAATAAAGAATATTTCCTAAGTATAGAAATAAACGAGATCGGAAAAGAGATAAGTAATTGGAATATTTTCCAATTATAAATAGCATATATTTTCTAAAGTTTAGAAAATAATGGAAGGCGATATTCGGAAATGTTTTCCAAATAACACAAAAGTCCAATATGGTTATTGAAAATATGTGGTTAACAAATATTGATAAAGAAATAGAGAAGTGATTTAACTAATAGAATATTAATTAAGGGCTCAGTGACATGTTCAAAAGGAAAATTTGGCTGAAATGGCGATATGGTGTGAACTGGATCATCTGTGACATTTAATTCAGTTTAGAATTGAATTAGAATAACGAATATATTGTTTGAACGACAGTTTGAACGTATAATTATATTATAATTAAAATCAAGCTCGAAATGGCGCTGCAGTTCGTAAATTGGCGATTCGAACTTCAAACGAGTATACAGAAGCCGTTTCAAATCGGATTTCTGTGAAACAAGAAACGTTAGGAGCTGGTGAAGTATATCTTTCTAGTGGAAGAGAAAAATCGGGATTTCGTCATGTAGATTTTGATTTACGTCCAAATCAAATTTTAGAAAAGTCGTTGTGGAATTCCTTTATAATTCATAAAGGAATTGTTTATATTTTAAAAAGGAATTTCAATATAAATCGAATATCGGGTTGACCAAGATTTGAAACATCAAGTTAGAAATTCATATAGAAATTTTCTACAACTGTATAGTATTTCACTGTGAATATATACGATAATATAAATTTATTTATATTTAATATAATTATATTTAAATATATTTATATATTTAAATGGGTCATCCAGAGCTTTAAAATAGCCACTTTTGCAAACGAAGTCGGAATTCGACGAAACCAGTTTCGTTGGGACCGTAATGTCGAACTGTAGCTACATGTCCAGTTTCGTGATTCTTGGGTACCGTATGTGATCATACCGATTTTTAGAAGGCAGATACAGTATAGAGTAATGAGGAAATCAATAAAAAAATAGAAAAATATCCTAATCTATGTCTGATCCTAAAACAAGCCACGCCTACTCTTATTCCAACCACACTAACAATTCCCGTCTCTTATATAATCCTCTCTTTCAAGCCGCCACACAGAATCACTAAAAACGTGAAGAACACCACAAAGAAAAAATCAATAAGAATGGAATCAAAATCAATAAATCATGGAATGAATTTATTCGGATTCTTCTCAACTTGCTCGTCACCCCCATGGTCCTTTCATTGAGCTCGATGTAAGTATTTGGGGCGTACGATTTTTCCAGAAATTATAGGGTTTAATGATTCGAGTGATATAAAGCATCGTTTGAATTTCTGGGTAGATATTTGGATTGAGGAGTTGAAATGGGATCTATGCGCAACAATTTGGGGTATTCGGTTACAAAAGGGGTTGATGTCTTCTCTGTAGCCGTTGGAAAAGCTGCTCAATGCGATGAGGAGCGTGTGGCCGGGTTGAGCATGGTGGGTATGAGATTCAAGAGGAGATATAGAAGGGAATTTTGGTGATTTTCTTTTGATTTAAAGATGGAAGAGTGGATGTGGAAATGGCCAGGTTTTGGCATTGGTGTTTACTGGAAAGGAGCGACGTGTTTAAGGTGAATTTGGGGAAGAAGGTTGAGATTTGCGGTCGGATATTTAGTTTGGGTTATGGGCCGTGAAATGAAAGTGTAAGGCCCAAGAGTTTTATAAGTTTTATTTATATTAAATTAAATTAGTGTATACTAACTTTGAATTATCATATCTGGCACATACGATAACAGAATTTCGAACAGTCGGATCCGTTGGGATCGTATGGACGGACACTACATGATGGAACTGACTGGAAGTCCATCGGAGCTCATCACAATTTATGGAAAAATAAATTGTCTGATCAGAATAAACTAACGCAAATCGTTATATAAACGGTTAACGCGTAATGTGAGTAAATCTCACAAACTCTGAACAGTTTATAATTTCATGTTGTATTTTTAGAACTGTTAAATATTGGCTGATTGACTGTGTGTTGACTGTTTGATTGAACTGCTAGTCAGTTAGTTGAATTTCTATATTGATTCTGTTTAACAGAATATATCATATGGAACTGAAAGTGATGTAATCTATATTTTTTAACATCTGTGATGCAGGGAAACAGGTTGGAGGAATCCAACTGAATTCCTTAACACTTATTTTACTGTTTTTCATATATTGTGATATATGATGTGATATATAATCTGTTGTTGATTATATGTGTATGGACGATATCTAACACCATAACATACCAAAATGTTGATAAGGGAATATTTTCAAAGTGATATTTGAAAATAAAATATTTATAAATGGAATATTTATAAATAAGAAATATTTATAAATTGGAATATTTATAAATAGGAGATATTTAGAAAAGGGAAATTATAAAATCAAAGAATAGATTTGAAAAGGGAATAATTGCAAACCATTTGCAAATAGAATAATAGAAAAGGAAATATTTGTAAATCATTTACGAATTGAATTGATAGGAAATATTTAAAAAATAAATAGAGCTATAAAAAGGAAATTTGTTTATAACCGAATAGGATGTTATAAAAAGGAAAACGTTATTAAAAGGAAATCATTTGTAAAGTGAAGAACCGTTACAAAAAGTAAATCTTTATAAATGAATAGTTAATAGAAAGGAGTTATTGAATTAGTTATTCGAAAGGAGTTAAGTAAAAAGAGTAAATCGATTAGGGTTAAATAAATAGAGTAAATCGTATTTAGTTTTGTTGAAGAAAGGTTAATCGAATCTAGTTATGCGTAAGAGAGATTATCAAATATAGTTATTCAAAGGGAGGAGTTATCGAATAGAGATTTATTCGAACGAAAGTTACATAAGGAAGTGTTAAAGAGTTAAAAGATGAACTTACCCTATTTCGAGATTTGAAATGTTGTTCAGTTAAGGTCTGAGAGGTAGTTATACCCCAACTTGATTGACTGCGTTTTTAATTTAGAAATGGTTAAGGTTCGAGAGTGAAAGTGGTTAAGTGAATTTAGTAAATAAGTATAGTGGTTCGAGTTGTCGTCCCGATGTTGATTTAAACATCTGTTTAAATCCAAGTAAAGAAGATTTGGAAATGTTTTCCAAATAGAATCAGAAACGTAATCAAATATTGAAATAGGAAATATGAGTGTGTGTATACATATATATATATATGATTGATGATTGATTGATAGAATTTCCATCTGGAAATGATATCGTTGTTTGCACACGTGTTTTTCTTTGATAGTTAACTCACCGACTATTGAAGTTTTTGACCATTTTAACGATGTTAATATGGAGAGATCGGTTGGATTATTATTCAAAGAACCACTCTGTATTGGCATAAGCGTTGCGTATCATATATGCCAGAGATAATTGAAGACGGAGTAAAGTGCAAGGGCTGTTGTATAAATCTTAGATAACAGTGTCTAAGATGGATATACTGAATAGTGCCTTCGGTTCATCCTGTTCCTGGATGAATTGTATGGATGAACGTCTGACAGACTTTTTCCAGAAAGGTCACGTACATTGATTTCTTCAACCGTACCAAGAGTGGAAGCGGAAAAGGAAACTTTTTTAGCTAACACGTAATGTGCTGTTGTAGACGTCAATTAGTGATTTTCGATGGATTTGACAATGTAGCATTCGAAGTGAATCTGATGTGATGATGAAGCGTAACCTTAAGCCTCATCAACCGGTAAATGACAGAAATCAGGCAGGTAGCATGGCTAAGTCGGTCGCTCCGAAGTAGGGTGTATAATCACCTGATCTAGAGTTTCATTTATTTCTAAAAATCTATTGTTGATGTTGTCCCATTCGGGAAACGGTTGCTGATCCCAACCGTTGGTGATATACATTCGATACACTCAAGCGAAATGAGTGGTCGGTCATGTGTGGCCGGGTTGCAAGATGTTCTTGTTGAACCCAGTGTATTCCTTTCTAGAGATACACTAGCGAAAGGTGGTTCCATACCTTGTCATAGTTGGAAATCCATTACCCAATACGTGCTTGCGGTTTTGACTTGTATACTATATATGTAGAACGTGAGATGAAAGCGTTTCTGCTAGATGATTATTATATTGTGGTTGATAGACATTATTATAATATCAAAGGTTTTTGATATAAAGATAATTTGGATTCTCATAAGGAAAAAACCCGTTCCGTTATACGGCGTGGTCTTATGAGATACCATTTACCTGCTTAAACTGTTTTAAACTGTTTTACTCATACCAGTCCCATGACTGACCCGGAGTTTATTTTTTTTTGTTTTCCCTAAACTCTTGTGTGTCCAATTTTGTACGGACAGTCAAGTAGTCGGGATTTACAGATACTTGAAGAGCTGGAGCAGGAGGCTTCAGGATCATATAGCTATAGTTTAGTTCCACTGTGTTGTACTCTGATAATGATGTATATTCAAATACAAATGTATATTTCAAAGTTATGTTACATATATTATATGTTATTCGTTCCGCTGTGAGATTCGTGTTACTCTGATATTGTGTTCTTCTTCTATTCTAAGTTTCTATCTTATCTTTCTTCACCCTCTAATTTCTTTCATTAATCATCCGGTATTTTTCGATGTTCAGTTAGTCATCATTGAGTTTATGGCGATAACTAAGGTCGACAAAATCCCGGGTCATTACAAAAGGATTTTGAAATGTTTTCTAACTGGAATAAGAGATATTTTCTCGAATAAAGAAATAAGATATTAGAAATGTTTTTTAGAGAATCGAGAGGGGAAATTGAGTTTCAAAAGGATACAAAAGATAGGGAAGCAGGAAATGGAAATAATAATATAACCAGGAATTGATTTAAAGGGGCCCAGTGTTGTTTAATGATTGATTGATAGAATTTCCATTTGGAAATAGGACCGTTGATTACATGGATGTTTCTTTGATAGTTAAATCACCGACTATCAAAGTTTTGATATATTTTATACCTCCGTTGTCAATATGGAGAGACTGGGATCAGATCTAATATCTGAAAAGCACTCTGTATTAGCATAAGCGTTACGAATCAACTTATGTTGAAGATATTATGAAGATGGAGTAAAGTGCAAGGGTTGTTCTGTTAACCCTAGGTAGAAATTGCCCAAGATGGATTAATATAAGGTGCCTTCGGTTTGTCCAGACCCAGAACAACTTGTATGGACGAGTGTCTGACAAAGTATTTCCAAAGGGATTACGTACGTTGGTTCCTTCAAACGTACGAAGTTGGTGGAACAGAAGGGAAACTTCTTTAGCCTAACAATCTGAGTATTTTTGTGGGAATCAATTAGTAATTTCCGACGAATCTGACGATGTGGCATTCAAAGTGAATGGCTGCCAGATGTTCTGGAATATAATTCAAACCTCAAGCCTCACAACCGGGGATTGACAAAAATCGGGCAGGCAGCATGGCTATGTGGGTCACCCCCATTAGGATGTATAATCACCTAACTAGAGAAATTCCATTTGCTTCTTTAAATCTATCGATGATGTCACTTTTGGGAAACGGTTGCTGATCCCAACCGTTGGTGATATACATTCGATACACTCAAGCGAAATGAGTGGTTGGTGATGTGTGGGTCGGGTTGCAAGACGTTCTTGTTGAACCCAATGTATTCGCCTCTAGAGATACACTATCGGCAGGTGGTCCCATACCTTGTCATGTTGGAAATCAAATCTCCAATAAGCACCCAGAGGTTTTTGATTTTATATTACATATGGAGCGTGAGATGCAAGCGTTCCATTAGATTCTATTTATTTGATTTAGACACTATTATAATATCACCAGATTTTGATATCAAAATATTTTGGTTATCGTAAGGTAAAAACCATCCATGTTTATGTGTGGATTGGTCTTACGATTATCATTTCTTTTGGAAGGTTTTGAAAGTTAAACAAATGATTGGAGTTTACTCACACCAGTCCCATGACTGACCCAGAGTTTATTTTGTTGTTTTCCCTAAACTCTTGGGTACCCAAATTTGTACGGGCAGTCAAGTAGTCGGGATTTTACAGATTCACTTGGAGAAGATCAAAGCAGGAGGCTTCATCTGTTAGCTACAAACTATCATATTTTCCGTTGTGTACTATGTTGTATCTAGAAACAGGAGTTTATAACTGTTCCAAGAATAACTGTTGTGCTCTGATAATGGTATGTATATACAGTTACTAATTTGTATTTCAAAAGTTATGTTATATAATATATTTTATTCGTTCCGCTGTGAGATTTGTGTTCTTCATTTTTCTTCTTTTCTAATTTCTCTTTCTTTCTATTTCTCATCCTCTAACTTCTTTCTATTAATGATTCGTATTTCTGTGCAATTTGGGTTGGACTTGTGGTGTTATTAGTCGACTCAAAGGGTATGGAAATTCGGGCCATTACAGCTGGTATCAAAGCATAAGGTTGAGTGATAACCTTGGCTCTGTGGCGTGACTCGATAGAGATGGGGTTAGTAATACCCTAGATTGAGTTTGAGTGTATATATGAGCGCGTATTTGCAGATTTGATATAAAATTGTTTTATATTGTGTTGACTGGTTTGTTGAGTGGTTTATGAATTCTGGTCGATACAGAATGTACAACTGTATCGATAGGTGTTTCTAAACTCTCGAACAAATCAATTCGATACAGTATTGTTTTAAAATGGGTAAATGAAATAATTTTGCCCAAAAATTATTTTGATATAAAAGGAATAATTTTTGGATTATTATAGTATATGTGTGTGTTGATTGTTATTACAATCAAATAAAATTGTAAATATTAAAATGATTATATATAACCAAATCGAATTTATATAAAAAAATGGAATACACAAATAAGATGAATAAAAAAAATGGTTCAGATCAAAATTTGGAATTTAAATCCCGGTTGTTTAGAAATATTTTCTAAATAATTTTTAAAATAATATGAAATTACTTTTAAGAATTTTTGTTAAAAATGGTTTTAAATGGATTTTGAAGTGTGATTAAGCACTGAACTCACTTCAGTCGCTGGAAAGTAATTCCGATGATGATCCGGACATCATCGGTGTTCATTTTCAAGTTTCTAGGTGACGGATTGCTACCATAAAGTTGGTTATGAATTGTTTTGAGGAAAGAAAACCATGTTTTGTTTTAAACTTCCAAATGAGATTTGATATTTTATAATTGATTTCAAACTGATTTTGAAATAAAACCCAGGAATTTAAATTCTGAATTTAGATCTAACTTATGAAGACAAATAGATTTAAAAGGTGGAAGTGAACCAAATAAATTAAAATTCACCTTGAGTTAAGTTAAAATAAACTCGATTCGATTTGATATAATCGTGGAGGAAATATAGAGAAAAGAAGGATATGAATTATTAAGATGAATTCGACTTATATGAGATAAGTTGAATTTATATATTGGATGCTGCTAATTGAGATTAAATTGTGTTGGATTTCAACCCAAATGGAATAAACGGATTGGTTTTGAAAAAGGAATCAAGTTTTAAGTATAAAATGAAGGTAAACTAATCAGAAAATGATTAGAGAGTAAAGAAAACTAGAAGTTGAATTTGTTTGAAATCAACTGGAAATGGTTATATGTATGCTAAGCAGATATTGAATGGAAGCAAATGCAAGAGATAGAATTTATGCCGACAAAAAGTTACATATTTATAAAATTACTTGGGTTTGATGATTTTATGAGCCTATGGGGCAAGCCGCTTGGCTTTTTGATTTTCTTTCGGATTGGAGAAGGCTTAGAAAGGCGAGTTGTGGTTGTACCAATTGAGCCGTGCAGAGGAGATGCTAGCGAAATTTTTCAAAATTAAAAAAAAATGATAATTGATGTTAGCCTACTTTGTGAACTAGGCTACACAAAGAGCAAATAGTGAGGAAGACACCAATCGGTTCGGATCGGAGGAAGCTCGCGCAGGAAGTGGGTAGAGATCAGAGATGCAGAGATCACATCAGACCGGATCGGAGAAATACGTCAGCAGTATCAAAGGATGGCCTGTGGCCTTATCGGTTTGGAACGGAAGGGCACGTCAGCGACATCAGATAATGAGTGGACTCATCGGATCGGATCAGAAGAATATGGCAGCGACATCATACAACAACTGGCCTCATCGGATTGGATCGGAGGAGTACGCAAGCAACATCAAGGGATAGCAAGCTGCCTCACCGGATCGGAGGCTCTGATCTGAACCCCTTTTCCCTTTGAATCTGTAGCCGTTGCTGCACATATCCCCTGAAGACTCGGACAAGGTCTGACCATTTCTCCCACGAACTCCTGCTAGATCAATGCGCTGTAGCCATCTTGGAGCCTCCGAACCCGACTATCAAGGGATGTATGCCACGCAAATCCGAACCGGAGCCACTTCGAAGAGATTTTTCACCTATAAATACACCATCTAAAGGCATTTGAAAGGATCTTTTGGCAAATTCTCAGTCCATACTTCCTCTATAGCCGAATTCTACAATCATATTCAAATCAAAATCATCTCTAAAAGTCCATTTTTGAGAGATTTGAGTGAGTTTATGCATTGTAATTGTGAAGTTGAGTGAGAAACATTGTTGTATTTGTACCCAAATCATCAATCAAAAGAAAACAAAGTGGACGTAGGCTCGTTAACGCCGAACCACTATAAATTGCGTGTTGTTTATTGCTTTTTGATTCCATTTTATTGAATTCATAACTAATTTGGGTGTTAGAGCCAATTTTTGGTCTAACATTTTGGTGCTTTCACTGAGAATCTTCAAATTCTAAGCCTTTTTGGGATTATCATTATGCTATTTGGACCTTCAAGTTCAAAGAAGTTAATCCCCTTTCTCTGACATCTTTCGTTACTTATTGACTAACCATTGAAGAATCAAGTATTATGGCTAAGACCAAGGGAAAAGATGTGCAAGGCGCTAGGGGAAATGATGCTAGAGAAAACCAGCAAGCTATCGTGTTAACAAGGTCACGCGCTCAAAGCTCTGGAGCAGATCACTCCAACCAGGAGGATCCGAACCGGATCGGAGGTGCCAATCCGAACCGAGAGGAAACGATCCAGATCGTGTTGACACCAATCCGAACTGATGATCCGATCCGAACTGATGGTGTCAGGGGCTCTCACTCTCTCTATCCGAACCGCCCCGACCAGGCTGCTGTGAACTGATCCGATCTGAATTAGAATGAAGCTGGAACTTCTACTCGAGCTCCCTCCAATGCTCCGATTCCAGCCACGATGACTAATGTCCAACCCGATCCATCTGCACCCATTACACAGGGAGACTTTTCACGTTTTCTTGATTTGCTTCAGAGCACTAAAGAAGCATTGGAAGCCCAAAGGTATGACAACCTTCGCATGCAGGAAAACATGATCACCATTGGTAGAGAACTACAAGAGCTCCGAAGGCAGAGGACTCCTTCCCCACCACGCCGCATTCCTACAGATGATTCGTCTTCTTCGGAGGAGAAACGTCCTCGCGAGAGAAGGCCGCTTGATCGACCTCAGAACCTAGATCAATTGAGTTTCGGATCTTTGGGATCCCGAGAAGATGCTGCTCGTGTATTGGGCCCTGATGACCCGAGTCTGCAACAGCCTATGTTACTACCTATGCGTGGATCCCACGTCTTACCCAGGGATACCAATATTACTAACCCCACGCAGCAACAACTTCTCCAACCTCTACCTCCAGAGGTCGACCGGGAGCGCAGAGAGCATCGTAGAGCGGCTGCCGCCAGAAACAGAAGGTTATCCCCTGATCAAAAACCCAGGGGTACTCCAAACATCAGATCTAGAGAGCCTGTGCAGACATTAACCAACACCGATGTATGGGCAATGGTGCGCCAGATTATGTCTGAAAGCCGGCGGTATACTAATGAAGACTGGGGCATTCAGCGAAGTCATACCCCTTTTACAAATGACATCCTGATTTTCCAGTTCCCCCGACTATTCAACCTGCCTCAGATGGATCGATATTCAGGATGAACAGACCCAGGGCAGCATCTGATGAGATATGCATGGTTCATGAACGCGGAAGCAGCTCCCGATGCCGTAAAATGCAAAGCTTTTCCCATTTATCTTGAAGATGTAGTGTTAATGTGGTTCACTCGACTTCCTCCTCGGCCGGTGTCAAATTTCACAGAATTAAGTGAGCGTTTCATGAATCAGTTCCGACTCCCTGCCCAAAAGTCTAAGACCATCATAGAATTGTCACGAATTAAACAGGGCCCAGGAGAATCTTTGAAGTCATAATTGGATCGCTTCAACCTGGCCGTCACCGAAGTCACTGATCCCCATGAGCCCACTTTCCTGATGGCCTTGATAGAAGGAGTAGATCCCGACACAGAGTTCGGGGATTACTTGGCTAGAAAACCACCTCCTACAAGAGAATTATTCTATGAAAAGGCTAATGTTCGCCTAAGGCGAGAAGAAGCAAAGGCAAATCGAAAGAGAAAGTCCGAAGGGGCCTCGAAGGAAGGTGTACAGAGTAACATTGCTGTGAAACAATCTGGTGACAGTTCAGGGAAGGTAGAAGTAAATGTTGGCAACCAGAGTGGTGGTAATAGCAACAGGAATGGAAACGGCAATAGAAGGAACAGAAACCGAGGGAATAGCACTAATAAAAGACCCAGATTCCAGACTATTGAAAATTATATGCAGTTAAATGACATGTTGGAGAACATTTATTTAGATACATACAGCATATTGCAGTACAAAAAACCACCACCCAGAGATTCTGCTGAGAAGGAGATTGAAACAGGAAAGTTTTGCTTGTTTCATGGTACACATGGTCATTCCACCAATGAATGTTGTCATTTGAGGGATATCGTTGAAAACTTGCTGCGAGAAGGGAAGTTGGATGAGTACAAAGCCGCCCCAATGGATAGGGGGATAAGCCCCGAACCAAGAACAGCCTGCTTCAAAACCTACAGCTTAGCAAAAAGGTAGGAGGATCGTCATTAACTCCATTATAGGCGGGCCTCACTTGGTTGGTCGTAGTTTTAAAGCAATGGACCAGTACATCAACGCCGCCAAGCATTATGAAGTGGGAGAATGCAGCAGCCTTGAAGACGTCACTCCAATAAAGCAGCAAAAAACGATGTCCGATGATGTCGTATTCCGCAATAGAGAAGAGTTTGGAGTTCAATCCCTAACCGACAATCCGCTAGTGATAACCACGACAATTGGCCCCGCTCTGGTCCATAAGGTGTTAGTGGACAAAGGAATCTCGGTCAATATCCTCTTCAAGGAAGCCTTCGAACAAATGAGGCTCGAAGCAAAAGACTTAAAGCCATGTCAAGGATGGATACATTGCTTTAACGGAGTATCTACAGCTCCGATGGGTTTTGTGGAATTACCATTCATACTAGGGCAGGGAGACCGCTAGAGAGTAAGGATCATGTCATTTGTAGTTCTGGATTTGGAGTCGCCTTATAATGCCTTCCTAGGCCAACCAGCCCTTGCCGAATTTAGGGCATGTATTGCGCCTTGGTCTTTGCTGCTAAAATTCCCGACTGACTCGGGAGTTGGGACAATGTGAGGCAACAAGCTACGGAACGAGCTTGTTACGTGGCAGAGTTAAAGATGCTAATGAAGGGGCTGAATATAGATGCTAAAGACGATTCCGCCTCTCCAAAGGGGGCCTCAGCATAGCAACTAAGGGGCCCCAAGAGAGTCACCCTTAGACATGCTCAAGGATATAGATCCCAGAGAGGACAGAGAACCTGGGGACATGAAGGCAACTCCCAACGAAATAACAATCGACGTACCTATTGATGAAACTGATCCAACAAAAGTACTAAAGATCGGCTCACAACTAGATCCAGTTAGAGCAAGGGAATTGGTTGATTTCTTGAAGGCAAATCTGGATGTGTTTGCCTGGACTCACGCTGACATGAGTGGGATTTCGCCTACCATCATGAGTCACTCCTTGTGTATCAATCCAAAGCACCCACCAGTCAAGTAGAAGAGATGGATGTAAGGTCCAGAGTGGTCAGCAGCTTTGAAAGAAGAAGTAGAAAAATTAAAAGGTAATGGATTCATTAAGGATTCAAAATACCCCGACTGGATATCGAATCCTGTCCTGGTTAAAAAGTCCAATGGGAAGTGGAGAACGTGCATCAACTTTTCTGATTTGAACAAGGCTTGCCCGAAGGATAGCTTTCCTCTCCCCAAAATTGATCAACTAGTAGATTCAACTGCCGGGCATGAACTCTTATCCTTTATGGACGCCTATTCCGGGTACAATCAAATTCCCATGAACATACAAGATCAAGAGCATACAAGCTTTATCATAGACTTGGGATTGTATTGTTACATGGTAATGCCATTCGGGTTAAAAAATGCGGGAGCCACATATCAGCGCCTGGTCAACCGCATGTTTTACAATCAAATTAGGAAGACCATGGAAGTTTACGTAGATGATATGCTAGTGAAATCCAAGCAATCTCCCGATCATACGAAGGTCTTAGCAGAAATGTTCGGCATACTACGAAGGTATGGGATGAAGTTGAACCCTTTGAAGTGTTCTTTTGGCGTGGCATCAGGCAAGTTCCTTGGCTTTATCATGAGTTCCAAAGGAATTGAAATCAATTCGGACCAAATAGCAGCAATCCGGAACATAGAGGAGCCGCGAAAGATTAGGGATGTTCAAAGCTTAGCTGGGAAGGTTGCAGCACTGGGCAAGTTCATCTCCAAAGCGATAGACAGGTGTGTACCTTTCTTCGATCTCATAAAGCGTGGAAAGCAAAATTTTGGATGGACTACCGACTGTGTGGAGGCATTCCAAAATCTATTAGACTTATTAGAAAAGCCTCCAATATTATCAAAGCCTGTGCAACATGAGGATTTGTTTATCTACTTGGCGGTATCATCTCATGCCGTCAGTGCAGCACTAGTACGTGAAGAGGATAAAGTCCAGAAACCTGTGTAGTACGTAAGAAAAAAACTGGCTGCTGCAGAACATAACTACCCAAAGATAGAGAAGCTTGCTTATAGCCTCTTGATTGCTTCCTGCCAACTCCACAATTATTTTCAGGCACACCCAATAGTTGTGTATACCGACCAACATTTGAGACAAGCGTTGCAGAAACCTGAAGCATCAGGGTGGCTGCTTAAATGGAATATCGAGATGAGCCAGTTTGATTTGAACTTTCAGCCACGAAGATCAATAAGGGGGCAGGCCTTGGCTGACTTCATAGCTAAATTTACAATTCCTGAGGAAGAAACGGTGGGTGACAAAATAGTTATTTTGGATCAAGAGTTGGAGCTTTGTCCGTGGAGACTATATACGGATGGAGCCAAGAACGATAGAAAGTCTGGCGCCGAAGTTGTTTTAATAACTCCTGAAGGACGATCTATCTACTATGCATTGCGGTTAGAGTTTGCTGCTACTAATAACGACTCCGAGTATGAAGCCCTGATTGCCGGGCTGAAACTCGCCAAAGATTTGGGAGTGAAGACACTAGATATATATATTGCGATTCCAAGATAGTTGTATGTCAAGTTCGGGAAGAATTTGCTGCTAAAGGACCTCGACTCATCATTTATCTCAAGAAGGTAAAGGAATTGTTGGAAGATTTGGAACATTATAGCATAACACACATTCCAAGAGCAGAAAATCAGAAAGTAGATCGATTGGCGAAGCTAGCAAGCTCAGATAGTGTTAAAGAATTCGAAATGGTTCACCAAGTTTCGATCTAATGGAAACAGAGCTAGCCTTGGAAGTTGAACCAAAAAGAGAATCCTAGATGACATCAATTAAGAATTTTCTCAAAAATGGAACCCTCTCGGTAAAAAAGAGCGAAAGACGAGCTGTAGGACGTAAGGCCACAAGGTACATTTTACAGGACGACATCCTGGATCGTCAAGGGTTTTCAATGCCCCTGCTACGGTGTATCGCACACGACGACGTCAAACGTGTACTGTAAGAGGTGCATGAAGGTGAGTGTGGAGATCACACTGGGGGCCAAACCCTAGAAAAGAAAGTGTTTCGGTACGGATATTTCTGGCCTACCGTGAACAAAGATGTGGCTGCTTATTCACGACGATGCGATAGATGTCAAAGATATGCCAAAGTTCCCAGAGCGCCTCCGACTCAGCTCAAGTCAATGGTAAGTTTGTGGCCGTTTGCCATGTAGGGAATTGACATTATTGGAGTGCTACCTATTGCCATAGGAGGAGCTAAGTACGCGATCATTGCCGTGGACTATTTCACAAAATGGGTGGAAGTTGAACCCCTAACAACCATCACGGCAAGGAAAGTGATCAGTTTTGTGGTGAGAAACATTATTTGTCGATTTGGGATTCCGAAGACCATCATAACCGAAAATGGGACACAATTTGACAGCATTGAATTCAAAAACTTCTGCCAGAAATATAAGATTGATAAACGATACACTGCAGTAGCTCATCTGCAGTCAAATGGAAAGGTTGAAGCCGTAAATAAAGTCATTAAATCAACTCTAAAAAAGCGTCTGAAGCAAGCCAAAGTCAGATGGGTAGATGAGTTACCGTTGGCTTTATGGGCTTACAGGACGACCTTTAAGACGGCTACCGGCCATACTCCCTATTCACTTTCCTTTGGGTCTGAAGCGGGTGATCCCGATAGAATTGGAAGTCCCTTCTCATCGAGTTGCGTACTATGACCCGATGATGAATATAGCGTGCCTCCTAGAATCTCTTGATATGATTGAAGAAAAAAGAGATGAAGCCGACTTGCATTCCTCAAGACATCGACATCAAGTAGCACGTTATTATGACCGGAAGGTTCGCCTCAAAACCTTTGAACCAGGAGACCTAGTACTGAAGCGAGTCTTCCAGCTTTCAACCCAGTTGGGTCCAAAATGGGAAGGGCCATACACCATCCAACGGAAGCTTGATACAGGAGCATTCAAGCTAACGACCGTGGAAGGTGAGGAGATTCCCAGAGCATGGAACGCTCAGCACCTACGACGATATCTGAGCTAAATATGAAATGTCATTTATTTTGTTTTCATAAGCTATGTAAAAGGGCACGACTTGCCTTAAAAAGTCTGTTTATGTGAACAAAAGATTATAAAGTGGATGTAGGCTACGACTTAGCCGAACCACTATAAAAATATCGTGTGTCATTTACTTTCCTGCATTATTTATATCTTCAACAATTATTCTGTTATGACTGTGGAATACGAAATGTTAAATTAGAATTTGGAAATTTGGAGATGATTTATATGCAGGAACAAACAAAACGACTATTTGTACGATAAGACATAGAAGAATGGGAAGACGACATTCTTAACTCTAACTCTCAAGAATCGAGAGAGAGTATAAAGGATGGGAAGACGATGTCCTCTGAGGCGTGAAGGTGCACCCAGATGAGAGACCGCCTCAGCGAAAACTCTAACCTGGATATGAGACAGTAGAGTATAAAGATGCCAGAAAGAACAGGCATCAATGACGAAAGGAATATGGCCCCGTCAGAGAATCGGGGACATTTGGACTTTTTAATTTAATTTAATCTTGAATAGTTCTTGCTCAGTTATTCAAGATTGACTGGGGGCATACATGTGCACACACATCCCCCTCCACCATGACTTCATTACATACCTTTAGTATGACATATTTTTGTATTTTTACTTAAGTGCTAAACTAACAACTATCAGGCATTGCAGGAAATAAACTATTTTTATTTACAAACGTGTGAGTTTGTACAAGGAAAACAAGCAAAAAATAAAACGCGAGCGTCGCACTCGCTATAATAATTGCGAACCAATTAAATGTCAAAATAAAACGAAGCACTTCATCATTTGGGCTTCGGATCAGACTTGGATTTTTTGGCATCTTTCTGAATAGCCTTAGCTTCCTTTTCAGCTTCAGTCATAACGCGTTTCAACTTTTTCTTCCCTGTAGCCGAAGTGCTAGAATCAGTTGGTTTTTTCCCAGGAGATAACGCTGGAATCAAGAGAAGACTTTTTTAGCAAGCTCTTCTGTAATAGATCTAGTTGAAAGCTTAACGACTAACCTTGATCCAGGGTCCACCACCGAAAGAGGCTTAAGGCTTTCGGGGTCCAGGTCTTCAACCTTTAGGTTCATACGTTTATCTTGCCCGGCTTTCATTTCAGCCAAAGTGATGTCATCAGCGCTTTTTGGATCCCCGACTATAGCCACATCAGGGTCTTCCTCATGCCCCTCGCTACCGCCATCATCTTTCAAGGCGGCTATCATCTCGTTATCATGAGGAGCATCAGCCTTGTCCTTTTCTCCTTCAGCCTTCTCCGCAGATTCTGTTCCGGCGGTGGTCCCTTGAGGCACGTCTGTATTCTCGGACGGTTCAACACCTACAGAATGAGAAGCAACAATTATCAACTCGGGAGAAAATAAAGGGTCCTTCATCGATTGCCCGATTATGTGATGAAAAGTGGAGACGGCTTTGACGAATTGGGGTGAAAAGGTAGGAATACCTTCCGGAGATTTCTCAGCTACATAACTGCCGTCTCTGACACCGTCTCGGGTATGGGGAATAAAAGAGATGCCTGAGGGATCTCCGAGTTTTCAGGGTCGTATCCCTCAACTTCAAAAGTTTCAGCGGCAGTAGAAGAAGAACCAGCCTCAGAGATATACTTTTGTTTGGCCATCCTTTTCTCCTCCTCCATAGCAGCAGGGATGAGGCGACGCCCCTCAGCCAGACGTGCCGGCTCATCATCTCTTAGATATTTTTCCATGAGCTTATCTTCGTCGACGGAATCTAACTTGAGTTCCTCTTTCTCCCATTCAATAATTTGGCTCCACACATGAACCAAGGTAGTCGGATAATCTTCAATCCAAGAGATATTCCGACGATAAATTATATG
Organism: Allium sativum; assembly: GCA_030737875.1. Taxonomy (NCBI): domain Eukaryota; kingdom Viridiplantae; phylum Streptophyta; class Magnoliopsida; order Asparagales; family Amaryllidaceae; genus Allium; species Allium sativum. The sequence continues at coordinate 569,663,107 of CM060922.1, forward strand.
CGCAAAAATTTCGATCATTAATTCGCCGAAACCATGCACATCCTCCTGGGCATCTGACAGCTGCTTGCGGGTCTCTTCGGCCAACTTAATGACACTTTCAACGTTACCCTCCGCTAGGGCAGCCCTGTTTTCAGCCTCCATCAACTTGGAAGCCAAGTCAGCGTTTTTCTTCTCCAATTCAGCGTTCTTCCTCGCTAACCCGGCCTTTTCTCGCTCAAGAGCAGCGTAAGCAAGTTGCATTTTGGCGTTATCCGACTTAGCATCTTCTTCTTGCTTCTTCAGCTCCTAGCGCTCTTGACTATGAGACTCGATCAAGTCATGATAATGTTTTTGTAGCTCTTCAAATTGCTGCTTGAAGTTGGCAGCATCCCGTTGAGCGATGGCAAGTTGGGCCTGTATATCCTCGAGGTCTTTCCCCAAGTTTTTCAAGGCTTTTGCGTTGGCTTCTACAGTCTTTTTCATCGAGTTAGTATCCGTAATTAGAGTTCGGATGATTCTGGAGAGGTTATGAGAATACTTGAACATCTCCGAATATTGTTTTTCGACTGCGTCAATCTTCGCTTTGGCATCGTCTTCCCACCTCGAGGAAATAGGCTCGAGAGAAGGTAAGAAAGTCAGGTTTTCAAAATAGTGTTTGGGGAACTACTCCTCCAGGTGTGCCCGCTTAACTTTAGTTACAGCATCCAAAGGTGGAGGTGCGGGGAATGTTAGCTCGGTATCCTTGTGTGTAGCGGGAACAATGGCCTCCTCACCCTTCCTAGGCCGCTTACCAGAAACCTTATACTTGCCTCGTGAGTCAGTATCTTTCGGCGGGCTCCTTTCCCTACTGCGTTTTTATTGAGGAGAAGTTTGATCTTTTGACTGCGATATGTCCCCTCCTCGACGACCTTGGTAGCTTTTGTATTGTTCTGGATCCGACCGAACGGGGGAGCGAGAGAGCAAGGTCCGCGACTGATAAGAGTCATGAGGCCTTCTATCCTCTCTACCCCGGCTTTCGCGGCGATCATGCTCAACATCAGAAGGGGGTCTAGTCATTCTACGACGAATTTTCCTGATGTCATAATGAGGGCGAGACATTGTACCTGCACAACAATGCAAGAGGAATACAGAATTAGTATTCTCATGAGAAGTAAGTGCTGTGAAGTGTGGTGCTGTTGTGTTAAGTGCATCCTAAGTGATGTGCCCCTCGACAAACCCTAGTCTGAAGCCAAGCTAGTGTGAGTGGGCTCTTTGTCCTTAACAGGAGTAGTCTCCTCTAAAGAAGTAAAAACTAAAGGATTTGTGCCAAAATCCTCGGAGGTATAGATAGTTTCAGGTAAAGGGAGATCTCCTAAGCCCTGAAATGTAGGATCATCGGTAGTAAGGGCATCTCCTTGGGAAGCGTCTATTGGCAGCTCTCTAGGAGATAAAGATTTCTCAGGAGAAATAGCGTCCCTAGGGACGACGTACCCTTCTCGGTGTTTTTCGGCTATGTTGGCCAGCTCATCGTCTTGAGTCGAAGATGGTGAAGGTGAAGCTCGAAGTGGCATTGTAGGGCTTTTCGAGCTCTCGCCCGTTCCCGGAATTACGTCCACTGGGGGGATATATACATATGGACCCGACCCGTGACCTATGCTACGGGTAATGGACAATAGCACGTGATGATGGAGGTATTCATCCTTAAGGACTTCATCGATGGTTAGAAATTTTTGGTCGCCATTAAGAAGCTGATGCATCCGATCAAAGTACGCTTGACCCGATATTTGTTTTGGATTATCAACTGCAAACAAAAAGAAGACGGATTAATGTGTTGGCATGAACATTCATAGTGAGATTTAGAAAACCAATGCTTTACTTGATTTCGTCCATCTCCTGGCACATCCCGGCTGTTGCCTGATAAAAAACCATTTTAATTTGGAATCGTCGGCCTTGCTGCTAAACGGCACGGAAATTATTTTCCTTTTTGGGACAGATTCGAAGTAAGAGAAAGAAGGAGTTTCTCAAGTCCGATGCTTGAAGTTATAAAAGAAATGAACGTCGTCGAAAGTGAGCTCTGTACCTAAAATCTCGCGGAATGCTACATATAAGGTATATAGGTAAGCATAGGCGTTGGGATGCAGTTGCATGGGGGCAATCCACATCTATCTTAAAAAGTCGACAACAAAAGGAGAAAAAGGCAGAATAGCCCCGACCATGCACATCAGTCGCGTAATTGCCATAAATCCTTCTGGGGGATTGTGAGGACGGTCAGTTTTCGACGGCACCAGGGGATCCGTTTTTAGTATCCAGTGCTTTAGACATATGCGGACAAGTCCATCATCATCGATCGTTGATTCAACAAGGTCTGTGGGTGATTCCAAGATAATGGCAGACTCAAATTCGTTAGGAGCTCGGTAATCTCCAATCCCTCCTTCCTCCTCATAGCCTAGAGAAACTTCGTTGTCCGAAGGTGTTTCATTGTTATGCGTTCCTATTTCATAATCTGGGCCCTCATCGTCCCATTCAGGGTCTGAAGATGAAGATATATCATCAATGGTAACTTTCTCAAAAGTCTCAGCAACTTCCATCTTCTTTGCCAATCCAGAAGAACGTCTTTCGGCCATGATCACTAGACTATCAAAGAAACAATAGCAAGAATTAGAGTAAAGTTGCCTGTGTCCCCCGTGTGTGTGTACGTGAACTAAAGTATGTGCTACTTGTAACAAAAATGAAGAGCAAATACATGAAAGCATAATGTAAAGGTCCAAGGAAGCAATAATGTTCAGAACAATTCTTGATATTTGTCATGTTCGAAAGGCGCTATCCTAACTGTTCGTCAAGTTGAAGGCTATGTCAAGCGTTTACTAAGATAGTTGAAAAAATTCTTGCACATTAAATTAGGCTACTTCGGTTCAGTTTGGATATCTGCATTGGGATCGGATCGGAGGGTAAGGTCATGTTTCGATCGGAAGTGGACGTCCTACCTAGTGAGTTAAACCGGATCGGCTCGGATGTAGGCTTTCGGAGTGGATCAGATCAGTTTGAGTAATCTTTCTTCTATTTGTCTCTTATTACCATCCGATCCGAACAGGTGAGTTTTGCTTTCCCCCTTTTTTTTTACCTTTCTCTGCTCCGACCCGATCTGGTCTTGTAACCACCATCCGATCCAGTTAAATGGGTTTTGTTTCCCCTTTTTTGCTTTTTCTTTTGCCCCAATCCGATCCGGTTATGTGAACACCTCTCCTTTTCTTTCACTCCAACGTTTCTTCATCCGAACCGATCCAAGCTCCTCTCCTTCATCTCCTTCATCCTCCATCTCGTTGAACCAACACTGAACTCGATTCAATTTCGCAAAAACCAGTCGAAACCAAGCACTTACATGCTCAAGCATACCATAGAACCCTAATTCTCTCTCTCCACGCTTCGAAGTAGTGACAGAGCCACCAACGACGACGGCGTGAAGAGAGAAGGCCAAGGCGTTCAAATCAAGCAAATGCCATGATCGAATTATCCAGTTTTTCCATAAAACTAAATCGAAATTGATTACAGTAAAGTAATTCGATCTTTTAACCTATCAATTTGTTTGATTTAAGGAAGAATGAGAAAAGTTTTAGAGCCTTTGAAATTCTAGGGTTTTGATGTGAATTCTGTTGGACGAAAATAATAAAAGAAGAAGATAGGGGAAAGATTTATACAAAGCTGCGGTGACTGCTCGTATTCCCGATTTCCTCAATTTCCCCTGACCCGATCGGACCGGAAGTCAAGCCCAAAAAGGAACTATGGCATGTTAGCCCATTGATAAGCAGCATAGAAGGGAAACCCGTTCGAATCGGGATCCAGACCGAAGAAGGTTATGCTCATGGACTTATCATGAAGGCTGATCTCGAGGAGAAATAAATAAAAGCTTACCTGGAGGAATCATCCGACATTAAAAAGAAGCTTTTAAAAGTTGTTCAAAGATGAAGAAAGTGATTCATATGGTTTGTGAGTATGTATAAGCAGCGAAAGCCACGACTTTATGAAGCGACACTACAAGTAGATGGAGGCGATCATTCAATGATTCTAGTTCAAAGGATGTTTTGTAAATCGCTTCGAAGCACACTTTATCTTAAATAAGAGTGTACTTCGAGGGGGCAAAATGTTAGCCTACTTTGTGAACTAGGCCACACAAAGAGCAAATAGTGAGGAAGACACCAATCGGTTCAGATCGGAGGAAGCTTGCGCAGGAAATGGGTAGAGATCAGAGACGTAGAGATCACATCGGACCGGATCGGAGAAATACGTATGCAGTATCAACGGATGACAAGTGGCCTTATCAGTTCGAAACGGAAGAGCATGTCAACGACATCAGATAACGAGTGGACTCATCGGATCGGATCGGAAGAATATGGCAACAACATCATACAACAACTGGCCTCATCGGATCGGATCGGAGGAGTACGCAAGCAACATCAAGGGATAGCAAGCTGCCTCACCGGATCGGATCGGAGGCCCCGATCCGAACCCCTTTTTCCCTTTGAATCTGTAGTCGTTGCTGCGCATATCCCCTGAAGACTCGGACAAGGTCTGACCATTTCTCCCACGAAATCCAACTAAATCAATGCGTTGTAGCTATCTTGGAGCCTCCGAACCGGACTATCAAGGGATGGATGCCACGCAAATCCGAACTATTGCCACTTCGAAGAGATTTTTCACCTATAAATACACCATCTAGAGGCATTTGAAAGGATCTTTTGCCAAATTCTCAGTCCATACTTCCTCCATAGCCGAATTCTACTATAATATTTAGATCAAAATCATCTCTTAAAGTCCATTTTTGAGAGATTTGAGTGAGTTTATGCATTGTAATTGTGAAGTTGAGTGAGAAACATTGCTGTATTTGTACACAAATCATCAATTAAAAGAAAACAAAGTGGATGTAGGCTCGTTAACGCCGAACCACTATAAATTGTGTGTTCTTTATTGCTTTTTTATTCTATTTTATTGAATTCATAGCTAATTTGGGTGTTAGAGCCAATTTTTGGTCTAACAATTGAAATCGACTTATCGATTGTATAAGGGATTATAAAACTCGAATGGTTAAGCGAAATGATAAACAAATTAAAAATCAAATTGTGTATGTGTGGATATTTGGGAAAGCATATGGATTGAAGATAAGAATGTGATGATGGATTGACCAAAAATGGTGGACATATCACTTAGAAGGAATTATGAATGGTCGAGTATTGGTATGAGAATCCGAAGGTCGGGTAAGAACTTGGTTACGAGGATATGGTATATAAGATTTTAGCTAAGCAGATTAAGAGGAGTTAGAGTTATAGCATTTTACTGCTTAGCAATTTCGAGGACGAAATTATTTTAAGGGGGAAGGAATGTTATGGCCGGGATTTTTAGCCATTGAATTCTGAATATTTAAATTGTTTAAATATTTTATTTGAATTAGATATAGAAATTTATAAGGAATTTATTTAATAAAACGATATTTAAACGTATAATTTATAGTATAATTTAAAACAAGTTTAAAATGGTGCGGTAGTTTTAATATTCGATTTCAAATTTCAAATGAATGTACAGGATTCAAAATAAATCGGATTTTAGCGAAACAAGAAATATTTGAATCTGTTTGAAAATATCTTTCCAAAGAATGTGAAAAATCCAGATTTCATAGCAGGGATAAAAAGTTATGTCCAAACCAAATTTTCAGAAATTCGCTATGGAATCGCATATAGACCATAACGGTTTATTTAATATATTTAAATATCGGTCTTGAATTTGGACAAGCCCTTTGAGACGTAGTGAAGATTTAATTTTTATAATTTTACTATAATTTTTAATTAATTAAATATGCAACTTTTTATTTGGAGTGTTTTGCATCCTATATCAATATTTTGGGGTTTCATAATATAAGCTAAACTACCGATATTATTATACTTTTGGGATCGTGGCGTATTGCTTGTCATGATCATATATTCATTTTTGTCCATAACGGCTTGTAGCGAATGGAGTTTTACATAATGTCGAACCATTGAACTTCAGATTATAAAACTTAATTAAAACTTACAATTCACCACAATTTTCATGCAGAAAAGGATATAGACTCCTAATACATTTAATACTGATAATAATTCTCATTACTTACAGTTAAATCATTTTGTTCTTATCTTTTTGGACTTATATCCTACCCTATGATTAACGTTGCATACATTAGGATCAATGTTAACTTTGCATGAGAACAACAGTACGTGTCTACTGGTAAAAAAAGAAATAGAAAAATAAAAGAGATTTTATCCTTTTCGGTACGTTTCAGCAACAAACATGATCTTCACGGTTGTGACGACCCCAAACCCCGTACTGACGGTGGCAAGGGTAATCTTTGGAATATACCACATAAACAGATAACAGCAGAACAGAATTAAATAAATATACCAGATAATGCACAATAGAATATACTGGATAAACGTAATCATCAGAGTTACACAGTATACAGGATCATACTTAGTACAAATACAGTTCAGCTATACATAAATGTCTACAGCGGAAAACAAAACATAATGTACAATAGGATCTGAACAGCATAAAAAGAGATAAATGATAGAATCCATCTTCAGCTCCAGCTATCCAGAAAAAGCCAGCTAAAACATGAATACAAGTCTGCCCGTGTAGAAAAAGGGGCACCCAAGTTTGAAAGTGAAACAAACTACGAGTCAGTCATGGGACTGGTATGAGAAATCTACTCAACACATTTACAATATGGCTAATCAAAGGACCACGCCACTTTTGTTTAATGGGTTTACTCCATCGGATTGCCAGTGCTTTAAAACAAACAATTCTTTTAAACAGCGCAATGCTTTTTATAAAAATGAAGTCATTATAAGACTCAGTTCCCATCCCACAATGCAACGCAAACCGGAGGATAGAGTTTTTACCTTATAATGGCCAAAATATGCTTGATACGAATAAAACAAAAGCATTTTGTATTATTTCTAGTGTTTATAGGTTTCGAAAACAATTTCGAATCATAACTATCAATCATAGACGGCATTAATGCCCCATACCACTATGTCGCCATATATAGGTATACAATCAAAGCCGCACAGTCACGAATTTGGAAATTGGATTTCCGTCATGAACCAAGGCAAAAGATAGTCCTTACCGAATTTTAGATGCTCTAGCCCGTGTCACAGGATCAGAACGCATCGACCCTTAGATCGTCAGGGTCGGTCCACCGATGTGGATTAAAATGCCTGAACATAGCGTTTCCCCGCCCTATGGGGCGTAAGTGAGCCAACGAATGACTCCATCGGTCCCGGATCGACTGATATAACCGAGGCAACTCGCAACAGTAACAACCACATAAGTCAAACTCGTCAGGGCGTGTAAAACCACTGATGCCACTTCTACCTAGAAAGAAACGCATGCCCTCCCTGAGGTCCTTCTCCTGTTTCTGGTTCACACCGGGGTGTGAGGCCCGCGAATTCACGTTATACACAAAGCCACGCCACACAGGCGGTGCTTTGATCATCACCACAAGACTTTGCTTTTCAACAGAAGTTTTGCTCACAGCATCTTAGCATGCCATACAGGCAATTCACGCCATGTAACTGATGGCTATCAATCACACAGAATGAATTCCAATGTCAGACACACAGTCCATTTACAAGTCCGTTCTGGGTCTGAACGAAACCGGAGGCACTATATACCTCGCAAACCCATCGATCTCCACGTACGTCTGGACAATCACCACTCATTATCCATATTTTGGGATGCCTCCTAATCAGGACACCAGTTACCACCCAACCGAGGTGAAGATCTCCGGTCTTCGACCACTGTCTTCATCTTCGATTTCTTATCGTCGATTAAGTTATTCAGAATGGGACAAGCATGGTCTTTCTGAGCAACTCGCGTATATAATGAACAAGTGCAACACAAACAAACATACACCATATTCCGATTCATTAGTCACCAACCGTAAATCAGTAAGAGAATGATTTCCCAAATATTAACCCCGAAGGCCGAAACCAACATCAGATCAAAACCCAGGAAACCATTCGACTTAGCCAACCTTCAGTTAGTTTCTAAATTTCACATTCCATGTCATTTATAATATTTTATAATGATTTATCGCTATTTTTATTTATTTTAAAATAGCCATTTATTCAAACGATGCTTCGGGCCATAACGTGGCCGTGGCGCTGTTTTTCTTCAGATTTGATTTACATATATCTGAAAATCTAACCGTTGGATCTTCACAAAATTTTCATCATTAGAAAGATCTTTTCAAAACGAGTCCAACGGTTCCAGTTTTGGGAAAATCCGACGGTCGGATCTCCCGGTACACTCGTTTGAAGTTTCGATTTCAAAATACGAACTGCAGCGTCATTATTCGATTTAATATAATTATACTTATATATATATAAATATAATCGATTCTGGCGCTGTTTTTCTTCAGATTTGAATTAAACATTCCAGACAATCCAACCGTTGGATTTTTTCAAAGTTGGTGTCGTTGGAAAGATATTTCCAAAGCGAACCCAACGGTTTCGGTTTCGGGAAAATCCGATGGTCGGATCTCCCACACTAATCTTTTGAAATCACGTTTTCAAAACACGAACTGCAGCTTCGTTATTCGATATATTTCAATTCTAATTATATATATATATCGATTCTTCGATTTCAAAACTATATTCTTTTAATACATTTGATAAAAATGATATTTTTATCGTACCGATAATTATTTCAACACTTTGCTATTTTTAACCATTCATGTATATAGTAAAAATGTGATTTTTATTGTAAAACAATTTATTTCGAAACACGATTATTTTATATAGTTCATATAGGTGATAAAAATATGATTTTTATTATAAAACAATTTATTTCTAAACACGACTATTTTATATAGTCTATATAGGTGATAAAAATATGATTTTTATTATAAAACAATTTCTTTCGAACCCGAATACCATTCAGCACATGAATTTCTATTGTTGTATATATATAGTAAAAATGTGATTTTTATTGTTAAAACAATTTATTTAAAACACTAATACCATTCAACACATGAATTTCTATTCAACGAATGAATTTTGATTCAACACATGAATGTTTTCTATAGTTTGTATATATAGAGTAAAAATGTGATTTTTATTGTTAAAGAAATTTATTTAAAACACGAATATCATTCAACACATGAATTTCTATTCAACGAATGAATTTCTATTCAACACATGAAGGTTATTCAATATATGAAAATAATTCTAACACATGAATATTATTCAAAATTTCGGCAGCATAACGGCAGGGTAGTTAAAACCGGGACCGTCCCTAGTACGGGTCCTTGCTCTACCTTAAAGCCTCGCAGCTTTTGACAATGGGGAATCATGCATCTAGTTCGCACGCAGGCGGCATGTATATTTTTTTTCATCTCTACAAACTAATCCTATGTAGTTTCAACCAAATATTTCTCAACCACAAACTGATATTTTTCAACCACAATCAATCAATTTCAACCACAAACAATTCTAATCAACCATTCGTAATCAACCAATTTTCACACCAATCACAACCAATAAATATCGTCCATGGTTTGCGGACGAGGGGCGTATATCTATATAGATATATTTATATATAAGCATTTCACTTCTATTTCAACACATATGTAATTTTTTTTACAACTCATATATAACTTATATATCGAACGTACAACTTATACAACGCTTATACAAGAGGTGTACAATGCTTATATAACCCATACATCGATTATATAATTTATACATCATCGTTTTCCATATCGTTTATTAATCAGAAATCTCACATTGGGTTCCACTCCACCAAAAATAGCAGAAGGCTCAGAAAAATATGCGGTCTCTTCTAGAATGTAGGAGATGTCCACACGAGTCCACTGTCTCTTGTTTCACTGAATTTCGTTAAGAAACGAAAAAGATATGATTTTTATAGTGAAATTAAAAACCGTAGCGCTTTAAACTGCTATTAAATAGTTTCAGCCGTTACCTCACACGTTCGTTCAAAACTAGGTTTGCACCTTTCTCGAAATCCGCGCAACTTCAGAATGATCGGCCAGCGCCACAACGTAGAGCTAGGAGAGGCGCACGTGCGCCAGGAGGTGGGGCCAGTTCGGTGGCTCCGGCTGACAGCGGCGGCGGTCCAAAGACCGGATGTTCTCGAGCTCGATTCGAGCTCCACAGGCCACGAAAAAATCCAAGGTTGGTATGGATTTGAAGATCGTGAGGAGCACTACAAAATTCTCCAAAGGGGCATTGGGTTTCGTGGAGTGTGGAAGGAGAAATCGAAGAGAGAAGGGGATGAAGGTCCTCCGTCGTCGCCTGGGCTTAATCGGGGAGAGAGAATTTGTTTTCTGACCAATGAATTTTTTTATTTATTTATAAATTTTAAAATCTCAAAAATACCCTCTTCCACACACGAACCCCAGTCCAGACCCAACGACTGTCATCCCTAGCGTTTTACCCGCTTTCCGAACACAATGCGATATGTTTCGTAGGCCCATTCGAATGTTTCAGTCAGTTTCCCTTCAATTTAAAATATATAACATTCAATATTCGATTTGAACGTACATTTCAATTTGTCAGGGCCACAAACTGATTCGAAAAATTCCAGAAAAACAAATCTGGCTATGTTTTGACGATACGGTCCCAACAAAACTAGTTTCGTCGAAATCTGAGACCGTTTGAAAAATGGCTCATTTCTGGTCCGTCCAATTTAACTATAATTGATCAAAACACATTTTCCTTTGCCACGCTCACATACTAGCTTCAAAATTTATGAAATTTGAAATCTAGCAATGGTTTGACATCCCGGATCCAACAAAAGTGGTTTCGTCAAATTCCGAGGTCGTTTGCAAAATGGCCATTTTCACGGGCTATATAAACTCCATAGCGACCTTTTCAGAAAATTCATTTGGCCATAACTTTTGCTTCCCGCTATGAAACTTCGATTTTTCAGATTCGTTAAAAAGGTATTCACTAACAGATTTAAATATTTTTGGTTTCACTCAAATCCATTTTGTTTTGCACCCGGTACTGTCAGTCAAAGTTTGAATTCAAATTTTGAAACTGTCACGCCATTTCAGGCCTTGTTTATAATTAGAATTAATTATATTTATTTTCAAACATTGATTCAAACTTACTTTTCATCATTATTCTTTAAAATATTTTTTTTAAATATTTAAAATCCACTAAAATAGCCAATTTAAAAATTATAATTTGGTTCAGATTTTCCGGGTCGTTACAATCTCCTCCACTTAAAACTTTTCGTCCCCGAAAAGGAAAAAGTCGAAAGTGGTTTGATTAATCAACTCTATGTTCAATCTGGCTTCCATTCTCCAACTTTTCAGTTTCTGAGAATTTTCAAATTCTTCAAAAATTTGGCTAACACCCGGAATTTTCGAAAAATTTCGCCATAACCTCCTTTATACGGGGAGGGGTTTGGAAATTTATTGGGGCGTATTAGGTACCCAATAAATCCTATAAAGCATGCACATATTTATAGTGATATATTCTGGTGTTTACAGGGGAGCGTGTATAGATAATAACTCCAGAGAATAAATTCTCGTCACCCTGTCAAAGCCTGAGGGAGTGTGTATTTTAATTGCTCCAGAGAATAAATTCTCGTCACCTCGTCCCGTATGGGAAAGAAATAATCCATGTACTGTATCTAATGACTAGAGAGACGTGATTATTGTCAACTCCAGACCCATGTGGGGTTTTTATTAATCTGGCAATTTATCGTTACATTTTTATATGGTCATATCAGTCATCAGTTCAACCTATAAAATATAGTCATCGCCATACAAGCCTCTCGCTCGTATGGTAAATCTTCCACCTCGTCACACAAGCTCCAAATGCTTATGTGGTATATGATAAAGTATGCCTATCTTCAAGGAGTATGCCATGTAGTGTAGTTCAAAATTAATTGTTACTATCCTATGGCGACGTTTATGATTACACACAGAACAACCAGCACTCCGCATCCAATGGCATTCACAGGAGTTGATATAATAATATTTCGCATCCAACTCATTAAGGTTTACCTATTTGTCGGGCACGAAAATAAAACTTTTACTCAACAGCTATTAATTTACCTGTTCAAACATATATAATGCACATGTATATATTTCTATCTATTTTTAAATCAGTTCAATGTGTGAGTCAATCGAATAAATCCTACCATTCATTCTCTTATTAATTAAATTAACTATTGTTTCAATAATTTAATTAATCCAATTTACTATCATACAATGCAAACAACAAGAAATTTGTTTTTAACTTTTCAAAAATATACTAATCAATTTCTATACTCTCTTAAAATCATTTAGACTATAGAATTAAAAGTGCACATCCATGGAAAGAAAATAACAACAGGGTAGAGAATTAATTGGTAATGCAAAGTATGGTAAATGTACCTTGCACCGGAGTCAATCAAAGATATCCACTCGGCACCTAGGATAGGATTTCTGAATGCTCTCCTCAGTTTCCCAAGTACAATCTCGCGGATCTCCACTCCATTGAACTTTGACTAAGTGAACCTTCTTGTTCCTCAGTTCCTTGGTTTCTTTGCCAATGATCTTTAGCGGCTCTCTTCTCACAGCTAATTCTGGAGTAATTTCAATATCATTTTGAGCTGCTTCTTCCACGATCAAGTCTGGATCATGAACATGCTTTCGAAGTTGAGATATATGAAATACATCATGCACTCCAGGCAACCAATCAGGCAATTTAACCCTATAAGCGAGGGTTCCAATCCGTTCAAGAATAGTGAATGGACCAATAAATCTAGGCGCCAACTTTCCAGTTTTGCCAAATCGAATCACTCCCCTCATCGGAGAAACCTTTATATACACATAATCACCAACAGAAAAAGCCAAATCCCTTCTTCTCGAATCTGCATAGCTTTTTTGTCGACTTTGAGCGACGAGTAATCGTTTCTTAATAAAATCGACTTTGTCGGCAGCTTCTCGGATCATATCTGGCCCCAACACAAGTCTATTACCAGGTTCGACCCAACAAGCAGGGGATCGGCACGGTCTACCATACAATGCTTTGAATGGCGACATTGTCAGGCTCGCTTGGTTGTTGTTGTTATATGAGAATTCAGCCAAATGCAGATGGTCTTCCCATGATCCACCGAAATCTAGAACACAAGCCCATAATATATCTTCTAAAATGCGATTCACCCTCTCAGTCTGACCATCTGTCTGAGGATGATAGGCGGTGCTCAAGTTCAGCTTTATTCCCAGCTCTACTTGAAATGCCTCCCAGAACTTGCTAGTGAATATTGGATCTCTATCACTAACTATATTGATTGGCACTCCGTGTAGTCTAACAATTTCCTTGAAGTAAATCTGCGCTAGACTCTGAGCAGTTCTGTTTGATCTGACAGGTATGAAATGGGCAGTCTTCGTGAAGCGATCTACGATCACCCAAATATTGTCATTTCCTTTTCTGGTTCTGGGCAAACCATCTATGAAGTCCATGGAAATTTGTTCCCACTTCCAACTTGGAACGTCCAGCGGTTGCAACAATCCAACTAGTTTATGTTGGTCGCTTTTGACTAGTTGGCAAGTAGGGCATCGGTTAACATATATTGAAACGTCTCTTTTCATAGCCTTCCACCAGAATGTTCGCTTGAGATCGTTATACATTTTGGCCACACCGGGATGGATACTCATCTTGGATTTGTGACACTCGTCTAACACTTCCCTTTTTAACTCTGGGATGTCGGGAACACAAATCCTTCCTTTCAATCTCAGGGTCCCGTCGTTATCTATTTGAAAACACGAGGGTTCGCCTTTCTGGATCCTTTTGACCATATCCTTAATAAAATTATCGTCCTTCTGAAGAATAGATATTTTGTCAATCAAGGAAGTCGTAATAATAAAGCTGGCGATCATTACATTCTTTCGGCTTAACGCATCGGCCACGACATTGGCTTTCCCTGGAGTGTATAGAATCTCAAAATCGTATGCTGCAAGGAATTCTAGCCAATGTTGCTGCCTCAGATTCAAGTCTTTCTGGGTGAACAGATACTTTAACGACTGATGATCTGTAAACAGTTCAAATTTCTCACCCAGAAGATAGTGTCTCCAGATTTTCAAAGAGAATACTATAGCCAATAACTCAAGATCATGAGTTACATAGTTTTTCTCGTGCGGCTTCAGCTGGCGGCTAGCATACGCAATCACTTGACCTTTTTGCATTAACACCGCTCCAAGGCCTTCTCTAGAGGCATCTGTCCAGACTTGTAAATCCTGATTGCCGTCGATAATGGTTAATACTGGAGCAGTCGTTAATCTTAACTTTAGCTCTTCAAAAGCCCCCTCACATTCTGGAGTCCATTTGAATTTAGAGTGCTTCTTTGTAAGCTTCATTAAGTGACTAGATATCTTCGAAAAGTTTTTAACGAACTTCCGGTAATAACTAGCCAATCCAAGAAAACTGTGAACCTCTGTAGAAGTACTAGGCTGTTTCCAATTTTGAATAGCCGTGATTTTACTTGGATCCACAGCAATTCCTTCTTTCGATACGACGTGGCCAAGAAACTTCACTTCATCTTGCTAGAATATACATTTGGATAGTTTAGCTTTCAATACATTCCTTCTCAGAATTTCTAGAACCTGTTCCAAATGCTTTTCATGTTCGGCTTTTGATTTAGAGAAGATTAAAATATCATCGATAAAAACCAAAACAAACTTATTCAGGACTCCTCTGAACACTCTATTCATCAAATCGACGAAGTATGCTGGAGCGTTACATAAGCCGAACGGCATTACTAACCACTCATAGAATAAGTCTGGACCTCTGAATGCTGTCATAGGAACACATCTTCGGCAATTCGAAGTTGATGGAAGCCTGTAGCTAGGTCCATCCTTGAAAATACTTGTTCTCCATTAAGGCGATCCAATAAATCATCGATTCGCGGCAATGGATATTTATTCTTTATTGTCTGCTTGTTCAAATCACGATAATCCACACATAGCCGTAGAGTACGGTCAGATTTTGGGACAAACACCACTACTGCACCCCAATCAGAGAAACTAGGCCTGATCAGACCCTTCCATACTAGTTGTCGAGTTTGGTTGTCTAATTCCTCTTTCTCTTTCAAGGACATTCTTCGAATAGAGTGAACTACCGGCCTTGCATTCGGAATCAAAGCGATCTTGAAATCAATTTCCCTCTGCGGAGGTAAGCGAACAACTTCTTCGAACACATCCGCATAACTCTTGACGACAGGAATATCTTTTACGAGGTCGGGAATATTCTCTATGACTACAGGGATATTTTCTATTTGGGCTGGAGAAACATCGAGAGCTACCCAGAAGTCTTTTCTATTAGAATTCTGACCTTCACAGGGAATAGTTATATAATCACCTGATTTAATCCTCGCCTTAACGACTCTGTCGGCGCATTTAACCTTAGCTTCATATTTAGTCAACCAGTCTAACCCCAAGATAAGATCAAACTCTGTAAAATTCATGACGACCGCGATAGTAGGGAACCGATAACGAGAAAAAGAAACCGGCATTCCACACACCCAACTGAGATCGAGGGAACCCCCAACTAGATTATGGACAGTCATTGGTTCTTTAAGCTTCTTCAAATTCATGTCTAGTTTCTTAACTGCATTCTTTGCAACAAAGCTTCGCGACGCGCCGGTGTCAAACAGTACTTTAATGGAAATATCTTTGACAGTAAGCGTGCCTTCTAAAACATCCGGCCTTTCTTGAATAGCTGAGGGCTCAGAAGTTTCTGCTACTTCATTTACTTGTACTGCCTTGGATCTCTTAAATAGCCGACAATCTTTTTCAAGATGACAAGTCCGATGGCATTGACTACATTTTCTATTCTCTAGAAACTTGTCCTTGGATTTAAATTTATCTTTCTTTTGTTTCTTCAAGGGTCCACAGTTTATCGACAAATGCCATTTCTGATGGCAGTTATTGCATACGATGGTCGTTACTGGTTCTTTCCCAGGTTTAGCCCTTTTTCTCTTGGCACTGGGCTTCTTACTGACCTCAGGACTATCAGTCACAGACTCCACCTTGTTACTCGAACTGACTTCCTCCTCGTCGCGCAACATACCTTTCTTATGGAGGTCTTCTTATTGATAAGCCATATAAATCATTTCTGAAAAAGGAAGCTTAACATTCTTCATCACACTATTCTGATATTTTCTTTGCAGGCCATGAATAAATCTCAGATTCTTCCTCTTTGGATCTTGAATAAGATGAGGAGCAAATTGAGAAAGTTCGTTGAATTTCTTATGATATTCTGGAATGGTCATATCTCCTTGTATCAGATAAGAGAATTCATCACATAATCGCTCAGTCACTTCAGGAGGAGTAAATCTTTCTAGGAAAATCTCCTTGAATCTATCCCAGGTGATATCACCTTCTGGATTATCTTTGATGATTGTTTCCCACCAGATTAAAGCTTCTTCTTTGAGCGCCCAAGATGCTACTAATCTTTTCTGATCATCTCTCAACTGGATATGTTCAAAAATTCTTTCGAAAGAACTCATCCAAGCTTAAGTCTGAATTATAGATTCCTTGCCCGAGAATTGTGCTCCGTCCAGATTTCGATATCTCTTTAATAGAGCCTCTAGATCGGGTTCTGCATTCCTCATGTTTCTGACACTCATTTTCTAGTACTTCAGCAAATAACAGGTCAAGTGTCAGGTCACAAAAAAGATATTTCAAAATATAGAGACATATACTTCAAATGCAAATGTGTCTATCTGGGTGTAATTTCATTCTGCTTTACTCATACCAGGATATTATTGATCCTATCTGTAATGAGTTACCCGTCCTAGAACACTACTGGTTCTATTTCTGACGAGTTCGTTAATATGTTATATTCCAGCACTAAGCTTAACCAAAGCTCTGATACGACGATGTGACGACCCCAAACCCTGTACTGACGGTGGCAAGGGTAATCTTTGGAATATACCACATAAACAGATAACAGCAGAACATAATTAAATAAATACACCAGATAATGCACAATAGAATATAATGGATAAACGTAATCATCAGAGTTACACAGTATACAGGATCATACTTAGTACAAATACAGTTCAGCTATACATAAATGTCTACAGCGGAAAACAAAACATAATGTACAATAGGAGCTGAACAGCATAAAAAGAGATAAATGATAGAATCCGTCTTCAGCTCCAGCTATCCAGAAAAAGCCAGCTAAAACCTGAATACAAGGCTTCCCGTGTAGAAAAAGGGGCACCCGAGTTTGAAAGTGAAACAAACTACGAGTCAGTCATGGGACTGGTATGAGAAATCTACTCAACACATTTAAAATATGGCTACTCACAGGACCATGCCACTTTCATGGAACGAGTTTACTCCATCGGATTGCCAGGGCTTTAAAACAAACAATTCTTTTAAACATCGCAATGATTTTTATAAAAATGAAGCCATTATAAGACTCAGTTCCCATCACACAATGCAACGCAAACCGGAGGATAGAGTTATTACCTTATAATGGCCAAAATATGCTTGATACGAATAAAACAAAAGCATTTGGTATTATTGCTAGTGTTTATAGGTTTCGAAAACAATTTCGAATCATAACTATCAATCATAGACGGCATTAATGCCTCATACCACTATGTCGCCATATATAGGTATACAATCAAAGCTGCACAGTCACGTAATTGGAAATTGGATTGCCGTCATGAACAAAGGCAAAAGATAGTCCTTACCGAATTCGAGACGCTCTAGCCCGTGTCTCAGGATCAGAATGCATCAACCCTTGGATCGTCAGGGCCGGTCCACCGATGTGGATTAAAATGCCTGAACACTGTGTTTCCCCGCCCTATGGGGCGTAAGTGAGCCAACGAATGACTCCATCGGTCCCGGATCGACCGATATAACCGAGGCGCCTCGCAACAGTAACAACCACATAAGTCAAACTCGTCAGGGCGTGTAAAACCACTGACGCCACTTCTAGTTAGAAAGAAACGCATGCCCTCCCTGAGGTCCTTCACCCGTTTCTGGTTCATACCGGGGTGTGAGGCCCGCGAATTCACGTTGTACACAAAACCACGCCACACAGGCGGTGCTTTGATCATCACAACAAGAATTTGCTTTTCAACAGAAGCCTTGCTCACAGCATCTTAGCATGCATGCCACACAGGCAATTCACGCCATGTAACTGATGGCTATCAATCACACAGAATGAATTCCAATGTCAGACACACAGTCCATTTACAAGTCCGTTCTGGGTCTGAACGAAATTGGAGGCACTATATACCTCGCAAACCCATCGATCTCCACGTACGTCTGGACGATCACCACTCATTATACATATTTCGGGATGCCTCCCAATTAGGACATCAGTTACCATCCAACCGAGGTGAAGATCTCCTGTCTTTGACCACTGTCTTCATCTTCGATTTCTTTTCGTCGATTCAGTTATTCAGAATAGGACAAGCCCGGTCTTTCTGAGAAACTCACGTATATAATGAACAAGTGCAACACAAACACACATACGCCATATTCCAATTCATTAGTCACCAACCGTAAATCCGTAAGAGAACGATTTCCCAAATATTAACCCCGAAGGCCGAAACCAACATCAGATCAAAACCCAGGAAACCATTCGACTTAGCCAACCTTCAGTTAGTTTCTAAATTTCACATTCCATGTCTTTTATAATATTTTATAATGATTTATCGTTATTTTTATTAATTTTAAAATAGCCATTTATTCAAACGATGCTTCAAGCCATAACGTGGTCGTGGCGCTGTTTTTCTTCAGAATTGATTTACATATATCTGAAAATCTAACTGTTGGATCTTCACAAAATTTACATCATTAGAAAGATCTTTTCAAAACGAATCCAACGGTTCCAGTTTTGGGAAAATCCGACGGTCGGATCTCCCGGTACACTCGTTTGAAGTTTCGATTTCAAAATACGAACTGCAGCGTCATTATTCGATTTAATATAATTATACTTATATATATAAATATAATTGATTCTGGCGCTATTTTTCTTCAGATTTGAATTAAACATTCCAGACAATCCAACCGTTGGATTTTTTCAAAGTTGGTGTCGTTGGAAAGATATTTCCAAAGCGAACCCAACGGTTTCGGTTTCGGGAAAATCTGATGGTCGGATCTCCCACACTAATCTTTTGAAATCACGTTTTCAAAACACGAACTACAGCTTCGTTATTCGATATATTTCAATTCTAATTATATATATATACCGATTCTTCGATTTCAAAACTATATTCTTTTCATACATTTGATAAAAATGATATTTTTATCCTACCGACAATTATTTCAACACTTTGCTATTTTTAACCATTCATGTATATAGTAAAAATGTGATTTTTATTGTAAAACAATTTATTTCGAAACACGATTATTTTATATAGTTCATATAGGTGATAAAAATATGATTTTTATTATAAAACAATTTATTTCTAAACACGACTATTTTATATAGTCTATATAGGTGATAAAAATATGATTTTTATTATATAACAATTTCTTTCGAACCCGAATACCATTCAACACATGAATTTCTATTGTTGTATATATATATAGTAAAAATGTGATTTTTATTGTTAAAACAATTTATTTAAAACACGAATACCATTCAACACATGAATTTCTATTCAACGAATGAATTTTGATTCAACACATGAATGTTTTCTATAGTTTGTATATATAGAGTAAAAATGTGATTTTTATTGTTAAAGCAATTTATTTAAAACACAAATACCATTCAACACATGAATTTCTATTCAACGAATGAATTTCTATTCAACACATGAAGGTTATTCAATATATGAAAATAATTCTAACACATGAATATTATTCAAAATTTCGGCAGCATAACGGCAGGGTAGTTAAAACCGGGACCGTCCCTAGTATGGGTCCTCGCTCTACCTTAAAGCCTCGCAGCTTTTGACAATGGGGAATCATGCATCTAGTTCGCACGCAGGCGGCATGTATATTTTTTTCATCTCCACAAACTAATCCTATGTGGTTTCAACCAAATATTTCTCAACCACAAACTGGTATTTTTCAACCACAAACAATTCTAATCAACCATTCGTAATCAACCAATTTTCACACCAATCACAACCAATAAATATCGTCCATGTTTGTGGACGAGGGGCGTATATATATATATATATATATATATATATATATATATATATATTTATATATAAGCATTTCACTTCTATTTCAACACATATATAAATTTTTTTACAACGCATATATAACTTATATATCGAACGTACAACTTATACAACGCTTATACAAGAGGTTTACAATGCTTATATAACCCATACGTCGACTATATAATTTATACATCATCGTTTTCCATATCGTTTATAAATTAGAAATCTCACATTAGGTTCCACTCCACCAAAAATAGCAGAAGGCTCAGAAAAATATGCAGTCTCTTCTAGAATGTAGAAGACGTCCACACGAGTCCACTATCTCTTGTTTCACTGAATTTCATCAAGAAACGAAAAAGATATGATTTTTATAGTGAAATCAAAAACCGTAGCGCTTTAAACTGCTATTAAATAGTTTCAGCCGTTACCTCACACGTTCGTTCAAAACTAGGTTTGCACCTTTCTCGAAATCCGCGCAACATCAGAACGATCGGCCAGCGCCACAGCGTAGAGCTAAGAGAGGCGCACGTGTGCCAGGAGGTGGGGCTAGTTCGGTGGCTCCGGCAGACAGCGGCGGCGGTCCAAAGACCGGATGTTCTCGAGCTCGATTCGAGCTCCACAGGCCACGAAAAAATCCAAGGTTGGTATGGATTTGAAGATCGTGAGGAGCACTACAAAATTCTCCAAAGGGGCATTGGGTTTCGTGGAGTGTGGAAGGAGAAATCAAAGAGAGAAGGGGATGAAGATCTTCCGTCATCGCCTAGGCTTAATCGGGAAGAGAGAATTTGTTTTCTGACCAATGAATTTTTTTATTTATTTATAAATTTTAAAATCTCAAGAATACCCTCTTCCACACATGAACCCCAATCCAGACCCAACGATTATCGTCCCTAGTGTTTTACCCCCTTTCCGAACACAATGGGATATGTTTCGTAGGCCCATTCGAATGTTTCAGTCAGTTTTCCTTCAATTTAAAATATATAACATTCAATATTCGATTTGAACGTACATTTCAATTTGCCAGGGCCACAAACTGATTCGAAAAACTCCAGAAAAATAAATCTGGCTATGTTTTGATGATACGGTCCCAACAAAACTAGTTTCATCGAATTCTAAGACCGTTTGAAAAATGGTCCATTTCTGGTCGATCCAATTTAACTGTAATTGACCAAAACACATTTTATTTTGCCACGCTCACATACTAGCTTCAAAAATTATGAAATTTGAAATCTAGCAATAGTTTGACATCCCGGATCAACAAAAGTGGTTTCGTCGAATTCTGAGGTCGTTTACAAAATGGCCATTTTCACGGGCTATATAAACTCCATAGCGACATTTTAGATAATTCATTTGGCCAAAACTTTTGCTTCCCGCTATGAAACTTCGATTTTTCAGATTTTTTAGAAAGGTATTCACTAACATATTTAAATATTTTTGGTTTCACTCAAATCCGTTTTGTTTTGCACCCGGTATAGTCAGTCAAAGTTTGAATTCAAATTTTGAAACTGCCGCGCCATTTCATGCCTTGTTTATAATTAGAATTAATTATATTTATTTTCAAACGTCGATTCAAACTTACTTTTCGTCGTTATTCTTTAAAATATTTATTTTAAATATTTAAAATCCACTAAAATAGCCAATTTAAAATTTTTAAATTGGTTCAGATTTCCGGGTCGTTACAACGGTTTCAAAACCGTCAGTGTGAAGTAATCTCGAACCGTGCTTTGCAAGCTGTTATATTCCGTGCCCCTCACTCTATTAGATGTCATGCTTCCCAAACTTTTACTCCTTTAAATACTGATCATTCCCATTTGTACCATGTTTTTGCATCAGGTGAAAACTACTCTTCCAATATAATAAAACGAAAATTCCCATTTCCAAAAATTCATTAAAAATCCAATTCCTGACCAAATCGTGAGACGCTCGATTCATTAAATCACTGGAAAAGAGAGCTTCAACCTCGTATATGTGTTATTGCGTGCAACGAGTGTACTGGAGCTCGAGTTTTCAGACCGCAGCGCCTAGGGCTGGAAACTACCGAAGTGAGAGTGACCATTTAGCTTCGGAAATGGTTGCCTTAGACTCCGGGGTCGGAGGTGAGGCCGTTGGCAGAAGTTCGTGGAAGTTCATGACGAAAAGGTCGGACACTGTAGCTTGCGCTACAGGAATTGTCGAAGTCGAATTCTGCCAGAGTAGTACGGGCGTGTTTTGAGGGATGATTAGGGAGATTTAATATGCGATTTAGTTAAATGAGGAAGGGATTGTTTTTACTGTGTTCAAAAGGAATGATTTTCAAAAGAAATGGAGAGGTTGGTGATGAACATGAAAGGGGAGTTGAAGTTACTGTAAGAGAATGGAGGAGTGAGGGAAGAAGTAAGTTTGGCTGTGGGTTTAAGTTAACAAACAGGAGCAGTTTTCAGTGAGGAGAGGGCAAGGTACGATTGTTCTGATGCGAGGAAGATTGGATAGTGAATGTTCAGTTTGTTTGCTTTTCCCAGGAAGAATCAGTGGAACATGACCTTGGGGGTATGATTAAGGCAACCTAACTGACGTGATTATCACAAGATTTGTGAGTAATTTAATATTAATGGTGGTGGTTACTGTGTTGATGCCTTGCTGGCTTCTTTGCTTCAAACGGAATATTGTTCCAATTCTGGATTGGAGAAGAAAATGCGTGAAGGCCGGATTAACGGCTAATGATGTTATTAAGGAGATGATGGGAAGTAAAATAGTGGCAAGTCGTGATTTGTAGAATTCAATCGACGGAAAATTCATTGGGTCAAAGATCGGCCATGGAGCAAAAGGAAAGGTACGGAATGTTTATTTTGCATTCTAGAGAAGGAAAGGATTTAAATGGGCAATTAAAACTTAAACATAAAAATGTATTTAAACAAGATAATTAACTATTTAGAATATAATTAATAAATTTATAATGTTTGGTTGTATAAAATGTTGTAACGCGCGTATATCATTCATATGTTAACAGAATCCAAAGAAAACGGTCACATTGGATTTGTAACGAATGAATCTTCGTTGTGGAACCATTCTGGTGAAAATGGAGCAATTAGAATTTCATGGTAAAATCAAACTGTATTGATTTTAAAACGAAACGAAAGCAGAACCTTCAACTGCCAAACAAGGTGAGTAAACTCACTACCTTTGACTTGTTTATATTTTTATATAAATAAGTTTAAATTTTATTTATAGTAATTTTTATATTGTGCAATGGTTGATTGGTTGAATAGTGATAAAATTGGTTAAAATGGTTGATATAATTATATCGTTGATCGATTATCAATTCTGACATTTTATGTTGATGTGAAATTTATATTATTGATGTTGATTAACATCTGTGGATGCAGGGAAACAAGTTGGAGGGGCCCAACTGGGTTCCTCAACATTTATATTATTGTTTTCATATATTCGCGTTATATGATGTGATATATATTCTATGATTGATTTTGTTGTCACTAGCCCTATAAATTTTAGTATTTAAATACTATAAAATATTTTCAAATATGGGGGAAGGAGTTTGGGATTTAAAAAGAAAATTTATTTCAAAAACATAGAAATTTACTTTCAAATAAAATTGAAAGTAGAGATACGTTTAAATGAATAAAACATGAAGTTGTTTATAAATGAGTTTGTAACTTAAGTTAATTATTTATCATTGGATAAGTTATAAAATAAAATCAAATTTGAATTTATATGAAAAGAGGAAATCGATTTTTAAACAAATATTTGAAATGAGATTTGAACTTAGCTATTATTAAAGAAAATTAAACGAGATTTTAAATGATTGAAATAGAAAGAGATGAGGCTTGTACGAACAATTCTGAATAGAAATTATATATAAGATTTAAATTTAAGACTGATTTAATTGTATAAAAAATAAATATATTCGTGATTAAAGTGAATAATAGTTTAAAACAAGTAATTTGCCAATAAAATATCCGTAAAAGAAATTTAGTTTTAAATATGAATTTAAATTGTAATGTGAATGAGAAAGGAAAACGGAAAATCATTTTAAAAGAAACGATAAATTGTATTCCAAAATTTGGAATATAAATAACCTTTTTATAAACTGAAATGGTTATAAAGGATTCCGGAAAGAATTTAGAGAGCATAAATTCAAAGGTGAATTTTGGATTTTGAATCACCTTGAAATGGTAGGTAAATTCCGAAGTATGGAATATAATCAAATATAGATTA
Organism: Allium sativum; assembly: GCA_030737875.1. Taxonomy (NCBI): domain Eukaryota; kingdom Viridiplantae; phylum Streptophyta; class Magnoliopsida; order Asparagales; family Amaryllidaceae; genus Allium; species Allium sativum. Next base: position 569,687,464 of record CM060922.1, read on the forward strand.
TTCAAGAGAGAGTTCTTTATTAGGATTCGATTATATCGAATTTAGGGAAGTAGTAGTTTTACTTTCCGGTTTGAATCAAATTTAATTATTTACTTATTATTTTATTTATCAAAATAATTAAGTACAATTTTTATTTTTATAAACCAAATATTTGGAAACAGCGATTATAACGCTACCGTTATAATCAGTGTTTCTTCGTAAAAGAAGCGTGTTCTTAGATTGAATCTGAAAGTCGCGTAAGTAACGTTTTGTTTGAAGTTGCGAGCTTTGACTATTTCAGAGTTGAGAATGTTGTTCAATTAAGGTCTGAGAGGTAATTATAACCCAACTTGATTGACTTCATGATTGATGGAGGAATGGTTAAGGTTTGATAGTGAAGATGGGTTAGCAAGAGGGTTAGTTAATAAGTGATTACTGGTTTGAGATATAACAACGATGTTTGTAAAATCGCGTTAATTTAAAGGATTTTGAAATGTTTTCTAACTGGAATAAGAGATATTTTCTCGAATAAAGAAATCAGATATTGGAAATGTTTTTCAAAGAATCGAGAGGGGAAATCGAGTTTCAAAATGATACAAAAGATAGGGAAACAGGAATTGGAAATAATAATATAACCAGGAATTGATTTAAAGGGGCCCAGTGTTGTTTAATGATTGATCGATAGAATTTCCATTTGGAAATAGGACCGTTGATTGTATGGATGTTTCTTTGATCGTTAAATCGCCGACTATCAAAGTTTTGATTTATTTTATACCTCCGTTGTCAATATGGAGAGACAGGGATCAGATTTAATATCCGAAAAAAACTCTGTATTGGCATAAGCGTTACGAATCAACTTATGTTGAAGAGATTATGAAGACGGAGTAAAGTGCAAGGGCTGTTCTGTTAACCCTAGGTAGAAATTTCCCAAGATGGATTAATATAATGTGCCTTCGGTTTGTCCGGACCGAGGACAACTTGTATGGACGAGTGTCTGACAAAGTATTTCCAAAGGGATTACGTACATTGGTTCCTTCAAACGTACGAAGTTGGTGGCACAGAAGGGAAACTTCTTTAGCCTAACAATCTGAGTATTTTTGTGGGAATCAATTAGTAATTTCCGATGAATCTGACGATGTGGCATTCAAAGTGAATGGCTGCCAGATGTTCTGGAATATAATTCAAACCTCAAGCCTCACAACCGGGGATTGACAAAAATCGGGCAGGCAGCATGGCTATGTGGGTCGCCCCCATTAGGATGTATAATCACCTAACTAGAGAAATTCCATTTGCTTCTTTAAATCTATCGATGTTGTCCCTTTTGGGAAACGATTGCTGATCCCAACCGTTGGTGATATACATTCGATACACTCAAGCGAAATGAGTGGTCGGTCATGTGTGGGTCGGGTTGCAAGACGTTCTTGTTGAACCCAGTGTATTCGCCTCTAGAGATACACTATCGGCAGGTGGTCCCATACCTTGTCATGTTGAAAATCCAATCTCCAATAAGCTCCCTGCGGTTTCTGATTTTATATTATATATGGAGCATGAGATGCAAGCGTTCCACTAGATTCTATTTATTTGATTTAGACACTATTATAATATCACCAGATTTTGATATCAAAATATTTTGGTTATCGTAAGGTAAAAACCATCTGTGTTTATGTGTGGATTGGTCTTACGATTATCATTTCTTTTGGAAGGTTTTGAAAGTTAAACAAATGATTGGAGTTTACTCACACCATTCCCATGACTGACCCATAGTATATTTTGTTGTTTTCCCTAAACTCTTGGGTGCCCAAATTTGTACGGGCAGTCAAGTAGTCGGGATTTTACAGATTCGCTTGGAGAAGATCGAAGCAGAGGCTTCATCAGTTAGCTATATACTATCATATTTTCTGTTACGACTCGAACTTCCCCGGTAAGGAAAGAACGGATTGAATTGAGGACAACACACAAAAGAACGCAAACAGAAGAAATTTCATTGTATATTACAACAATTCCATCAGATACAAGAATATATAGAGTATAAATGAATAAAATACATCACAGAAATATCAGAGGTTACAATAAATTACAAAGCAGCGGAAAATAATACAAAACACAACTGAAAGTAATACACGGATACAGAGCTTTCCGAGCATCGTTCCAGCTGTAAATCAGGATCCTGTGAATATAAATCTGCAAAACCAAGACTACTAGCTGCCCGTGTCAAAATAAGGGCACCCAGAGTTTAGGTTAAAACAATAAACTCCAGGTCAATCATGGGACTGGTGTGAGAATTAAAACAGTTATTAATCTTTATTTTTAAAGTTTGGTAAATCAAGGGACCACGCCGTATAAAACGGAACGGGCTTCCTCCCAAGAATACCAGTGCATAAAACAACAACGCAATGCTAAATAAAGAACAATGAAGCTATTATAAGACCCAGGTCCCATCACACAATGCAACACAAGCCGGAGGATAGGGTTTTACCTTATAATAGCCAAAGAATGCTTGATACGCTAAATTTCATGTTTTATTATTACTATAAGTGTATAGTGTCAAAACAATTTCAAATCATAAGTATCAATCATAGACGGCGTAAGTGCCCCATCCAAAAAGCAACTTTTTATTTTGACCTCGAAATCGAACCCACTGACTATCATCCGTAGGTAATTACCCCCATTCCGAACACAATGGGATATGTATCGTAAGCCAGTTCGGCTGTTTCGACCAGTTTCTGCCAAAATCAAAATATAAATCGATATATTGAATTTGAACGCGTATTTTATTTTATCGGGGCCACATAATAACTAGAAAAATTCCCGAAAAATATTTTCTAGCTTCGTACTGAGGATACGGTCCTAACAAAACTAATTTCATCGAATTCTGAGATCGTTTGAAAAATGGCCATTTTCCAGTCGATTAAAATCAATTGAAATTGGTCAAACGCGTTTTCCTTTGCCACGCTCACATATTGATTTGAAAAATTACGAATTTTGAAACCTAGCAATAACTTGACATCACGGATCCAACAAAAGTGGTTTCGTCGAAAACCGAGGTCGTTTGCAAAATGGCCATTTTTAAGGGTCAGAATTCCATAGCGATTATTCTGAATTTTCAACTGGACATAACTTTTTATCCCCGCTATGAAATTTCAATTTTTCGGATTCGTTGGAAAGACATTCTAAATTAGATTCAAATATTTTTGGTTTCGCTAAAATCCGGTTTATTTTGAATCCAGTACATTCATTTGAAGTTTGAAATCGAATTTTCGAACTACTGCGCCATTTTCAATTCCTTTTATATATATAAATAAATATTTATATTCTAACGACGATCAATATAAATATATTCGTTCGAATTCTATTCAAAATAAATTTCTCGTCGATATTATTTAAAATATTTCATTTTAAATATTCAAAATTCACTAAAATTGCCAAAATAAAAATTTTAAATTGGCCCAGAATTCCGGGTTATTACAATCTCCCCCACTTAAAACTTTTCGTCCCCGAAAAGGAACGAAGCCGAAAGTTGTTTAACTAATCAACTCAACTTCCATAATTTTCATTACGGCTTACGTTCTTCAACTTTTCAGGTTCTAAAAACTTTTCAAAAATTTGGCTAACACCCTAAATTTTCGAAAAATTTCGCCATAACCTCCCCTGCACGGGGGACTTCGAGATATTTCATATAGCCTCCCATGGCCTTTTTCCATCCAAAAAGAAAAAGAAACAGCCAATCGGCTCATAAAATCATCCAAACGCAAAGAAATACAATAAACATGTACCTGTTTGTCGGGCAAACAATTTTATTCCTCTTCTCTAGCCTCCTTGCTATGACCTGTTCAATGTAAGTACATGTATATGTATGCAAATGCGACAAATTCTCAATACAATTCAATATTTGATTCAATTTGGCTAAAGGTTCAACATTTAATAAATCAAACAATAATCAAAAAACACAACCAGCAATCAATTAGTTGATTAACGTTTCAAATTCATAATTTTGGTACATATACAGAAAATCATGTTTTTGATGCCAAATCACAATAATAAGCCCTATCTAATTTTGGTTCTCACACCAGTCAATTGGAAATATATAGAAATCTCACTTTCGAAACACGAACACAATTACTGATGATGCCCGGGCATCACCAGAATCATGTCCGGGCGACTAGAGTGTGATTCTATATCTATGCAGTATATTAAAACTTTGAATACCCGTGGATCAGACGTATATGGAAAATCTATATATACTGGATTGTCCAAATTCAATATAAATAAATAATCAAATACGAATAATTGATTTAAATTTTCAAAACAAATTTTGTTTTCATTTTAAAAATATACTCTTCACATTCGTTCTAGGATACTACTAATCCCATCTCTAACGAGTCATTCCCATTGGATATTACTAATCCAATCTCTGGTGAATTCTTTCATTTGGTTCAAACGTGTCTTGATCTCTGAGATTTGTAAACCAAAGCTCTGATACCAAATTGTTACGACCCGAACTTCCCCGGTAAGGAAAGCACGGATTGAATTGAGGACAACACACAAAAGAACGCAGACAGAAGAACATTTCATTGTATATTACAACAATTCCATCAGATACAAGAATATACAAAGTATAAATGAATAAAATACATCAGAGATATATCAGAGGTTACAATAAATTACAAAGCAATGGAAAATAATACAAAACAAAACTGAAAGTAATACACGGATACAGAGCTTTCCGAGCATCGTTCCAGCTGTAAATCAAGATCCTGTGAATATAAATCTGCAAAACCAAAACTACTAGCTGCCCGTGTCAAAATAAGGGCACCTAGAGTTTAGGTTAAAAAAATAAACTCCAGGTCAGTCATGGGACTGGTGTGAGAACTAAAACAGTTATTAATCTTTATTTTTAAAGTTAGGTAAATCAAGGGACCACGCCGTATAACACGGAACGGGTTTCCTCCCAAGAATACCAGTGCATAAAACAACAACGCAATGCTAAATAAAGAACAATGAAGCTATTATAAGACCCAGGTCCCATCACACAATGCAACACAAGCCGGAGGATAGGGTTTTACCTTATAATAGCCAAAGAATGCTTGATACGCTAAATTTCATGTTTTATTATTACTATAAGTGTATAATGTCAAAACAATTTCAAATCATAAGTATCAATCATAGACGACATAAGTGCCCCATCCCACTATGTCGCCATACTAGGCTCTACAATCAAAACCGCAAATATCACGTATTGGAAATTGGATTTCCATCTGTGAACCAAGGCAAGGGATCGTCCTTACTGAATTCGAGACGCTCTAGCCTGCCCCTCAGGAACTGAACGCATCGTCCCTTGGATTGTCAGGGCCGGCCCACCGATGTGGATTAAAATGCCTGAACATTGCGTTTCCCCACCCTATGGGGTGTCAATGAGTCAACGAATGACTCCATCGGCTCCACACAGTCACCGATATATCTGAGGCGCCTCGCAACAGCAACAACCACATAAGTCAAACTCGTCAGGGCGTGTAAAACCACTGACGCCACTTCTAGCTAGAAGGAAACACATGTCCTCCCTGAAGTCCTCTCCTGTTTCTGGCTCACAACCGGGATGTGAGGCTCGTGAATCAACGCTACACAAAGCTATGCCACACAGGAGGTGCTTTGATCATCAACCACAAAACTCTGCTTTTCAACAGAAGCCTTGATCATTTGCTTCTTAGCATGCCACACAGGCAAACCACTCCATGCAACCGATATCCATCAATCACACAGAATGATATCCAATATCAGACACACAGTCCATTTACAAGTCCGTTCTGGGTCTGAACGAAACCGGAGGCACGTTGTACCTCGCATATCCATCGATCTCCAAGTACATCTGGACGATCACCAACTGATTCCCTCCTCTTGGGTGTACAGCCCAATCAAGATCATCAGTAATCACCCAAATGACGTGAAGACCTTCGGTCTTCAACCACCGTCTTCCTCTTCGACACCACGTTGAATCAGTTATTCAGAATGGGATAAACCCGGTCTTTCCGAATAACTCGCGTATTTTATAAATAAGTGTTACACAAACACAACATACACCTCATTCCAATTCATCAGTCACTAACCGTAAATTAGCAAGAGAATAATTCCCAAAACATTAACCCCAAGGCTGAAACCAACATCGGATCAATACCCAAGAAACCATTATTCTTAGCTAACCCACAGTTAGTTTCTAAATTTCACATTCTCAGGGAAAGGTTCCCATTACTTTTATCAAAGATAAATTCTTTTAAATTTATTCTTTAATCTTCCTTTGAATATCACTTCAAACTAGTCGGAATTAGCGAACCACTCCGAAGTAATCATTTATTTTATTTCCCAATCCAACCTATTCATACCATGAAGTAAAACTGGTAATACTTCATATCTAACACCACGGTGTTATCAGTAAATTCAATTACCCTTTCACGTTCAAACCTAATTAAAGAGTTAACTATCGCCTGGAGCAAAACTGGTGATACTCCATTCTCGATCTTTTCAATCTAATTAAAGATTCATTAAAACTCCACTTAGTTTTAATCTTTAACTGGGTTAAAGAATCAATGTCATTTAAAACACGGTTCACGATAAACCCAAAATCACATTCCATTCTATCAGCCTTTAACCGTAAAATAGCAAGTGAGCAATTCCCTAAGTATTAACCCCGAAGGCCGAAACCAACATCAGATCAATACCCAAGAAACCATTCAACTTAATTAATCTCCTGTTAGTTTCTAATTTTCTTAACTCCTTTGGGTCTAAGAACAGTATTATTGAAGATACCGTTCACGACAACCCAAAATCACATTTGATATTAAATACAAGGCTCTGAATAGAAAATATATCGGCTTATATTCAATATCAAATTCTACGACCAACAAATATCGTATTGGAAATAACGATATTAATATATCTTTCAAATTTCCATAACAATATCTGTATAATCACGAAATCCGACATCAAAATATTCCAAAGATAATTTCGATTCCAATACATTCTAATTCAATTACTGGAAATTCTGTTTATTTTCAAAACCATTTCAAATCCATTTTATTTATTTTAAAAATAAATAGAATTATAATTCTAGTTCAAAACTAGTTCATTTCGATAAAAATCTATTTTTATCTTTTCAAATATGGAGTTTTACATCCCAATTCTTCACAAATCATTTCTTATGATTTTACACAAATTATTACTATTTTTAATAATTTTATCAAGGCCCGTACAGTCAATTTCCATCAACGTCCATCAAACTGCACTTACAGCGACCTTTTCCAAATTTGATTTGGACATAATTCCAAATCCAACAGTTAGATTTTAAATCTCTAATATTCATTAGAAAGCTCTTTCCTATACGAACCCAATGGTTCCAGTTTTAGGAGAATCTGACGGTGGTTTCTCCCGCAATATCCATTCGAAGTCAATGGTCGAAATTTGCGAATTGCCGCAGCGCGGCGCGTTCTATTCAGGCCATTATATATATAATATATATATTATATATATTTTGTAGATTTCCTTTCAAAATGTATTTTATAAATCATTTAAATTCGTTTTCAAAACAATTTCAACTTCCTTTTTTTATATGTAAATAAATATTTATATTCTAACGACGATCAATATAAATATATACGTTCGAATTCTATTCAAAATAAATTTCTCATTGATATTATTTAAAATATTTCATTTTAAATATTCAAAACACACTAAAATTGCCAAAATAAAAATTTTCAATTGGCCCAGATTTCCGGGTTATTACATTTCCGCTGTGTACTATGTTGTATCTAGAAACAGGAGTTTATAATTGTTCCAGGAATAACGGTTGTGCTCTGATAATGGTATGTATATACAGTTACTATATTGTATTTCAAAAGTTATGTTATATAATATATTTTATTCATTCCGCTGTGAGATTTGTGTTCTTTGTTTTTCTTCTTTTCTAATTTCTCTTTCTTTCTATTTCTCATCCTCTAACTTCTTTCTATTAATGATTCGTATTTCTGTGCAATTTGGGTTGGACGTGTGGTGTTATTAGTCAACTAAAAGGGTACGGAAATTCGGGCCATTACACGCCTAAATTGGGATTTTGGGTAATTGGCATGCACTGTAATTAAAGGCTATAATTTGGCATAGTTTATACTGTGAATCATGATTGGGGGTTTTTGGAGAATATTTTGTACGGTGCAATATGACTAAACCTTAGGGCATGTGTTATATCATGATTTTTGGGGCATTACTATTATTGCAAATTTGGGAAAATTGGGTGTAACCTATTTTGAGTAATAACTTGAATTTGAATTTATGTGGCTAAACTTGCAATCAGCTTTGTTGGGGTATAACTTGAGAATTGGAACATGGCTAGTTTAGTGAATTTGTGATGATTAGCATATAAAATCTAGACTTGGCCATGTATGGTAAATATGCTAAAAGATAAACGTGCCTAACCCGAGGTTAGATTGAGTTTCGGTGTAAAACTTCCTAGAACCGCCCAGTATATCTAGTAACCGCAACAACACCTATCTAACGTGAGAGGTTAGTGTATCATGCCCAAGAGAAATCCGAGGTTAGATTGAGTTGTGGTGTAAAACTGCTCGGAACCGCCCGACACATCTAGTAACCGCAACAACATAGATCTAATGTGAGAGTTTGGTGCATTAATAAATCAATTAATGCTAATGAACAAGGCATGTTAAGAATGGTAGGGTTAAGTTAACTAAGGCAACACTTAACCGTTATAACATGCTGATTAGACAAGAAGATGGGGTTAAGTAAATTTAGAACACTTAACCGTTATAATATATTAATTAGACAAGAAGGTGGGGTTAAGTAAATTTAGAACACTTAACCTTTATAACATGTTAATTAGACAAGTGAGCAGGGTTAAGTTACCCAGTACAGCATGATGAATGAGAAGGGTTAAGTTAATAAGAAATACTTAACCAATATGACATGATGAATGGGTAGGGTTAAGTTAAAACAAGAGAGCAACACTTAACCGATATAACAGGATGCGTGGAAGGGTTAAGTTAACCTGAATTGATTTATGACACTTAACCAGTACAGCATGATGAATGCGTGGGGTTAAGTTAACAAGAAACACTAAACCAATGTAACTTGATGAACGAATGGGGTTAAGTTAATGGGAAATACTTAACCAATATAACATGATGAATGAACAGGGTTAAGTTAACAGGAAACACTTAACCAATCCAACATGACGAGTGAGAAAGGTTAATAAGAAACACTTAACCAACATGACATGATGAGTGGGTGGGTTAAGTCAACATGAATGGACAACACTTAACCAATATGACATAATTTGTGGGAGGGTTAAGTACATATCGGGTTGGTGGGTAATATTAGAAAATATAGGCCTACAAACTTAATCGTTAAATAAACATGTTTGAATCAGTGGGAGGGTTAAGTACATCTCGTGTAGGTGGGTAATATTTGTATATATATAAGCCCACAAACTTAACCAGTAAGAAACCCTGGTAACGGGGACCCATTTCAGCAGTAACCCACATAGATGTATCAAGGTACCCTGAAACTAGGCAGGGTGGGGCACGATTACTGGGCTGATTATAAGCGGTCAAAAAACAGTGGCAGGGGGTACGTCAGTGTAGGTTCTGACGGATTACGGGCATGCACATACTCCTGAGTGGGAAAAAGCAGGCACTGGATACCAGTAGTTATACACTGTGCATCTTGAATCGTGTCGGGCTGCTATCATAAGTGTTGATACACCTTATGGTGGGACCAGCACAGGGTATCCACACGCAAGAGAGGCCCGATTGACACAGACACAAGGAAAGTTAATACGAATAAGGAGTCGATCGATAGGGTAGTAAGGGTACATCTAATATCTTCATGGCAATTAGGCTGATTGAGGTAAGATCCTCATACTAGATGTACACCTGAAGGCTACCACAATTGCGGGGATCGGGATCACGTTATCATATTATCATTTTACATAGATAACTAGTTGGGACCCTAGTTAAGGGGTGCAGAGATATAGAAATTAGAATAACAAGTTAATAGCGAAGCAGAGAAAGAGTAGAAGCGCATTTAGTTTATCTTGCCTTGTCGTATCTTATGCTAATCTTATGTTATCTTGTTATCCTTGTTCTCACGGTATTGTCTTATATTCAGTTTATTCATGTCATGATGCTTTTGCCTGTTTATATGCTGAAAGTCACTGGACTTACCAGACTTATGTCTGACCTAGTTTGTTTTGCCTCTTTTCTTCCGTTCCTCCCCCCTCCCCCCCAGGTTCGCAGGGAGGAAATGTTACCACTTAAGCTTAGTTTTCTTTCCAAGGACGGAGATAGTCGATGTATTGCTTTGGACTCTCTCTTCCACTGCTATGGATGGTTCAAGCTTTATTGGGGAATATCATTGTTATTTTTATGCTTCTTTTATACTTGGAAGTTTTTGAATCAAGACAGAAGTTATATGTATTACTTTGAAGTATGATTGAGACAACTGTTGTAAAAGTTTGACTAAACCGCATTGTTTATAAAATGACTTTATTTTTCCGCTGCTTTATTTGTCTGTCTTGTAATTTATCTGCATCTTTTACCTAAACCGCTCCATTGAAGTTACGGCATGCCCTTTGTGAGTGACCTTAACGAAGGTGGGTGTTACAGCTTGAGTGGTTGTCGCACTCTACTTAGGGAAGAGGCGAGTATTTTCCATATTCGACCTAGAGAAATCTGACCATACTCGGCTCGAGGAGTAGGTTTAAGTATGGTGCAGTCTTTGACCGTATGTTACAAACAGTGGCTTAGCACTGACCGTATTTGGGTTGGCGGGCATCAGCTACGCTCGCCTTAATTCATTCAAACATAATCCATATTTGCAAAAGAAAGTTTATTGCTGCTAAAGAGCTTTTACAAGAAAATAGAGATAAATTTTAAAAGGATGACAGTTGATTCCAAAGCATGCCTAGGAGCTAAATCATAACCCCATACATGTGTACATCAACATACTCTTATTATCGAAAGAAATAAAAATACATTGGAAATAAGAAATCTAAATCTTATTAATTGATGATGATGCCGTGAGTTCTGGGCTCAGGGTCCTTTCCGTTTCTTGGAGCTCGAGGACCGCCCTGATGAGCTTGGGTAGAAGATTGTGGTGGCATGGCCTACATAGTTTTCTTGACATACTCAGGAAGTTCCCCCCATATGACCCTATCCTCGATGAGCTCGCGCAAGTTCCTGCATTCATTGGTGCTGTGACCGGCTATGTTGTGAAACATGCAGTGCTTTCCAGAATCGAGCTCTTTATAGGTCGGCTCTCTTCGAGGAAGTTTTGGGAAAGGCAAAGACCCTCATATGTCAAGTTAGATGTCGAGCAGGGAAGAATTGAGCTCGGTGTAATGATCGTACTTGTTCTCTCTCCGGGGTCGTACGTTGCATTCATTCTTTTCCGAGGCCGTTTCTCTTCCTTTATTCTGGCCATTGGTATTGGATGGACCTCCATCTTTGGCAGAAAGTACCTTGAGGCTCTCCATCTTAATGTTGGCATCTTCCTATCGGAGGAACCACTCGACCTTGGAGTAGAATTCGTCAATGTCCTTGGGATGATCTCTGGTTAAAGACATCTAGAACTCTGATCAGTTCTGAACACCTAAAATGGCGGCCATAAGCACCATTGATGGCTCGGGTCGATCGACTGATGCTAAGGCCCCGTTGAATCTTTCAAGGAAGGACCGAAGTGTTTCTCATGGTCGTTGCTTGATGGAGGTCAGGAATATGACAATCTTTGGTCGAGAGATGTGGACTCTAAATTGCTCGATGAAGCGGGTGACCAGCATGTTCCAATTGCTAATCAACTTCGTTGTTAGCTGACGAAACCACATGCCGGGTATATCTGTGAGGAAGAGCGGAAAGCACTTGGCCATAACAATGGTCGATGTAGAAAGTACTTCCATATGGCGCATGTATCGCATAAGTTTGATGGTCGAGTCAGTCCGACCATTGTAGGGCTCGATGGCCGGAAACTTGAAGTCCGGAGGATTGCGGGAGTTTCTGATTTCCCTGGTGAAGGGGATGCGATGGATATCATCTATATCCGTTTGAGAAGAAGTGTCCCGGGTGAAACGTCTGATAATACTTGCAATCTGGCTTCCATCTCTGAGGAGTCATTGCCATGAATCCAGCTCTGCATTTGGGAGAACTCCAACATTAGGGTCCGCCGAAAGCATGCTCGGAAGGGTGGCCGTTGGCTGGGCTTGACCTCTGAGAGTTGAGTGAAGGTAAGGGCGAGGGTCCATCGCAGTTGTTGGTTCTAGGCAGATTGGCGCCTGTTGAACCTGATGAGAATTGGTCTGAGCCATTCCTGCGATGGAAGGTCCGGGCTGATCCAGCATAGCATGTGATGTTTGGGGTTCTCTGTTTCCTACGCCCAGGTGATATTAAAAGAGTTTATGGTAGCATTTTCCTCCGCCATGGTGAGAACTTGTATGGTAGAGTGATCTTCTTGGTTCGAAGGGAAGGCTCCACCAGCTCTTTGTTGAGGGAAATGTGGCATTAGACGAGTCTGTGGTAAGATGCCAGGTTGTAATGGGAATGACATAGATCCCAGTCGACCCAGCTATTGTTTGGTCGATCCAGGGAGTTGACCTGTTCCCTGGAGTGGAGGCGAAATGGTCGAATGACCTAGATCTTGATCGCGAGCATCCTAAGAATTTGTAGTTGCGGCTGCGCTGGTCGCTAGAAGTGATACTCCTAGCTGTGATAGGTTGGGCGGTGGAGTCAAGCCAGTAGGAAGCAACTGTGTGACCTAATATGCGGCTCATATTTGTGCAGACCGAAGGTCAGTTGCTGCCCCAACTTCGCCTGACGGAGGAATTGATGTGGAAGCGTTAGATCCCTTTTCCATCCAAGCGAAGAGGTTGCTCATCAACTATTGTTGTTGTTGTTTGAGGAGCTTACCCTAAGATGTGATCTGGCCTTTGAACTCGGCCATAATCTTATCCATATCATCGCGGGTAAGATATCATGACATGTCTTCATGAGAGGAGGCTTCCTGACATGCCTCTGTAGCGTTTGTCTCTGCTGCATTAGTGTTCGGGGGATGGGAAGATGTTGCATCCTTCTTCCGTGTGTTCGCCATGGATTGGAGAAAACTGAAGGTCGTGAGATAGGTCAGTGTGTGCCACCTTCCTGGCGTGCCATAGTGTTGACGTCAAAAGTTGGTCACTAGCGACTGTCAACCCCCCAATCGTGCATGTAACACACAAATAATAATCACAGAATGCAATAAAGTAAGTAAAAATAGAGGACATGCAAAAAATTTTATAGTGGTTCGGAAAGAGATAGTGCCCATGTCCACTTTATATATATATATATATGTTGATTTTCTTTTTGATTACGAGTACAACATTTTTTCTGTTTGAAGAAAGAAAGATTGGTTATTTTTGGAGTTAGTCGTGAAACTTATTCTTTGAGAAGTTTTTTTGTGAAGAAATCTCTAGTCTAAAGAAAGAGGACCTTTTCTATTTTCGTCATAGAGGTATTTATAGGTGAAGAGAGGTGCATGTTAAGATACACATGGCTTGCCACTTTTGCGGAGCTCGGACATGTGGCGCTCGATCATTTGAAGCGGTTGCCACGGTGGGACCTGGTTTACTGTTAATTAATAGTATCCTCGAAAAATGTGGCTTACGTGCCATTCGAGATGAGGTGTATCAAAAGTAGAGCTTTGGCCGGAAGTGGTTGACCACCTTTAATGCCTTAAAGAATTGGGCTGAGCAATGATGGCTCATTTGGATATTTCCACGTAGATTCAGAGATATTTAATCGATCCGACTTTTGTGGAAACACTTAACTCGATCGTTCTGGATGAGCGATTATCCCGGAGAGTAGTTTGATGCTGCTCAAAGGAAACCAGTTTGGGACGAATATATTCTAGGCTTTCCGAAGGAGTGGGTCGCTGGTGTCGGTCGACATGGTTTCATGAATCTTTTGATATTGGGCTTCGATCTGTTGAACCATGACATCTTTTGCCAAAAAGCGGGTCAACAAAAACTGAATCGAAATAATATCTAAAAAATGAGTTTTACCTCTCAGTGAGTTACTCCAAATTACCAACTCGACACCAAGGATAAGACTTTCTAATAATGTCTTATGTTTCCCATGTACAGTCCCTTGGATCTCGGCTCCACTATACTTTGACTAATTTCATTTTCTTGTTTCTCGGTTCCTTTATCTCTTTGCTAATAATTTTTAACGGCTCTCTTTGATTTGCTAAACTTGGGGTGATTTCTAATTCCTCTTGTGCTGCCTCCTCAACAATTAATTTTGGATGATGTATATATCTCCAAAGATGAGAAACATGAAATACATTATGCACTTTGGATAACCATTTCGGTAACTGGATCCTACAAGTTAGGGTTCCAATTCTTTCCAATATCAGAGACAGACTTATATACTTGGCCGATAATTTCCCACTCTTCCCGAATTGGATAACTCCATTAATCTCCAACTATAAACTCTAAATCCCTTCTTCTAGAATCAACATAACTTTTCTGTCTGCTTTGCATAACTTTCAACTTCTTCAACTTAATGAAGTCCACTTTATCTGCCGCTTCTCGGATCATGTCCGGACATAACACTAGTCGATTTCCAGACTCAACAGGAGATATGCATGGTCGACCATATAATGCTTTGAAAGGCGACATCTTAATACTTGCTTGGAAGCTATTGTTATAAGAGAACTCCACTAGATGCAAGTGATCTTCCCATGATCCTCCGATGTCAAGGATACATGCACGCCACAAGTCTTATGAAATTCTATCCAATATTTCAGTATGTCTGTCCATTTGAGCATGATAAGCTATGCTAAAGCTCAACGTCATCCCCAATGCTGACTGAAATGCTTCCCAGAATCTGTTGGTAAAAGATCGGATGTCGATCGTTAACAATACTGCTGGGTATTCCATGCAGCCGAACTATTTGATTCACAGAAAACTAAGCTAGACTATCAGCTGTTCTGGTTGACTTTACCGATAAAAATGAGCGCTCTTCGTCAAACGATCAACTATAACCCATATACCTTCAGTACCTTTCCTTGTTCGAGTCAACCAATCGATAAAATCCATCGATATCTGGTCTCACTTCCACTTTGGAATTTCTAATGGTTGTTGCAATCCAGCAACCTTTTGCTGATCACTTTTAATATATTGGCAAGTTGGGCACCTGCTAACGCATATCGAGATATCTCACTTCATTGACTTCCACCAAAACGTATGCTTTAAATCTCGATACATCTTATAAACTCGTGGATGAATACTGAGCTTGGTTTTATGACACTCATCCAATACTTCTCTTTTGAGCTCCAGAATATCCGAAATGCAAATTCGACCTTTCAATCCCAGAACTCATTTATTATCAATCTTGAAGTCCAAGACTTTTCCATCTTGAGTTCTATTACTAATTTTTGAATAAATTCATCATCCTTCTGTTGGATAGAAACCTTCCCTATCAATGTGGGTGTAACAACCAGATGAGCCATAGTAACATGCTTTTCGCTAAGCGCATCAACTACCACATTGGCTTTTCCCGGAGTATATAATATACCTAGATGATATGACGCCAAAAACTCTAACCAACATTGTTGTCTCATATTCAAATCTTTTTTGGTAAAAAGATACTTCGGTGATTTATAATCAATATAGAGTTCAAACTTTTTACCAAAAAATAATGTCTCCAAATTTTTAATGCAAATACAACTGCAAGCAATTTCATTTCATGAGTGGCATAGCTCTTCTCATGCGGTTTTAACTGTCGGCTTGCATAAGAGACTACTTTTTCTATTTTCATCAATACCGCACCAACTCCTTCTCCATAAGCATTTATATAGGCGGTGAGATCTTGGTTATCATCTATAATCATTAGTACAGGGGTAGTGGCTGTTGAGACAAGATTTTGATCGATGCCAACATATAAAGGTGCAATGAAGATCATTTCACAGAGATAAGGTTTTTTACTTTGAGTCGTGTTAGAAATATGTTAAAATCTATCCTCAAAGTATAACACGAATGCACAAAACAAAATCATATCTTCGTTGCTATAATCTGTATATTTGAGGAATTGAAAAGTCACAGAAAAAGCCCAAACGGTCCAGGATCCGACCGGGAAAGAGTGCAGAGTGATATAGACTGTGGACCGAGGTTCTCCGGTCCACAACCATAATCCGGTCGACCAATCCAAATATGGGCGGTCGACCGGTCAGGCTGTTTTTTGCACATAACGGCTATTTTTCTGGAATTTTTATTTTATAGAAACTCAACCAGTCGACCGGTGATTTTCAACCAGTCGACCATTTTCGAATAACAAGCTTTTTTATGAAAGGTTTCTTCTATTTGTGAAGAGATCTCTATTCAATAATCAAAGGAAATGGTCATAACTTTTTATATAAACTCTTCATGAAGAATTACTACCTTTCTACTATTATATAAACAACTTCAAACTTGTTTTACAATCACGAAATCATTCTATATTCTCTCTAATTTTTGAATTGCATTTTCATACTCTTTGCAAAACAAAAGCTCTCCAAATTTAAATACTAGTTCAATCCTTGAATCAATTTAATATCATTTGATTCAACAAGTGTTCAACTTCCTTAAATCTACGCATTCAAAGTATATACTCGATGATAAGATTATAGGAAGGGTGTACTACAAGTGACTAATCCGTGTATTAAAGACACAATATACAGTCAATCATCAACTACTTTGTATTGAAATTCCGGTAAGCCTGTAGCCGTTCAAATCAAGTGGGTATGCTTGTGGCCCGTGAAATCAAGTGGGTAAGCTTGTGGCCCGTGAAATCAAGTGGGTAAGCTTGTAGATCGTGAAATCAAGTGGTGTGTTGTGAACCTGTTCCTCCGGGTGAAGCGAGGTTGTTGATTACTGAAAATCCAGAGAGAGGTCTGGGACTGGACGTAGGACGGTGCTCCGAACCAGTATAAAAAGCCCTGGTGTGTTTTTTCCATTTTTACTGCATTTACTATTTTGTGATTTGCTATTACTTTATACTTGAATATTGTTCGTCATACTACACGATCCTTGTGAGTGTACTATTACTTGACTAGTACACGCACGCACTTTCAATTGGTATCAGAGCCTGGCGTTCTGGAGATCGTAACAACATCTTATAACAAATGGCTATAAAGAAATCTAGTCAGGGAATTAGAAAATGGAAGAGCAACAAAGCAGAATCAGGAGAGCAAGGAAACAAGTGTCACATGGCTAAAGTCAGATCACAATCGGTATGTACAGATTCATTATATAAAGATATTATGTTAGACCATGAAAAATTATTGAAACTCAATACAGTCATTTTAGCTATGTCAAAAAATTACGAGCAAGAAAATTCCAAATTAAAAGAAGAAAACAATCGTTTGGTAAAACAAGACAAATGTTTTGAAAATACCTTAGAAAAGCTTGTTTCTCAAAAAGATTCCCTTCAAAAAGAAAATGAGCGACTAGAAGATAAAAACAATGTTCTTTTAAAGGAAATCGATCTTTTGCAAAATAGAAATAAATCATTACAAGATTCTTTAAATAATTCTAATTCTTTAATTTCATCTCTTGAAAAAGAGAATGGAGCTCAAACTGAAAAGAATTTGGAATTATCTAAAGAATGTAAGACTTTAAAAGTTAATTATAATATTTTGCAAAAAGCAATCTCTGAATCAAAAGAAAATGTTGAAAAATTACAATCATCTTTATATAATTCAGAATCTCAAATTAGTTATCTCGAAAATGAGAATAGAACTTTAAAAAGGAAGAATTCTGAATTAAATAAGTGTATTAATAGCAAAGTTTCTTTTGAAAATATCAATCGCGACTGTGGAATCAAATGTACAAACAAATTCACGAAATTTAATAAAGGGCAAAATGATTTAAACATGATTTTATCTAGATCTCGACCTTTACATGACAAAAGTGGTATAGGATATAATAATCATAGAAATAGTACTAGATATTCTTTTATGTACAATAAGAATATCACTGCTAGTACTAATGCACATCCAAAACCCAATTAATATAGAAATTCGAATACTTCTATGACTAGCGGTATTTATAATAAATATAGAAGTACGAATAGGAATATCACTAGAGATTACTTAAGTATTTGGGTTCCTGTAAGTTGGAAAAATAGAGAAAAATATATCGATGATTATTTTGATTCAGTGGTTAATAATAAACATTTTATCTTTAAAGGTTCCATTAAACCCTCTTGGGTATGGTTACCTTCCATCTAACCCATGGACCCAAACAAAGCAAGTGGGTACCAAAACTATATGTCTTATACTTTTTGCAGTACACCACAATAAAGAGAAGGTTATTCGACATCTCTGAATATCATTGAAAACTCAGCTTATCAAAAACAATCACATGATTCAATATCCCCTAAAGGTGCTATAATTATTTGTATCTCTACTACTCTCGATTATTGTGCTTATTATGGTATTTATTCTTTTTAATCGATGACAAAGGGGGAGAAATATTTTCTCTTATGATTATTCATATCATTCATGTTACATATACTATCATTTAAATTATGTGCTTAACATGGTAATAGTATATGTGATCTAACATTTCTTAATGCAGGAATGTAAAGGTAAGATTATTTATATTATGAAATAACAAATGTTGCAGAAATTCAGGGTGAGCTTTATATTTATAGGGAGAAAATCCAAGGTGTTGTCATCAATTAAAAAGGGGGAGAATGTTGAGACAAGATTTTGATCAATGCCAACATATAAAGGTGCAATGAAGATCATTTCATAGAGATAAGGTTTTTTACTTTGAGTCTTGTTAGAAATATGTTAAAATCTATTCTCAAAGTATAACACGAATGTACAAAACAATATCATATCATCGTTTCTGAAATCTATATATTTGAGGAATTGAAAAGTCACAGAAAAAGCCCAAACGGTCCAGGATCCGACCGGGAAAGAGTGCAGAGTGATATAGATTGTGGACCGAGGTCCTCCGGTCCACAGTCATAAACAGGGTGTCCAAATATGGGCGGTCGACCGGTCAGGCTGTTTTTTGCACATAAAGGCTATTTTTCTGGAATTTTTATTTTACAGAAACTCAACCAGTCGACTGGTGATTTTCAATGAGTCGACCGTTTTCGAACAACAGGCTTTTTTATGAAAGGTTGCTTCTATTTGTGAAGAGATTTCTATTCAATAATCAAAGGAAATGGACATAACTTTTTACAGAAACTCTTCATGAAGAATTACTACCTTTCTACTATTATATAAACAACTTCAAACTTGTTTTACAATCACGAAATCATTATATATTCTCTCTAATTTCTGAATTGCATTTTCATACTCTTTGCAAAACAAAAGCTCTCCAAATTTAAATACTTGTTGAATCCTTGAATCAATTTAATATCATTTGATTCAACAAGCATTCTACTTCCTTAAATCTACGCATTCAAAGTATAAACTCGAGGATAAGATTATAGGAAGGGTGTACTACAAGTGACTAGTCCGTGTATTGAAGACACAATATATAGTCAATCATCAACTACTTTGTATTGAAATTCCGGTAAGCCTGTAGCCGTTCAAATCAGATGGGTAAGCTTGTGGCCCGTGAAATCAAGTGGGTAAGCTTGTGGCCTATGAAATCAAGTGGGTAAGCTTGTAGCCCATGAAATCAAGTGGTGTGTTGTGAACCTGTTCCTCCGGTGAAGCGAGGTTGTTGATTAGTGAAAATTCAGAGAGAGGTCTGGGACTGGACGTAGGACGGTGCTCCGAACCAGTATAAAAAGCCCTGGTGTGATTTTTCCATTTTTACTGCATTTACTATTCTGTGATTTGCTATTACTTTATACTTGAATATTGTTCGTCATATTACACGATCCTTGTGAGTGTACTATTACTTGACAAGTACACGCACGCACTTTCAGTGGCCATCCTTTCCTTTAATTCCTGGAAAGCTTATTCACACTTTGGAGTCCAAATAAACTTAGCATGCTTCTTTGTAAGCTTTGTCAAAGGACAAGACAACTTTGAAATATCATTTACGAACTTCCAATAATAACTGGCTAATCTAAGAAAGCTTTTGACTTATGTGGGTGTCTTTGACTGCTTCCAACTTTGGATGACAATGATCTTACTCGGGTCTACCTTGATTCCTTTACCTGATACTACATGTCCAAGAAATTTTACCTTTGTCTTCCAAAAATGGCACTTGGAAAATTTTGCCTTCAATATTTTCTTTCTTAGAATTTATAGGATAATCTCCAAATGCTTTGCGTGCTCTTCTACTGTCTTAGAGAAGATAAGAATGTCATCAATAAAGACAAGCACGAATTTGTTCAATACGTCTCAAAGTACCCGGTTCATCAAGTCTACGAAGTAGGAAAGGGAGTTACATAGTCTGAAAGGCATTACAAACCATTCATAAGTCGGGTCCCCTGAAAGCTGTTAGAGGAACTTAATCTTCTACAATCCTCAATTGATGAAACCCAGTCGCTAGGTCCATCTTTGAAAACACTCAAGCTCCATTTAAACGATCCAATAAGTCATCGATACGAGGAAGTGGATATTTATTTTTGAGAGGTTTTTTTGTTGAGATCACGATAATCCATCCAAAGTCTGAGGGATCCATCAGACTTTTGAATGAATACTACTATTGTACCCTAGCTCGAGAAACTAAAGTATGATCAGACTCTTCCACAAAAGATGCTTAGTTTGGTCATTCAACTCTTCTCTCTCCTTTGTTGCCATCCTCCGAATTGCATGCATGACTGGCCTTGCATCTGGGACTAAATCAATTCTAAAGTCAATCTCCCTTCATGGAGGAAGATTCTCTACTTCTTTAAACACATCCGCGAATTCTTTAACATGGGGATGTTTTCTTGGGGAACAAGGGAAATATCAAAAGAATACCAAAATTCATCTCTAATTTGACTTGGGCCTTCACATGGTATCTCTATAAAATTTTCAGATTTGGTATGTAGCCTAATGATACTTTCCACACATTTAACACTAGCTTCGTATCGGGTTAACCTATCCATACCAAGTATAATATCAAACTCGGTGAAATCCAAAACAATCATTTCGAAGACAAATTGATAATGAGAATAAGAGATAGGCACCCAACAGTATAAACAAGGGTTAATGGAGCCTCCTATTGGATTCCTAACACAAATGGGATCTTCAATACGTTTGAGGTGTAGATTTAATTTCTTAGCCATCTTGTATGATATAAAACTACACAATGCACCAGCATCGAACAACACTTTAAACAAAATATTATAAACTGAAAGTGTCCTTCCAAAACTTCTGTTCTTGTCCTACCAACTGAGGGTGCTGGAATAGTTTCTATGGCAAACACATGAGCAACTTCCGCCATTTTCGACAACGGACAATTCCTTGAAATGTGGCTAGTCTTGTGGCAATTAAACACTCTTTAAGATCCGGAGAATTCCTCTGTATTTTTGGAAGTTCATAGTCCGTTAATAGGTGTCCCTTCCGATTGTAGTTGAAGCATTGGATGTTCTTTAGGCATTCTTCTCTAGGTTGTTTCCCCTTGTTAATTGCTTCTGGTTTCTTTTTCTCAATTTTCCTTTTCTTACTGGAATTTCCTTTCCCTTTGTACTCCAAAGAATTCTTCTTGTCTATAGACTCATTGTGACCTGCCATTTCCACCATCTCCGCAGATGGAGGCTTAATATGGGCGGTCATTGTACTCTTGTACCTCCTTTGCAGACCATCAATGAATCTTACAATCTTATTGACCGAAGCCTGGATCAATTCAGGAGCAAAGCGGGAAAGCTCGTTGAAACTTACTCAGATATTCCTAAATAGTCTTGTCTTCTTGTTTCAAATTGGACAACTCATAGAACAGATGGGATATTGCTTCAGACGGTATAAACCTTTCCTCGAAGATTTACTTAAAGTGATCCTAAGTAATATTTTCCTCTGGATTTTCCATAGTAATCATTTCCAACTAGATCAAAGCTTCATCCTTCAACAACAGGAGGCCAAAAACCTTTTCTTCTCTTCAGTCAGTCTTAAACCAGTAAAAATCCTCTCGTAAGAAAATATCCAGGCTTGCGCTTCTATCACAGATTCTTTTCTCAAGAATGGTTGCCCTCCCACATTCTTATACTTCTTAGCCAAGACTTCCAAATCGGGATCTAGTTGTGGTGGCACAACTACTTCATTAGCTGCTCCTATGTGGTTTTTTTGTTGAACTTCAGTGTTACTCCTTCCACTTCCTGCCTCATTTATTGCTCCTATCGTGTATGGTTGTTAAACTTTAGGAGTTCCCCTTCCTCTTCCTCTACCTCTTCTACGGTCCATTTTCTACTATATCTGCAAATAGCAAGAAAAGAGTTAGGCAAGCAGAAAAGATATCTTAAGGAATTTGTAAAAGCATAGAGTCATAAATCAAAAAAATGTGTCTATAAGGTGTGTGTTCTTCTACTGTACTCATTCTAGAGTATTACTAACCCTGTCTCTAATGAGTCACTCACCCTGGGATACTACTGATCCTATCTCTGACGAGTCTTTAACGCGTTATATCCCAGAACTAAGGTTTAACCCTTAGCTCTGGTATCAAGTGAGATGACCCGATCTCCCAATCCCCAAGAGAACAGATGGCCTTTAGGATATAACACATCAAATATAACAGTATAAAGTAAAACTTGCATTAATCATCAGAATATTCATTATATTACATCAAATGATATTTCTGAGTCACCACATCCCATCAGATCCAAATGTCACATATTACAATTATGATAAGAAAATAGATACACAACAGAATTTAAGATATGTTATGACGGAGTCCTATGGAGAGTCCAAAAGAAATTCCTATTCCTGCTCCAGCTCTAAATCCAAAACCAGCCTTCCTAGATAGCTTCTATATATATGAAGTCATACCTTCCAAAAGTGGTTTAACTAAACCTGTTTATTGGGTTGCCCATGTGGAAATAAGGGCACCCGTGTTTGTAAGGGAAAAACAAACTACGAGTCAGTCATGGGACTGGTATGATAAACTCCAATCAATTATTATTAACTTATTTAAAAATAAAGCATATCATGGTACCACACCGTATAACACAAAACGGGATTCCTCTACATGAATACTAGTGCACAAAATCATCAAGATTAAAAAACTATGAAATTCATGCTTTTGATAAAATGAAGCTATTATAAGACTCAAGTCCCATCACACAATGTAACGCAAACCGGAGGATAGACTTTTACTTTATAATAGCCAGACATGTTGATATTCTTAAAAACAAATTTTTTAATATTATTTTTAATGACTAGGTGTGGAAATTACTTTCAAAAGTAAATGTATCAATCCGAGCTCGCACATTGCCTCATCCCATTATGTCGGCTATACTGTATACAAACAAAAACATGAAGTCTCGTATTGGAAATTGGATTCCAACTATGAATCAAGGCAATGGACCTCCCATAACCATTTTCGGAATATCTAGCAAATGTCCCATGAGTCAACTATTGGTCCCTCGAATCAGTAGAGATGGTCTGCACTAAACACAACCGATTGGAATCTTACCTGGATATAAGGTTTCCCCGGTCGTATTTGACTATCACACGAGGCACCTCAACTATCACCCACATAAGTAAACTTATCTGGACTCCATGCCATGGCAACACTATTTAGCTAGAAGGGAACGTTAGCCCATATCTTTGTTGTCCTCTATCCTTTTTTCGGCTCATTCAGCGGTGTGAGGCCCTAGAGTCACGTCCACAATGCTCTTTTTTTCAATAGAAGCTTTGATTTATATACCAACATTATTAAACATGCCACATTATCAATTCACAACATACGGTTGGTGTCTATTAATATATAACCCTCTGAACACTAGAAGTATCAGAGGAGGGTATTAAGCTAAGAGAATAAGTCCTCCGCAACCAACTAATATAACATCAATGGAAACCAATCGGTTATGTTGTAAAATAAAATGTTAGACACATTATCCAATTACTAGTCTATTCTAGGTTTGAACGAAACCAAAGGCTCCTTATTCCTCCTCCAACTATGGAGAGAGGCCCTTGCATATCCGGACAATCAACAAGTACGTTCGGATTACTGCAGTTATAACCCTTCAATGGGAGCAAACCATTTCAAGGCATCAACAAACAATCCATTCGATGTGAAGATTTCTGGTCTTCCATCATCTTCGATTTTTAATCATCATATAACTATTCAAAATGGGTTAAACCCGGTCTTTTTGATATAATTAATGTCTAACAAAAATTCTTATTTTATTATCAACCCACTAACTAAGTTTCCTGTAATAAGATTAAATCTTAACAGGTTTTTATCATTCAAAACCATATATATTTCGTTCTAACCTCTTTCTAATCATTTATTATAATTTATAACAATTTTTACCTATTTTATTTATTTAAAAATATGTCATTTCAGTCCAACGACGTTTCACGTCATTCAACTGCACTAGCACTGTTTTTATTCAAATTTGATTTGAACATAATTTACAATCTAACCGTTGGATTTCAAAAATCACATATCATTTGAAGCTCTTTTCATTTCGGATCCAACGGTTACAGTTTTGAGAAAAATCCAATGGTCGGATCTCCCAGTATGTTAGTTTGAAGTTACAGGTTGAAGTTTGCGAGCTACCGCTGCGTGCCGATTTCTATTCAAACCAACTTGTATTATTATTAAAATTGAATTGAATTGCTTCTAAAATAGTTTATTAACTATATAAAAATTTCCAGAAATTATATTTCCATTTTCAATTCAAAATTAGAATATTCCAATAAATGGCTATTATAATATTATTTTATTATTAAAATAATATTATTTCTCAAACTTCAATATTTTAAACCCAAATTTTCCTAACATTCATTATAAAAATAAATAAGATTTTTTTAAAAGAAAAATCTTTTAAAACCCTTCCTTAATACCCTAACCAAACTTCACTTTTTCTAGTTACTATTCATTTTAAATAAAAACTTGAACATGCCATAACTTGTTTTTAATTTCTCTGAAACCATTTCTATCTTTGGAAAAAGTTTATCATATTGATTTATACTTTACGTCCATCTAAAATCGGATGTCAAATTTTGACTTTTATTTTTCACCTATTATAATATTAATAAAATATTCATTAAAACCGATTTTTACAAATGGAGACTTAACCAATGGGCTAAAAATTATAATTTTTAGCTACACAGAACCATGATAATCACATACCATATTATTATCAACTATGATAACATTCATCACGAATACCGTGAGAATATTCACCCCATATATGCCTTAAACCTTTAATGCGTATATGGTTTTGTTAATCAACAGATTAACCGCAATCAATCAACACATATATTCAATATTAATGTGGTTTATACCCATAAATAATAATTAGTATCAAGATAACTTCCATATCAATGACCATTTAAGGTTCAAACCCATCCCAGTGTCCACAAATTCAGTTCTTGGGGTCATATATGCAAGTGACAATGTAAATCTCAATTAAAGGTCTAATCATTTTCATATTAAGACGCATTAAACCATCCCAAACATTGCCAGACCACAATATGAACTCATATACACTGTCACAAATCAAAATATATTCAAACAAGTTCATACACATTGACCAATATATAATTAGTTCTATTTCGTTCATCATTTCTCACCTTGATATCCACTCCATCTAACTTCGATTGTAAGACATCCTAGGAATCCCAAATGATTTTGGAAGCCTTCTAACATCACCGAAATATTTCTGAAAATTTTTGGGCAAGGGTTCGACGTTATTGGGTTTCTGGTTTTTGGAAGAATAAAAGGTGGAGCTATGACTTGGTTTTTAGAGTGAACGGAGTAGAGTTTCAGGGAAAATGGGACTTGCGTCTGAGGAGGTGGCATCCGGGTGGGCTGTTGCATGCTGTGTGGGCCAGGGGGTGCTGGTGCGCATGGGTGGTATCTGTTTTGTTGGAGGGGAGGGTTGTTTTGGGGTTAATAGGGGAGAAAAGTGTGATTTAGTGGAGATTTATGGTGTTAGGAAAGTTTAAGGAGGAGGGGGTCCTATGGCAAGAGGGTAGCTGACATGGAGGGGCCGAAGGCGGTGGGGGTGTTGTAGCGGTGGGGGTCGTTGGAAGGGCGTAGGAGAGATAAGAGGGAGAGAGTAAGAAAGAAATAAGAAATAAAAAAAGTGAGAAAAGGAGTGATGGAGTGTAACACCCCACCTCCATTAATGTCACTCACAAAGGGAATGCATTAACTTCAGTGAAGCGTTATAGGTAAAAGATGTAGATAAATTATAGGACAGACAAATAAAGCAGCGGAAAACAAAGTCATTTTATAAGCAACGTAGTTCAGTCAAGCTTTTACATCAATTGACTCAATCATACTTAAAATTACTACATAAAACTTCTGTCTTGATTCAAAAACTTCCAAGTATATAAGAAGAATAAAACATAGCAAAGTAGCATAAGTCCCCAAACTAAAGTGCAAACACAGCCATAGCCAAAGATAAGAGGATACATACAAGCAATACATCAAAGAATCTTCAAGCTCAGAAAGAGAAACGGACCAAACTGAGATGAGTTATTCCCTCCCTGGCTACCTGGGGGAGAAATGGAAGAAAAGAAGACGAAAGAAACGGAAGAAAAGCATGCATAAATTTATGGAAAAAGAGATCAAGGATGTACCCTCAAAAAGAAAAGGGTAGGATGTGTGTATTTTGTCTTTAGTCTCCAAAATCGCGTCTTCTTCAGTGTCACTCCGTTGTACTTTAACTAGCTTGACTTCACGATTTCAAAGCTTCTTGACCTCCATTTCCAAAACCCACTAGTAAAGATAGGATCTCGATCACTTACTATGCTAGAGGGTATCCCATGTAGTCGGACTATCTTTCCAAGATAAACAGATGTTAACCATGATACCAAGTGTATGTACTAAGATGATTAGAGGCATCTCCTCTACATAGCTTATCCATCATGCCACAAATCTGAGGGTCTTCATGTTACGCCGCTCCTATCCGATCCAAAAGCGTAGGCCGCTCTTCTAGCAATGCTAACAAACCAGGTACAAACTTGACTGGGGGTCTAAAGCTAAAGGTCGCTATGTACTTCAAATTTCACCCCTCTTAAGGTCAGTCTCTTTCTACTTAGGGCGCCTGCCACAACATTACCCTTGTTAGGGGTATAAGCAATCTCAAGGTCGTATGAGGCAAGAAATTCCATCTATCGTTGTTGCCTCAAATTTCAAATCTTTTTGTGAGAACAAATATTTTAAGGACTTAGGATCCGTATATAGTTCAAACTTTCTCTCTTAAAAGATAATGATGCCATGACTTAAGAGTGAACACTATAACAGCTTATTCCAAGTCGTGGGTAGGATAGTCTTTCTCATGTACTTTCAGCTGTCTACTTCCATAACTAACTACCCTCTCTTCTAGAATTAAAAAAGCGTCCAGCCCTATCCCGCAAGCATCCCTATAAACTATAGACGTCTTGTTCCCTTCGGGCAATGTCAAGACTGGGGTTGTTGTCAGGGTTCTCTTCAATCTTTGGAAAGCAACATCATGAATCAAATCCCAAGCAAAAGTTAGATTCTTCTTCGTCAATCTAGTAAGTGAGGCTGATACCTTCACAAAGTCCTTAATTAACTTCCTATACCAGCCCGCTAATCCAAGAAAACTTCTTTCTTCCGTTGCATTTCTTGGGACCTTCTCATCTTGCACCACAACTTTTGTGGGATTTACTGTTATCCCTTCCTTGGATGTCACATGGCTTAGAAACCTTACTTCTCTCTAAAAATGACACTTGGAGAATCTAGCCTTAAGCTTATGCGCTTGGAGGGTATCCGAGATTTCCCATAGATACAAAGCATGTTCTTCCCCACTCTTAGAGTAAACAAAAATATCATTTATGCACAAGCAAAGTGAACCATCCGCCTTTGTAGTGATAACAACTGGAGCACCCCATTCAGAAATACTTCGCCTATGAACCCTTTCTCAAGTAACTCTTTTACTTGTTTACTGAGCCATTCCTTTCCCTTGGAGTCATGTGTCATACAGGTAATGCAACTGGTTTTGCATTGTCAACTAGATATATGCGGAAGTCTATCTCGCGTTTTAGGGGACAAACCCCTAAACATCTGCGTACTCATGGACTACTCTAACTGATCGCAAATCGTCGATAGATGCATCAATTGATTCTAGGGAGCTAAGCCAAACTGATCCCTTAGGATCGCACGAAATCTTGAGGGTGTTCCCGAGGCAAGTCAAAAGCCTAACTACCCTCCTTTCCCAATTACTAACTAACCAATCCATGCCTAGAATCAACCCATAGCCCATGAAACCAAGACATAAGCATTACACTTAAACTCAATATTAATAAGCTATTCTCAAATCCTTACAAACCAAAGATAAATGAGCCGAACCACTAATTGGATTTGAGACAATAATGGGATCTTCTAATATATAAGTACTAAGGTGCAGAGACTCAACTATGGAAGCAGATATAATCGAATGTGAAGCGCTAAAATCAAAAAGAGCACTAACAAGATAACCAAAAAGAAAAACTAAACTTTCTCAACAGAAACTTTACTACCTCTCTCTCCGGTACGCTGGCAGTGAGAGCATGCACTTGCTCTCCTGAAAATCCTATTCTTTGTTTTTACCCTTGTCCTTAATTATATGACCCGTTATACCATAATAAAGACACTTCCCCTTGTCTTAGGTTTTACTATTATTTCCTCCCTTCTTGTCTTGAGATTCTTCCACTTACACCTCTTTCTTTTATCTTCTTTGTGAACCATGTCCATATTCATGAGTTTCTCATCCTTGGGTTGTGATCCTTATCCAAACTCCCTAATTCTCATCTTTACCATCCTTGTGTAACATGTTGACAAGTCACTCGAAAGCTGCCTCCATCGCACGGAAAACCCTACAAAGCTTGAAAGAAAATTAGCCGCAGGTGAAACTACTACAGCTATATATGGAAATTGGGCACTTCTTCGCCCTTTGACAGGTGTCATAGTCTCATCAAGCCTACAGAACCATGCCGCGATGAGGTTACCTCCCAGAAAGCAAGGAGCCCCGGAGACTCAGAAAAGAAGGAAACAAGGATTCAAACAGAGGATCAAAAGTTTGTGCATATGGCTTTGGGGAATATGCCTTTAAAACAAAACTTTCCTTTTGGAAATGCTTCTTTTAAAACCGTTTTGAAAATTTTTCAAATCTTTTATCTGACCCGGTAACCTTCAGCTCTAATACCAAGTGTAACACCCCACCCATTAATGTCAGTCACAAAGGGAATGCATTAACTTCAGTGAAGCATTATAGGTAAAAGATGCAGATAAATTACAAGATAGACAAATAAAGCCACGGAAAACAAAGTCATTTTATAAGCAACGTAGTTCAGTCAAGCTTTTACAACAATTGACTCAATCATACTTAATAGTACTATATTAAACTTCTATCTTGATATAAAAACTTCCAAGTATATAAGAAGCATAAAACATAGCAAAGTAGCATAAATCCCCAAATTAAAGTGCAAACACAGCCATAGCCAAAGATAAGAGGATCCAAGCAATACATCAAAGAATCTTCAAGGTTGGAAAGAGAAACGGTCCAAACTAAGCTAAGCTATTCCCTCCCTGACTACCTAGAGGGAGAAACGGGAGAAAAGAAGATGAAAGAAAACGGGTCAGACATAAAGCCTGGTAAGTCTAGTGACTTTCAGTATGTAAACAGGTAAAAGCAACATAACATGAATAAACTGAATATAAGACAATACCGTGATAAGAGGGATAACAAGATAAGGTTAGCATAAGATATGATAAGGCAAGATAAACTGAATGCGCTTCTACTTTTTCTCTGCTTCACTCCTACCCTGTTATTTTGGTTTCTGTATCTCTGCACCACCTAACTAGTGTCCCAACTAGAAATCTGTATAATGTGATCCCAATCCCCGCAATTGGTGTAGCCTTCAGGTGTACATCTATTATGAGGATCCCACCTCAATCTGCCTAATTGCCATGGATATGTTAGATGTACCCTTACTACCCTATTGATCAGCTCCCTAACTCGCATGTATGTATTACTTGTGTCATTTGAACTCGCTTGTATGCGTTCATTACTTATGTCATTTGGCCCCGCTTTTAAGTAGATACCTGTGCTGGCCCCATCATGGGGTGTATCAATTCCCATGATGGTGACCCGACATGATTCAAGATGCACAATGTATACTACTGATGCCCAGTGCCTGCTTTTCCACTCTGGAGCACGTGCACGCCCATACTTCGTCGGAACTACACTGCTGCACCACCCGCCGCTATATTTGACTGCTTTTAATCAGCACAGTAATCGTCCCCCACCCTGCCTAGCTCAGGGTACCATGATACATCTATGTGGGTTACTGCTAAAATGGGTCCCTGTTACTGGGGTTTCTTAATCAACATGTTTTAATGGTTAAGTGTTCTCAATTTAACTTAACCCCACCTATTTGCTTAATTAACACGTTGTACTGGTTAAGTGTTGCCTATTCATATGTTACTTAACCCTCTCACTGATTCACGCATGTTTATTTGATGGTTAAGTTTGTAGGCCTATATATACTAATATTACCCACTTACCCAAGATTTACTTAACCTTCCCCTTATCAAGTCCATATGTATTATTGGTTAAGCTTGCATTAACCCAATCCACTTTGTTCATATAATATTGGTTAAGTTGTCTTCTTGTCCATGTTAACTTAACCCACCCATCTAACATGTCATATTGGTTAAGTGTTTCTTATTAACTTAACCCTTCCTATTCATTATGTTGTATTGGTTAAGTGTTTCCTATTAACTTAACCCTGTTCATTCATCATGTTATATTGGTTAAGTGTTTCCCCTTGACTTAACCCTACTCGTTCATCATGTTATGTTGGTTAACTTAACCCTACTCATTCATCATGTTGAATTTGGTTAAGTGTTTCCTATTAACTTAACCCTTCCACTTGTCACGTTACATTGGTTAAGTGTTTCCCTATCACACATCATGTTATATTGGTTAAGTGTTTCCCTCTTGTGTTAACTTAACCCTACCATTCTTAGCATGTCCATTCATTAGCATTAATTCATTCATTAATGCCTCAACCTCTCACATTAGAACTGTTATTTGTGGTTGCTGGATGTACCAGGCAGTTCCGGGCAGACTTCTACCGCAGACTCATTCTAATCTCGGGTTTTGGGCTTAATGCGTTAACCTCTCATATTAGATCTATATTGTTGCGGTCGCTGTATGTGTCGAGCAGTCTTACACCGCAACTCAATCTAACCTCGGGTTAGGCACGTTCATCTTTAGCCAATTACCTATTTACCATTCATGTCCAAGTCTAGAATCTTATATGCTAATTATCCCAAATTCACCAAACTAGTCATGTTCCAATTCCCAAGTTATGCCCAACAAATTCAATTACAAGTTATTACTCAAATATAAGTTACACCCAATCCTCCCAAATTTGCAATAATAGTCATGCCTCAAAATCACAATATACATTATGCTTAGCGTCCCAACCAATAGTTATGCCCAATCTAGATTTAATATTTCAATTTACAGTTTTCGCCCAATCTAGATTTAATATTTCGATTTGTAATTTTCGTCCAATCTAGAATTAATATTTCAATTTAACCCAAGTTTTCAACAATAACAATTATGCCCCCAAATCACAAGTTACAAATTATGTTCCACTATTACCAAATAGATTATTCCCTAGTATCAATTACAAGTTATGCACAACAATTTCACCAAAATAGGTTATACTCAAATATTCCCCATATTCCAATCGTTTGTATTTCACGATTTCAGCCTAGTTTCGAGGTATCCCAGGTTCATAAAAGAAAAAGGAAATAGGAGAAGAGAGAGAAGGAGCATAAAATAAGAATAGGCATAAAAATAGGCATGTAACAACAGACCTAATACAAGAAATTTAGATCCAACAAAGATAGATTCTTGAATAAGCTGATACAATCATTATCGCAGGCATAAGAATAGCATCATGAACCAAAAAGGATTATATATTCGATGTTCAATAAAGATAGGCATGATTGAATCGATATAGTAACTTCTTAGGCATGTAAAATCATAGATTCAATAGAAAGATAGGGGTAAATCTGAAAAGATTGTCTCATCATCAGGCATAGACTTAGGTCCATTTTATTACATACCAAGATTACTATTAGGTGTTTAAATCTGAAAATAACATGAACTTACATTGCTAGGATTGAGAAAAGATAATTGAATCGTTGTTATTGCAGAGACTCTAATTTGATGTTGATTAATCTTAAAAGTTGATTTGAGGCTCTCTAATTTAATTTCTAGTTTGGAGAAAATGGCGGTGGCTAGGCTAGATTGAAGATGAACAGCATGACGGTGTCATAGCTTTGGAGCAATAGAATTAGGGTTAGTTATGAGTGTATATATAGATGTCTAGGGTTATTAAGAGCCTTTAGATCAACCTAGGATCCGTGCAAGCCATCCAGTCCAAGAAAATTCGTCATCAGGCCAATCAGGTAATGACACATCAGCCCTAGGCTGTAAAAATAAGTCACTGGATCTGGATCAAATAGGGGTCGACTCCCTACGGGGGGTTGACACCTATGTCGACTCCCCCCGGGGGGGTTCGACACCTCTGGGCGGGAAATTTCCCGCTCAGCCCTCTCTGAACGAATTTCGAGTTTTGAACAGTTTTGACTTTTAATTATTATTTTAATTTAATTTCTGTTTAAACTTGAAATCTTCTGAACTCCATAACTTCTTCATACGGAGCCCGATTTACGCAATCTCGGACTCTATCTCAAGCAGAATTGCGAGACGAACGCAATGGTGTAACCTCTTTCACCCAATTCTTCTTCTAAAAATTAAATGTTCTTAAATTTGTTACTTTAATATTTAAAATTATGGGGTGTTACATGGAGGCTTGTATTTATAGCCAAAAATGGTGCACATGGATTAGTGAGTTGTCAAGCATCTAAGCAAGGGTAGAAAGCACACTTAGCGTCATTGGATTCATGACAACCAAAAAGAAACACAAATAGCAATTATCTAGTTCAAGGTGTGAACACAACTTAAAACAAGCGTAGTTAATCTTCAAGCTATTTACTTGTGTGATCACATAATGATTCCATTTTCGATGAAATTTGGAATCCCGACATATTTTTTTGATATGGTTCCAACGAAACTGATTTCGTAAAATTTCAAGTCCATTTCTCAAAAAGTGCCCGTTCGAGTTCAAATTATCGATTGGTTTAGATTCCAATTCCGTCCAGTCACATATTAACTTCGAATGATACGAAATTTGGAATCCTACCATATTTTTACTTCCGGATTTGACAAAAGTTTGCCATTGTGGCGGGGATCTTAGTGATGTAGGATATATTCAGATATGGTTGTGGAATTGTGGAAGGAAGAAAATTATTGGTGGCTTATCAACATTGAAGTTTTGATAAAAGTGGCTTGAAACCCCATAGCGGTTTATGTTTTCTTCTGGATCTCCATTTTCTCTCTCTATAGGAGAGAGGAAGAAAGAGCGTTCCCTTATTTTAGAGGGTAATATATATATAAGGGGAGAAAGTTCCAACTTTTCCCTCTTATACCGGTGTTTCTAATGCACTTTTACTTGATTTATTTGTTTTAAGAGGCAACTTTCTAATTAATTTACTAAACTCAAAGCAAAATTCTCAAACTGCCATTTTTGTGATAAGAAAGTTAAGTTTTTCATCCATGTTTTATCTTCTGATGTCATTTAAGTCAATCATTCTAAGATTGTAGAAATCCAAAATTTTAAGAGACTTGAGAACGTCTTAGAGATGATTACTTTATTAGGATTGGTGGGTTATTATTGTCGATGCATAAAGGATTTTTCCTATATCATACTGATCCCGTGAGTGCGTGTGAATACTGATCCAGGAATACTTGTATTTTCCATGATGGTTCTGGAGGTTGGGGAAGATGCATCGATCCTCAAGCACTTGAACAAATTTGTTGAGAAGTCTTGGTGTTTGCGGATATGTTCCAATCCCAAAGAATGGTAAATACTGATCCCCAAACACTTAGTCATTTGAGACTAGTTTTAACGAGTCGAGATGACCGCACATATACGAATCCATTTGGGTTTGATTCCTGGGCGTTTGGACTACGCTTTTGAGTCAATTCACGATGCGATGGATCGAGTCATGTGGGCATGTACTGCTTCTAATAGCCGAGCCAAAATATCGGGTAACACTTGACCCAAAGTATGCCATGTGTTAACATGACTTGCTTTGAATTGAGGCAAGTCTTTATGGTAACTGAAAAGATATCCATACCATGTTTGGCGATTGGTCGCAACCTTTCCATTGAGCAATAATGCATTCCAAGGAATATGTCATTTCTGAGAAGCCTTGACACTTTTTCGAAGCTTGTTGTTTTAAGTACGTAGTTCCGACATTGTTTAAAATTCTAGTTGCTCTGAACCTTGTTGCTCGGACTAGAACATGTCTGATTTCTCAAGCAAGCGTATAGTTCTTGTCGATTTAAAAATTAAACATTAGTTGTTGACTCTTGTTTGTTGGAACGTAAACAAGTCATTATCAACATAGAGTCTCGTACACACTTACACGTTTTCACGTGATTTTGCATGGATCAGAATTCATAATAAAACATAATCAGAATGGTATTTTTGGGTGTTCAATCACGTAAGTTAATTTTCAAAATGTTATCAGATTGGAACACGACCGTCTGGCATGTACTCTAGAATTGTTTATGTTCATGAGCACACGATTGGTTAATGATTCAAGCTAGTTTTGACAATTGAAGTTTCGAGAACACGTATATGCAATCATAGCCAAAGTTTGAGTTTGAAAGTCATTTACCAATCCCGGAAATGTTTTTACTTCCTCCCCTACCCTCCAATTTTGCTGTTTTTTTATTGGGATCGATACCGACCCTTCGGTACTTAGAAAATTCCTAGAGTCCCATCTTACAACATATATAAGTGGGATACGATCCCTTCTCTTACTTCTTCCATTGCCTAATTTGTACTCTAAAGGACTTAAGGATTTTTGAGAAAAACCCCATTTTTCGCATCTAGCATTCTCTGTAGCCTTCTACCCCAACCACCCCAAGTTCACTAGTGCCCGTATACTTCCTAGTATCCGTTGATTCAGGTGGGTTTGACATTAACGACCTTAGTTGGGATCATAATCAGATCAGCAATTTGAAATCGAACACAGTAGTTCTGTTTGTGGAGGATGAGGTTAGTGGTTGAAGCGGTGTGGAGTTGGGATGGTGAAACACGGTTATTCGAAGAGTCGTGGAAGAGGAGGCTTGTAGTACGAAGAAGACGAGGAAGACACATGATATGGGATTACAAAAATTGCAAGTTGGTGGGAATCCCGAAGGACTCGGAATTTTCAATAAGTCTCGGGGATAGGAAATGACGATTTCATATCCCGAAGGACTTGTTAAAAATTCTTGTTTTGGTAGGGAAGTGGGTTATGGGAGATTCGGACAATGTAAGTGAGAAAAAACTTACGTGAACACATGGGATCGGTGGAGTTAGAGTACGAAGTGGGGAGTCAAGTGGGAAAGAGAACCAAGTATTTCGAGTTACGAAATGGGAATTTCGTATACCTGAATATTTGGGATTTTCGTACAAATTTTCGTGGAGTCGAAAATTTCTATGCACCTCGGTGATACGAAATTCCTGTTCATACCTCCGAGCACTTAGAAAATTTTCCGATTTCCTAAAAAATTGTAGTCATCGGATCTGAATCGCTTCGCGACGCCATGCGATCAAGTTGGGTTTGAAATTGAATGTGTTGACTAATAATCTGTTAACGCTCGAGTAATGAACCTATTTGGACTGATAATTCAGGCATGCATATAGGATTAGAGCATAAACTCGAACTATGGACATAAGACTGAACCATCAACTTCCAAGCCTTAATTCTCGATTCGATCGCATCGCTATCGCGACTTGACTTAGATTTCGCGACCTCGGTTTGTGGCGACAATGGTTTAAGTAAACGACATTAGAAACTGGCGTCGTGTCTTGAAGTGTTTTGTTAAAATTACATTAGCACGCTTGACACTTCACATTCCATGTTAGTTTACATCAACACAGAAGGTACAAGTTTTGATACACTAACTAATGCAACTAAAAGTACAGTTTTCCATGGTAAAAAAATCTCTAGATGACTCCAAGGCTTGGAAGCCGAAGTTGTAGAACTGTCATCGAGTTCTTCTGAATCCTCGTATGATTCCATTCCAACAGGCAGTGATATTGAGAATTTCAAAGCTCTGCCCCTTCCCAAAAAATGAGCATACGTAACATGCATGGTCAAGAGGAGAAATATGAGAGATTGCAACATTCAAGCGAGCATGCGAATGATTGGTTCATTCACGAAGAGGCAGAACCCATAGGAGTTGGCCTGCAAGAAGAAAAGGGCATTGGTGCGAATAGGCAGGTGTTCTGTTGCCACTAGATATGATGGAGGATGCAATTATTCTTGAGAATCTATTGGATCCAGTTGTCTCACAAATTGATAAGGTCGCGCTGAGATGGATTCGTATGAAGTACAAAATATCCTAAGATGATGTCCTGGTCCACAGAAGGGATGATAGGGCACACGAACCCCCAGTGGGCTACACGACTTGGAATAGGCATATGTGCTCTTCTGGGTGCGTTCCCCCATCATGCATATATATCCGGGATATTCTGCACTTCTTTCGCCTAGCACAAACGCATCTTCACCCATACGAATACGCCTTTCTACTGGTCATTTACATTCTATTCATAGAGTGGTTGGATGTAGAGCCGAAGGGGGACGACATATGATACCTCGACTCTATAAAGAAAAGAAGCATCTCGCCTTCCCTTTTATACGTAGAGGGCATGCTAACAATCACATCATCCATAAGGTGCAGAGCAAGATCACTTACTTCTAGCATGATTGGTTCTACGTGCGATGCCCTCTGGGATTTGCGAGGAGATGGCTTGTAGGCCATAAGTGCTTTAAAAGTAATGCTATATTTCGAGATAACTGAGTCGTAAGCTCTAAACTAACTTGAAACTTTGTGTGGCAGGTATCCCTAGATTCTAAGGGGTAGTGTTTATCTTGAGCGAGTTTTGGCATTGAGGAACATTCCTAATGGATTTGTAACTCCCAAACCGTGTTGTCAGACTATCTCCTTCACCTATTAGGCCTACTTCCCGAGGATTTCACGGTTGTAGAGATGGCGATAAAGAAGAGGAGGAAGAAGCAGAAGCTGAGGGAAGAGATGCTCATTCAATTTCACAAATGGAGTTTCCCCTAGCGTTACGCCCGTCGAAGAAGAGGTTGCAGTAGCTCAAGGAGAACTTGGTGTGCATAAAAGCGGTGATGAGGAGGTACACTCAAGAGGAGATGGTTTGCAACCCTCTCTTGTCCCCCCCCCCCAAACATAGAAGATGAGGTTGGGGGGAGGCTTTCGAACTGATTCCTCGAGTTATAAGCTCTGAGACTACTGCACCGATAGAGGTTGAGCGTCAGTTCAAAGGCTTGGATACAGTCCACATAGAGACGTTTATCTTTGGGTTCAATGACACTAATATCGAAAACTTATTGCTAAGCGTTGGGGAAATTATCCCTTCAAGAGAGTTGACATCTGGTCCGTAGAGGGAAGACTTAGGACAAACACAAACCTATGAGCACTATATGGCACAACACTTAGACCATGCATGTATGGAATGTTCATTCCTAACTCAAGATTTTCTTTGTGTGGGTGCAATGGCTCGAGAAGGTGATAGAGACTGAGACCGGGAGTCTGGGAGTCTGGAAGTTCCTGAAAACCAAATGGAGGAGCCATAGGCACTTGTATGAGAAGTTCTTAGTTGCACTCAAAACTCTAGCGGCTCCATGATTGCGGCAGGAGTCATCGAAATCGAGATTATCCCCAACGCTCGGTGTCTCCACCGCCAAGCACAAGGCTGACATTGGTTAAGAAGAGAAGACTATAATCATGAAGCAATCAGTGACTCTCATTCCTCCTTGTGCCCCATCCCCACCATCGTTGGTCAAAGCCACAGGAAAGGGAAAGCCCAGTGAGAGGAAAGCAAGTAAGCGCGACCTGACCTAACCAGAGATATCAAATATCCCGGTCTTTGAGGGCAGAGGACAGAAAGGCTTACTGGTCGAAGGCTTTATCAAGCTTTTACTTTGATGAGAAGTATGGATTTCTAAGATGCATCCGATTCGGGCAGAGATTGATGAAGGCATATGGACCTGAGTGTACAATGGCTTTATCCAGTACCAAAACATGTATTGGTATGCCCAGAGGCTCTCGGAGTTGATTTTCTAGAAGAACAACATCATAAATGGCTTAAAGCTCGAGGCTGATGCTGATCGAGGTAGAATCCACCCATTGCTTAGGAATTGCAACATTATATAGAATGCCTAAATCTACTATCAGTGACAGAGACTGTGATGGCCGCCCCGTCCCATCCGACATTTCCCTTGAATTGCGCTGTGCCAATGCCTGACTGGTACGGGACGATTGTCAAAAGAAAGGGTTTGAAATGATGAACTACCAAAGAACCTGTAGTATATCTCACAGCGCATGGAATAAAGTATAATAATAACATAACTTGATATAAAACAGGCAAGACAATACATAAGCTGAAAACTAAACTATAACCATCAAAGTAGTGGAATCCAAAATATAGCTTCATATCCAATTATTACAACTTTGAAATACTCTCCAAAGGAAATAAAAGAGATACACTACTAATGCCCAAAGCAGTGACCAGCAACAACATAGGCAGAATATATATATAGTACATGGAAGCCTTCTGCTCGTCTATGGACAGCTACTCGTGAATAACTACCTATCCGGTCTCTAGTCTGCTCGTTTAGGAGCACCCAGAGTAATAAGAAGAGACATAAAACTCTAGGTCAGACGAAAGTTTGGTATGAGCGATAGCAATAGAATAAAACAATAATAGTTATAAATAATCATACCTGACCTGGACCTGCAACCAAAGAGCTAGCACAACGAGATGTACAATACTCTAAGGTAACACTAACATATAATGTAAAGTGAAAGTGTGCATGTCATGGTGAAAGCAATATCAAACATAGCAATCATTCTCACTGCTCTCACTCGGTGCGTAAAGCATATGATATCCACCACTTTGATCACCAGATCCAATGGGGCAATGACGGAGTCCAACTCCGTACAACTATCGCTACGACCACTTTGCCCTTTGGGGCCATGACAGAGTCCCACCCCATACAACTATCTCTCTGACCCCAATATTCGGCAAAAATCTTTAATGTGGGAAATGACCCCAATATTCTTTTCCTAAAGTTACATGACCATATGACTTCGTATGAAAATAAGATAAATATTATATGATCCTCTGATACGTAGAATGTGGGTCATTACACTCTCCCCCCTTAAGAAATTTCGCCCCCGAAATTCCTTAACCAAGAAAAACAAACAATGGTGTCCCGCATGCCTATCAGTCATTTACAAACAATCAAACATGCATAATAACACAACAAGCCTATCCTAGCATGCGATTTACTAATAAGGGAATAACTATATCGCAATTAAAATCTTACCAGGTAAAAAGCTCTGGACGACTTCCTTATGCTCTCCTCGGTTTCCCAAGTACAGTCATTCTCGTTATCACCCCACCGTACCTTAACCAGTTTCACCATCTTCCTCTGAAGTTGCTTCGTATCGTGTCCGACAATACGAACCTGTCTGCGGTTTCCAACTGCCTCGGGTTCTATATCTATATCATCCAAATGATCTAGAGAAAGAGTCATATTAGAATCATGCACAAACTTCCTTAACTGAGAAACATGAAATACGTTGTGCACTCCCACCATCTTGTTAGGTAATCCGACTTTATATGCTAAATTCCCAACTTGTTCGAGAACTGGAAATGGATAACAAATCTTGGTACTAATTTACCCCTCCTACCAAACCGAATCACACTCTTCAATGGAGAAATCTTGATGAATACCAAGTCGCCAATGAAGAAATTTCTAATCTCTTCGTCTTTTATCAGCATAACTCTTCTACCTATCTTGGGCAGACTTCATTTGTTGTTGAATAACCTTTATCTTATCAGAAGTTTTTCTCATTACATCTGACCCAAGCACAAATTTTTCACCAGTTTCCAACCAGCATGATGGTGAGTTGCACGGTCTTCCGTACAAAGCTTCAAATGGAGTCATACCAATCTGGACTGATAATTATTATTGTATGCGAACTCAACCAAATGAAAATGGTCATCCCATGACCCTCTAAAATTTAATTTACAAGCTCTCAAGAGATCCCCCAATACACGATTTACCCTCTCTGTTTGACCGTCGGTTTGAGGATGGCATGCGGTACTGAGATGTAATTCTACCCTAAAGCCTCTTGTAAGCTCTTCCAAAACCCACTAGTAAATAATGGATCTCAGTTAATCACAATACCTTTAGGTATTCAATGAAATCTCACAACACACTTCATATATAGTTCCGCTAACTTAGTTGTCGTTCTATTCGACTTGACTGGTATAAACCTTGCAATTTTGGTCAATCGATCCACAATCACCCAAATACTATCGTGACCCGATCTAGTCCTTAGTAAACCATCGATGAAATCCATTGAGACTTGTTCCCATTTCCATCCAGGAATTTCCAGTGGTTTTAACAAACCACTAGGCTTCTTTTGCTCGGCTTTAACTAGCTGGCAGTTCATTCACTTGGATATAAACTTCCCAATGTCTCTCTTTATCCCTTCCCAGTAGTAGATTTTCTTTATGTATCGGTACATTGTTACCATTGGGATGTATAGTCAGTTTCGAGTGATGACACTCTCTAAGCACTTCATTTCTCAATCCATTAACATTGGGTACAACCAATCTCCCATTCTTTCGAATCCATCCCTCTCGATCAAGTCCATATTGTTCATTCCCTCATCGTCAATACCCATCTCTAACTTGGAGATGATTCCCAATAGGTTAGGATCGTCCCTCTGACTGGAACCGATCCACTCAATCAGAGTCGGTCTGATCTTTAAACTTGCTAGCATCTCTAGATCCAATTCGCACTTAGGTTTGAAATCATATCCCGCGATATACTCCAGTTGTCCCATTCCAAAACATAGCCCCCAAACTGGCATGTCTCCTACTCAATGCATCGGCTACTGCATTGCCCTTTCCAGGTGTGTATGCAATATTGAAATCATATGAAGCCAAGAAATCTAACCATCTCTGC
Source organism: Allium sativum (assembly GCA_030737875.1). Classification (NCBI taxonomy): domain Eukaryota; kingdom Viridiplantae; phylum Streptophyta; class Magnoliopsida; order Asparagales; family Amaryllidaceae; genus Allium; species Allium sativum. The sequence goes on from CM060922.1 coordinate 569,728,736, forward strand.
TGACGAATATTTAAATCCTTCTGAGAGAAAAGATACTTTAATGATTTATGATCGATAAACAACTCGAATCTTTCTCCCAAGAGATAATGTCTCCACATCTTCAACGCGAACACGATCTTTGCCAATTCCAAATAATGGGTAGGATATCTTTTCTCATGTAGTTTCAGTTGCCAACTAGCATAAGCCACAACCCTACCTCCTTGCATTAGTACAACACCTAGTCCAGTACCATAAGCATCCATGTATACCATCATCTCTTCATCCCCCCTAGGAATAACTAATATTGGTGCGCACGTTAACTTCTCCTTTAGGCTCTTAAACACAATCTCACACCTTTCGTCCCAAGGAAAAGCTTGATTCTTTTTAGTCAACTGACTTAACGGCGTCGCTATCTTGGATAAACTTACTGTGACGGCCTACCCCGCACCAGCCGACATTTCCCCGAAATGCGCTGTGTTAATGCCCGACTAGCACAGGACAGTCATCAAAAGAAATGGGTTTGAAACTTTGAATCACCAAATAACATGTAGTATATCTCACAACGCATGGAAAAAAAATATATAATAATAACATAACTTGACATAAAACAGGCGAGACAACGCATAAGCTGAAAACTAAACCATCATAGTAGCGGAATCCAAAATACAGCTTATGATCCAAACCATCATTATTACAACTTCAAAATACCACTCTAAAGCAAAATAGAAAAGGTACACTACTAATGTCCAAACTAGTGACCAACAACAACACAGGGAGAATATATGTAACTAGTACGTGGAAGCCTCTTGCTCATCTCCGGACAGCTACTCGCGGATCACCACCTAACCTGCTTCTAGTCTGCTCGTTTAGGTGCACCTAAAGTAGTAAGAAGAGACATAAAACTCTAGGTCAAATAAAATTCTGGTATGAGCGATAGCAGCAAAATAAAACAATAACAGGTATAAATAATCATACCTGAAACTGGACCTGCAACCAAAGAGTTAGCACAACAAGGTGTATAGTACTCTAAAGTAATGCTAACACACAGTGTAAAAATGGGAGTGTGCGTGTCATGGTGATAGCAAACATCAGATATAGCAATCATCCTCACGTCCCTCACTCAGTGCGTAAAGTATATGATATCTACCGCTTTGATCACCAAATCAATTGGGGCCATGACGACAACTCCATACAACTATGGCTATGACCATACTTCCCTAGTCTATAGTCAATAACCCTACCCAGTCCACACATCCTTGCCTCTAGGTTAAGAGCCAACCAGTCCACACTTCCCTGGCTCTGGTTCGTCTACATGCCCCCTTTCTTCAACGGTGAACCAAATTTATAGATATAGATAACCCCTTTACATGCGTCCCGCAGCAAAATCCAACTCAAGAAGTTAACTCATTGGTTCCAATCAGGATCCTGAGTAATAAATTCCTACTTGGATTTCCTTTGCATCTCGGGTTCTGGTCGGGTTGGAATTGATCTTCAGAAGAATCCACAATCGTCGTCGCGTAGTTGAAGTTCAAATCTGGTTTGGTTTGGAGTCATCATCTTGGTTAGGGTCATGGTCCTCATCAGGGTCGGTTCGTGGCTCGTGACCCCCTGGTTCATGAACACCTCCCCCCCCCCCCCGCCTCATGGCCACCCCCTGGTTCATGAACACCCCCAGTTCATGAACATCCCCCTTGGTTCATGAACACCCTCTGGTTCGTGACCACCACCCGGCTCGTGAACCTCTCCCTTGGTTCATGACCATCATCTTGGAGCGGTTCGTGACCATCATCTCGGAGTGGTTCATGAGACATACCCCCTTCAGGAATTGAAGTTCTCCTGGGAGGTTCGTGAGGCATACCCCCTTCAGGAACCGGTTTTCTGCAGTTTTTCCAACAAGTTAATTTCGCCAAACGATGGCGTTTTCAACCATTCTAACCTTGCTAGGAAGTCATAAAACATAACAAACAACAGTAGTAATATGTAGAATCAACCAAAAACAACAAAATATCAATCACATGAAATATTTTAAATCAAACATACCAAGAAAGCATGATTTTCCCCTTAATCCCCTTAAGAATGTTTTAACTATCAGATTAGCAAACTTAATCCAAATTAACTCAAATTTTCACTATGTCATAAAATAATATTTTATAATTTATACATATTTTTCCAAAATTTTGTGATGCATATTTTCGCTAATTATCACTAATCACCCTTAATTAGCTGTAATTAGTGAGTAGAAGTGCAAATCACTCACCTTAGCCACAAATGAAATATTAGATCTGAAACTATACTATTATGGCACGGATCTCTATGTATTATAGCAGCTCCAACTCTGATTTGGTGCTAATTTAACTTGATTTGGTGTAGTTTTGGTCAATTATTGGTTAAAAAGCGATTAAGAAGCAATTAAAATGAGTTTTGGAAGATGGAGGCCATTGCTAGGGTTCAAGGAATGTTTGTGGCGGCTGAGAAAATGAAAGGGAATGTTTTTCCAAACCCTTTCAGTCCTCCCATAACCCTAATCCTTAAATGGGTTATGGTCTTAGCTGCTAATCACCCGGTTAAGCCCAATTACGTTGTTTTTCATCTTCCAAACCTTATTTCAGCCATATCTCTCAAACGGTAAGTCCGTTTGATTAATATGACCACTTTACGGAAAGGTAAACCATCATTTGAATCCAATGGAAGTGGTTTCAGGTCAAAACTCCTTACCAATCAAAAGTTATAGGCAAAACAAGATTCGCTAGGGGCAAAACAGTCATTTAAAATTCGGCAAAAACCTTGAACATGGGAAATGACCCCAATAGTCGTTTTCCAAAGTTACACAACCTATAACTTCGTATGAGAATGAAATAAATATTCTATGATCCTCCGTTGCGTAGAGTGTGGATCGTTACACTCCCCCCCCCCCCCCCCCCCCCTTAAGAAATTTCGATCTCAAAATTCCTTTACCAAAACATACAAAGGTGGCCTGCATGCCTTCAACCATTTACAAACAATCAAACATACATAATAACATCATAAGCCTATCCTAGCATGTGGTTTACTAACAAGGGAATAACTATTTTCGCGATCAAAATCTTACCAGGCAAAGAGCTCTGGATATGACATCCTTATGCTCTCCTCGGTTTCCCAAGTATAGTCATTCTCGTTATCACCCCACTGGACGTTAACCAGTTTCACCGTCTCCCTTCGAAGTTGCTTCGTATCATGTACGATAATACAAATCATTCTGTGGCTCCTAACTACCTCAGATTCCACTTCGATATCATCCAACTGATCTGGTGAAATAGTCATATCAGAATCATGCACGAACTTCCATAACTGGGAAACATGAAATACGTTATGCACTCCCGCCATCTTGTCTGGTAATCCAACTTTATACGCTAAATTCACAACTTGTTCGAGAACTGGAAATGGACCAACAAACCTTAGTGCCAATTTACCTCTCCTACCAAATTGAATCACACTCTTTAACGGAGAAATTTTGACGAATACCAATTCACCAACAGAGAATTTCAATTCTCTTTGTCTTTTATCAGCATAACTCTTCTGCCTATCTTGGACAGCCTTCATTCGTTGTTGAATAACCTTGATCTTATCTGAAGTTTCTCTTATTACGTCCGGCAAAAGCACAAATTTCTCACTGGTTTCCAACCGACATGATGGTGAGTTGCATGGTCTTCCGTACAAAGCTTCAAATGGAGTCATACCAATACTGGACTGATAACAATTATTATATGTGAATTTAACCAGATGCAAATGGTCATCCCATGAACCACCAAAATCCAATATACATGCTCTCAAGAGATCCTCTAATACACGATTCACCCTCTCTGTTTGACCATCGATTTGAGGATGGTACGTGGTATGAGATGTAATTATGACCCTAAACCCTCTTGTAAGCTCTTCCAAAACCCACTAGTAAGTAAATAATGGATCTCGGTCACTCACAATACCTTTAGGTACTCCGTGGAATCTCACTACCCACTTCATATACAGTTCTGCAAACTTAGTTGTCGTTCTATTCGACTTGACCGGTATAAACCTTGCACTTTTGTTCAGTCGATCCACGATCACCCAATACTATCATAGCCCGATCTAGTCCTTGGCAAACCATCAGTGAAATCCATTGGGACTTGTTCCTATTTCCATTCGGGAATTTCCAACAGTTGTAACAAACCACTAGGCTTCTTTTGCTCTGCTTTAACTAACTGGCAGTTCATCCCTTCCCAGTAGTAGGTCTGCTTCATGTCTCGGTACATTTTGTTACCATTGGGGTGTATAGACAGTTTCGAGTGATGACATTCTCTAAGAACTTCATCTCTCAATCCATTAGCATTGGGTACAACTAGTCTCCCATTCTTTTGAAGCCATCCTTCTCTATCAAGTCCATACTTGTTCATCTCCTCACCGTCGATACCCATCTCTATCTTGGAGATGATTTCCAATAGGTTAGAATCATCCCTCTGACTGGAACCGATCGGCTCAATCAAAGTGGATCTGATTGTCAAACTTGCTAATATCTCTGGTTCCAATTCGCACATAGGTATGAATTCATATCATGTGATATATTCTCGTTGCTTCCATTCTAGAAGCATAGCCCCAAAATTGGCATGTCGCATTTCCCTTCTCGGGTGTGTGCGCGATATTAAAATCATATGAAGCCAAGAACTCTAACCATCTCTGCTGACGAAGATTTAAATCCTTCTGAGAGAAAAAATACTTTAGTGACTTATGATCGGTAAACAACTCGAATCATTCGCCCAAGAGATAATGTCTCTGCATCACTAACGTGAATACGATCGCTACCAATTCCAAATCATGGGTAGGATATCTTTTCTCATATGGTTTCAATTGTCGACCAGCATAAGCTACAGCCCTACTTCTTTGCATCAATACAGCACCTAGTCCGGTACCACAGGCATCCGTGTATACTGTCATCTCGTCGTTCTCCTTAGGAATGACTAACACTGGTGCGCATGTTAACTTTCCCTTTAGACTCTTAAATGCATACTCACACCTTTCATCCCAGATGAAAGCTTGGTTCTTCTTGGTCAACTTAGTTAACGGTGCCGCTATCTTGGAGAAGTCTTGAATAAACTTACGATAATATCCCTCTAACCCCAAGAAACTTCTCATGTCTATTGTATTCTTGGGCGTAGACCAATCTTGCACCGTAGCCACCTCGCAGGATCCACGGCAATACCATTTTCTGAAACAACATGGTCCACGAATCTCACTTCCCTCCTCCAGAAGTGACATTTAGAAAATTATGCTTTCAATTAGTGTTTCCTCAACACCTCCATCACTGTCCTCAAATGTTCCTCGCGTTCTTCCTCTGCCCATGAGTAAACCAAGATATCATCCATGAACACAAGAACAAACTTATTTAATTGATCTCTGAAAACTCTATTCATAAGATCCACAAAATATGCGGGTGCATTGGTCAACCACTCATAAAATCCAGACGGCGTCCGAAATGTCATTTTAGGTATACTCTCAACGGCTACTCGGAGCTGATGAAAACTTGTCGCGAGATCCAACTGGGAAAACACTCTTGCTCCATTCAATTGATCCAACAAATCATCTATCAATGGAAGAGGATACTTATTCTTCCTACTCACCTTGTTCAACTCATGGTAGTCTACACATAAGCGAAGGAAACCATCGGCCTTGGTAGCAAATACAACTGGTGCTCCCCACTTGGAAACACTCCTTCGGATAAATCCCTTCTTCAAAAGATCGCCCACTTGCACCCCAAGCTCTCACTGCTCCCTTTGCGCCATACAACAAAGAGGCATCATTATAGGTCTGGCATCTTTCCCTAAATCAATTCGAAACTCGATCTCTCAGTGTGGTGGAAGTCCGGTCTCTTCCCTGAAGATGTCTGGATACTCGCCAGCAATAAGCACATCTGATAACTCATCCTGCGGGATGTCTAGGGAATATAGAAAACTAGCCATCACCTCATCACTAGGTAGGCAACCCAATACCACCCTTCACCCATCATCCGCTCTAATGGTCACCAAAGACCCCTCACAGTCTACCAGCACCCGATATCTTTGGAGCCAATCGACTCCCAAAATAATGCCAAACCCAGTAAAGCCCAAAACATAGCAATCACAAGCAAACACACATCCATGACTCGATAAGACCAAATCACGACAAATCCTGCAAAGGCTAGTCAAACCATCGATCGGGCTCGTCACAACTAAAGATCTATCGACAATCTCGGGTTCCAATTCCAACTTATCTACCAGGTCACTAGATACGAAGGAATAGGAAGCCCCAGTATCAAACAACACTTGAACATAAACATCATAAATAGAAAGCATAACTTGAATAATGACACCTTTTCCCTTCTGCACCGCAGTTGGGGAATTCGACGAAGAAGGAACAGCGTTGATAGCATGTGCTTTCACCATTTGCTTCACCTTAGAGCGTTGTGGACATTCATTCTTAAAATATCCCACTTGGCCACAGTTGAAGCACTTCTTTTCTCCTGGCTTTGCCCAACACTCTTTGGCATAGTGGCCCTTCTTGCCACAGCAATAACACTCGATATCTTTCTTATTCTTCTTTTTCTGACCATCCTTGGTCTGATTCTGTTTCCTCTTATTCTGGGAATTATTCTTGCCTCTACCGCTTGCCTACGGCTTTGGCTCCTCTGCAGATGTAACAACAACCTCGGTTTTTGACTTAGGATAAAGGCTCTCAGACCTCAATGTCTTTCCCACAATAGATTTGAATGTCTCAACGATATGGTTTATGAGTCTTTTCCCAAGTACCCATCTAGGCCAGTTATGAACTTCTCGTTCTTCTTCTCTTCAGTATCGATAAGAGAGAATCCAAATTTCGATAAGTTATCGTATTCAGCAATATATTCCAGGATTGCCCTACCATTCTACTTAAGCTCCAAAAATTTCCTGAACAATTCTATTTTTTGAGCAGCTGGAATAAACTTATCACTGAAACAAGTCTTAAACTGATTCCAAGTAATTTGATCCTCGGGAGTAGCTGCTTTAATGACATTCCTCCAATTCATAGCCCGTCCTTGAAGATGATGCGATGCTAACTTTCTCTTTATTACATCATCGATCCACAAATCCTTGAAGATGCGCTCACAACTATCAAGCCAATCTTGAACCTCCATATCTGATTCTGTTCCATGGAATGGCTTCCCACCAAGACTAGTATAATCCTTGCTAAGCTTGGCGAAGTCAGCCCTAGGCGCCTGCACCGCTGCACCACCACCGGTTAGCAGCATTAGGAACTGCTCCTTGAGCATCCCTAAGCATCTCTCGCATGAAGGCAACAAACATCGTCCTCATATCAAGGACATTCCCATTATTGGCCCCTAGACTCATATTCCTCGTATATCGGCTCATCGTTCAATCTGTAAAGAGAAAAATGATTAACCATCTCCTTGTGGTGCCCGTGCAGTGCGACTTCATCCTTAGATATACTAATAGTGTATATATATAGTTTTTGAAAACCAAAATATCAAAAATACACGCTCTCATATATGTATACCATCTCTCCCTGAAGTCTTCCCCTAGGTTAACTATGCAACCTAGGCTCTAATACCAAGTGTGACAGCCCTCCCCGCACCAGCCGACATTTCCACGAAATGCTATGTTCCAATGCCCTACTAGCACGGGATGGTCGTCAAAAGAAAAGGGTTTTGAAACTATGAATCACCAAAGAACCTGTAGTATATTTCACATCGCATAAAATAAAATATAATAATAACGTAACTTAACATAAAACAGGCGAGACAGCGCATAAGCTGAAAACTAAACCACCATAACATCGGAATCCAAAATACAGCTTATGATCCAAACCATCATTATTACAACTTCAAAATACCGTCTCTAAAGAAAAATAGAAAAGTACACTACTAATGCCCAAAGTAGTGACCAACAACAACATAGGGAGAATATATGTAAATAGCACGTGAAAGCCTCCTGCTCGTATCCGGACAGCTACTCGAGCATCACCACCTAACCTGCCTCTAGCCTGCTCGTTTAGGAACACCCAGAGTAATAAGAAGAGACGTAAAATTCTGGGTCAGAAAAAAGTCTGGTATAAGCGATAACAGCAAAATAAAATAATAACAGGTATAAATAATCATACCTGAACCTGGACCTGCAACCAAAGAGTTAGCACAACAAGATGTACAGTACTGTAAGGTAACACTAACATAAAGTGTAAAAATGGGAGTGTGCATGTCATGGTGATTGTAAATATCAGACATAGAAATCATCCTCACGTCCCTCACTCAGTGCGTAAAGTATACAATATCTACCGCTTTGATCACCAAATCTATTGGGGAATGACGACAACTCCGTACAACTATTGCTATGACCATACTTCCTTGGTCTATAGTCAGTAACCCTACCTAGTCCACATATCACTGGCCCTAGGTTAAGGGCCAACCAGTCCACACTTCCCTGGCTCTGGTTCGTCTATATGCCCCCTCTCTTCAATGGTGAACCAAAGTTATAGATATCGATAACCCCTTTGCACACGTCCCGTAGCAAAATCCAACTCCAGAAGTTAACTCGTTGCTTCCCATCTGGATCCTGAGTAATAACTTCCTACTTGGACTCCCTTTGCATCTCGGGTTATGGTCGGGTTGGAGTTGATCTTCAGAAGAATCCACAATCGTTGTCGCGTAGTCGAAGTTTGAATCTGGTTCGGTTTGGAATCATCATCTTGGTCCAGGTCGTGGTCCTCGTCAGGGTCGGTTCATGGCTCGTGACCCCCCGGTTCGTGACCACCCCCCCGGCTCATGACCACCCCCAGTTCGTGAACACCCCCCTGGTTCGTGACCTCCCCTGGTTCGTGAACACCACCCCTCGGTTCGTGACCACCCCCATGGATCGTGACCATCATCTTGGAGCGGTTCGTGACCATCACCTTGGAGTGGTTTGTGACCATTATCTTGGAGCAGTTCATGACATATATACCCCCTTCAGGAATCGAAGTTCTCCTGGGTGGTTCGTGAGGCATACCCCCTTCAGGAACCGGTTTTCTGCATTTTTTCCAACAAGCTAATTTCGCCAAACGATGGAGTTTTCAACCATTCTAAACTTACTATGAAGTCACAAAACATACCAAATAACAGTGTAACATGTAGAATCAACCAAAAACACCAAAATATTAGTCATATGAAATATTTTAGATCAAACATACCCAAAAAACATGTTTTCCCCTAATCCCCTTAAGCATGTTTTAACTATCAGATTAGCAAACTTAATCTAAATTAACTCAAATTTTCACCAGTGACATAAAATAATATTTTAGAATTTCTACATATTTTTGCAAATTTTTATGATGCATAATTTCGCTAATTATCACTAATCACCCTTAATTAGCCATAATTAGTGAGTAAAAGTGCAAATCACTCACCTTAGCCACAAATGAAATCTTAGATCTAAAATTCTATTATTATGGCACGGATCTCTATGTATAGCAGCATCTCCAACTCTGATTTTGTGCTAATTTGACTTGATTTGGTGTAGTTTTGATCAATTGGTGGTTAAAAAGCGATTAGGAAGCGAGCCATTCGTCCATATTTCTAGAAAAAGTATTTCTTGTTTTTCATTTCCATTTGCATAAGAATGGATTCTATGATTAACATTTCGAACAGGCATGGATACAGCATTTATAAGATAACTTCCATTTTGAGAGTTATTTGTGTCGCTTTTGCTTTCTTTTCCTCTAGCTACTAAGATGTTTCAGTTCGACAGGTTGTCTCTTGCCTGCCCATGAATTCAGCAGCAGTTTGAAAGGTTGACCTATTTGGGAATCTCTAGATCTTTGCTCATTTTCAACTCCCCGAAACATTTCGTCGCTTGCTACGCCCATATCAATGGAGCGGGTGACTCATTATTTCGATGAATCATTTCTTCGGACAGAAGAAGATTCTGTAAACACTTATTCAAAATCTCACTTATCAGAGTTCATTGTGGAAGAATCCTCAGAGGAATTGGCCATGATATATCTGATCCATACATAATATCATGAAAAATGGATACAAATTTTTGGCTGCTACTTAGTATTGGCAATGGGTCTGAATAAAACATGTCTTATTTTTTCAATAATACATATTTGTACAATGAAATACTATTGTTCCTTCCCAATAGGATATATCAGAAATTACAAATATCTATGATCTGTTTTCTCTATAAAATAAAGCTATAACTATAAAGGACCTAAAATACCTTGCTTACGTATCATTGGGAAGTGCATTAACATAAATACGGCAGTAAGAAGAGGCAATACAAAAGTGTGTAAACTATAAAAACGATATAAGGTAGATTGCCCCCACACTAGCACTTGAAGTAGTTCAACACATTATTATACGTAGAACAGACTGTGGTATTATCCGAGGTATTTCCGTGAGTCCTTGAAATGGGGTGACAGAAAAAAAAAATTTGTCCAGACCCTAATTGGTCGTGTATTAGCTACCTATTATTTCTGGTTCAAGTAGAAATTTGAAGTCAATGGAAGAATTACAAGGATATTTAGAAGAAGGTAGATCTTAGCCCCACCCGTCGAGCAGGGATGAAAGTCGGCCTTAGTGATCCGACGGTGTCGAGTGGAAGGGCCGTCGCTCAACAGATAAAAGTTACTCTAGGGATAACAGGTTGATCTTCCCCAAGAGTTCACATTGACAGGAAGGTTTGGCACCTCAATGTCGGCTCTTCGCCACCTGGGTCATTTCTTTGATCAGTGAATATTTGCATACTCGAGATCGGAATCGTGGAGAAGTACTACTTGGTAATTTCTACCAACTTAAAGTCCTCATTATGATTCGTTTTATCCAAAGCTTTATGCAAAATAGTCTTCCCTAATGAAATAGATGTAGCCGTGGCTTGTTGGAAACCCAGAGTCTTCACTTGATCTAGGATATGTGATGTATATGCAATTCCGAAATGATCTATTAATCTGCTAATAAGTCATTTCATAGAAGTTCCATCTATCACTTTACTGTGAAAGACCAGATCGGCTCTTTGAGCAATTTCATAATGTTCCTCGCCAACGATCCAAGGTTGTTGCATAGTTGACGTTGAATCTAAAGGATCTACTGCTGGATAAATACCTATGGCAGCTAATCCTCTTGATAGTACAATAGTAGCATCTAAATGTGCAAATGTCGTGGCAGGAGCAGGGTCGGTCAAATCATCTGCAGGTAAAATTCATGGTTTATTTCCTAAAAATTCTCAAACATTTGAACATAATGTATTTTATTTTGATGAGAAATTTTTATTGAATCCTATTGAGAATTCCTTAACCTCAATTGAAAATTTTGATTTTGAACGTTCCTAACCCATCCTTCGTAATATCGTCTATCCACACTAGCTTAGATACTTAATAAGCTACTTCTGTTCTGATTCCAGCTCAGAGCAATCATTTCATTTAAGACTTACAATTTGAATTTTTTCTTTCATTTTTTGAATCATTGAATTGAATTGAAATGCTAAGAACTGATAATTCAAGTTAATCATTTTGGCTAATTGTTTTTACATAGATAATAAGCAAAAAAGCAGTAGGAATTTCCGCTGCTCTAACTAATTGTCCACCCTTTCCAAGCGTGATTTCTATGTTATGTATGGTCGTGCCTAAGGGCATATCGGTTGAAGTAGATTCTTCTTTTAAAAACCCCTTCCCAAACTGTACAAGCTTCTTCCAAAGCATGCAGCTTTCTAGATGTATATGATGATATCTATTTTGCAGTTTTTCGTCTGCAGTACCTCGACGTGACATGAGCATGAAAGAGGTTCAAAAATAAGTTTTTTATAAGGGCTAAAAATGAATCACTTATTTTGGCTGGTATTTTATATAGTATAATGATAGAGAAATGAAACACACTTCACTTACTCATAATTCTTATTCATCTACTTGATCTTCGAAAAAAGAATAGATTGCACTTGAAAATTTACTCATTTAAATTTATGTTGCATGAAGAACATAAGCCAGATAATGGAACGGGGAGACCTAGGATGTAGAAGATCATACATGAGTGATTCAGCAGATTTGGATTCCTATATATCCACTCATTGGTACTCCCACTCCAAATTAATTCCGATCAAATGATCCGCAGCAGCCAATAGATCTCGTGGTAACAAAAAATGTATTGTTCTGAGGTATATCAAGATTCAGTCCCTTTTTGGCAAGGTATTGCTGTGTTCTTACTCTTTTCTTACTCTTAGGGCGGCAGGAGACTTTGGTCTATTCCGTAACATACAAATTGGAAAATTATCCAATCAACATAATCAAAATTTTCTATTGTTATAAATGCTAAAATAGATCCGTTTTTCTGATCTTTCAAACCACTCTATTCTTTTATTTCTTATGATGTTTTTGTTTTCTCACGAAAAGCAGACATGAGATAACAAATCAAGTCTTTCCCTAAGATTTTGAATAGCTGTCCCAAATTCATGTTGATTATGTTTCGCTTCTTCCTCGGAGAAAGACGATCAAACAATTCCCAATCATGGTCCTTGCGGATGGGATCATCCGTATAGGATAAAAAAAGAAACTCCATATATTTGCTATCTTTTCTTTCAAAATTATTAAAATTTCATGTACCGATTCCTCAATACCTACTATCGTAGAATATTCATGTGGCACTTTCTCAGATTTATCACGTGTGATACATGTTCCTTCTATTTCTCCCAGTAAAGCCCGAAAATCTTTAGGAGGAATCAATGAAACGATATCAATTCAAATCTTGGATCTTCGAATTGAGTGAGATCAAGAATTCTCACTATTTCTTAGATTCATGGATCAAATTCGATTCAGTGGGATCTGCATTGTCATCATATCATATTATCATACCGTTGTCACGTTTGAGCTCTTTACATGTACGTACAATTACAACTCTTATTACTTCTGATCTTTCTAGAAGCATATGGGGCACTGCTTCTTTAATTACAGCAACAATAACGTCACCAATATGAGCATATCTATGATTACCGGCTAGTGTCTTTTTCACTCCACAAAGATCAAGATAAAATTAATTTTTATTCTTTTTCTGTTGACGAATGATATATCTCTAACTTCTCAATTACAATTACTTAGAAGTACATTTTGTGCAACAGCCCTTCCTATCTGATAGAAAAAGACCCCATGATCCTGAACCGATCTTACCTGGGATCGCAAAATGAGATTTGGAAGATGGATGTCATTGCTAGGGTTCAAGGAATGTTTGTGGCGGCTGATAAAATGAAAGGGAATGTTTTCCAAACCCTTTCAGCCCTCCCATAACTTTAATCCCGAAATGGGTTATGGGCTTAGCTGCTAATCACCCGGTTAAGCCCCAATTATGTTGTTTTTCATCTTTCAAACCTTATTTCAGCCATATCTCCCAAATGTTAAGCCTATTTGATAAATGTGACCACTTTATGGAAAGATAAACCATCATTCGAATCCAATGGAAGTGGTTTCAAGTTAGAACTCCTTACGAATCAAAAGTTATAGGCGAAAAAAGATTCGTTAGGGGCAAAACGGTCATTTCAAATTCAGCAAAAATCGTGAACATGGGAAATGACCCCAACAGTCGTTTCCGAAAGTTACACAACCATACGACTTCGTATGAGAATAAAATAAATATTCTACGATCATCCGATGCATGGAATGCAGGTTGTTACACTTACGATAATATCCAGCTAACCCCAACAAACTTCTCATGTTTGTTGCATTCTTGGGCGTTAACTAATCTTGCACCATAGCCACCTTCGCAGAATCCACGACAATACCATTATCAAAAACAACATGACCCAAGAACCTCACTTCCCTCCTTCAGAAGTGACACTTTGAGAATTTTGCTTTCAATTGGTGTTTCCTCAGCACCTTCATCACTGTCCTCAAATGTTTCTTGTGTTCCACCTTTGTCCTCGAGTAAACCAAGATATCATCCACGAACACAAGAACAAACTTATTTAATTGATCCCTGAAAACCCTATTCATAAGATCCACAAAATATGCGGGCGCATTGGTGAACCCGAATGGCCTGACCAACCACTCATAGAATCCAGACGGCGTCTGAAATGCCGTTTTAGGTATACTCTCAGCCGCTACTAGGAGCTGATGAAAACCTGTCGTGAGATCCAACTGGAAAAACACTCTTGCTCCATTTAATTGATCAAACAAATCATCTATCTGTGGAAGAGGATACTTATTCTTCCTAGTCGCCTTATTCAACTCGCGGTAGTCCACACATAAGCGAAGGGAACCATCGGCCTTATAGCAAATACAACTGGTGCTCCCCACTCAGAAACACTTCTTTGGATAAATCCCTTCTTCAAAAGATTGCCCACTTGCACCTCGAACTCTCGGTGCTCCTTTGGCCACATGACGAAGTGGCATCACTATACGTCTGGCATCCTTCACTAAATCAATCTGAAACTCGATCTCTCGGTGTAATGGAAGTCTGGTCACTTCCCCGAAAATGTCTGAATACTCGCCAGCAATAGGCATGTCTGATAACTCATCATGCAGGATGTCGAGGGAATTTAGAAAACTAACCATCACCCCATCACTAGGTAGGCAACCCAATACCACCCTCCGCCCATCATCCGCTCTAATGGTCCCCGAAGACCCCTCACAGTCTACCACCACCCCATACCTTTAGAGCAAGTCGACTCCCAAAATAATGCCAAACCCAGTAAATCCCAAAACAAAGCAATCACAAGCAAACATACATCCATGACTCAATAAGACCAAATTACATCAAATCATACTAAGGCTAGTCAAACCACCGATAGGGTTTGTTACAGCCAAAGGTCTACCGACTATCTCGGGTTCCAATTCCAACCTATCTGCCAGATCACTAGATACGAAGGAATGGGAAACCCCGGTATCAAACAATACTCGAACAGGAATATCATAAAAGGAAAGCATACCTTGAATAACGATAACTTTTCCTTTCTCCGCCGCAGTTGGGGAATTCGACAAAGAAGGAATAGCGTTGATAGAGTATGCTTTTACGATTTGCTTCTCCTTAGGAGGTTGTGAACATTTATCCTTATGATGTCCCACTTGGCCACAGTTGAAGTGCTTCCTTTCCCCTGGCTTTGCTCGACAATCTCTGGCATAGTGGCCCTTCTTGCCACAGCTAAAGCACTCGACATATTTCTTATCCTTCTTTTTCTTACCATCCTTGGTTTGGTTATGTTTCCTGTTGTTTTGGGAATTCTTCTTGCCTTCACCGCTTGCCTGCGGTTTTGGCTCTCCTATGGGTGCAATATCAACCTCGTTCTTTGACGTAGGGTAAAGGCTCTCTGATCTCAATGTTATTCCCATAATAGATTCGAAAGTCTCATCGATATGGTTGACAAACCTTTCCCCAAAGTACTCATCTAGGCCAGTTATGAACTTCTCGTTCTTCTTCTCGGTAGTATCGATAAGAGATAATCCATATTTCGATAAGGTATCGTATTCAGTAATATATTCCGTGACTGCCCTACCATTCCGCTTAAGCTCCAAAAATTTCCTGAACAATTCTGATTTTTGAGCAACTGGAATAAACTTATCACTGAAACGAGTCTTAAACTGATTCCAAGTAATTTGATCCTCAGGAGTTGCTGCTTTAATGGCATTCCACCAATTCATAGCACGTCCTTGAAGCTGACGCGATGCTAATTTTCTCTTCATTTGATCATCGACCCCCAAATCCTCGAAGATGCGCTCACAACTATCAAGCCAATCTTGAACTTCTGTAGCTGATTTCGTTCCATGGAACGGCTTCCCTCCAAGACTAGTATAATCCTTGCTAAGCTTTGCGAAGTCGGCTCTAGGCAGCTGCACTACTGCACCACCACCATTAGCAGCATTAGGAACTGCTCCCTGAACATCCCTAAACATCTCTCACACGAAGGTAGTAAACATCGTTCTTATATCAGGGACATTCCCATTGTTGGCCTTTGAACTCGCTCCGTCTTCAGCTCCCGGTGCGGGGTTCCTTACCGTGCTCCTCGTATTTCGGCTCATCTTTGAATCTGTAAAGAGAAAACAATTAACCATCTCCTCAGTGGTGCCAGTGCAGTGCGACTTCATCCTTAGATATACTAATAGTATGTATATATATATATATATATATATATATATATCGACTTCATCCTTAGAAATACTAATAGTATATATATAATTTTTGAAAAGCAAAGTATCACAAATACACGCTCTCATCTACGTGTACTTCTCTCCCTTAGGTTGAACTATGCAACCTAGGCTCTGATACCAAGTGTGACGGTCGCCCATACCATCCGACATTTCCCTTGAATTGCGTTGTGCCAATGCCAGACTAGCACGGGACGATTGTCAAAAGAAAGGGTTTGAAACAATAAACTACCAAAGAACCTGAAGTGTATCTCACAGCGCATGGAATAAAGTATATAATAACATAACTTGATATAAAACAGACGAGACAGTACATATGCTGAAAACTAAACTATAACCATCAGAGTAGCGAAATCCAAAATACAGCTTCATATCCAATTATTACAACTTTGAAATACTGTCTCCAAAGGATATAAAAGAGGTACACTACTAATGCCCAAAGCGGTGACTAGCAACAACACAGGGAGAATATATATAGAGTACGAAGAAGCCTCCTGCTTGTCCCGAACAGCTACTCGTGCATAACCACCTAACCTGCCTCTAGTCTGCTCGTTTAAGAGCACCTAGAGTAATAAGAAGAGACAAAATCTGGGTCAGACGAAATTCTGGAATGAGCGATAATAGTAGAACAAAACAATAATAGGTATAAATAATTATACCTGACCTGGACTTGCAGCTAAAGAGTTAGCACAACGAGATGTACAATACTCTAAGGTAGCACTAACATATAGTGTAAAGTGAAACTATGCATGTCATGGTGAAAGCAATATCAAACATATCAATCATCCTCACAACTCTCACTCGGTACTACACCAGAAAATCAATTTTGCTACGGCTTTGGGCCGTGACTAATTAGTTTTGCCACGGCTTTAGGCTGTGGCAAAATAGGGTGTGGCAAAAATTTTGCCACGGCCGGAAGCCGTGGCAAATTGTAGTTTTGCCACGATCCAAAGCCGTGGCAGATTTCTGTTTTGCCACGGCTTTAGTCCGTGGCAAAAGAATATTTTGCCATGGCTTTTAGCCGTGGCAATTCAAAATCATAATTTTTTAATATACTTTGGCGACGGTTCTGGACTAGCTAAATTCACTTAAAGAAACTACATATTAAATAGATCCCACAACCTAAAACATAAAGCACCGACTTGAACAAAATATGATAATATTATACCCACCAATACAAATTGCATTCTTCATAGCTACAAAGTTCAAATAAATAACTCATACTTAATTAGCAGAAATACAATATATCCAAAGTAAAATTTACAAAGTTCAACTTCAATTCACAATGTCGATAGTCATAAAATATTCAAATTACAGGCCTTTACTTCAAAGTTCAATTATATCTATTTGCAAAATAGCACACAGAAAAAAGCATCAACTTCAAACAACTGAAACCTCCATCATTGCATTGCATGTTCACCCTGCAACACGTTCAACGGTTAGCATACAAAGCCACTGAAAATTTCCTAATTATATGTATACAAAACCACTCAAGATCAAAAGAAAGCTAAAGCAACTTTCATGACATTGCAAATTGATAAAAAAACATTGGCAATAACATAAAAGATACTTTTGTATGTAATAAAAAAGCATATGGTAAAGAACAAACATGAGGAACTGTAAAAGAATATAAAACTGAATGAAGTCAAAACATATTGGTTTTAAAATAATGGTTCTTCCATATTGTTTCTTTTGATGAGTTAATTTCTGCAAAAGAATATTGTTTTCAGTGTCAAGATTTACATTGTATATTGATTCAATTTAGTGCAAGGAATTACATTCTGCAAATTACTATTAAGTGCTTGATACATGTATGCACGTAGCATGATGTTATTTTCTTAATTAGCTAATTTTCCATATGTTATTATTAGTATATATTGATACAACAACTGAAATCAAAGTTACAGCTGTCAAAGCAAGGCTATGCATTAAGGTTTTTGGGTATGCAAATATACGTGATGCATTTTTTGGTCCTGTAAGGGTGTAACTACATTCTTTTATGCAGTTTCTAGCTGAACTTTATTTTATTCACAACATGGTAATTTCAAATAGGAACAACATAAAAGGTATCGAGTATTTTTGGACCCACATACCTTTGCTTATTATGTTAGAGGTTCCAGACATGTCATGCATACGTATTTACAACCTTATGGAAAGATTATAATTTATAATTTATAATTTACATTTCACCCAAGGAACTAAAAGTGGGACTTGCTAACTTCCCCAAAAATGATTAATCATGATAGTATAATTGAAAATTCCAATGTTTAAATACTAATAAGACAGTGAAACTATAATCCTGCTGTACATACAAGTGAGACGTGCTTCATGTACATTAGCAAGTACAAATATAATTGCAGAACTAGTACAATATGGGAAACCCCAAATCCAATATGAGAAAGCAATATCATTAACTTTGAACAAACATTTACATGGACTCTTGTTATGGCTCCTGAAAATAGTGCAACAACCATTATTGCTCATAACCGTACCAGGAGAAATATCATGATTCCAAGTCGTTTTCAAAGCTAGAAGCCACGTAGGAATTACTGCAGCATGCACATGAAGACAAATAAGTTGTTATGGCAATTTACCTTTTATTATGTTTTCCTTTTTTTCCTGCTAGAAATATGCAGCCATATGGATATGGCAATTTACCTTTTATTATGTTTTCCTTTTTTTTCTGCGAGAAGAATGCAGCCATAGGGACACCTGGCATCTAGAAGCATCTCTAAATCGCATATGTATATGCTACTGTTATAAATAAGAAAGGAGGCGGGAATTAAATCTTCTCTATACTTCTCTGTGTTTCATCTTCTCCCTCTTATAATCTTCTTCAACCTCTCCTCCTCCTCCATTAATCATTCTATTTTCTTACAAACACCAAAACATTGGTGCTTTCACTGCTATTGAAACATGACCCGCACTGATGAGGCTCTTCTCCATCTCCGTGAAACCACTATCCAACAGCAACAAACCCTTGACACCATCCAAAATACCTTCCAAACACAAATCTACAACCAACAAACCCAGATTTCCGATATACAATCCACACTCCAAACACAAGCCGCATCCATCCAACAAATGAACCAAACCCTTACCGAAATAGCCCTTAAACTCAGCAGCTTGGGCCCTCCAACTTCACCACACCAATCTTCCAGTGCATCCACAGTCAATAACCCATCCATTCGCCAACCTCCCATCATACCCACTCCACCCAATCTCCATATTCGACCACCAAAATGCGAACTCACAACTTTTGACGGATCTAATCCCTTAGATTGGCTTTTCCAAGCCGAACGATTCTTCCAATACCATTCCACACCTGACGAACAAAGAATCGACTTAGCAAGTTTCTACATGAAAGGCCAAGCCCTTACATGGTTTCAATGGATGTATAGAAATCATCAACTAACCTCTTGGTCGGCATTAGCAAAAGCCATTGAACAACGTTTTGGGCCTTCCTCCTTCATTAATCCTCAAGCCACCCTATTCAAACTTCGCCAAACAACCACCGTAGAAGAGTATCAATCAACCTTTGAAACGATTAGCAATCGAATCACAAACTTACCATCCGATGCACTCCTTAATTGTTTCCTCTTTGGCCTAAAAACACCAATCAAAAATGAACTAACACCCCTTCGACCATCAACCATTTCAGATGCAATCGACCTTGCTAAACTTATAGAGTCCAAACAAACCGACGCCAAAAACTTCACTAACCGCACCACTTACAACCATAACCAACCACCATTGTTATCACTACCACCAGTACCTAATCCACAACAGACCTCACATAACCCACCCACCAGCACCTACCCCATCAAAAGGCTTACACCAGCGGAGATGGATGCTAAGAGAGCCAAAGGTCAATGTTTCAACTGCGATGAGAAGTATCATCCCAGCCATAAATGCAAAGCAAAACATATTTTATTGTTATTACCAGAAGAGCAGCAGGAGCCGCCGGATTTACCTTCTCCGAACTTTGTACAAATAGCAGAACTCAACGCCGACGAGGAACCAACAATTTCGTACAATGCCCTTATCGGCTCAACACACCCCAGATCGATTCGACTTGCTGCCTTTATTAATAGTAAACCAATCTCGATTTTGGTTGATTCGGGTAGCACACATAACTATCTACACCCAAAGACAACTAGGTTTCTCGGACTTCGAAGTGAACGACGTCTAGATTTTGTCGTTACAGTGGGTAACGGCGAAAAATTACACTGCCAAGGAATTTGTCGTGAAGTCTACATTCATATAGGAGGTTATAACTTCAGCGTTGATTTCTTTCTGCTTCCAATTTCTGGAGCTGAAGCCGTCTTCGGCATTCAATGGCTTGAGAGTCTAGGACCGATTGAGATGGACCATAAACAACTCACAATGAAATTTAACTATGGGCATGAATCTATTACTTTAGTGGGCTTGGGTGGGAACTCAGCCCCATCTGTTATTTCATATAATCAGCTCAGGAGACTGAAGTCCACAGATTCAATATCATTGTATTTCCAGCTTGATGCATCTGAAGTAGATCCCCTCACCCAAAACCCATCCCTGCACCCAGATATTCACCACCTTTTGACCTGTTTTCCCACCCTTTTCCACCAACCAAATTGCCTACCACCTCATCGAAACCATGACCACCATATGAACCTACACACCAACTCGCAACCAATCAACATAAAACCATATCGCTACCCTCATTTCCAAAAAAATGAAATAGAATCTCAAATTCATAACATGCTTCAGTCACAAATTATTCGCCCCTCCACCAGTCCTTTCTCCTCTCCTGTCTTACTTGTCAAAAAAAAAAAGATGGATCATGGCGTTTTTGCGTTGACTATCGTGCCCTCAATGCAATTACCGTCAAAGACCGTTTTCCTATTCCTACTGTTGACGAGTTACTAGATGAGCTGTTTGGATCCGTATATTTCTCTAAACTTGATCTTCGTAGCGGATATTTTCAAATCCGTGTAAACCCATCCGATGTTCATACAACGACATTTCGCACTCATGAGGGCCACTATGAATTTTTAGTAATGCCATTTGGCCTCACTAATGCACCATCCACATTTCAAGCGACCATGAATGATATTTTTCGTCCACATCTTCGGAAATTCGTTCTCGTATTTTTCGACGATATACTCGTTTATAGTAAATCATGGAGTTCCCATCTACAACACCTCCAAATCACCTTGGAAATTTTGACACAAAACCAATTATATGCTTATCTATCTAAATGTGTTTTCTGCCTCAGGGAGTTGATTTATTTGGGCCACATTATATCTGGTGAAGGAGTAAAGATGGACCCATCTAAAGTTGATGCAATTATTCAATGGCCAGCACCAACCTCTCTTATGGGCATACGCGGATTTTTAGGTCTCACCGGTTATTACCGCAAATTCATTCACCATTATGCCACAGTAGCTAGCCCTATTACTACACTGCTAAAAAAAGGTGAAACATTCTCATGGCCTGCTTCAGCCCAACAAGCATTTGAAACACTTAAACAAGCCATTACATCTGCACCCATTCTCTCCCTACTCGATTTCTCCACCACCTTTGATATTTACACTGATGCATCTGGGCTAGCAATAGGAGCTGTCCTCTCGCAACACAATAAACCAATCGCTTTCCTCAGTCTCAAACTTCCACCTCGCCTACAGGCCACATCGACTTGTGTCCGTGAAATGTTTGCCATCACTACGGCAGTCAAAAAATGGCGTCACTATCTCCTTGGCCGCCACTTCACTATCACCACTGATCACCAGAGTTTGCGCCAGATGGTTTCTCAAACTATTCAAACTCCGGAGCTGCAAAAGTGGCTATCTAAATTACTGGGCTATGATTTTACTATTAAATTCCAACCTGGATCTGAGAACTCGGTCGCCGACGGATTATCGAGATGGACTTCTGAGGCGACAATGCAAGCAATATCAGGTCCACTTTGGGACTCCACGGGCGACATCCAACGATGTTTGTTGAATGACCCACACTCGCAGCAACTAATTCAGAAATTACAGGCCAACCCTTTGGCGGTACCCAAATACTCTTGGCATGATAACTTACTATTTTATGATAATAGAATATATGTACCTGACAACAGCACCTTACGCAATAAGCTCCTCCACCTTTTCCACGGCACCAAATTGGGTGGTCATTCCTGTGTGAAAGCAACATTTGCTCGGATTGCTAGTAATTTTTTTTGGCCTCGTTTGTTTGACTCAGTTCAACAATTTGTCAAGAGTTGCAACATTTGCCTACAGAGCAAATCTAACGCAACAGCTCCGAAAGGCATACTGCAGCCACTCCCTATCCCTCACCAGATTTGGGAGGATATATCGATGGATTTTATCACTCACCTTCCACCATCAGAGGGAAAAACTTGTGTTTGGGTGATTGTGGACCGGCTATCCAAATATGCACATTTTTGTGCACTACCTACCTCATTCTTAGCACAACAATTGGCATCCTATTTTATTCGGGAGTACGTTAGACTTCACGGCTTTCCCAAGTCTATAGTCTCCGATAGAGATCGGGTGTTTATGAGCCATTTTTGGCGCGAATTATTCCGACTTCATGCTACGGAACTCAATATGAGTAGTGCTTACCACCCACAATCAGATGGGCAAACTGAAGTTGTAAATCGCTACTTGGAAACATATCTCCGTGCTGTGACGGGTGATGTACCGACAAAGTGGGTCAAGTGTTTACCATGGGCTGAATATTGGTACAACACTTGCAAGCATTCTTCCACTAACATGTCTCCCTTCCAAGCAGTATACGGGAGACCGCCTCCGGTTATTGCCGAATACATACTTGATAAGGCTAATATCCAGGAGCTTAATGAATGGGCGATAACACGCAATGACCTGCTTCAAATACTCAAAACAAATCTTCACAAAGTTCAAGCAAGGATGAAAAGTCAAGTTGATAAAAACATCGTCTGGATAAAGAATACACCATCGGCTCATGGGTATATGTTAAATTACAGCCTTATCGCCAACTGTCTCTACGTCATAATCATCACAAACTCTCCAAAAAATATTTTGGACCTTTTCAGATAATCCAGAAAGTTGGGAACGTTGCCTATAAGCTACTCTTTCCATCAGATACCCGGGTGCATCCAGTCTTTCATGTATCCATGCTCAAGCTCTGCCCAAACCCACAAGCAGCAACCCCGGTTCAGCTTCCACCCGAATTTACAACTATGGATCCACTTGACCTTGAGGACAAGGTCAGTCTTCAACAGGGAGGTACTGTTATGGCTCCTGAAAATAGTGCAACAACCATTATTGCTCATAACCGTACCAGGAGAAATATCAGGATTCCAAGTCGTTTTCAAAGCTAGAAGCCACGTAGGAATTACTGCAGCATGCACATGAAGACAAATAAGTTGTTATGGCAATTTACCTTTTATTATGTTTTCCTTTTTTTCTGCTAGAAATATGCAGCCATATGGATATGGCAATTTACCTTTTATTATGTTTTCCTTTTTTTCTGCGAGAAGAATGCAGCCATAGGGACACCTGGCATCTAGAAGCATCTCTAAATCGCATATATATGCTACTGTTATGAATAAGAAAGGAGGCGGGAATTAAATCTTCTCTATACTTCTCTGTGTTTCATCTTCTCCCTCTTATAATCTTCTTCAACCTCTCCTCCTCCTCCTCCATTAATCATTCTATTTTCTTACAAACACCATAACATTTCTACCATTAGATTTATGTTTTATCAGAAGAGTTCGCTTTTCTTTAGTTTCATTGAACCTGACAGAAGAAGAGAGCCGAGAATAGTTTTTTTTTTCAAAAAAATAATAATAAAAAAAAAATCATGTGTAGCAAAAACTGTAAATCAATGCTTAGAAACATTATCTGTTTACTAAACTTATAAATATGTGCTAGGAGTAAATATTATTAATCTCACTACTCATATTTTCAATTTTTCGGTGAGCTTGTATACTGTTAGTGTATGTAGTTAAGATGGACGCAACTTTAACAGATGATAGTAAAAACTTGTTTGTTTGGTTGTCCATTGATTTTCGCCAACCTCAGGATAAACTATTGGTATGACTGATTACTAATGTGACGACCGCCCATAACCCCCGCACTAAACAAGAGGAATAATATACTAAAGGTGTGTCAGGCTGCTATGGACGATCATCAGAGTAGGTAAACACATCGAAACCTGTCGTAGAACTCACAGCGCATGGATAAAATATAGTAGAACATATACAACAGGTAATAGTAATGAGGTATCATATAGCAAACTTTTGAAACTTTCTCAACATCCAGAAAGATTATCCAACTGATATCAAAGTTTGTACATAAGGCCTCACTACAGCTCTCAAACAACTCAAACAGCGGAAACAGAAATACTAGATAGTAATAAAACTGGTACGCCGGCCTCCTGCTCGTCATCGCTCAACTTCCTCGTATCACTAAGCTCCATTACCTGTAACCTGCTACTTAGTCTGCCCATCCACAACCGGATGAACAACCCAAGGTAATAAGAGGAGACATAAAACCTTGAGTCAGACAATAATCTTAGTGAGCGATAATACAGCTAACAAACTTCAACAAGAAAGTATATGAGAATGGGTAAATAAACAACTTATCTACCCACATCACCAGAGAAGAACTCAACCTTATCTTCCCCACATCGGACAGTGATAGCCTTTACACCAAGCATTTCAACCATTCATCCATAGAAACCAGAACACCCATTCAATCATACATAACACACATGACATCCAGATTATATAGGTCTCACACAGACAACCCTAATCGAGTTTAACATTCCTCAAGTACTCTCGCCAGAGGCCTAGACCAATATCACTTAAGCACTCAAATAACATCTCCCTCGACTTTGGATAATCTATGTGAGATAGTACAAACAGAACAACCAATCATCCATAACTGACTTTGGCTATCACCGCCAATCCTGCTTCGAAACCATCGTTATCGTATGACTAGCCCATATTGCCATCCGTCAAGGGCCATACTCGAAACCCCGGTTCTAGCGAAACTCCATACACCATACGACGAAATGTATTTTAGGCCATACAACGAAACCCAGGGTATTCGACCATACAACGAAATTGTATAGCCCTTGCTCTGAGCCCGCTAGAACCCGTGATAACGATAATCTCTCGGCCTTCGCATCTCCAATCGCTATCAATCGCGACTGTTCACCAACTCAGGACACTTTAGAGTTGTCATGCTCAGAACACCATAGAGCAATCCTCATCACCCAACTCAAGACACTTTAGAGTTGTCACTACATTCGTTGATCCACCTTGATCAACGAACACATTCACCACTTCGAGCCTTCCTACTTGAACCACCTCGAAGTTAGCACTACCTTTTGATCCGAAGTAAGCATCAATCATAAGGATCAAAACAATCCATAGCATCATATCAACTTGCTAGAGAAAGCAACCGACAGCACATAGGCCATTCACCACAGCATTAAAAAGCGCTGCTGAAATCCCCTCCATTTTTAACCAACCAGGGTAGGACCGACCCGACCAACTCCAGGACCGACCCGCCTCCCTGCATCCTTGGACCGACCCACCCCCTTGGGACCGACCAGAATATGCTTCCACCTGACCGGCCAAGATTTACCCCATCTGATCGACCAGCTCCAGAGCGACCAAGATTCCAGAGCCACCAGGATTCCAGAGCGACCAGCTTCTCCAGAGCAACCATAATTCCAGAACGACCAGGGTTCTAGAGCGACCAGCTACTCCAGAGCGACCCGCCTCCATGCAGCTTTGGATCGACTCGACCTCCTTGCAGCTTTGGATCGACTCGACCTCCTTGGGACCGACCAGCTTTGGATCGACCCCGTCAACACCGACCAGATTTTGCTCCACCTGATCGACCAGCTCCTTCAGAGCGACCAGGATTTGCTTCCAATAAAACCAACCAGAATGCCACCATCTGAAACCGACCAGGATGCCACCATCTGAAACCGACTAGAAACACTTCTGCTCCTTCTGGGCCGACCAGCTTAAACCGACCAGCTCCCTGACTTGCTTCCCAAGCCATACTATGACCGACCACCTCATTCCAGACCGACCCGACCAACTCCAGGACGACCAGAAACCTGCACATCTCCAATTCGACTCCGATTTCGACCAAAACTTCGCCAAACGACGAAACCGACGAAACCAGCTTATCCGATTCATCCAAACGCAATCACAAACATGTTATGCAACCAACAATATCATCAATCTAACAATTTCCATCAAAACACATAAATTTCCCAAAACATGATAAGTGAATCATATGAACATAAAAACGGATCTAACTTGCATAATCTTGAGAAAAATCATAAAATTAACCATTTAAATTATCTAGATCAGATCCTAAGGTGATTCATATATAAAATGGACTTAGCATGGTGTGGATCTAAGGAAAATAACATGGAAATGATGAAATTAACATCCTAAAACCCATATACTTGCATGAATTCGAATGAGAGATGTAAATCACTCACCAATTCTTCAAATCGATGCAAAAACAATGAAAAAGAAATCCGGACAGCGAACACTTCGAATCAAACTCCTCAATCCGATGAATTCGCCCTTGAAACGATGTAGATCTAGCCTCTTATGGTGTAGATCTTCGATTTCCCTCCTTGGATTTTGGAATTTTAATGGTGGAAAGATGTTAGAGGAAGAAGGAGATCAAAGCCTCCCCATAAGAGAATGGAAAATGCCAACCTTTCTCCATATCCCTTACCCCCTATTTATAGCTTCCACCAACCCCTTAATGGGCCTTCTCCAAATCAGCCCATTAGCCTTCCAAAACCTGAACAGCCAACTAAAAAACCTTAAAACAGCGATTTCTCCCAAACCGCTGAACCAAATCCTTAATGTAACTACTTTACGGAAAGGGAAACATCAATTCCTTTCCAATGGCACAGGTCTCACCCTCTGATTCGACCTGAGTCAAAAGTTATGCCCAGTACAAGACTGACAGGGGAAAAATGGTCACAAACAAAATCGGTAAAAATTATGGATATGTCACACATCCCCATAAGCAACATTTTAAAAGATGAGAATGATCCAGCCCTCGGAGGATAAAATAAAAATATTTTACGATCTTCCGATACGTAAAATGCGGGCTGTTACATTCTCCCCTCCTTAAGAATTTCGCCCCCGAAATTCCAAGCAAACACAAGCAACCACAATAATTCCGCATGCCTATCATCCATGTGAAGCCAATTCTATCATCCAAACTAGCAACCATCAATCCATGCATCCATAGCCTTATCCTAGCACGCGGAATTCTATCAACAACATGACCGTATACCTCCTAAGCTATTTCGTGTTGTTCCTCTCAAACACGAAGCAGCTTACGAGGTCTCGTAACTACGGACTCAACTTCTAGGTTTTATACTACCCTGGAGAAACCACCCCATTCGGAAATACTCCTCCGAATGAATCCTTTCTCCAAAAGATCGCGAACTCGCACCTCTAACTCTTGCTATTCCTTAGGCACCATCTGCCTAAGAGGTAAAACGATAGACCTAGCCCCCTCGATCAAAACGATCCTAAACTCATCTCACGATGCGGCGGCAACCCTTTGACCTTGTCAAAGACATATACATACTCATTAGCGATCAGCACTGATGATGGGTCTTCCTGTGAAATCCCAAGCGAATATAGATAACTCACGAAGACCCCGTCTTCGTGCTTACATCTAATCAACACCTTTCGCCCTTCCACATCCCCGACCCTCACCTCTAACTTCTCGCAATTCACCCTTGCCGCATACTTCTTGAGCCAAACAATGCCCAAGATGATCCCAAATCCAGCGGAGATCATCGCAAAAACAACCATGACTCGACAAAGCAAGAGCATGCCAAACATACACAAACTAGACGAACCCTCAGCTGGATTGGCCTATCACGCATCTCGGGTTTCAAACCCAAGCGACACACATGCTCATAACGAACAAATGAGCGCAAAGCTGCAGTGTCGAACAACACTCGAACTGAAACACTTTTAACGGAAAGAGTACCTTGCACCACGACACCCTTTCCTTTCTCTTCAACAGTCGGACCCCTCGAAGAAGACGGCACGGCTTCCAAAGCATAAGCCTTCACGATCTGGTTTCCCTTAGCTACTTCCGGACAATCTTTCTTCTCATGTCCAGACTTTCCACACTTGAAGCACTTCTTCTCAGCCTTGGGATTCTTGCACTCGTTAGCAAAATGGCCTTTCTGCCAGCAGTTATAGCAAGTCACTTCACCCTTTTGCTTCTTCTGTCCACTTTCCCCTTCCTGTTGTTGCTGCCTCTTCTTCTTATTGTTATTACCACCCGGCTGTGGTTTCTGATCTCCTTTAGTTGCAGCGACAACATTTGCTTCCTTGGGAAACAAGCTTTCATGGCGAATAGCTTTTTCCACAATCTTCTCAAATGAATCATCAAGATGGTCCACCAGTGGCTTCCCAATATAAGCATCCAAACCCAAGACAAACTTCTCGTTCTTTTGATAGGGTGTATCAATGTATGAACGAGCATATCTAGACAAAGCCTCAAAATCAGAAATATAGTCAAGAACTGATCTGCCATTCTGCTTCAACTCTACGAACTTCTTGAAGAGGACGGACTTCTGAGCAGTGGAGATAAACTTTGCTTCAAACTTAGCTTGGAATTGCTCCCATGAAATCTCCTCTTCCGGAGTCTCGAGTATAACGGAATTCCACCATTCCATGGCTCTACTCTGAAGCTGCCTTGATGCAAGCTTTCTCTTCATTGCATCCTCAATACCTAAGTCTCCAAAGATTCGAACACATGAATCCATCCATCTCTGAACCTCTTCAGGTGGTTCAGTTCCCTTGAACGGTTTCCCTCCTAGAGATATAAAGTCCTTGCACATCTTTGCAAAATCTATTCTAGGAACTCGCACCCCTACATCTACCGTAGCCGCCACTGGAGCGGGTACCCTTCGCATAATTGCTTCTGCCATGGCTTCAAACATGGCCGGGTAATCTGGCTCACCACCATTTCCCCCTCCAGTATTAGCTCTCCTAGCAGCGTGCCTTGATGGTCGTCTACTCATTCTAAATCTGAAATTTAGAATAGTTAGCCACTTCCAAGAAAACTGCTAAAAGAATACAACCGCTACTACTATATATGCTAATATATATAGTAAACATCCAACTGAAATCTACAAATACGCCTCTCATACGTAATTACGTCTTTGAACTTTGGCCAAAATCGTTGACCAGAGCTCTGATACCAAATGTGACGACCGCCCATAACCCCCGCACTAAACAAGAGGAATAATATACTAAAGGTGTGCCAGGCTGCTATGGACGATCATCAGAGTAGGTAAACACATCGAAACCTGTCGTAGAACTCACACCGCATGGATAAAATATAGTAGAACATATACAACAGGTAATAGTAATGAGGTATCATATAGCAAACTTTTGAAACTTTCTCAACATCCAGAAAGATTATCCAACTGATATCAAAGTTTGTACATAAGGCCTCACTACAGCTCTCAAGCAACTCAAACAGCGGAAACAGAAATACTATATAGTAATAAAACTGGTACGCCAGCCTCCTGCTCGTCATCGCTCAGCTTCCTCGTATCACTAAGCTCCATTACCTGTAACCTGCTACTTAGTCTGCCCATCCACAACCGGATGAACAGCCCAAGGTAATAAGAGGAGACATAAAACCTTGAGTCAGACAATAATCTTAGTGAGCGATAATACAGCTAACAAACTTCAACAAGAAAGTATATGAGAATGGGTAAATGAACAACTTATCTACCCACATCACCAGAGAAGAACTCAACCTTATCTTCCCCACATCGGACAGTGATAGCCTTTACACCAAGCATTTCAACCATTCATCCATAGAAACCAGAACACCCATTCAATCATACATAACACACATGACATCCAGATTATATAGGTCTCACACAGACAACCCTAATCGAGTTTAACATTCCTCAAGTACTCTCGCCAGAGGCCTAGACCAATATCACTTAAGCACTCAAAGAACATCTCCCTCGACTTTGGATAATCTATGTGAGATAGTACAAACAGAACAACCAATCATCCATGACTGACTCTGGCTATCACCGCCAATCCTGCTTCGAAACCATCGTTATCGTATGACTAGCCCATATTGCCATCCGTCAAGGGCCATACTCGAAACCCCGGTTCTAGCGAAACTCCATACACCATACGACGAAATGTATTTTAGGCCATACAACGAAACCCAGGGTATTCGACCATACAACGAAATCGTATAACCCTTGCTCTGAGCCCGCTAGAACCCGTGATAACGATAATCTCTCGGCCTTCGCATCTCCAATCGCTATCAATCGCGACTGTTCACCAACTCAGGACACTTTAGAGTTGTCATGCTCAGAACACCATAGAGCAATCCTCATCACCCAACTCAAGACACTTTAGAGTTGTCACTACATTCGTTGATCCACCTTGATCAACGAACACATTCACCACTTCGAGCCTTCCTACTTGAACCACCTCGAAGTTAGCACTATCTTTTGATCCGAAGTAAGCATCAATCATAAGGATCAAAACAATCCATAGCATTATATCAACTTGCTAGAGAAAGCAACCGACAGCACATAGGCCATTCACCACATCATTAAAAAGCGCTGCTAAAATCCCCTCCATTTTTAACCAACCAGGGTAGGACCGACCCGACCAACTCCAGGACCGACCCGCCTCCCTGCATCCTTGGACCAACCCACCCCCTTGGGACCGACCAGAATATGCTTCCACCTGACCGGCCAAGATTTACCCCATCTGACCGACCAGCTCCTCTAGAGCGACCAGCTCCAGAGCGACCAAGATTCCAGAGCCACTAGGATTCCAGAGCGACCAGCTTCTCCAGAGCAACCATAATTCCAGAACGACCAGGGTTCTAGAGCGACCAGCTACTCCAGAGCGACCCACCTCCATGCAGCTTTGGATCGACTCGACCTCCTTGCAGCTTTGGATCGACTCGACCTCCTTGGGACCGACCAGCTTTGGATCGACCCCGTCAAGACCGACCAGATTTTGCTCCACCTGACCGACCAGCTCCTTCAGAGCGACCAGGATTTGCTTCCAGTAAAACCAACCAGAATGCCACCATCTGAAACCGACCAGGATGCCACCATCTGAAACCGACTAGAAACACTTCTGCTCCTTCTGGACCGACCAGCTTAAACCGACCAGCTCCCTGACTTGCTTCCCAAGCCATACTATGACCGACCACCTCATTCCAGACCGACCCGACCAACTCCAGGACGACCAGAAAGCTGCACATCTCCAATTCGACTCCGATTTCGACCAAAACTTCGCCAAACGACGAAACCGACGAAACCAGCTTATCCGATTCATCCAAACGCAATCACAAACATGTTATGCAACCAACAATATCATCAATCTAACAATTTCCATCAAAACACATAAATTTCCCAAAACATGATAAGTGAATCATATGAACATAAAAACGGATCAAACTTGCATAATCTTGAGAAAAATCATAAAATTAACCATTTAAATTATCTAGATCAGATCCTAAGGTGATTCATATATAAAATGGACTTAGCATGGTGTGGATCTAAGGAAAATAACATGGAAATGATGAAATTAACATCCTAAAACCCATATACTTGCATGAATCCGAATGAGAGATGTAAATCACTCACCAATTCTTCAAATCGATGCAAAAACAATGAAAAAGAAATCCGGACAGCGAAAACTTCGAATCAAACTCCTCAATCCGATGAATTCGCCCTTGAAACGATGTAGATCTAGCCTCTTATGGTGTAGATCTTCGATTTCCCTCCTTGGATTTTGGAATTTTAATGGTGGAAAGATGTTAGAGGAAGAAGGAGATCAAAGCCTCCCCATAAGAGAATGGAAAATGCCAACCTTTCTCCATATCCCTTACCCCCTATTTATAGCCTCCACCAACCCCTTAATGGGCCTTCTCCAAATCAGCCCATTAGCCTTCCAAAACCTGAACAGCCAACTGAAAAACCTTAAAACAGCGATTTCTCCCAAACCGCTGAACCAAATCCTTAATGTAACCACTCTACGGAAAGGGAATCATCAATTTCTTTCCAATGGTACAGGTCTCACCCTCTGATTCGACCTGAGTCAAAAGTTATGCCCAGTACAAGACTGACAAGGGAAAAATGGTCACAAACAAAATCGGTAAAAATTATGGATATGTCACACATCTCCATAAGCAACATTTTAAAAGATGAGAATGATCCAGCCCTCGG
The DNA here is from genome assembly GCA_030737875.1 of Allium sativum. Lineage (NCBI taxonomy): Eukaryota > Viridiplantae > Streptophyta > Magnoliopsida > Asparagales > Amaryllidaceae > Allium > Allium sativum. The sequence goes on from CM060922.1 coordinate 569,761,133, forward strand.
AGAATAAAATAAAAATATTTTACGATCTTCCGATACGTAAAATGCGGGCTGTTACAACTAAGACTTTAACAGATGATAGTAAAAACTTGTTTGTTTGGTTGTCCATTGATTTTCGCCAACCTCAGGGTAAACTATTGGTATGACTGGTTACTAAGACATGTGACCATCAATGATAATAATGCTTGTAGAGCAGATCCTCCATTCCCATATATAACATGTAATGTCCCGAAAAAAAATCGTCCAATGTAAAATGCAGATATATTTGGTGATAAACCAACATGTAAGAATAAAAATGGAAGTAAAATAATAATATATTATAATAAATAAAAATATAAGAATAAAACTGAATACCTTAATTATTAGATCCTATATCAATACCATTTCTGTTTTTGTTATTTCTATTTTTTAAATTAAATGTGTAGACAATATTTATATGATATAGCTTTTTCTGGAAATATTAAATGCATGCAAGTAAATTAGGTAAATATGTTTTCTACAAATTTGCTCTAAATATACGACTAACATTTGCCAGTTGAATTATATTTTTTATTGTTTTGTTGTGTCTTTTTTTTTTGGCAAGCCATTTTGTTGTATCTTTTACTGTTCATTAATCTATTTATTTCTTACTCAATTTGTTAATCGTTATCTGCGCTAAGTTTATGCTTATGATATCACTGATTACTCAATTAACTTATGCTAAGTTTCAAAAAAATGCTATTGGTTTACTTACATAATTACATCTTGCCCACTTTGTGAATTTGTATATTATTTTTGCATAAACGATGTCTTTTTCATTGCATAGTTACTACTTACTAGTATTACCGTACAACGGTGGGAAAAACCAACCGTTAAGATGTTTAACATAAAATATAAAATTATTTGGTAAAACTTATTATAAGTTATATTCTAGCAAAATGGTCAATACAAATACATATATTATGAAACTGAATCACACTTTCTAGGCTTATTTATTATAATACTCAAAAACCTTTTTATATGGATAAAATTGGAAATCAAAATGACCTTATTGCTTCAGAACCTTCTATCTACTCACATGTCATTTTCTTACTTCAAAACTCATCTTGCTTTGGCAAGTAGGTACAACCTTAAAATTATCATTAACGAATTAAAGAGACAGCCATATCAAAATGACCACAAACAAATATCGTATTTGACGCTATTGAATCTGAAGCCATCATATTTATTAAAAACTTGCATGCCTAAACTGATTGCATTAAAAGCCTCATGCTTTTAAAATAAAGATACACAAAAAATTTCCAAATTTGTGCCTATATATTTTAGGAACCTTACAATCGCGATATTATCGTTTGTTATATATGAAAACTACCTTGTTGTTTAAAACTCACTTGTACTAATGAATTTTGATCTCTTCCATTTAAGCTTAAAATGGTAACGGGTGAATAGATGATTTTAGAGCAGTTGTCTGAAGTAGATAGCTTTGCCAGTTCTACAAACAATAGTGACTAATAAATGAGTAAATGGGGCTAACGGTGATTGCATAACCATGAAATTCATACAACTTAATTTATTTTGTTGCAAATAAGAAAATTTTAGGAGGTATCTCAGGATTGTGGTATGCAAATCTGTGAATGTTCACGCGTGCGATTCGTGCACATGCATGGGAGGGTGCGCTAATTATATCTTGAATAATATGAGTGCTAGATATTCAAGGAGAAGAATATGCACGAAAAAAGGAGCTGTTCCGGTATTTGAGGATCAATACTTACTGAATGAAGTTTTTTTATGAAAAAAAAAGCTGGTTTAGCTGAAGTGACTACTGCAGACAATATCAGCCCCAGTTAATGCATGCATGGCAAGTAACCAGCTTGAGAACATGACACAGAATTTGCAAATAACGAAACAAAAAAATTAGCATAATAACACATTGAAAACTAAAATAAAAAAAATAGTACAAGAATTCACATTAAAAAACAAAAATTAGTGGTCAGACAATGAAAGTTGCAGCCGCTCGAAGCCTTGTAACATAAAAGAGCCGGATACAAGAAAGATAAATTATTTGGACAATGAAACTTTGCAAAATTCTGAAGATGTGAATTCAAGACTTAAGGAGGGGTCGGAAATAACTAACTTTAATGGTGACAGCACATTGAAGTTGCCGAATGATTGCCCCCTTTAATGATAGTGCTCTGCATGTTCATGCCAACGAGTCTAGTATTGATACGCATTGTGAAAAAATGAAGTAAAACGAATGATAGCACTGTGAAGTTGAAACCGAATGACCCGAATGAAAACACTTAAGTCTGTTATCCTCTTGGATTCCACTTGTGACAAAGTTGACAGTGGTCTTCCCATTGATCCTGTGTTAAATAGAAATGAAGCTGTTGAGTATTTGTCTAATAAGTAATAACATCCCTGGTGATACAGCTAGTTCTAACAGCTTGATGTAATGTATTGTCTGAACTACTCAGTGTGATGAAATTCAGTTCGAAGACAATCAGGATTTGGCACAAGTAGTTCCAGTTAGACTCGCTACTGACACTACGAAAAGTCTTACTTACTACATTCCGTGTCCTGGTACAACGCTGTTATGCATGTGCGTGGCATCCCATGAAGTCCCAATGACAACCATTTTAATCCACTTGAAATCGTGTCGGACAATGATTAATGATCAAATCAGATGGTCTGAATCCACCCATCCATATGAAACATCTTTCAGCAGGAGATATCCACATTCTCGTGATTATATGTAACACATCAGTTTTTGCAGCTATACGCTTTAATTGAAAAACAGAATGAGTAGATGATTTGAGAATAGTATAGAGCATATTACTATTTGAGGAGAAGGATGCTTAATTTTAAAGGCAACCTTATTCCATGAAAGGAAACATAGTTTATATGACAATCATATTAAGGGCTAAAATGTTTGCCAGTTTAACATATTTCCTTGAATTTAAATAGAAAGATGTTGTTTTCTATACCTTTCGGACTCATTATGGTAACTGGAAACAAAATAAACACAAGCACCTGATAATAGCTGGAACCATTACACGTTCAGCAACATTACATTACACTCTCAAAATCAATCAAAACAAGCACAAAATAGAATGATTATTTTTAGCTTACTGCTAAAACACAACAATGCCTTAAGATTTAAGGCATACAGCTTGAGCTCCAACAATTACCACGGAGCTCACGATAATAACCCCTTGCATCTTCCTCAAAACGAGCTCTTCTATTGTTAGTTTTTTTTTTATTAATCCCCTTATTATCACAAAACCAATTGGCAATGTGATGAGGAACATCTTAGTTTATATTCAGGATCTTAGTTCAGTATTTCCCGATGTGGGACAACTTTGAAGCACCATTCAACATCTATCAACTCCCCCTTTTTTACAAAATGGAATTGAGTTGTGAAACAATTCAAATCCAATTTAATAACAATGTATTACACAAGCATAAGCTCATTTACTTCAACTAGGCATGATTAGGGTTCGAAAATATTTAGTACGAGATGCATATTTCAAAGTATATCTGAAATCGAATAAGGTGAAATAATGCCAAATGCAAATGGCCAGCTATATATGTGAACTCCATAAAAGATGATAAAAAACGTTGAGATATCAGGATTGATAACAAACAACTTTTTTCCAAAACACACACTTGATTTACCCAAGAACAAATAATGATTTTATCCAAGAACATGTAAAAAGTCAAAAGTTCACTTTATTCGAGTTCCAGAAATGATATATTTATGAACCTAACACCCAAGCAAGGAAGTAAATAAAACAAGAACAAATAACGATTTTACCCAAGAACATGTAAAAAGTCAAAAGTTCACTTTATTCGAGTTCCGGAAATGATATATTTATGAACCTAACACCAAGCAAGGAAGTAAATAAAACAAGAACAAATAACGATTTTACCCAAGAACATGTAAAAAGTCAAAAGTTCACTTTATTCGAGTTCCAGAAATGATATATTTATGAACCTAACACCCAAGCAAGGAAGTAAATAAAACAAGAACAAATAACGATTTTACCCAAGAACATGTAAAAAGTCAAAAGTTCACTTTATTCGAGTTTTAGAAATGATATATTTATGAACCTAACACCCAACTGAGTAAGTGCAAACCTACTATCAAAATTAGTCAAATAGTCATCAATCGAAATAGTTACATGCCAGTGAAGGTTTACAAGCTGAGAGTTATGCAGGTAATGCTTAAATGTTTATTTCATCATAAACCAAAACCATCAAAGATTCAATGAATCTGATTGCTAACCTGTTGCAAGTAGTCACAATTACTTCTGTAAATAGGTCAAAATAGTTTAAAATCAATCATGTACATAAATAATGAACTGAGATAAATGCAATTTCAATCAAATTTTTACCAATCAGTTGAGAATGCATCGTTGAACCCCTTTTGGGAATAAATCACAGTTTGTCGAAGTTGCCTCCTTAATCAAGTCTCGATAATTACAACATTAGATGTTTCATTATCATAGTTCATGTACAATATATATTAAACATATTAATTCTTGCGCGTTGGCAATAACAACATATGAAAATGCAGAAGTAATATTTAGGATTTAACATATGTACTTAATCAATACATAATAATTATTGTCCTAATAAAGTTGATGTTAGTGGGCTTCCAATTAGGACATTGGGTAACTCCATCAATGATTCTTTATTCCTTTGAATATAGGTTTCCAAAATTTCATCTAAAAATTACAATAGAATTTAAATAAAAAATTTAGTACAAATCAGAGAAAATGAAACCACTGTCAAAAATACATGACCCTTCACTTATCTGAATGAAGCACTTTGGTTTGCAACTCATTTTTATTAGTGGTCGAATTTTGTTCATCAACTCATTGTTGGAAAGTCACTCAAAACTTAATAGACTCTCAGAATTGTATCTAAAACTACAGAAGAATTTGAATAATAAATTTAGTTGTTGTGTTCGAATTTCACATGGTACAATGGAGGTTTCTTCATACTGGCATTCATTTCGAATGCTAGTTGTTCTAATAAAACAACTTGCAAATTAAAAAAGAGACCATGGAACTTGATGAGTAAGCAGCATAAACCATTCTTAAAAACTATATTACTCAAACCAAAAAAGTTTGTCAAAAACAAAGTAACTGCAGTCATCTGCAAGTGTGGCTTTTTTATACCTTTCACGGTCAAAATGTCTAGTCATAAATTTACAAGATCTTACCCAAAGAAAGGAACACAAGCTAGAAGTGCCAAATGAAGATCGCATATTCTTGGGTTATTGTTTATATCTAAAATTTAAAGGAATGTCTTCATTTTTGAGATAATTGAAATCGAGCAATTACACCACTGGGAGATTAGAACACATTAAAATGAAAAAGGGTAAAAACTAACGCAGATGGAAAATTACAGAAAAGGCTATCTACAGAAAAATTAACACCTTTAATTACCTGAGTTTGCTTGAATCAGATTTGTCGATTCAACTTGGATTTTATACTGCCGCTTCTGCGACATGATTTTGGGAGAAGAGAAGAACATCACTTCCTTTTGGCATGAAAATTGCGGAGCGATTAAATAACTGGGTGAAAAAAATCTATCTATATTTTGCTGGCTCCTACTGTGTTGAAAGCATTTTGCATCAATAAAAATAATGGACAGCTTCCAAAATTTTGATTTTTTTTGTGATAGAAAGAGGAAGATGAAATAAATCTGCAGTTTGTACTCCAAAATGAGGAGAATACGGAAAGAATATGCTAAGGAAGCGGAGAAGAAATAAAAGTGGACGGAGATGTATTGATTCAAAGAATAGTTCTTTCGAATTAAATTGGGAAAGGAAATAGGGTTACGGGGGAGAAACAGGAAGAACAGTTCCTACGAGAAGAAATAGGGTAAGAGAAAAATATCGAGGAAGCCGCAATGTTTTTTTGGCTTCAGAGAATTTAGTTTTGAAGAAGGAAACCACGGAGTTGGATAGACTCGATGAAGAAGGAAACCATGGAGAAAATATCGGCTGAGCGGAAATTATTGCTTAATTTATTGGCACAAACAATTTGATTTTGGGTCTCACAGTAAGGAAACCTCCCTAATGGTCGGTTTGATAATTTACTACCTTAATTTCATTTGGTAAACAATTTGTGCTATGAAACTTGGTAAATCATATGTTCATAACATTTTCTACAATTGACTTTATTCCGTTACACATTTATTTTATATTTAATGTGATAAATGTGGTAATCTTTAATGCTTACTAAGTTAATATGTCTAATGCTTATACTATTTGTGGACCTTTGGTTTAATTTGTGATTTACTCAATATTTCTTCTTTAAATAAACTAATGGTTTATGGGAAGAGTTTGACGAAATTTAAACAAAAATTCATTTAACCTTCAACTCATAGTTTTTCCATATTGTTTCTTTTGGCAAAATAGCTTAGGGCCTGGTTATTTAATCTTAGGATGCATGGAGACAGAAATAATGTAATCAGCCTTTATTTCAGTGATAACAAGAGAGGTTAAAAATATTGTAATGTCAACATCAATAAAATATAGAAATGATTTCATTTGCTATTGTTCCGTGCAACACTAAATTATTTCTTGTCTAAAGAACTTCAATGGTCAATGAGCACCGGTAACAGTGGTAAATACAATGGTTGTGATACTAAAAATCTTGGGTCCGGTTCTATAAACGTAAATTGTAGCCAAATTCCAGAGAAAAATCCTTTCAGTTATTTAAGTTAAAGAATTTGCCATCAAAATTACAGATGGCATTCCACATACAGCATACAATGCAAAACTGGGACATAATATGCCTTTACAGATAGGTTACTTGGATATATAAAGTGGATGCTATACCATGTTTGATGCAACATAGTTTGATGTATATTACTTATGATTAAGATAATACATAAAGTTCCAAAGGAGAAGCAATAGCCAGTTGACAGTTGGCTTACATTATACAACTAAAAAACAAGAGAAAGAAAACAATAAGGACGTTCAGAGATCATATGAAAACTTACTTGGTTTCCTAGAGATGGGATTACTCGATGCACAATCCACTTCGACTCGACAACAACGATTTTTGCATGCGTAGACTATTTGAATAATAGATAAGAATGAGTTGAACCATATAATAACAAAATTTACATATCTATTTATTAGTTAAAAATAATCACCTCTACACATCTTTGCAATGTAAAATCCAACCCCCATCCACGAACTAAATCAATCTGCAAAAAGAGGGGAAAGAAGAAGAAAAAAAGAAGCTTGAGTCAATAATTAACTTGCTATACACAATAAATACACCTGCAAGTTTAGATCTGTATCACATATCACACACAACGCCTAGCCTTCCTTGAAAACACTGGAGCCATTATTTCTACAAACCTGAAAAATAAATAAATAAATACATACATACATCCAGATTACCAACACATACAAAGAGAAAACAAATATTAAAGGAATTGTACGCTGCACAAGGTAGCAAATGTGGGTCAGCGTACCAACCAGGTTTATTTGCATCAAAATGTTCCACTCCAAGATCTTCATCCCATATAAATATATAATCATAATAAGCTGCAACGACGTCTGGATGCAAAATGCGCTTTGCAAACCACCTAGAAAAATACAAATGACATGCTAAAATAAACATAATGATGTAAATTTTGAATATAAAAATTAACTGATTTTAGTATATTACAATTTGGTTTGCTTTTTTACACTAACATGGATAGCACGCTTTGACCACTCATATTTTTCCCACTCACTTGTTCGACCATCATAGTGAAAAAGCAAGATTGTGAAATCCTCAAAAAACTATGTATGGAAAATACATGTATTAATCATAAGTAAGCGACTATTAACACAACTATAGTGTTTCAACTCGAATCAAACAACCTTCTTGACTACAACATCAATATTTGTAGACAGATCAAATCCAACAGCGAATAAAAGACCTTACATCTCTGTTTAGATCTTGTTAACGACCTTATAGAAATAAAAGATATCCAAGGGACAAATTAAATAACTGAAATTTACAAGAATATATATTATTACTTGAGAAATCATTCACTATTTCTTTTTGAACATTGATTATTGATTCAGCTTTTTAAAGAAAATTGAACTCATATGCTTATTTGACAAAAGTTTCATAATCCTTTATCAGGTCTCAAGTTTTAGACAAGGATTGACGAACTACGCCAATATATGAAATGTAAAAAATGTACAAAATATGCAATTGAGTTTGCAGTAGCGAACTCAGTTGTACTAATGGGGTTGCATTAAAAATGAAAAAATACCTTCTCACCAACCCTTCTGTGTGTACGTATATGAATTACGTTATGAATATGGGAATCACTCTACACTCTCTGCACTATACGTTTATCATTTGTTGAGTTAGACAATTCAAAGTGAAACCAAAATTTAGGGACAACTTTAAAAAAGAAATAATCAGTTTCACAATTATTGGCTAGTTTGGATATTTTTGACATTATGAAAATAGTATTAAAATGAAGTTTGAATCCAATGGCTAATGTTTAGCTCAACATTTTGAGCATGTTAGAAGTTTCAAAACGGCTTTGGTTATTGGGAACATGATCATCATTCTTCCACTTGATTTCAAATTGTGTAGCTCTAAAAATAAGAAGGGTGCAAAGAAAGTGGAGTACAGCAGATTTTCATATAAACATAACACATGAGCTAAAATGTGAGCCCCTAGAAAATGTACGATTTCCTAGTGTTTGTTGCTCATTTACTTAAAATACTTTCTTGCTAACAACAATACAATCCCATATACTAAAGACGTGGAGTTGTCTATATACAGTTGTAGTCGGCGGCACCGCATCTCCATCATGATCAATAGATAACGCAATTATTTTGGACTAAAAAAGGGAACAAACTCACTCATGTAAATGTGTAAAATTACGCAATAGAAATAGCAGAAGACAAATGCATCACTGCTGCTAAGTTTATTTCTACCCTCTCCATTCCGTTCGTGTGTAGTACCAGCATTCTGTCATCTACTTAACTTGTTATAAATGTCCATTTGACAACTTTATCCAATAATAAAAAATCTAACCAAACGAAATCTAAGAAATTAAGTTTCATTGTTTGTTTTAAAACTACAGACTGGGAATTTTGTAGAATAGCGTCTTTTAGGAAATCTACTGCAACAACTTACTCATAGGGCAACAGAAGGCAATAAATTACCATAAAAATCAAAAATTGCTAACGTAATGCTAAAGTGATTTTGACCAAACAATTTATATCATGCTATTAATCCCAAAATTGTGACCGTAAAAAAAATATTTGTTCCCTATTTTTAAAAATAATGATAAAAACCTCTAAGAGACACAAACGTGTTGGTGTCCATACCCTGGCAACATTCACTTCACACCAGCTTGCCGAATAGTGAATCGATTAACTCAATTTCTGAAGTTGGGGTAACGGACTAGCTTGTAGAAGGCCCTTATGTTGCAGCGTCGGATTTCAACAAAGTCGTATAAGTTAGGGCTTCCATTTCAACAATATTACAACAACGGAATAATACTCAGACGTAAACGATTTAAACGAAGCCATATAAATTAGGGTTTTAATTCTTGAAAAATTACTTGAGTGAGAATTTTGAAATGAGAGGAAACACGAAGATGGAAGTAGCTAGATGAACGGATCAGTGAAATTAAAGTGACGATGAATTGTCTGGAATGAAATCTTTGAAGATAGATCTGAGAGCGTTTGTTTTACGGACGGGTCTTTTTGTAAGGGCGTGAAATAATCTGGACATGTACCGTGTAATTTTTCGGTTCACATTGGAATGGCTCCAACCCATTCCTAAAACACTACGGGCATAGACGATGCTAATTCATTTTGCTACAGCCCAAAACCATTCCAAAATTGCCACGGCTTTTGACCGTCGCAATTCTTCTGCATTGGGTGTGACAAAACTGGCAATATGGTGTAGCGTAAAGCATACGATATCCACCGCTTTGAACACCAATCCATTAGGGTTATGATGAAGTCCAACTTCGTACAACTATCGCTACGACGACTTTGCTCTTTGAGCCATGGTGGAGTCCCACTCCATACAACTATCTCTCTGACCCTAACACACTGGTCCATACTCAATAACCCTAACGGGCCAAGCAGTTCACACAACCCTGGCTTTGGTTCGTCAACATACCCCCTCTCTTAGTGGTGAACTAAAGTTATAGATATCAACAACTCCTTTGCACATGTCCCACAGCAAAGCCCAACTTTAGAAGTTAACTCGTTGGTTCCCATCTAGATCCTGAGTAATAACTTCGCATTTGAGATTCCTTCGCATCTCGGGTTTTTGGTCTTCTTCGGTTCGATTCGGCCTCCACTCGGATCGGTTCGTGACTCTTTGGTTCGGGTACTTAAGATCATGGTACTCTGGTTCGGGTGCGTGAGGCGGTTCGTGATCCTTCGTCTCGTGGGTGCAGGCGGCTCGCGGTTTGGGTCAAGGTGCTTCACAACGGTTCGACTCATGGACACACTCCACGGTTCGGGGGTCGTGACACAAGCGGTTCGTTTCGGGGGAAGGGGTGGCTTGGTTCATGGTTGGTACATACGACCCCAAGGGGGCGACTCTATTTGACTCTCCACCTCCGATCCGATCTGAATTTGTGCGCCATTTCCAACAAGCTATTTTATGTCACAAAACGGCGTTTTCGACCATTTTAACTTTCTTATGCAATCACAAAACAAACCAAACTGCAATAGTAACAAGTGGGATCAACCAAAAACAAGAAAACAACAAGTTTACATGTTAATATAGATCAAACATATCCAAAACCATGATTTTCCCCTTAATCCCCAAAATTCCGGAATAAGCAAACTTAATCCAAATTAAACCAAATTTATACCAGTGACATAAAATATGATTTTAGAATTTTCACATATTTTTCCATATTTTTCTGAGTCATTAATTCGCTAATTATCACTAATCACCCCTAATTAGCCGTAATTATTGAATAAACATGTTAATCACTCATCTTAGCCAATAATTAGTGATAGATCTGCAACTTTTACTGATTTGGCTCAGATTCTATGTAGTGCAGCAGCTCTATAACGAATCTGGTGCTAATCCGCCTTGATTTGATGTGGATTTGATTAATTTGGGGTTAGAAAGTGATTAAAGAGAGATTTAAAAGATGGAGGTCATTACTATGGTTCAAGGAATGTTTGTGGCTTCTAGAAAAATGAAAGGAGATGATTCTCCAACTCCCTTCAGCCCTCCCATAACCCTAATCCCGAAATGTTGCTATGGGCCTAGCTGCTAATCACCCTATTAAGCCCGATTAAGTTGTTTTCCCATCTTCCAAACCTTATTTCATCCATATCACCCAAACGATAAGTTTGTTTGATTAATTTGACCACTTTACGGAATGGGAAACCATCGTTCGAATCCAATGGACGTGATTTCAGGTCAAAACTCCTTACCAATCAAAAGTTATAGGCGAAACAAGATTCGTTAGGGGCAAAACGATCATTTAAAAAGTCAGCAAAAATCGGGAATGTGGGAAATGACCCCAATAGTTGTTTCCCAAAGTTATATGACCATATGAATTTGTATGAAAATAAAATAAATATTTTATGATCCTCCAATATGTAGAATGCGGGTCGTTACAGAGACTCACTACTTTCAAGTAATTTTTGAAAGAAGATTGCTCCTTAAAATTTAGCTCGGCCTATCATCTACAAACCGATGGCCAAAATGAAATCACTAACAAATGTTTAGAAACTTACCTGCATTGCTTTGTCTGTCATCATTGAAGTGAATGGTGCAAGTGGTTAATATTAGCAGAATATTGGTTTAGCACTTGGATCCTACACAAGTGACACCATATGAAATTTAAATGGCAGACTTTTTCCAACTCTGTAATCATATGTGCCAAATGCAAGGATATCATGATGCAATTCTTAAAGGACAATTTGAAATCATTCCAGGAAAGAATGAAAAAGTTTTTTTATAGGAGGAGGACTGAGAGGAGTTATTATGTTGGAGAGATTGGGTTTTTTTGAAACATCAACCTTACATGCAGCTTAATGCCAGAAATCAGAAGACTCACAAGTTATCACCAAAGTTTTATGGATCATATAAAGTGATTAAGAAAATAGGGGAGGTTGCCTACAAGCTGCAGATGTCATCCCATGCAAAAATCCACCCTGTTTTTTGTGTTTCTCAACTCAAACGATGGTTGGAGATGGTATAATTATACAACATGATACCCCTAGTTTTGTAGAAGAAATAGTTGAACAGCTCGAGAAGATTGTTGATAGGAGAATGATACCAAGGAATAATGATGCTATTATGCAAATATTAGTGAAATGGAAAGACAAACCCAAGGAAGAGGCTACGTAGGAGGATTACTGACCACTTGTAAAGCGTTTCCCTGCCTTGTACCTTGGAATAAGGTTCATTCTTGAAGGGGAGCGGGGTTTTAATAACCATGCCATGACTGCATGGCCAACCAAGCAAGCAGTTGGTGGGAAGTAGACTCAAAAAGGTGATTTCGACCAAATTTCACCATAGAGGACCCTTAGTTCAACAAAGAGGTAGCTAGAAGGAAAGAGGGTGTTGTTAGAAGTTTTAGTTGGGGATATCATAGCCTAAGGAGAAAAAGGGAGGATTTTATCAGTGTGCATGTGCACACTACTGGAATTTAGATTCACAATTGTATTCGGGCTGAGTTGACCACTGTGTATTGTTGGCTTGTTAAATCGTTCGTTATTCAATATGGTTGAGAGTTCAAAAATGACTGGTTGTACTGTTTCTGAGTAAGTACAAGTGTTATTTTTGAATTTTGCCGGAGTGCAACTGACCATACATTCATGAGAATCGATGGTGAACCATGGAAGCAGCGGCTTAGATTAGACGATGATAAAGAATTCTACGAGATATCACATTTATGGCTGAAACATGGAATCAAGGAAAAATTTTGTGTTCTGGACACGTATGCTTTCAAACTCACATAAAATTATTATTCTTTTCATAGTTTATGGACTTTAGTGAAAAAATTGTAACTGAATCTTGTTATTGAGTTTGAAATTTATATTGTTCTTATGGATGAATTTTTGGACTGGATGTATACATACACCGGTATATATGGAACTGCAACAAGTGATTTAAAACTTTCTAGGTTAATAAACATTGGTACGATGGTTTGCTATTGTTTGAACATTTTGATTATTGTTTTGTATCTTCTGTGTATGCCGAATTTTTATTGACCATGTAATGTAAGGGTCATAAACCATGATAAACTGAGCTAATTAACGTGATGATATATTGATATCTTCATGAAGATATACGAGCACAAATGTATATCTTTATGTTTTTATTCATCATGTTTCAAAGCGTCAAAAGAAACTTCTATTGTTTTAAGAATTAATAACCTTTAATATGCCATTTATCAATGTTTGTCAATTAAAATTCAAGTAAAACTACATCCCACTTAATAAACATAACTAAGAGGGAAGCTTTGTGTATAATATGAATACTTCCACTTAACAAGAGAAACTACAATAAATAAGTTAGAAAAGTGAATTTGTAGAAATAAAATTCTTGAATTGAAGTAGAACGAAAGGGAGAATGTAATTATATTGAATAAAATGATTGTACAGACTTCCGAACTATATACAGTGATATATATAGCTAGAAAAAATAAAATAATATAAACGGGGTAACCCCTCCCCCCTTCATACATCTAACACAACAGACACTTCTATTCTTTATTCCCCCCTTTCAAATTAGGGTTAGGGTTTCTTCTAAGAACCCTAATTTGATCAGCAATTTGATGAGATAACTTCACAAACATAGATCTTGTTAACAGAGATGAGAGCTTTAGCTGAAGAATGGCTTGAATCAATATACTTGAGAGTTATGACAGAAGAAAAGCTTGAATCAAACATAGTGAAAACCAGTGACTCAGATCTGATGAATCTTTTGCGCTTCATCTAAGGAAAGGCTTGAATCAACATACATGGGAGCTTTGACAGAAGAAGAGCTTGAACCAAACATAGTGAAATCATGTGGCTCGGATATGATGTGAAGCTTCTTTGCAGTAAATTTTTATGTCAGATCGTATTACTCCTTGATTTTTAGTTCTTCTCTGAGTCATACGAAATTTTTGGCTAATAATGATTTAGTAAAAATGTCTGTTTCTTTGATAGAATGATGGAATATAATTATTTAGCATATTTCCTTTCTGAATGTTCTCATGAACAAAGTATATATCAATCTCTATATGCTTCGTTTTGGCATTCTGAATAGGATTAGCAGACATATAAATGGTACTCTGGTTATCACACCATATGATAGGTTTTCTTCCTGAACATAGTTTGAGTTCCTTGAGTATAGATTGCAGCCAATATATTTCTGAAGTAGCACTAGCTAAGCTTCTATATTTTGCTTCTGCACTTGACCTTGAGATGGTAGGTTGTTTCTTTGAACACCAAGATATTAAACTATTGCCAATATATATGCAATATCTTGTTGTAGACCTCTTGTCATCTACGTCTTATGCCCATTCTAAGTCTGTATATGTTGTAATGTTGAGTTGATTGCTAGGTTTTAAGGTTAAGCCATAAATAATTGTGCCATTTAAATGTCTGAGAATCCTCTTCATAGCCTTCCAGTGGTCGTCAAGTGAATTTTGGATAAACTGGGACACTTTATTAACGCTAAATGAAATATCAGGTCGTGTTATAGTTGCATATTGATGCATCTACAATACTTCTATATTGTTTTACATTAATTATGGCTTCTCCCTTGTTTTTAGAGTAGTGCCGATTTCATAACATAGGTGTTGGTAGAGGTTTAGCATCATTCATCTTTGCCCTTGTTAGTAATTCTAAAATATACTTCTTTTGACTGAGTTGTATATCAGAATCTGATTGTCTTTTGACTTCATTCCCAAGGAAGTATATGATGTCAACCGGATTTTTGATAGAAAACTATTTGTCTGGATATTCGGTTATTTTCCTGATCTCATTCTCATTCCTACGTGTAATAATTAAATCATCAACATATATTAGTATAAATAATGTATATGAATTATTAATTTTAACAAAGAGAGATGAGTCATATTTGGTTGGGTGATATCCCATAGTATCTAGAGTGGCTTTCAGTTGATCAAACCACACTCTAGATGCTTATTTCAAGCCAAATATTGCCTTGTTAAGCTTGCACACCTTTTCGAGATTTTTAATAAATCCCTGTGGTTGTTGCATATATATCTCCTTATGTATAACACCATTCATAAATGCATTGCTGACATCTAGATGCTTTATTTTTCATCCATTTATTACAGCTATAGTAAGCACAAGTCTGATGGTTGATGGTTTTAGCACTGGAGAAATGTTTCATTGAAGTCAAATCAATACCCTAAGGTTAATCCCTTTGCAAAAAGCCTGTCTTTGTACCTACTTATAGAGTCATCATGATTATTCTTTTTCAGTTTATAGATTCATTTACACCTAATTATGTTCTTGTTGCTTAAGGGTAGACCAGTTCCTATATGTTATTCTTGATAAGTGCATTATACTCTTCATTCGTGGCATTTCTCTTGTTTTATCCTTTACAGCTTGATTGTAATTGTCTGGTTCATTTGTACTGGTGGTTGCAGAGAAAGTTTTAGGCTTAAATATGCCACTCTTGGCTCTTGTTATCATTGGCTATCCTGTTTGACCTTGTTGTATGGTAAGTTACTTTGATCAGGTTGAGTAGTGTAATTGTTTGATGTATTTCCTTGATTGTCACTACTCATATGAACATCATTGCTTGATCTGTATGTCTGTGAGCTTGACTGACTCTCAAAAGTTCTAGGTGCATTCTCATTTTGATTGTTCTGGGGTAATCATTGGCGTGGCTGAGAGGCTCACTGTAGTTTTGATGTGATAGATTAGTCATGTCATGCTGAACACCTTGAGCATCAACCGCTATTATACTATCCACCTCATGTATGGGATCAACAACATTTGATAACTCAAGTATACATACCTTTGAGTTATATACCTTCTTTGAAGTTTTTATAGCAGAATCTTTAAATGGAAAAACATTTTCATTGAAAATAACATGTCTGCTAATGTAGATTCTTCCATTAGAATCAATACATTTATATCCTTTTTGATGAGTGCAATATCCAATAAATGGTCATGGCTTGGATCGAAATTCAATTTTATTAGAATTATATGGCCTTGGATAGGGAAAGCATAAACATGGGTGTTGGTTATGGTTGTGGTTTAGCATCATTCATCTTTGCCCTTGTCAGTAATTCTAAAACATACTTCTTTTGTCATAGTTGTATTTCAGAATCTGATTGTCTTTTGACTTCAACCCCAAGGAAGTATGAGATGTCACCCATGTTTTTGATAAAAAATTGTTTGTCCATATATTCATTTCTTTACCTGATCTCATTCTCATTGCTACCTGTAATATTTAAATCATCAACATATATTAGTATATATAATGTAGATGAATTATTAATTTTAATAAAGAGAGATGAGTCAGATTTGGTTGGGTGATATCCCATAATATCTAGAGTGACTTTCCGTTGATCAAACCACACTTTATGTTCTTGTTTCAAGCCATATATTGCCTTGTTAAGCTTGCAAACTTTTTCAGGATTTTGAATAATCCCTGTGGTTGTTGCATATATATCTCCTCATGTAGAACACCATTCAGAAATGCATTGTTGACATTTAGATGCTTTATTTTCAAACTATTTGTAACAACTATAGTAAACACAAGTCTGATGGTTGACGGTTTTATCATTGGAGAAGATGTTTCATTGAAGTCAAATCCATACTCTTGGGTAAACCTCTTTTCAACAAGCTTGGCTTTTTACCTACTTATAGAGCCATCAGGATGCTTTTTCAGTTTATAGATCCATTTACACCTAATTATGTTCTTGTTGCTTAGGGGTAGACCATTTCCCATGTGTTATTCTTGATAAGTGCATTATACTCTTCATTCATGCATTTCTCTAGTTTTTACCCTTTACAGCTTGTAATTGTCTGGCACTACAAGAAATGTGGATATGGTTGGTTACTCATGATAGTTGCATTTATGTGATAATGCAGCCAAATTTTTTTATTTTCTTTATTTTTAGGGTTCTGTTGCGTTTAACTGCCCCCCCCCCCTTTATTTCGTTTTTTCCGCCCAAAGCTTCCTCATTATCCTCATATCGTTTCCTTCCATCATGGTTTCTCTTCCAATCCACAAATCCCTAGCTTCTCCTTCAATCGAATTTTTTTGAACGTTTTGTCCTCTTAAATCGGTTTCCTACTCTTCCCACATTTGCTCCTTCTCCTTCAACCGACAAATCCACGTTCGCTCCTTCTCCTCTTCGATTTCATTTAGATCCACGTATGTTTTGCAGTTGTTTTCTAACTATTTTTGTTTTTTGATTCATAGATCTACAGCTCTGCTTTCAAATCGTGATTTTTATTCAAGCGTTTCAGATTAAGGTAATAAATCGCACTAACTTGTTTAAGCAATTAAGATAGTAATTTTTGTTTGTACTGCCAGTTTAAAAATATTCTAGGCTGATAGCTATATGTATACAAATAGGCTATGCAACGGATCTTTGTTAAAATAGGCTATGAAAGTAGATATTTGAGCATAACTGGATCTTTGCTGAAATGTATAAATCAATACAAAATCAGGGCAAATCCAGAAAATCAACGCTTGTCTATTTGCTAAAACGTATAAATCAATACAAATAGGCTAGTATGTCTATGCTTGATTATGTATAGCATACTCGATGTACTACTCTGTTTTATTTTGGATGACGAGTGATCAGACTCATGTTGTTAACACAAACAATTGGAAGTCTGAAGATGTTGAATTTCAGAGTTACAAAAACAGAGTATTGAATTTGATCTAATTTGATCTCTAAGTTTATTTTTCTTCACTGATTAGGCTAATTTTATTTTTTTTACTGATGTCATTAGCAATGTTAATTGCATCTTCAGAGATGCCATAAAATCCCCTCCTGGATAATCCAGCACAACAGAGTTCATTCTTATTTGACTGAAAAGCATATTTTGTTAGATTTAATATGCATGTACTATTTCCATACAGATCAATCAGTTGAGCAAGTTTTGGCTCCATCTAGTGTAGAGACTCTGAAGAAATTTCAAGATTAGACTGGAAAGGTATGCGCTTGAGATTTATGTTATTGTATTCTTATTTATTTACTCTGTAGATTATATTGACTTGTATTAATTCGACAAAATTGTGTGCTTTGACCAAATGCACTAGCAGTTAAGTTAGCTGCATGTTCTAAAATATAATGAAATAGGATGCATATTGGGTGTGCTGGGGAAACACAATACGTTAATAGGAATACTTTACATCGCAACTAGAAGTACTTTTGAGTGAACAATGAACTTTCCTCAGCCAAATCCTCTAATAGCAAGAAGCTGTTAGGAGTGTTGATTTCTTTTTTGGAGAGTCCATTCTGAATTATTTCAGTGATTGTCGGAACATAGTGGGATAAAAACGAAGGGGGTTCACTGGTGCTCTTTGAGTACTAGATTCAAATGAGCGGTTTGTAGAAATTTCTTCATCATATCTATGACCGTACTCTCCTGTCAGTTGTAATGTATTTCAGCTACTGACCTTGGCTTATCCCGCTCATCCTGCTACATGATTAGAGAAAATGTCACAAAGAATGAGAAGAACAAATATTTTACGGTAGCAACGTTTATTGAGCTTGTTTATAACACCAATATTTCTGGAAAGTTATTAAAAGAAACAGCACCAGCACCATACCCCCTGTCTACCTCTTCGTTTTCAAGTCAAATACATAATAACTTCTCGGATAAGTCATCTTAGTAGCCCTTGGGCTCTATTGCTTTTCGCCATATGTCTCAAGAATCTGCATTTTGTCTATATATCACGCCTTTATTGTTTTCCATTTTTGTCATGACCGCTAATGGCAATTATACACCTTAAATTATAGTAGATGGTTCTGTCATTACTCCTAATTACTTACCTCTTCCTATACTAATCCTCACACAAAGTCTTGCACAGATTGTTAAATAATTTGACTTTGCTAATATATCAATGTTTAATTCTGATCCAAGTTTTGCAGGATGTACAATATCAAAAAATATTTGTACAAGAAATTAGGAACGACGTTTATATGTATTAAATGGATTAAAAGTTTCAGTATTGATTTATCTACTGACTCATTTCTATTCATCGTCTTGTTTTTGTTTATGATTCTTATAATTCTTCTTCTTATTTGAAAATTTAAGCATTCACGAATGAGTTAGTAAATTTGCAAATTCGCTACGATTGTAGCAGGTCTAAATAGGAAAAAATTTCCACTACCATAATGATATCATCTTTATTTCTTCGATTCTATTTGATTTGATTCAATCAGATGTGCAGGCCTACCTACAATACACAATGTTTTTTTATTGATGACTATATATACATGTTAATGTCAGGTCGATGTAGTTAAATTAGCATCCTACCCTTTTTGATATATAAAAAAAACTTAGAGCACTTGTATATATCAATGTTTAATTTTGTTCCTAGTTTTGCAGGATGTACAATATCAAAAAATATTCATACAAGAAATTAGGAACGAGGTTTATATGTATTAAATGGATTAAAAGTTTCAATATTGATTTATCTACTAACTCATTTCTATTCTTCGTCTTGTTTTTGTTTATGATTCTTATGTTTCTTCTTCTTATTTGAAAATTTAAGCATTCACGAATGAGTTAGTAAATTTGCAAACTCGCTACCATTGTAGCAGGTCTAAACAGGAAAAGTTTTCCACTTTACCCATAATGATATCGTCTTTATTTCTTCGATTCTATTTGATTTGATTCAATCAGATGTGCAGGCCTACCTACAATACACAATGTTTTTTTATTGATGACTATATATACATGTTAATATCAGGTCTATGTAGTGAAATTAGCATCCTACCCTTTTTGATATATATAAAAAAAACTTAGAGAACTTGTATATATCAATGTTTAATTCTGATCCTAGTTTTGCAGGATGTGCAATATCAAAAAATATTCATACAAGAAATTAGGAACGACGTTTATATGTATTAAATAAATTAAAAGTTTCAGTATTGATTTATCTACTAACTCATTTCTATTCTTCGTCTTGTTTTTGTTTATGATTCTTATATTTATTCTTCTTATTTGAAAATTTAAGCATTCACGAATGAGCTAGTAAATTTGCAAACTCGCTACGATTGTAGCAGGTCTAAATAGGAAAAGTTTTTTAGGTCTAAATAGGAAAAGTTTTCCACTTCACCCATAATGTTATCATCTTTATTTCTTCGATTCTATTTGATTTGATTCAATCAGATGTGCAGGCCTACCAACAATACACACTATTTTTTTTATTGATGACTATATATACATGTTAATGTCAGGTCTATGTAGTGAAATTAGCATCCTACCCTTTTTGATATATAAAAAAAAAAACTTAGAGCACTTGTATATATCAATGTTTAATTCTGATCCTAGTTTTGCAGGATGTACAATATCTAAAAATATTCGTACAAGAAATTAGGAACGACATTTATATGTATTAAATGGATTAAAAGTTTCAGTATTGATTTATCTACTAACTCATTTCTATTCTTCGTCTTGTTTTTGTTTATGATTCTTATATTTCTTCTTCTTATTTGAAAATTTAAGCATTCACGAATGAGTTAGTAAATTTGCAAACTCGCTACGATTGTACAGGTCTAAATAGGAAAAGTTTTCCACTATACCCATAATGTTATCATCTTCATTTCTTCGATTCTATTTAATTTGATTCAACCAGATGTGTAGGCCTACCTACAATACAAACTGTTTTTTTTATTGATGATTATATATACATGTTAATGTCAGGTCTATGTAGTAAAAGTAGCATCCTACCCTTTTTGATATATATAAAAATAACTTAGAGCACTTGCCATATTTCAGGTATTTCACCTTTTGAAAATTTACATGGATTTGTGCTGAATATTGACCTCAAGTCATCTCCGTCTGATCGAAAACCATTTTGTTCATATGTGACTTTGTTTGATGTTATCTTTATATTTTATCATTCGGTCAATAACTGCTACATCTATATTTTGTCTTTGGTTGATGACTTCATTCATATGTTAAAGATATAACAATTTTGCCGCTATGATCTCACTATACTCTCCAACATCATACACTACCAAGCATGACCGAGTGGAAACCTAAATAAAATTAAAGTCAAATTTTCAAATATAAAATCTTATAGCGGCCTATGATTTATCATTTGAAAAGTTTTAAAAATCCCAATATGAATCTTGAAGTGGAAAATATAAATTTGAATTATGAAACATGTAGTTTTTTGTTTGATTAAAACAGAAAAACAGATTTTACATCAAAGCTTGAGAAATTACTTGACTGCCTATATCGCCGAGGGAAAAAGATTGGGTGAATTTAAATAGGTGAGTATATGATGCTTAAATTTATTTTAAGAATTAACACATATATGTTAATATTAAAATTTAATTTTTTTATTTTTTTATTTTTGTCATAGGACTAGTGTAGAGTATCGGCAAGGAGTTTTGAATTTCGTGCGTGTGGCAAAGGAAAATCTGAGAAATGTGGAGAAAATTTTGTGCCCGTGCAAGGATTGTCGAAATCTTAGACGTCATGGTGACCACATCATTGTTGAGCATTTAGTTATGAAAGGAATGGATCCTAAATATAAGAGCAGTTGGTGGTATAGCCATGACGATCAAGTAAATGTAGATGAAAAGACAAATTCGTCCGACATGTATGGCTTATTCAAGATGATTCACTATGAAGATGAAGATTTTGTGGATCATGATTCTCTTGCTGATGATAAAAATGATGTTGATTTTCAAAGAAGAGAGGATGAGTTTCCTAAAAATTTGGAAGATGCGGAAACTCCATTATATCCTGCTGCATAGATCAAACAAAATTATCAGCCATCACTGTCTTGTATAATCTTAAATGCGAGACCAATCTATCAGATAGTGGGTTTGACAAGCTTCTAAATGTGCAACAATTGTTTTAGTCAAAAGACAAGTACTTCCTAAGACTTTATATAAAGTAAAAAAAATTCTTAAAGCATTTGACATGGGATTTGAAAAGATACATGCTTGTGAGAATGACTGTTGTCTTTTCGGAAAAGAATACAAAGATTTAAATGCTTGTCCAAAATGTGGTTCTTCAAGATGGAAAATAAATCAAGATACCAAGGAGATTGTACAAGGTGTTCCAGTTAATGTCTTGAGATATTTTCCAATAATTCCAAGATTTAGAAGAATGTTTAGATCTTAGAAAATGGCAGAAAATTTAAGATGGCATTTCAATAATAGAAGTAGTGATGGAAAATGTGTCATCCTGTGGATTCTATGGCATGGAATATGGTGGATGAACGATGGAAACCTTTTTCTGTCGATCCACGCAATCTTAGACTCGGTCTTGTTACAGATGGATTTAATCCATTTTCTATGTTAAATTCTGTTAAATTTGGTGATACAAAATCACTAATTGATTGGAACAAATTTGCAAAGAATGAAAAGTAAATATTTTTATAATGGGAATGCATTGATTGCATTTGATGAGGTGGTAGAGAAATAAATGAAGGGATTAATTTGTTCGATCTATGCTAAAGAAACAGATTTATTTACTTCCTATGTTTGCATATTTATTGCTATAGTAATTTGCCTCCATTATATTATTACCATATGTTGGTTATTTAATTGATGACTCACATAGATTTGCACTGGCTATATATTGAGGGGTAGACTTTAGTGTAAACCCATCATGGCCTGGAGCCAGTGATCCCCAATGGTGTCTCTTCTTGTTAAACCTGATTGAGGTTTGGATATGTAAACTCTTATTTTGTAATCTCTTGTAATTCTCTCATATGGAATAAAATGTCTCTCTGTTGGACTGGACGTACACTATCTTGAGGATAGTGGAACCCGTATAAATATTGTGTCTCTTTGTTTCTCTGCTATAGTTATTTACTATTTTGTTGATGTAATAGAATAATTGCTATCAGATTAGATTGGTGTTCAATTGGCAAATCTAGATCCTGTTTATTGTGCTTCCGCATACGCACAAAAATCATAACAATTTGCTATTAGAGTGAGGCGATTTGTTTTAAATTGTGCATCAATTATTTCTACAAAGGTTGGTAGATTCAGTGGTGATTATTCTATTACTATTTTGGAGAAAAGGAGACTCTGGTGGAGGAGAATATGTTGAGAGTGAAGAGCATTCCAATCTGCGAATGTTGACGTGATATGGAGTTTATTGTGAAGAAGCCCTCTAATATGGATGAGGGAAGATGGAAGAAGACGAAAAAGAAGGCGGGTGACGGTCGAAGAACCTAGTCCACAGCAAGGTGGAGAGGTTAATATGGTCACTGCTTATGGTCCTAAGGTGGAGAATCATGGTATCGACAAGGGTCTAGATGTTGTTGATGCTCGAGGGATCCCAAAGATGAAGAGATCATGTCAAAAGGAAGATGGATGTCGAGTTTTGAAATCCACAAAGACGATGGAGATCTTGTGGTATTGCAAGCATTTTTTAGACCGTTGGTTGATGCACGGCGCATCTCAGGTGGTAGATGCATCTTTTGCAGGCGGTGGGTTGTGTTTGTAATTGAGGTGTGGTCGTAGTCCTTTCAAATCGACTGGGTGTATCTTGTTGCTCTGAAATCGAGGTTGGTTTTAATTTAGAGAATAATTTTTTGGTCTTGGTGGTGTTGAGATTACTTTGGAATCTACTTTTTTTTATTTTGGATATTTGCAACATTTTGTTGCCGAGCAGGGACGTAGTCTGAGCTCGTTAACAATTGTGTGATGGGGGGGGTGGCTTTGCTGGAACCCATTTGGTAAATATTCATTTTTTGGTGTATCTCGTTGTGAGATTTTGATTGAAGGTGGAGTTCTGTTGAAGAGTTTTATGATGAGAAGAGAATTTGACTCAAGGTGGGTTACTGGAGATATGTGATTTTGCATCAAGGTGGAGTGTTAAATTTGGTGATACAAAATCACAAATTGATTGGAACAAATTTGCAAAGAATGGAAAGTAAATATTTTTATAATGGGAATGCATTGGTTGCATTTGATGAGGTGGTAGAGAAATAAATGAAGGGATTAATTTCTTCCATCTATGCTAAAGAAACGGATTGATTTACTTCCTATGTTTGCACATTTGTTGTTACGGTAATTTGCCTCCATTATATTATTACCATATGTTGGTAATTTAATTGATGACTCACATAGATTTGCACTGGCTATACATTGAGGGGTAGACTTTAGTGTAAACCCATCCTGGCCTGGAGCCAGTGATCTCCAATGGTGTCTCTTCTTGTTAAACCTGATTGAGGTTTGGATATGTAAACTCTTATTTTGTAATCTCTTGTAATTATCTCATGTGTAATAAAATCTTCTCTCTGTTGGACTGGACGTACACTATCTCGAGGATAGTGGAACTAGTATAAATATTGTGTCTCTTTGTTTCTCTGCTACAGTTATTTACTATTTTGTTGATGTAATAGAATAATTGCTATCAGATTAGATTGGTGTTCAATTGGCAAATCTAGATCCTATTTATTGCGCTTCCGCATTTGTGCAGCTTTTGCCTAACAGATTCTAAGTATAGTTGTTGGCCAGTAATGCTTGTGGATTATTTTTTCTTGAATAAATGAATTGTGCCCTGCGTTTCCTCATAAACAGGAATGAATAAAAATTATTTTGCATCTGACACCTTTTTTATAACATGTTCTTGGTTGACCTCATGCTTGCATGCATTCGGTTTTCATTAGCCCAATGACTTTTTCTTTTTGCTGGTTTTCTATGAATGTTAACATGTATTTTACCTTGACAATTTGGCAGGGTAACGAATGTTCGAAAGAGGAACCACAACTGAAATGGTATAAATCATTTATATTGATATAACACCATTTAGAGTTTAGTTTTAAATTCAATAATCAACATAAATTTTGATTGAATGATTGTAGAATAATGACAACGTATGTGAGCTATTGAATTGGGATGGGACCGATGAAATTGTTGCTGAAGGGAGAGTGGTGCCCACCGATCCAAATGAAGTTGTCAATGACATCCGTATTGGACCAAATGCTATGAAAGTTGTTGTAAGTTGCATAAAGAGACCAGATGCTTATTTATGGAGGCCTACATCTAGTTTATCAGTATTAGGAGAAGCTAGGGATAAGTCAGTGGCATGGCCTGCAAATCGTGTTGTTGCTCTGGGAGGACACATGATAGAAGACCTTACGGTAAAATTTATGATTCATGGTAACGGTTTGTGATTGTGTGTGTATATATATATTCCCTTAAATACATTTATTGTTCTTTTTAGAGTAAAACTTGTAGCACTAACAACAAGTACAAGCTTTATGATTGGAATGAGGGTGGGGTGAGGCGTTGGTTGCCGAAGGAAGACTTTGCTCGAGTGATTCAAACATGATTGTGAATGGTATTCCGCTTGGTCCGTTAGTCGTGGTGGTTTGGGTAGACTACGCAAAAAAGGAGGATGCTTACTTGTGGCGCCCCACAGTAGATATGTCATGCATTAAAGAGGCCATTGGCAAGCAAATAGCATGGCCAAAGTCAAAAGTTGTAGCTGAAAAATCAAGCTTCGTGCCTTCTCCTTTCAAGGCTACAACAAACATTTCAACTTCTCCTAGCAAGGCTAAATCAACTCGTCAGGTAATTTATTGGACACTGAATCATCATGGTAAAGTGGTAAAATACATTGCATTTATGTTGTAAATGCTTCATTTCAGTTTTCATAAAAATTACATAATATTTTAACTGATCTATCTTGTAAAAAAATGTTATTTTGGTTTACTTATCCAGCATGGCTCGATTCTGGTAGCAAATAATAAATGCAAGTTGATTGACGTGGCTGAAACTGGACAAGTAGTGGCCAAAGGAACTATCGCTTCAACTGATCAAGCATCAAAGGTTCACCGTATTCCTTTAGGAAAAGATGCGGTAAAAGTTTGGGTAGACTTTGTGAGAGTTAATGACGCATTACTGTGGAGACCTACATCAGAGTGCACACACATGGAAGATGCTTTTGGAACTACCGTAGCATGGCCGACGGCCTGCGTCATTGGGGAATCAAGTTCAAGTAAGTATTATTTTTCAGTTTAACAATATTTTTTTATGAATTCTTCCTATCAGACTGTTCAAGAGCTATCATTTTCTTTAGAATTAGAAAAGTTAGCATAACAGTAAATCACACTTTGTGAATGTAGGAATACGCTAAGAACTGGTTGGGTCATCTATAAAAAATGCAACGATATACCACTCAATCTATTTCATTTGATGCTTGAATAATTTATCTCTTCACGAAGACAGTAACTTTCATGCATTAGAGGAGGTAAGGAAAGAAAGAAAAAGAGAAAAATGACAATGGTAATTGCCAGGCCAGGACGAATGAATCTTTACTGAAAATGAATTAATGGAAATGTTTTGATTGAAAGAATGTCACTTTTTACATTTTTTAATTTCAAAGTTCCCTAATTAATTTCATTAATTCTCTCTCTCTCTCTCTCTCTCCCACTCCCCCCCTTATATGGTAAAGCAAAAATTACTTGCCTTCAAATGAAAAAGTTTCTATAGATCCCTTTATGCAGCTATGTAAATCCCTTTATGCAGCTATATTTTATCTAAACTGATTTTAATACCCCACCGATATTGTATATCAGTGCATACAAACATAATTTTATGTATGCATTTAAATACAGACAATTCCCAAACATACAAAAAGTTAAAAAGTAATTAATATTTCTCAAGTATGATTTTTTTTCATTAATTTATAGTATTTTATAAATGATTAGATTGTGGTTTTTTGGAGAAATCAAAATTATAGTTGTGCAACTCAAATATATAAATTGGTCAATAATTAATATCGAACAATTTGATATTGACTTGTACACATCATCCCAACTATATTTCCTATCAGACTGTTCAAGAGCTATTAATTTTCAGTTTAGCATATTGCATAACTGATTGGATTCCTAGAAAATGTTCGTCAGTTTGAACACTTTGAAATTCAGTATTTTCTCGACTAGTTTGTGATGTAGAATTGATGACAAATGGTTGGGTTCTGGTGTTTAGCAGATGCGTGCATGTACTGTGCAGCGTGCTGTACTATTTATAGTGGTTAAGGCCTTAAATGGCTGATGTAGCCTATAATTTATTTGTATCGTGTGATGTTAAGGCCATCAAAAACACAACCAACCCATTTACCCAATCAAATTACTCAACGATGAATAGGTGAGGTCAAACGCATTAATCTGGATAGGTCTGTTGGGTAAACGTAGTTAATGCAAAGGAAAATTATGTATAATCTATGAAATATACTATCTACTGTATATGTATTATTAATGATTTATGGTTGATTTAAGTATTATATTTTCAAGTACCAGTTTTTTATATATATTTTTCTACCATTTGGTTCATTTATCAAACGGGTCTTTCACTGGAAGCAGCTGATTTTGAATATGAGTTCCACTAAAAATTTGAGTTATATGAATGAATTTGAGAGTGTTCGCAGTGTGAAAGGAGGCATTTGGTGTTAATTGTACAATAAAGTCATTTAATTCATAATAAAAGTTTTAATAGGACCAAATTTGAGAGTGTTCGCAGTGTGAATTTGAGTTGATTGTACAATAATAAACCTGAATCTGTACAATAATAAAAGTTTTAACATGAAGAAATAGTTCTCCGGAGTTAAATCCTTATTTCCAATTAAATCATTTTGAATTACAGCCTATTAACCTTAGGTGTTGGTGACACTTTTGAAGATTTAAGTGGTTGATTCTATTGTATTGTTTACGTTTCAGTTTGCCCGTAATACACATAGCACGCTTGGTAAATATCACATATGAATGTTAGTTTCTTCCAGTTGATATACTAAGTTGCACTAAAATTATATCCTTATTCAATGTGATTGCAAGCATCCTTAGAAAATACAGTTTTGGTATTGGTTTCAGTGTTCCAAATTTTTTTTTTTAAGAATTTCAGTTTATTTCACTTGTTTTGGAAGTGTTAGCATAGAATTTTTTTCTAGTTTCGATAATTTTGTTAGTGTTATTCCAATTATTTAGCATTTTATTGATTGTACTTTCGTTTGAAATGAATCATAATACCGGGCCATTAAACAGTGAAGAAATGAGACAGAACACAAAGCGTTATAGCTTGCAGCGGAAATTAACGAAAATCCTCTGTCATGCAAAATAGTGGTAATAAGCAGACTAATAGAACATTTGTATTTGACAAGGATCATGGCTCCTAATTTTAACACTGAGTTCTCTTAGAAGCTTCTTAACACTGAGTTCTTTTAGAAGCTAGAACCATCGGGATAAAAATTGTAAGGCATAAATTTGGTTAGCTTTAACAGTAATTTATTGCAAAATCTAGGGTTTTAAAGAAATATGTCTGGTTATAAGTAAAAAATGTTTGAATTTTACAGTTTTTAGCCAATATTGTACCCAAATCATGTAAATTTACGGTTCTATCTGAAAAAACATAGAGATTTGAAATTATGAAAATGTGTAGGACAATGCATACCGCTTCATATCTATCGTCATATTTTAAATGCACCATATCTATCATCATATTGTACAGTATTGTAGTATTGTATGAATGTTATTTGATATTCATTTTAATTATTTATGTGTTTTTTTAATAACAATCAATTAACATTATTTGAATGTTTTTTGGTAATTCACGACAAATACTTATTGTTGATTATTGAATGTGTTTACAGGTAATTAGCTTTTCCGAAGTAAAGACCATCACCAACAACGGACGTGACTTCAATTGTTATATGTATTATGATATTAGTCAGTATTTAAGTAAAACTCTTCGAAAATGTTTGTGGTATGTGAACTTGCTCCTTTTGTCAAACAATTATTATTTAAATAGTTATGGATAGTACTTTTGTAATTACATGTTTTCAATTATATAAATATGTTGATTAGTTGATTAGTTGATTGTTGGTTTAAATATGATATTTATATGATTGTTGATGATTTTGGTATGATTATTACAAAGCTGGCTGCTAGAAACAATGTAAACCATTAACAGTATATAGTAGCATTTAAAATATGCTACAAAACAATCAATACATTTCAGCAGCGTTTCTGAAACGTTACTAAAACAAACGTAAACTAATATGTGAATTTACAGTGGCATAAATTAAATGCAGCGAAAAGTTTTTAGTTACATAAAATAAACGCTACAGAAACTTCAATAGAAAAGCCAAGCACAAACGCAACCAAAAAATGTTAGTTTTGGTTGGATTTTTTAAACGCTGCAGAAAATATTTGGTTGCTTTAGTTTTGCAACGTTTATGGAAACGCAACAGAAAAAAATAGACTTTTAGTTGTGGGACCTATAGCAGCATTCTCTAAAAATGCTACCAAAGTCTTTGGTAGCGTTTTTTAAACGCTACTAAAGGCGTTTTCTGGTGTAGTGTGGTTCATATGTACTAGCGGTTGCAGAGAAAATTTTAGGCTTAAAGATGTCACTCTTAGCTCTTGTTATCATTGGATGCCCTGTTTGACCTTGGACATTGTTGGATGGTAAGTTACTTTGATTACGTTGAGTAGTTTCACTGTTTGATGCGTGTATTTCCTTGATAGTCACTACTCATATGAACATCATTGCTTGATCTGCATGTCTATGAGCTTGATTGACTTTCAGAAGTTCTAGTTGCATTTTCATTTTGATTGTTGCAGGGTAATCATTGCATGGCCGAGAGGCTCATTGTAGTTTTTATGTGATCGACCAGTCATGTCATGCTGAACACCTTGAGCATCAACAACCATTGTACTATCCACCTCATGTCTTGGATCAACAACATTTTATAACTCAGATATACATACCTTTGAGTTATATACTTTCTTTGAAATTTTTATATTAGAATCTTTAAATGGAAAACATTTTCATTGAAAATAACATGCCTGCTAACGTAGATTCTTCCATTAGCATCAATACATTTATATCCTTTGTGAAGAGTGCAATATCTAATAAAAGTACATGGCTTGGATCTAAATTCAAGTTTATTAGTATTATATGGCCTTATATAGGGAAAGCATGAACATCCATACAATGGTTTAACATTATACAACTTCTCTAATGGACTTATTCCATCTAATACTTTGGTTGGCATCCTGTTTATTAAATAAACAGCAGAATTAAATGATTCTGGCCAAAACTTTAACAATAGAGAGGCTTGTGTCAATAGTGTTAAACCCGACTCAACTATGTGTCTATGTTTTCTCTCAATTAGACCATTTTGTTTTGAAGTATATGGACATGTTAATCTATGTGTTATGCCTTTACTTTAAAAGAATTTATTGAGAGGCTTAAATTCAGCTTCACCATCTAACTAAAAATCTTATGGTGTAGTTGAATTGATTCTCTATCAGTTTAACATAATTTATCACTACACTAGTAGTTTCAGATTTGGACTTTAGTAAATATAGCCATGTATATCTAGTATAAGCATCAATAAAAGATAAATAGCACTCATACTCAAAATATGAACTTATTGGAGCTGGACCCCACAGATCTGCAACAATAAGTTCAGATGGTTTTGTATAACATTTAAGCGAGTTAGGAAAGGGTAATTTATGAATTTTGCCTATTTGGTAATAGGTGCAAATATGAGGCAATTTTTATCAATGAAGGGTATTTTATTATCAAGAAGAATTTTATCAACAATACTAATACTAGGATGACCTAGTTTATTGTGCCACAAATTAACAATGGATGTATTATTACAATTGTTACTTGTTTCAACACTGTTGCAGCTTAATTGATCATTTATAGGGTCATTATAGTTATGAAAATCAAACTTGAATAATCCTTTGACTACATTACTGAAACAACCCGAACTCGCCCATATGGAAAAACCCGGATTGAGTTGAGAATATGACAAATCAGAACACAAACAGAAGAACATTTCATTGCTTATTGCAACAATTTACATCAGAGTACAAGAATATACAGAATATGAATGAATAATATACATTTGATAAATATCAGAGATCTTCATATTATTATGCAGCGGTAAATAACACAACTGAAAGGAATACACGGATACATAGCGTTCCAAATATAGCTCCAGCTGTAAACCAGGATCCTGTGAATATAATATCTGCAAAACCAAAACTACTAGCTGCCCGTGTGGAAAATAGGGGCACGCAGAGTTTAGGTTAAAACAATAAACTCCAGGTCAGTCATGTGACTGATGTGAGAACTAAAACAGTTATTTAAAACTTTACTTTAAAATAAAGTAAATCAAGGGACCACGCCGTATAATACGGAACAGGTTTTCTCCCAAGAATACCAGTGCATAAAATAAACAGCGCAATGCTTTTTGGAAAAATGAAGCTATTATAAGACTCAAGTCCCATTACACAATGCAATGCAATGCAAGCCGGAGGATAGAGTTTTCCCTTATAATAGCCAAACATGCTTGGTACGTTTATAACAAATCCTTTGATAATATAATAAGTGTATAATGTCAAAAACAGCTTCAAATATAAATGTATCAATCATAGACGGCATAGTATCCCATGCTACTATGTCGCCACATAGGTTTACAACTAAAACCGAAATGTCACGTATTGGAAATTGGATTTCCGTCATGAGTCTAGGCAAGGGATGTACTCCTAATCGCTTCGAGACACTCTAGCAAATGCCTAAGGGCTGCACACTCTGGGCAACCCCTGGATCCTCCAAGGCCAGTCCTCTCTTACGTTTGAGGATTGACAATTCCTGAACAGACGTTTCTCGGTCATATAGGACCTATCCATCGGCTCCGTAGTAACCGATATATCTGAGGCGCCTCGCAATCCCACAACCACATAGGTAAAAATAATAAATGTCTAGGCTCCATACCATGACACCACCCATAGCTAGAAAGAAACGTCATGTCCTCCTTGGGTCCCTTATCCTGTTTTTGACTCATACCGACGTGTAAGGCTCGCGAATTAACGCTATACACAAAGCTATGCTATATTAAAGCCGTGCTTTGATCATCAACCACAAGACTCTGCTTTTCAACAGAAGCCTTGATCATTTTCATCTCAGCATGCCACATAGGCAATTCATGCCATGCAACTGATGTCTATCGATATATAATCTCTAAGCTCGTACGTCTCAGAGAAGGGCATTAAGTAAGAGAATAAATTATCTGCCTCTAAACAGATATATATATATATAATATAGATCAATCAAAACAGAATAAAATCCAATGTCAGACACACATCCATTTACTAGTTCATTCTGGGTCTGAACGAAATCGGAGGCACCTTATTCCTCGTCCCATATGTCCAATACAGGAGAGAGGTCCTCGCATATCCAGTCGATCTCCAAGTACGTCTGGACAATCACCACTTATTACCTCTTCTTGGGTGTATAGCCTAATCAAGACATCAGTAATCATCCAAACGATGTGAAGACCTCCGGTCTTCAACCACCGTCTTCAATGTCGACTTATCGTCAAATCAGTTATTCAGAATGGGTATAAACCCGGCCTTTCCAAGTAATTCGCGTATATGATAAACAAGTGCTATAAAAATACAATATACGCCTCATTCCAATCCAGAATATTTCTTTTATTCAAATATTCTTATACTTTGGGAAAGGTTCCCATTAATTTTATCAAAGATAAATTCTTTAAATTTATTCTTTAGTCTTCCTTTGGATATCATTTCTAATCCAAATTAAGGTTTATCAACTAGTCGGGATTAGAGCACCTTACCTATGTAATCTTTTCTTTATTTCCCAATCCCAACCTATTCATCCCATGGAGCGAAACTGATAATACTCCATATCTAACACCAGGTGTTATCGGTAAATTTAATTTCCATTTCACGTTCAAATCTAATTAAAGATTTAACTATCGCTTGGAGCAAGACTGGTGATACTTCATTCTCGATCATTTCCCAAAATTGATAATTTAAATTATCATATTCACTTTTCAATCTAATTAAAGATTCATTAAAACTCCACTTAGTTTTAATCTTCCCAAAAATTAATATTAATGATTATTTAACTTTGGGAAATCAAACATGCCGCATCGACAATCTACACCGTACTACTGATTTCTGCCTATATATAATCTCTAAGCTTGTACATCTTAGAGAAGGGTGTTAAGAAAGAGAATAAATTCGCCGCCACCAAACAGATATATATTTAGCAGAGATCAACCATATAGTTCAAAATACAATGTTAGACATGTAATCATGTCTTTTAACTGGGTTAAAGAACCAATGTCATTTAAAACACAATTCACAATAAACCCAAATCCTATTCCATAAAAATGGAATCTTCACGGAAAACAAATCAATATATAATCGATATCAATTTCTGTATCCGACCAATACTATAAATGGAATAACGACAAAGCCTTTTAAATTCCATGTATATTAACGGTCTTCCTTCACAGAAGCTCACTTCGATTAATACAAATCAAAATCCATTCAATTCCAATTTAATACATTAAATTGGAAAACTTTCCTTTGAAAAATCCCATTAAATCTTAATAAGAGATTTATATATTCCAAATCACATTTTACTGCAAATCAGGTTAAAGAACGAATGTCGTTAAAACACAGTTCACAATAAACCCAATTTACATTCCATTTTATTCCAGTTAAATGTTAATTAATTGGAAACACTAATGATCTTAATTAAAAGATTTATTCTTTTCACATGGGGTTTAAGAACAGTGTTATTTAAGACACCATTCACGACAAATCCAAAATCCAATTCTTTTATTCAATTCCAATTAAATATTAATTAATTGGAAAAAGCATCACTAAATCTTAATTAAAGATTTATATTTTTCTTAATTGGGTTTAAGAACAGTGTTATTTAAGATACCTTCCACAACAAAATCCAATTTGATATCAAATACAAGGCTCTGAATAGAAATTATATCGACTTATATTCAATATCAAATTCTAAAACCAACAAATATCATTTTGGGAATAACGATATATATATATATCTTCCAAATTCCCATAACAATATCCGTATAATCACGAAATCCAATATCGAAATATTTCGAAGATAATTTCCATTCAAATCCATTGCAATTTATTGGAAATTTTGGTTATTTGAAAACCATTCACAAATCCAATTTATTTTATTTAAAAATTATTGGATTTCAAATTTAGTTAATAACCAGTTCATTTTGAAAAAAAATATTTTTATCTTTTCAAATATGGAATTTTTCATCCAAATTCTTTCCAAATCATTTCTTATGATTTTACACAAATTATTAATATTCATAATAATTTTATTAAGGCCCTTTCAGTTGATTTCCATAAACGACATCGAACTACACTTACAACGACCTTTTTAAATTTGATTTGGACGTAATTCCAAATCCAAGCATTAGATTTCAAATCTTTTAAATTCGTTAGAAAGCTCTTTTCAATACGAACCCAATGGTTCTGGTTTTAGGAGAATCCGGCGGTCGGATCTCACGTAATGTCAATTCGACGTCAATGGTCGAAATTCGAGAACTGCAGCGGTGCGGCGCGGCGCGTTCTATTCAGGCCATTAAATATATATATTATATATATTTCGTTGATTTCCATTTAAAATGTATTTTATAATTCGTTTTAAATTCGTTTTAAAAACGATTTCAACTTCATATTCAAAATTGAATATTTCATATCATTATAATATATAAATGATATATTTTCAAAATGTCAGATTTTGAAATAATTTCCTTTTTTATATTCAATATAAAAATGAATAAAATCGATATAAATATAGTTCGCATCAAATGGCATATATCTAATCAACACGGCTTCATATATTTAAATATTTTCGTGTTCATCCCAAATCGGACATCAAAATCACATTTTGATCCATTACTGAATATTATTTTAAAATATTAGTCATTTTAAAAATGTTCATTGTTCGTCATTTAAAATATTCGTTAATTTAAAATATTTGTTATTTCCGAACTGGAATTAGACAAAGTCAATTACCATAAAATTTTATTTATATGGGTTTCATACACACGTGTACACAACAATAATCAAACATAGTCAACCATCATTCAGAGTGCATTACGCAACTGCGTAAGCATTAAATATAAATATTTGACGCTTACATAAGTCTATTAACCAATCGATTAACATATTACAAAACAATTGGGATTAGTGTACGTCAAATATCATCCCAATACCTGTGTGGGTTTCTATCAACACACAGTGATTTTATTTGTGCAGTTGGGCGATATGTAAAATATATCGTCCCAATCAATATCAGTTAAATGTGTGTACATAAACAAATCATCCGATTTGTAAATGAATATTTATTTTATTCATATACATGTTAAAAATTATATTTTTAACGATAAAATATTTATTTCATCACATGAATATGTTGTTTTCCATTTCACATCACAATCACACTCAATTTCCACAACACGATACAATCAAACAAGTCGTCCGTGGTCTGTGAACGACGGTGTCAGGAGCTACTAAGCCTCGTCTGCAACCTAGTATATATTTAACTAGAAAACAAGATTAGAGTGAGAAGTTCTCACCTTTGGTTTCCACTCCGCCAGTTTTATTTCTGAACTTTTGAACAGTTTGGATTTGCCCGAAATTCCAACGTAGTCTTTTCATGTTGTTCATAGTAAAATCATATTTTTAATATGATGTTTATATATTTAAAAATCGCATTTTTATCATAATGCTATACATATAAAAATCACATTTTTATATT
The DNA here is from genome assembly GCA_030737875.1 of Allium sativum. Lineage (NCBI taxonomy): Eukaryota > Viridiplantae > Streptophyta > Magnoliopsida > Asparagales > Amaryllidaceae > Allium > Allium sativum. The sequence continues at coordinate 569,796,923 of CM060922.1, forward strand.
GCTATATATAATAAAAATCAAATTTTTATTCTAATACTGTTCATGTAAAAATCACATTTTTTACACCGCTACATATATATAAAAGATTATATTTTTATAACGCTAGATGTATATAAAATATTATATTTTTATAGTGTTATGCATATAATAAAAATCATATTTTTATTATGCCATTCACATAATAAAAATCATATTTTTACAACGCTACTTATGTAATAAAAATCATATTTTTACACCGCTACATAAATGTTAAAAATCACATTTTTTTACACCGCTACACATATATATATATATATATAAGATTATATTTTTACATCGCTATTATATATAAAAAAAATCATATTTTTATATTCCTATGTTGTCTACAAAAAATCATATTTTTATTCTTATGTTGTCTACATAAAAATTATATTTTTATACTCAAACTATTTACATAACAAAGAATTTTTATTTTTCATAACAAAGAAATTCTCTTTTTCGTAACAAAGAAAATCTATTTTTTCATAACAAAGAAAATCTATTTTTCATGACAAAGAATATCTCTTTTTTCATAACAAAGAAAATCTAAATCGAAATACATACATAGATGTCCAGGGTTTCAGTTCAACGGAGAGCGGGGTGGCGGGTGTCGGATCTGGGGTGGCAGCGGCAGGCGTTCGCCAGTGGTGCGGTGTTCTTCTACGGGGAGGGGGCGGTTAGGGCATCGGAGTTTTGGGATTCGGGGATCGCGGCAAATAGAGGAGGTCGAGGAGGGGAAGTGAAGGGAAAGGGGGCGGCTGACCGCGGTGGCGGCGGAGCAGCGCGGTGGAAGGGCGTGGCCGGAGAAGCAATCAAAGGGGTCGTTTGTTTTTTTCCTGTTTATTTCGATTTGGAAGACGGGGGGATTGACCAAAGGAAAGGAGAGATATAAATATATATATATATACATATATATATATATATATAATTCTATTTTAATTTCCAAAAAGTTGATTTTTCAATCGAACCCCGAATTGAACCCAACGACTGTCGCCCCTAGCTATTTACCCCCATTCCAGACACAATGGGATATGTATCGTGAGCCAATTCTACTGTTTCAATCAGTTTTCATTTAAAATTAAAACATAAATCAATATATTTTAAATTCAAAAGCACATTTTAATTTACCGAGACCACATACTAACTCCAAAAATTCACGAAAAATAAATCTAGCTATGTTTTGACGATACAGTCCTAAAAAAACTAATTTCATTGAATTTGGAGACCGTTTGAAAAATGGTCATTTTCCAGTCGATTAAATTCAAACTGAATTGACCAAATACGTTTAAATCCACCACGCTCACATATTAATTCCAAAAATCATAAAAATTGGAATCTAGCAATAATATGACATTCCGGATCCAATAAAAGTGGTTTCGTCGAAAACGGAGGTCGTTTGCAAAATCGCTATTTTTAAGGGCTATATATTATATAAAATTCTGTAGCGACTATTATGAATTTTCAACTGGACATAACTTTTTATCCCCGTTATGAAATCTGGATTTTTCACATTCTTTGGAAAGATATTTTCAAACAGATTCAAATATTTCTGGTTTTACTGAAATCCGATTTATTTTGAATCCTGTACATTCATTTGAAATTTGAAATCGAAATTTCAAAGTACCGCGCCATTTCAGGCTCGTTATATAATTAAAATAAATTTATTCGTTCTAATTTCGATTTAAATAAATTTTTAGTCGTTATTATTTAAAATGAATCATTTTAAATATTCAAAATTCATTAAAATTGCTAAAATAAAAAATCTAAATTGGTTCCGATTTTCCAGGTTGTTACAATTACCCTACAACAAAATATCTTTAGTTAGAATATCCCTGACTAGACAATAGTTTGGATAAATTTCAAAATAAACATTACTGTCACTAGCAAATTGAGACACACTAATTAAGTTCTTCTTTATTTTGGGTACGCTTAATAGATTGTGTAAGAATAGTTGTCTTTTACCTCTAATGCAACCCTTGCAAATATGGGAAATATTTATAGACTTACCATTACCCATGCTAATAGTTTTCTTACCTTTGTACTCTCTATTGCCAAGATTAAGATTTTCCAGATTATTGCTTATGTGATTTGTGGCTCCAGTATCCGTGTACCAACTTTCATCAATAACATGTTCAGTTCTTGCTGTTTCATTGGAATTTCTTAATGCATCTGACTGGATATTGGTGTCAGGTTGAGTTTGTGCTAAATTTGCGATGGGGTTTGGTCCCTTTAGATTAATATTGCCTTGATTAGCTACATAATTTGGATTAAACCAAAGCATTTAGGTGCAGTACGCCCTACTTTCTCACAAATATGACATTTTGGCTTGTTATTGTTATTACTCTATCTACCCCTTCCTCTGCCACGATAAAAGTTGCCACCTCTTTAAGAACTTTGTTCTGATCTACATAGCCGGCCCTCAGCACGTGCCAGCTGTGCTTGGGCACGGGGCAGCAAGCCCAAAGGGGGCATCAATTTCTAAACCGCCGAAACCTTTCAGGGATTAAAAAAACAAGAAGAGAAACCTTTCAGCGGATAAAAAAAAGAAGAAGAGAAACGCGAAGAGGAAAAAAAACACGGAAGAAGATTAGGGCCGGCGAACAGAAGGAGAATTCACACAAAACTTCTCATCAATCTTCAGCGAAAAAAGGGCAAAACTTCCTGAGGTATGCTATGGCAGCCTGTAAGTTTGTACTGTATATGATCACAATCCCTAATTATCAATCAGTTTAAGCCGTATAAATCAATCAGTTGTGAGTCGTAGCCTCTGGTAAATCACAAACCCTAATTATCGATTGTTAACAATAATTGAAATTGTTGTTATAATTTATGAAATTGGTTGAAATTGGTTGTTGTGATATACCGATTCTTTACAATAATTACTAATTAGGGATCCTTGATTTGAGATATACAATCCCTAATTGATATACCGATTTTTGATGCCTTTCAATTAATTTGTTTCTAGGTATATCACAATCCAAAATTGTTATTAAACATTATTTTTCATCTATGTAAGTTATTTTTAATCCAAAATTGTTACTAAACATCTAATTTGCTCTCTTATTAACTTATTTTATATTTTTGAAATGCAATAATGTTTTCTAAGAAAGAACCCACTGGTAGTCAAAATAGAAAAAAAAGAAAACAACGAAAAGAAGAAGAAAAATCTTTGCAAGGTTCATTACAAAGTCTTTGGAAAAAAAATATTTCTTCTGATAACCAAACTGAAAATGAAGTTAATGAAGAAGTACAAGATTTTGTTCAAAACGAGTCTAATGAGGTGATCGAAGAAACAACAAATGTACTTGAAAATGAAGTGAACGAAGATACAACTAATGCGCTTGACAATGAGGCTACTGAAAATAATGAAGAAACTAACTATGTGGCCGAATGTCCTGAACCTTCTTTATCTTTGGATATATATGATCCTAGAGTGTGGGATAGTTTAGATGCAAAAATGAGAGATATGCTTGTTGAAAATGGTCCTGTTAGAGAAACCAACATTAATTTTCCTAAGGATAATCATAATAGAGGATTTTCCACATTTCACTATGATCAAAAATTACGAAATGGAGAACTTTCTAATAGGAAATGGTTGGTTTACTCAAAGGAATTGAATAAAGTGTTTTGCTTTTGTTGTAAAGTGGTTAAAAGAGTTCGTTCAAGAAGTCATTTGGCAGATATAGGAGTTAATGATTGGGCACATTTGAGTGAAAAACTTAAACAACATGAAGATAGTGTTGAACATCTCACTAACCTAAGAGCTTGGATGGAACTTCGATTTAGATTGAGCACTAATCAAATAATTGATAAAGAAGTACAAGAGATGATTAAGAAGGATACAGAACATTGGAAACAAGTCATGATAAGAATCATTTCAATTGTCAAACGTCTTGCGATGAATAATTTGGCATTTCGTGGAACAAATGAAAAAATCTATGAAGACTCGAATGGAAATTTTTTAGGCTTTCTTGAATCAATAGCAGAGTTTGATCCAATAATGCAACATCATTTTCGGCTTGTACAAGATAAAAATATTCATTACCATTATCTAAGCCATAAAATTCAAAATGAATTGATATCTTTGTTGGCATCACAGGTAAGAAGTGCAATTATTAGAAAAATTAAAGAAGCTAAATATTTTTCTGTGATTCTTGATTGTACTCCTAATGCTAGCCACCAAGAGCAAATGACTTTGATAATTAGATGTGTCGATGTTGTTAACTACCCAATAAATGTGAAACAGTATTTTTTGGAGTTTTTAAATGTGGAAGATACATCTGGATTAGGTCTGTTTGGTGAATTACAAGCTGCATTAAACTCATTTGATTTAAACATTAATGATGTGAGGGGGCAAGGTTATGATAATGGTTCTAATATGAGGGGAAAACACCAAGGTGTACAAAAAAGATTACATGATTTAAATCCGAAAGCTTTCTATATGCTGTGCGGTTGTCATTCTCTTAATTTAGTTATCTGTGATATGGCCAACTCTTGTCAAAAAGCTAAATCATTTTTTTGGAGCATGTCAAGCCCTTTATAATGTGTTTGCTAATTCTACAAAACGATGGAACATTTTACTTCAATATGTAGACAAATTGACATTGAAGTCCTTGTCCACTACACGATGGGAAAGTCATATTGAAAGTGTTAAAGTGATAAAAAGTCAGTTTCCAAAAGTAAAACAAGCTTTAAAAAAATTAGTTGAAGTTTGTGATGACTCAAAATTAACTTGGGATGCTGAAAAACTCCTGTCATGTGAATTTTCAAGTTTTGAATTTATTTTGAGTTTGGTCATTTGGCATGAGATATTGTACAAGATAAACTTAGTGAGCAAAAATTTGCAATCTGATGATATGCTTCTTGATGTTGCTATTAAGAATTTGAAAGGGCTTGTTTCATTTTTTGAAAAATATAGAGAAAATGGATTTATTTCTGCTTTGATTGATGCTAAAGAGATTGCAGATGAGATGGAAATTGAGTCAGAATTTCAAGTAAAGCGTAAGTCCATGAGAAAAAAATATTTCGATGAAATTCCTAATACTGAGAGGGAGCAACAATTTGCTCAAGAAGATTTTAGGACAGATTACTTTCTTGTTTTAGTTGATATGGCTCTTTCTCAATTGAGAATTAGATTTGAACAAATGGAACTTTTTGAGTCTATATTTGGTTTCTTATTTGATGCATCTCAGTTAGTTTTTTTGGATGATGATAAATTGAAAAACTGTTGTGAGAACCTTGAAACGGCTCTAAAACATGGTGAAGATTATGATATTGATGCAAAGAGTCTACTTTCAGAATTACAGATTTTGCAGGAAATGTTACCTAGTGAATCTTATGATACTGGTAAACCATGGAATACCCTCAAAATTATGGAGTTTGTGAAAAAAATGGATATGTTTCCAAATGTTTTGGTAGCTTATCGAATTTTATTGACTGTACCTGTCACTGTAGCATCAGCAGAAAAAACGTTTTCAAAGTTGAAGTTGATAAAATCTTATTTACGGACAACAATGACTCAAGATGGGTTGAATGGATTGGCAATATTGAGTATTGAAAAGGATATGTTGAAAATCATTGACCTTGAGCATATAATTGAAGATTTTGCTTCTAAAAATGCAAGAAGAAGTCATTTCAAATGAGACCGAATTTCTATTGTACCTATGCTTGTATGTCATACATTGTAATATTTATTTTCTCTTGTCATGTATCCGTACTTTGTTTTATCGTATGAATAAAAACATTCAGGCGTGGGGATGAGCCTCCTAGCATTGCACTTGGCTAGGTTCGAAACCCCAAAAAAATAGATTTTTTTTTGAATTTTTTTTATATAAAAGGGCATATTTTTTTCATCTTGCACTGGGCATGAAATTGGTCAGGACCAGCCCTGCTGATCTATTGGTATTACCTTTATTTTTGTTCCTGTTGTTACTTGTTGCATAGTTGATGCTGAATTCACTTTCTTGAACCCTTTTACTCTCAATTCTTTCCTCATGAGCTAGCATAATTGAGTGTATGTCATCCATGGATTAATTTTCCTTTTATGATTCAATGATGGCCTCTATAGCCACATATTCATCACTCAAACCATTTAATATTACAATTTACAAGAACCTGTTCAGACTCGAATGGTTTACGTCCAACAGCCTCTAACATGTCACAAATAGATTTAACCTTGACCAAGTATTCACTCATGGTAATATCATCTTTTCTGACCTTTTGTAGTTCCCTTTTATAGTGCATAACCTTGGCATATGACTGATTGTTGAAGCCTTTTTCAATTGCTTTCCATATATCATTAGATGTTTAACATCCAATAACACGTGGTAAAGGAATTTGACTAATGAATGATAATAACCAAGAACTAGTCAATTTGTCTTGCCTATAAAATTTAGTATATTCCTCATTTTCGATAATTCTACCTTCTTGATATGTTGTGAATTTTGATGGGGTTGCTAGAGTACCCATGACCTATCCATCCAAACCATAACCTTGCAAAGATGTTTCTATCTGTAACTTCCATAGTAAATAATTTCTAACTAAACTGTAATCAATTGAGATTAAGGACTTACGACTGTTTTTATCAATCTATCTGCAATAGAGATATTATCTTGGGATTTAGAGACATTGACAAAGGGTGATGAGACATTATTTGTTGAAAATAAACTTAGTTTTAAAAGGAAACATAAATTATGGAATAGATTTAATTCTTGTATTTAGAGAAGGACAAAATAAATGGTAATAAATACTAGAGTTATTATATATGTAATGTAATAGAATAATCTAGAGAATGGTTTATTAAGTTAAGCATAGAAATTAGAGTATAAGGAAAAATCTAGAGAAGAAGAGTCTGGAATCTTTGGTATGTTATAAAAGGAGATGTAATCTCTTATTTGTTGTATCAAAAAGTATGAAGCAAATTGTGTAATCAAGTTATATAAAGTAATAAAAAAAATTCCTTCTCCTCAAAAAGAAATTATTCCTCTTTCTCCTCTAAAATTTCCAACAAAGTGGTATCGGAGCTACACAAATTTTCAACAAAGTGGTATCAGAGCTATAAAAGTGTCAACAAAGTGGTATCAGAGCTAGTAGATCCTTTTAACAAAAGGAAGAAGAAGGTTGAAGATCCTAAAAAATGGCGAATAATAGCATTCCCGTACAAACTACAATGCTTACCAAGATCAACTATGATGATTGGAGTTTAAGGATGATGGTCCTACTTGGAGGATATGATCCATGGGAGATAGTTGAGAAAGGCTATACCGAACAAGAAAACGAAAATAATCTATCTCAAACCCAAAGAGATGAATTGAGAAACACAAGGATGAGAGACAAGACGACTCTCTGTCGAGCATTGAATGATGACATTTTTGAAAAGATTTCAGAAGCAAAGTCAGCAAAAGAAGCATGAGAAAAGCTTCAGATATCTTACAAGGGAGCCGATCAAGTAAAAAAGGTGTGTCTTCAAACATTAAGAGGAGAATTTGAATCTCTGCATATGAAAGAAGGTGAACTTGTTTCTAATTATTTTTCAAGAGTTTTAGTTCTTATTAATAATTTGAAAAGAAACGGTGAAAAATTAGATGATGTCAGAATCATGGAAAAGATTCTTAGATCATTAGATCCAAAGTTTGAACATATTGTCGCCATCATTGAAGAAACAAAAAACTTAGAGACCATGGCTATAGAGGAGCTTTTAGGCTCATTGCAAGCTTATGAAGAAAAGAAAAGGAAGAAGGAAGAGACCGTGAAGCATGTTCTTAAGACATGAATTGATTCAAAAAAGCAAGAAAGTAATCAAAGCCAACAAAGATGGGGTCGTAGTCAAGAACGAGGAAGAGGACGTGGATATGGATATGGACGAGGTTGGAGGCCCAACTATGAAAACAACTATAGCAGTAATAATCAAAGAGGAGAAAGCACAGCTAGAGAACGTGGGAGAGGCAATTCAAATTCAAGGTATGACAAGTCAAGCATTAAATGCTATAATAATGAGAAATTTGGGCGTTATTCTTCTGAGTGTAGAGCTCTAAGAAACAATAAAGTTAAAGAGAAGACCACTGCTGGCCCACAAAGAAAATGAAGAAGTAGGAAAAGAAAATACAGCTAAAGTTAAAGAAATTTCAGTGCCCACAGTCGAACAAGAGAAGAATGAATCTTATATTATTGAAGTAAGTTCGGTCATCGAGGCAGAAGAGGAGAATAAAAGTGCTAGTAATATTAATGCTATTGAAAAAGAGAGAGATTTGAAACCTATTGAAGTTGATTTTTGCGCTAATGATGTTGAAGAAGCTGACAGTGTAGTGGAGTTGAATGAGGTAGACGATGAACAAAAAACTCAAGTTGAAGAAGTAAGTGAAGCGGTGCCTGATACAAAGAATGCCGATAATGAGAAGCTTAATGATGTTACTGAATCTAAAATTATTGATGAGAGAAAGGATGCTTTCATGAAAGAAGAGTCTAAAGTCATGCTTGAAGCTGTTAGTGAGAAAAAGGCTAGCATTGTTGTTTGTTCGGTATTAGTTAACACAAACAAAGAAATTGAATTGATCAAATACTGTAAAAGTGAAATTTTTAAAGAATTTAAAGATGTCATATATGACTCATTCAAAGTTTATGACACCGGAATAAGATGGAAGGTAGAGCGCACACTTTTTGGAATGTCTTGTGCGAATGAAGGAGGACAAAAAGAATGGAGCACCATTGAAGAAATTGCATTGAAGATCTTCATATTGGTAAAGAGGAAGAAACGAAAAAAGAAAATTTGGATAATTTCTTCATTTCTGCCAAAACACGTGAGATACAAAGGAATCTGCTTGGAGCAATAAAACCAAGTTTAAGGGGGGTGTTGAAAATAAACTTGGTTTTAAAAGGAAACATAAATTATGAAATAGATTTAATTCTTGCATTTAGAGAAGGACAAAATAAATGGTAATAAATATTAAAGTTATTAAATATGTAATATAATAGAATAATCTAGGGAATGGTTTATTAAGGTAAGCATAGAAATTAGAGTATAAGGAAAAATCTAGAGAAGAAGAGTCTGGAATCTTTGGTATGTTGCAAAAAGAGATGTAATCTCTTATTTGTTGTATCAAGAAGTATGAAGCAAATTATGTAATCAAGTTATATCAAGCAATAAAAGTTTTTCCTTCTCCTCAAAAAGAAATTATTCCTCTTTCTTACAATTCATTTTTCTCTTCTAAATTTCCAACATTATTTATTAGGCATGATGCGAACAAATCAAAAAACTACAGGTAAGGGGCTAAAAAAGCAAGAACTGTTCACAAGAACAAGCAAGAAAGTCATATTATCTCTACTAAAGCAATCAGGTAACTCAATTATGTTGCAATTTAGTCTGAATTGAGTATCTGAATGGCACAGTGGGAGATGGATGATTTTCTTGAAATCATGGGTGGTGATCTTAACTGACACACCACAGTTGTGGCTGATCTGATGTAGTCACATATACACACTGGTGTGGCGCAGATTGATGCAGCCGTTTGTATAAGTAATGACTAGGCACTCTGATCAACACAACCCCCTCTTCGATGATGAGAATTTTTTGAGGAGAGGAGAAAAATCTCACTTTACACGGTATAGATGATTAAAAAATGCCGTTAGGCTTGAATGCAGGCTCTGATACCAAGTTAGAAAAGTGAATTTGTAGAAATAAAATTTTTGTATTTAAGAAGAACGAAAGAGAGAATGTAATTGTATTGAATAAAATGATTGTACAGTTTTGAACTATACACAGTGATACGATATATAGAGAGTTTGTTTACTAATGGGCCTTCAGAACCCAGCCCATTATAACAAATAAAAGAATTTAAACGAGGTAACCCCCTCATACATCTAACACATCCAACACTTCTGTTCTTTATTTAAATATACACATGTAATAACATAGTTGTGGAGAAAAGGTGTAGCAGATACCCAAACCCAAAGTCACTAGAGAAGCAGATTGGGTTCCAAGTGTGAGAAAAGAAGCTCGTAAGACACTGGAAGTATGATGATCAAACGTTCTTAGATATGAATGATGAACCATCGGAAATTGTTCGATCACTGGCAAATAACAAAAGCAATAAAATGAGTTAATTACATGAAAATAATAATTATGACCTCAAAGATGAGAAAAGCCAGAACAATTATATTCAAAAAACCGAAAAACAAAATAAAACAGAAAAACCTAACAGAACCCATAACATTGCATATATTGGTATTAAGACGGCCCCAGTGATAACTCATTTCAGTAGTAAAGATTTTTTACTAGTTAGTTCCGAGTTTATAAACAAAAACATAGTGAATGGCTATACATTTATAGGTTAAGGCTATTAAACTATTCATCATTAAACAACTAGTGTTAAATATATTCTTTGGATCAGAACTTAAGAAACACTAATGCATGCAGAGATTTTAGTTTTTACATTGAAAGAATATTTATTAGCTAATATGATATCGCGTAATGAAATATCATTACTAGAATCTCAGTTCTTGACCAGGGATTCTGCCAACTCCAAGAAATTTATATAAGATGATTATAATTCCATGTTGGGTAATACAGGTTCAGCTTAAACCACAGCTATCTGGATACGAATACAATGAATGTGAGAAATGGTGCTGCGAAGTCGGCCGCCCTCTTCATACTTCTCCTTCAGTTTCGGACATCTACCTATCCAAAGTGCTTCCAGAGAAATGGGCAAATTTGGCAAATATTCAACATCAGGGAATTGTTCTATGTACAAACTAAACAATGTTGAGAGCTGCTCCAGGTTTGGTAGGGATGCCGCTGCACAATCTTTTAAATGTAAACAGAGTGAGGGAGTAATATATATTAATTAATAAACTGAAAATTAAATATCGAGGAAGAGTCTTTGTAAACCTGTTAAAGGTTTCTAATGGAACTGAAGGGATGTTGCCGAAAAGTTCAAGGACCAACAATGGATCATCCGTTGTAATGTATTCTACATGTTGAAGACGGTTGGTGGTATCTCCTTCTGCACCTCCTTCCACTAATGATGCTTCTTCTCTCTTTAGCATTGGACATTTTCTTATTACTAATACTCTTAAGGATGTGCAACGCTGTAAATTTCCTAAACTAGTAAGCTTTGGACAATCTTCAATCAACGAATAAACCACTGTCGGACTCAAGTTAAAGGCTTATAAGTTGGGAAATCCTTTTAAATTCAGCCTTTCAAGACTGGTAAGGAATGACATATCACAAATATTGCGAGACATGTTAAACGTTGATGGACAATCTTCAATAGTTAAGTGAGTCAGAGTATGACTCAAGTTTGCAAGGGCTTGTAACTTTGGACACCTAGTCAAATCGAGTTTGAGAAGAGTGTCACTAAGAGGAGGAAATTGTATCAATTCACGGCATTTTTCAACTTTTAACCATTCTAAACGAGGAGGAAGAAAAAGAAACGACACTATTTTAAGATTTGTGCAAGATTCAAGCCTTAAACTCTTAAGATGTGGAAGCCAATTCTCTTTCACCATCCACTTTGGAAACTCAACAACTTGATAGCCTTTAATCTCTAATCCTTCAAGATTCCAATGGGGCTCAAGTCCTTCCAAAACATTTTAACACGTATCAATTCTGTTTGGTGCGTTGCTCCATACAAATATAAGCTCATCTGTTTTCTTTTTTTGATTTAGCATCGCCTCCTCGGCTTCCTCTTTGCCTTTAACATTTTCCAAATTTAGAATGGAGAACGATCCACCAATTGTTAAGTCTTTTAAATATTTCATTCCATTAATTAAATCCATCAATGTGAAATTTCCCCAAATTTTGTAGAAATGGTAATTTTTCTATGTTGAAATTTAGATAGTCCAATTCCATACCGCCATGATTATAAAATTGTAAAGTACGCAAGTTCGTTAGATTGCCGAAACAGTGAGGTAGAGTATTAGCTGGCAAATGTGTGATACTATATTCTTCATCCTTGATCAAAATAAAAAACTACAACTGGTATAGCTTAATCAATGACACAAGTAGCTTATTATTATATCATACATGCAAATACCGGATGTGCTTAAGTTTATCAATACGAGGATCAGTTGACACTTCTAGTTGCCACTCTCTAACATACAATGCACGCAGTTTAGGTAGATAGTGAAATAAATCTTTATTGAATTGAAAAACATTCATGACATCAGAACGATCAGGCTACACAAATTTCTCAACTTATGTATGTCACATATCGCTTCTAAGGTACACTCACTCACCGAGTTTTTCGTTAGGAATATGGACAAATGAATGCAAGATTTAGAAATAAGCAATGAATTATGTTGCTCAATTCCGTAACATTGTGGGTTTGAAACATTTTCAGCTAACTCATGAAGCAAATCAGTATGATGAAATACCCATTTGAACTCCTTTCGAAAAACAAGTATGATAGAAACTTCTCAATATAAATCTGGCCTACTTTCTCAGGTGTTAACTCATCTGTGTTTTCAATAAATCCTTGCGCGATCCATAAAGAAATCAAATGTGGTTCCTACCAACAAACATCAAATTTAAATTTGTAACCCTTAGGAAACAAGCTACAATATTCAAAACATTGTTGTAGATGTAAAGGTAGACATTGATAACTAAATAAAAGAAGATTCATTGTATCCTTCAATATGTTTTTTTTGTGAAGAAAAGTTTCCCATTGATTAGCACTTCTTTTATTGCGTAATGAACTCCCCACGACCTTAAGTGCTAAAGAAGAATGTTTTACCTTGTATATAATTTGATTTCCAACATATTTCAACTCTTGATGATCTTCAATAATATTTTCGTTATCATGATCTTCAATAATGTCTTCACTATCAACAATTGCATAATGTTTCAGTATTGACCAACAATCTTCATCTTTTAGTTCATCTAGAAGGATGATAGGTTTTGCATTCAAGTCATTTGCTGCTTTTTCCGTCCAAGTTGTTACTATAATCTTGCATCCTTTCACTCCAACTTGATTTAAAGGACTCAATAGTATATCTAATTTTGATGTATCCTCCTCCTAAACATCATCCAAAACTAAAAGAAATATCTTTTTTGAAACAGAATCTTTTAGTTTTGTTTGAAGTACATCTAGGTTGCTTATGTGAGAGCATGCATTTTTCTCTACGGACTCTAATATTTCTTTGATAAGTCTACGCTCATCAAAATCACATGTAACGTGTACCCACATCCCTAGATCAAAATGATTTACAATTTTATCTTCATTATAGACATGCTGAGCGGCAGTTGTTTTACCGACCCCTCCCAATCCTCCGATGGCAATTATCGGTACATTTTTTCCTGGAGTTTAAGTTGGCATGAGACTCATCCAACAATAACTTAATTTTGTATCACATTGATCTGCTCTTCCAAAAAAAGGAGACGAAATAGTTGAGGTTTCTGGAGTAACATGATTCGTTAGTGGTTGTGTCCTGCCTGTCTTAGATGTGATGAATGGATGTATTTTTTCTACTTGTTCTACAAACTTCAGCAGGTTTTCTATACCAATTCTCAAAGGTGATTTGGGAAGAATAGTTCCCAACTTTTCTTTAGATTTGGATATGAATTTCTTGATGGGTCTAGAGAAAGAAGAAGAGCTGACATGTTTATCGATTTGGTTATATTCGTAGAGATCAAGTAGATCTTCCAGCTCCAAAGCAGCGGCTTGCAGCTTTTCCAGCAATGGCTTGGATTTTACAAGATCATCGGATTTTGCTTCTCTGAAACGCTTCAATTTCGTAAGCAACGAAAGCATTCAGATGCTCTATTTCTTGGGGAGTTACATCATCTCCAAAGTATGAAGCTAGCTTGTTGACAACAAGAGACAGGCCTGAGAGAGCCAGTGTCGTCCCTACTTTTTCTGCGATCTCCATGCTTGAATTATACAGTGAAAAGATTTGATGAAATTAGAAGTAGAGTAGAAGTAGATGAGTATGACAAAGGTCGGTGAAATATCCGTGTTGAGTTTACTTATCACTGCAGTGAGATGGTAATACCTAGGGTTGTCAATGGGTCGTGTCGGGTCGGGTCAAGTCGGGTTCGGGTTGATTAATAAACGGGTTGGGTCAACCCATTTATTAAACGGGTCATATTTTCCCAACCCTAACCCGATCCGTTTATAAACGGGTTGACCCAACCCAACCCGCGTAACCCGTTTAACTAAATGGGTCGTGTCAGGTCGTGTTGGGTCGGGTTTACCTGTTTGACCCATTGATGGATATTGCCTACTAATATAAGCAACAAAAGAGCCAAATCAGCAACATGCACACTGTTATATAATCACCAACATGCAACAAGTTGCAAAGTCACCAACAGACAACACATATATAAAGCATGAAATCCCCATATTCAAAAATCATTTTATATACATAAGTATATATTCTCATACTGCATAAATTAAAGACTACCAGTATGGAAGAGATACAGTTGTTATAAGTAAAATATAACTAACAACATATAAGAATAAATTAGTAAAATATAACAGCTTACATATACGGGCATACTGATTACTGCATACATAAAAAACTAACACTAATAGTATACATAAAAGACTAATAGTATGGAAGAGATATAATATATAATCGGGTTTGTCAGGTCAAAATCGGGTTAGCGGGTCAACCCTAAACCCACCCATTTATAAACAGGTCAAATTCGGGTTGACCCGAAAATGACCCGCTAACTAAACGGGTCGGGTTAACCTGCTAATTTCCGTATGGGTTTCGGGTCGGGTCACGGGTCGGGTAGGAAATTGACAGCCCTAGTAATACCTGGTCCCTCATCTTATCATGTTCACTATTCAATAACATGCAAGTCTGACGTCTCCTAAATGATTCATTCAAACTTTATACATTTAGACTCGCTACCTACGCCTAACATGTGAATGTATAGTTTGACCAGATTACTGAATGGATTCAAGGTCATTACAGATAATCACGTTGCTAAAATAAAACCATATAAATATGAGTTACAAGTAATAGTACCATTTTGTGTTAGCTAGTATTTGTAAAAAAAAAAAAGAGAAGCTAAAAGCCTTTCTGGCTCGTCCATGTTTAATGTTGCATGAAGTAATAACATTTCTTAATTCTTACACCATGTCTGGAACTGGAAGTATAAAACCAGTGAGCATAGCCAATCTCCACCACTCTTGAACAAATTGGAAAACAAAGATTTTCACTAATAAAAAAAGGTTAAAGAAATACTTAATTTTTTTCCTTTTGCATGATGCTATGGATATTCTTATTGAAACAATTATTTTGGAAACCAGGCGGCCAACAAGCCGAGCGCAAATCCTCTGGTCCGGATTTGCCTGGACCTGGTGGACCAAATAAATCCAGACCCCTGATTTCCGGTGGGACCCACCAGAAATCAGGGGTCCGGATTTGTTTGATCCACCAGGTCCAGGCAAATCCGGGCTAGGTGATAATTTCCCCCAACAAGCCACAACATCTTGGTAAGAGCAAACATTTTTTTCTTTAACTTGAGCGTTCTGTGCAAGAACTCGCATATATAAAAAAAGGCTTGTTATGACAGTGTCTTGCCATATTGCATGCAACGATTTGGTAATTCACTATATCGCAAATCGACAATGCAGACAATATCTTATGATGTTCAAGTAAAGAAGCAGCTATAGACATTAACTTTTGCTTTAGACTTTAGAAGAAGTTCAGAAGAAGAATGAACGAAAACAGGCGCCAATCGCATAAATTTTGCATAAACAATTAATATTCGTGTTAAACAATTACTTAAAACAATCAACTATTTGTCATGTCTGATTATTTAGATTGAAACTTACGGTCGGAATTCAAAAGGAATAAATGTTAAAAAATGAATGAAGTAATTTGGGTTGTGTGGAAACAAAAATTTTACATCAGGAAATATTTTTATAACTCCACTATATATGCAATATATATACTATAGCCTATCATAATATGATATTAAAAAAATGAAGGCATGAATAAATGAGACAAGAAGTGCTAGAAGGCTTTCATATTAAGTTTGAAAACTCAAAGATTGGGCCTTGAGCCTTATTATTTTTCGACCAGGCGCGTGCACATCTCCTCCATCTCCTCCAGCCTATATATAGGCAGCCCAAAAACGATTTCATTCATTCAGTTTTGTAATCTCTTTAGTTCATCGTCGCTCCGTCTGCGTGCACTACGTTGCGGGGATGGTCGGTTTCATCCAGGAAAACAAATTGCTGACACGCGAATCAGTGCATACAACAACATTGTTGTTTCAAGGAAACAGTTTACACTGCACTCGGACAACACTACTCGGTATAACATTTTTCTTTCTGTTTTACATTTGGTAAACTGCACAACGATAATTGTCACGCTTGACTGACGATTCTATGACAGTTTGTTGTTAATGTAAATAACATTATACTTGCAAGAGTGATAGTAACGGTTTGAGATATGTCTGATTATTGTGACGGAATTGCAACATTTTTTTTCTAATATTTCTGTTACTAACTGATTAGCACTTCTAACAATCTCAAAATAATGTTGATTGTTATAGACAATGATGTTGTAGAACAGCAACAATAACTGTACACCAACACAGACAGTGTAAATTGTTTTCATGAGACAGAGCCATTATTGGAAGCATAGGCACAGGCTGAGTTTTGGTCACCGTCTGTGTTGGTGTAAAGTTATTGTTGTTGTTATACAACATCATTGTCTGTAACAACCAACATTATTTCAAGATTGTTAGAAGTGCTAATCATTTTACCGAGTAGTGTTGTCCGAGTGCAGTGTAAATTGTTTACTTGAAACTAAAGATGCAAGCATAAAGAAATTCATCGCTAGAAAAATTCTTGACTTCAAAATGTTAGATTCAAATATGGTGATCAATCAGACTTAAGAACTACAACTTATCATCCATTAACTAGAAGTTGAAAGGACGACTCTTAGCGAATCTTTCCAAGTTGCCGCAACCATCGAGAAACTTCCGCCTTCTTGAAAGAACTTCAAGAATTACCTTAAGCACAAGCGTAAGGAAATGATAGTGGAAGAACTCATAATTTGGTTAAGAATTGAGGAAGATAACAAGAATTATAAGAAAAAGATTTCTCAGAATATAGCTGCAAAAAGAAAATGTTGTTGAGTTAGACAAACCTAACAAGAGGAAACGGGAGAATGCTCCTAAAAAATCAAAGAAATTTTAGATTTCCTGCCATAATTATGGGTAGAAGGGGCACGAAGCAGTCAACTGTCGTGCACCCAAAAAGAAGAAGTCGGAAGCAAATATGGCTGACATTACAGATGGTATTGCTAATATGGAATTATGTGCACTAATACCAGAATGTAACCTTGTTGGTAATTCGAAAGAATGGTTTGTAGACACAAGAGCCACTCGACACATATGTGTTAATAAGTGGATGTTCACAACCTATAAAACTACAACTGATGATGAACAACTTTTATAGGCAATTCAACTACATCAAAGGTAGAAGGCAAGAGAAAAGTTATGCTAAAACTAACTTTTGGAAAGGTACTTACCTTGAGTGACGTTATTCATATTCCAGAAATTCCCAAGAATCTGATTTCAGGGTCACTACTCAGCAAGCATGGATTCAAATTAAGCTTTGTGGTTGATAAGTTTGTGTGTGATGGTTTAATTAAAGCAAATGTAACCACTTTTGTATTAAACACTAATATGAATAAAAGTGAATCTTCTGCTTTTATTGTTGACTCTTCTAACATATGGCATTCTAGATAAGGGCATGTAAATTTTGATACATCTATGTAAATTTTGATACATTGCGAAAATTGATTAATCTATATATTATACCAAAATGTAGCATATGGCTCCAACTATAAATGATAAGTTTCTGCATAAGCGAAATTGACAAGAACCTCGTTTCATCATGTTGAACGAGAAACTGAACCTCTTGACTTAATACATATAGATGTATGTGATTTAAAAATGTGTCAAACCATAGATGGAAAAAGGTATTTCATTACCTTCGTTGATGATTGTACTTGGTATTGTCATGTGTATCTCCTTAGAAGCAAGGAGAAGCATTCGATATGTTTAAACAATATAAAGAGGAAGTTGAAAATCAACCCAATAAAGAAATTAAATCTTTAAGAAGTGACAGATGAGGAGAATGTATTAATTTCCATTTGAGGAATTCTGCGTTGAGCATGGAATTATACATCAAACTAAAGCACTTTATTCACTTCAATCCAACGGTATAGCTGAACGGAAAAATCGAAATCTTAAAGAAATGTTGAATGTTTTATTAATCAGATCTAGCTTATCAGATAACTTTTGAGGAGAAGCTATTCGTTCGGCAAACCACATTTTAAATAAACTACTAGGAAAAAAACATCTAAGTCTCTTCATGAATTTTAAAAGAATAAACCATTATTCTACAAATACATAAAAGAGTGAGGGAGTCTTGCAAAAGTAGAGATACCAAACCCAAAGAAGGTCAAAATTGGACGAAAAACCATTGATTGTGTGTTTATTGGATATTCGCAAAACAGTGTTGCTTATCGATTTTTAGCACACTGTTAGGGATTGCGGAATGGATCGTTAAGGCAAAACTAACACTAAAGGAAGGTGAATTGTGTTTTTTAGAAATTAAACAAAATCTAAAACTTGTATGATATACTATATGAATCACACACCACAGGAACAATGACAGACACAGAATCAAACACAAACACAAAGATAAGCAAAAATAAAATGCGAAAAAGGAAAGAACACACCATATTTTATACCGATTCGGATTACTTCTACGTTTAGTCCCACGCAACACTGGATTGCACAGAATTTTATTACTATATCAATATCCAAGTACAACCTCCTTGATTTCATGGCTACAAGGTTAACACCGATTCCACACACTTAATCATGTATGTTCCCCTTGATTTCACAGCTACAGGATTAACACTGCTCTCGTTCCTTGATTTCACAGCTACAAGGAAAACACTGATTATTCAAACACTTCCCATATGATTACAATAGCCCTATAACTCTTCAATAGCACTTCGATTCAGAGAGTAATGAGCAGGGAGTGAGAAGAGAAGAAGTTTTATGTAAATAGAATTGAATTCAGCAGAGTATAAGTGTAGAAATCATAATAATAAGAAAATATAATGGTGTAAAGAAAGGAGATGAAAATGGAGAAAAAGAATGATGAAAAAATTCGAAATCAGCCCCTATTTATAAGAATTGAAAGGTTGCAATGCTTTTGGAACGTTACAAATAGTGAAAAGACACTTCCTTTGAAAATCAAAAATATGACAGTTATATGTCGACATAGGCATAAATGTATGTTGACATATACCTTTGTAAATTGGATTTTGAACATTTTGGAGTGTTTTGATATATATACATAATTCTGGAAACTCCTGATTAAAACATAGTGTTGTAAATGAAAATTATAAAGTAGAAAATCATATGAAAACGTAAATATAAGATATATGAACATATTTATAAAATTATAGAGTTTAAAACTATAAATATAAAGTATATAATATAAAACTTATAAACTATAAAACTTGAGTTTAAAATCAAAAGTAAAGTAAAGAAAGTAAAATAGAGAAGATAGAGATTGAAGATAGAATTTGAAAATAGAATTTGAAATCAGAATTTGAATTTAAATCTGGAGTGCTATTTAGAGTCTTACATAAACTAGACTCTATTACTATATTTATCTTGAACTCTTGAATTCTTGATTACTCATGAGTCTTGAATCATCTCTGAAATATGAATCTCTAGAAGCTCTTAAACTGTACAGTCTTCGATATTAATTCCTGTATATAAATCATGCATATGTGTGTGTGTGTATATATATAAATTCTAGATAAAAGTGTTAGTATATTTTATAATAAATTAATATTTAAATAATCTTGTTGTCATCAAAACTCCATTCTCCAACAATCTCCCCCTTTTGACGACGACAACCTTAGTTTATAAAATATCATACTTGTACATACATGTTGATGATGATTTTTCTAATACTCCCCATCTATATATGGATCCTATAAACTAATTCCATATTTTATAATTTCTCCCCCTTTGGCATTATCAAAAAGAAATTCTAAAAATTACCCTCCCTAAATCCTGTAACTATCTAAATAATTCCTGTACTAAAGTAAAATACTCCCCCTAAGTCCTAAAACTATCTAAAGTAAATACTCTCCTTAATCTATATAATCCTTATAATAAATATACTCCCCCTAAATTTACAATAACCAATATTAATTATGCAAACAAACCAATCCAAATAACATAATTACATATGTTATGAGTTAAATTTACAAACCAAATCAAGCATACCACACCATAATGTTTAATACATACAAGTTTTAAGTCATAGAATCCAAATCAAACAAATTCAAACAAATCAAACATCAACCATACCAAGCAATTAAACATTTCTTGGGACATCTACCCAATCATCTTCTCCAAAAATTGGATCCTTCTTGATGACCTTCCAATCTTCATCTTCTTTGGTTGGTGGTGCCTTAGCGAGATTGTTATCTTCATCTCTGAAAAGAGAAGAGATTAGCCACCGAATTGCATTGCTTTTCTTGTTGTTCAAACATTTTTATTTGTCTTAATTCAAGATGACGTTGGTTTCATAGAATTATAGAGAGGATATTCTTAAAGGAATTTAATGTTTCTTCAAGATTTTCACTTAGATTATGAATTGGATTTTCCATGGTTTTGATAAGAAATGAATAGAGAAGAAGGAGAAACAGAATAATAAATTTTTCTAGAAGAAATAAGCTTAAATAGGGTCTAGAATCCGTTGGATTTTAAATGGATATGATTTAGTTATTTAGTTTTAAAATTTGGAAAGTTTTGAAAATATGGCAGTTAAATGTCGACATATGCAATTATGTATGTTGACATATCCTATTAAATTTTTTGAAAGTTTTCAAATT
Organism: Allium sativum; assembly: GCA_030737875.1. Taxonomy (NCBI): domain Eukaryota; kingdom Viridiplantae; phylum Streptophyta; class Magnoliopsida; order Asparagales; family Amaryllidaceae; genus Allium; species Allium sativum. The sequence continues at coordinate 569,817,836 of CM060922.1, forward strand.
TTGAATATTTTGATCTTATATTATATTATAATTAATTCTAAAGTTTTTATAGTAACTTAAAGATGATTTTGACATAAATAAAACTCCATTCATTACTTCATAGAAAGAAAATACATCCAACTAATTAAGACACACTAAATACGAGATTCGAAAGCAAATACAAGTGAATACATAAAGATAAATTAAACTAGATATACTAGTTTTCAACGAATGACGAGGAGGTTGGTGAGATTCCAAGTTTTCTTCCAATCTTGACCGTGAACTTAATCATTTTTGACAAATTCTTTTTAAGCTTCTTTTGATTGTTGACAATCTTCACTTTATTTTGAACAATTATCTCTTTGGAAATGAGCCCAGTGTTGGTTGGACACTCAACACTTTCTAAAGATGTTTCTTCTTTGACTTCAATAGGTGTTTGTTCTTGTTGCATTCGAGCTTGTTTGGCTTCGAATGTCTCATATGGTTGGAAAGTGAGAGGAATTTGCATGAGATGTATGTTTGAGGAGTCAAACACTTTCCTTGGCACAAATTCTTCTCTGTGAAGATCAATTCCAAAGTATTTGAAAATGAAAGTGAGATAAACACCATAGTAGAGAGTTTTTTCTCTTGATGACATTTCTATGAGCTTGATTTATTTTAAGATCATGTCGGCCTAATTGATGTTATAGCCACCCATAATAGCAAAGAGGACTTTTTGGACATTGAGAGTTGGATTATTAAAGTTTCAAGAACGAGGAGTGATGGTTTGTTGGAGGAGAAGGTTGACAATTCTTGTTTTTGGATGGAAAAAGCGATTTTTGAAATCCATTTGAGCATCGCTTTCAAATGTGTCATGATAAGTCTCTAAATCGGTTTCATCGATAACGAAATCTAAAAAATCCGAGCCTTTGATTCTACAATTTAGGATATTGCCCAAGACTTTGGCATCGAGAAGAATTTGCGTGCCATTGACGCTACTCCAAATTTGGTATACGTTGCCTTCGTAAAATCCTCGATTAAGATTCACATAGAACATCTTGACAAGCTTAGGATAACACACTTCGTCATTATCCCGTGAGTCAATCAGACTCAAGGCTTCATTGTATTGAAAGAGAGAGAGATAAGATCATAAGAAGGAAAGTCTCCAAAGATGGCGAAAGCACCTATATTAACTTTAGCATTTGCTACATAGTTAACATAGGTTTTGATAGCTTCTTTGTCATTATGAAGATAACCTTTGATGGTTTTGGTTAAATTCAATTTATGAGATGAACTTGAGGAAGCCATTAAATTGATAGTTTTGAAGAAAATAGATATGAAGAATATTGTTTTGAATTGTGGATGAAAGGTAAAGAGAATAGGTGTATATATAGAAATTGAATGGATATGAATTAAGTAAGCACAACTTTTCAGAAGTCAATGACAAATTTTCAGACCTTGGGAGTTAGTGAAAAGTTGGAGGGAAGTTTGAAACTTTAAACCTTTGAAATTCAAAATTTAAATTTCATGTTACTGGTCAGGTATGTCAACATATTGACATATGTACCTGTTTTCAAAGAAAATTTGATTTTTGTGAAATGTGATTTAAATTATCGATTTATATTTCAAGTTTAATGATTTTCTGAAATAATTCTAATCCTAACAAACATCCAAAAAAATTATTTGATTATATTGTTTATTATTAATAATTATATTATTATTTTGAATTTCAAAATTCAAATTTGAATTTCAAGTTTGAATTTTAGAGTTTTAATTTTTAAATTCAAACAAAAAAACAAACAAAGCAACCATTCAACCAAAGAACATTTAAAAATTAATTAAGGCATACCTCATTTTTAGATCCTTTTCTTCGAAATTTTCTAAATTGTCGTGAAGCACATATTTGAATTTTCGGTATCTGGCTCTTCATCACTTGATGATGAATCTGAATCATCTAATGTTGTTATGTATGCTTTCTTTCTCAGTTGATCTGTTTTCCTTTCTTTTATGTAATTGGACTTCAAAAGACATCAAATTTCCTGTTAACTCTTCAATCTTCATTTCACTGACATTATTGGTTTCTTCAATTGCCAAAGTTTTCTGATCCCATTCGGGAGTCAACGAACTCAATATTTTTCTGACTTGATCTTCTTCAGAATAAGTTTTTCCAAGTGATGTTAACGAATGCACTATCTCTTGAAATCTGCAATACATATCGGAGATAGACTTATTCTCGTTCATTTTGAATAACTCAAACTGATTAACTAACATTGATATCTTAGTTTGTTTAATTTTACTAGTTCCTTCGTGAGTAACTTGAAAAGTTCTCCAAATTTCGTAAGCAGTTTTATATGCAGACGCTCTATTAAACTCATTCCTATCTAATGAACAAAATAACATATTCATGGCTTTAGAATTGCTTTGTGCAGCAGCCTTTTGTTTTGTTGTCCATTGTGCAAAAGAAGTTGTGGGTTCAACAAATTCATTTTGTGTACTATTCCATGTGTCTAATCCTACTGATTGTAAATATATTTTCATTCTGCATGCCTAATATGAATAATTACAACCATTAAACGGTGGTGGTCTAACAATGGACTGATCCTCTACAAAAGAACTATTATTGCTACCAGTGTTGGTTGTCATTATAACTATTTTTAAAAATCAGATTATGAACTTTTGGAAAGACCTTGCTCTGGTACAAATTATTAGGGACTGCGGAATGGATTGTTAAGGCAAAACTAACACTAAAGGGGGTGAATAATGTTTTGGAGAAATTAAACAAAATCTAAAACTTATATGATCTGCTATATGAATCATACACCACAGAAACAATCATAGACACAAAATCAAACACAAACACAAAGATAAACAAAAATAAAATTCAGAAAAGGAAAGAACACACTGGATTTTATATTGGTTTGGATTACTCCTACGTCTAGTCCCACGCAATGCTGGATTGCGCAGCGTTTTATTACTATATCAATATCGAAGTACAACCCCATTGATTTCACGATTACAAGGTTAACACCGATTCCACACACTTGATCAAGTATATTCCCCTTGATTTCATGGCTACAAGGTTAACACCGCTTCCGTTCCTTGATTTCACCGCTACAAGGAAAACACAACTTCCCCAAATGCTTCCCAAATGATTACAATAGCCCTATAACTCTTCAATAACACTTCGATTCAGGGAGTAATGAGTAGAGATTGAGAAGAGAAGAAGTTTTATGTAAATAGAATCGAATTCGGCAGAGTATAAGTGTAGAAATCATACAAATGAGAAAATATAATGGTGTAAAGAAAGGAGATGAAGAAGGAGAAGAAGAACGATGAATTTTTTCCGAAATCAGCCCTATTTATAAGAATTGAAATGCTTCTGGAACGTTACAAACAGTGAAAAGACACTTTCTTTGAAAATAAAAAATATGACAGTTATATGTCGACATAAGCATAAATGTATGTCGACATATGCCTTTATAAAATTTTATTTTGAACATTTTTGAAGTGTTTTGATATATATATAATTATGGAAACTCTTGAATCAAACATAGTGTTGTAAATGAATATTATAAAGTAAAAAATCAATGAAAACATAAATATAAGATATATGAACATATTTATAAAATTATAGAGTTTAAAATTATAAATATAAAGTATAAAATATATAAAACTTATAAACTATAAAACTTGAGTTTAAAATCAAAAGTAAAGTAAAGAAAGTAAAATAGAGAAGATAAAGATTAAAGATAGAATTTGAAATCAGAAATTGAAAAACAGAATTTGATTTTGAATTTGAACTTGGGAGTGCTATTCAGAGTCTTACATAAACTAGACTCTGTTACTATATTTATCTTGAACTCTTGAATTCTTGATTACTCATGAGTCTTAAATCATCTCTGCAATCTGAATCTTTAGAAGCTCTTAAACTGTACGGTCTTCAGTATTAATTTCTGTATATAAATCTTGCATATATATATATGTGTGTGTGTGTGTGTGTGTGTGTGTGTGTGTGTGTATTATAGATAAAAGTGTTAGTATATCTTATAATCAATTAATACTGAAATAACGTTGTTGTCATCAAAACTCCATTCTCCAACATACACAGTCTGAAATTGATGATATTCATGAAAATACTTTCATTGAGTCAAGAAATGCTAGATTTTTTGGACATATATTCCCTTTTAAACAGGGTACTGAAAATTATACTCCTAAGAGACTAAGGGAAGATGAAATTCTCAATTCTCTCGAGGATAAAGATAACCTTCAGCAAACCAGTGTTGATCAACAAGTGAAGGAATCAAGGAGGAGGAAAAGGTCGAGGACTTCAAGAACCTTTGGACCAAACTTCTACACTTTTATGTTAGAAGATGATCTATTGAAATACAAACAAGATATGTCCTCCAGTGATGCCCCGTATTGGAAAAAGGCAATTAACAATGAGAATGAATCCATTATGTTTAACCATAGATGAGAGTTAGTAGATTTACATCAAGGATGTAAGACCTTAGGTAATAATTGAATATTTAAAAGAGAAATTGAAATCTTATGGCTCAATAGACAATTATAAAGCTCATCTTGTAGTCCAAGGATATAGAAAAAAGGAAGACCTGAACTATTTTGAAACATATTCACCCGTAACGAGGATAACATCAATTAGTATTCCTTATTGCAATTGCATCCATAGGACGAAATATATATGAAGCAACTAGAAGGATTTCTAAGAGAAAATGAGAATAAAATGTGCAAATTAGTAAAAAGTCACTTTATGGCCTTAAACAAGCTCCAAAACAATGGCCTGAGAAGTTTGATGAAACCATGTTATCAAATGCATTCACGATAAATGAATCAGATAAATGTGTCTTAATAAAACACACATATATTGGATATGTCATTGTTTGTCTTTACGTTTATGACTTATTGATCCTAGGCGGTGATAAGGCCATAATAACATCTTCAAATGATATGTTATCCCCTAGATTTGATATGAAAGACCTAGGACTGGCTGACGTGATATTGGTGTAAAAATTTGGAAAACGCCACAGGGATATGCATTGTCCCAATCACATTACATCGCCAAGATACTTGAAAATTCAAGCAATATAATATAACTATTGCAAAATCATTAGTAGATATGTATGGCTAAAGAACAATGGCGATGATATCTATCAGCTAGAATATTCTCATATAATAGGCAGTATCATGTATGTTATGAACTGTACTAAACCTGATATCACATGTGCTGTAATCAAGCTAAATAAATTTACCAGAAATGTTGTTAAACGTTGTTGGAAAGCGGTAATCAGAGTTCTAGGATACCTAAAGTATACGCAGAGCTATAGTCTACACTATACAAACTATCGTTGAATAGTGGAAGGATACAGTAATGCAAATTGGATCACTAGATCACATGATACAAATTCTACGAGTGGATATGAATTCACATTAGAAAAAAGAGCAATATCATGGAAATCATACAAACAGACTTATATAGCCAGATCTACGATGGAATCAGAGATAATACTGCAAAAGATCTAGATCGAATTTGAAGTTTCTTGGAAGATATTCAAAATTGGAGCAAACTCGTGTCTCCAATATATGTACATTGTGATAGTCAATCAGCTATTGGAAGAGCTAATGGTACACTATACAATGGTAAATCTAGGCATATTCGTCATAGACATAAAAAAAATACAACTTCTCTCTAACGAAGTAATCACTATAGACTATATAAGGTCTAAGGATAACATGTCAGACCTACTAACAAAGGCTTGCATAGAGGGAGTTCAAACCTTATTGATGGGAATGGTGTTAAGACCTATAAACTAAAAAGTCTTTCATAATGGAAAGCCTAACTAGTTGAATGGAGATCCTAAGATTTAGGTTCAAAGGGACAACGAAGTTTAAGAGAAACTTGATGGCGTTGTTACACACAAGCCATTCCTATGATAAGTCAGTGCATTATTTTAGAAAATAGAATAAGTATTGACACTTTTAATGATGTCTATACTTGAGGAATTATAGAGTACCCTTTACAAAATTACCTATATATGTGTGAAGGCGCCACTTCAATGAGAATTATGAGGCCAAATTCTCTAAGCATTATGAGACCGAGCTGGAGTTCAAGGCAAAAACGAACACATACAGAGAACGAAGGATTATATGAAATATTTATCGTGTGCTATCTATTTTAGAATTACACAAAAGGCTTACAGTTCAAGGACACTCAAAGTCAACTGATTCTCCTATAATTCAAATAGGTAATCACTATGAAAGTACAAACCCTATGTGCTACTTTAATTGATATGATACATGGATCGTGAAACTACGAACAATTAATCATTCATGTGGGGGATTGTTAGAAAATGAATGAAGTATTATATTAGGGAATAGGGATTTGCATTGGGCGGAAATAAAAGTCCCAGATCGCGGAATATTTGTATCAACTCCAATATATATATATATATATATATATATATATAATAACCTGTCATAGTATATCTGTAAGAACCCGTAACTTCCCCGTAAAGGAAAGCACGAATACTTTGAGAACAACACACAAAAGGACGCAGACGGAAGAACATTTCATTGTATATTACAACAATGCATCAGATTACAAGAATATACAGAGTATAAATGAATAAATTACATTCGATAAATATCAGAGATTACAATAAATTACATAGCAGCGGAAAATAATACAAAAGCACAACTAGAAGTGATACACGGATACAGAGCTTTCCGAGCATCGTTCCAACTGTATATCAGGACCCTGTGAATATAAATCTGCAAAACCAAAATTACTAGCTGCCCGTGTGGAAAATAAGGGCACCCAGAGTTTAGGTTAAAACAATAAACTACAGGTCAGTCATGTGACTGGTGTGAGAACTAAAACAGTTATTTAAAACTTTACTTTATAGATAGTAATTCAAGGGACCACGCCGTATAACACGGAACGGGTTTCCTCCCAAGAATACTAGTGCATAGAATAAACAACGCAATGCTTTTTAGAAAAATGAAGCTATTATAAGACCCAGGTCCCATCACACAATGCAACGCAAGCCGGAGGATAGGGTTTTCCCTTATAATAGCCAAACATGCTTGGTACGTTTAAAAACAAATCATTTGATACTATAATAAGTGTATAGTGTCAAAACAATTCAAATCATAAATATCAATCATAGGCGGCATGGGTACCATCTATCATGTCGCCATACTAGTTCTACAATTAAAACCGCAATATCACGTACTGGAAATTGGATTCCGTCATGAGCCGAGGCAAGGGGCAAGCTCCTCTCCGCGTTCGAGACACTCTAGCAATGCCTCAGGACCCCACTCTGATCCTTTGGAACCTCCAAGGCTGGTCCTCTCTTAATTTTGAGGATTAATTATTCCTGAACACACGTTTCCCGGTCCTTACAGGCCTATATCCGAGGCGCCTCATATCCAACAACCACACAGGTGAAAAGTATATAAATGTCAGGGCTGGTAGGTCACTGACACCACCCTAGCTAGAAAGAAACGTCGTGCACTCCTTGGGTCCGTATCCCGTTTTTGACTCATACCGAGGTGTGAGGCTCGCGAATTCACGTTATACACAAAGCTATGCCACACAGGCCGTGCTTTGATCATCAACCACAAGACTTTGCTTTTCAACAGAAGCCTTGATCAATTTCCACTTACGCGTGCCACATTGGCAATTCATTCCATGCGACTGACGTCCATCGATATACAACCTCTGAGCTCGTACGTCTCAGAGAAGGGCGTTAAGCAAGAGAATAAATTCTTCGCCGCCAAAAAAGTGTATATTTAATAGAGATCAACCAACACAGAATAAAATCCAATGTAAGACACACAATCCATTTACAAGTTCGTTCTGGGTCTGAACGAAACCGGAGGCACTTTCCTCGCATATCCATCGATCTCCAAGTACGTCTGGACGATCACCAACTGTTTCCCTCATCTTGGGTGTACAGCCCAATCAAGATCACCAGTAATCACCCAAACGATGTGAAGACTTCCGGTCTTCAACCACCGTCTTCATCTTCGACATCTCGTCGAATCAGTTATTCAGAATGGGTATAAACCCGGCCTTCCTAAATAACCCACGTATATGATAAACAAATGTTACACAAACACAACGAACGCCTCATTCCAATTCAGAATATTCTTTTATTCACAAAATCACATTCTTAGGGAAAGGTTCCCATTAATTTTATCAAAGATAAATTTTTCTAAATTTATTCTTTAATCTTCCTTTGGATATCATCTCAAACTAGTCGGGATTAACGAACCACACCGAAGTAATTATTTAGTTTATTTCCCAATCCCAACCTATATATCCCATGGAGCAAAACTGGTGGTACTCCATATCTAACACCACGGTGTCATCGGTAAAATTAATTACCATTTCACGTTCAAATCTAATTAAAGATTTAACTATCGCTTTGGAGCAAAACTGGTGGTACTCCATTCTCGATCACCTTTCAGATTTGATAATTTAAATTATCAATTCACATTTTTAATCTAATTAGAGATTCATTAAAACTCCACTTAGTTTTAATCTTTTCATAAATCAACATCCTGCCTTTAACTGGGTTAAAGAACCAATGTCATCTAAAACACGACTCACGATAAACCCAAATCACATTTGATATTAAATGCAAGGCTCTGAATAGAAAATATACCGGCTTATATTCAATATCAAATTCTGAAACCAACAAATATCGTATTGGAAATAACGATATAAAATATATCTTTCAAATTCCCATAACAATATCTGTATAGTCACGAAATCCAACATCGAAATATTCCGAAGATAATTTCGATTCAACTCCAGTCCAATCCACGTATTGGGAATATCGATTATTTTTAAAATCACTTTCAATTTCAATTTATTTATTTCAAAAATAAATTGATTTTAATTCTAGTTCAAAACTAGTTCATTTCGATAAAAATCTATTTTTACCTTCTAATGTGGAATTTTCCAGCCCAATTCTTCCCAAATCATTTCTAATGATTTTACACAAATTATTAATATTTTTAATAATTTTATCAAGGCCCGTACAGTCGATTCCCCCAACGGCCATCGAACTGCACTTACAGCGACCTTTTTCGAATTTGATTTGGACATAATTCCAAATCCAACCGTTAGATTTCAAATTTCTAATATTCATTGGAAAGCTCTTTTCGATACGAACCCAACGGTTCCGGTTTTAGGAGAATCCGACGGTTGGATCTCCCGTAATGTCCGTTTGAAATAAATGGTCGAAATTCATGAACTGTCGCGGCACGGCGCGTTCTATTCAGGCCATTATATTATATATATAATATATATTTCGTTGATTTCTATTTAAAACGAATTTTATAAATCGTTTTAAATTCGTTTCTAAAACAATTCAACTTCTACATTCAATTTCAAATCGATTTGATTTCAATTCGAATTCATTTCAATTTAATTCAATTTGAATTTACCTTCTATTTGATTCAATTCAAATTCGTTTCAAATCGATTTCAATTCAATTTCAATTTAATTTCATTTGAATTCATTTCTATTTAATTCAAATTCAAATTCACTTTCTATTCAATTCAAATTCTAATTCGTTTTCTACTCAATTCGAATCGAGTTCATTTTCTATTCAATTCAAATCGAATTCATTTTATGTTCGATTCTAATTCATTTCAAATTGATTCAATAAAATTTCAATTTCAATTTTTATCTAATTCAACTTGAATTTCATTTCAAAATATTAGATTTTGAAATCACCTTTCCATATTCATTATAAAATGAATAAAATCGATATAAATATCGTTCGCGTCAAAATAACGCATCTCTAGTCAACACGGCTTTATATTTTTCAAAAAAAAAACTTCTTTATTATATTCAACAAATGAATATTTATCCCATTCAACACATGAATCTATATTTCTTTCAACACACGAATAATCTCAACACATGAGTACTGTCAACACATCATTATTTTTGTTATGTAAAATATTTTATAAAACTATGGTATCTATCGTTTGATTTTAATTAGACTCCACTGTAAAGTAGATTCTAATCTTAAATATGATAAAGATGTAAATTTCATTGTATAAAATATTTCACTCAACACCTGGACATCGTCAACACATGACTATTTTTATATTCAACACATGAATTATCTTCTATAATATTCATTATTGTCCCGATTGGAATGAGGCCCAATCAATCACCATATAATGTTAATTATATGGATTTACATACATCACACGTATATAATAGCATTGAAAAATAATCAACAATCAACCAAAGTGCACTACACTGTATAAGCATCAAATATAGATATCTGACGCTTATAACAGCCTGTCAATCGACCGATCGACATATTTAATAAATCAGGATGAGTGAACTTCAAATTTCATCCCAACACCCGTGTGGGGTTTCAAACAATCAAACACAGATTTTATTTGTGCAGTTGGGCGACGTGTAAAATTTATCGACCCAATCGATATCGGTCAACTCAGTGTATATAAACAAATCGGCCGATTTGTTTATAACTATTCATTTATCCACTTTCACGTTAAAAATTATATTTTTAACGATAAACATTTTATTTTAACACATGAATTTCTATTCAGTTCATTTATTCAATAAAATGATATTTTTATTCTTCTAACATATTTTAGAAAATTTCGGCGGCATAACGGCACGATACTAGAAACGGAACAAGGCCTAGCCTTATCCCCGGTCTAGTGAAGGCCCACGCCATTCACACATCAATCAAAATCACCAAACAACCAAATTCAAATCACATCATATAACTAATCTATGCAACCAAACAAACAAGTCCATGGTCTGTGGACGATTGTGTCGGGTGCTACTAAGCACCGTCTGCATCCTAGTATATATATATATAACTAGAAAAAGAAATTGAAGAGTGAGAAGTTCTCACCAATAGCTATCCAACTTCACGACACTTCCTTTATAGAAATCATCATCGTTCTCGCATCTTCGTTGCCCGTAGCCACTACATATGTAAAAATCGAATCTTTACTTCGCTATTCAATATATAAAAATTATATTTTTACTATGCTATTCAATATATATAAAAATCGAATTTTTACCTTGTTATTCAATATATAAAAATCGAATTTTTTCTTCTATGTTATATAGATAAAAATTATATTTTTATCACGCTATTTTCCATATAAAGATTTCGCCTTTTCTAAAACATAGACTTCGCCCTTTCAAATTTAAAGATTTCATCTTTATAAAAATCTCATTTTTATTTTTCTACACATATAAAGATGGTATTTTTAATATTCCTAACATGTAAAAATTATATTTTTAATACTTTAAAAATATAAAAATCATATTTTTAATACTTTAAAAATATAAAAATCATATTTTTATAATCGCTTCATACCTTTAAAAATCAGATTTTATTTGGCCATAAAAACCATATTTTTATCATGCTAATGTTATGTATATAAAAATCCCCCTTTTTTCTACTTTCTCAATGTTATATATAAATAAAAATAAATAAAACTGAAAAATAAAACTAGAATTTAAGGTTGTTTACCTTCTTTTTTCATTTCAGGGGGCCCCATAGTGGTGCGGAGGGCGCACAGGCGGAGCAAAGGGAGGGTGGCGGCCGTTGGATGGCGGTGGGTTGCGGTGCAGGTGAAGGGGGTTCGGCGGTTGGGGTTTTGTGGGGAGTCGCGCTCGAACTGGAGGAGATGGGGGAGGCGTTCGAACAGCTGGAGGAGGAGAGCGCAAGGGTGGTGGCGACGTGGTGGGGGCGCGCGCCTGATGATAGTGGCGGGAGGTGGTGAATGAGCCGCCATCTTCGATTGAAGAAATCAGAAAAGGGAGGGGGGGGTAAATCGAATGAAAGAAAATAGAAGAGGGGGGTTATATAATTTAATTTTTTATTTATTTTAATTGCAAAAAGTTGACTTTTACATACGACCTCTAAACGAGGCCCACCGCCTGTCGTCCATAGCGTTTTACCCCCATTCCGAACACAATGGGATATGTATCGTAGGCTGATTCGACTGTTTGAATCAGTTTCCGTTAAATTTACATTTAAATCACTTTATTGAATTTTAAACGTACATTTCAAATTACCGGGGTCACATACTAACTCTATAAATTACAGAAAAATATTTTCTAGCTTCGTATTGACGATACGGTCCTAACAAAACTAGTTTCGTCGAATTCTGAGACCGTTGGAAAAATGGCCAATTTCCAGTCGATTAAAATCAACTGAAACTGGTCAAATGCGTTTTCCTTTGCCACGCTCACATATTGATTCGAAAAATCATGAAATTTGGAATCTAGCAATAACTTTACACTGCGGATCCAACAAAAGTGGTTTCGTCGAAATCCGAGGTCGTTTGCAAAATTTCCATTTTTAAGGGCCTGAATTCCATAGCGACTATTCAGAATTTTCAACTGGACATAACTTTTGATTCCCACTATGAAATTTTGATTTTTCAGATTCATTGGAAAGATATTATCAATTAGATCCTAATGTTTTTGGTTTCACTAAAATCCGGATTGTTTTGCACCCGGTACATTCAATTGAAGTTTGAAATCGAATTATCGAACTACCACGCCATTTTCAATTCTATTTATAATTATATATAAATATTTATATTCAAACGACGATGTATATAGATATATACGTTCCAATTCTATTCAAAATAAATTTCTCGTCAATTTTATTTAAAATAATTCATTTTAAATATCAAAATTCGCTAAAATTTCCAAAATAAAAATTTTAAACTGGCCCAGATTTTGCGGGTTATTACAATATCAAACAAATAAGAAGAGGACATGAAGGCTTGAATGAATGAGGCAATAAGGCTAGAAGGCTTTCATATTAATATTAAGAAGTCAAAGATTAGGCCTTGGGCGTTAGGGCTCTTGGGGTCTCGTGACTAAACAGGCTTTGGCAGTTAGTTGCGAGTTGGACCAAACATGCATTATTACTTTTCAAACAGGCGCGCGCATACAATGGTCACCGTTGTTGATTAAAGGGTTGCAACCTTTCTAGCACTCGCGATCGCTCCGAGTAGGTACCTCCTCCAGCCTATATATAGGCAGCCCTAAAACGATTTCATTCATTCAATTTTCTGCTCTTTCTCTCCACTTCTTCTTCCCTAAATACTCTGTTTTGAGTTCTGTAATCTCTTCAGTTCGTCATTGCTCTGTCTGCGTGCACAACTATGCGGGGTCGGTCCATTCCATCTTGGAAAACAAATTGCTGACACGCTAATCAGTGCATACAGCGATAATATTGTTTTAAGGAAACAGTTTACATTGCACTTGGACAACACTAACTGGTAAAACGTTTTCTTTCTGTTTTACATTTGGTAAATGCACAACAATGATTGTCATGCTTGACTGACAATCCTGTGATAGTTTGTTGTTAATGTAAATAACATTATACTTGCAATAGTAACAGTAATTCTTTGATACGTTTTTGATCTTTGCAATGGAATTGCAACAGTTTTTTCTAACATGTCTGTTACTAATTGATTAGCACTTCTAACAATAAAATGTTCCAAAACTAGGGTGTGGCGAAACCTAATCAATATATAAGAAAGTATGTTTAAATACATTTAGTGACATAATAAATCTTTATAATTAAATTTCTCTTTGAATTCTACTATTCATGTAGACACAAAATGTATAGGTCTGCAAATCCATATCCTTTGAGTCGACTAATTTCAACTCACATCCTACCCAAGTTGTACATAAATACGATTCTTTAGGAGAAAGAAGTTGGACATGAGGGAAATAAAGAAAGAAATATTAGAATAGAAGAAGAAGAAGAAGAAAAACAACAACACTACAGAATCATAGTAGACAAGAATCTCACAGCGGAACAAATAAAATATAATATATCAATACTCTTTACATAAAGAGAAAACTATATATATATGTAAATATATATGTGATACAACATCATAGTAAACAAACGAATCATAATGTAAAAGCTAATACAACATACACAGCGGAAATAAAATTTATACCAGAAAATACGGGAATACGTCTCGACTCCGGCTCCTCTCATGAAGCTCCAAGTAAACCTAATATGGAAATATACTCGGTCTGACCAGAGCACATTTTGAAGCAAAGCAAAATCAACATGAATCAATATGGAATACTTTCAGTGATAGAACTCATAACGAACAACTTGCTTAACTTTAGAAAATCCTTTGAAAGAATGGACTCTCATAAGACACGACCACGCGTAAACATAGCACGTGTTTTTACCTTACGATAACCAAATCACTTTTTATATCAAAATCCAATGATATTATAATAATATCTATCAAGCTACAAATAAAATAAGAATTGTTGACACACTTTTTGGTTAAAGCTGTTACACATGAAACTTCTAGTTAATAGTGCGCCCAAGCATTGAAAGCGTCATCAGAAAACATGAAACGATTTGGTTGAAATCGCATTGCGGACATAGAATAGTCTGAAACTCATATCAGATGACCTCTTTTGGGCCCGAAAGCATCAATTACAAGGCTATGCTCAGTAACTCTAGTAGCCCTTTGAATCAGCTTCAGGTAGAGCTTTCGTTTGGCCCAAACGGCCTTACGGTTTGGAAGTTACGCATGTTTCCGTGAATGCGTGCGAAACTGCAATAACTTGGATTTTTGCATCGAAGAGACACCGGATCGGATCGGCCTCGTCAGATCGGATCGGCATCGTATAACCCTTCCTTATTTCAGCATCAGATCGGATTGGTCTCATTGGATCGGATCAATGGCTGAGCCAAACCGCCTAGGACTGCTCATGGATAGCAACTTTGACCTATTCTCGTGGCATAACCGCCTCCTACTTCCATGGATCGACTTCCATTCGACATATCACGATTTTTAGAGAATTCTCCACTACTTTTCGTGATCTCCTCTGGGCGTGACATGTGGCATCCGACCCGGAGCCTCTCCACCTCTATAAATACACCATTTGAAGGCAAACTGAGGGATCTTTGGCCATTCTAACTCTCGACCTCCATTGCAGACACATAAGAGCTTTGTGCTTCACTCAAACTAAATTAACAAGTGGATTAAGTGTATAAATTCTTGTATTTTCATTCAATACACGGATGGTGTGTCATCTTGTAACTAATTCTTACAATCTGTTAGTATAACAATAAGATTATAAAGTGGACGTAGGCGACATCTACAGCTAAATCACTATAAAAACCTCGTGTGGCTCCTCTTATTTTACTGCATTCTACATTTTGTGATCCATGATTTGCATTTGGGTGTTAGTACCAAATTCTGGTCTAACAAGAATATAGCCGGAGATCTTACATCTCACTTTCCAACATAGTTGGTTTGCAACTAAAAATGAACGACTCATATTGGAGTTTGAATTTCCAGCATGACAAGGTATGGGACCACCTCCCAATTAGTGTACCTCTAAAGAGCAGTACACTAGGATTTAACAAGAACATCTTACAACCCAGCTACACGTGACTGACCACTCATTCAACTTGAGTGTACCACATATATTGTCACCCATGGTTGGGGTGAGCAACCATTTCCCGTAAAGCATATAAAAGCGATTGAAGAATGAGAAAATGAAATTTCTCTAGATGATAACAATACACCCTAATGGGTATGACCCATTGTAACAACACGGATTCCGACAGACCATTTTTTTTTCAAAATTCAAGTCTATTGAAACTCGTGTTAGTTTGCTCTGGTATCCTGCAGAAAAGACAGAGACATAAAATATGTTAGAGCTCAAAAAATATCTCATAGCGGAATGGATAAAATATAATGTAATCAAAATATAACCTTACCGTAGTAATAATACGGTCTAACTAGTATCTAAAGATATCATGTTTGTGACGACCCCAAATCCCGTACTGACGGTGACAAGGGAAATCTTTGGAATATAACACATAAACAGATAATAGCAGAACAGAATTAAATAAATACACCAGATAATGTACAATAGAATACACTGGATAAACGTAATCATCAGAGTTACACAGTATACAGGATCATACTTAGTACAAATACAGTTCAGCTATACATAAATGTCTACAGCAGAAAACAAACATAATATGTACAATAGGAGCTGAACAGCATAAAAAGAGATAAATGATAGAATCCATCTTCGATTTCTTATCGTCGATTCAGTTATTCAAAATGGGGTAAACCCGGTCTTTCTGAGCAACTCGAGTATATAATTAACAAGTGCTACACAAACACAACATACGCTTCATTTCAATTCATTATTCACTAACCGTAAATTAGTAAGAGAACGATTTTCCAAATATTAACCCCGAAGGCCGAAACCAATATCAGATCAAAACCAGGAAACCATTCGACTTAGCTAACCTTCAGTTAGTTTCTAAATTTCACATTCCATATCGTTTACAATATTTTATAACGATTTATCGCTATTTTTATTCATTTATTTATAGCCAATTCATTCAAACGACGCTTCGGCCCATAACGCGGCCATGGCGCTGTTTTTCTTTAGATTTGATTTACACATATCTGAAAATCTAACGTTGGATCTTCACAAATTTTATATCATTAGAAAGATCTTTTCAAAACGAATCCAACAGTTCCAGTTTTGGGAAAATCCGGGCCGGATCTCCCGGTATACTGGTTTGAAGTTTCGATTTCAAAATACGAACTGCAGCGTCGTTATTCGACTTAATTTAATTATATTTATATATATATATATAAATATAATCGATTCTGGCGTTGTTTTTCTTTAGATTTGAATTAAACATTCCAGACAGTCCAACCGTTGGATCTTCACAAAGTGGGTGTCGTTGGAAAGATATTTCCAAGGCGAACCCAACGGTTTCGATTTCGGGAAAATCCGATGGTCGGATCTCCCACACTAATCGTTTGAAATCACGGTTTCAAAACACGAACTACAGCTTCGTTATTCGATATATTTTAATTATATATATACACACACACACACAAATATAATCTATTCTTCGATTTCAAAACCATATGCTTTTCATACATTTGATAAAAATGATATTTTTATCAAACAGACATTTATTTCGACACTTCACTATTTTTAACAATTCATGTATATAGTAAAAATGTGATTTTTATTGTTAAAGCAATTTATTTAAAATACGAATACCATTCAACACATGAATTTCTATTCAACGAATGAATTTCTATTCAACACATGAAGGTTTTCTTTAGTTCGTATATATAATAAAAATGTGATTTTTATTGTCATAGCAATTTATTTAAAACACGAATACCATTCACCACATGAATTTCTATTCAACGAATGAATTTCTATTCAACACATGAATGCGGTTTCGACATATGAAAATAATTTCAACAAATGAAAATAATTCTAACACATGAATATTTCAGAAAATTTCGGCAGCATAACGGCAGAGTAATTAAAACCGGGGTCGTCCCTAGTACGGCTCCTCGCTCTACCTTAAAGCCTCGCAGCTTTTGACAATGGGGATTTCATGCATCTGGTTCGCCCGCAGGCAGCATGTATATTTTTCATTTCCACAAACTAATCCTATGTGGTTTCAACCAAATAATTCTCAACCACAAACAGGTATTTTTCAACCACAATCAATCAATTTCAACCACAAACAATTCTAATCAACCATTCACTATCAACCAATTTTCACACCAATCACAACCAATAAATATCGTCCATGGTTTGTGGACGAGGGGCGTATATATATATATATATATATATATATATATATATATATATATATATATATATATATATATATATAAAAGTAAATTTCACTTCTATTCAACACATATATAATTTTTACAACGCATATATAACTTATACATCGACCGTACAACTTATACAACGCTTATACATGAGGTGCAACGCTTATATAACTCATACATCGACTATATAATTTATACGTCATCGTTTTCCATATCGTTTATAATTTAGAAATCTCACATTGGGTTCCACTCCACCAAAAATAGCAGAAGGCTCAGAAAAATATGCGGTCTCTTCTAGAATGTAGAAGATGTCCACACGAGTCCACCGTCTCTTGTTTCACTGAATTTCATCAAGAAACGAAAAAGATATGATTTTTATAGTGAAATCAAAAACCGTAGCGCTTTAAAGTGCTATAATATAGTTAAATTAAAAACAGCCGTATACCTTACTATTTCGTTCAAAACTAGGGTTCAACTTTTCTCGCAATCCGTGTAGCTTGGTGATGATCGGCCTCTGCCACCTTGTAGTGCTCCGAGAGGCGCTCCCCCACCTGCCACATCAGCCAACTCGAAGCTCCCCAGGGCACGGAAAACGAGGATGAGCGACGAGAGTTTGGGGCGTCGATTCGAGCAGATTACTCCACGGTGGAAGGCGAGACCTATATGGATGTGAAGCCCTTGAGAATCTCCACAAAATCTTGAACTGGAGCTAGTGATTTTATTGAGTGTGGAAGGAGAAATTGAGGGGGGAAGCCACGAACGAATTCCGTCGTTCGTTATAGCGGAGGCGGCACGGTTTTGATAAACGAGGGTTTTGACCGACCAATGAGATATTTTTTTTATATTTATAAATTTTTAAAAATCCAAAAATACCCTGTTTCACACACGAACCCCAATCCAAACCCAACGACTGTTGTCCTTAGCTAAATACCCCCATTCCGAACACAATGGGATATGTTTCGTAGGCCCATTCGACTGTTTCAGTCAGTTTTTCTTCAAATTAAAATATAAAACATTCAATAATTATTTTGAACGTACATTTCAATTTGCCGGGGCCACATACTGATTCTAAAAATTCCCGAAAAATAAATCTAGCTATGTTTTGACAATACGGTCCCAACAAAACTAGTTTCAACGAATTCTGAGACCGTTTGAAAAATGGCCCTTTTCCGTTCGATCCAATTTAATAGAAATCGACCAAACACATTTTCCTTTGCTCCGCTCACATACTAGCTTCAAAAATTATGAAATTTGAAACCTAGCAATAATTTGACATCCCGAATCCAACAAAAGTGGTTTTGTCGAATTCCGAGGTCATTTGCAAAATGGCCATTTTCACGGGCTATATAAACTCTATAGCGACCTTTCTGAAAATTCATTTGGCCATCACTTTTGCTTTCCGCTACGAAACTTCGATTTTTAGATTCGTTAGAAAGATATTCACTAACAGATTTAAATATTTTTGGTTTCACTAAAATCTGTTTTGTTTTGCACCCGGTACAGCCAGTCAAAGTTTGAATTTAAATTTTGAAACTACTGCGCCATTTCAGGCCTTGTTTATAATTAGAAATAATTATATTCATTTTCAAACATCGATTCAAACTTACTTTTCGTCGTTATTACTTAAAATATTTATTTTAAATATTTTAAAATCCACTAAAATAGCCAATTTAAAATTTTCAAACTGGTTCAGATTTTCCGGGTTGTTACAATGTTTTTGCCACAAATCTAACCTGCGAGTATGTAATGAGGAGGGGATCAGAACACAAGTTCTGGTGACTGGGTTTAAACTATACACTTTGGATAATCCTGTATATACCATTCAATTTCATTTTCTTATTTATTAGGTTACTTGGGTTAACAACATATAGGCTTACACACACGTCGTACCATTTACTTCCCAATGGATTAACCTAATATAATATATATGTAGCTACCCCCAATATTAAGGTACACCCTATGGTACCCCACTCGCAAGGTCTCCACCGTAATACCGCCGAAATATATGCAGTCCCTCATCCTACGTCGGAGTTACATACGGATCTCTATATAACAATGTTACATTCCGCATATATCTGTCAATTCTATGCTACGTAAGCGTACAGACTGCCACCTTTAATCGAATCAGATTCCATACCGGAGTAATGCCCTCAGGTCTATGATACACCACCCAGAGCAGACATGCATGTATCTAGACTTTCCCACGTACGTATCATCAATTGTAGCTCGATGCCTTAACCGCACATCCTCTAATGTGCAGCGAGTTCCGTGGCAGGGCGATACAAGAAATAGGAAACTCGGTCGGGATCTTTTCCATATCTGTACAGGCCCGCCTTTAAGAGCCTCAAAATACAGATATTCCTAGTGTCTATTTTTCATGGTGGTTATGGACCCACCTCGCCCCCCCTCAACTAGTAAAGACTATAAGAGCTAAGCGACATTTCCCTAACAACAAACAATCTGAACATCTAGTTGGCTTCTCCCCTCAAACACCGTACCTCGATAGTGAAAGGTGAATGGTCTATTGGGTTTAGCTCTAGTCTTTTCACATCCCCCTGGCTGCCGATGAGGGACATCCGATGATCTACTATCCTTGTTGGTCATGACCCTCTTCCTCCTCGTTGAGGCGACCGCCGAATCACCCTAGTGTCACCACGTCGCAGCATTCTGACTGCAAGCTACTTTTGCAGTCAAGGCCCACACACCTAGTAGTTACGCGCGGACCCAGCCTCTGCGAGCACAGCTTAAACATCTACCACCACACAGAGGACAACCAGGAGCACCTAACGTATCTCAGGAAGCTGCGTGGTTCCCCTTCTAGTCCTTCGGAGCCGATAGAATAATTAGATGAACGTGTGCTCCCCTCATGCCTCATGACACCACGATAATCTACCCCATTGGGTTATTCACCCTCAAACGTACGGACTGTCCAAGCGCCTTATTTTAATGTGTTATTAGACCCAATGTCTAAACATTCTTTTACGCGTTTGCTTTACCTCACCAGGTTTCCATTTATGACGGCCCTCCCCGGACCAGCCGACATTTCCCAGAAATGCGATGTTCCAATGCCCGACTAGCATGGGACGTCATCAAGGAAAAGGGATTCGAAACTATGAATAACTAAAGAACCTGTAGTATATCTCACAACGCATGTAATAAAATATAATAATAACATAAGTTGACATAAAACAGGCGAGACAGTGCATAAGCTGAAAACTAAATCATCATAGCAGCGGAATCCAAAATACAGCTTTTGATCCAAACCATCATTATTACAACTTCCCAACTATTGTCTCTAAAGTAAAGAAGAAAAGGTACAATATTAATGCCCAAATCATTAACCAGCAACAACACAGGGAGAATATATGAAAACAGTACGTGGAAGCCTCCTACTCGTCTCCAGACAGATACTCGTGCATACCACCTAACATGTCACTAGTCTGCTCATTTAGGAGCACCTAGAGTAATAAGAAGAGACATAAAATTCTGGGTCAGACAAAAGTCTGGTATGATCGATAACAGCAAAACAAGTCAATAACAGGTATAAATAATCATACCTGAACATGGACCTGCAACTAAAGAGTTAACACAACAAGATGTACAGTACTCTAAGGTAACATTAACATAAAGTGTAAAGTGGAAGTGCACATGTCGTGGTGATAGCAAACATCAAACATAACAATCGTTCTCACATCTCTCACTCAGTGCGTAAAGCATACGATATCCACCACTTTGATCACCAAATCCTTTGCTATTATTACGACCACTTTGCCCTTTTGGGGTCATGATGACCCCACTGCACTGGTCCATAGTCAACTACCCCTTGCCACGATCACTTTGTCCTTTGGAATCATATAGACTCCACTACACTGATCCATAGCCAAGCTACGATCACTTTTCCCTTTGGAGTCATGACTACTCAACTGCACTGATCCATAGCCTATAATCCGTCTCTCAGTGGTGAACAAAGGTTATGGATATCGATAACCCCTTTGCACACATCCCGCAGCAAAGACCAACTCATGAAGTTTACTGGTTGGTTCCCTTTTGGATCCTGAGTAACAACTCCTCATTTGGACTGCCTTTGCATCTCGGGTTTTGGTCATCATCTCGGTTCATGACTCTTTGGTTCATGACCTTCGAAACGACTCATGGTATATTTCTTGGTTTGGCTCGTGACCCTCGAAGTGCGGCTCATGGTCCTTGAAATGGTTCCGGCTCATAATTCTCTAGTCTGGTTCGCGGTTCGTGACCCCAACTCCGGTTCGTAGGGATCGGCTCACGGTAGGCTCCAGTTCGTGATTTGTAGTGGCGGCTCGTGGTGAGCTTCACGGCTCGGGCTCATGGAAGTATTTCTTGAGCCGGTTGGTTCGTGAGGGGGGTGCTCCACAAGTCGGGGTAGCGAGTCGTTTTCCTGCACTTCTTTCCAGAAACTTTTTACGCCACACGACGGTGTTTTCGACCATTCTAACTTCACTAAACAATCATAGAACATACCAAATAGTAGTAGCAATATATAGGTTCAACCAAAAACACCAAAACAACAATTTAACATGTTAATATGAATCAAACATACCCAAAACCCATGTTTTCCCTTTAATCATGTTTAACTACACCTAACAATAGGACTAGCAAACTTGATCCAAATTTACCCAAATTTCTAATAGAGGCATAGAATAATATTTTAGAATTTCTACATATTTTTCCATATTTTTCTAAGTCATAATTTCGCTAATTATCACCAATCACCCCTAATTAGCCGTAATTAGTGAATAAAAATGCAAATAACTCACCTTAGCCACAAATAAATTTTAGATCTTAAACTCTAAGTGATTTGGCATGGATCCCAATGTATTCCAGTAGTTCTATCTCGGTTTCTATGCTAATCCGCCTTAATTTGATGTAGATTTGGCTAATATGTGATTAGAAAGTGATTAAAGATGAATTTAGAAGGTGGAGGTCATTGCTAGGGTTCAAGAGAGGTTAGTGGCGGCTGGAAAACTGAAATGAAATGTTTTCCCAAACCCTTTCAGCCCTCCCATAACCCTAATCCTGAAATGGTTATGAATCTAGCTGTTAATCACCCTGTTAAGCCCGGTTAAGCTATTTTTTCCATCTCCAAACCTCATTTCAGCCATATTTTCCAAATGATAACTCCATTTGATTAATCTGACCACACTACGGAAAGATAAACCATCATCCGAATCCAATGGAAGTGTTTTCAGGTCAAAATCCTTACCAATCAAAAGTTATAAGAGAAACAAGATTCACCACGGGTTAAACAGTCATTTAAAATTCAGCAAAAATCGTGAACATGGGAAATGACCCCAATAGTCATTTCCTAAAGTTACACGGCCATACGACTTCGTATGTAAGTGAAATAAATATTCTAAGATCCTTCGATACATAGAATGCGGGTCGTTACACTCTCCCCCCTTAAGAAATTTCTCCCCCGAAATTCCTTAACCGAACATACAATGGTGGCCCGCATGCCTATCAACCATTTACAAACAATCAAACATACATAATAACATCACAAGCTTATCCTAGCATGCGGTTTACTAATAAAGGAATAACTATATCGCGATTAAAATCTTACCAAGCAAAGAGCTCTGGATACGTCTTCCTTATGTTCTCCTCTGTTTCCCAAGTACAGTCGATCTCATTATCACCCCCACTGGACCTTGACTAGTTTCACCGTCTGCCTTCGAAGTTGCTTGGTATCATACTCGGCAATACGAATCGGTCTGCGATTCCCAACCACCTCGGTTTCTACTTAGATATCATCCAAATGATCTGGTGAAATAGTCCTATCAAGGTCATGCACGAACTTTCTTAACTGAGAAACATGAAATACGTTGTGCACTCCTGCCATCTTGTCTGGTAATCTAACTTTATATGCTAAATTCCCAAATTTTTCGAGAACTAGGAATGGACTAACAAACCTTGGTGCTAACTTACCTCTCCTACCAAATCGAATCACTCTCTTCAACGGAGAAATCTTGATGAATACTAAGTCGCCAACGGAGAATTCCAATTCTCTCCATCTCTTATCAGCATAACTCTTCTGCTTGTCTTGGGCAGCCTTCATTCGCTCTTGAATAACCTTGATTTTATTTGAAGTTTCTCTTATTATATTTGGCCCAAGCACAAACTTCTCATCAGTTTCTAACCAACATGATGGTGAGCTGCACGGTCTTCCGTACAAAGCTTCAAATGGAGCCATACCAATACTGGACTGATAACTATTATTATATGTAAACTCAACTAGATGCAAATGGTCATCCCATGACCCTCCAAAATCCAGTATACAAGCTCTTAAGAGATCCTCTAATACATGATTCACCCTCTCTGTTGGACCATCGGTTTGAGGATGGTACGCGGTGCTGAGATGTAACTCCGATCCTAAAGCCTCTTGTAAGCTCTTCCACAACCCACTAGTAAATAATGGATCTCGGTCACTCACGATACCTTTGGGTACTCCATGGAATCTCACTACCCCCTTCATAAACAGTTCTGCTAACTTAGCTGTCGTTCTGTTTGACTTGACCGGTATAAATCTTGTACTCTTGGTCAATCGATCCACAATCACCCAAATACAATCATGACCCGATATAGTCCTTGGCAAACCATCAATGAAATCCATTGATACTTGTTCCCATTTCCATTCAGAAATTTCCAGTGGTTGTAACAAACCACTAGGCTTCTTTTGCTCGGCTTCTAGCTGGCAGTTCATGCACTTGGATATAAACTATTAAACATCTCTCTTCATCCCTTCCCAGTAGTAGGTCTGCTTCATGTCTCGATACATTTTGTTGCCACCAGGATGTATAGTCAGTTTTGAGTGATGGCACTCTCTAAGCACTTAATCTTTCAATCCATTAACATTGAGTACAACTAGTCTTCCATTCATTCGAAGTCATCCTTCTCTATCAATTCCATACTTGTTCATCTCCCCACCGTCGATACCCATCTCTATCACCGATCCGCTCAACCAGAGTCGGTCTGATCGTCAAATTTGCTAACATCTCTGGATCTGATTCGCACTTAGGTCTGAAAATATATCCCGTGATATATTCCAGTTGCTTCCATTCCAGAAACATAGCCCCCAAACTGGCATGTCTACTACTCAATGCATCATCTACCGCATTGCCCTTCCCGGGTGTGTATGCGATATTGAAATCATATGAAGCCAAGAACTCTAACCATCTCTGCTGACAAAGATTTAAATCCTTCTGAGAGAAAAAAATACTTCAAGAATTTATGATCGGTAAACAGCTCGAATCTTTCTCCCAAGAGATAGTGTCTCCACATCCTTAACGCGAACATGATCGCTGCCAATTCCAATTCATGGGTAGGATATCTTTTCTCATGAGGTTTCAGTTGCCGACTAGCATAGGCTACAAACCTACCTCCTTGCATCAGTAAAACACCTAGTCCGGTACCACAAGCATCTGTGTATATCGTCATCTCTTCGTTCCCCTTAGGACTAACACTAATGTGCACGTTTATTTCTCCTTTAGGCTCTTGATTGCATTCTCACACTTTTCGTCCCAAACAAAAGCTTGATCCTTCTTGGTCAACTGAGTTAACGGTGCCGCTATCTTGGAGAAGTATTAGATAAACTTATGATAATATCCAGCTAATACCAAGAAGCTTCTCACGTCTGTTGCATTCTTGGCCATAGACTAATTTTGCACCGTAGCCACCTTCGCATGATCCACGGCAATACCATTCTCTGAAACAACATGGCCCAAGAATCTCACATCCCTGCTCCAGAAGTGACACTTAGAAAATTTTGCTTTCAATTGGTGTTTCCTCAACACCTCCATCACTGTCCTCAAATTTTCCTTGTGTTCCTCCTCCATCCTCGAATAAACTAAGATATCGTCCACGAACATAAGAACAAACTTATTCGTTTGATCCCTGAATACCCTATTCATAAGATCCACAAAATATGCTTGTGCATTGGTTAACCTGAATGGCATTACCAACCACTCATAGAATCCAGACGGCGTCCAAAATGCTGTTTTAGGAATACTCTCACCTGCTACTCAGAGCTGGTGAAATCCTATCGCGAGATCTAATTGGGAGAACACTCTCGTTCCATTCAACTGATCAAAAAAATCGTCTATCCACGGAAGAGGATAATTATTCTTCCTCATCACCTTATTCAACTAGCGGTAGTCCACACACAATCGAAGGGAACCATCGGCCTTGGTAGCAAACATAATTGGTGCTCCCCACTCTGAAACACTTCTTTGGATAAATCCCTTCTTCAAATGATCGCTCACTTGAACCCTAAGCTCTCGTTGTTCCTTTAGCGCCATACGACAAAGTGGCATCACTATAGGTCTAGCATCTTTCACTAAATCAATTTGAAACTCAATCTCTCGGTATGGTAGAAGTCCGGTCACTTCCTCGAAGATGTCCGGATACTCACCAGTAGTAGGCATATCTTACAACACATCATTCGTGATGTCAAGGGAATTTAGAAAACTAGCCATCACCCCATCACTGGGTAGGCAACCAAACAGTACCCTCCGCCCATCATCCGCTCTAATGGTCACCGAAGAACCCTCAGAGTCTATCACCACCCCATATCTTTGGATCCAATCGACTCCCAAAATAATTCCAAACCCAGTAAAGCCCAAAACAAAGCAATCACAAACAAAGACTCGATAAGACCAAATTACAACAAATCATACTAAGGCTAGTCAAACCACTATCGGGTTCGTCCCAACTAAAGGTCTATCGACTATCTCAGGTTCCAATTCCAACCTATCTACCAGGTCACTAGATACGAAGGAATGGGAAGCCCCAGTATCAAACAACACTCGAACAGGAACATCATAAATAGAAAGCATACCTTGAATAACGACGCCCTTCCCCTTCTGCACCGCAGTTGGGGCATTCGACCAAGAAGGAACAGCGTTGATAGCATATGCTTTCACAATCTGCTTCTCTTTAGGGGGTTGGGAACATTTATCCTTGAGATGTCCCACTTGGCCACAGTTGAAGCATTTCCTGTCCGCTGGCTTTGCTCAAAAATATTTTGCATAGTGGCCCTTCTTGCAATAGCTATAGCACATGACATCTTTCTTAACCTTCTTTTTCTGACCATCCTTAGCTTGGTTATGTTTCCTCTTATTCTGCGAATTATTCTTGCCTCCACCGCTTGCCTGCGATTTTGGCTCTCCTGCAGATGCAATAGCAACCTCGGTCTTCGACTTAAGGTAAAGGCTCTTAGATCTCAATGCCTTCCCCACAATAGACTCGTCTATATGATTTATCAGGCTTTCCCCCAAGTACTCATCTAAGCCAGTTATAAACTTCTCGTTCTTCTTCTCGGCAGTATCGATAAGAGATAATCCATATTTCGATAAAGTATCAAATTCAACAATATATTCTGAGACTGCCCTACCATTCCGCTTAAACTCCAAAAATTTCCTGAACAATTCTGATTTCTGAGCAGCTGGGATAAAGTTGTCACTGAAGTGAGTCTCAAACTGATTTCAGGAGTAGCTACTTTAATAGCATTCCACCAATTCATTGCCCGTCTTTGAATCTGATGGGATGCTAGCTTTCTCTTCATTGCATCCCCAGTCCCCAAATCCTCAAAGATGCGCTCACAACTATCAAGCCAATCCTGAACCTCCGTAGCCGATTCCGTTCCGTGAAACGGATTCCCACCAAGTCTAGTATAATCCTTGCAGATCTTGGCGAAATCGGCCCTAGGCGCCTGCACTACTACACCACCACCGTTAGCAGCATTAGGAACTGCTACGTGAGCATCCCTAAGCATCTCTCTCATGAAGGTAGTAAACATTGTACTCATATCAGGGGCATTGCTATTATTGGCCCCTGAACCCCTACTCCTCATATTTCGGCTCATCGTCCAATCTGTAAAGAGAAAACGATTAACCATCTCCTTAGTGGTGTCAGTGCAGTGTGACTTCTTCCTTAGATATACTAATAGTATATGTATAGCTTTTGAAAACCAAAATATCACAAATACGCGCTCTCATTTACGCATACTATCTCTCTCTGATGTCTTCCCCCAGGTTAACTACGCAACCTAGGCTCTGATACCAAGTGTGACGGCCCACCCCAGACCAGCCAACATTTCCTCGAAATGCGTCGTGCCAATGCCCGACTAGCACAAGACGGTCATCAAGGAAAAGGGATTTGAAACTATGAATCACTAAAGAACTTGTAGTATATCTCATAGTGCATGTAACAAAATATAATAACAACATAACTTAACATAAAACAGGCGAGATAGTGCAAAAGCTGAAAATTAAATCATCATAGCAGCAGAATCCAAAATACAGCTTATGATCTGAACCATCATTATTACAACTTCCCATATACTGTCTCTAGGGAAAAGCAGAAAAGGTATACTACTAATGCCCAAAGCAGTGACCAGCTACAACGCAGGGAGAATATATGTAAATGGTACGTGGAAGCCTCCTGCTCGTCTCCGGACAGCTACTCGTGCATACCACCTAACCTGTCTCTAATCTGCTCGTTTAGGAGCATCCAGAGTAATAAGAAGAGACGTAAAACTATGGGTCAGACAAAAGTCTGGTATGAGCGATAGAAGAAAAACAAATCATTAACAGGCACAAATAATCATACTTAAACCTGGACTTGCAACCAAAGAGTTAGCACAATAAGATGTACAGTACTCTAAGGTAACAGTAATATAAAGTGTAAAGTGGAAGTGCACATGTCATGGTGATAGAAAACATCAAACATAACAATCATTCTCACATTTCTCACTTGGTGAATAAAGCATACGATGTCCACTACTTTGATCACAAAATCCTTTTGCTATTACAACGACCACTTTGCCCTTTTGGGGTCATAATGACCCCACTGCACTGGTCCATAGTCAATAACCCCTTGCTACAATCACTTTGCCCTTTGGTATCATACCGACTCCACTGCACTGATCCGTAGCTATGTTATGATCACTTTGCACTGTGGTGTCATGACTACTCCACTGCACTAATCCATAGCTATAATCCGTCTCTCAGTGGTGAACCAAGGTTATGGATATCGATAACCCCTTTGCACACGTCCCGCTATAAAGCCTAACTCATGAAGTTAAATCATTGGTTCCCGTCTGGATCCTGAGTAACAACTCCTTATTTGGACTTCCTTTGCATCTTGGGTTTTGGTCATCATCTCGGTTCGTGACTCTTCGGTTCATGACCTTCGAAACGACTCGTGGTATATTTCTTGGTTCGGCTCGTGACCCTCGAAGTGCGGCTCGTGGTCCTTGAAATGGTTCCGGCTTGTGATGCTCCAGTCCGGTTCGTGACCCCAACTTCGGTTCGTGGGGATCGGCTGGCGGTAGGTTCTGGTTCGTGACTTGTAGTGGCGGCTCAGACTCGTGGAAGTACTTCTTGAGACGGTCGGTTCGTGAGGGGGGTGCTCCACGAGTGGGGGTAGCGAGACGGTTTCCTGCACTTCTTTCCAGCAACTTTTTATGCCACACGACGGCGTTTTTGACCATTCTAACTTCACTAAACAATCGTAGAACATACCAAACAGTGGTCGCAACATATAGGTTCAACCAAAAATGCCGAAACAACAATTTAACATGTTAATATCGATCAAACATACCAAAAACCCATGTTTTCCCCTTAATCATGTTTAACTACACCTAACAATAGGATTAGCAAACTTGATCCAAATTAACCTGAATTTCTAACAAAGGCATAAAATAATATTTTAGAATTTCTACATATTTTTTAATATTTTTCTGAGTCATAATTTCGCTAATTATCACTAGTTACCCCTAATTAGACGTAATTAGTGAATAAAAGTGCAAATCACTCACCATAGCCACAAATAAATTTCAGATCTTAAACTCCAACTGATTTGGCATGGATCCCAATGTATTCCAGCAGCTCTATCTCGATTTCTATGCTAATCCGCCTTAATTTGATGTAGATTTGGCTAATATGTGATTAAAAAGTAATTAAAGATGAATTTAGAAGGTGGAGGCCATGGCTAGGGTTCAAGAGAGGATAGTGCAGCTGGAAAACTGAAATGAAATGTTTTCCCAAACCTCTTCAGCTCTCCCATAACCTTACTCCTGAAATGGGTTATGGGTCCAGCTGCTAATCACCCTATTAAGCTCGGTTAAGCTATTTTTTCAATCTCCAAATCTTATTTCATCCATGTCTCCCAAACGATAAGTCCGTTTGATTAATGTGACCACTCTACGGAAAGGTAAACCATCATCTGAATCCAATGGAAGTGGTTTTAGGTCAAAGCTCCTTACCAATCAAAAGTTATAAGCGAAACAAGATTCGCCAAGCGTGAAACGATCATTTAAAATTCAGCAAAAATCGTGAACATGGGAAATGATCCCCAATAGTCGTTTCCTAAACTTACACGACCATACAACTTCGTATGTAAGTGAAATAAATATTCTACGATCCTCCGATATGCAGAATGCGGGTCGTTACACCATTTAACTTGGTTATCCCTATTCACGTTGACTCCTTATTCAAGTTACCAAGTTTCTCTTGCTTATTAATTTCAGTCATATAACTTAACCCTTTTTAAGTTTATTGATAACCTCATATTAATAAACCCACAACATGTTATTCTCTATATTGTGATCCAAGGTCTATAATCCACAATCCCTTCATATTCTTATTTGATTTCATAATAACATGTTCTACTTAATATGTAATTAAGTATATCTCTATTCACATGTTTTCTTTTTAAAATGTCAGTCATTATTTATGATTAAATATAACTTATTTCACTTCATAAGTTTGCCTCACTCTTTCCTATTTAATCATAATTCCATCTTACATTGTCATTACAACTTATCGTTGTTTACTTATTAACTTAGTTCTCTTAACTAAGGTCCACTGATAAGATTCTCTTCCCATAAATATGACTTATGTTGTCCTCATTCATAGATTTCAGATTCTTGTTCTTGTAAATAACTTAATTTACAATTAAGTACAGCTTATCCCCTCACATAAGTTATTATATTCCCTTTATCGTTTATTATAACCTAAGTTAAAATTTCCACTTGTCCATAGGACAAGCCTAAACATGTTATTCTTATCAGCAACTTTAATATTTTGAAGTTTACAGATTACTTAATTTATAATTAAGTACAACTTCTTATATTTCATAAACTTTCCCCATTTTCTCTACTTATTACAAACAACTGATTTCAGTTTTCCCCATTTACTGATTACTAAATTTAAAATTAAGTGCCACTTATCTCATTTCACCAATTATCTCATGTCCTTAATAGTTTATTATAACCTAATTTATAATCTTCACTTGTCCCTAAGACAAGTCTACCTATTATACAACATTCTGATTAATGTAATTTACTTATAATAGGTTATTATCATTCCCCTTGTATTCCAATCCTTATACTGTTGTACCTTTCCTACAAATCCATTTTCCATTAATTATAATTAATGCTATTTATCAGTCCTGCTATTTGCATATATATATATATATTTATGCAATAGACCTCTCACATTAAGCCTACACTTATGGATGCTGGATTTGCCGGGCGGTTCCGGGCTGACTTCTTCCACAAGTTGACTTCACCTCGTGTCTTAGCACCATTACATGTTTTATTTATGCACTTAGACCCCTCACATTAGATTTACCATTTTTGGATGCTGGGTATGTCGGGCGGTTCCGAGCAGACTTCTACCACAAGTGTAATCTAACCTCACGTCTAAGTGCATTACAGTTTCTTATATACTGTAAATTTAGGCATACCATTCTTTTCAAGTCTTTATTGTAACCTATTTCACATGTCATCATATCAAGCCCATTTTATGTTGCATGTTCTATTTAACATACAATAATTATATCCTGACATGTAATCATTTTTAATCAGGTAATTGTTCAAATCCAACAAGTTAACATGTCATTTTCTCAATTCTTCATCTGATAATTCAAATACACAGTATGCTACAAGTGAATCATGTAATCATAACAACAGTGGTCACTATCCATATTCTAACAAGTTTATTTTCATCATGTAAATATTTCAACACATTAACTGATCCAACATATGAATTTTCCAAAACATTCATATTATTATCTCAACTTGTTTACAGTAATTCTCAATTATTCTGGCAAATTTACATATAATAACGTGGAATGTTAAACGATAATATATCATTATCTAAAATGGTATAACTTAAATCCACTCACCTTATATGCTTTCCCAATCCTGGATCTGGTCCAGATCTAGCATTCCATGGTTTTCCCCAAATTGGATTCAGAACCAAATAACCATGGATCCATAATTTTTACTAAAAGAAAGAAAGAAAAAGAAGAAAGAGAAGAGAATTGAAAATAAATCATGTCTTGGAATTACCTCACTTCGATAAGAGATCTGAACACCCATTTACAATCATATGTTCCTTCCCTCCAGATCTGGATTTAGAATTTTTCCTAAACTAATAATCTTAATTTTCTGAATAGATTTGGGGAGGAAGAGGAATGGCAGATCTTCTGCGTAGTCCCAGAAATATGAAATTTTGGGTTGACTCTATAGGCTTATTTATAGGTGTACCAGAGAAACTGGGTCCTTTAGATTTGATTTACAAGTCATCATAACCGTCCACGTCAAAAACAGATTTCAGATCTACGGTGGGGTCGACCCCCCTTTGGGTGGGTCAACCCCCAACGGTCTAATTTCCTGCTTAACTTCCCGCTTCGTGAACTTAATTTTCTCGGTAAATTTATTTAATATATATATACATATAAGCTCCTTATATGTATACAAACTTCTAATGCTCATAACTTCTTCATACGATGTCCGTTTTACGCAAACCTGTTGTTTATTTTGACCAGAATTCCGAGACAAACGCAATGGCGTAGTCCGTTTTACTTAATTATGAATATGTAATTATGGTAATTATATTTTATTATCTTAAAAATGTGGGGTGTTACATTCTCCTACCCTTAGGAAATTTTGTCCCTGAAATTTGATAAGAATAAAATCAAATAACTACTCGCATAATATCCATCCATCATGTGTGCATCCAATTTTTGCAACCATTGTGCACGTGTGCAAAGTAAAATACAACATAATAATGCATGTATGCCTAAGCAGTACCTCCTATGTGTATGCAAGTTTTTCAGAAATCCTTTTAAAATATGATGCTCACATCCTAAATATACTGGCAGTTCTACATGAATGTAATATTTTGAAAATCAAAATGCTTTTTCATCCAAATTTTCCCATACTCTTACCGAGTAAGAGCATAGTCCATCCAATTGTTACATCCATAATCCTACCAACCAACTTTATTTTTCGAATTTCAGAAAAATCTAATTTTCTAAATTCGATTTCTTATGTTACAAAAAGGTAGAAAACGGAAAATTTCACATCTTCCGTTTTTCTTTAATGTAACTTTTTCCAACCGTACTTGGATTTTATATAACTATTAATAAAGATTACTTATTTTCCTATCCAAGCACAACCCACATAAGAAAATTTTCTTTTGTTACTGATTCTCTTTTTCTTTTTATCTTGGAAATTTTTGTCTTTATCCATCTTTTCTCATAGCTTATCATGTTTGTTGCTTTACTGAATTTGCTGTTTCCTTTTTAGCTGTAACTTTTCTCTTAGCTTATATAATCATTTGATCTAAGATTAAATTTAAATAAGCCTTCTAGTCTTTTAACTAAAATAGGAGAACAAACACCCTACACAGCTACTACTAAGGGCCAATAATCTCGGGACTATGTCCGCCTTAGACAGAAAAGTCCAAACTATGGGATCTACGACCAGTTTAGTTGTTACCCTAACTACCCAACAAGAATGAAATAACGGAACGATCCCAACAGAAATGTAGTAACGGGCTTTACCCCTAACATGAAAATTAGCAACAGGATCTAAACACTTACTTTCCCTTTTTCTATCTAGTAGTCACTACTGATTCTAGCTGCGTACCAACAGTCATTTCAAGCAACATCCCAGGCTTTTTAATGCTTACGCATTCCACGGGAACTTACCATTATTCCAAGATAACTCTCGCTATCTACTTCATAGCCTCAAAACGTTTCCCGTCTTTCCTAGACACTAATCCTTTCCTACTCCATACTTTTAAAACACGGTTTAGCCTTTTTCATTTCATTTTTCTTTCAAAAGATAAAAGTGTCAAAATTTTATTTTCCCCATGAAAACTTACTTTTGCCAAACCATAAAAACATGTCATCTTAAAAAAAATGTAAACCTTTTTTTTTCAAATCACAAAAACTGGAGTAGATAAGGACAACTATTCCTCAATCGGGTTTATAACTTGTTCTTACCTATAAGGTCAGTTCCGTCCCTTACTACAAGGTGCAACCACCTACTCTATTCTTAATTTATACAACTTATTTTGTCCACCTAACAAAATTTTCTCTCTTAAACAATTTATCAAAAATG
Organism: Allium sativum; assembly: GCA_030737875.1. Taxonomy (NCBI): domain Eukaryota; kingdom Viridiplantae; phylum Streptophyta; class Magnoliopsida; order Asparagales; family Amaryllidaceae; genus Allium; species Allium sativum. The sequence goes on from CM060922.1 coordinate 569,851,962, forward strand.
ATTGTCAAAAGAATAGAGACTTCAAAACTTTCTTTATTAAAAATTCTTGTATGAAATATAACAAGAAAATTAGAGAGCTATACATGCTCTATAATATGAAATTTTACTGATAGAATTTTACTTTAGACAAAGTTTTCGCAAGAAATCACTATTTTCAAAATATACCCCCTTTTACTTTAAAACTCAATATGTATACTTTACATATTTAAAACTGTAACTTTTAAGATTAAAGCTTGAAAACACCATAAACCCTTTTCCCAAAACTTTTACTAAGTTCTTAAAAGTTAACAATGGGGTTAGACTCAAAGCAGGTTTCTAATTTCCTAGGCTTTCCTAGACACTTCCCAAGGTCAATTCTCTCGACTACATATATTCCTATTCTCTTTTTAACCTTTTCCAATTTATAATGTTTTACTTCCAAACCCATTAACCCAAAATAATAATCATATGGGATTTACCTTCCTTCCATACAAAGTACAATGTACACTTTCCACACAAATTACTTAAGTGTCTGAGATTTTCATATTCATTCCTTTAGTGTACAAAACAAATATCCCATTTCTTACCATATTTTACTCAATATTTAGTTGGTTCCTCTATGGATCTTGGTATATATATAATATATGTATATTTTGAAAATACAAATACGTTCACTCACTATCTATACAGGAATTCAAAACCTATGCTCTGATATCAGATGTAACAACCTGGATTCCGACAGACCGATTTTTTTCTTCAAAATTTTAGTCTATCAAAACTCGTGTTGGTTTGCTCTGATATCCTGCTGAAACGACAGAGACATAAAATATGTCAGAGCTCAGAAAATATCTCACAATGGAATGGATAAAATATAATGTAATCAAAATATAGCCTTACCGTAGTAATAATACTGTCTAACTAGTATCCAAAGCTATCGTGGTCTCTGCCACGAATCTAACCTTCGAATATGTGATAAGCAGGGGGTCAGAACAGAATATCTGGTGACTGGATTTAAACTATACACTTTGGATAATCCTACATATACCATTCAATCATATTTTCTTATTTATTAAGTTACTTAGGTTAACAACACTCAAGACTTACAAACATGTCGTACCCATTTACTTCCCAGTGGATTAACCTAATATAGTATATATGTAGCTACCCCCAATATTATGGTACATCCCATGATACCCCACTCGCACGGCCTCTACCGTAATACCACCGAAATATACGCAGTCCCTCATCCTATGCCGGAGTGACGTACGGATCTCTATATAAAAATGTTGCATTCCGCATATATCTGTCAGTTCTATCCTACGTAAGCGTATGGACTGCCACCTTCAATCAAATCAGATTCCATACCAGAGTAATGCCCTCAGGTCTACGATACACCACCCAGAGCAAACATGCATGTATCTAGACTTTCTCACACACGTATTGTAAATTGTAGCTCGATGCGTTAACCACACGTCCTTTAATGTGCACTGAGTTCCGTGGCAGGGCGATACAAGTAACACGGAATTCGGTCAGGAGCTTTTTCATATCTGTACAGGCCCACCTTTAAGAGCCTCAAAATACAGATATTCCTAGAGTCTATTTTTCATGGTGGCTATGGCCCCACCTCGGCCCCTCCCATAACTAGTAAAGACTACAAGAGCTAAGCGACATGCCCCTAACAACAAACAATCTAAACATCTAGTTGGCGCCTTCCCTCAACCACCGTACCTTGATAGTGAAAGGTGAATGGTCTATTGGGTTTAGCTCTAGTATTTTCGCATCCCACTGACTGCCGATGACGGTCATTCGACGATCTACTATCCTTGTTGGTCGTGACCCTCTGCCTCCCCATTGAGCGACCGCCGAATCACCCGAGTGTCACCTCATCACAGCATTTTGACCGCAAGCTACTTTTGCAGTCAAGGCCCACGCACCTAGTAGTTACGCCCAGACCCAACCTCTGTGAGAACAACCTAAACATCTGCCATGCACCGAGGACTACCAGGAGCACCTAACATATCTCAAAAAGCTGCGCGGTTCCCCTTCCATTCCTTCGGAGCTGACAGAATAATTAGATGAACGTGCGCTCCCCTCATGCCTTGTGACACCACGATGATCTAACCCATTGGGTTATTTACCCTCAAACGTACGGATTGTCCAAGCGCCTCATTTTAATGTGTTATTAGACCTTATGTCTAAACAATAGTTTACGCGCTTGCTTTACCTCACTAGGTTTCCATTTGTGACGGCCCGCCCTGGACCAGCCGACATTTCCCCGAAATGCGATGTGCTAATGCCCGACTAGCACGGGACGGTCGTTAAGGAAAAGGGATTTGAAACTATGAATCACTAGAGAACCTGTAGTATATCTCACAGCGCATGATAAAAAAAATATAACAACAACATAACTTGACATAAAACAGGCGAGACAGTGCATAAGCTGAAAACTAAATCATCATAGCAGCGAAATCCAAAATACAACTTATGATCCAAACCATCATTATTACAACTTCCCAAATACTAAGAAAATCAGAAAAGGTACACTACCAATGCCCAAGGCAGTGACTAGCGACAACACAGGGAGAATATAGGTAAATAGTACGTAGAAGCCTCCTGCTCGTCTCCAGACAGCTACTCATGCATACCACCTAACCTGTCTCTAGTCTGCTCGTTTAGGAGCACCCAGAGTAATAAAAAGAGACATAAAACTCTGGTTCAGACAAAAGTCTGGTATGATCGATAGTAGCAAAACAAATCAATAACAGGTATAAATAATCATACTTGAACCTGGACCTGCAACCAAAGAGTTAGCACAACAAAATTTATAGTACTCAAAGGTAACACTAACATAAAGTGTAAAGTGGAAGTGCACATGTCATGGTGATAGCAAACATCAAACATGGCAATCATTCTCACATCTCTAACTCAGTACGTAAAGCATAAGATAACCACCACTTTGATCACCAAATCCTTTGCTATTATTACGACCACTTTGCCGCTTTGGGGTCATGACAACCCCACTGCACTGGTCCATAGTCAACAAACCCTTGCTGCGATCACTTTGCCCTTTGGAATCATAACGACCCCACTGCACTGATCCATAGCCATGCTACCATCACTTTTCCCTTTGGAGTCATGACTACTCCACTGCACTGATCCATATCCTATAATCCGTCTCTCGGTGGTGAACCAAGGTTATGGATACCGATAACCCCTTTGCACACATCCCGCAGCAAAGCCCAACTCATGAAGTTAACTCGTTGGTTCCCATCTGGATCCTGAGTAACAACTCCTCATTTGGACTTCCTTTGCATCTAGGGTTTTGGTCATCATCTCGGTTCGTGACTCTTCGGTTCATGACCTTCAAAACGATTCGTGGTATATTTCTTGGTTCGGCTCGTGACCCTCAAAGTGTGGCTCATGGTCCTTGAAATGGTTCCAGCTCGTGATGCTCCAGTCTGGTTCGCGGTTCGTGACCCCAACTCCGGTTTGTGGGGATCGGCTCGCGGTAGGCTCCAGTTTGTGACTTATAGTGGTAGCTTGTGGTGAGCTTCACTGCTCGGGCTCATGGAAGTACTTCTTGAGCCGGTCGGTTCGTGAGGGGGGTGCTCCACGAGTGGGGGTAGCGAGCCGATTTCCTGCACTTCTTTCCAGCAATTGTTTACTCTACACGACGACGTTTTCGACCATTTTAACTCCACAAAACAGTCATAGAACATACCAAACAGTAGTAGCAACATATAGGTTCAACAAAAAATGCCAAAACAACAATTTAACATGTTAATATGGATCCAACATACCCAAAACCCATGTTTTCTCCTTAATCATGTTTAACTACACCTAACAATAGGATTAGCAAACTTGATCCAAATTAACCCAAATTTCTAACAGAGGCATAGAATAATATTTTAGAATTTCTACATATTTTTCCGTATTTTTCTGAGTTATAATTTCACTAATTATCACTAATCACCCCTAATTAGCCATAATAAGTGAATAAAAGTGCAAATAGCTCACCTTAGCCATAAATAAATTTCAGATCTTAAACTCTAACTGATTTGGCACGGTTCACAATGTATTCCAGCAGCTTTGTCTCAATTTCTATGCTAATCTGCCTTAATTTGTTGTAGATTTGGCTAATATGTGATAAGAAAGTGGTTATAGATGAATTTAGAAGGTAGAGGCCATTGCTAGGGTTCAAGAGGTTAGTGGCAGCTGGAAAACTAAAATGAAATGTTTTCCCAAACCCTTTTAGCCCTCCCATAACCCTAATCCCGAAATAGGTTATGGGCCTAGCTGCTAATCACCCAATTAAGCCAGGTTAAGCTGTTTTTTCCATCTCCAAATATTATTTCAGGTGTATCTCCCAAACGGTAAGTTCGTTTGATTAATGTGACCACTCTACTGAAAGGTAAACCATCATCCGATTCCAATGGAAGTGGTTTTAGGTCAAAAATCCTTACCAATCAAAAGTCATAAGCGATGCCAAGGGTAAAATGGTCATTTAAAATTCAGCAAAAATCGTGAACATGGGAAATGACCCCAATAGTCGTTTCCCAAAGTTACACGGCCATACGACTTCGTATGTTAGTGAAATAAATATTCTACGATCCTCTGATACGCAGAATGCGGGTCGTTACACTCTTCCCCTTTAAGAAATTCTGACCCCAAAATTCCTTAACCAAACATACAATGGTGGCTCGCATGCCTATCAACCATTTACAAACAATCAAGCATACATAATAACATCACAAGCCTATCCTAGCATGCGGTTTACTAATAAGGGAATAACTATATCACGATTAAAACTTACCGATATATCTTCCTTATGTTCTCCTCTATTTCCTAAGTACAGTCGTTCTCATTATCACCCCACTGGACCTTGACTAGTTTCACCGTCTTCCTTCGAAGTTGTTTCGTATCGTACTCTACAATATGAATCGGTCTACGATTCCCAACACCTCGGGTTCTACTTCGATATTATCTAACTTATCCAGGGAAATAGTTATATCAGGGTCGTGCACGAACTTCCTTAACTGAGAAACATGAAATACGTTTTGCACTCCCACCATCTTTTTTGGTAATCCAACTTTATATGCTAAATTCCTAACTTGTTCGAGAACTGGGAATGGACCAACAAACCTTGGTGCTAACTTACCTCTCCTAACAAATCGAAATCTTGATGAATACTATGTTGCCAACGAAGAATTTCAATTCTCTTCGTCTCTTATCAGCATAACTCTTTTGCCTATCTTGGGCAGCCTTTATTCGCTGTTGAATAACCTTGATTTTATCTGAAGTTTCTCTTATCATATTTGGCCCAAGCAAAAACTTCTCACCAGTTTCCAACCAACATAATGGTGAGTTGCACGATCTTCCGTACAAAGCTTCAAATGGAGCTATACCAACACTGGACTGATAACTATTATTATATGCGAACTCAACTAGATGCAAATGGTCATCCCATGACCCTCCAAAATCCAGTTTACAAGCTCTCAAGAGATCCTCTAATACACGATTCACCCTCTCTGTTTGACCGTTGGTTGGAGGATGGAACGCGGTGTTGAGATGTAACTCTGACCCTAAAGCCTCACGTAAGCTCTTCCAAAACCTACTAATAAATAATGGATCTCAGTCACTCACGATACCTTTGGGTACTCCATGGAATCTCACTATCCACTTCATATACAGTTCTGCTAACTTAGTTGTTGTTCTATTTGACTTGACCGGTATAATCCTTTCACTCTTGGTCAATTGATCCACAATCACCCAAATACTATCATGACCCGATCTAGTCCTTGGCAAACCATCAATGAAATCCATTGAGACTTGTTCCCATTTCCATTTGGGAATTTCCTACAGTGGTAACAAACCACTAGGCTTCTTTTGCTCGGCTTTAACTAACTGTCAGTTCATGCACTTGGATATAAACTTTTCAACATCTCTCTTCGTCCCTTCTCGGTAGTAGGTCTGCTTCATGTCTCGATACATTTTGTTGCCACAGGGATGTATAGTCAGTTCGAGTGATGATATTCTCTAAGCACTTCATCTCTCAATTCATTAACATTGGATACAACTAGTCTTCCATTCATTCGAAGCCATCTTTCTCTATCAAGTCCATACTTGTTCATCTCCCCACCATAGATACCCATCTCTATCTTGGAGATCATTTCCGGTAGGTTAGGATCATCCCTCTGACTAGAACCAATCCGCTCAATCAAAGTCGGTCTGATCATTAAATTTGCTAACATCTTTGGATCCAATTCACACTTAGGTCTGAAATCATATCCCGAGATATATTCTAGTTGCTTCCATTCCAGAAACATATCTCCCAAACTGGCATGTCTCCTACTCAATGCATCAGCTACCGCATTGCCCTTCCCGGGTGTGTATGCGATATTGAAATCATATGAAGCCAAGAACTATAACCATCTCTGATAACGAAGATTTAAATCCTTCTGAGAGAAAAGATACTTCAACGACTTATGATTGGTAAACAACTCGAATCTTTCCACCAAGAGATAATGTCTCCACTTCCTTAACGCGAACACGATCGCTGCCAATTCCAAACCATGGCTAGGATATCTTTTCTCATGCGGTTTCTGTTGCCGACTAGCATAGGCTACAGCCCTACCTCCTTGCATCAGTACAACACCTAGTCCGGTACCACAGGCATTCGTGTATACCGTCATTTCTTCGTTCCCCTTAGGAATAACTAACACTGGTGCGCACGTTATCTTCTCCTTTAGGCTCTTGAATGCATTCTCACACTTTTCGTCCTAAACAAAAGTTTGATCTTCTTGGTCAACAGAGTTAACGGTGCCGCTATCTTGGAGAAGTCCTGGATAAACTTACGATAATATCCAGCTAATCCCAAGAAGCTTCTCACATCTTTTGCATTCTTGGGCGTAGACTAATCTTGCACCGTTGCCACCTTCGCAAGATCCACGACAATACCATTCTCTGAAACAACATGGCCCAAGAATCTCACTTCCCTTCTCCAGAAGTGACAAAAAATTTAGCTTTCAATTGGTGTTTCCTCAACACCTCCATCACTTTCCTCAAATGTTCCTTGTATTCCTCCTCCATCCTTGAATAAACTAAGATATCGTCCACAAACACAAGAACAAATTTATTCAATTGATCCCTGAATACCCTATTCATAATATCCACAAAAATATGCTGGTGCATTGGTCAACCTGAATGGCATGATCAACCACTAATAGAATCCAGACGACGTCCGAAATGCCATTTTAGGATTACTCTCAGCTGCTACTCGAAGCTGATGAAACCCTATCGCGAGATCTAACTGGGAGAACACTCTCGCTCCATTCAACTGATCGAAGAAGTCATTTATCCGCGGAAGAGGATACTTATTCTTCCTCATCACCTTATTCAACTCGCGGTAGTCCACACATACTCGAAGGGAACCATTGGCCTTGGTACCAAACACAACTGGTGCTTCCCACTCAGAAACACTTCTTTGGATAAATCCCTTCTTCAAAAAATCGCTCACTTTCTCCCCAATCTCTTGTTGCTCCCTTAGCGCCATACGACGAAGTGGCATCAATCTACGTCTGGCATCTTTCACTAAATCAATCCGAAACTCAATCTCTCGGTGTGGTAGAAGTCCGGTCACTTCCTCGAAGATGTCCGGATACATGCCAGCAGTAGGTACATCTGACAGCTCATCATTCGGGATGTCGAGGGAATTTAGAAAACTAGCCATCACCCCATCACTAGGTAGGCAACCAAACAGTACCCTCTGCCCATCATCTGCTCTAATGGTCACCGGAGAACCCTCACAGTCTACCACCACCCCATACCTTTGGATCCAATCAACTCCAAAAATAATGCCAAACCCAGTAAATCCCAAAACAAAGCAGTCACAAACAAACATACATCCATGACTTGATAGGACCAAGTTACGACAAATCAAACTAAGGCTAGTCAAACAACCGATCGGATTCGTCACAACTAAAGGTCTATCGACTATCTCAGGTTCCAATTCCAACCTATCTACCAGGTCACTAGATACGAAGGAATGGGAAGCCCCGGTATCAAACAACACTCAAACAAGAACATCATAAATAGAAAGCATACCTTGAATAACGAAACCCTTTCCCTTCTGCGCCGTAGTTGGGGCATTCGACGAAGAAGGAACAGCGTTAATAGCATATGCTTTCACAATCTGCTTCTCTTTAGGGGTTGGGGACATTTATCCTTGAGATGTCCCACTTGGCCACAGTTGAAGCACTTCCTGTCCGCCGGCTTCGCTCGAAAATCTTTAGCATAGTGGCCCTTCTTGTCACACCTATAGCACTCGACATCTTTCTTATCCTTCTTTTTCTGAACATCCTTAGCTTGGTTCTACTTCCTCTTATTTTGCGAATTATTCTTGCCTCCACTGCTTGCTTGCGGTTTTGGCGCTTCTGTAGATGCAATAGCAACCTAGGTCTTCGACTTAGGGGAAAGGCTCTCAGATCTCACTGCCTTCCCCATAATAGACTCGAATGTTTCATTTATATGATTTATCAGCCTTCCCCCCAAGTACTCATCTAAGTCAGTTATGAACTTCTTGTTCTTCTTCTCGGCAATATCGATAAGAGACAATCCATATTTCGATAAAGTATCGAATTCAACAATATATTCCAAGACCGCCCTACCATTCTGCTTAAGCTTTAAAATTTTCCTGAACAATTCTGATTTTTGAGCAGTTAAGATAAACTTGTCACTGAAGCGAGTCTTAAACTGATTCCAAGTAACTTGATCCTCAGAATTAGCTGCTTTAATAGCATTCCACCAATTCATTGCCTGTCTTTGAAGCTGACGGGATGCTAGCTTTCTCTTTATTGCATCCTCAATCCCCAAATCCTCGAAGATGCGCTCACAACTATCAAGACAATCCTGAACCTCCGTAGCTGATTCCGTTCCATGGAACGGCTTCCCACCAAGACTAGTATAGTCCTTGCAGAGCTTGGAGAAATCGGCCTAGGCGCCTGCACTACTGCTCCACCACCGTTAGCAGCATTAGAAACTGCTCCTGAGAATCCCTAAGTATCTCTCTCATGAAGGTAGTAGACAGTGCCCTCATATCAGGGGCATTACTGTTATTGGCCCCTGAACCCGTACTCCTCATATTTCAGCTCATCGTCCAATTTGTAAAAAGAAAACGATTAACCATCTCCTTAGTGGTGCCAGTGCAATGCTACTTCTTCCTTAAATATACTAATAGTATATATATATATATGGCATTTGAAAACCAAAATATCATAAATACTCGCTCTCATATACGTATACTATCTCTCTCTAATGTTTTCCCCTAGGTTAACTACGCAACCTAGGCTCTGATACCAAGTGTGACGATGCGCCCCGGACCAGCAGACATTTCCCCGAAACGCGCTGTGCCAATGCTCGACTAGCACGGGACGGTCGTCAAGGAAAAGGGATTTTAAACTATGAATCACTAAAGAACCTGTAGTATATCTCACAGCGCATGGAATAAAATATAATAAAAACATAACTTGACATAAAACAGGTGAGACAGTGCATAAGATGAGAACTAAATCATCATAGCAGCAAAATCCAAAATACAGCTTATGATCCAAACCATCATTATTACAACTTCCCAAATACCGTCTCTAAAGCAAAGCAGAAAAGGTACACTACTAATGCCCAAAGAAGTGATCAACAACAACACGGGGAGAATATATATAAATGGTAAGTGGAAGCCTCCTGCTCGTCTCCGGACAGCTACTCGTGCATATCACCTAACCTTTCTCTAGTCTGCTCGTTTAGGAGCACCCAGAGTAATAAGAAGAAACATAAAACTCTTGGTTAGACAAAAGTCTGGTATGATCGATAGCAGCAAAACAAATTAATAACAAGTATAAATAATCATACATGAACCTACACCTGCAACCAAAGACTTAGCACAACAAGATGTACAATACTCTAAGGTAACACTAACATAAAGTGTAAAGTGGAAGTGCACATGTCATGGTGATAGAAAACATCAAACATAGCAATCATTCTCACATCTCTCACTCAGTGCGTAAAGCACACAATATCCACCACTTTGATCACCAAATCCTTTGATATTACTACGACCACTTTTCCCTTTTGGGGTCATAATGACCCCACTGCACTGGTCCATAGTCAACAACCTCTTGCTACGATCACTTTGCCCTTTGGAATCATAGCGACCCCACTGCACTGATCCATAGCCATGCTACGATCACTTTGCCCTTTGGAGTCATGACTACTCCACTACACTGATCCATAGCCTATAATCCGTCTCTCAGTGGTGAACCAAGGTTATGGATATCGATAACCCCTTTGCACACATCCCGCAGCAAAACCCAACTCATGAAGTTAACTCGTTGGTTCCCGTTTGGATCCTGAGTAACAGCTCCTCATTTGGACTTCCTTTGCATCTCGGGTTTTGGTCATCATCTAGGTTCGTGACTCTTTGGTACATGACCTTCGAAATGACTCGTTGTATATTTCTTGGTTCGGCTCGTGACCCTCGAAGTGTGGCTCGTGGTCCTCGAAATGGTTCCGGCTCGTGATGCTCCAGTCTGGTTCGTGACCCCAACGCTAGTTCATGGAGATCGACTTGCGGTAGGCTCCGGTTCGTGGCTTGTAGTGGTGGCTCATGGTGAGCTTCATGGCTCGTGCTTGTGGAAATACTTCTTGAGTCGGTCGGTTCTTGGGGGGTGCTCCACGAGTGGTGGTAGCGAGTCGGTCTCTTGAACTTTTTTCCAACAACTGTTTACGCCACACGACGACGCTTTTGCCATTCTAACTTCACTAAACAATCATAGAACATACCAAACAGTAGCATCAACATATAGTTTCAACCAAAAATGCCAAAACAACAATTTAACATGTCAATATGGATCAAATATACCCAAAACCCACGTTTTCCCCTTATTCATGTTTAACTACACCTAACAATAGGATTAGCAAACTTGATCCAAATTAAACCAAATTTCTAACAAAGGCATAAAATAATATTCTAAAATTTCTACATATTTTTTCACAATTTTCTAAGTCATAATTTCGCTAATTATCACTAATCAACCCTAATTTGCCGTAATTAGTGAACAAAAGTGCAAATCACTCACCTTGGCCACGAATAAATTTCAGATCTTAAACCTTAACTGATTTGGCATGGATCCCAATGTACCAGCAACTCTATCTTGATTTCTATGCTAATCTGCCTTAATTTGATGTAGATTTGGCTAATATGTGATAAGAAAGTAATTAAAGATGAATTTAGAAGGTGGAGGCCATTGATAGGGTTCAAGAGAGGTTAGTGACGGCTGGAAAACTGAAATGAAATGTTTTCCCAAACCCTTTCAGCCCTCCCATAACCCAAATCCCGAAATGGGTTATGGGATCACCCTATTAAGCCCGGTTAAGCTGTTTTTTCCATCTCTAAACCTTATTTCAGCAATATCTCCCAAACGATAAGTCCACTTGATTAGTGTGACCACTCTACCGAATGGAAAACCATCATCTGCATCCAATGGAAGTGGTATCTGGTCAAAAATCCTTACCAATCAAAGGTTATAAGCGAAACAAGATTCGCCAAGGGAAAAATAGTCATTTAAAATTCGGGAAAAAATCGTGAACATGGGAAATGAACCCTATAGTCGTTTCCCAAAGTTACATGACCATATGACTTCGTACGTAAGTGAAATAAATATTCTACGACCCTTCGGTACGTAGAATGCGGGTCGTTACACCATTTAACTTGGTTATCCCCATTCACATTGACTCCTTATTCAATTTACCAAGTTTCTCTTTCTTATTAATTTTAGTCATATAACTTAACCCTTTTTAAGTTTATTGATAACCCCATATTAATAAACCCACAACAGGTTATTCTCTAGATTGTGATCCAAGGTCTGTAATACACAACCCCTTTATATTCTTGTTTGATTTCCTAATAACATGTTCTACTTAATATGTAATTAAGTATATCTCAATTCACATGTTTTCTTTTTAACATGTCAGTTTTTATTTATTATTAAATATAACTTATTTCATTTCATAAGTTTGCCTCACTCTTTCCAATTTAATCATAATTCCATCTTACATTGTCACTACAACTTATCGTTGTTTACTTATTAACTTTGTTCTCTTAACTAAGGTCCACTAATAAGTTTCTTTTCCCATAAATATGACTTATGTTGTCCGCATCCGTAGATTTCAGATTCTTGTTCTTGTAAATAACTTAATTTACAATTAAGTACAACTTATCTCCTTACATAAGTTATTATATTCCCTTTATCGTTTATTATAACCTTAGGACAAGCCTAAACATGTTATTCTTATCAGCAGATTTCGTACTTAGAAGTTTACAGATTACTTAATTTATAATTATCTACAACTTCTTATATTTCATAAACTTCCCCCTTTTCTCTACTTATTACAAACAGCTGGTTTTAGTTTTCCCCATTTACTGATTACTTAATTTAAAATTAAATGCCACTTATCTCATTTCACCAGTTATCTCATGTCCTTACTAGTTTATTATAACCTAAGTTATAATCTTCATTTGTCCATTGGACAAGTCTACCTATTATACAACATTCTTATTAATGTAATTTATTTATAGTAGGTTATTATCATTCCCCGTGTATTCCAATCCTTACACTGCTGTATTTTTCCTACAGTTCCATTTGTTTCCATTAACTATAATTAATGCTATTTATCAGTCCTGCAATTTGCGTATATATATGTGTATATATATATATATATATATATGTAGTAGACCTCTCACAATAAGCCTACACTCTTGGATGCTGGATTTGCCGGGCGGTTCTGGGCAGACTTCTTCCACAAGTTAACTTAATCTCGTGTCTTAGCAACATTACATGTTTTATTTATGTACTTATACCCCTCACATTAGATTTACCACTTGTGAATGTTGTATATGCCGGGCGGTTCTGGACAGATTTCTATCACAACTATAATCTAACCTCGTGTCTAAGCGCATTACAGTTTCTTATATACTATAAATTTAGGCATACCATTCTTTTCAAGTCTTTATTGTAACCTATTTCACATGTCATCATATCGAGCCCATTTTATGTTGCATGTTCTACTTAACATAAAATAATTCTATCCTGACATGTAATCGTTTTTAATCGGGTAATTGTTCAAATCCAACAAGTTAACATGTCAATTTCTCAATTCTTCATCTAATAATTCCAATACATAGCATGCTACAAGTTAATCATGTTATCATAACAACGATAGTCACTATCCATATTCTAACAAGTTTGTTTTCATCATGTAAACATTTCAACATTTTAACTGATTCAACATATGAATTTTACAAAACATTCATATTAATATATTAACTTGTTATAACAGTAATTCTCAATTATTCATGCAAATTTACATTTAATAACGGAAAATGTTAAACGATAATATATCATTATCTAAAATGATATAACTTAAATCCACTCACCTCATATGCTTTCCCAATCCTTGATCTGGTCCAGATCTAGGATTCCATGGTTTTCCCCTAATTGGAATCAGAACCTAATAACCATGGATCAATAATTTTAACTAAAAGAAATAAAGAAAAAGAAATAAAGAAAAAGAAAAAAGAGAAGAGATTGGAAAATAAACCAGATATAGGAATTACCTCACTTCGATAAGAGATCTGAACACCCATTTACAAGCATATGTTCTGTGAAGACCCGCAACTTCCCCGTAAAGGAAAGCGTCGGATAGTTCGAGAACAAACCACAGCAGAACGCATACAGAAGAACATTTCATTGTATATTACAACAATGCATCAGATTACAAGAATATACAGAGTATAAATGAATATTACACAGAAATATCAGAGATTTAAATTACATTTAAATACATAGCAGCGGAAAATAATACAATAAACAACTAGAAGAGATATACGGATACAAAGCTTTCCGGATATCGTTCCAGCTGTAAACCAGGATCCTGTGAATATAAATCTGCAAAACCAAAACTACTAGCTGCCCATGTCAAAATAGGGGCACCCAGAGTTTAGGTTAAAACAATAAACTCCAGGTCAGTCATGGGACTGGTGTGAGAACTAAAACAGTTATTATTCTTTATTTTAAAAGTTAGGTAAATCAAGGGACCACGCCGTATAACACGGAACGGGTTTCCTCCCAAGAATACCAGTGCATAAAACAAACAGCGCCATGCTAAATAAAGAAAAATGAAGCTGTTATAAGACCCAGGTCCTATCACACAATGCAACGCAAGCCGGGGGATAGGGTTTTCCCTTATAACAGCCAAAGAATGCTTGATACGTTTAAAACAAATCATTTGATACTATAATAAGTGCATAGTGTATAAAACAACTTCAAATCATAAGTATCAATCATAGGCGGCATGAGCGTCCCATGCCACTATGTCGCCATATATAGGTTTACAAATAAAACCGCAAAGTCACGTATTTGGAAATTGGATTTCCGTCTATGAACCGAGGCAAAAGATAGTCCTCAACCGATTCGAGACTGCCTAGCCCGAGTCTCAGGATCAGAACGCATCGACCCTTGGATCGTCAGGGCCGGTCCACCGATGTGGATTAAACTTAAACCCTGGACACTGCGTTTCGCCGCCCTTTGGGGCGTAAGCGAGCCAACGAATGACTCCATCGGACCCGGATCGTCCGATCTAACCGAGGCGCCTCGCAACAGCAACAACCACATAAGTCAATCTCGTCAGGGCGTGTAAAACCACTGACGCCACTTCTAGCTAGGAGGAAACGCAGGCCCTCCCTGAGGTCCGTCTCCCGTTTTTGGTTCATACCTGGTGTGAAACACGCGAGGTAAACGTTACACAAAGCTACGCCACAAAGGCCGTGCTTTGATCATCAACCACAAGACTTTGCTTTTCAACAGAAGCCTTGATCATTTGCATCTTAGCATGCCACACAGGCAAGCCATCCTATGTAACCGATATCAGTCACACAGAATGAAATCCGATGTCAGACACACAGTCCATTTACAAGTCCGTTCTGGGTCTGAACGAAACCGGAGGCACCTAGTACCCCGCATATCCATCGATCTCCAAGCACGTCTGGACGATCACTAACTGTTTCCATCTTCTTGGGTGTACAGCCCAATCAAGATCATCAGTTATCACCCAAACGACGTGAAGACCTCCGGTCTTCGACCATCGTCTTCATCTTCGACTTATCGTCGTATCAGTTACTCAGAATGGGATAAACCCGGTCTTTCCGAATAACTCGCGTATATTTAAATAAGTGTTACACAAACACAACATACGCCTCATTCCAATTCATTAGTCACTAACCGTAAATTAATCAAGAGAATAATTCCCCAAATATTAACCCCGAAGGCCGAAACCAACATCAGATCAATATCCAGAAAACCATTCTGCTTGGCTAACCGACAGTTAGTTTCTAAATTTCACGTTCAAATCTAATTAAAGATTTAACTATCGCCTGGAGCAAAACTGGTGATACTCCATTCTCGATCTTTTCAATCTAATTAAAGATTCATTAAAACTCCACTTAGTTTTAATCATTATCTGGGTTAAAGAATCAGTGTCATTTAAAACACGATTCACGATAAACCCAAAATCCCATTCCATTAATTATCGGGTTAAAGAACAAGTGTTATTTAAAACACTGTTCACGATAAACCCAAAAATCAATACCAATTCAATTCCAATTAGATATCATTTAATTGGTACACTTCATTAAATCTAAATAAAAAGATTTAATCTTTTCTCAACTGGGTTCAAGAACAGTGTTAGTGAAGACACCATTCACGACAAACCCAAATCACATTCGATTAATTATCGGGTTAAAGAACAAGTGTTATTTAAAACACTGTTCACGATAAACCCAAAAATCAATACCAATTCAATCCCAATTAGATATCATTTAATTGGTACACTTCATTAAATCTAAATAAAAAGATTTAATCTTTTCTCAACTGGGTTCAAGAACAGTGTTAGTGAAGACACCATTCACGACAAACCCAAATCACATTCGATTAATTATCGGGTTAAAGAACAAGTGTTATTTAAAACACTGTTCACGATAAACCCAAAAATCAATACCAATTCAATTCCAATTAAATATCATTTAATTGGTACACTTCATTAAATCTAAATAAAAAGATTTAATCTTTTCTCAACTGGGTTCAAGAACAGTGTTAGTGAAGACACCATTCACGACAAACCCAAATCACATTCGATATTCAATACAAGGCTCTGAATAGAAAATATATCGGCTTATATTCAATATCGAATTCTACGACTAACAAATGTCGTATTGGAAATAACGATATATATATATATATCTTTCAAATTTCCATAACAACACCTGTAATATCACGAATTCCAACATCGAAATATTCCGAAGACAATTTCGATTCAACTCCACTCCAATGCAATCATTGGAAATTTTGGTTATTTTCAAAACCATTTCAAATTCAATTTATTTATTTAAAAATAAATAGAATTATAATTCTAGTTCAAAACTAGTTCATTTCGATAAAAATCTATTTTTATCTTTTCAAATATGGAGTTTTTCATCCCAAACTTTCACAAATCATTTCTTATGATTTTACACAAATTATTACTATTTTTAATAATTTTATCAAGGCCCGTACAGTCGATTTCCATTAACGGCCATCGAACTGCACTTACAGCGACCTTTTTCGAATTTGATTTGGACGTATCTCCAAATCCAACCGTTAGATTTCAAATTTCTAACCTTCGTTAGAAAGCTCTTTTCGATACGAACCCAACGGTTCCGGTTTTAGGAGAATCCGACGGTCGGATCTCCCGTAATGTCCGTTTGAAATAAATGGTCGAAATTCGCGAACTGCCGCGGCGCGGCGCGTTCTATTCAGGCCATTATATTATATATATAATATATATAATATATATTTCGTCGATTTCTATTTAAAACGAATTATATAAATAGTTTTAAATTCGTTTCAAAAGCAATTTCAACCTCCTTTTCAATTCAAATCAAAATTGAATTCTTCTTTATAAATTCGTTTCAAAATTCATTTCTATTCAATTCAAATTTCAATTCAATTTGAATTCATTTCAATTCGTTTTCAATTCAATTCATTTCGAAATCGTTTTCAATTCAATTCATTTCGAAATCGTTTTCAATTCAATTCTTTTCGAAATCGTTTTCAATTCAATTCTTTTCGAAATCGTTTTCAATTCAATTCATTTCGAAATCGTTTTCAATTCAATTCATTTCGAAATCGTTTTCAATTCAATTCATTTCGAAATCGTTTTCAATTCAATTCTTTTCGAAATCGTTTTCAATTCAATTCTTTTCGAAATCGTTTTCAATTCAATTCATTTCGAAATCGTTTTCAATTCAATTCATTTCGAAATCGTTTTCAATTCAATTCATTTCGAAATCGTTTTCAATTCAATTCATTTCGAAATCGTTTTCAATTCAATTCAATTCGAAATCGTTTTCAATTCAATTCATTTCGAAATCGTTTTCAATTCAATTCATTTCGAAATCGTTTTCAATTCAATTCATTTCGAAATCGTTTTCAATTCAATTCATTTCGAAATCGTTTTCAATTCAATTCATTTCGAAATCGTTTTCAATTCAATTCATTTCGAAATCGTTTTCAATTCAATTCATTTCGAAATCGTTTTCAATTCAATTCAAAATATTCGATTTCGAAATCACTTTTCAATATTCATTTTTAAGATGAATAAAATCGATATAAATATAGTTCACGTCAAAATGGCGTCAATCTAATCAACACGGCTTCATAAATTTCTATTTTCAAATATTCTATTTCAAATATTTCTTTTTCAAAATAGTTGTTATTATCAAAATATTTTGTTCAACACATGACCAATCTCAATGAATGAGTACTGTCAACACATGAACTTTTATTTTATAATATTCTTTATTTTTCAAATTGGAATGAGGCCCAATCAATCACCATATAAAATTAATTATATGGATTTTCATACAACACATGTATATAATAACATTGAAAATAATCAACCATCAACCAAAGTGCACTACACTGTAAAAGCATCAAATATAGATATTCAACGCTTATAACAGCCTGTCAATCAATCGATCGACATATTTAATCAATCAGGATGAGTGAACTGCAAATTTCATCCCAACACCCGTGTGGGGTTTCAAACAATCAAACAAATATTTTATTCGTGCAGTTGGGCGATGTGTAAAATTTATCGTCCCAATCAATGTCATTCAAATAAGTGTACATAAACAAACCATCTGGTTTGTAAATGAATATTTATTTATTCACTTCACTATTTTCATATTCACGTTAAAAATTATATTTTTAACGATAAAACATTTTATTTCAACCTATGAATTTCTATTCATTCAATAAAATGATATTTTTATTTTTCTAACTTATTTTAGAAAATTTCGGCGGCATAACGGCACGATACTAGAAACGGGACGAGGCCTAGCCTTATCCCCGGTCTAGTGAAGGCCCACGCCATTCACACATCAATCAAATCAATTCGTTATGCAAACCACAAAATTTGGAGTAAGAGTCTAACCTAGCCTTACTCCTTCGCCTTATAACGGCGCACGTCTAATCCTAACCAATTTATCGATTCGATTTTTCACACCACAAACCACATTCAAACCAATATCGCAATCAATCACCAAACAGTCAAACAAACAAGTCCATGGTCTGTGGACGATTGTGTCGGGTGCTACTAAGCACCGTCTGCATCCTAGTATATATATATATATAACTAGAAAAAGAAAGTGAAAGGTGAGAAATTCTCACTTATAGCTATCCTAGCTCCACGGCACTTCATTTGCAGAAGTCTTCGTCGTTTCGCCTTTTTGTCACCTTCGTTGCTGCTTTCACTACATATGTAAAAATCGAGTTTTTACTTCGCTGTTTCATATATAAAAATCGAATTTTTATTTCAAAGTTCAATATATAAAAATCGAATTTTTATTTCAAAGTTCAATATATAAAAATCGAATTTTTATTTCAAAGTTCAATATATAAAAATCGAATTTTTATTTCAAAGTTCAATATATAAAAATCGAATTTTTATTTCAAAGTTCAATATATAAAAATCGAATTTTTATTTCAAAGTTCAATATATAAAAATCGAATTTTTATTTCAAAGTTCAATATATAAAAATCGAATTTTTATTTCAAAGTTCAATATATAAAAATCGAATTTTTATTTCAAAGTTCAATATATAAAAATCGAATTTTTATTTCAAAGTTCAATATATAAAAATCGAATTTTTATTTCAAAGTTCAATATATAAAAATCGAATTTTTATTTCAAAGTTCAATATATAAAAATCGAATTTTTATTTCAAAGTTCAATATATAAAAATCGAATTTTTATTAACTTTTCATATGTATAAAAATTTGAACTTTCCGTATATAAATAATATAAAAAAAAAAAAACCTGAACTTTTTTCCTAAACAAAAATATAAGCTTTTGCCATATAAAATATAAACCTTTTACTTATAAAAAGATAAGCTTTTTAAGCTAAGTATAAATCACTTTTTATATTCTCTTTTTATAAAATAAAAATAAAATAAATAAAATAAAATAAATAAAAACAGACTTACACTCCCCTTTAATCGACAGCCGCACCCCCCTCGCAATCAACCACAGCCGCACCCCCCTCGCAATCAACCATCAACCATCACGGACCCAACAAAAGTGGTTTCGTCGAAATCCGAGGTCATTTGCAAAATGTCCATTTTTAAGGGCCTGAATTCCATAGCGACTATTCAGAATTTTCAACTGGACATATCTTTCGATTCCGGCTATCAAATTTCGATTGGTCGGATTCGTTAGAAAGATATCATCAAATAGATCCCATTATTTTTGGTTTCACTAAAATCCGGATTGTTTTGCACCCGGTACATTCAATTGAAGTTTGAAATCGAATTATCGAACTACCGCGCCATTTTCAATTCTATTTATAATTATATATAAATATTTATATTCCAACGACGACGCGTATAATATATACGTTCTAATTCTATTCAAAATAAATTTCTCGTCGATATTATTTAAAATAATCTATTTTAAATATTCAAAATTCGCTAAAATCGCCAAAATAAAAATTTCAAACTGGCTCGCATTTTACGGGTTGTTACATGTTCTTTCCCTCTAGATCTTGATTCAGAATTTTTCCTAAACTAATAATCTTAATTTTCTGAATTGATTTGGGAAGGAAGAAAAATGGCAGAGCTTCTGCGTAGTCCCAGAAATATGAGATTTAGGGCTGGCTCTATAGGATTATTTATAGTTGTATCAGAGAAACTGGGTCCTTTAGATTTGATTTGCAAGTCATCAGAACCATCCATATCTAAAACAGATTTCAGATCTACGGTGGGGTCGACCCCCCTTTAAGTGGTCGACCCCCAACGGTCTAATTTCCCGCTTAACTTCCCGTTTCATGAATTTGATTTTATGGGTAAATTTATTTAATATATATACATATAAGCTCTTTATATGTATACAAACTTCTAATGCTCATAACTTTTTTATACGGTGTCCGTTTTACTCAAACCGGGTGTCTATTTTGACCAGAATTCCAAGATGAACACAATGGCGCGATCCGTTTTACTTAATTTTGAATATATAATTATGGTAGTTATATTTTATTATCTTAAAAATGCAGGGTGTTACATTCTCCCACCTTTAGTAAATTTCATCCCCGAAATTTGATAAGGGTAAAATCAAATAACCACTCGCATATTATCCATCCATCATGTGTGTATCCAAATTTTGCAACTGTTGTGCACTTGTGAAAAGTAAAATACAACATAATAATGCATGTATGCCTAAGAGGTACCTCCTATGTGTATGCAAATTTTCAAAAATCCTTTTAAAATATGATGCTCACATCCTAAATATACTGGCAGTTCTACATGAATGAGATATTTCGAAAATTAAAATGCTTTTTCATCTAAATTTTCTCATACTCTTACCGAGTAATAGCATAGTTCATTCAATTGTTGCATCCATAATCCTACCAACCAACTTTATTTTTCGAATTTTAGAAAAAATTAATTTTCTAAATTCGATTTCTTATGTTACAAAAAGGTGGAAAACGGAAAATTTCACATTTTCCGTTTTTCTTTGATGTACCTTTTTCTAACCGTACTTGGATTTTATGTAACTATTTATAAAGATTACCTATTTTCCTATCCAAGCACAACCCACATAAGAAAATTTTCTTTTGTTACTGATTTTCTTTTTCATCTTATATTGGAAAATTTTGTCTTTATCCATCTTTTCTCATAACTTATCATGTTTGTTGCTTTACTGAATTTGTTGTTTCCTTTTTAGTTATAACTTTTCTCTTAGCTTATTTAGTCATTTGATCTAAGTTTAAGTTTAAACAAACCTTCTAGTCTTTCAACTAAAACAGGAGAACAAACACCCTACACAACTACTACTAAGGGCCAAGAATCTCAGGACTATGTCCCCCTCAGATAGAAAAGTCCAAACCAAAGGATCCATGATAGGTTTAGGTGTTACCCTAACTACCCAACAAGAATGAAATAACGGAACAATCCCAACAAAAATGTAGTAAAGAGTTTTACCCCTAACATGAAAGTTAGCAACAGGATCTAAACACTTTCTTGCCCTTTTTTTATCCAATAGTCACTACTAATTCTAATTGTGTACCAACTGTCATTTCAAGAAACATCCTAGGTTTTTTAACGCTTACGCATTCCACGGGAACTTACCATTATTCCAAGATAACTCTCGCTATCTACTTCATAGCCTCAAAACTTTTCCCGTCTTTCCAAGGCACTAATCCTTTCCTACTCCATATTTTTAAAACACGGTTTGGCCTTTTTCATTTCACTTTTCGTTCAAAAGATAAAAGTGTCAAAATTTTATTTTCCCCATGAAAACTTACTTTTGCCAAACCATAAAAACATGTCATCTTAAAAAAATATAAATCATTTTTTTTAAATCACAAAAATTGGAGTAGATAAGGACAACTATTCCTCAATCAGATTTATAACTTGTTCTTACTTATAAGGTCGGTTTAGTCCCTTACTACAAGGTGCAACCATCTACTCTATTCTCAATTTCTACAACTTATTTTGTCCACCTAACAAAATTTTCTCTCTTAAACAATTTATTGAAAATGTTTGTCAAAAGAATAAAGACTTCAAAACTTTCTTTATTAAAAATTCTTGTATGAAATATAACAAGAAAACTAGAGAGCTATACATGCTTTATAATATGCTCCTTTTACTGAGAGAATTTTACTTTAGACCAAGTTTTCGCAAGAAATCACTATTTACAAGATATACCCCATTTTACTTTAAAACTCAATATGTATACTTTACATATTTAAAACTATAACTTTTAAGATTAAAGCTTGAAAACACCATGAACCCTTTTCCCAAAACTTTTACAATTTTAAGTTCTTAAAAGTTAACAACGGGGTTAGACTCAAGGCGGGTTTCCAATTTTCTAGGCTTTCCTAGACACTTCCCAAGGTCAATTCTCTCAACTACATATATTCCTAATCCATCTTTCTCTTTTTAACCTTTTCCAATTTATTAAGTTTTACTGCCAAACTCACTAACCCAAAATAATAGTCATATGGGATTCACCTTCCTTCCATACAAAGTACATTGTACACTTTTCACCCAAATTACTTAAGGGTCCTAGATTTTCATATTGATTCCTTTAGTGTACAAAACAAACATCCCATTTCTTACCATATTATATTCTTTCTATTTAGTGGGTTCCTCTATGGATCTTGGTGTGTATATACATATGTAATATATTTAATTTTAAAAAATATAAATACGTTCACTCACTATATATACAGGAATCCAAAACCTAAGCTCTGATACCGGATGTAAAAACCCAAATTTCGACAAACCGAATTTTTTTTCAAAAATTTAGTCTATCGAAACTCGTGTTTGTTTGCACTGGTATCCTGCAGAAAAGAAAGAGACATAAAATATGTCAGAGCTCAGAAAATATCTCACAGCGGAATGGATAAAATATAATGTAATCAAAATATAGCTTACCGTAGTAATAATACTGTCTAACCAGTATCCAAAGCTATCATGTCTTTGCCACAAATCTAACCTGCGAGTATGTGAATAGGAGGGTGTCAGAACACAAGTTTTGGTGACTGGATTTAAACTATACACTTTGGATAATCCTACATATACCGTTCAATCACATTTTCTTATTTATTAGGTTGATCGGGTTAATAACATTCAAGGCTTACACACACGTCGTACCCATTTACTTCCCAAAGGATTAACCTAATATAGTATATATGTAGCTACACCCAATATTAAGGTACACCCCATGGTACCCTATTCGCACTATCTCCCCTGTAATACCACCGAAATATACGCAGTCCATCATCCTACGCTAGAGTGACGTACGGGTCTCTATATAACAATGTTACGTTTAGCATATATCTGTCAATTCTATGCTACGTAAGCGCACGGACCGCCACCTTGGATCGAATCAGATTCCATACCAGAGTAATGCCCTCAGGTCTACGATACACCTCCTAGAGAAGACATGCATGTATCTAGACTTTTCCACGTATGTATCATCAATTGTAGCTCGGTGCCATAACCGCACGTCCTCTAATGTGCACCGAGCTCCGTGGCAGGGCGATATAAGAAACACGGAACTTGGTCGGGAGCTTTTCCATATGTGTACAGGCCTGCCTTTAAGAGCCTCAAAATACAGATATTCCTAGAGTCTATTTTTCATGGTGGCTAAGGCCCCACTTCGGCCTCTCCCTCAACTAGTAAAGACTACAGGAGCTAAGCGACATGCCCCTAATAACAAACGTTCTAAACATTCAGTTGGCGTCTCCCCACAACCACCGTACCTCGATAGTGAAAGGTGAATGGTCTATTGAGTTTAGCTCTAGTATTTTCGCACCCTACTGGCTGCCGATGATGGGCATCCGATGATCTACTATCCTTGTTGGTCGTGACCCTCTGCCTCCTCGTTGAGGCGATCTCCGAATCACCCTAGAGTCACCTCAACACATCATTCTGACTGCAAGCTACTTTTGCAGTTAAGGCCCACCCACCTAGTAGTTACGCGCAGACCCAACTCCGCGAGCACAGCCTAAACATCTGCCACCGCACAGAGGACTATCAAGAGCACCATATGTATCTCAGGAAGCCGCGTGCTTCCTCTTCTAGTCCTTCAGAGCCGACAGAATAATCAGATGAACGTGCGCTCCCCTCGTGCCTCATGACACCACGATGATCTACCCCGTTGGTTATTCACCCTCGAACGTACGGACTGGTCCAAGTGCCTCATTTTAAGGTGTCAATAGACCCTATGTCTAAACATTCTTTTACGTGCTTGCTTTACCTCACCAGGTTTCCATTTAACTTAGTTATCCCCGTTCACATTGACTTCTTATTCAAGTTACTAATTTTCTCTTGCTTATTAATTTCAGTCATATAACTAAACCCTTTTTAAGTTTATTAGTAAGCCCACAACATGTTACTCTCTAGATTGTGATCCAAGGTCTGTAATCTACAATCCTTTGTATTCTTGTTTGGTTTCATAATAACATGTTCTACTTAATATGTAATTAAGTATATCTCAATTCACATGTTTTCTTTTTAACATGTCAGTCATTATTTATGATTAAATACAACATATTTCATTTCATAAGCTTGCCTCACTCTTTCCTATTTAATCATAATTCCATCTTACATTGTCACTAAAACTTATTGTTGTTTACTTATTAACGTAGTTCACTTAACTAAGGTCCACTAATAAGTTTCTCTTCCCGTAAATACGACTTATGTTGTCCTCATCCGTAGATTTCAGATCCTTGTTCTTGTAAATAACTTAATTTACAATTAAGTACAACTTATCCGCTTACATAAGTTATTCTATTCCCTTTACCATTTATTATAACATAAGTTAAAATTTCCACTTGTCAGCAGATTTCATACTTTGAAGTTTATAGATTACTTGATTTATAATTAACTACAACTTCTTATATTTCATAAACTTCCCCCTTTTCTCTACTTGTTACAAACAAATGGTTTCATTTTTCCCCATTTACTAATTACTTAATTTAAAATTAAGTGCCACTTATCTCATTTCACCAGTTATCTCATGTCCTTACTAATTTATTATAACCTAAGTTATAATCTTCACTTGTCCCTAGGACATGTCTACCTATTATACAACATTCTTATTAATGTAATTTATTTATAATAGGTTATTATCATTCCCCATGTATTCCAATCCTTATACTGTTGTATCTTTCCTACAATTCCATTTGTTTCCATTAATTATAATTAATGTTATTTATCAGTCCTGCTATTTGCGTATATATATATATATATATATATTTATGCACTAGACCTCTCACATTAATCCTACACTTATGGATGTTGGATTTGTCGGCGGCTTCGGGCAGACTTCTTCCATAAGTTGACTTAACCTCGTGTCTTAGCACCATTACATGTTTTATTTATGCACTTAGACCCCTCACATTAGATTTACCACTTGTGGATGCTGGATATGCTGGGCGGTTCCAGGTAGACTTCTACTACAAGTGTAATCTAACCTCGTGTCTAAGCGCGTTACAGTTTCTTATATACTGTAAATTTAGGCATACCATTCTTTTCAAGTCTTTATTGTAACCTATTTCACATGTCATCATATTAAGCCCATTTTATGTTGCATGTTCTATTTAGCATACAATAATTCTATCCTGACATGTAATCATTTTTAATCGGGTAATTGTTCAAATCCAACAAGTTAACATGTCATTTTCTTAATTCTTCATCTAATAATTCAAATACATAGTATGCTATAAGTGAATCATGTAATCGTAACAACAGTGGTCACTATCCATATTCTAACAAGTTTATTTTCATCATGTAAACATTTCAACACTTTAACTGATTCAATATATGAATTTTCCAAAACATTCATATTAATATCTCAACTTGTTATAACAGTAATTATCAATTATTCTGGCAAATTTACATATAATAACGGGGTATGTTAAACGATAATATATCAATATCTAAAATGATGTAACTTAAATCCACTCACCTCATATGCTTTCCTAATCCTGGATCTGGTCCAGATCTAACATTCCATGGTTTTCCCTAAATTGGATTCAGAACCTAATAACCATGGATCCATAATTTTTACTAAAAGAAAGAAAGAAAAGAAGAAAGATAAGAGAATGGAAAATAAACTAGATCTAGGAATTACCTCACTTCGATAAGAGATCTGAACACCCATTTACAAGCATATGTTCCTTCCCTCCAGATCTAGATTCAGAATTTTTCCTAAACTAATATTCTTAATTTTCTGAATAGATTTGGGGAGGAAGAGGAATGGCAGAGCTTCTACATAGTCCCAAAAATATGTGATTTAGGGTTGGCTCTACAGGCTTATTTATAGGTGTATCAGAGAAACCAGGTCCTTTAGATTTGATTTGCAAGTCATCAGAACCGTCCATGTGAAAACCAGATTTCAGATCTGCGGTGGGGTTGACCCCCTTTGGGTGGGCCGACCCACGGGTCGACCCCCCTGTTGGTAGGTCGACCCCCAACGGTCTAATTTCCCACTTCACTTCCCGCTTCATGAATTTGATTTTCTGGAT
The DNA here is from genome assembly GCA_030737875.1 of Allium sativum. NCBI lineage: Eukaryota > Viridiplantae > Streptophyta > Magnoliopsida > Asparagales > Amaryllidaceae > Allium > Allium sativum. The sequence continues at coordinate 569,878,621 of CM060922.1, forward strand.
AAATTTATTTAATATATATACATATAAGCTCCTTATTTGTATACAAACTTCTAGTGCTTATAACTTCTTCATACGCTGTCCATTTTATGCAAACCAGGTGTCTATTTTGACCAGAATTCCAAGACGAACGCAATGGCGCAGTCCATTTTACTTAATTCTGAATATATAATTAAGTTACTTATATTTTATTATCTTGAAAATGCGGGGTGTTACACACATATAGCCATGTTGTCTGTTCGATTTCTATCATATCCCAATTGATGAGATTTGAGGTCATGATTACTTCTTTAGAATATCACATTAACTTTGAATGCCACATCGTCAGATCCATCAAATCATTAATTGACATCCATAAATTAACTTTGGGTATTAAGCTAAAAGAACTTTCCTTCTTCGCCACCAATCTTGGTATATTTTTAAACATCAACGTTCGTGATTCTTAGGAAATATCATGTCTGACATTTGTCTATTTAAGTCAAACAGGTTCAGGATGAACTTAAGGCACTCTCCTACCACATCCTATATAGTAATCACCCCTAAGGATCAGTATCGAGTAGTCCTTGCAATTTGAAGATTTCAATCATCACAGAATTACCATCAAAAATATCTCTGGTTGCAATCCAGAGAAATTTATCGAGTACTTCTTCCGTTCTTGAAGATCCAAGGTCTTTAATGCTCTATCTTTATAAGTATCCCTGCAGGTTAGTTTCAAACATAAAGTTGGTTCGAGGTGATTTTGGGTCTAGTTCCTATCCCGGTCTCTTCGAATTAACACGTCCAAAGGTCAAAAGGGAATATTTAGTTGATAGTCGGTTCTTTAACTATCAAATCAAACAGTACATATAAGTATATCAACGGCCCAGGCCCTTTTAATTAAAACCATTCATTAAATTCATTTTTCAATTCTTAAAAATTAAATTATATTCTTATTTCAACAGAAATAATTATGTTCACAAATCTCTTGTTTTATTTACTTTTAAAAACAATGTATTTTATTTCCTTTCAATACAACATATTGTCTTATTTTATTCCTTTGAAAATCCTATCTATCTACTTATTTCTTGGAATAAGTATATTACCAAAACCCATATTATTTCTTTTTTGTGGCAAAGCTAACGAGGGTGAGTGGGCCCCTTCCACTTTATTAATAACCATAAGATGATTACAAATACGTAAAGTAAGAGAATAATAAAAAAGAAAACAAAGGAAACAAGGATACTAATCACGAAGAAGACAGACAAAACAGCAATATGAAATAAATTAAAATTCATAAAATGCAACACTTCATCTCTAAATTCCTAGATCGAAGGTATGACTCATCATCTGAATTCCATTTCTTAACATCAGGAGGACATGAGATTCCATCTGCATATTAGAAGTGGCACGATTAGGCCTGAAAATGTGATTGTTTCTAATCTTCCAGATATGTAGGATAAATTTAAGTACATAAGAGATCAGCCTTGCATGTTCATCTCCTTTCATAATTTCTTTATGTAGCATATTCCATTCCAATTCACTATCATGTGCCACATTATTCCTGGTAATTCATCCCATAGCTTCCTACTATATTCCATTGATGGATATTGCATTTGAAGTATAAATATGCAACATGTTCTGGTACTTGCATGCAGAAGTCACAATAAATTGGCACTAACTGTCCATACGAAACAAATTTAACTTTTATGAATATCGCATTGTGTATGACCTTCCATAGAAATAGATTTATTTTTGCCTCACTTGATCCTTTTCAATTGATTCTTTGCCACCCACAACATGGCATGACTTTAACCATGAGCAAATCAAAGTACAATTTCTTAATTTTGAAACTCTCACCAGTCCATTTCCATGAAGTTCTTTCAAATAGAGGTACCATAGGTGGCATTGCACCTCTTTCTCTAAGCTTCGGTGCAGCTAAGAGTAGATGACATCACCAAGAACACCCTGTTGTCAACAATGAGGCTACCTACACTAGCAATATAATGTACTCCAGAGAGTATTTTTTTCTTGGTGGAATAATGTTACTAAGAATGACCCCATAGTCAATCCAGGGGTCATCCCAGAACTTGATGGTAGAGTAGAAGAAGCATTGTACTTGAAATAAGGTAAAATATCCTTCCTAATTTTGAAAATTTTGATCCATGTCCAGCTCAGATTGGGTGGGGGTGCCATTGTCCAGAAATTATGATGTCTTAGTACATGTTTGATGGAACAGGATAGCCAAATGGTCTCTTTAAAGTTACATAAGTTATCAATGTGCTTCACAAAGGCATAATTGTTCCAAACAACGATGTTAAAAGTACCAAGTCCACATTTGCTAATAGGTTTTTCAACATTACTAAATGAGATTGGGGGCAGAGTATTTAACATGTATATTTCCCTTCCAAAAAAAAAAAAATCATGAATGCAGTTTTAATCAACTTCAATAGTTTTTGTGATAGAATGTATGTACTAGACCAGTATACATGCATCGATATAATAATGGATTTAATAAGATTCAATCTACATGCTTGATTCAACATTTTGTTGGACCAACACTTCATACTACTAGTGATCTTTTCAAAGAGTGGAGTACATTGGGCAGTGGTAATTCTTGATGTTGTGAGTGGCAAGCCAAAGTAAGTAGCAATGTTATCATTAATACAAAGTCCAGTGATATTGTGAAGTTCAGATGCAACAAATACAACAACTCCAGCAAGATTCATTTCAGATTTGAATAAGTTGATATAAAGCCTTGTAATCCTATAAAATTTACCTAATGTACTCATGATATTAATCATGGTATTGTTGTCAGGTTTGCAAAATACTATTAGGTCATCAGCAAATAAAAGAGAAGTGATCTTCGGGTCACAACAATTAAGGTGAAGTTGAAAATTGTTAGATCCAATAGATTCATCAAATAATCTTGTGAGCAACTCTATGACTATGATAAAGATATACGAGGACATCAGATCACCTTGTATAATACGAATTTTGCTTTTAAAGTACCCAACAGAGAAGCCATTAATATTGAAAGAAAAGTGCACAATTGACAAGCTAGCAAGTATCAAAGAAACCATGTTAGGAGGGAAGTTCATACAACATAAAATCCTAATGATAGAGACCAAATGGAGAGAGTCAAAGGCTTTTTATATGTCAAGTTCAAGCATGGGCCTAGGAGATATGTTCTTTTTCTTATAATCCTTGAGTAATTCATGTGCCATTAGAACATTATCTAATATGTTGCGCTTAGGTAAAAATGCAGATTGATCTGGTGAAATAATGTTAGGCAAAACAAATTTTAGCCTATTAGCAAAGAACATTTTAGCCTATTAGCTATAATCTTAGCAATACGTTTGTATATAGTGTAATTTGTATATAGTTTTATAGCATGCTATAAGTCTAAATGCATTAACAGGATTAGCATTATTCTTTTTGGGAATCAATGCCAAAACAGTATTGTAATATGAATCCATCATTTTAGCACTTTTGAAAAAGGTAGAAACTGCCTTGCAAACATCCTTCCCAACTATACTCCACCAAGAGGTATAGAAAGTGGCATTAAAGCCATCAGGACCTCCACAAGATGGTCTATTTAAGGAGAAAATTGCATCCTTAATTTCTACATCAGTAAATAAGGATCTGAAGTTATCATAATATCCCTGGCTTAACTTAGGGAGGAGGATGGATTTATCTCAATAAAATTGGGAGTGAAGTTATTTTCATTACCAAATAAAGAAGTAAAATACCTGATGAAGGCAAGATGAACTCCTTCTTGTGTGTTTTGCAGCTGATCCTCCTTGTCAATAATGGTGAAAATGTTCTCTCTTATATGCTTAGCTTTGGGTGCAAAGTAGAAGAAGGTAGTGTTTTTTATCCCTATCAATAATCCATTTTAACCAAGCTTTTTTCTTTTTCATTATCGCTTCAGTGTACAAAGCATTCTTAAGTTTTTGAGAGCATTCACTTTCTTGAGAAGCAAGTAAAGGACTGCTCACATTTGCTTGCATTTTGGCTTGAATGTCTTTTAACTGATCATTCGGCAGATTAGAATATTTGGTACTTCTTCTAAATCCATCCCTAGCACAAACCTTTAATATATGCTTCATAATTTGTGTTTTTTTATGTAGAACATACATAGGGTTACCATAACATGATTTGTTCTATATTTCTTCAACCAGTCCAAGAAACTCATTCTCTTTATCCAGGAATTAAGAACGTAGAATTTGGCTTTCTAACAAAATCTCAGTCACCCAAAAATAAGATATGTGGAGAGTGATCAGAGAGCTTGGTGAGTAGCCAAAAATTATTTAATGAAGGCCAAGTAACAAGGGTAGGATAATTGCAAAATGCATGATCAATTATGGACAATGTCCTAGGGCCATTTCTTTTTTTATTGTTCTCAGTGTATTCTACCCCAGAAGCATTGAACTCTGTAAGGTAGAGTCACAAATTGCTATATTAATGCAACTAACTTCACACAAAGTAATTGAGCTACCACCAATGCGATTAGATAGTTTAAGTGGTAAATTTAAGTCACTACAAACAATTCATGGGTGTGTACTTTGCCAGAAGTTGGGTAAAAAATTAAACAAGTTGGCCCTAGCATTGACAGAATTACAAGCATATATAAAGGTAAGATAGTATGATGTTTCAGATTGTATAGGTACATTATGTCAATGCACCAAATGATCAGTGGATAACATCTTAGAGAGATTGTGTATTTTAGAATAAAACAGAATGCAAATTCTACCATAGGAAGCATTGTCAAGATTATGTAAAAAGGACCAAGTAGGATTGACATACTATGACACCCCATGTCCATTAATGTCACCCATTAAGAGAATGCATTAAGTTTAATGAAGCGTTATAGGTAAACAGAAACAAAAACATTAAAAAACAGATATAAAATAGCAGCGGGATTAAAAACTTTATTAATCATAAAGCATCGTGGTTCAAAAGATCATACGTCAGAAAATTCGTAAACCCAGCATATTATTAAAACCTCTGTCTTACACTTAAAATATCAGAGTACAATTACAAAAGAAGCATAATCCCCAAAAGAAACATAGCCATAGTAGCAAAGATAAGAACATGAGCAATACATCTAAGCAGCTCCAAGCAAGACGATAACAGAATCCTAATCAAGCTTGAGTATTCCCACCCTAAGAACCGAGGGAGGGGGATGGAAGATAAGGAAGAGGAAACAAAAAGGGTCAAACATAAAGTCTGGCAAGTCTAGTTACTTCCAGCAAATAAATAAGTAAAAGTATCCGGACAGCCATATAAAGTGGCTAAGAAAGATAACATCATAAAAGGCAGGTATGACAAGGTAAACAGGATAAACATTATAGAGTGAATGCGCTTCTTCTAATGATTTCTCTGCACCAATACTAGTATAACCAGAATGAGATGATCCCAACAACTCTAAGATGGCAGACTTAGGTGTACTTCAAGTGAGAGGTTTTTACCCCATACAATCAACAGGCAACCCAATGTTCCGGAATCACCTCTGAGGGTATAACAGGCTCCTAACCATACTGGAGTCTAAGTGTACCCTAATTACTACCCTAATCGATCGGCTCCCTGCTCTATAGATACCCTGTGTTGGCATCACGGTTGGGTGTATCACTCCCTAAAGTGGCAACCCTTCATTTCCCAGATGTGCACAACCATATCTACTGATGTCGTAGCGTCTTATTTTCCTAAGCAGGATAAGTCATGCACGCACATGGCCCCGATGGAACGCGTCGTCGGACACCGTCCCCATTTTTGGATCACTTACAATCAACCCAGTAAGCATGCCCCGACTTCGACCTAGTTCGGAGTACTCATTTGATACCTATATATGGGTTACTGACTGAAACGGGTCCCACACACATGGTGATTCAAGCTCTTCCCTTTGTCTTGCATCCCACCACTAGGTTATGCCTACCTACTGGTGCCATAAAATTGCATAACCCCAACAGGTTAAGTTTGTGGGCCTATATATGTAAATATGACCCACCTACCCCAGATATACTTAACCCACCCACTGTTTCAAACAAGTTTACTTAATCCCTATTCAGTTTAACATGTTCATACAATCCCTATGGATTCAACTAGGTTAAATATTTCAATTCATGACCATGTCCATTCATGGTAATAATGTGCTAGACCTCCCACATTAAACCTACCACTTGTGGATGCTGGATATGCCGGTCAGTTCCTGGCAGACTTCTTCCACAAGTCGGGCTTAACCTCGTGTCTTAGCATGTCTCGTGTTTGTGCACCTAGACCCCCCACATTAGATTCACTACTTGTGCTCACTGGATATGCCAGGCGGTTCCGGGCAGACTTTCACCACAAGTGTAATCTAACCTCATATCTAGGCGAGCTTACAGTTTCTAATTACTATAATCCTAGGCATTTCCATTATTAAACAAATTTACCAATGTAGTTACAGGTTTTCATACCACTTTTCCTAAGTTATGTTCATAATAAACTATATGCCCCAAATTCATATTATTAAACTTTATTCAAGTTATGCCCAAATTCCCAATTACAAGTTATGCCCAAATTCAACGTTTTCCCCTCGTACCCATTTTAACGTATTCGCATATTTTAGCGACACGCCTAGGCTTGAAGGTAGCCTGGCTATATAAAAATAAAAAGGGAAAAGGGTAGAGGGAATAGAACAGGGATGATCATATTAACATAATGGACATACAATGGTAGAAACGACATAAAACATATAGTGGCATAATGACAAGGTGGGCATTTAGGAACAGATCTAATGAACATATGATAATAGAACTGATTCTTGCATAATAGGGATAGGCATGGTGTGATCTAAACAATGATTTAGATGTCCAACTAACAACTTGTCTGATTTGGCCATAAACATAATAGAACAGGTATAAGGTGATCTAAACAGTGAATTAGATCTACAATCAAAGGTAGATCTGACATGATATGTTAAGATCCAAGTCATAGTCATATCAAGTTTAACTTTTAATTATTTAGATCTAAAATTAACATGGACTCACAGCGTTTGGATCTAGAAAAATAGAGAAGGGATTGTTGGCGTTGAATCACATATCTCTAAGCTTGAATAACTTGATTGCAGAAGAAGAAAAACGCTAGATTTGATCTGGGCACATGCAGCATCTAGTTCTCCATTATTTTTTGTGTGTGTAAATATGAGAAATAAGGCCATATTTATAGCCTTCACCCCAAAACCCTAATCTACCCAGACTACCGCAGGGGGGTCGACCCCCCTTTTATGGGGTTGACCTAGTGATTGACACCCTCCTTAAGGGGTCGACACCCCTGAGCGGGAAATTTCCCGCTTCCTGCATTTCTACGCGATTTTTGATTTTGAACCTAATTTTGAATTTCTGCACTATATATATATATATATATATATTTCTTGTGCGTATACAAACTTCAAACCTTCATAACTTCTACATAAGGTGTTTGTTTTACAAAAACCAGGTCTGTTTTGACCAGAATTCCATGACGAACATAATGGCATAGTCCGTTTCCCTTAATTTTGAATATTAAATTAATTATTCTTTAATTTCTCCACTTTAGTGTTGTTAAAATTACAGTGTGTTACATTCTCCCCTATTCAAAGGATTTCGTCCCTGAAATCTCCAAGTTAAGAAGAATGTATATCCTACCATCCATCACCCATCTACTCATCCACCAATCATAGACATTCATTGTCCTTAAAGACTACAAATGCTCATATGAACATATGCAAAGGTGTGTGTATATTTCCCAGTACTAATGCAAAGATCAGGCGGTCTACTGATTCAGTCGACCTCCTTAATGCAATGTATGTCAGTGCCATGAAACCATCATGTATGCAACAATCCTATAATAACATGTAAGTTCTATATGTGTGAACTATCATTCATTCAAACGCAACGTCCATATGATGATACATCCATTTCCATCCATTAAAAAGAAGAAAAATGCACATACATCCATATGCAATATGAGAGGGAATGAGCTGATCTAGTTCCTAATATGTGTGTATATGCATCCACAAGCAACCACTACCAAACAGTTGCATCCACTTGCATCTATCAAACATAACATGGGTTTCCTACCTAAAGGTCGAAGATTCGATCGATAGGATCTACTTTAAATGATAGAAATAAGCATAAATAAATGTTTGGAAAGGAAGTTAAGAACATACCCTTGAAAAGAAAAGGGTACGAAGCACGAATCTTTTCTTCGGTCTCCCAAGTTGCATCCTCTGGGTTATCTCCCTACTAAACTTTCATCAACTTAACATCTCTATTTTGTAGCTTCTTAACAACTGATCCAAGAATACTAGTAGGAACTCGCCTGACTGTCGCCTCCCGTTCCACCTCTTCTTATTCCAATATACTCAACTCAGCTACTTCTGCAGTATCATGCAAGAACTTCCGCAAATGAGAAATGTGCAAAACATCATGAACACCAAATAGTCCCTCTGATGGCTTTAATCTATAGGTCATTTGGCCAATCCTTTTTGTTATGGGAAATGGCCCTACAAATCTTGGTGCCAACTTCCCTACAGATCCAAAGCGAACCACATTCCTCATAGGTGACACGTTAATAAAAACCATGTCTCCTACTTCAAATTCGATGTCAATCCTTCTCTTGTCTGCGTAGGATTTCTGCCTATCTTGAGCGGTCTTCATTCGCCGTCTGATAAGGTCAATCTTTTTGGATCTTTCGCTAACTATATCTGGTCCAAGTATTAGTCTTTATGTAGATTCCCACCAACAAGTTGGTGATCTACAGGGGTCGTCCGTATAATGCTTCAAAGGGTGTCATGCCAATGCTAGCTTAATAACTGTTTTTGTAGGCGAACTCTACTAAAGATAGATGCTTTTCCCAAGTCCCTCCAAATTCTACGATACACAACCTCAAAAGATCCTCAAGAACTCTGTTCACTCTTTCTGTCTATCCATCGGTCTGTGGGTGATAGGCGGTGCTCAAACACAACTGTGTACCTAATGCTTCTTGCAAGCTCCTCCAAAATTCACTAGTTAAAATGGGGTCATGGTCTCTTACGATGCTGGAAGGTACTCCATGAAGAAGGACTATGTCATGAACGTAAACTGCTGCTAACCAAGCTGTCGTCCTCTTGCTCTTAACTGGAATGAAACGAGCGCTCTTGGTGAGTCTGTCTACTTCAACCCAAATACTGGTATTACCTTTTTCCGATCTAGGCAACCCATCAATGAAATCCATAGAGATGCTCTCCCACTTCCACTGTGAAACCTCCAAAGGATGAAGTAAACCACTGGGCTTCTTTTGCTCAGCTTTAACTTACTGACAAACCAAACATAGAGAAACAAATTCTGCCACATCTTTATTCATCCCAGGCCAAAAGAAAACCCTCTTCATGTCTCTATACATCTTATGACCGCCTAGATGAATAGTCATCTTAGAATGATAGGCTTCTGCTAGGACTGTTTTTAACAAACTCCCAGTTTGGGGAACACAAAGCCTTCCATCTCATCGCAACCACCCTTTATTGTCTATGGAATATATACTGAGGTGGCTAGAAGTCTCCCCTTTACTGAGGCTATCCAGGATGTCTGTAATCTGTGGATCCTCTCACTGTGAAAATCCGAGTAGGTTGTATCTCTAGCGATGCAAACAGACCAGCCAAAAACTCAGTGGAGCGTCTAAAGTCAAAAGTCAATATGAACTGCAAGCTTTTCCTTTCCACAAACAAAGGACTTAAGGCCATCCTCTGCCTACTCGGTGTGTCTGCCAATACACTACACCTGCCAGGAGTATAAGAAATCTCGAAATCATAAGAAGCTAGGAAATCCATCCACCTCTATTGCCTTAAATTAAGATCCTTCTACAAGAACAAGTACTTGAGAGATTTATGACTGGTGTACAACTTGAACTTCTCTCCAAGCAAATAATGACGCCACGTCTTAAGCGCGAATACTATGGCAGCTAGCTCTTAATCATGGGTAGGGTAGTTGTACTCATGAACTCTTGGCTGTCTACCCCAATAACATACTACCTTTCTCTCTTGCATCGGAACGACACATAGCCCTGTACCGCATGCATCAGTGTATATTGTAAACACTTTATTCCCATCGGGCAAGGTCAAGAATGGTGATGTTGTCATAGCCCTCTTCAATCGTTGGAAAGCAACATCACATTCCATATCCCACGAAAACGCCAAATTCTTCTTTGTTAGCCTGGTGAATGGGGCTGATATCTTTGCGAAGTCCTTAATGAACTTCCTATAATAACCTACCAATCCAAGAAAATTTCTCACCTCCGTTGCATTTTTTAGGATCTGCCAATCCTGAATTGCAACCACCTTTGCGGGATCTACTGCTATCCCTTCTTTAGAAACCACGTGCCTTAGGAATCTCGCCTCTTTTCTCCAAAAATGGCATTTGGAGAACTTTGCCTTAAGATGATGCACACGCAGAGTTTTCAAAACTTCTTTCAAATGTTGGGCATGCTCTTCTTCGCTCTTCGAGAAGATCAAGATATCACCAACAAAGACTACGACAAAATTATTTAGAAACTTCCGAAACACCCTACTCATCAGATCAACAAAATAGGTGGGTGCATGCGTCAACCCAAAAGGAATAACGAGCCATTCAAAGAAACCATCTTGAGTCCTAAAAGTGGTCTTATCTATACTGTCCTCAGCCACCCTCAACTGATGAAACCCCATGGCTAAGTCTAACTGAGAGAATATTGATGCACCAATAAGCTGGTCAAACAGATCCTTGGGAGAGGGTGCATGTTCTTCTTTGTGAGTTTGTTCAACTCTCTATAGTCAACACAAAAGTGAAGCGAATCATCCGCCTTAGTTGTGAATACCACCGAAGCACCCCATTCAGATATGCTTCACCTAATAAATCCTTTTTCAAGTAGCTCCCCTACTTGCTTACTAAGCTCCCTTCTTTCCCTTGGAACCATATGGCGCATAGGTAATGCAACTGGATTTGCATTATCCGCCAAATATATGCAAAAATCAATCTCGTGCCTCGGAGGTATGCCCCGTACCTTATAAAAAACATCAGGATAGTCACGGACTACTAGTAAAGATCACAGGTCATAGATAGATGCATTAAGAGACTCTAGGAAACTAAGCATGACAGACCCTTGCAGGTCACAAGAAATCTCGAGGGTCCTCTCATGGAAAGTCAAAAGTCTAACAACCCTCCTATCACAATCCAGAAAGGCACCATCCATAGTTAGCCAATCCATCCCTAGAATCAAACCATAGCCCATAAAATCGAGCACATATGTGTTGCACTCAAACTCGATGCCTAACATAGACATTCTCAAACCCCAGCAAATCATGGACAAATGAGCCGAACCACCAATAAGGTTTGAGACAACTACGGGATCTACTACCATACTAGTATTTAAGTGCAGAGACTCAACCGTAGAACTAGATATAAATGAATATGAAGCGCCAGAAGCAAAAAGAGTTCTAATAGGATGATTGAAAGAGAAATCAAACCTTCCACGGAAACTTTCCTACCTCTATCTGGAGTACCGGTCGCAAGAGAATGCACCTGTCCTCCAGAAGCTTTTATCCTTTGACCTTGTCCCTGTTTCTTCGGGAACTCCTTAGCAAAGCTTCCGACCTCTCCACAATTGAAGAAAGAATTCTTCCTTCTTTTGTAGTCCTTTACCAAGTGACCTTCACGCCCGCAACTATGGCACTTCCTCTTATCCTTAGCCTTGTCATTCTTTCCGCCCTTCTTCTGTTCTTGTTGTCCTTTCTTGGGCCATACTTTCTTGTTTTTTGTGCTTCCTCAAACTTAACTTCCTTTTGTCACTTTTGTATTCCTCATGCATCAAGGCCATATCAACAAGCCTTTCAAAAGTTGCCCCTATTGGGATATGGAACATAGCAAACCCATAAAGGTGTTCATTCAGTCCTTTAACAAACTACAGAGCTTTCTTATGCGGAGTATCTACCAGTTCCAAACCAAACATTGCTAGCTAGTTGAATTTTTCACATATTCTTTAATAGTCATGTTTCCTTGCTTGAGTGCCAAGAACCTTTCCATTTGCATGCCTTTCTCAGCTTGAGAAAGAAATTTCATTTCAAACCTCTGTCTAAAATCAACATAAGTTTCCACCAGATGCCCCGCTTGCGTTACTTCCCACCAGAACGAATCTTCATCTTTCAGTAGCCAGGCGGCTAGCTGAATCTTCCTATGATCATCCAAATCGAAAATTCCAAACAAGTCCTCTGTCTCCTCGAGCCAATTCCTTACCTCTACAAACGTCTCGGTTCCACAAAATGGCTTCCCTCCCATAGCACAGAAATCTTTGCAGATCTTAGAGAAGCTATATGCACGCTGAGGAGGAGGAGGAGGAACGATGGGTGCAACTGGGGGAGGAACGTCAGCTTGACCACAGGCAGGCGCCGTGGCCTCTAGATACCTATGGAACCAGGCTCGTATCGTAACGCCCTCTGGAATATTAGGTTCCCCAAACATGCTGAAAAGAAAAGGAAAGAGATTCAGACAAAGGATCAAAAGATATTACATATGGATTTGGGGATGTTTTTCAAAACAGACTTTTCTTTCTGAAAATGCTTTCTTTTAAAACCTTTTTGAAAATAATTTTAGATTTTTTATCTAATCTGGTAACCTTCAGCTCTGGTACCAAGTGTGACACCCCACGTCCGTTAATGTCACTCATTAAAAGAATGCTTTAAGTTTCGTGAAGCGTTATAAGTAAACAGAAACAGAAACATTACAAGACAGATATAAAATAGCAGTGGGATTAAAAACTTCATTAATCATAAAGTGTCGTGGTTCAAAACATCATATGTTTGAAAATACATAAACCTAGTACACTATTAAAACCTCTGTCTTGCAATTAAAATATCAGAGTACAATAACAAAAGAAGCATAATCCCCAAAAAACATAGCCATAGTAACAAAGATGAGAACTTCAGCAATACATCTAAGCAGCTCCAAGCAAGACGACAGCATAATCCTGACCAAGCTTGAGTATTCCCACCCTGAGAACTGGAGGAAGGGAAGGGAAGATAAAGAAGAGGAAACAAAAAGGTCAGACATAAAGTCTTGCGAGTCCAGTTACTTTTAGCCAATAAATAAGTAAAAGTAGCATGACAGGCATATAAAGTGGATAAGAAAGATAACATCATAAAAGGCGGGTATGACAAGGTAAACAGGATAAACATGATAGAGTGAATGCGCTTCTACTAATGATTTCCCTGTACCAATACTAGTATAACCAGAATGAGATGATTCTAACAACTCTAAGATGGAAGACTTAGGTGTACTTCCAGTGAGAGGTTTTTACCTCATACAATCAACAGGCAGTCCAATGTTCCGGAATCACCTCTGATGGTATAACGGGGTCCTAACCATACTGGAGTCTAAGTGTACCCTAATTACTACCCTAATCGATCAGCTCCCTATTCCATAGATACCCGGTGCTGGCCCCCCAGTAGGATGTATCACCCCCTAAAGTGGCAACCCTTTTTTTCCCGGATGTGCACAACCATATCTACAGATGTCACAGTGCCTTATTTTCCCGAGAAAGCGGAGTCATGCACGCATATGGCCCTGATGGAATGCGCCGTCGGATACCGTCCTTACTTTTGGATCACTTACAATCAGCCCAGCAAGCGTGCCCCGACTCCGACCTAATTCGGAGTACATGTTTGCTACCTATATATGGGTTACTAACTGAAACGGGTCCCACACACAAGATGATGCAAGCTCTCCCCTTTGTCTTGCATCCCCACTACTAGGTTTTCCACAAGTTATGCCTACTTACTGGTGTCATAAAATTGCATAACCCAAACAGGTTACATTTCTGGGCTTATATATAAATATTACCCACTTACCCCAGATATACTTAACATACTCACTATTTTAAACAAGTTTACTTAATCCGTATTCAGTTTAACATGTTCATACAATCCCTATGGATTCAACTAGGTTAAGTATTTAAATTCATTACCATGTCCATTTATGGTTACAATGTGCTAAACCTCCCACATTAAGCCTACCGCTTGTGGATGTTGGATATATCGGTTGGTTCCGTGCAGACTTCTTCCATAAGTCGGGCTTAACCTCGTGTCTTAGCATGTCTTGTGTTTGTGCACATAGACTCCCCACATTAGATTTACTACTTGCGGTCGCTGGATATGTCGGGCGGTTCCGGGCAGACTTCCACCACAAGTGTAATCTAACCTCGTGTCTAGGTGCGATTACAGTTTCTAATTACTGTAATCCTAGGAATTTCCATTATTAACCAAATTTACCTATGTCGTTACAGATTTTCATGCCGCTTTTCCCAAGTTATGTTCATAATAAACTATATTCCCCAAATTCATATTATTACACTTTATTCAAGTTATGCCCAAATTCCCGGTTACAAGTTATGACCAAATTTAACCTTTTCCCTTCGTTCCCAATTTAACGTATTCGCATATTTCAGCGGCATGCTTAGGCTCGAAGATAGCTTGGTTATATAAAAATAAAAAGGGAAAAGTTAGAGGGAATAGAACCGAGATGATCATATTAACATGATGGACATATAATGATAGAAACGGCATAAAACATACAGTGTCATAATGACAAAGTAGGCATTTAGGAACAGATCTAATGAACACATGATAATAGAACTAATTCTAGCATAATAGGGATAGGCATGATGTGATCTAAACAATGATTTAGATGTCCAACTAAAAACTGATCTAATTTGTCCATAAACATAATAGAACAGGTATAGGTGATCTAAACAGTGAATTAGATCTATAATCAAAGGTAGATCTGACATGATAAAGGTTAAGATCCAAGTCATAGTCATATCAAGTTTAACTTTTAATTATTTAGATCTAAAAATAACATGGACTCACAGTGTTTGGATCTAGAAAAATAGCGAAGGGATTGTTGGCGCTGAATCACATATCTCTAAGCTTGAATAATTTGATTGCAGAAGAAGAAAAAGGCATGATTTGATCTGGGCAGAGGCAGCATCTAGTTCTCCATTATTTTTTGTGTGCAAAAATATGAGAAATAAGGCCATATTTATAGCCTTCACCCCAAAATCCTAATCTGCCCAGACTGCCGCAGGGGGGTCGACCCCCCTTATGGGGTTGACCCATGGGTCGACACCCCTCTTGAGGGGTCGACACCCCTAAGCGGGAAAATCCCCGCTTCCCCCATTTCTGCGCGATTTTTTATTTTTGAACCTAATTTTGAATTTCTGGACTATATATGTATATATTTATTGCGCATACACAAACTTCAAACCTTCATAACTTCTTCATACGGTGTCCATTTTACGCAAACCATGTGTCTATTTTGACCAGAATTTCGAGATGGATGCAATGGCGCAGTCCATTTCCCTTAATTCTGAATATTAAACTAATTATTCTTTAATTTTTCCTTCTTGGTGTTGTTAAAATTACGGGGTGTTACACATACTTTGCCGCTCTTTTAGTTAGATGTGCATTTAACTTTGTCACCAGTATAGCCAAGATACTTAGGCTATAATTGAGAATAAGATTTTTACATGCATCAAGTTTGAAATCTTGATGAGCTCCTCTGACATTCAAAACTCCTATAGTTTGTAACATTGATTAAACTTCTGTTCATCGGTAACTCATTTCTTTTTCCTGGTCAATGGGCTGGAATTTAGAGGTAATGCAGTCAAAGCAACTGGTTTCTTTTTCTTTTCATTCCTGTTGTTATATATCGTAATTAGGGTTTGAGTGAATGTATTGGATACAACAACAATTTTCTTGGCATTGAGGTACGCATCAGGTGGGATTATGTTGTCATAAGGGATTTTTTATGCAATTTTGGACTTATCCATTTCCACATTATTAGTTGGATCACCATTTCCATCTGCGTCTGGCTTGTTATACTGATCGTCCTTAATATATGCTATGTCAGTGCATAGGGGAGGATCAGTGCAACTTTCAAGAGTTTGTTCATTCTGCATACTGGTGATGGAAGATTCATGCCCATTCAAATTATTGCTTAGTTCTTGTCTTGTTCATTTTCAATAGTTGTTTAGGATGGAACATTGCATCCCAGTTCATTGTTTGTGTCGTCTTATATAAGAAAGTTATTTCTATTATTGCAATCAGCATTATTTTCATATCCAAGTTCATCTCTTCTAATATATTGTTCATTAATCAGTTCCATTGGGTTGATCTCTTGACAATTTTCTATATTTGAATCAGAGACATTGCATTGCATGGAGTCAATATCATTAGGATCTGCAAGTTGTTGAAGAGCATCTCCATGCCTTCTGGAAATTACATTAGCAGTATCATTTTGAGCTTCCCTTTGTAATCCATTTTCCATGTTTGCTTTCTCAATTATTTCACATATTTCTTTCATCCCTTGTTGCATTTTTTTGTCAATATTCATCTCTTTATTTTCCAAAATAGATTGATATTGATCCTTCAATTGTTCCAAGTAGTTCTTGGAAGCATTACCAGATTCAATAATTCTGGTGGATGATGCACGTTTGAAATTGGTATTACCTAACTTATTTCTACCCACTCTCTTTTATTTTTGCACCTGTTTCTCTACATTCCTTCTTCCTATGTAGGATCCTTTTCTTTGCACGGGTTTGTCATTGTTAGATTCATAATTGTTCACCACGGGAGTTTTTTTCTTCGTAGAATTTTCCGATGCCTTGTTAATCGTTGTTTTCTTGTCACATGCAGCAGTGGTATGTCCAAAGACTTTGCATTCAGTAGACACTTATGGTTTCCATAAGTACTTGACTTTGATCGATTGAGTTCGTCCATCCACGGTTCAACCAAGAAACCTTCAACAAATTCTTCCTCAGTATTGACGTCAATTAAACATTTAGCATACTCAATTCTCTCGATCTTCCCAGTCATCTCATCCATACATATTATCCATTCCAGCTTGCTTTCCAACTAATTGATGCCTGTATGAGACCATGCAAAGATGGGTATGTTATACAACTGAACCCATACAAGCACAGATTGCACCATACCATTTATATAGCTAATTTTAGAGTCATACAGCTTAATAATAAAAAGCCTACCCTTCACCAAAATTGGATTAGCTATGAGAATCTTATGCCAATCCTCCTCATTCGACAACTGAAAGAGGAATATAAAACCAACTGATTTGATTTTAATTGAGCCCTTTAATCGTCGGATTGATTTCAATTTTTTAATTACTATCATATATGAGAGAGGTTGATCTAGGAAGAATCCAACCAATGTATCAGTCCAAACTTATGCACCTGCTTGCACTACATCATCGGTGAATTTCATCACATTACTAGAGAAAGTTGGCTTTATATCAATGAAGCATACTTCCCCGCATTGCGAGGTAGGTGATTGAACAAAGAAGTCCAAACACATTGGAATGGGATGTCTTGCTTAGATGTAGCATTTTGCATTATCGTTGTAGCAGCAACGAGAGGAAATGGTGGGTCAAGAGGAGCAGGCGGCGGATTAGTACAAGGCAAGATTTGAGGTGAAGTGATAGGCGGCAAGCTCGATGAAGGAAGTAATGGAGGGATAGCAGAGCTAACAGCCATTTGGACCCATGCTATTTCTATTACTAAGAAAATAGTGATATATAATTAATTGAATGATATAAGTATAATAACACTCCATATTTGGGCCCAAAATGTTAAGTAATACATTGTTTACTATAAAACCCAATAGTTTTATTTAATCTCAAAATCTTGCAAAATAATGTTGCGATGTTTTCTTATGGAAATAATAAATTATTTCCAACATCTTTTACTATTACCATCCCTTGATAATAGTGCAGTCGTTCAAGTTGGGGTATTTTATTTACCTCTCAGAACTTGACCGGCAACGTTCTTATCTTAAGATAAATACAAGTTCGTAACTCAAAAACTGATATTAATTATAATATCACAAAAAAATTCAATTACTATTCCATTTAAAATATGGTTTTATAAACCCTTCCCTATTTTTTGAAAATCTATTTTCTAATATAATTATTGTTACCTAATTCGTCAATTAAGTAAATTCTTTAAAAAACACCTTTTAACTTAGGCTTCTAAAAAGTTTGTTTTATAACTCGGGTATCATTACAAGATTCAATTAGCAAATCCTTTATCAAATCCAATTACAAACTACCTTTTACCAATTCATTTGACTATTTTCCTTTCATTCATTTTACTTAATTCCTTAATTAAGTAAATTTTTATTTAAATCATTGAATCATCATAAATTCTCCTTTATAAACTTTATTTATAAACATGAATTCCATTCTATAAACCCTTTTGCTCGATTCAACAAAATTTCATTACTAACTTGATTATCTTCTTAAACGGATTACAATTAAAAAAGATAATCACTTTAATTATTATTAATTAAAATAATAATTAACTTCAATAATAACCAAATAAAAGTAGTTTATTTCATTATTAACTAAGTAAAAGTTTTTGAGTTCGTCATTATATAAAAATAGAATAGTTAATTTATTTTATAAGGTAATTAAAATAATTATTAACTTCACCAATAACTATCAATTCAATAGTTATCTTTAAACACAGTTAATTAAAAGATTAATTAACTTCTAAGAATACTCATTAAGTTTAACAACTGTATTCTTATAACTAATTATATTATATTAATTCAAAATGAATTATTCTAATAACCCATTCCAAATAAAATAATTGACTTAGTCAACTTCAAACATTAGTTAACTTGTTAACTGATTATAACTAATCACCCGTCTTAAATTAATTAAAAATATAGTTAATTTAACAATAACGCTCAATTGCTTTAAAACAATTATTCCAAAATATTAACCATTAGGTTAAATTTTGACTTATTTGCTTGTAAAACTTATTAAGACGTAAGGAATTTGTAAATAAATCATTTTATAATATATTCATAAAAACTAATTTATAAATATTGATTTATTTTTATAAAATTTCTATTTAAAATAACTTACATAAAATAAGATTGAAAACTTCGTTTCAATTATAAAAAATAATTTTTATAAATATCTTTGTTGGTTCGCCTAACGGTAAATCAATGTTTCAAAAAGGTAGATTTAGGCCATCTGCTGCCAATCACTTAATCAATATTGTCTATTGATTAAAACACAATAATCAATAAATTTAAATTCAACAATCAACATTCAATCAACATCCAAACAAAATATAACGTTGTTTGGGAATAACAGTTCATATATGAATAACATGAAAAAACAAGAAACATCCAAACACTTGAGGAATCCAGTTGGATCCCTCCAACCTGTTTTTCCCTGCATCACAGCTTATCATAACATTATATAAATACATATGAGATAGAAATTTATTCTAAATCATTTAAATGACCTTGTAACGACCCGGGGAAAAACTCAACGCTCGAATTTTCGACAATAATACATAAATCCGTATTACTTGCCAAAAATCCAAGTATCGAATCCCAGATTGTTATTAGAAAGAATTTAGAGGGTGAGAATAGAAAGAAAGAATATTAGAATAGAAGAAAGAAGAAGATCACCACATCAGAATCTCACAGCGTAACAAATCAGATATAATATAACAAATCCTTTTTATACAAAAGAATAGTATATACATACTATACCAACCATCAGAGTATAACATATATCAGACACAGCGGAAAATAACTTTATATAACTAGCGGTGAAGCCGCCTACTTCCAACTCCTGAACTCCAAGCGAAACCTAACCTGAAACATACTCGGTCATACCCGAGCACATTTGAAGCAAAGCAAAATACACCGAGTCAGTCTAGAATACTTTCAGTGATAAATTCACAGAACACACAACTTGTTTAATTTTGGAAATTCCTTTCTGAAATCAAAGGATAATAGTAAGACCAGCCCACACATAAACAGGGACGGTTTTTTTACCTTACTATAATCCAAAACGTTTTTGAAATCATAACTTATTCTGATATTATCATAATGTCTAAATACAAACAATTAACAATCTAACGGAACGCTTGCATCTCACGCTCCACATATAAAGTATGCAAACCAAAACCACGGGCGCTTATTCAATATTGGATTCCAACTATGACAAGATATGGGACCACCTTACGAATGTGTATCTCTAGAGGCGAATACACTGGGTTCAACAAGAACGTCTTGCAACCCGGCCTACACATGACCGACCACTCATTTCGCTTGAGTGTATCGAATGTATATCACCGACGGTTGGGATCAGCAACAGCCTCCCTAAAAGGGACAACATCGAATAAATATTAAAGAAGCAATTGGAATTTCTCTAGATAGGTGATTATACACCCTAATGGGAGTGACCCACATAGCCATGCTGCCTGCCCGATTTTTGTCATTTCCCGGTTGATGAGGCTTGAGGTCAGAATACATCTGGTCATCATGCACTTTGAATGCCACATTGTCAGATCCGCCAAATCAATAATTTATGTCCATAAAAATACTCTGCTCGTTAAGCTAAGAGAGGTTCCACTCCCCACCACTAACATAAATACGTTTGTAAAAATCAACTTACGTGACCCTTAAGAAATACTCTGTTAAACATTCGTCCATACAAGTCATCCAGAAACAGGATTAACCGGAGGCAACCTCCTACCGCATCCAATATAGGAATCACCCCCATGGATCAGTAGCGAGTAGTCCTTGCAATCCGTAGATTCAACTACGACAGAATCACAAATCAAATAACCCTGGTTGCAAGCCAGAGAAATTCGACAAGCAGTCCTTCCGCTTATGAAGATCCATGGTCTTCACTTGCTCCATCTTCAATTACCATCTTCACGTATTTGTTGGTCAGAATGGTTTTCGAATATAAATTCGATCCCGGTCTTTCCGTACCGACAATCGTATTGGTCTGGTTAGATAGTCGGTGATTTAACTATCAAAGATCAAATGTGTGAATATGAGTTTGCTGTTTAAGAACTTGGCACTGCCTGGCCTATTTAAAATAAATAAATGGAAAATCAACCTTTAATTCTTATTTACTTGGTAACCAACATTTATAGTCAAAAACCTCGTACTCATTTCAATATTTCTCGCACGGGACACTTTGCACCCACCACAAACGAATATCATTCCTCGATAATAGTAAAGCCGTTCAAGTTGGGGTATTTTATTTACCTCTCAGACCTTGAGCGGCAACATTCTTACATTAGAATAATATTAGTTTGTCACTTAACCACTGATCTTAAAATCTCGATTACCACCTTGATTTCAAACCTGGTTTTATAAACTGTTTCTTATATTTGAAATCTTCTTTTAATATAACCTCTTTACTTAGTTTGTTTGATTAAGGAAAAACATCATTCAAAACACAACCTTTAACTTATCATTTTGGTTTAAAAACCTTTTCAAAACTCCACTTGGATTTCTTCTTAAATACTTATACATGTCCAATTATCCTCTTTACACCAATTTGATTTCAATCTAAAACCATTACCATATTCTAGTCCATTATTAACCTATAAATCATCTTCTTTAATCATTTCATTTGAATTGAATCCTCTTTACTTAATTTGGCAATTAAGTAAAAATATTATTTAGATCTCCCCATTCACTTGTCAATTCTATTCGTAAATCTTGTTTTGATAACTTAGATTATAAATCCTTTTATCACACTCTTATCCCCCTTTGATCAAACTTATCGTCACTTACTCACTTCTACATTGAAGTCCAAATTAAAATCATCACTTTATTTATTATTAATTAAAATAATAATTTTAATATTAAAAATAGTTGACCTTGCTATTAATAAGATCATTATCATTTTTAAAAGCTTATTTAATAATAACCACTTTATTATCATAATTCAATAATTTCCTTAATTTATAGTTAATCGAAGATTAACTAATTACCTTTCACCACTCGTTAAACTTTAACGAATATTCAAAATATTTAAATCAAATTACTTTGATTATCAATTCCAAATAAGACGATTGATTTTTGTCGATCGTATAACTCACTTAGCAGTTAATTGGTTATCCTTTTGTCATTTCCCCTTTTCAAGTTAATCAAATAACTTAATTACTTTAAAATCACTAATTAATTGTTTAAAACAACTATTCTATTTTTCCGACCCATATATAAATCTTTGGGTTTCTGCTACCTTTAACTTGCGTAAACCATTTCAATAATTTCTCTTATAAACCTGATTAATTTATTTATTTATAAATTTCTTCTTTAATTATTTATATAAAATGACTGAAGAGCTTCAGTCCAGTTATAAAATAATTTATAACTTTAAAACTGTGTCGTTTCACCGAACGGTAAACCGATGTCTAAAACAACACATTTTAGGTCATTCACTGCCACTTACTCAATCAACACAGTTGATTGATTTTAAACACAACACAGGTGAATATCTATTCAACTATCACGCTCAAACAGGTTTTTCTACCATATGGGGTTCAATCAGTTCAAATATCAATAAAACAAACAAATAACATATATAATATTTGAGGAATCCGCTCGGATCCCTCCAACCTGTCCTTCCCTGCATCACAGCTCGTTATACATTTCATAATAATATATGAAATAAATTCCAAACGATCTACTAATTTAAAACGATAAACTATAAATAAAAGCAACCAATCAAATAATAATCAGCCAATAGCAACCAATTTATATTTTTAAAGGTAAATTATATTTTAATATGAATTTACCGCATCACAGGATTCCAGAAGGTGTGAGAATTAACTCACCAGTTTATTCAGTCGACGGTTGATGCGTTTGTTCCTTCTAATCTTGAACAGATGTTCAAAATTAACTGAATTCTCAACTGCGTCAGATCAGTGCCTAGTCAGTGCCATCACCTGGGCTCGTCCCTGCGATCCCAACGGATCCAGTTTCGTCAGATTCCGCTAACAAACGAACGATATACACTAATTTAATGTTTAAACAAATTAATGATTATTAAAATAAACTAAATTATTAATTTAATTAATAACCTTAATTATCCTACCTAGTCATTGTCACGTCATCATCAGTAAAAGGAAAAATACACGTTTCCTTCTTCTTCTGTTTGCTCAAACCCGATGATCCCTCTTTTACCAAAACATAGGATACCACGATGTCTTCAGGACCCGCCTTCGTCAGAGCATCGGAGCTACGGCCAGATGGCCCACGGAATCGCAACTCCAAGCTCCCCCTTCGCCTGAACCGCCTTGCCCCAAAACCCCCTCTAGCCATCGCAAACCCGCCATGAACGGAAAATACTTCGGGCTCGATTCCTCCACCATTCGACCACCATCAACGACCGGACCACCTCCAAAATGACCCCTGGCCATCCCTCTTTCATCTACCTTCGGCCACCTCCTCCAGATCGGCCCCTAGCGTCGTGGATTCAACCAAAGCCGTTCATGACTTTAAAAACCGAACCCAAAAACAAGACCTCCGATCATCTACCTCCCATGACCACCACACACCATTACAGACCCTCCGACTAGTGCCAAATTGAAGCTCTACTCCTCCTCTACACTGACCTTTGACAACTCCATCAATCGTCGACCCAATCTCCTCAAAAATAAAGAAAAACGAAAATGATATTTGCCGGTTTATAGCAATTTTTGACCACCACACTACACCGTTCCCCCCCCCCCAACTTTTTACAGTAGTTAGATTAGGACCTGATCTACAACTTTTGTTCAGATTCCCCTAACAAATTCCTCTCGGATTCAAAAATATAAATTGTTTTGTGATCAAGGGCTTTATTGTAAAATTTCTGAACGGTGAAAAATAGTTTTGGCTGAATTTCTGATTTTGAGGGTATATATAATTGTAAATATTAATATTTTAAGTCGACATGACAAGCGATGTTGACTAACGGTTTTTATTTCATACCTATCGCTATTTTTAACGCTGTTTATTGGCTCCTATGCTCACATACAAACCCCATTTGTGATACGAATGGACGTCATAGTATACTTTGTCGATACGGTCCTAATGGAACTTGTTTCGTCAAATTCCGAGTTTATTTGCTCAAATGGCCCTCATTCACGTTCAAATGGTCGATTTTTATTTGTATTTTATTTTGCCACGCTCACAAAATAACCCCGATTGACGCGTCACTTGAAATCTAGCAATAATTTGTTGTTGCGGTCCCAATAAAATTTGTTTTGTTGAAAACGAAGGTCGTTTGAATAAAGTCCCTTTTATAACTGCCCAATTCGAATAAAATAAACCATTTTTAAAGTACCTCAATATAATAATATTAAAATATTAAAATTGGCCATACACGACCGAAATTTCATATACTACCATAATAAAATAGCTCGGGTTGAGTTTGAAGCCAAATCGATATTACGAAAAAATTAAAAACCCCTTTATTTAATATAAATAACGATAAAATTTATAAAGGAATTCCACAGCGACTATTTCAAAATTTGATTTGGACATAAAACAAAATCTACAACAGAAAACTTGAATTTTCTCTTTCATTAGAAAAATATTATCCAACGGATTCAGACGTTTCTTGTTTCGAGAAAATCCAACTCATTTTGGGCCCTGTATAGCCGTTTAAAGTTCAAAACGCCAAATTACGAACTGTCGCGCCGCTGCAGCTCATTTTATAATTAAATTATAAATTCAATGTTAAATTGTCGTTTTAATAACAAAATCGTTACGATAATTTCAATACAAACGATATTAAACCATTTTAAATTGTCCGCACACCCTATACTGCGAATTCAACATTTTTCAAATATTTTGAAATTAAAATATTATTATATTATTAAAATAAATTTAAATATTTAAATTAAAATGGTTAAATTCCATTATTTAATCTCAAATCAATATTTTAAATAAATGAAATATTTCAATAAAATGGCTAGAAAATACGGGACATTACATTCCTTCCCCCTTAAAATAATTTCGTCCTCGAAATTGCTAAGGTAGAAAGAACGTTAGAACCCATTATCTTTAAAATATTATTTAATTAATTTAACACTTGATTTTTATTCCCAAAACAAATCTAATCGGTTGAAATACCAAATTAATTCAAATAAAAGAATTTCCCAAATATTTTCAAAAAAATTCTAACACCATAAAATTTGGAATAATTTTGGCAGTGTCTCCCCTGCACGGAGGACATCTGCAATATCGCAGGTTCAAGGAATATATATACTTCGACTGTCATGGTCAGAAAAAATCAAAATCCAAACTCAAAATCCCAAATAAAACCAAAAATTTCATATTTCGTAGACGTATCTTTTTGCGAGCGTTATTATGCGATAAGCGATATATTATACTCGAGCTTGCTTAATTATAATGCAGCTTTATTCATTTGGATTCAATTAACTCCAAAATTTCTCTACTAAATGGATTTTAAAACTGAATTGGCTCTTCAGCACCTGTTCTAAAATCAAATGAATTTCATTAGTCCCTAAACAAATGTCAATTAGGTTCAAACATCCATATCATTCATATCATACACACAATTTAACCTACACGAGATTATAACCACGTCTTTAGCAATTCATTTATCTCTTTATTTATCCATTCGGATTTTATTAAATTTGGATTGATTTATTCGACTTATTTATTTCATATTGGTTTTAACCAAGTCGATCATTTCCAAGCTTTATATTCATGAGATCAAGCACACATCCAAACATATCACAAAAATCAGCATTAACAAATCAATCGATTGCCCATATTATAATAATCTATAAAACCCTTACCTTTATTATTCTATAAAATAAATTGGGCAAAACAAATTACAAAAACAAATTTTAATATCAAATTACAAATACGCGCTCTCATATATATACACAAACTCAATCTATGGTATTAATAACCCCATCTCTATTGAGTCAC
The DNA here is from genome assembly GCA_030737875.1 of Allium sativum. Taxonomy (NCBI): domain Eukaryota; kingdom Viridiplantae; phylum Streptophyta; class Magnoliopsida; order Asparagales; family Amaryllidaceae; genus Allium; species Allium sativum. The sequence continues at coordinate 569,904,413 of CM060922.1, forward strand.
ACCACAGAGCTAAGGTTATCACTAAACCCATAGCTCTGATACCACTGTAACGACTCGGGGAAAAACTCGACGCTCGAATTTTCGACAACAATACATAAACCCGTATTACTTGCCAAAAATCCAAGTATCGAATCCCAGATTGTTATTAGAAAGAATTTAGAGGGTGAAAACAGAAGGAAAGAATATTAGAATAGAAGAAAGAAGAAGATCACCACATCAGAATCTCACAGTGGAACAAATTAGATATAATATAACAAATCCTTTTTATACAAAAGAACGGTATATAGATACCAACCATCAGAGTACAGCATATATCAGACACAGCGGAAAATAACTTTATATAACTAGCGGTGAAGCCGCCTGCTTCCAACTCCTGAACTCCAAGCGAAACCTAACCTGGAACATACTCGGTCTGACCCGAGCACATTTGAAGCAAAGCAAAATACACGGGTCAGTCTGGAATACTTTCAGTGATAAATATACAGAACACACAACTTGTTTAACTTTGAAAATTCCTTTCTGAAATCAAAGGACAATAGTAAGACCTACCCACACATAAACACGGACGGTTTTTACCTTACTATAACCCAAAACGATTTTGAATTCATAACTTATTCTGATATTATCATAATGTCTAAATACAAATAATTAACAATCTAGCGGAACGCTTGCATCTCACGCTCCACAAATAAAGTATACAAACCAAAACCATGGGCGCTTATTGGATTCCAACTATGACAAGATATGGGACCACCTTCCGAATGTGTATCCCTAGAGGCGAATACACTGGGTTCAACAAGAACGTCTTGCAACCCGGCCCACACATGACCGACCACTCATTTCGCTTGAGTGTATCGAATGTATATCACCGACGGTTGGGATCAGCAACCGCCTCCCGAAAAGGGACAACATCAAATATAGATTAAAGAAGCAACTGAAATTTCTCTAGATAGGTGATTATACACCCTAATTGGAGCGACCCACATAGCCATGCTGCCTGCCCGATTTTTGTCATTTCCCGGTTGATGAGGCTTGAGGTCAGAACACATCTGGTCATCATGCACTTTGAATGCCACATTGTCAGATCTGCCAAAAAACTAATTGACATCCACAAAAATACTCTGCTCGTTAAGCTAAGAGAGGTGCCCCTCTCCGCCACTAATAGAAATACGTTTGTAAAAATCAACGTACGTGACTCTTAAGAAATACTCTGTCAGACATTTGTCCATACAAGTCATCCAGGAACAGGATGAACCGGAGGCAACCTCCTACCGCGTCCAATATAGGAATCACCGCATGGATCAGTAGCGAGTAGTCCTTGCAATCCGTAGATTCAACTACGACAGAATCACAAATCAAATAACCCTGGTTGCAAGCTAGAGAAATTCGACAAGCAGTCCTTCCGCTTATGAAGATCCACGGTCTTCACTTGCTCCATCTTCAATTACCATCTTCACGTATTTGTTGGTCGGAATGGTTTTCGAATATAAATCGACCCCGGTCTTCCCGTACCGACAATCGTATTGGTCTGGTTTGATAGTCGGTGATTTAACTATCAAAGAACAAATGTGTGAATATGAGTTTGCTGATTCAGTACTTGGCACTGCCTGGCCTATTTAAAATAAATAAATGGAAAATCAGCCTTTAATTCTTATTTACCTGGTAACCAACATTTATACTCAAAAACCTCGTACTCATTTCAATATTTCTCGCATGGGACACTTTGCACCCACCACAAATGAATATCATTCCTCGATAATAGTGAAGCTGTTCAAGTTGGGGTATTTTATTTATACCACAGACCTTGATCGACAATGTTCTTACCTTAGAATAATATTAGTTTGTCACTTAACTACTGATCTTAAAATCTCGATTACCACCTTGATTTCAAACCTGGTTTTATAAACTGTTTCTTACATTTGAAATCTTCTTTTAATATAACCTCTTTACTTAATTTGTTTGATTAAGGAAAAACCTCATTCAAAACACACCCTTTAACTTATCATTTTGGTTTAAAAACCTTTTCAAAACTCCACTTGGATTTCTTCTTAAATACTTATACACGTCCAATTATCCTCTTTACACCAATTTGATTTCAATCTAAAACCATTACCATATTCTAGTCCATTATTAACCTATAAATCATCTTCTTTAATCATTTCATTTGAATTGAATCCTCTTTACTTAATTTGGCAATTAAATAAAAATATTATTTAGATCTCCCCATTCACTTGTCAATTCTATTCATAAATCTTGTTTTGGTAACTTAGATTATAAATCCCTTTATCACACTCTTATCGCCCTTTGATCAAACTTATCGTCACTTACTCACTTCTACAATGAAGTCCAAATTAAAATCATCGCTTTATGTATTATTAATTAAAATAATAATTTTAATATTAAAAATAGTTGACCTTGCTATTAATAAGATCATTATCATTTTTAAAAGCTGATTTAATAATAACCAGCTTCATTAACATAATTCAATAATTTCCTTAATTTATAGTTAATCGAAGATTAACTAATTACTTTTCACCACTCGTTAAACTTTAACGAATATTCAAAATATTTAAATCAAATTACTTCGATTATCAATTCCAAATAAGACGGTTGATTTTTGTCGACCGTACAACTCACTTAGCAGTTAACTAGTTATCGTTTTGTAATTTCCCTTTTTTAAGTTAATCAAATAACTTAATTACTTTAAAATCACTATTTAATTGTTTAAAAACAACTATTCTATTTTTCCAACCCATATATAAATCTTTGGGTTTCTGCTACCTTTAACTTGAATAAACCATTTTAATACTTTCTCTTATAAACTTGATTAAATTATTTATTTATAAATTTCTACTTTAATTATTTATATAAAATGACTGAAGAGCTTCAGTCCAGTTATAAAATAATTTATAACTTTAAAACTGCGTCGTTTCACCGAACGGTAAACCGACGTCTAAAACAACACATTTTAGGCCATCCACTGCCACTTACTCAATCAACACAGTTGATTGATTTTAAACACAACACAGGTGAATACTTATTCAACTATCACGCTCGAACAGGTTTTTCTACCATATGGGGTTCAATCAGTTCAAATATCAACAATTTAAAACAAACAAACAACATATATAATATTTGAGGAATCCGGTCGGATCCCTCCAACCTGTCCTTCCCTACATCACAGCTCATTATACATTTCATAATAATATATGAAATAAATTTCAAATGATCTACTAATTTAAAACGATAAACTATAAATAACAGCAACCAATCAAACAATAATCAGCCAATAGCAACCAATCAACCAATTTATATTTTTAAAGGTAAATTATATTTTAATATGAATTTACCACATCACAGGATTCTAGAAGGTGTGAGAATTAACACACCAGTTTATTCAGTCGACGGTTGATGCGTTTGTTGCTTCTAATCTTGAACAGACATTCAAAATTAACTAAATTTTCAACTACGTCAGATCAGTGCCTAGTCAGTGCCATTACCTAGGTCTCGTCCCTGCGATCCCAACGGATCCAGTTTCGTCAGATTCCGTTAATAAACGTATGATATACGCTAATTTAAAGTTTGAACAAATTAACGATTATTAAAATAAACTAAATTATTAATTAAATTAATAACCTTAATTAACCTACCTAGTCACTGCCATGTCATCATCAGTAAAAGGAAAAAAACATGTTTCCTTCTTCTTCTGTTTGCTCAAACCCGGATAATCCCTCTTTTACCAAAACATAGGATACCACGATGCCTTCAGAGCCCCCACCGCCTTCGTCAGATCACTGGAGCTCCGACCGGATGGCCTACCGGAACTGCGACTCCAAGCTCCCCCTTCGCTTGAACCGCCTTGCCCCAGAACCCCCTCTAGCCATCGCAAACCCGCCATGAACGGAAAATATTTCGGGCTCGATTCCTCCACCATCCGACCACCATCAACGACCGGACCATCTCCAAAATGACCCCTGGCCATCCCCCTTTCATCTACCTTCGGCCACCTCCTTCAGACCGGCCCTAGCGCCGTGGATTCAACCAAAACCGTTCATGACTTTAAAAACAGAACCCAAAAACAAGACCTCTGATCATCTACCTCCCATGACCACCACACACCATTACAAACCCTCCGACCAGTGCCAAATTGAAGCTCCGCTCCTCCTCTACACTCACCTTTGACAGCTCCGTCAATCGTCGACCCAATCTCCTCAAAAGTGAAGAAAAACAAAAATGATTTTTGTCGGTTTATGGCGATTTCTGACCACCACACTACATCGTTCACCCCCAACTTTTTAAAGTAGCTAGATAAGGATCTGATCTACAACTTTTGTTCAGATTCCCCTAATAAATTCCTCTTTGATTCAAAGATACAAATTTTTTTGTGATCAAGGGCTTTATTGCAAAATTGCTTAACGTTGGAAAATAGTTTTGGCTATTTTCTGATTTTGAGGGTATATATAATTGTAAATATTAATATTTTAAGTCGACGTGACAAGCGATGTTGACTAACTATTTTCATTTCATACCTATCGCTAATTTTAACGCTGTTTATTGGCTCTTGTGCTCATATACAAACCCTGTTTGTGATATGAATGGACGTCATAGTATAATTTGTCGATACGGTCCTAATGGAACTTGTTTCGTCGAATTCCGAGTTCGTTTGCTCAAATGGCCCTCGTTCACGTTCAAATGGTCATTTTTTATTTGTATTTTATTTTGCCACGCTCACAAAATAACCCTGATTGATGCGCCACTTGAAATCTAGCAATAATTTGTTGTTGTTGTCCCAATAAAATTTGTTTCATTGAAAACGAAGGTAGTTTGAATAAAGTCCCTTTTATAACTGCCCAATTCAAATAAAATAAACCAATTTTAAAATACCTCAATATAATTATTAAAATATTAAAATTGGACATACACGACTGGAATTTCATATACTACCATAATAAAATAGCTCGGGTTGAGTTTGAAGCCAAATAATATTATAAAAAGTTTAAAAACCCCTTTATTTAATATAAATAACGATAAAATTTATAAAGGAATTCCACAGCGACTATTTCAAAATTTGATTTGGACATAAAACAAAATCGACAACACGAAAACTTGAATTTTCTCTTTCATTAGAAAAATATTATCCAACGGATTTGGATGTTTCTTGTTTCGAGAAAATCCAACTCATTTTGGGTCTGTATAGCTGTTTAAAATATTACATCAAGCATTGTGTGTTAATAAACAAAAAAGGGTGCAAATAAGTCATTCAAAACATGGCAAGTTTTTATAGGTGCTTCGTTTCAATACAACGGAGACAACAAAATAACAATAAGTCTCCAGAAACAAGTGATGAGATCAAACGCAGCATGTACGGTAAGTTTAAAGGCATGCATAAACAAGGAAATATCATTTAAAATTGACAGAAATTAACAGCGAAAAGCAAGAAACAATCACAATCATATATATGCCAGTACAAAGGACAGTGGGTTAAGAGCGCAAAGCACAGTGGCATATGCAAAGCCATTCAATTAGCGACCATGCATGTTATAATGACCAAACCAATTTTGAAGAAAGGTAAGAATGATTCATCATGACTTACGCAGCAAGGGTACCAATTACAAAGCCAATTTTAGGTGATGCATGCATATATATGAGATGATCCCGGTAAATATATACGTATATAACATATACATACATGTATTGGATATCCCACATATATATATATGGTATAAATCCCAAATCCAATAAAGCCATGTTATGGTATTGGAACCCAAATTCCAATAAATTCCAATATATATATATATATATATATATATATATATATGGTATAAATCCCAAATTCCAATAAATTCCAATATAACATATACATACATGTATTGGAACCCAAAGTTTAAACATTCCCTAAAGCCATGTTATTACTAGGTATCTCAAAATATGGTATGCTATATGATAACACAATCCAAGACATCGCATTTCCAATGCGACTAAACATGCAAAATCATGTTTAAACATCAAATATTAACACAAGGCAACCTACGAACAAACCAAAATCAACTATTATACTTTAGTTCGAATTGATGTTGAAGTGTTCGAACAAAGGAAAAATAGTGAGCAAAATTTACCTTTGCACGGTGAAAGGAGAAATAACAATTCATTGGTGGCTACGGAGTCTCGATGGCTTTAGGTGCTCGAAGGCGGTTGCAACGGCTTCGATGTTCAGTTGGGGTGGTCTTGAGTGGAGCGATGGTGATCTCAGAGGTGATGTGTGGTTTCGGTTCGAGGAGGAGTAGCTTCGGTTTCAGGCAGCGTCGAGATGGAGAAAGCGATGGAGATTTGGGGAGAAGCCATTAAAGTGAAAAGGAGCTTCGATTATTTTAGTTGAAGAAACTAGGGAAAATGCTGATTTTTGTAGAAGAAAAGTGCGTAGATAGGAACAATGTTCCATTGAGTAGGAGTAGGATATGTATGCATTTCAGATGTAGGTCGGCATGATTTTATTTGGGGATGGTGATAATCAATTTTTAATTTTAATATTAAATTTTATCAAAAATTATCACTAAACACTCTAAATTCGTACCGCCAACACAATCTCCAAATGCAACAAAAATAGAGTTACCTCTTCGTCTTCATGATCTGAATCCAATAAAATTAGTTTGGCTGTAATCATACTCTGTTGGTTTAACAATGATATTTTTAATTACAAATTATTTATTGATTCGCTGTTTGATCACAAAAAAACTTTGTTTGATTCTAAATTTGAAACATTAAGTTTTTAATTTCTTTATGTATAAAAATAACGTTAAGTTTTCAATTTCTTTATGTATAAAAATACACACATATCCAAGGCAATCTTCCGTATATTTCAACAAATAAATTCTCCAATTTGTTTAACGTTAATAATGTTTATTTTTAAATTCAACCATTTAAATTCTTAAGTCGAATTTCGAATCAAATTTATATATCCAACCAAATTCATTCCCAACCAACCATTCCGAATTAAATATTTAGTTTAACTCATACTCAATACCATATATTTGATTTTCAATTTCTAATCTAAGTATCAATATAAAAATTGATTGTCCATAATTAAAACTTTAATTAATTCCATATTCCAGTTGTCGAAATTTCTAGAATGTTACAATCTCCCCCTTAAAACTTTTCATGCTCGAAAAGGAGAGATTGTTAGAGATATACCCATGTATACTTCAAATTTTCATATTTGTGTGAAATTCTCCACAATTAATTTAAATATGATATTTAAGCCATCGATCCTCTCTGTTTATCCATCATATTCAATTAACTCGGAAAATCAAATTTCCTTTCTTATAGTTGGAGATTAATTTTGATCGAACACTATTTTCTTTATCTTCTGAATTGGGTTTTGCTTATTTCCATGCTACTTAAACTATATTCAATTTTCTTAGGCCAATTTCTATCTCAAATTATTTTGAGATATCTCCCAATTTCTCATTCTATCTAATCTTCTAAGAGATTCAAAATCATATAATTTCTTTTCAAAATCACTCTTTTTTTTATTTCAATTTCTGCATAAGTTGGATATATGCATCTCAGATTATTCCAAATCTCTTTATAAACCTCATCCGTCAATGTTTACTTATCCATCGTTGCACTTATTCCTGACAATCCAAGTTCAACCCAATCTCCTTACATTTAATCTGTTTAATATTTCCAAACACTCATTGAAGAGTGTAAGTAATATCTCCACTTCAAGTCGACAATTTGTAAATTGAAAGCTTGAAATTTTCTGAAATCCGAAATCGTTTATAACTTTAATACATAACACGAAATTCATGCAGAAAATATTTGTAGCACCCCATACTTTTCTATGCCCTAATTTCGACAAAAAATGAAACTTAAACATATCCGAGCATGGAGCGTGTATATCTGGTACATGCAATAAATGAGCATGAGCATAATCAGAGTACGATAAAAGAAAACTCACAGTCGAAACAAAATAGGATAACTAGTATTAACTTAAATAACTACCTTTTTTCAAAGTTGGTCACTTTTCCAATACCGAGCATGAGAGAGAATGAGAATCGAAAGCCAAACTAAAATACCTGTGAGAACCTGACCTTCTCTAGAAAACCTGAGTGGTTGTAATGAGGAGGGGGTCAGAGCAACAAAATTCTGGTGAACAGGAAATGTACAACACGGATTATAATACACAGATGTATCCCGTTTGGTTCAACCAAATATGTATGCCTACCAAGGTAAGTGATTCTAGCCTAACCTTGTAAATGTTTACGCACGACCCTACTATTCTTCCCAAGGTAGTATTCCAAGATATAATAGCGAGTAGAACATTTACACATATTTTTAGGAAGCCCTAAAACCATAATTTAACTGATTATTAGGCCGAGAAGTGAACCCCTAACTGCGGAGTTCTTACATATATACCTTTCGATCCACTTTCCCTTTATTTATTTTTTTGCCTCACTAATAATGATAGATGGTGTGGATTCTCCCAATTGCTTAAGACACTAAGCGTACTTATTGGTTGTTTAATACCTCTTGATAACTTGTTCCATATTCTTATAAACTAGAGAGCACTAGCTATGGGCCCTACTAGTTAAGGCTTCTGTCATTCACGCATATACCCTTACCCCGTATAAGGTGAGAGATGGTATTTTGTCACTTGTTATACTTCTAGATGACCTTATTGAATAACCCCCTTGTTAGGGATTGCGGAATGGATCGTTAAGGAAAAACAAACACTAGAGGGGGGTGAATAGTGTTTTTGAGAGTTTAAACAAAATCTAAAACTTATGTGAACTACCATATAAATCAAACACCACAGAAACAATCACAGACACAGAATCAAACACAAACACAAAAATAAACAAAAGTAAAGTGCAGAAAATGAAAGAACACACCAGAATTCATACTGGTTCGGAATTGCTCCTACACCCAGTCCCATGCAACACTGAATTGCGTAGAGTTTTTTTACTATATCAATATCCAATTACAACCCTTCTTGATTTCACGGCAACAAGGGATACCACCGATTCCATACACATTTGATCAAATATATCCTCCTTGATTTCACAGCTACAAGGGATACCACCGATTACCCATCCTTGATTTCACGGCTACAAGGGATACCACTGATTACTTACATAACCCAAACAATTACAAACAACCCTATAACTCTTCAATAGCACTTGATTCAGAGAGTATCAAGTAGAGAGTGAGAAGAGAAGAAGTTTAATGAAAACAAAGCTGAATTCGACAGAGTATAAGTGTAGAAATCATAAAAATGAAAAGATATAATGGTGTAAAGAAACGGAAGAAGACGGAGAAGAAGAAACGATAATAAAATTTGAAATCAGCCCCTATTTATAACATTTGAAAGGTTGCAACATTCTGAACGGTCACAAATAGTGAAAAGACACTTCCTTTCAATTTTGAAATAACGACAGTTATATGTCGACAAGGGCATAAATGTATGTCGACATATACATGTGTAAAACAAAATTTTGAGCATTTTTCAAGTGTTTATATATATATATAATTCTATAAATTCTTGAATTAAAACATAGTGTTATAAATGAGTATTATAAAGTAGGAAATCATAAGAAAACATAAATATAAACTATGTAAACATATTTATAAAATTGTAGAGTTAAAACTATATAAATATTAAGTATACAATAGTATAAATATATAAAACTTATAAAACTTGAGTTTGAAATCAAAAGTAAAGTAAAAAAAATAAAATAGAGAAGATAGAGATTAAAGATAGAATTTGAAAATAGAATTTGAAATCAGAAATTGAAAACCAAAATTTGAATATGAACCTGGAGTGCTATTCAGAGTCTTACACAATCTAGACTCTATTACTATATTTATCTTGAAATCTTGAAATCTTGAATATTCATGAGTCTTGAATCATCTCTGAATTCTGAATCTCTAATATCTTTAAACTGTATAGTCTTCAGTAATAATTCTTGTATATAAAGTCTGCATATGTGTATATATATTCTGGAAAAAGTTGTTAGTATACATTTTATAATCAATGAATATTGAAATAAGGTTGTTGTCATCAAAACTCCATTCTCCAACAATCTCCCCCTTTATTATGATGACAACCTTAGTTTATAAAATATAATACCTATATATACCTATTGATGATGATCCTTCAAATACTCCCCCAGTCTATATGAATCCAATAAACTATGTCTATATTTTACAATTTCTTCTCCTTTGCCATTATCAAAAAGAAATTCTAAAATTACCCTCCTAAATCATATAACTATCTAAATAAAACCTATAAGTAACTAAGTAATTCCTAAATCAAAGTAGAATCTCCTCCTAAGTAAAATATTTTAATTTATAATTCTTATATACAACCCCTTAATTCTTGCCTATATAACAAGGTAATAGAACACTTATGTTATACAAAACAAGAAATATATTTAATAATGGTTTTACAAACGTTGTTATATGTGCATATTATACATTGAAAAGGAATGGAAATATATAACAAGAATCGAATCAAAGCCTATATTCTACTTGTCCTTAGCTGTAGGAGACATGTGGGTAGGGAAATTTGGATAATGAAGACAAAATTCTCCATTCCTTTCAATCATATTTCCGTTATGATCGTATAGGACTTCATCCACACAAATAACTCAATCCTCTTCATTTGAAACTTCTTTTTGCTCTTCCTCGGGTTCCTCTTCCTCCATTATATCTTCCTCTTCTTATGATTCCTCCACTTCTTCCATAGGCTCGTTATCATCTTCTATGATAACTGGATTAGCCTGATTATCCGTTATAAACTTAAGAAGGCTTCTTATCACTTTTCCTTGCCTATTTTGTTCTTGGTACATCCTTATTTGAAGTACTTGTATTTTAGCCATCAATTGCAGAGCATACTCCATCTTTTATTCAATTTTAATGACATTAGATAGCGTAGACCATTGAAAAGGGCCTTCGAATGCTCCAGCGGACGAATCGGGATTGATTTGGGTGTCTAAATTGGTGAAGGCCATTGTTTAATTTAATTTAGAATTTTTACAGAAGAGAGAAATGAAATCGAAGAAGAAAAGTCGAAGTAGAAAGTTTAAATAATTGATATAACTAACTTTTGGTGGGAATTAATTTTAAAATTCTGATAGTCATATGTCGACATATACATGAACGTATGTCGACATTCTTGTTTTTTAAATTTTATTTTTCTGATTTTTTATGTTATTTATATATATTAGTATATTTAATTATTCTAACTCACTTAATGAACATATGCCTAATTCTCTTCTAAATTTACTGAATGTTGCTTTGTTTAATGGTTTTGTTAATATATCTGCTACTTGTTTATCTATTTTTATAAATTCGAGTGAAATTTTCTCTTTACTTACGTTATCTCTTAGAAAATGATGTCTTATATCGATATGTTTAATTCTTGAATGATGAGTTGGATTTTTAGAAATATTTATAGCACTCGTATTGTCGCAGTATATCGGTGATTTATTTATATTTAATCCAAAATCATTTAGAGTTTGTTGCATATATATTACTTGTGAACAAGCCAAAACAACAGAGATATATTCTGCTTCAGTTATTGACAAAGATATAGTATTTTACTTTTTACTAAACCACGAAACTAGTGAATGTCCTAAGAAGTGACATGTTCCACCAATACTTTTACGATCGTATTTACATCCCGCATAGTCGGCGTCATAGTAAGAAACCAAGTAGAACGAATCATCCTTAGGGTAAAATAATCCAAAGTCCGATGTATGCTTTACATGCATTAGAATACGTTTTACGGCTTTTAAATGTGTTTCCTTAGGTTGTGATTGATATCTTGCACAGAGACATACATTATATCTGGTCTGCTAGCAGTTATATATAATAATGATCCTATCATTTCTCTATATCGTTTTTGATCAGTGTCTTTAGATGTATCATCTTTATTTAATGCTATATTAGCTGCCATAGGTATCGGTCTCCCATTTGTTGTTGTTAGATTATATTTATTAATTAGATCTCTTGCGTATTTTTATTGATTAATAAATATTTCGTTCTTTAATTGACGAATTTGTAATCCTAAAAAGAATGCTAATTATCCCAAATGACTCATTTCGAATTCATGGGTCATAATATTTGAAAATTCTTTATTCATCTTATCGTTTGTTAATCCGAAAATTATATTGTCAACATACATTTGTACTAATTGAATATCCTTATTAATTTTCTTAATGAACAAAGTATTATCTAATTTTCCTATTTGAAAATTCGATTGTAACAAATAATTTCTTAATCTATCATACCAAGCCCTAGGAGCCTATTATAATCCATATAACGCTTTTTTAACTTATATACGTGATCTGGTAATTTTTCGTCTTCAAATAGAGGTGGTTGCTGTACATATACGTCTTCTTTAACAAATCCATTTAGAAAAGCACTTTTGACATCCATTTGATGTAATTTGAAATAATTATGGTTTGCAAAGGCTAGTAAAATTCTAATGGCTTCTAGTCTTGCTACAGGGGCAAAAGTTTCATCGTAATCTATTCCTTCTTCTTAAGTATAACTTTGTGCTACTAGTCGTGCCTTATTTCTTCTGACCTCACTGTGTTCATTCATTTTATTTTTATAAACCCATTTGGTTCCTATTATAATCTTATCCTTTGGTCTAGGAACAAGTTCCCATACATCATTCCTAGTAAACTGATTCAATTCTTCTTACATAGCAAGAATCAATGAATCATCGGAAGATGCTTCCTTTGGATTCTTAGGTTCAATAGTTGAAGTAAATGCAGTAATACTCATATTATTTAATTGATTATGGGTTCTAACAACGGATTCAATATCTCCTAGGATATTTTCTACAGGATGGTCTTTAAGTAATCTAATTCTTTTATTTGGTTGATTATCTTCATGATTTACTTCATTAATTTCATTTTCACATTCATCTTCATTGTTTTGAGTTATACTTTTATAATTTTCGTTGAAAGAAACGTTTAAGATTTCCTCTATGGTATTGCTTCGAGTATTAAAAACTCTATGCTCTTTACTTCTTTCTGAATATCCAACAAATATTCCTTTATTAGATTTCGAGTCAAACTTGCCTAAATTATCTTTAATTATTAAGTATAAAACATTTAGTTCCAAATATTTTAAGATATGATACTTTTGGTTTCTTATTATACAAAAGTTCATATGGGTTTTATGAGTTAAAGATCTAATTGAAATTCTATTTATAATATAGCAAGCTGTTGCAACTTCCTCTACCCAAAAATTTCTTGGTAAATTACTATCAGATAACATTGTTCTTGCACACTCTTGTATCGTCCTACTTTTACGTACAACTACTCCATTTTGTTGTGGGGTTCTCGGAATTGAAAAATTATAGGTTATTCCCTTTTGTTACAATGTTTTTCAAAATTTTCGTTTTCAAATTCTCCACCATAATCACTTCGTATTGTTTTGATTTTTAGCGATAATAAATTTTGAATTCTTTTAGAAATTTTTTGAATTGATCAAAAGCATCACTTTTATTTTTAAGAAACAAAGTCCAAGTAAATCGTTGACTATTACGTAAATATATCTATTATGATTTATTGTTTGAACTTGAGATGGACCAAATAAATCCATGTGAATCAACTCTAATGGTTTTGAGGAAGTAATTTCCTCTTTTGATTTAAATTAACCTCTCTTTAATTTCTTAATTAACAAGCATCACATAAATTATTAACTTTGAATTTCATTTTGGGTAATCCTCTAATTGAATCTAGTTTATAAATCCTAGAGATGTGTTTGAAATTTATATGACCAAATCTCTTATGTCAAATCCAGGGGTCACTTGTATTGGCCATAAGACATAGGTTATCGCTGGAGATTTTTTTACTCAATATATAGATATTTTTCTTTCTATCTCCTCCGAATATTACTTTTGAATTCCTATCTTCTATAAAACATTTATCCTTTACGAAGTTTATTTTATAGCTCTTATCCCAAAGTTGACTTATACTTAGCAGGTTGTGTTTTAAATCCCTAACTAATAAAACATCAGAAATAATAGGAGTTTCAGAATTACCGACATTGCTGATTCCAATAATGTATCCTTTAGAGTTATCTCCGAAGTGTTCACCATTCCACCATCTTCATATTTCATATTATTGAGTAATTCAGGATTTCCTGTCATATGTCTCGAACAACCACTATCCAGTATCCATTTGTCTTTTTTGCTTTCGACCAATTGCTTTCCAAAATTTGAATTCTCAATGGCCATGTAACATACTAGTTCGAAATTTGAATTTCCAACAGCCTCCTTTCATAATTTGACTTTTCAAAAGCTACCATTTCAGAGTTTGAATTGCCAACAACCACTTCACCCATCTTTTCAACTTTTTAATTTTCAAAAGTCATAAAATACATCTTTTCTTGGATTGAACAATATTTCAGTAGATCACATGACTTTTCAACATGATTATATGTAGACTCTTTCAACATTGATGTAATGCATGAGTTGACACTAGTGTTAACAAATATTCCAAAATTTTCCATTTAAAAGTTTTCAAAAATCAAATTATGAACTTTTTGAAAGACCTTGCTCTGATACCAATTGTTAGGGACTGTGGAATGGATCGTTAAGGCAAAACAAATACTAGAGGGGGGTGAATAGTGTTTTTGAGAATTTAAACAAAATCTAAAACTTATGTGAACTACTATATAAATCAAGCACCATAGAAACAATCACAGACACAAAATCAAACAGAAGCACAAAGATAAACAAAAATAATGTGCAGAAAAGGAAAGAACACATCGGATTATATACTGGTTCAGAATTTCTCCTACGTCTAGTCCTACGCAACCCTGGATTGCGCAAAGTTTTATTACTATACCAATATCCAATTACAATCCTCCTTGATTTCACGGTTATAAGGGTTACCACCAATTCCACACACACTTGATCAAGTATATCCTCCTTGATTTCACGGCTACAAGGGATACCACCGATTACCCATCCTTGATTTCATGGCTACAAGGGAGACCACCGATTACTTACACAACCCAAACAACTACAAACAACCCTATAACTCTACAATAGCACTTGATTCAGAGAGTAGTGAGTAGAGAGTGAGAAGAGAAGAAGTTTAATGAAAACAGAGTTGAATTCGGCAGAATATAAGCGTAGAAATCATAAAAATGAAAAGATATAATGGTGTAAAGAAAGGGAATGAAGATGGAGAAGAAGAAATGATAATTAAATTCGAAATCAGCCCCTATTTATAACATTTGAATGGTTGCAACGTTTCTGAACCGTCACAAATAGTTAAAAGACACTTCCTTTCAATTTTGAAAAAATGACAGTTATATGTCGATATGGGCATAAATGTATGTCGACATATACATGTGTAAAACTAAATTTTGAGCATTTTTCATGTGTTTTGATATATATATATATATATATTTTAATGGCCTGGATATTCCGTCGATTGATTTTATAATATTTAATATGCTTTTAAATATTGAGTGGATAATATAAATGAATTTTTATATTGAGTTATCAATTTAGTAATCAATATATGATTTATTTCGAATATATTGAATAATCGTAATACGAAAACAAATCTAGTTTAATTTGAAATTTAAAACTGAATCGAAAAGATTTAAGTGATCAATATAAATTCTATTTGAATTTATAAACGATAATAATAATTTATTATCGAGGAATTTATTATTTTGAATTTGATTTATGTCGGTTTAAAATAGTATCTTCTCCATATGATCGAACTGGACTTTGAAACTTTTCCATGTGTGTTCAAAATAGTGTGATAACCCTAGGAATGCCTGTTGTTGGGTTCGAAAAGGAGTTCAGAATCACAGGGTAGTTTAAATTAAATTGTACTGGTTTAAATAAAATAAAATTCAAATAAGGCAATTCATTTCAAGTGAAAAGGGCCGCTACTTGTCTCATTCACAACCAGAGAATCAATGCTTCAAATGAAAGGCCGACCCCTCCTCCACGATACCCTTCTATTTCTTCAGATAATCAAAAGCATCAAAATCCCCTTTTTCATTTCATTTGTAAAATCGCGAGTTCCAAAGAAATCACTCTTGATGAAAACCGCCAACCATGAATTCCTCAACCCAAATGCAAATCGATTAGTTCCTTCGAGCCTCCGCTTACTTCGATGGCTTTCAACTGGGGCACGCGACAGTATTTTCTGACATTGGAGTACTTCCAATCACTGTTAGGGTCTCACGATTTTTGTTCTTGGATTCTGGTAGGGTTCCGAACCAGATCTGGTGGTTTTGAGTTGGAGCATCACATTACTGGAGTTCGATTGGGAAGTGGGTTTGGTGAAGCTCGATCTATTGGAGGGTTCGCAAGGCATTGGGAGTCTGATCCGGTTAGTGATGTCTCGAGATGGAGGCAGCAACGTAAATGATGTTCATTGTGTCATCACTGTTGAACGATGAGCTGGTGTAGGAAGCGGTTGTAGCCAGAAATGGTAGGAAGTAAACCAGTTTGTGAATTGTGACGATGTTGAATATTATGGGTTGAAGTTGAGGCAAGTGGAGTATGGGTTTTTACTGATGTTGAGCGGAGAGGATGCAGTAGGTGGAATGCTACCAAGTTGTTGCTGCAACAAGTCAGAGAGGTGGAAGTTGTTGATGACAAAATGGTGTTCGACGAAATGCCACAAAGGATGGAGTAGGATTTTAGAGGGGCTGACGGTAGTTGTTTGGAGCTGTTCAGAGAAATACTACGCCAATTTGATCGAGTTATTTAAAAGACGGTGAGGTATATGTTTTTACAAATTTAATTACATAGGAGAATTAATTAAATTGTTAGTTGTTACTTTAAATCAATATCGTTTAATCGTTAAGTCAAAATTTAATAATCATAGGTACACAGTAAATTTCATTCAAGATGATTCGAATAAATTCAAAGTCAAGACGAATCGGAATTAAACAGATATTCAGCAAATGAAATCATGGTGAGTAAATCTCACTCACCTGTTATTTAGAATTTATTTTTTATTTGGTAAAAATAATTGTTGTTGCTTGTTTGAATGCTTTCTGGTTGATTTAAATATATTAGTTATTTAGGGTTGGCTATTATATATATATATATATATATATATATATATATATATTGGGTTGACGATTGGATTGTTCCCGCAGTCTCATTAGCGGATTCCCGCAGTACCATTAGCGAATGATTTCCCTATGCGCCCCACAAATATATATTAGTGGATGACCTTCTATACCGCGATATCCTTCCTCGAAGCAGGATGGATATTATTTATGTTGACTAACGTTTGTAGGAAAAACAGGTTGGAGGGATCCAACTGGATTCCTCAAAAAAATATTATCTGTTTGTTTGTTTGTTTTCACATATATATAAATTCATATATGATGTGTTAGATAACCAATGAATGATAAATTGGATGATTGTGTGTTTAAATAGAACAGGGTCTAAATGTTGATTTATAAAAATATCATGAAAAGGATATTTGAGATTTAAAAGGAAAAATTCTATTTTTCTAAATAGAATTTGAATTTCGAATGGACTAGAAATATTAACTTGTTTTAAATAATTAAAACAAGTAGTTCATTTATAAACGGAATTTATAAATGAGGTGAAATGAATTATCATTGGAAAATTCAGAAATATAAATACGAGTGTTAAATCGAAAAGGGAAAATTATTTTTCCAAAGTAGAAATATTTATTTAAAATGAATTTGAAAGCGAGACTTGTTTAATATATAAACAGGTAAAATAAAGGGTTTTTGTAAATAAAAAGGATTTAGTTTCAAATAGGTTTGGAATGAAGATTTAGGTTAAGATAGGTAATGAACAAGTTAATTTATAAATGATGTTTATAAATAATTTATAATTGATGTTTACAAATCAAATGAAATAAGAAAAAGAGTTAATTAGCAACTAATTAACAAATTAAGTTAAAACGATTGAATCAAGTTGACTTTGAATAAGTAAACTCGTGACTTCATATTCAAATCGAATATGAAACCTGAATTGGAAAATGGAAGTTGACTAGTTTATAAGTGTAACGACGCGGAAAATCTGAACCAATTTAAAAATTTAAATTGGCTAAAATAAGGGATTTTAAATATTTAAAATAAATATTTTAAATAATAACGATGAAAGGTAAGTTTGAATCGACATTGAAAACGAATATAATTAATTCTAATTATAAACAGGGCCTGAAATGGCGCGGCAGTTTCAAATTTTGAATTCAAACTTTGACTGACTGTACCGGGTGCAAAACAAAACGGATTTGAGTGAAACCAAAAATATTTAAATCTATTAGTGAATACCTTTCTAACGAATCTAAAAAATCGAAGTTTCATAGCGGAAAGCAAAAGTTATGGCCAAATGAATTTTCAGAAAGGTCGCTATGGAATTTATATAGCCCGTGAAATTGGCCATTTTGCAAACGACCTCAGAATTTGACGAAACCACTTTTGTTGGAACCGGGATGTCAAATTATTGCTAGGTTTCAAATTTCATAATTTTTGAAGCTAGTATGTGAGCATGGCAAAGGAAAATGTGTTTTGGTCAATTATAGTTAAATTGGATCGACCAGAAATGGGCCATTTTTTCAAACGGTCTCAGAATTCGACGAAACTAGTTTTGTTGGGACCGTATCGTCAAAACATAGCTAGATTTATTTTTCTAGAATTTTTCGAATCACTATGTGGCCCTGGAAAATTGAAATGTACGTTCAAATTAAATATTGAATGTTTTATATTTTAATTTGAAGTAAAACTGACAGAAATATTCAAATGGGCCTTCGAAACATATCCCATTTTGTTCGGAATGGGGGTAAAACACTAGGGACGACAGTCGTTGTGTTTGGATTGGAGTTCGTGTGTGACAAGGGGTATTTTTGAAATTTTAAAAATATATAAATTAATAAAAAATCCTATTGGCTAATCACTTTCTCTCTCCCCTTTTTTTTTTGAAACCCCCCCCCCTCCGATCGACGGCGGCTCGCGCTCCCTCATTCCCGACCCTTTTCCCGCCGCCTCAACCACCTACAAGCGCCGCCACAACCCTACCTCGACAGCGCCGACCCTCCTCTTCAAATCCGACCCACCTTCGCCTTCTCCCTCCTCCCCAGCGACGAGAACGAGAACCAGGAAGTTTCGAACTTCCCGCCGCCAGATCTCCTTCCTCCGACCACCGAACGGGCTGCGACCACCACGGCCTGGAGCGCCTCTCCCCCCTCTTCGACACCATATAACCCGATCTTCATACCGTACAGCGAATCAAAAGAAAAATCCATACCTAGTTTCGAGCAGTAAAACGAGGTACACGGCTACTTTATTTTGAATTGATTTTTACACTTTTAAGTGTTGCAAACTTGTAAAAATCATATTTTTTTCGTTCCTTGTCGAAATCCAGTGAAACAAGAGACACCGGGACTGGGTGGATGTCTTCTACATTCTAGAAGAGACCGCATATTTTTCTGAGCCTTCTGCTATTTTTGGTGGAGTGGAACCCAAAGTGAGATTTATAAATTATAAACAATATGGAAAACGACGATGGATAAATTATATAATCGATGTATGAGTTATATAAGCGTTGTACACCTCTTGTATAAGCGTTGTATAAGTTGTACGTTCGATATATAAGTTATATATGCGTTGTAAAAATTATATATGTGTTGAAATAGAAGTGAAATGCTTATATATAAATATATATATACGCCCCTCGTCCACAAACCATGGACGATATTTATTGGTTGTGATTGGTGTGAAAATTGGTTGATTACGAATGGTTGATTAGAATTGTTTGTGGTTGAAATTGATTGATTATGGTTGAAAAATACCCGTTTGTGGTTGAGAAATATTTGGTTGAAACCATATAGGATTAGTTTGTGGAAATGAAAAAAATATACATGCCGCCTGCGTGCGAACTAGATGCATGATTCCCCATTGTCAAAAGCTGCGAGGCTTTAAGGTAGAGCGAGGAGCCGTACTAGGGACGGTCCCGGTTTTAACTACCCTGCCGTTATGCTGCCGAAATTTTGAATAATATTCATGTGTTAGAATTATTTTTCTATAGATAAAAGGGTGATTTTTATATTTAAAACACGAATACCTTTCAACACATGAATTTCTATTCAACGAATGAATATCGATTCAACACATGAAGGTTTTCTATTCAACAGACGAATATAGTTTCAATACAACAACAACAACAACAACAAAGCCATATATCCCAAACAAGTTGGGGTTGGCTAGATATGGAACCCAAATTAAAATAAAATAAAATTAATAATGATGATAATATATATATATAAAGGGTTTAAAATAACCAATCAAATAAAAAGTCGTCCGATAAAGGGTCTTCTTCTTCTTATTATTATTTAAAAAAACCCTTTATCGGACGACTTTTTATTTGATTGGTTATTTTAAACCCTTTATATATATATTATCATCATTATTAATTTTATTTTATTCTAATTTTGGGTTCCATATCTTGCCAACCCTAACTTGTTTGGGATATATGGCTTTGTTGTTGTTGTTGTATTGAAACTATATTCGTCTGTTGAATAGAAAACCTTCATGTGTTGAATCGATATTCATTCGTTGAATAGAAATTCATGTGTTGAAAGGTATTCGTGTTTTAAATATAAAAATCACCCTTTTATCTATATATACCAATTATAGAAAACCTTCATGTGTTGAATCGATATTCATTCGTTGAATAGAAATTCATGTGTTGAATGGTATTCGTGTTTTGAATAAATTGTTTTTAACAATAAAAAATCACATTTTACTCTATATATACAAACTATAGAAAACCTTCATGTGTTGAATCAATATTCATTCGTTGAATAGAAATTCATGTGTTGAATGGTATTCGTGTTTTGAATAAATTGTTTTAACAATAAAAATCACATTTTTACTCTATATATACAAACTATAGAAAACCTTCATGTGTTGAATCGAAATTCATTCGTTGAATTGAAATTCATGTGTTGAATGGTATTCATATTTTGAAAGAAATTATTTTATAATAAAAATCCTATTTTTATCACCTATATTAACTATATAAAATAGTTGGGTTTTGAAATAAATCGTTTTACAATAAAAATCACATTTTTACTATAAACATGAATTGTTAAAAATAGTGAAGTGTCGAAGTGAATGAATGTTGGATAAAAATATCATTTTTATCAAATGTATGAAAAGAATATAGTTTTGAAATCAAAGAATCGATATATATATATATAGAATTGAAATATATCGAATAGCGAAGCTGCAGTTCATGTTTTGAAACCGTGATTTCAAACGATTAGTGCGGGAGATCCGACCATCGGATTTTCCCGAAACCGAAACCGTTGGGTTCGCTTTGGAAATATCTTTCCAACGACACCAACTTTGTGAAAATCCAATGGTTGGATTGTCTGGAATGTTTAATTCAAATCTGAAGAAAAACAGCGCCAGAATCGATTATATATATATAATTATAATTATAATTAATCGAATAACGACGCTACATTTCATATTTTGAAATCGAAACTTCAAACGATTATACCGGGAGATCCGACCGTCGGATTTTCCCGAAACTGGAACCATTGGATTCGTTTTGAAAAGATCTTTCTAATGATATAAATTTAATGATGATCCAACGGTTAGATTTTCAGATACATGTAAATCAAATCTGAAGAAAAATAGCGCTACGACCGCGTTATGGCCGAAGCGTCGTTTTGAATAAATTGGCTATTTTAAAATAAATAAATAGCGATTAATCGTTATAAAATATTATAAACGATATGGATGTGAAATTTAGAAATTGGCTAAGTCGAATGGTTTCCTAGATTTTGATCTGATGTTGGTTTTGGCCTTCGGGGTTAATATTTGGGAAATCGTTCTCTTACTGATTGACGGTTAGTGACTAATGAATTGAAATGATGCATATGTAGTGTTTGTGTAGCACGTGTTTATTATATACGTGATTTGCTCAGAAAGACCGGGTTTATCCCATTCTAAATAACTAAATCGATGATAAGAAATCGAAGATGAAGACGGTGGTTGAAGATCAGAAATCTTCACCTCGTTTAGATGGTAACTGATGTCCTGATTGGGAGGCATCCCGAAATATGGATAATGAGTGGTGATCGTCCAGACGTACGTAGAGATCGATGGGTTTGGAGGTATATAGTGCCTCCGGTTTCGTTCAGACCCAGAACGGACTTGTAAATGGACTGTGTGTCTGACATTGAAATTCATTCTGTGTGATTGAAAGCCATCAGTTACATGGCGTGAATTGCCTGTGTGGCATGCTAATATGCAGTGATCAGGGCTTCTGTTGAAAAGCAAAGTCTTGTGGTGATGATCAAAGCACCGCCTGTGTGGCGTAGCTTTGTGTGTAACGTGAATTCGCGAACCTCACACCCCGGTATGAACCAGAAACGGGAGAGGACATCAGGGAGGGCCTGCGTTTCTTTCTAGCTAGGAGTTGTGTTAGTGTTTTTACACGGCCTGACATTTTACTTATGTGGATGATGGATAGCGAGGCGCCTCAGTTATATCGGTCGATCCGGGACTAATGGAGTCATTCGTTGGCTCATTTACGCCCCATAGGGCGGGAAAACGTAGTGTTCAGGCATAATAATCCACATCGGTGGACCGGCCCTGACGATCCAAAGGGTTGATGCGTTCTGATCCTGAGGCTCGGGCTAGAGAGTCTCGAATTCGGTAAGGACTATCTTTTGCCTTGGTTCATGACGGAAATCCAATTTCCAAATACGTGATTGTGCGGTTTTGATTGTATACCTATATATGGCGACATAGTGGTATGGGGCATTAATGTCGTCTATGATTGATAGTTATGATTTGAAATTGTTTTTGAAACATATAAACACTAGTAGTAATATCAAATGCTTTTGTTTTATTCGTATCAAGCATATTTTGGCCATTATAAGGTAAAACTCTATCCTCCGGTTTGCATTGCATTGTGTGATGGGAACTGAGTCTTATAATGGCATCATTTTTATAAAAAGCATTGCAATGTTTAAAAGATTATTTGTTTTAAAGCACTGGCAATCCGATAGGGTAAACCCGTTCCACGAAAGTGGCGTGGTCCTGGGATTAGCCATATTTTAATTGTGTTGAGTAGATTTCTCATACCAGTCCCATGACTGACTCGTAGTTTGTTTCACTTTCAAACTCGGGTGCCCCTTTTTCTACACTGGCAGCCTTGTATTCAGGTTTAGCTGGCTCTTTCGGGATAGCTGGAGCTGAAGATGGATTCTATTATTTATCTCTTTTTATGTTGTTCAGCTCCTATTGTACATTATGTTTGTTTTCCGCTGTAGACATTTATGTATAGCTGAACTGTATTTGTACTATGTATGATCATGTATACTGTGTAACTCTGATGATTTCGTTTATCCAGTTTATTCTATTGTGCATTAACTGGTGTATTTATTTAATTATGTCCTGCCATTATCTGTTTATGTGTTATATTCCAAAGATTACCCTTTCCACCGTCAGTACGGGGTTCAGGGTCGTCACATCGTGGTATCAGAGCTTTGGTTAAGCTTAGTTCTGGAATATAACATATTAACGAACTCGTCGGAAATAGAACCAGTAGTGTTCTAGGATGGGTAACTCATTACAGAAAGGATCAGTAATATCCTAGTATGAGTAGCAGAATGAAATAACACCTCGATAGATACATTTACATTCAAGTATTTGTCTCTAAATTTTGAAATATCTGTTCTATTGACGTGAGACTTTGTCTGCTAATTGCAGACGCTCTAGAAAATGAGTGCCAGAAACAGAAGAAGCAATACTGACCCGGATATAGAAGCTCTATTTATGAAATATAGGAATCTGGGTGGAAAACCGTTCTCAGGCGAAGAATCTATTATGAGAACACTAGCTTGGATTCATTCGGCTGAGAAAATCTTTGAAGTATTAAAGCTGAGGGATGACCAGATAAGATTACTGGCCTCCTGGGCACTCAAAGACGAAGCTTTGTTCTGGTGGGATTCAGTTATTAAGGATAATCCAGAAGGTGATATCACCTGGGATAGATTCAAAGTGATTTTCCTGGAAAGATTTAGTCCTCCTGAAGCAATTGAGCGACTATGTGATGAATTTTCTTATCTGATACAAGGAGATATGACCATTCCAGAATATCATAAGAAATTCAATGAACTTTCTCACTTTGCCCCTCATCTAGTTCAAAATCCGAAGAGGAAGAATCTGAGATTTATCAACGGGCTTCAAAGAAAATATCAGAATAGTGTAATGAGGAATGTGAAGCTTCCTTTTTCTGAAATGATATACATGGCTTACCAGTACGAGGACCTCGACAAGAAAGGTATGTTACAGTACGAAGAGGAAATCAGCTCTAGTAATAAAATTGAGTCTGAAACTGATCGTCCTGAGGCCAGTACAATGTCTGAGGTCAGTAAGAAGCCTAAAGTAAACCGGAAAAGGGCCAGATCTGAAAAAGAACCAACAACGACGGCCATATGCAGTAACTGCCATAAACATGGGCATTTGACCTGGAATTGTAAACCCTCGAAGAAGCTAAAGAAGGATGAAACTAAATCTGGTAAGAAGTTTCAAGAGAATAGAAAGTGCAGTCAATGCCATCAGACCGGTCATCTTTCAAAGGCCTACCCGCTATTCAGAAAACCTGAAGCAGTACATGTAAATGAAATGGCAGAAGTGCCTGCATCTTCGTCTGCTCATGAAAGGGATGATGTTTTAGAAGGCACGCTTAATGTCAAAAACATTCCAGTTAAAGTGTTGTTTGATACAGGCTTGTCGCGAAGCTTTATTGCAAAGAATGCAGTTAAGAAACTGGATTTGAATTTGAGGAAGCTCAAAGAACCAATGACTGTCCAAAATCCGGTTGGGGGTTCCATCGATCTCAGTTGGATTTGTGCAGTACCTGTCTCTTTTTCCTGCTATAAATTCCCTACTATCTTTATCGTCATGAATTTTACTGAATTCGATCTTATTCTGGGATTGGATTGGACCAAATATGAAGCTGAGGTTAGATGCGCCAAGAGAGTTGTTAGGGCAAAGATTAAATCAGGGAATTATATAACCATTCCCTTTGAAGGTCAGAATTCTAATAGAAAAGACTTCTGGGCAGCTTTGGATGTTTCTCCTGCTCAAGTAGAAAATATCCCTGAAGTCACAGAGATTATTCCCGACCTCGTAAAAGATATTCCCATCATCAAGAACTATGCGGATGTGTTTGAAGAAGTTGTTCGCTTACCTCCGCAGAGAGAAATAGATTTCAAGATCGCTTTGATTCCGAATGCAAGACCGGTAGTTCACGCTATTCGAAGAATGTCCTTGAAAGAGAAAGAGGAATTAGACAATCAAACAAGACAGCTTGTATGGAAGGGTCTAATCAGGCCTAGTTTCTCTGATTGGGGAGCAGCAGTGGTGTTTGTCCCAAAGTCTGACGGTACTCTACGGCTGTGTGTGGATTATCGTGATATGAACAAACAGACAATAAAGAATAAATATCCATTGCCGAGAATCGATGATTTATTGGATCGTCTGAATGGAGCACAGGTATTTTCAAGGATGGACTTAGCTACAGGCTTCCATCAACTTCGTATTGCCGAAGAGTGTGTTCCTATGACAGCGTTCAGAGGTCCAGACTTATTCTATAAGTGGTTAGTAATGCCATTCGGCTTATGTAACGCTCCATCTACTTCGTCGATTTAATGAATAGAGTGTTCAGAGGAGTCCTGAATAAGTTTGTTCTGGTTTTTATTGACGATATTCTAATCTTCTCTAAATCAAAGGCCGAACATGAAAAGCATTTGGAGCAAGTTCTAGAAATCCTCAGAAGGAATGTATTAAAAGCCAAACTATCCAAATGTATATTCTGGCAAGATGAAGTGAAATTTCTAGGCCACGTCGTATCGAAAGAAGGAATTGCTGTGGATCCAAGTAAAATCACAGCTATTCAAAACTGGAAACAGCCTAGTACTCCTACAGAGGTTTGCAGTTTTCTTAGATTGTCTAGTTATTACCGGAAGTTCGTTAAAAACTTTTCGAAGATATCTGGTCACTTAACGAAGCTTACAAAGAAGCACTCTAAATTCAAATGGACTCCAGAATGTGAGAAGGCTTTTGAGGAGCTAAAGTTAAGATTAACAACTGCTCCAGCGTTAACCATCATCGACGGCAATCAGGATTTGAAAGTCTGGACAGATGCTTCTAAAGAAGGCCTTGGTGCAGCATTAATGCAAAGAGGTCAGGTTATTGCTTATGCTAGCCGTCAGCTGAAGCCGCACGAGAAGAACTATGTCACTCATGATCTTGAGTTGTTGGCTGTAGTATTCGCTTTGAAAATCTGGAGACATTATCTTCTGCGTGAGAGATTCGAACTGTTTACAGATCACCAGTCGTTGAAGTATCTTTTCACCCAGAAAGACTTGAATCTGAGGCAGCAACGTTGGCTAGAATTCCTTGCAGCATATGATTTCGAGATTCTATACACTCCAGGGAAAGCTAATGTCGTGGCCGATGCGTTAAGCCGAAAGAATGAAATGATCGCCAGTTTTATTATCACGACTTATTGATAGGTAAAATATCTGCTCTTCAGAAGGATGATCACTTCATTCAGAAGATCAGAGAGATAATTCAGAAAGGCGAACCCTCGAGTTTTCAGGTTGATAATGATGGGATTCTAAGGCTAAAAGGTCGAATCTGTGTTCCTAACATTGCTGAGCTCCGAAAGGAAGTACTGGATGAATGCCACAAGTCAAAACTTAGTATCCATCCGGGAGTAAGCAAAATGTATAATGACATCAAACGCACTTTCTGGTGGAAGTCGATGAAGAGGGACATTTCTTTATATGTTAGCCGATGCCCTACTTGCCAGCTAGTCAAAAGCGACCAACAGAAACTGGCTGGATTGTTACAACCGCTATACGTTCCAGGTTGGAAGTGGGAACATATTTCCATGGACTTCATAGATGGTTTTCCCAGAACCAGAAAAGGAAATGACAGTATTTGGGTGATCGTAGATCGCTTCACGAAGACCGCCCATTTCATACCTGTCAGATCAAACAGAACTGCTCAGAGTCTGGCGCAGATTTATTTCAAGGAAATTGTTAGACTACACGGAGTGCCGATCAGTATAGTGAGTGATAGAAATCCAATATTCACTAGCAAATTTTGGGAGCATTTCAAGTAGAGCTGGGAACAAAGCTGAATTTGAGCACCGCCTATCATCCTCAGACAGATGGTCAGACTGAGAGGGTGAATCGTATACTAGAAGATCTATTGCGGGCTTGTGTTCTAGATTTCGGTGGATCATGGGAAGACCATCTGCATTTGGCTGAATTCTCATATAATAACAGCTACCATGCCAGCCTGACAATGTCGCCATTCGAAGCATTATATGGTAGACCGTGCCGATCTCCTGCTTGTTGGGTTGAACCTGGAAATAGGCTTGTATTAGGGCCTGATATGATCCGAGAAGCAGCCGACAAAGTCGATTTCATTAAGAAACGATTACTCGTCGCTCAAAGCCGACAAAAGAGTTATGCCGATAAGAGAAGAAGAGATATATCATTTGTTGTTGGCGACTATGTATACTTGAAAGTATCGCCGATGAGAGGAGTTATCCGGTTCGGTAAAACAGGGAAGTTGGCGCCCAAATTCATTGGTCCGTTTCCTATTCTGGAACGGATCGGAACTCTCGCTTATAGGGTTAAATTGCCTGATTGGTTTCCTGGAGTGCATGATGTATTCCACATATCTCAACTTCGAAAGCATGTTCATGATCCAGACTTGATCGTGGAAGAAGCAGCTCAACAGGATATTGAAATTACTCCAGAATTGGCTGTGAGAAGAGAGCCGCTAAAGATCATCGGCAAAGAAACCAAAGAGCTGAGGAACAAGAAGGTTCACTTAGTCAAAGTGCAATGGAGTGGAGATCCGCGAGATTGTACTTGGGAAACTGAGGAGAGCATTCAGAAAGCCTATCCTAAATGTCGAGTAGATATCTCTGATTGACTCCGGTGCAAGGTACAATTACCATACTTTGCATTACCAATTAGTTCTCTACTTTGTTGTTATTTTCTTTCCATGGACGTGCACTTTTAATTCTATAGTCTGCTTAATTTAAAAAGAGTATATGAATTAATTTGTATGATTTTGAAAAGTTAAAAAAGAAAAAAACAAATTGATTGATGTTTGTGTTGTGTGATAGTAGATTTGATTAATCAAAAATTATTGAAATGATAGTTAATTTATTCAATAATAGAATGAATGGTAGAATTTATTCGATTAAATCACATAATGAACTGATTAGAAAATAGATAGAAATATATAATTGTGCATTATATATGTTTGAACAGGTAAATGGATTAGCTGTTGAGTAAAGATTTTATTTGCGTGCCCAACAAATAGGTAAACCTTAATGAGTTGGATGCACAATTTTATTATTATATCAACTCCTGTGAATGCCATTGGATGCGGAGTGCTGGTTGTTCCGTGTGTAATAATAAACGTCGCCATAGGATAGTAATAATTAATTTTGAACTACATTACATGGCATACTTCTTGAAGATAGGCATATTTCATCATATACCACATAAGCATTTGGAGCTTGTGTGACGAGGTGGAAGATTTACCATACGAGCGAGAGGCTTATATGGCGATGACTATATTTTACAGGTTGAACTGATGACTGATATGGACATATAAAATTGTAACGATAAATTGCCAGATTAATAAAAAAAACCACACGGGTCTGGAGTTGACAATAATCACGTCTCTCTAGTCATTAGTTACAGCACATGTATTATTTATTTCCCACACGAGACGAGGTGACGAGGATTTATCCTCTGGAGCAATTAAAAATACACACTCCCTCAGGCTTTGACAGGGTGACGAGAATTTATTCTGTGGAGTTATTATCTATACACGCTCCCCTGTAAACACCAGAATATATCACTATAAATATGTGTATGCTTTATAGGATTTATTGGGTACCTAATACGGCCCAATAAATTTCCAAACCCCTCCATGTACAAAGGAGGTTATGGCGAAATTTTTCGAAAATTCCGGGTGTTACCCAAATTTTTGAAGAATTTGAAAATTCTCAGAAACTGAAAATTTGGAGAATGGAAGCCAGATTGAACGTTGAGTTGATTAACCAAACCACTTTCGACTTTGTTCCTTTTCGAGGACGAAAAGTTTTAAGTGGGGGAGATTGTAACGACCCGGAAAAACTGAACCAATTTAAAATTTTTAAATTGGCTAAAATAGGGGATTTTAAATATTTAAAATAAATATTTTAAATAATAACGATGAAAGAAAAGTTTTAATCGACATTTGAAAACGAATATAATTAATTCTAATTATAAACAGGGCCTGAAATGGCGCGGCAGTTTCAAAATTTGAATTCAAACTTTGACTGACTGTACCGGGTGCAAAACAAAACGGATTTGAGTGAAACCAAAAATATTTAAATCTGTTAGTGAATACCTTTCTAACGAAATCTGAAAAATCGAAGTTTCATAGCGGAAAAAAAAGTTATGGCCATATGAAGTTTCAGAAAGGTCGCTATGGAATTTATATAGCCCGTGAAATTGGCCAATTTGCAAACGACCTCGGAATTTGACGAAACCACTTTTGTTGGATCCGGGATGTCAAATTATTGCTAGGTTTCAAATTTCATAATTTTTGAAGCTAGTATGTAACACCCCACCTCCACCAGGGTCACTCTTGCAAGTACACTAGCTTTGGAGGGGTGTTGGACAAGGTAAACATGCATGCAGATATCACAAGACAGAACATATAAGTAAAACAGAGTAGTAAAGCAGCGGATAAAACTAACATTTCAAAACCATAGTCAAGTTACATCAAAGTACTTGGTCATTATTTTCCCACAAAACAAAGTCTAGAACATAAACTGAAAAAAAACATAAAGTAACTATCCCCAAAGTAGAAAACCATAGCATGCTCAAGTCCAAACCATACATGAGCTATCCAGAAAAGCAGCTAAAGATCCAGCTAGGTACCAGCGTTCCCACCCTGCAAACCTGGGGGGGGGGAGACGGAAGAAAAGAGACGAAAGAAAACGGGTCAGTCAAAAAGACTGGTAAGTCCTATCTACTATTGGTATAAAAACTAATAAAGTTAACTGGACATGTAAAGCAGAGATGAAACATATGGTGATAACTGGCATGGTGAAAAGTTAATGAGATAGATCAAGTGTGGCATCGCATATACAAGGTTAAGTTGCACCAAGTGTGTACTAGTAATCACTGTCAAGTATCAACAAGAAATGATCCCTTGGCCCAATCTTGGCCCAATATCCCGAGATGACCTAGATCAAGGTCCAACAACACGGTCTAGTCGACCGGCTCCCTAAAAGCCTAACTCGTCAAGTGTCGGTGTCATGCGGCCCAATCACGAAGTGTAGTCAAACTGTGCTAGGTCCACCCTAGGGTGTATCAAGCACTAGGGTGCCAACCACGGACACAAATCAAGCACGCACAGTCTAAACCTACGGGTGCCCGTGTCTGCTTTTTCAACTCCGGACCATGTGCACGACCATAGTCCGCCTGAACCTACACCGGCGCACCTACTCAGCCGTCGTTTTGGTCGCTTACATGTCAACCCAGTAATCGTGCCCCACCCTAGCCTAGTCCCTAGGGTATCATGATACAATCAAGAGGTTTACTGGTGAAAAGGACCACATAACTAGGGTTTCTAGCGGGTTAAATGTGGTTAACCCTACCCAATCAAGTATCAAGTTGGTTAAGTGTACCCAAGGTTCATGACTTAACCGCGTCAACCCATCATGTTTAATTGGTTAAGTATTCAAGTGGTCCATGACTTAACCCTACCATGTGGCATTAATTAATTTAATGCACCCAACCTCTCACATTAGACCTTGTTGTGGTTACTAGTTAAGCCGGGCGGGTCCGGGTAGCTTTACACCACAACTTAGTCTAACCTCGGGTTTCAAGTGCGACATGACCAACTACTCACATTGGGTCCTTTTGCTTGTAGCCACTAGTTAAGCCGGTCGGTTCCGGGTAGATTTATGCTACAAACTCAACCCAACCTCGAGTTGGCCATTCTCATGTTCTCTAGAAGTCATGTCCAAACTCATGTTTACAAACATAATCACAAGTCAATGTTCATGTCATATTTTAAAATCATGTTTCATGTCATTGATATTACCCAAACCACACGTATTCCCCTCGCATGTACGTTTGGCATAACATAACATAGATCAAAAGAGGGAACTTGGCAAAACATGACAAAAAGGGCATAAGGTAATAAGGTTGGCCACAAGTTAGACATGGTGGCATATGAGGCATAAATATGTTCATAAGCTTGCATATTACATCATAGGCCTCAAAACATGCATAATATCAACTTAAGAAAAATAGGGGAAACATGGTCATACATGACATA
The DNA here is from genome assembly GCA_030737875.1 of Allium sativum. Lineage (NCBI taxonomy): Eukaryota > Viridiplantae > Streptophyta > Magnoliopsida > Asparagales > Amaryllidaceae > Allium > Allium sativum. Next base: position 569,935,856 of record CM060922.1, read on the forward strand.
GGATGATAGCTAGTGATTCGCATATAACATCATATGCAATATAACACAAGGTTTATGAGAGTTTCTATGTTGCTTTATGCAACATTTCCAATCAAAGCTCATAGCTTTCTATGCATAAGGTAAAGGTGATAGCTTTACAAACATGCATAGAATATATTTATGCATAACATGATAGGATCAAAGCACATACCATACTTAGGCCCAAACTCAACTTGCAACATGTCATATTTAAATTCATAGTTAGAATCTAAGAGTAGTATAGGGCTTACAATGCTATGAAGACTAGAATAAATATAAAATAAGATTGAGACGAAGCCACACTAGCAAATCCGCAACTAAAGACGATAAACTCCACTTCAAGACTTGAGAACAAGAAGGAATAACCCCAAAGACAAAGAAAGATGGCTCTTTTACTTAAGAAAGATGGCACCATTATGACATAGATTGATTTGAGATGCTCATGCTCTCATGAAGAAGGTGGAGGCCATGATTAGTGAACATTTGGGCAGCATTTAGTTGTAGGAATGATTAATGAAGGTTTAGGCTAGGTCTATGGGTCTTTTTATAGAGATTAGGGGTAGTTTAGACCATAGGATTAACCCTAAAACGAATCTGAACCATTAACTCCCGTCAGAAACCAACAAAAGAGGACCCAACATGCCAAAATGGTGCACCAGAAAAATTGGTCTGACCGGGCGGGGTCGACCCCTGGGTCGACATGGGTGTCGACCCCTGGGTCGACATGGGTGTCGACCCATTGGTAGGGGTCGACACTGGTGTCGACACCTATGTTGACCCTGCCTGGGCGGGAAAATCCCGCCCAATCTGTTTTGGCTGAAATTCGATTCTGAATTCGAATTTGAACTGTTTTCGGGCTTAGAATTTTCTGAAAACTTCATTGGGCCATAACTTGGTCATACGGACTCCGTTTTTCGAAAACTCGGACTCTATTTCGCGTACTTTTCCGAGATGAACGCAATGGACCAGCCCGTTTCCCTTGATTCTGATTTTAGAATTTAATTCTGCCTTGATTTACACAAAATCTCCAAGTTAGGAAGAACGTATCCTATCATCCATCATCCATCTACTCGAAACATCATCCACAAGTAACCATTGTCCTTAAAAAGATTCTAAATGCTGTATGAACATATGCAAAAGGTGTGTGTATATGTACTTATCTAATGCAAAAATCAGGCGGTTACTGATTCAGTAAACCTCCTTAATGCAAAGTATGTTAGTGAAATGAGTCCATATGTATGCAAATTCCTAACATAATTTATAATCTCTACATGAGTGCACATAACATTCATTCATATGCAACATCCACGTGATAGCACAACAAGTTTCATCCATGAATAAGTATCAACACTCATGCATATGCAATATGAAAGTGTGTGAGCCGATCTTAGTGCCTAATGTATGTCATGCATCCAAGAGTATCCACTTGCAAACACTTGCAACCACTTGCAAGCATCAAGCATAACATGTTTCAAATACATGTTTCATCCAAAGGGTTTCTACTTAAGGTTCTCATGACAAGGTTAACAAGATAAACAGGATAAACATGGATAGCAAAAAGAAAGATATGCTGATTAGGAAAGGAGATTGAGAATGTACCCTCAAAAAGGAATGGATAAAGCCCACGCATCTTCTCCTCGGTTTCCCAAGTTGCATCTTCATCGGCTTCACTCCACTGAACTTTCACCAATTTGACTTCTCGATTCCTTAACTTCTTGATCTCTGTTCCCAAGATACGAATCGGAGCTCTCCTCAAGGTTGCCTCGTTCTCTACCTCCACGTCTTCAAGAATGCTTGGTTCAACCACCTCAGCGAACTCATGTAGGCACTTTCGGAGATGCGAGACATGAAAGTCATTATGCACTCCGGCTAGCTTCTCGGGCAATTCCACCTTATAGGCCATCTTTCCAATTCTCTCTATGATAGGGAAGGGTCCTACAAACCTTGGTGCCAGTTTCCCAACTGCTCCAAAACGTACCACATTACGCAAAGGAGAAACCTTCACGAAAACCATATCCCCAATTTCGAATTCCAAATTTGTCCTTCGCTTGTCAGCATAGGATTTCTGTCTGTCTTGGGCCGCTTTCATCCGTCTTCTCACCAATTCAAATTTCTCAGATGTATCCCGTATCATATCGGGCCCAAGTATAAGCCTATCTGTGGTCTCCCACCAACAAGATGGTGACCTACGCGGACTCCCATACAGAGCTTCAAATGGTGCCATCCCTATGCTAGCGTGGTAGCTATTATTATAAGCAAACTCTACAAGAGGAAGGTGGTCTTCCCAAGTACCACCAAAGTCAAGGACACAAAGCCTCAAAAGATCTTCTAGCACTCTATTCACCCTTTCGGTTTGACCATCCGTCTGGGGGTGATAGGCTGTACTCAGATTCAATCGCGTACCCATCGCTTCTTGCAAACTATTCCAGAACTGGCTAGTGAAAATTGGGTCACGATCGCTAACTATGCTAGAAGGAACTCCATGCAACTGCACTATCTCTCGAAGATAAATAGATGCTAGCCATGATGCGGTCCTCTTTCTCTTTACTGGAATGAAGTGAGCACTCTTCGTAAGTCTGTCAACTATGACCCATATGCTCGTGTTCCCTCTCCTTGACTTAGGTAATCCATCCACAAAATCCATAGAAATACTCTCCCACTTCCATTGCGGGGCCTCCAATGGATGTAATAGCCCATCGGGTTTCTTCGACTCGGCTTTCACTTGTTGGCACACCATGCACTTTGAAACATACTCTGCCACATCTTTCTTCATTCCAGCCCAAAAGAAAATGTGCTTCATATCTCTATACATCTTATCTCCTCCAGGATGTATAGTCATCTTCGAGTGATGTGCTTCTTCGAGAACTTTATGCACCAAGTCTCCGACTTGTGTAACGCATAGCCTTCCATCTCGCCTTAGCCAACCCTTGTCATCAATAGTATATCTAGCAAGGTGACTAGACGTCTCACCATGGATCAACTTGCCCATGATCTCAACTATCCGCGGGTCTTCCTTCTGTGAAGTCCCTACTTGATCAAGAAGTGTGGGTCTAAGCTCAAGGGATGCTAATGAACCCGTCATCGACTCAACAGCCGTCGTGAAATCAAAGGTTGCCAAGAACTCTAAGTTCTTCATCTCAATAAACAAGGGACTCAAAGTCAACCTCCTTCTGCTTAGTGCATCTGCCACAACATTACCCTTGCCAGGGGTATAAGCTATCTCGAAGTCATATGATGCCAAGAATTCCATCCACCTTTGCTGCCTTAGATTCAGATCTTTCTGCGAGAAGAGGTACTTGAGTGACTTGTGATCAGTATACAACTCAAACCTTTCACCTAGGAGATAGTGGCGCCAGGATTTGAGTACAAAGATGATCGCCGCCAACTCCAAATCATGAGTGGGATAGTTCTTCTCACGAACTTTAAGCTGCTTACCCCCATAACATATCACTCTTCCCTCTTGCATCAGAACAGCACCTAACCCCGTGCCACATGCATCGGTGTATACGGTAAACATCTTACCACTATCGGGTAATGCCAAAACTGGAGCTGTGGTAAGGGCCCTCTTGAGCCTTTGAAAAGTAAGCTCACACTCTAAGTCCCATGCAAAGACTAAGTTCTTCTTCGTCAACTTAGTAAGAGGGGCCGAAATCTTAGCGAAGTCCCTGATGAACTTCCTATAGTAGCCCGCCAGACCGAGAAAGCTTCTTACTTCGGTTGCATTCCTAGGAGTCTTCCAGTCTTGAACCATAACCACTTTCGCGGGATCCACCGCTATGCCTTGCTTAGAAACTATATGTCCAAGAAACCGAACTTCCCTTCTCCAGAAATGACATTTGGAGAACTTGGATTTCAACTGATGCGCTCTAAGCGTATCCATCACTTCCTTGAGATGCCTAGCATGCTCTTCCTCATCCTTTGAGAAAATCATAATATCATCCACGAAGACAACAACAAACTTGTTAAGGAACTCCCTGAACACCCTACTCATCAAGTCTACGAAGTAGGCGGGTGCATTAGTCAAACCGAGTGGCATGACAAGCCATTCAAAGAATCCATCTAGAGTCCTAAACGCAGTCTTATCAATACTATCCTCAGCTACTCTAAGATGATGGAATCCGGTGGCTAGATCGAGCTGAGAGAAAACAGAAGCACCAACAAGCTGGTCAAAGATATCATCAATCCTCGGTAATGGGTGCCTATTCTTCTTTGTCAGCTTGTTCAACTCTCGATAATCAACACATAGACGAAGCGAACCATCCGCCTTAGTAGTGAATACCACCGGAGCACCCCATTCAGAAATGCTTCGCCTAATAAAAAATTTCTCAAGCAGCTCCTTGATTTGCTTACTGAGCTCTCTTCTTTCTCGTGGGGCCATGTGCCTAACGGGCAATGATACTGGCTTGGCATTATCAACAAGATAAATGCGAAAATCTATCTCTCGTTTAGGGGGTAACCCCTTAACCTCTTCAAAGACATCAGGATATTCCCGAACCACCCTTACAGATTGCAGATCATTGATGGACGAGTCAAGAGATTCAAGATAACATAACATGACGGGATCCAGCGGGTTGCAAGAAATCTCTAGGGTATTACCGAGGCGAGTTATGAGCCTCACCACCCTATGCTCACAATCGAGGATGGCTCCATAACTGGACAACCAATCCATGCCCAAAATCAACCCGTATCCCGTGAACCCGAGAACATAAACATTACACGTGAATTCTACGGTCAAGATAGAAATCTTCAAATCCACACAAATCATAGATAAATGGGCGGAACCCCCAATTGGATTTGAAACAGTGACGGGATCCTCAACTAGACTAGTACTTAGGTGCAAACTTTCAACAATGTCAGAAGAAATAAAGGTATGTGATGCGCCAGAATCAAATAAAGTGTGAACAGGAAAGTCAGAAATAATAACAAGACTTTCTACAAAAATACTACCTCGGTCCTGGACTGGAGCAGTGTTGAGAGCATGCACTTGCCCTGCAGAAGGTCCTACACGCTGATTCTGCCCTTGTCCTTGTCCTTGCTTCTTGGGGCAATCCTTGCTAAAGTGTCCAGTCTCTCCACAATGAAAGCATTCGCCCAGCTTCCTCTTCTTCTTCCTACAGTCTTTAGCTATGTGCCCAACAATCCCACAGTAGTTGCATTTTCTTGGGTCCTTTGCCTTGGCCTTGTTGCCCTTGTTGTTCTTGTTGTTCTTATTGTTCTTGTTGTTCTGATTGCTCTGGTTTCCTCCCCACTTGGAGTCTGTCTTCTTGGGTTGAGTCTCATTAGCCTTGACTTCTTTCTTGCCATTTTTATCGTCTCCTTGAAGCAATGCCATGTCCACTAGGCCTTCAAAAGTGGCTCCCATGGGTATATGAGACAGGGATAAACCTTGTAATGGCTCATTCAACCCTCGTGCAAAGCGTAAAGCCTTCTTCTGGGGAGTATTAACCATGTCCAAACCGAATCGAGCGAGCTGGTTAAACTTATTCACATACTCCCTCACTGTCATGTCCCCTTGCTTCAAAGATATAAACTTCTCCAATTGTAGATTCGCCTCAGCTGATGATAGAAACTTAAGCCCAAACCTCGTCCTAAAGTCGGCCCAAGTCTCTATAGGTCTAGTAGCATTGGTGACCTCCCACCAATAAGCAGCTTCTTCTTTTAATAGCCATGCTGCTAATAAAACCTTTCTATGGTCTTCCACATCAAAGATAGCGAAAAGATCTTCAGTTTCTTTCAACCAATTTCGTGCCTCCACAAAAGTCTCCGTCCCAATGAAATTCTTGCCACCCATCGCCTTAAAGTCCTTGCAAACCTTTGCGAAATCCGCTTGTGGATGCTGGGGGGGAGGAGGAGGAACCTCAGTTATGGTGGGGGTATTTGCTGGGCCCGCATTGTTGGCCCTAGCTTCCAAGTACCTCCGAAACCATCCGGGAATGGTTACTCCCTCGGGAAGGTTAAGATCGGCCATGCTGAAAAAGGAAAAGATAGATTTAGAACGAGGAAACGAAGGATAGTGCTAATGGCTTTTGGGGAATAGCCTTTTAAAATAACTAGACTTTTCTTGGAAAATACTTAATTGGTTTTGAAAATAGTTTTCCAAAAAGGTAAGTTTTTAAAAACACTTTTGCTCAAATCTTGTAAACCTTATGCTCTGATACCAAATGTAACACCCCACCTCCGCCAGGGTCACTCTTGCAAGTACACTAGCTTCGGAGGGGTGTTGGACAAGGTAAACATGCATGCAGATATCACAAGACAGAACATATAAGTAAAACAGAGTAGTAAAGCAGCGGATAAAACTAACATTTCAAAACCATAGTCAAGTTACATCAAAGTACTTGGTCATTATTTTCCCACAAAACAAAGTCTAGAACATAAACTGAAAAAAAAACATAAAGTAACTATCCCCAAAGTAGAAAACCATAGCATGCTCAAGTCCAAACCATACATGAGCTATCCAGAAAAGCAGATAAATATCCAGCTAGGTACCAGCGTTCCCACCCTGCAAACCTGGGGGGGTAGACGGAAGAAAAGAGGCGAAAGAAAACGGGTCAGTCAAAAAGACTGGTAAGTCCTATCTACTATTGGTATAAAAACTAATAAAGTTAACTGGACATGTAAAGCAGAGATGAAACATAGGGTGATAACTGGCATGGTGAAAAGTTAATGAGATAGATCAAGTGTGGCATCGCATATACAAGGTTAAGTTGCACCAAGTGTGTACTAGTAATCACTGTCAAGTATCAACAAGAAATGATCCCTTAGCCCAATCTTGGCCCAATATCCCGAGATGACCTAGATCAAGGTCCAACAACACGGTCTAGTCGATCGGCTCCCTAAAAGCCTAACTCGTCAAGTGTCGGTGTCATGCGGCCCAATCACGAAGTGTAGTCAAACTGTGCTAGGTCCACCCTAGGGTGTATCAAGCACTAGGGTGCCAACCACGGACACAAATCAAGCACGCACAGTCTAAACCTACGGGTGCCCGTGTTTGCTTTTTCAACTCCGGACCATGTGCATGACCATAGTCCGCCTGAACCTACACCGGCGCACCTACTCAGCCGTCGTTTTGGTCGCTTACATGTCAACCCAGTAATCGTGCCCCACCCTAGCCTAGTCCCTAGGGTATCATGATACCATCAAGAGGGTTACTGGTGAAAAGGACCACGTAACTAGGGTTTCTAGCGGGTTAAATGTGGTTAACCCTACCCAATCAAGTATCAAGTTGGTTAAGTGTACCCAAGGTTCATGACTTAACCGCGTCAACCCATCATGTTTAATTGGTTAAGTATTCAAGTGGTCCATGACTTAACCCTACCATGTGGCATTAATTAATTTAATGCACCCAACCTCTCACATTAGACCTTGTTGTGGTTACTAGTTAAGCCGGGCGGGTCCGGGTAGCTTTACACCACAACTTAGTCTAACCTCGGGTTTCAAGTGTGACATGACCAACTACTCACATTGGGTCCTTTTGCTTGTAGCCACTAGTTAACCCGGTCAGTTCCGGGTAGATTTATGCTACAAACTCAACCCAACCTCGAGTTGGCCATTCTCATGTTCTCTAGAAGTCATGTCCAAACTCATGTTTACAAACATAATCACAAGTCAATGTTCATGTCATATTTTAAAATCATGTTTCATGTCATTGATATTACCCAAACCCCACGTATTCCCCTTGCATGTACGTTTCGCATAACATAACATAGATCAAAAGAGGGAACTTGGCAAAACATGACAAAAAGGGCATAAGGTAATAAGGTTGGCCACAAGTTAGACATGGTGGCATATGAGGCATAAATATGTTCATAAGCTTGCATATTACATCATAGGCCTCAAAACATACATAATATCAACTTAAGCAAAATAGGGGAAACATGGTCATACATGACATCGGATGATAGCTAGTGATTCGCATATAACATCATATGCAAGATAACACAAGGTTTATGAGAGTTTCTATGTTGCTTTATGCAACATTTCCAATCAAAGCTCATAGCTTTCTATGCATAAGGTAAAGGTGATAGCTTTACAAACATGCATAGAATATATTTATGCATAACATGATAGGATCAAAGCACATATCATACTTAGGCCCAAACTCAACTTGCAACATGTCATATTTAACTTCATAGTTAGAATCTAAGAGTAGTATAGGGCTTACAATGCTATGAAGACTAGAATAAATATAAAATAAGATTGAGACGAAGCCACACTAGCAAATCCGCAACCAAAGACGATAAACTCCACTTCAAGACTTGAGAACAAGAAGGAATAACCCCAAAGACAAAGAAAGATGGCTCTTTTACTTAAGAAAGATGGCTCCTTTATGACATAGATTGATTTGAGACACTCATGCTCTCATGAAGAAGGTGGAGGCCATGATTAGTGAACATTTGGGCAGCATTTAGTTGTAGGAATGATTAATGAAGGTTTAGTCTAGGTCTAGGGGTCTTTTTATAGAGATTAGGGGTAGTTTAGACCATAGGATTAACCCTAAAACGAATCTGAACCATTAACTCCCGTCAGAAACCAACAAAAGAGGACCCAACATGCCAAAATGGTGCACCAGAAAAATTGGTCCGACCGGGCGGGGTCGACCCCTGGGTCGACATGGGTGTCGACCCCTGGGGTTACATGGGTGTCGACCTATTGGGGGGGTCGACACTGGTGTCGACACCTATGTCGACCCTGCCTGGGCGGGAAAATTCCCGCCCAGACTGTTTTGGCTGAAATTCGATTCTGAATTCGAATTTGAACTGTTTTCGGGCTTAGAATTTTCTGAAAACTTCATTGGGCCATAACTTGGTCATACGGACTTCGTTTTTCAAAAACTCGGACTCTATTTCGCGTATTTTTCCGAGACGAACGCAATGGCACAGCCCGTTTCCCTTGATTCAGATTTTAGAATTTAATTCTGCCTTGATTTACATTATAACATGTTATTAAAAATACGGGTTGTTACATAGTATGTGAGCGTGGCAAAGGAAAATGTGTTTTGGTCAATTACAGTTAAATTGGATCGACCAGAAATGGGCCATTTTTCAAACGGTCTCAGAATTCGACGAAACTAGTTTTGTTGGGACTGTATCGTCAAAACATACCTAGATTTATTTTTCTGGAATTTTTCGAATCAGTATGTGGCCCCGGCAAATTGAAATGTACGTTCAAATTAAATATTGAATGTTTTATATTTTAATTTGAAGTAAAACTAACAGAAACATTCGAATGGACCTTCGAAACATATCCCATTGTGTTCGGAATGGGGGTAAAACGCTAGGGATGACAGTCGTTGGGTTTGGATTGGAGTTCGTGTGTGACAAGGGGTATTTTTGAAATTTAAAAAATATATAAATTAATAAAAAAAATCCTATTGGCTAATCACTCTCTCTCTCCCATTTTTTTATGAACCCCCCCCCCCCCCCGATCGACGGCGGCTCGCGCTCCCTCCCTCCTGACCCTTTTCCCGCCGCCTCAGCCACCTACAAGCGCCGCCACCACCCTACCTCGATAGCGCCGACCCTCCTCTTCAAATCCGACCCACATTCGCCTTCTCCCTCCTCCCCATTGACGAGATGAGACCCAGGAAGTTTCTAACTTCCCGCCGCCAGATCTCCTTCCTCCGACCACTGAACGGGCTGCGACCACCACGGCCTGGAGCGCCTCTCCCCCCTCTTCGACACTATATAACCCGATCTTCATACCATACAGCGAATCAAAAGAAAAATCCATACCTAGTTTCAAGCAGTAAAAACGAGGTACACGGCTAATTTATTTTGAATTGATTTTTACACTTTTAAGTGTTGCAAACTTGTAAAAATCATATCTTTTTCGTTCCTTGTCGAAATCCAGGGAAACAAGAGACACCGGGACCGGGTGGACGTCTTCTACATTCTAGAAGAGACCGCATATTTTTCTGAGCCTTCTGCTATTTTTGGTGGAGTGGAACCCAAAGTGAGATTTCTAAATTATAAACGATATGGAAAACGATGATGTATAAATTATATAGTCGATGTATGAGTTATATAAGCGTTGTACACCTCTTGTATAAGCGTTGTATAAGTTGTACGTTCGATATATAAGTTATATATGCGTTGTAAAAATTATATATGTGTTGAAATAGAAGTGAAATGCTTATATATATATATACACGCCCCTCGTCCACAAACCATGGAAGATATTTATTGGTTGTGATTGGTGTGAAAATTGGTTGATAAGAATTGTTTGTGGTTGAAATTGATTGATTGTGGTTGAAAAATACCCGTTTGTGCTTGAGAAATATTTGGTTGAAACCACATAGGATTAGTTTGTGGAAATGAAAAAAATATACATGTCGCCTGCGTGCGAACTAGATGCATGATTCCCCATTGTCAAAAGCTGCGAGGCTTTAAGGTAGAGCGAGGAGTCGTACTAGGGACGGTCCCGGCTTTAACTACCCTGTTGTTATGCTGCCGAAATTTTGAATAATATTCATGTGTTAGAATTATTTTCCTGTATTGAAACTATATTCGTCCGTTGAATAGAAAACATTCATGTGTTGAATCGATATTCATTCGTTGAATAGAAATTCATGTGTTGAAAGGTATTCGTGTTTTAAATATAAAATTCACCCTTTTATCTATATATACCAATTATAGAAAACCTTCATGTGTTGAATCGACATTCATTCGTTGAATAGAAATTCATGTGTTGAATGGTATTCGTGTTTTGAATAAATTGTTTTTAACAATAAAAATCACATTTTACTCTATATATACAAACTATAGAAAACCTTCATGTGTTGAATCGATATTCATTCGTTGAATAGAAATTCATGTGTTTAATGGTATTCGTGTTTTGAATAAATTGTTTTAACAATAAAAAATCACATTTTTACTCTATATATACAAACTATAGAAAACCTTCATGTGTTGAATCGAAATTCATTCGTTGAATTGAAATTCATGTGTTGAATGGTATTCATATTTTGAAAGAAATTGTTTTATAATAAAAATCCTATTTTTATCACCTATATTAACTATATAAAATAGTCGTGTTTTGAAATAAATCGTTTTACAATAAAAATCACATTTTTACTATATACATGAATTGTTAAAATAGTGAAGTGTCGAAGTGAATGAATGTTGGATAAAAATATCATTTTTATCAAATGTATGAAAAGAATATAGTTTTGAAATCGAAGAATCGATATATATATATATATATATATAGAATTGAAATATATCGAATAGCGAAGCTGCAGTTCATGTTTTGAAACCGTGATTTCAAACGATTAGTGCGGGAGATCCGACCATCGGATTTTCCCGAAACTGAAACCATTGGGTTCACTTTGGAAATATCTTTCCAACGACACCAACTTTGTGAAAATCCAACGGTTGGATTGTCTGGAATGTTTAATTCAAATCTGAAGAAAAACAGCGCCAGAATCGATTATATTTATATATATATATATATATATATATATATATAATATAATTATAATTAATCGAATAACGACGCTGCAGTTCGTATTTTGAAATCGAAACTTCAAACGATTATACCGGGAGATCTGACCGTCGGATTTTCCCGAAACTGGAACCGTTGGATTCGTTTTGAAAAGATATTTCTAATGATATAAATTTAATGATGATCCAACGGTTAGATTTTCAGATATGTGTAAATCAAATCTAAAGAAAAATAGCGCCACGACCGCGTTATGGCCGAAGCGTCATTTTGAATAAATTGGCTATTTTAAAATAAATAAATAAAAATAGCGATAAATCGTTATAAAATATTATAAACGATATGGATGTGAAATTTAGAAACAAACTGAAGGTTGGCTAAGTCGAATGGTTTCCTGGATTTTGATCTGATGTTGGTTTCGGCCTTCGGGTTAATATTTGGGAAATCGTTCTCTTACTGATTGACGGTTAGTGACTAATGAATTGAAATGATGCGTATGTAGTTTTTGTGTAGCACGTGTTTATTATATACACGAGTTGCTCAGAAAGACCGGGTTTATCCCATTCTGAATAACTAAATCGACGATAAGAAATTGAAGATGAAGACGGTGGTTGAGGACCAGAAATCTTCACCTCGTTTGGATGGTGACTGATGTCCTGATTTGGAGGCATCCCGAAATATGGATAATGAGTGGTGATCGTCTAGACGTACGTAGAGATCGATGGGTTTGCGAGGTATATAGTGCCTCAAGTTTCGTTCAGACCCAAAACGGACTTGTAAATGGACTGTGTGTCTGACATTGGAATTCATTCTGTGTGATTGATAGCCATCAGTTACATGGCGTGAATTGCCTGTGTGGCATGCTAATATGCAGTGATCAGGGCTTCTATTGAAAAGCAAAGTCTTGTGGTGATGATCAAAGCACCGCCTGTGTGGCGTAGCTTTGTGTATAACGTGAATTCGCGAACCTCACACCCCGGTATGAACCAGAAACGGGAGAGGACATCAGGGAGGGCCTGCGTTTCTTTCTAGCTAGGAGTTGTGTCAGTGTTTTTACACGGCCTGACATTTTACTTATGTGGATGATGGATAGCGAGGCGCCTCAGTTATATCGGTCGATCCGGGACCGATGGAGTCATTCGTTGGCTCATTTACGCCCCATAGGGCGGGGAAACGTAGTGTTCAGGCTTAATAATCCACATCGGTGGACCGGCCCTGACGATCTAAAGGGTTGATGCGTTCTGATCCCGAGGCTCGGGCTAGAGAGTCTCGAATTCGGTAAGGACTATCTTTTGCCTTGGTTCATGACGGAAATCCAATTTCCAAATACGTGACTGTGCGGTTTTGATTGTATACCTATATATGGCGACATAGTGGTATGGGGGCATTAATGCCGTCTATGATTGATAGTTATGATTTGAAATTGTTTTTGAAACATATAAACACTAGTAGTAATATCAAATGCTTTTGTTTTATTCGTATCAAGCATATTTTGGCCATTATAAGGTAAAACTCTATCCTCCAGTTTGCGTTGCATTGTGTGATGGGAACTGAGTCTTATAATGGATTCATTTTTATAAAAAGCATTGCGATGTTTGAAAGATTATTTGTTTTAAAGCACTGGCAATCCGATGGAGTAAACCTGTTCCATGAAAGTGGCGTGGTCCTGGGATTAGCCATATTTTAATTGTGTTGAGTAGATTTCTCATACCAGTCCCATGACTGACTCGTAGTTTGTTTCACTTTCAAACTCAGGTGCCCCTTTTTCTACACTGGCAACCTTGTATTCAGGTTTAGCTGGCTCTTTCGGGATAGCTGGAGCTGAAGATGGATTCTATTATTTATCTCTTTTTATGCAGTTAAGCTCCTATTGTACATTATGTTTGTTTTCCGCTGTAGACATTTATGTATAGCTGAACTGTATTTGTACTAAGTATGATCCTGTATACTGTGTAACTCTGATGATTTCGTTTATCCAGTATATTCTATTGTGCATTATCTGGTGTATTATTTGTTCATTATCTGGTGTATTTATTTAATTCTGTCCTGCCATTATCTGTTTATGTGTTATATTCCAAAGATTACCCTTGCCACCGACAGTATGGGGTTCGGGGTCGTCACAATAAGTAAGTTGAAATATTTTTTAGCGTGTTATATTCAAAAATGAAAGTGAAATAGGCAAGAGAGTTGAGTAACAAATTAATTAATGAGTTGAGTTAAAACAAGTGTATTAAGTTGAAATGAATTAGAAATGTATGGATATACATGGGACGGGTTTGGAATGAAGTGTTAGAAGAGATATAAATATAATGCTCGACAAAAAGGTACGTATTTAAATTGAATATGAGATTTTATGCACCGTATCGGCTAGCTGCTTGGCTTTTCCTTTTTGTTTTGATTAGAGAGGGCCTGTGTGGCAAGGTTTGAATTTTTTCGGGTACTCTGTACAAAGGAGGTTATGGCGAATTTTTCCGGAAATTTAAGGAGTCAGAATATTTTTAAGAAGATTTGATAAACTAGAAATTGATATATCGATATATATATATATAGAATTCAATAATAAAACGAACTTAAAATAGAATATTATAAATGAAAAAGAATTTTATAAACAAAATCCTGGGAGATATACGTTTTAATGTGAATGATGATTTAAAAGCAAATGATTTGCAAATTTAAAATGATCGTGTTGATAAGAAGTTAATCAAATGAAGTTAAAGAAATAGAGTTAAACAGAATTAGAAACTAACTGAAAATTAGTTGAGTTGAACGACTTTTTGAGTATCGATCTGATGTTGGTTTCGGCCTTCGGGGTTTATACTTGGGAATTTGTTCTCTTACTAGTTTACAGTTAGAGTCTGATAGATGTGGAAGAATAATGATATGTAAATATGCAATGGGAATGTTTTCTAGAGTTAATAACATATATTTTCTTAATATAGAAAATAAGGAAATATATATATATGTTAGATGATGTGATCGATAATTCCATTTGAAAATAAGATCGTTGTGTGTACACGGACATGTTTTCAGTTGATAGTTAAATCACCGTCTATCAAAGTTTGACCATTTTTACGTTGTTAATATGGAGAGACCAGTTGGATTCTTATCCAAAGAACCACTCCGTATTAGCATAAGTGTTGCGAATCATATACACCAAAGAAAATTGAAGACGGAGTAAAGTGCAAGGGCTGTTGTATAAGTCCTAGGTAGAGATTGCCTAGGATGGATGTACGAAATTGTGCCTTCGGTTTCGTTCAATACCAGAACGAACATATATGGACGAATGTCTAACAGAATATTTCCCATGATCGCATATGTTGGACTATACAAATATATATGGTGGCAACAGATTTATTCCCTTAGCATAATATCCAGAATATCTGTGCAAATCAATTAGTGATTAACGGATCTGACAGTGTGGCATTCAAAGTGTTGGTGCTATCAATGAATGACAAGTAAGCGCAGCTTCTAGCCTCATAACCGGAAAATGACAAAAAATTGGGCAGGCAGCATGGCTATGTGGTTAGCTCCCATTATGGTGTATTATCACCTATCTAAAGATTCATTTAATTCCTTATTCTATTCGATGTCGTCCCATTCGGGAATGGTTGTTGATCCCAACCTTTAGTGATATACATTCGATACACTCAAGCGAAATGAGTGGTCGGTCATGTGTGGCTGAGTTGCAAGATGTTCTTGTTGAACTTGGTGTATTCTCCTCTAGAGATACACTAGCGGCAGGTGGTTCCATACCTTGTCATAGTTGTAAATCAAATCCCCAATAAGTGCTCGCGGTTTTGATTGTATATTATATATGTGGAACGTGAGATGCAAACGTTCCACTAGATTGTTATTTATTTGATTTAGACACTATCATAATATCAAAAGAGTTTTGATATAAAGGTTATCGTTTCTTTCAAAAGGATTTTTAAAGTTAAATCAAGTGGTTTGGATTCTCATAAGGGAAAAACCCGTTCCGTGTTATACGTCGTGGTCTTATGAGATATCGTTTAGTATCTCAAAATGTTTTCAATTGTTTACTCATACCAGTCCCATGACTGACCTAGAGTTTATTTTGTTTTGTTTTACCTAAACTCTTAGGTGCCTAAATTTGTACGGGCAGTCAAGTAGTTCAGGAATTTACAGATTTATCTAAAGGAGCTTGGAGCAGGAGGCTTCAGTGTTAGTTATCTAGTGTTATTTCCGCTGTATTGTAAGTGTTGCACTCTGATGATAATGTTATGTACATACAATCAAATTTTGTATTTCAAAAGCTGTTATATATTATATTTTATTCCGCTGCGATGTGAGATTATGTGTTGTGTTTCTGTTCTTCTTCTTCTATTCTAATTTTTTTCTTTCTATTTCTCACCCTCTAACTTCTTTCTATTAATGATTCGTATTTTCTTGATATTTGGGTTGGACGTATGTTGTATTTAGTCAACTCAGATATTACGGATTTGCGGGACGTTACAGTTGGTATCATAGCTTAGGTTGAGCGAACACCTAGGCTTTGGTGGGGTTGTGCTCATTAGAGATAGGGTCAGTAGGGCCCTAGAATGAGTTGAGTGTATACATACGAGAGGGCATATTTATTAAATTGATATAATAATTGTTTTATATTGTGTTGGCTAGTCTGTTGAACGGTTTATGAATTCTGATAGAATTGTGGGATGCCACGAAGTCGATAGGAATTTCTAAACACTTGAACAGAGAAATCTGACACAATGTTGTTTGAAGTGGGTAAATGAAATAATTTTACTCAAAATTCTATTTTAATATAGAAAGAATAATTTTATGAAATTATTATAATATATGGATGTGTTGATTGTTAATATTATAATCAAATAAGATTATAAAATTGGAATGGTTATATATAACCAAAATAGAATTTGTATATGAATCAAATATACAAATGAGATGAATTAAAATTGAATTCAAACCAGAATGAAAATTTTAAAATCATGGGAAGTTGAAAAATATTTTAAAAAGGATATAAAAATAATATAGCTTTGTTTTGGAAGTATTTTTGAATAAAAATCATTTTAGATGGATTTTAAAGGTGATTAAGCACTGAACTCACTTCAGTGGCTGGAAAATAATTTTGATGATGATCGCGACATCATTAGTGTTCATTTTCGAGTTTCTAAGTGATGGATTGCTACCTTAGAAAAGTTTTGATAGATACTTGTTTGAAAGAAAACAAGTTGATTTGGAAAATTCAAATGTTTTTGAATTTGGGATAGTTATAAATATATATATATATATATTTATGTGATTTCAAAAGGGATTTGTAATGAAAACCCAGGAATTTAAATTCTAGTATTAAATTTAACTTAAGCAAGTTAAGTGTATTGAAGTGAATAATTGGCTAGAATTGATGTGAATGAATATAAATTAGATATGAATGAATGGTTTGAAATCATTCGAAGTAAATAAATGAAGACCAAAAGTTTTGGTAGAACTAAAATTTGTTGAAATATAGAATGTTGAGTTTCATCATAAGTGAGATGTTGAAAATTTAATGGGTTTGTAGCACTCTTCCTACCTTAGTAATTTCGGGGACGAAATTCATTAAAGGGGGGAAGAATGTAATGACCCGGATATTCCGTCGATTGATTTTATAATATTTAATATGCTTTTAAATATTGAGTGGATAATATAAATGAATTTTTATATTGAGTTATTGATTTAATAATCAATATACGATTTATTTCGAATATATTGAATAGTTGTAATATGAAAACAAATCTAGTTTAATTCGAATTTTAAAACTGAATCAAAAAGATTTAAGTGATCAATATAAATTCTATTTGAATTTATACACGATAATAATAATAATTTATTATTGAGGAATTTATTATTTTGAATTTAATTTATGTCGTTTAAAATAATATCTTCTCTATATGATCGAACTGGACTTTGAAACTTGTCCCAGTGTGTTCAGAATAGTGTAATAACCCTAGGAATGCCTTTTGTTGGGTTCGAAAAGGAGTTCAGAATCACAGGGTAGTTTAAATTAAATTGTACCGGTTTAAATAAAATAAAAATCGAATAAGGCATTTCATTTCAAGTGAAAAGGGCCGCTACTTGTCTCGTTCAGAACCAGAGAATCAAAGCTTCAAATGAAAGGCTGACCCCTCCTCCACGATACCCTTCTATTTCTTCAGATAATCAAAAGCATCGAAATCCCCTTTTTCATTTCATTTGTAAAATCGCGAGTTCCAAAGAAATCACTGCTGATGAAAATAGCCAACCGTGAATTCCTCAACCCAAATGCAAATCGATCTGATCCTTTGAGCCTCTGCTTACTTCGATGGCCTTCAACTAGGGCGCGCGACAGAATTTTCTGACATCGGAGTACTTCCAATCATTGTTAGGATCTCGCGATTTTTGTTCTTGGATTCTGGTAGGGTTCCGAACCGGATCTGGTGGTTTTGAGTTGGAGCGTCGCGTTACAGGAGTTCAATTGGGAAGTGGGTTTGGTGAAGCTCGATCTATTGGAGGGTTCGAAGGCATTGGGAGTCCGATCCGGTTAGTGTTGTCTCGAGATGGAGGCAGCAATGTAAATGATGTTCATTGTGTCATCACTGTTGAACGATGAGCTGGTGTAGGAAGCGGTTGTAGCCAGAAATGGTAGGAAGTAAACCAGTTTGTGAATTGTGACGATGTTGAATATTATGGGTTGAAGTTGAGGCAAGTGGAGTATGGGTTTTTACTTATGCTGAGCGGAGAGGATGCAGTAGGTGGAATGCTGCCAAGTTGTTGCTGCAACAAGTCGGAGAGGTGGAATTTGTTGATGACAAAATGGTGTTCGGCGAAATGCCATAAAGGATGGAGTAGGATTTTAGAGGGGCCAATGGTAGTTGTTTGGAGCCATTCAGAGAAATACTTCATCAATTGATCGAGTTATTTAAAGACCGTGAGGTATATGTTTTTACAAATTTAATTACATAGGAGAATTAATTAAATTGTTAGTTGTTACTTTAAATCAATATCGTTTAATCATTAAATCAAAATTTAATAATCATAGGTACACAGTAAATTTCATTCAAGATGATTCGAATAAATTCAAAGTCAAGACGAATTGGAATTAAACAAATATTCAGCAAATGAAATCATGGTGAGTAAATCTCACTCACCTGTTATTTAGAATATATTTTTTGGTAAAAATAATTGTTGTTGCTTGTTTGAATGCTTTCTGGTTGATTTAAATATATTAGTTATTTAGGGTTGACTATTATATATATTGGGTTGATGATGGGATTGTTCCCGCAGTCTCATTAGCGGATGCCCGCAGTACCATTAGCGGATGATTTCCCTATGCGCCCTACAAATATATATTAGTGGATGACCTTCTATACCGCGATATCCTGCCTCGAAGCAGGATGGGTATTATTTATGTTGACTAACGTCTGTGAATGCAAGAAAAACAGGTTGGAGGGATCCAACTGGATTCCTCAAAAATATATTATCTATTTGTTTGTTTGTTTGTTTTCACATATATATAAATTCATATATGATGTGTTAGATAACCAATGAATGATAAATTGGTTGATTGTGTGTTTAAATAGAACTAGGTCTAAATGTTGATTTATAAAAATATCATGAAAAGAATATTTGAGATTTAAAAGGAAAAATTCTATTTTTCTAAATAGAATTTGAATTTCGAATGGACTAGAAATATTAACTTGTTTTGAATAATTAAAACATGTAGTTCACTTATAAACGAAATTTATAAATGAGATGAAATGAATTATTATTGGAAAATTCAAAAATATAAATAATGTGTTAAATCAAAAAGGGAAATTTATTTTTCCAAAGTAGAAATATTTATTTCAAATGAATTTGAAAGCGAGACTTGTTTAATATATAAACAAGTAAAATAAAGGGTGTTTGTAAATAAAAAGGATTTAGTTTCAAATAGATTTGGAATGAAGACTTGGGTTAAGATAGGTTATGAACAAGTTAATTTATAAATGATGTTTACAAATAATTTATAAATGATGTTTACAAATCAAGTGAAATAAGCAAAAGAGTTAATTAGCAAACTAATTAACAAATTAAGTTAAAACGATTGAATCAAGTTGACTTTGAATAAGTAAACTCATGACTTCGTATTTAAATCGAATATGAAACCTGAATTGGAAAATGGAAGTTGACTAGTTCATAAGTAATTTGAAATATTTTGGAGCATGTTATATTAAAATATGAAAGTGAAATAGGAAAGAGAGTTGATTAACGAATTAATTAACGAGTTGAGTTAAAACAAGTGTATTAAGTTGAAATGAATTAGAAATGTATGGATATACATGGGACAGGTTTGGAATGAAGTGTTAGAAGAGATATAAATATAATGCTCGACATAAAGGTACGTATTTAAATTGAATATGAGATTTTATGCGCTGTATCGGCTAGTCGCTTGGCTTTTCCTTTTTCTTTTGATTGGAGAGGGCATGTGTGGCAAGGTTTGAATTTTTCCGATAACTCCGTACGAAAGAGGTTATAGCAAAATTTTCCAGAAATTTAAGGAGTTAGAATATTTTTAAGAAGATTTGATAAATTAGAAATTGATATATATAGAATTCGATAATAAAACGAACTTAAAATAGAATAATATAAACGAAAAAGAATTTTATAAATAAAATCCTAGGAGATATACGTTTTAAAGTGAATGATGATTTAAAAGCAAATGATATGCAGATTTAAAATGATCGTGTTGATAATAAGTTAATCAAATGGGGTTAAAGAAATAGAGTTAAGTAGAATCAGAAACTGACTGGAAATTAGTTGAGTTGAACGACTTTTTGAACATCGATCTGATGTTGGTTTCGGCCTTCGGGGTTTATACTTAGGAAGTTGTTCTCTTACTAGTTTACAGTTAGAGTCTGATAGATGTGGAAGAATAATGATATGTAAATATGCAATGGGAATGTTTTCCAGAGTTAATAACATATATTTTCTTAATATAGAAAATAAGGAAATATATATGTAACGACCCGTATTCTACACATCATAGGATTGTAGAATATTTATTTCTTTCCCATATGAAGTCGTATGGTCATGTAACTTTGGGAAACATCCATTAGAGTCATTTCCCATGTTCATGATTTTTGTCGATTTTTAAATGACCATTTTGCCCTTAGTTAGTACTGTTTTGGCCATAACTTTTGATTGGAAAGGAATTTTGACCTGAAACCACTTCCATTGGATTCGTTTGATGGTTTACCTTTCCGTAGAGTGGTCATAATAGCCAAACGGACTTACCGTTTGGGAGATATGGCTGAAATAAGGTTTGGAGGGTGAAGAACTGCTTAACCGGGCCAAATCGGGTGATTAGTGAGTAGGCCCATAGCCCATTTCGGGATTAGGGTTATGGGGAGGCTGAAATGAGATAGAGGATCATTCCATTTCAGTTTTCTAGCCTCCACTTATCACCAAGGAACCCTAAAAATGGCCTCCAACCTCTAAATCTCCTCCAAATCACCTTTTGGTCAAGGATTTGGCTTAGCAACCCCTAATCAAGGAAGATCTACACCAAATCAACATTGGAGCTGCTGTTTAGCATAGAGATTCACATCAAATCAGAGATTTATTTCAAATCTTAGTTTATTTGTGGCTAAGGTGAGTGATTTGCATAGTTTTGCACTAATTATGGCTAGTTAGGGGTGATTAGTGTTAATTAGCGAATTTAAGCATGATAAAATTCGGGAAAAATGTTCATAAATTCCTAAATGATGTTTTAGACCTCTGATATGAATTTGGGTTAATTTGGTTAATTTTGTTAATCCTATCATTAGTTTCACCTAAACATGCTTACGGGGAGATATGGGATTTTGGGGTATGTTTGATCCATTTTAACCTATTATATTGATGTTTTGATGTTCGTGGTTGATTATGCATGTTGCTATGACTGTATGAAATGCTTTGTGATTGATTTCAATAGTTAGAATGGTCGAAAACGTCGTCGAATGGCGTAAACACTTGCTGAAATAGTTTCAGAAAACAGTGCAGGGTTCGGATCGGATCGGATATGGGGCTCGGATCGGATATGTTGAACTGGGCAAGGAATCCGATCGGATCGGAACCTGACACTTGAGAAAATTGGCAAAAAGGAAGGCAATGCTAACTAAACTGGGATCGGATCGGATCAAAGAGGAGGGATCGGAGCGAATAGAGGAGGATGGATCGGATCGAAGCGCGTGAAGGATGACGAGGCGGATCGGAGTGGAAGCAGGGACTGGAGGAGAGGCACCCGACCCGACCCGAAGTGAGGCACCCGACCCGACCCGAGGAGAAATACTCGACCCGAACCGTACCAGAAGAGGACCCGACCCGAACAGATGGAGGATACCCGACCCGAACCGATGGCTTGAGGAGGAACCCGACCCAACCCAGTATTGACCAATAACCCGAGATGCAAAGGTAGCCCAATATGGGAAGTTAGAGCTCAGGATCCAGTTGGGAACCGATGAGTTCACTTCATGGTTGGACTTTGCTGCGGGACGTGTGCTAAGGAGTTATCGACGTTCATAACTTCGATTCACCACTAAAAATGAAGGATGGCTACTTATCAGTGCAGTAGGGTCATTATGACCTGAGGGGCAAGGTGATGGTAGCAAGACTACGTTATCAGTGCAGTAGGGTCATTATGACCTGAGGGGCAAGGTGATGCGTAGTAAGACTATGAGTCAGCGCAGATGGGGTGAACAACTCCATGAGGCAAGTGGACATAGTAAGGATTGGTAAGGCTATGAGCCAGCGCAGATGGGGGTGAATAACTCCATGGGGCAAGTGGACATAGCGAGGAATTAGTGGCTATGTTATCAGTGCAGTGAAGCCATTTATGACTTCATGGGGCAGAGTGATCGTAGCAAGGCATGTTGGGTGATCGAAGTGGTGAATATCGTATGCTTTACGCACTGAGTGAGAGATGTGAGGATGGATGCTATGTTTGATTGTTTGCCATCATTATGACATGCACACCTCCCCCACCTCCATATCTTTACACCGTTTGATATGGTACCTTAGAGTGTTGTACAGTATGTAGTGCTAACTCTTTGGTTGCAGGTCCAGGTTCAGGTATGTTTTAGTCTACCTGTTATTGTTCACTTTAGATGCTTATCGCTCATACCAGGCTTTATGTCTGACCCAGAGTTTTATGTCTCCTCTTATTACTCTGGGTGCTCACACGAGCAGACTAGAGACAGGTTAGCTGGTGATGCGCGAGTAGCTGATTCGGAGGCGGGCAGGAGGCTTCCACGTATGATATATATATATACACATTCTCCATGTGTCGTTGGTGGTCGCTACTTAGGCATTAGTAGTGTACCTCCTTTATCTTACTTTTGCTTTGAGACAGTTTGAAAGTTGTAATAAGCTGTATTTTGGATTTCCGCTGCTATGATGTTTAGTTCTGATTTTCAGCTTATGCACTGTCTCTCCTGTTTTATGTCAAGTATGTTATTATTATATTTTGTTCTATGCGTTGTGAGACATTCTACAGGTTCTTTGTATGTTCATTTCCTTCTTCCCTTTCCTTCTCACGACCCGTTCCGTGCTAACTGGATATGTGTACAGTGCATTTTTAGAGTAAATGTCGGCTGGTGCGGGGCGGGCCGTCACAATATATGTGTGTGTGTGTGTGTGTGTTTGATGATGTGATTGATAATTCCATTTGGAAATAAGATCGTTGTGTGTACACGGACATGTTTTCAGTTGATAGTTAAATCACCGACTAATCAAAGTTTGACCATTTTTACGTTGTTAATATAGAGAGACCAGTTGGATTCTTATCCAAAGAACCACTCTGTATTGGCATAAGCGTTGCGAATCATATACGCCAAAGAAAATTGAAGATGGAGTAAAGTGCAAGGGCTGTTGTATAAGTCCTAGGTAGAGATTGCCTAGGATGGATGTACGAAATTGTGCCTTCGGTTTCGTTCAATCCCAGAACGAACATATATGGACGAATGTCTAACAGAATATTTCCAATGATCGCATATGTTGAACTGTACAAATATATATATGGTGGCAACGGATTTATTCCCTTAGCATAATATCCAGAATATTTGTGCAAATCAATTAGTGATTAACGGATCTGACAATGTGGCATTCAAAGTGATGGTGCTATCAATGAATGACAAGCAAGCGTAGCTTCTAGCCTCACAACCGGAAAATGACAAAAAATCGGGCAGGCAGCATGGCTATGTGGTTAGCTCTCATTAGGGTGTACTTTCACCTATCTAGAGATTCATTTAATTCCTTACTCTATTCGATGATGTCCCACTCGGGAATGGTTGTTGATCCCAACCTTTAGTGATATACATTCGATACACTCAAGCGAAATGAGTGGTCGGTCATGTGTGGCTGAGTTACAAGATATTCTTGTTGAACTCGGTGCATTCTCCTCTAGAGAAACACCAGCGGCAGGTGGTTCCATACCTTGTCATAGTTGGAAATCAAATCTCCAACAAGTGCTCGCGATTATGATTGTATATTATATATGTGGAACATGAGATGCAAACGTTCCACTAGATTGTTATTTATTTGATTTAGACACTATCATAATATCAAAAGAGTTTTAATATAAAGATTATTGTTTCTTTCAAAAGGATTTTTAAAGTTAATCAAGTGGTTTGGATTCTTGTAAGGGAAAACCCGGTTCCGTGTTATATGGCGTGGTCTTATGAGATATCGTTTAGTTTCTCAAACTGTTTTCAATTGTTTACTTATACCAGTCCCATGACTGACCCAAAGTTTATTTTGTTTTGTTTTACCTATACTCTTGGGTTCCTAAATTTGTACGGACAGTCAAGTAGTTCAG
The DNA here is from genome assembly GCA_030737875.1 of Allium sativum. Lineage (NCBI taxonomy): Eukaryota > Viridiplantae > Streptophyta > Magnoliopsida > Asparagales > Amaryllidaceae > Allium > Allium sativum. The sequence continues at coordinate 569,960,142 of CM060922.1, forward strand.
GATTTTACAGATTTATCTGAAGGAGCTTGGAGCAGGAGGCTTCAACGTTAGTTATCTAGTGTTATTTCCGCTGTATTGTAAGTGTTGTACTCTGATGATAATGTTATGTACATACAGTCAAATTTTGTATTTCAAACGCTGTTATATATTATATTTTATTCCGCTGCGATGTGAGATTCTGTGTTGTGTTTCTGTTCTTCTTCTTCTATTCTAATTTTCTTTCTTTCTATTTTTCACCCTCTAACTTCTTTCTATTAATGATTCGTATTTTTGTGATATTTGGGTTGGACGTATGTTGTATTTAGTCAACTCAGATATTACGGATTTGTGGGATGTTATATATATATATAATTGTGGAAATTCTTGAATTAAAACATAGTGTTATAAATGGGTATTATAAAGTAGGAAATCATATGAAATCATAAATATAAACTATATAAACATATTTATAAAATTATAGAGTTAAAACTATATGAATATAAAGTATATAAAAGTATAAATATATAAAACTTGAGTTTGAAATCAAAAGTAAAGTAAAGAAAATAAAATAGAGAAGATAGAGATTAAAGATAGAATTTGAAAATAGAATTTGAAATCAGAAATTGAAAAACAGAATTTGAATTTAAACCTGGAGTGTTATTCAGAGTCTTACATAATCTAATCTCTATTCCTATATTTGTCTTGAAATTTTAAACTCTTGAAATCTTGAATACTCATGAGTCTTGAATCATCTCTGAATTCTGAATCTCTAATATCTTTAAACTATACAGTCTTCAATAATAATTCATGTATATAAATCCTGCATATGTGTGTATATATATATATATTGTTGACAGTAAAAAATGTCGTAAACACCAAAGATTCCAATTACTAGGAATAATTAATTTGGCCGTATAGACAAGAGTGGAAAGCAGTAAATAACACAAGAGATTTATAGTGGTTCGGCCTCGTGAGGGGCTACGTCCACTTTGAAGCATTGTCGGAATATTATTGATCACAAAAGGTCACAAGGTTGAGACCATCTCATGACATCTCATTACATTAGCTTCTAAGCTATATGATGTCATCATTATCATATATGATGTCATAATTGACATATATTACAAAATATAAATACACTTTTGCCCTTCTTCTTCCTCAAAGTGAAGATGCCATTAGTGGAGCTCTCATAAAGTCTCAAGGTCTCCAATTCCAACCCTTTTGAAGTATGATGTTGTGGGGTATTTATAGGAAAGGGATTAGGTAGGAGTAGGTAGGAGTAGGTAAAAATAGGGGGCCATACCCAAAAATTCGCACCTGGCACCTGTAATGCCAGAAATTCGCACCCAGCCCTGGAGTGTGAATTTCGCACCTCTCGTGGTGAAAAATTGGTACCTCCCCGAGTGCGAAATTCGCACCCCAGAGTACGAATTTCACCCCCTTGCTGGGTGCGAATTTCGCACCTTGCTGGGCGCGAACTTCGCACCCGGCTGGGCGTGAATTTCGCACCCTGCTGGGTGCGAATTTCATACCCCTACTGGGTACGAATTTCGCACCCCGAGGGGTACGAAGGTCGCCTTTTAGGGGGTGCGAAGGCCATGGGTATAGGTGTCTTGACGGCCCGTGGTTCAGGGTCCCAGCTTGGACCGCGAGGTCTTTGCTGGCGCGATCACTCTTTGACCTGTTTCCTTCACTCCTAGATGTCCTCCTTGGCCTTGACTCCATGCGATGGGTTGAATTGAGCATGTCCTATGCACTTTTGGGAACCGGACCAAAAGACCAGTTAACACTTGCCCCTACCCCCAAAGTACGTCTTGTCTCGACATGATGTGCTTTGAATTGGTTAAGATAGTAGTCGGGCTATTGAATTGTCCTATAGGTTAAAGAAAGACAAATGTTTGTTGTTAGGCTCGTTCACTGTGGAATTGTGAACGAGCTGTAGTTGGTGCAGCGACGTGCTCACGTTGCTAAGTATTTGCAATGCGTCGCCCTCACGTATTTGCGGTGCTCGGTATATGCATGGAATATGTGTACATAAGCGCGCGGTGCGATGCTTCGAGCCTAGGGGTACGAAACAAATTTTTCTTTCATTTTTTGGAGGGTGCAAATTTTTACAACCAAGTCGTTAAATTTCTAACCTTAGGGTTCGAAATTCAGAACTACAGAGGTTCGAAATTTCGAGATCCTGCGTTTTGAAATTTCGAACCCTGTAGGTTCGAAATTCCGAGCCCTGGGGGTTTGAAATTCCAAGCCCTAGGGGTTCAAAATTCCGAACTCTGGGGGTTTGAAATTTCGAGGCCCGTTGGTTTGAAATTTCGAGCCCGCAGGTTCAAAATTCGGGGAATGCCAATGGAATTTTCCCTTTTTATTATAAATAGCCCTTCCTTCTCATTTCCTTTCTTCCGTTATTTTCTTCCTTGGGCTCGAGTTTTCGAACCCTCAGGGGGGTTCGAATTTTCGAACCTGGGGGTTTCTAATTTTCACAACCTGAGGGGGTTCAAATTTCCGAATCCGGAAGGGGTTCGAATTTCCGAATCGCGAGGGGTTCGATTTTTCGAACCCTAAGGGGGTTCAAATTTCCGAACTCTAGGGGGGTTCGAATATTCAAACCACCGCTGTTCGAATTTCCAAATCCCAAGGGGGCTCAAATATCCGTACCTTTGGGGTTCGAATTTCCGAACCCTGGGGGTTCGAATTTTCGAACCCCGAGGGAGGTTTGAATTTTCGAACCCCGAGATGAGCTCGATCCTTCCGCTAGAGCTTCTTAGCGCGGTTGCTTCACGTCGCGCCTTGGCGGGGTGTTGCTCCTCTTTTACAGAACTTCGATCTCCTGACTGCCTGTCCTTGGTTTTACGTATCACTTATTTGCTTGCATGATTGCGCCAATGCATGCATAGTTAATTGTGTGGATAGGGATTTGGACCTTTCACATCGGATATCGCATATACTTAAACAGTGACCGAACTATTGGACTGTTTGAATTTTCTCTGTACATCTTGATTTTTTGCATGACATTGCACGCACTTGTTTGTTTTCACCAACACGAAGGGTACAAGTTATTACACTGTGATGTCTAATACTAGTGTATTAAAGTATAACTAGCGATGCAAACAAGATCAAAGACTGGGAAGACCTTGGAAGCTGAGGCTTCCTCCCCATCGTCACATACATCTGATTCTACCAACAGCGGTAGCTCGACTGGCAGCGAGCTTGAGACTACTGATGAATCCATTCCTTCATAAACATCAAGTTCATCTGAAGTTTCCGAACATGGAGATCAAACGGAGAGACAACATTTCCCAATCTTTGAGGAGGAGGTCGAGAATGTGGATATCGTGAGTGAGCGGGCCCAGTAGCCACTGATATGTTGCCCGACGCAGTTATCATGGAAAACCTGATAGATTCGGTACCGTCGCGCCTAGACGCTACAATAGTTAGGAAAATGGAGCTGTGGTTTAGTATACCTGTGGGTGACGTTCATCCACCGGGAGAGGATGACATGGCTCATGCACCACCCGAGGGTTTGACTACCTGAAGTAGGCAAGCTTGTTTTTGCTGAATGTGTGCTCCTAGCCAATGACTTCATTTGGGATATTTTATGTTATTCCGCCTTGCGCCTTCGCAATTGCATCCCAACGCTTACTATTCGCTCTTGGGCACGTACGTTCTCTACCGAGAATATTTGCACTTGGAACCTACCGGAGAGGACATTCGGTATTTTTTTAGTCTGAGGAGAACGTCCAATGGATCGCCCTCCTAATGGTTCCTAGAGGCGTCAGCCGCCATCAAATTCTTCGTCGGGAAATGGCCTAGGCCGTCAGTGTTCAAGCACGAGTGGTTCTTCGTGTGCTACCCTCCTGGGTTTTCAAGGAGGTGGATAGAAGGAAGTGAGTATTTTCGAACTTTGTTCCCTACTATACAGTTATTGGGTCCTGTGTCTCATTATTTTTCGATCGCGGCAGGAAAAACAGAGGCACCCACTGGTGGGGAGTACCAGCAACGTCTTAATACTCTACGAGCGATCCCCGAAGAGTCTTGCGAAACTGATACCAAGGTAAGTCGGGAGCGCCTTCGTCGTGTTGGGTTGCTTCCTGATGATCAGGTTATAATTAGGCCCGCAGTGTGCCAAAAAAGTTAGTGGCGAAAGGCCCTGTGATTCCTGGCCATAAAAAAAGTTGTCGTTGTGGGGTCCAAGCCAAAAATGGTTGTTAAGTTCTAGGGAGATGTCAGTGGAGATGGGGCTCGCGGTGAGGAGGTCGTAGCTGGAGACAAGGGCTCGATGAATGTTCCCATCCCGCATCCAACAGGAGGGGCAGGAGTGTCAATCAGGAGATTGTCTCCAGTGACCTCTCCTGGAGCCGCAACCCCAATTAAAGATGAGCGCCAGTTAGATGGCTTAAATAAACTTGACCTAGAAGTATCCTCGTGGCCGACTCCGGCTAGCATGGACGAGTTAGCTGTTGCTGCGGAGGGGTCAACTCCTTCGAGTGGACCCCAATCTGGTTTGTTGAGAGAACACTTAGGGCACCCATAAACACTACATAGCATAGAGATTCTTCAGAGTGCATGAATTAACTAGCCGTGTTTCTTTTCCTTAACAGGTGATATGGCTAGAGGACATGGAAAACGAAGTCACGGACTTGGAGACTGACGACGACCTCCGAGTGTTTTTCTTGGTGCCTTTAGGAGAGGGGTTAGCTTATATGGAGATGTTGCGCCCTCGCAAGATCGCGGTGGGGAGAGCCGTCACCGGGATAGGCCTTAACACTCTTCGACTCCCCATCCTTCCCTCTCCAATCCAAGTATTCGGGGGAGACTCTCGTCTTGACTTGGGGGGATCGAGACATCCACCATCGAAACTCCTTCTTGCACCGCTGCTAAGGCTCCCGTTCAGTATATTAAGGGGAAGGAGCCAGCGCTCGATCAACCAAGGTTGGATGAGGCGACTGTGATGGAGATGCAAGATCTGACAGAGCCTCAGATACTAGAGCTTTCAATAGAGGAGCGGAGAGCATTCTTGAAACATTGTTTCCCTCTCCATTACTTTGATGAGCTGATGTTTCTCCCTGATCTCCACCCAGCCCCAGCTAGGGAGTCCGGGGAAATATGGATGCATGTGAAGGCTGCGTATCACCAGACCAATGAACTTACCAAGTATTCTTATCATCTTTTGGAGCTGATCAAGAGGAAAAATCTGGAGCTTCTGAATCGGCAACTGACCATTGATTGTGAGAAGACCACCGTTTGCCATTTGGAAACTGAGATATGTAGGTCTATCTGTTGTGCAGTGGTTGTTTTAATCATTAGCCTTTATGCTTCCAAATTCTAACTTGTAACCATGTCGATGCAGTGGAGATGAAGCAGGCTTACGATGCATTGAAGAGAGAATCAGAGCATGCCCTTACGAACTTTAAAGATACTGTAGCTGACTTGACCACTGAGAACACAGCTTTAAAAAAGGACAAGGCTGAGATGGTGCAAGTAAGTGCTAACTTGGAGAAAGATAATGCAAGAGTCATCGAGCTATAGAATGATAATAATGCTTTGATGGTGAAGAATGACAGCTTGAAGAGGCAGCTTGAGGGGATGAGTAAAGCGAAGGAAGAGGCGGAGGCCAGCAATCGGTATATGCTGAGCACGGTAGAGGGATTGAAAGTGGCACAACTGAGAGAGGTGGAACAACTTAGAGAGCAGCTAGAGGATACAAAATTCTGGGTACAATCATCCGTGGAGGAAGATATCCGAAACATGTATGTCATAGTTCTGAGATTCCATGGGCTTTCGTGGGTCGAAGATTACTCCCGTGAGGGTAATAGGTTGTTGCTTGACGATGCCGAGAAAGAGAGGTTGGAGAGGCTCACTACCGAGAAAGGAAAGTCTGTCATAACCGAGAGTGTGGTAGTAGCAGATACATTTGGAGTAGGAAGGTCTTATCGGCCACTAGGCCCTGAATCTGCTATGGTGAGTGGTCCTTCTGCTTTGGTTGGGGTTTCAACCAAGTATAACCCTGAATACCCAGGGCTAGGAGAGACCAGATTCACTTTACCTGCCACCACGAGTACCCCCCATGTCCTTTTTACTCCATCCCTGACCAAAGGTAAATTTCTTTTGCCATGCATCCCCGAGGATGACGTAATTACCGAATTTATGGACTAAAAGGTTGTGTTTTTTAATGTACAACCATTCCTACACTGACCACGGCATTGGGCCCTACCCCATGATACCGCAAGCGACCGAATCTGGGCCAGGATCCACGAGGGTGCAATTTGGAGAAGTCGGTGATTAGCTTGACACCTTCTTGGATATAAGGATAACGCCCAACCTTATTGAAAGCCTTATGGACGAAGGAGAGGTGGTTGACGGGCAAAGTTCTCGTGTCAGAGGTCCTATGGAAGCCGATGTCCTTCGATGGCGACCATGTTGGAGGCTCAACAAGCTAAGATGGTGGCTAAAAGAGAGAAAGTGGAGGAGAAGCAGAGACAGGACGAGGCTGCCAGCCAGGAGGTGCTAATGAAGACCAAACGGGATGCTGAGGCGAGAGCCGCTGAAATAATCGCGTCGAGGAGGGTCGATGAGGAGCAGAGAAGAAGAGGGTTGCTAATGAGGCCCAGAAGAAAAGGGAGGATGATGAAGCTCAGCGGAGGGCCATCGAAGTTTCTGAGAAATCTAAGGCTGATGATGTCACGATGCATAAGTCTCATAAGCTAGCTGCCCGACGGGCTGCCAGGGAGGCCAAGGAGACGGCTGAACGGGAAGGGAAGGCGGTCCCGGAGAAGAGTGCTTCTATGGTAGGTCTTTCCACCGGAGGTGCCCTCAGACCTTCGCCGCATACCCTCCTTACTGATATCATGGAGATCTCTAGCGGTGATAGGGCGGATGAGAGATGCCTTTCAGTTTCTCGTGAGAGTCAGTCACTTCTCCGTAGGGTCGAGGAGGAAGGAACAGATCAGACGGGAAGAGGATTGGTGTGGGAGAAGAACCATCCAGTGTCGAATCTGCAAAAAAGCACAAGAAGAAAATACGCTATTAGTGTTAGCAACTTGAGTAGAACTTACCGTTTATTTTGGTGGTGTAGGCCGATAGTTTACGTGAGTACGGCCCTCGCTTTTGGTTTTTCAAGACACGGTGTGGTTCTCATGTACACCCTGTCATTAGAAAGAAAATTGTTAGATATGTAGTATGTTTTAATGTGTGTGTGTGTGGAAATTGAATAAGAATTAGTAAAGATCGCGATTTGTGTCGAGTGTTCAGATGTTCTTCTTATGTTTTCCATCGTCCCATACTTGCATAAGCATATTTATCGTTACACCTAACAAAAAAGCGATCGAGGGGCCGTGCTCTGGGTTGATTATTCCAGAGGGGCGTGATTAGGCGCAGGCTTCTAGTAAGTTTCCCTCAGCTTAAGATACTCGTAGTTTGCGAAGCCAGGCTGAGTGCCAGTTGTTTTGGGTTGCCCGGGGTTAATCCCAAGTGTCGCGAAGGTGTATGACATCGTGTTATGCGGTCCGTCCGATGTGTGTCTCTCCTGTCGTTCATCGGGTTGAGGCGAGCCATAGACGTCATTTATTCGCCTGAGAGGAGAATCCCAAATCATCAGCCTGTAGGGTCCAATCGTGGCCATGGATTACCCCTTAGCCTTGAGAGCTTCGGAGAAGAAACGATTTAAGGTCAGTCTCGGTGTTGTGCTAAGATTCGACCGGCACCCGTAGTCAGGGGAGAAATTTACATTACTCCTGGATGGTTATTGGGTGGCTTCAAGTCGCTTGGGACTTGGGCGTGGAACAATTTATCCTCGGCACGAGGCCGAGGTTCGAGTTCATGGTTATTTATACTCGGTCACGCCACGGGCTGGCGACTCAAGTAGCGTCGCCGGCTCCTATGCTTGGGGTGTCGGTCGTAGCCAGTGTAGTTTGACCTCGAGGTTGGCCCGAGGTTTGGATGGCGGTTCCGGCTCCCACGCTCTGGGGCTGATACGGCGATTGATTGTTCACACACAAGTTGGTCGTCAGGATTAATCAAACGTGTAATGCACAGAGTAAACACAAGAAAGAGATAGAAGTTGAACATCATTTCTACTAATAACTTTAGCAGTAAGAGCCTTTACAATGCCTTGAATTGTTGGAAAACAACACATCGTTGGAAAGCTTAAACAACTGTGCATTAAGTTACGTAAAGTAGCGGCAGAGATGTTCATTATTCGATGCCCTTAGGAGTTTGGGTCCATCCATGGTGGCGAGTTTGAAAGTTCCATCGCTGAGCCTTCGTTGTATGGAGTATAGGCCTTCCCAGCGAGGAGCAAGACCTGCTAGTAGAGGGGACACCCGTTTTAAGATGAGGTTGCCAATGTTGAGGTCCTTACGGCGGAACCTGGAATTGAAGCATCGGGCGACTCGTTGTCGTTGGGCGGCAGCTCTGAGGTCAGCTTTGTTCCTTCTCTCTTCTAGCAAGTCGAGTGATCCCAGAAGTAAATCTTGGTTTGTCTTTGGGTCGAAATAAGTAACTCGATGAGATGGAAGTTTGAACTCAATGGAAATGATGGCTTCAGATCCACATGCAAGGGCGAAAGGAGTGTGTCCAGTTGCTGTTTTGTGGGTGATTCAGTAGGCCTATAGAGCTAGAGGAAGTTCGTCCGCCCACATTCCCCTAGCCTTTTGCAAATGTTTCTTGATAATGGATTTGATGACCTTATTAACCACCTCGACTTGCCCGTTGGCTTGGGGATGAGCTACCACAGAGAATCTTTTTTCAATGTTGTGCCGCTAACAGAAGGCTCTGAATTCGGTGCTCTCAAACTCAGTGCCATTGTCGGAAATGATAGCTTGAGGGACCCTATATCGAGTGATGATGTTACATACAACGAAGTTGATCATCTTATTAGTGGTGATTGTGGCGAGGGCTTCGGCCTCTGCCCATTTGGTAAAATAATCAACTGCGACGACAACATATTGTGCCCCACTTATGGCCATTGGGAGAGTTCCAATGATGTCGATTCCCCACATGGCGAATGGCCATGGGCTGATCATTTGTGTTAATTCTATAGGCGGGGCTCTCGGGATATTTGAGAAGCGTTGGCACTTGTCGCATTTGCGAGCATAGTCTGTGGTGTCTTGATCGAGCGCGGGCCAATAATAACCATGTCTAAGTATCTTTCTGGCTAGGGTTTGTCCCTCAGTATGGTCACCGCACTCACCCTCATGTACATTAGTGAGCATTCGAGTGGCATCCTGATGGGCCATACATCTGAGCAATGAGACATAGAAACCTCTACAGTAGAGCACCCCATCCATAAGAAGATAGCGAGTCGATTGGCGGGTGAGTGATCGCCTTTCCTTATAGCTTCTCGGAAGGGTCCCATGTTGCAGGTAATTCTTGATCGGTGTCATCCAAGATTCAGGTTCGGATTCAGCATTCATGTCCGCCTCGGTTTGTGTTTGCTTGATACTAGGAGAGTTGAGCATTTCGACAAGAGCGAACCCCACGAGTTGCGGATCCTCGAAGCTTGCTAGTTTGGCTAGTGAATCTGCTTTTTCATTCTGTTCTCGAGGAATGTATGTGATGACGAAGTGGTCGAATTGGGTGAGTAATTCCTAAACTTGGGCCAAGTATCAGGCGAGTCATTCCTCATTAACTTGATATTCTCCTTGCACCTAGCGCACAATGAGTTTCGAATCATAGAAAATTTGGATTGTCTTTAATTTGAGCTCGATCGCTATTCTAAGTTTGGCTATCAAGGCCTCATATTCCACGTCGTTGTTGGTAGCGGGAAAATTCATCTTTAGTGCATAGCATATCAGGCGTTCTTCGGGGGTGACGAACACGACCCCGGCCCCAAAGCATTTCCTATTGGCAGAACCGTCCACGAACAATTTCCATTGAGTGTTAGGAGCTTTAGTGTTCTCTGTAGGAGTCTCCTTGGGGGTAGTGAATTCCACTATGAAATCATCAAGAGCTTGGCCGAGGATGGCTCAGCGGGGGACAAATGTTATCTCAAATTGGCTCAGCTCCGTAGTCCATTTTAATAGCCGTCCAGATGCTTCGGGTCGCTGTAGGACCGACCGTAGTGGTTGGTCGGTGAAGACTTTTATGGGATGAGACAGGAAGTATGGTCGAAGCTTCCGAGAAGAAATCAACAAGCAGAATGCTAGCTTTTCCAACTTCGCATAATTCTTCTCTGCCCCCGTCAATCGTTTGCTTATGTAGTAGTCGGAACGTTGGATGCGGTCTTCAAGGCGTATTAATGCTGAGCTAATTGCCTGCATAGAAACAACCAAATAAACATGTAAGTCCTCATGGTATATGGGCTTAAATAAGACAGGTGGTCTCTCTAAGTGATCCAGAAGTTCCTTGATCACAGAAACGCATTCTGGGGTCCATCGAAATTGCATTTCCCCTTTCGAAGTAGATCGAAGAAGGGAATGCACTTGTCGGTGGCCTTAGAGATGAACCGACTTAAAGTGGCGACCTTTCCGTTTAAACTTCGGACATCCTTGATGTTCTTGGGTACTTGGATATCCCGAATATCCTAAATTTTTTCTAGATTGGCTTCGATTCCCCAGGAATTGACATGAAACCCATGAATTTTCCTGAAGCGACTCTGAAGGAGCATTTCAGGGGGTTGAGTTTCATGTCGTACCGGCGGAGGATATCGAACACTTCAGAGAGGTCGTGGATGTGATTAGTGGACATCTTTGATTTTACCAACATGTCATCCACGTACACCTCCATAGACTTTTCAATTTGGTTTTTAAAGAGTTGATAAACCATTCGTTTATAAGTGGCGTCGGCATTCTTGAGGTCGAAGGGAATGACGCGATAGCAGTAAAGTCCAAGGTCGGTTATGAAAGAGGCATGATCCTGGTCGTGAAGATTCATTGGGATCTGATTGTAGCCTGAATAGGCGTCCATGAAAGATATGCTATCCGGCGGTTGAGTCAACAAGTCGGTCGATCTTCAGGAGCGGGAAGCTGTCATTGGGACATGCCTTGTTTAAGTTGGAGAAGTCGACACACGTTCGCCATTTGCCCTTGGCTTTTTTGACCAGAACCGGGTTGGAGGCCCATTCGGGTAGTCAGCTTCGCAGATGAAGTTGTTGTTGAGTAGGCGATCTACCTCTTCCTCGAGTGCCTTGGACCTCTCGAGACCCAAGAAGCACCGTTTCTGCTTGACTGATTGCATCGTAGGATCTATGCACAGAAAGTGACAATTAACTGCAGGGTCAATGCCTTTCATGTCGGAGTGAGCCCATGCGAACATATCTAAGTTAGACTTCAAGAAATCCACAAGATCCTCTATGATTATTGGATGGAGGTGTGATCCTATCTTTAACACTCTTGATGGGTAATCGGGATTGACTGGAACATCCACCATGGGATCAACCTAAGTATCCCTCTCGTACTCTGGCTCTTCGTCTTTCTATGGGTCGAGGTCATCGGAAAGACGACATACGACGCCCGAGCCAAGGCCTTAGGCCTAGACACCGCTGATTGCTATGTGGAGGTGGTCTTGGCGCAAAAAGCTGTGGGCACGGCTTCTCCCTTTTCCTTGTTGTGCGCGTTCTTCCATTCTATGGCATAGTATTCTCTAGCATTGGCTTGGTCGTCCCTAACTGTTATAATTAGGGCTGTCAATGGGTCGTGTCGGGTCGGATCAAGTCGGGTTCGGGTTGATTTATAAGCAGGTCAGGCCAACCCGTTTATTAAACGGGTCATTTTTTCTCAACCCTAACCCGATCTGTTTATAAACGGGTTGACCCGACTCGACCCGCGTAATCCGTTTAACTAAATGGGTCGTGTCGGTTTGGGTTTACCCATTTGAACCATTGTTATATGTTGTCCACTAATATAAACAGGAAAAGAACCAAATCGCCAACAAACACATTATTATATAATCTAAACATGCAACAAGTTGCAAAGTCACCAACAGACATCACATATATAAAGCATGAAATCACCATATCCAAAAATCATTCTCCATACATAAGTATATATGACCATACTACATAAATTAAAGACTAACAGTATGGAAGAGATACAATTATTATAAGTAAAATATAACTAATAACATACAAGAATAAATTAGTAAAATATAATAGCTTACACATATGAGCATATTGATTACTGCATACATAAAAGACTAACACTAGCATCATACCTAAAAGACTAACAGTATGGAAGAGATACACATATAATTAGGTTTGGCGGGTCACAATCGGGTTAGAGGGTCAACCCTAAACCCACCCGTTTATAAACGAGTCAAATTCAGATTGACCCGAAAATGACCAGCTAACTAAATGGGTCGGGTTAACCTGCTAATTTCCATGCGGATTTCGGGTCAGGTCACAGGTCGTGTAGGAAATTGACAGACCTAGTTCCAATGCTGTTTTTTGTCGGGAATTTCATTAGGTGGGACCACGGTGACATGTAGATCCGAAATTCTATGAGAAAAGGACGTCCGAAGAAGATGTTACATGGGGAGATGATGTCAATAACCATGAAAGTGAGTATTTGGACTCGGCTTCGGTCCCCATTCCCGAGCTCAACGGGTAGGTCAATGACATCTACCGGGCAACTGGAAGCTTCGTTGAAGCCGTGGATCGTGGCATGGCACGGTTTGAGATCCTTTGCTTCTAATTTCATCTAGTCATAAGCAGCTTTGAAGATGATGTTGATCGAGCTTCTCGAGTCCACCAATATTCTTTAGACGGATGCGGCACTGATTTAGGTCGTGATAACCAGAGGATCGGCGGTCAGGATTTCAATTCCCGTAGAATCCTTTTCACGGAAAACAATGTCATCCCGTATAGTTTCTTGGAGCTTGGCTGGGACGGATTCATCAGGAGCGGAGACGTCTCATAGGTAGCATGCTTTATGGAACTCACATACTCTTCCATTTTTTGAAAGCTATCATGTGTGGGATAAGGTCCGCCGCATATGGTGTTGATCACGATCCCTCGCCCCGGATTAGATGGCTCGGGAGCTGCCTTGGCGGCTGTCTGAGGTGTTGTTGCCAAGCGTTTTGGATTTGCTTCGGGAGGAAAAGGTTCTTGGATGTATTTCTCAAGTCGCTTTTCTCGGATAAGCTTCTCAATGGCATCCCTGAGCTAGCGACATTCATTGGTGTTGTACCCATACACGTCGTGGTATCGACAATATCTCCCAGTGTTTTTCTCGTGGTCGGTCGATTCCCTGGTGCCCGGCTTCTTGTACAGCAGCGTGTTGCATGTCTCCAAGTAAATTTTTTCTAGGTCCTCGTTCAGTGGGGTATATGTCTCGTTGGCTTAGTAAGGGTCGGGCCTCCTTGGTTTGGTTGGGGCCTGATCGTTATTCCGGCCACCTTGCCTACCGTTATTGGGTCTTTGTCTGGAAGGACCCGCCCTCTTGTTCTGACCAGATGGCGCTCCCGTTTATCTTCCTCGGAGGTTGTTATTTGTAGCTTCTTCTTGAGAGTCATTGGGGCGACTAGTATCGGAGAGTTGGTTCCGTCTTGCTTCTTCTTGGCATAAGTATTGCCCTGTCTTCTCATAGAAAGCGTCGAGGCTTTTTGGCTGCTTCCGATCGATCCATACCCCGAACTCGGAAGTAGGGGGGACGCCTTTTGCTAACTGGAAGAGTATGATACGAGGTTCCGGATCCTCGACCTCGGTGAGGGCGATATTGAACCAGGAGAGGTAACCTTTGAGCGACTCAGCGGGCCTTGGTACAGGTTGGATAGAGTGAGGGCATTCTTTGGAGTTGGAATATGCATCCTGAATTGCTTGATCAACTCTGTCACTAACTGGCCAAAGTTGTTAATGGAATCAAGTAGGAGGCGAGAGAACCATAACAAAGTAGTTCTTGATAAGAAGACTGGGAAACACTTGCATTTGACCGGATCGTTGCCCCAGCTCGAGTCCATTTGCCATTCATATCAATTTTGGAAGGCACAAGGGTTGGTAGCACCATCATAGAGCGGCATTTGTGGCATGCTGAAGCATCGCGGTCATTCAGCTTCGTTTACCCTTCTTGTAAAGAGGTTACGCCTAATGTGCGCTTCCCATGAATCATGCACATTTTCATGCATTTCCCTCATGATTCTTCGGACCATGTCGGGAAAGTAAGTTGGATGGGGATCCGCCATCGGGATTCACGGGTTTTGACGAGGTTCTGGAGTTTTGTTGTGAGGGCGTCTTCTGTTGCGAATGTCCGGATCATCATCTTCCATGTCCTCGACATCTATGATCGGTCTCGGTGCGGATGATGAGGCGGAGCGAGTTGATGCAGATCCTGTTCTGCTGAAAGAGTAGGTTCCTCGTCAAGATCGGCGACTCAATCCACTAGATTCTGTCAAGGAATGGGTTGGCTGTTCGGACCTAGTCCGTCATTGATGATCAAGCGAGAGTGATCTCGGTATTGTGCCCCCTCGCTAAATTTGACCGTAGTTCGTTCGTCGTTGCCATTGGCGTAACCATTGTCGTTGCCGAGAGCATTAGTGAGGACAGAAACGTTGTTGATGAGATTAGATCTCCTTGTTTGATGCGAGACCCTCGACTTGGAAGAGGAAGTTTCCGAGGCAGTTGGTCGAGGTCGAGCGTTGTTCCGAGCTAGTTTAAGTCGAGCGACGATGCGCTGACTTTCTTGAAGTTGCTGCATAATATCGTTGTTATTCTTTAATGCTTGATTGAGCCCAACTGCGATGTTCTCATATTTTTCATTAAGCGCGCGGATTTGAGCTTGTGTTGCAGACGCTTGAACTCTTGAATACTCATGAGTCTTGAATCATCTCTGAATTCTGAATCTTTAATATCTTTAAACTGTACAGTCTTCAATAATAATTTCTGTATATAAATCCTGCATATGTATATATATATATATATATTGTTGACGGCAAAACATGTTGTAAATACCAAAGATTCCAATTACTAGGAATAATTAATTTGGTCGTATAGACAAGAGTGTAAAGCAGTAAATAACACAAGAGATTTGTAGTGGTTCGACCTCGTGAGGGACCTACATCCACTTTGAAGCACCGTTGGAATATTATTGATCACAAAAGGTTACAAGGTTGAGACCATCTCATGACATCTCATTACATTAGCTTCTAAGCTATATGATGTCATCATTATTATATATGATGTCATAATTGACATATATTACAAAATATAGGAAAAAGACACTTTTCCCTTATTCTTCCTCAAAGTGGAGATGCCATTAAAGGAGCTCTCATGAAGTCTCATGGTCTCCAATTCCAACCCCTTTGAAGTATGATGTTGTGGGGGTATTTATAGGAAAGGGATTAGGTAGGAGTAGGTGGGAGTAGGTAGGAGTAGGTAAAAATAGGGGGCCACACCCAAAAATTCGCACCTGGCACCTGCACATGCTAGAAATTCGCACCCATCCCTGAGGTGTGAATTTCGCACCTTTCGGGGTGCGAAATTCGTACCCCGTGGGAGGTGCGAAATTCATACCTCCCGGGGTGCGAAATTCGCACCCCAGGGGTATGAATTTCACCCCCTGCTGGGCGCGAATTTCACACCCCTTAGGGGTGCGAAATTCGCATCCCGAGATGTGCGAAATTCATACCCAAGGGGTACGAAGGTCGCCTCTTGGGGGGTGCGAAGACCGTGGGTATAGGTGTCTTGATGGCCCATGGTTCGGGTTCCCAGCTTGGACTGCGAGGTCTTTGTTGGCGTGATCCCTCTTCGACCTGTTTCCTTCACTCCTAGATGTACTCCTTGGCCTTGACTCCATGCGATGGGTTGAGTTGAGCATGTCCTGTGTACTTTTTGGAACTGGACCAAAAGACCGGTTAACATATATATTCTAGACAAAGGTGTTAGTATATATTTTATAATTAATTAATATTGAGATAAGGTTGTTGTCATCAAAACTACATTCTCCAACACCCTTTAGTCGCTTACTACTTCCTGTAGGATAGGTAGCCATATCTGACATTTTAAGCTTCCAGGTTTGGGTAGGCAATACGCACATATGCCGTTTAAGACCCCTATACTAAAAAACCTATTCCCAGGTGGACTCTTCAATCCTAGCTGCTTAAGACCCATGAAGCGGACTGCACGCGAAGGTTATCAGGTTCGTACTCCATTAGCCCTTAGTACCTTCCCCTATTGGGATAAAGTGGGCCACGTCATTACGTCTTTTCCGTTTAGTTATTCTTCAGGGAAATATTATATGCATAAAATTTATTATCGTCACGGGTTTCTGTGGTTAATAATATTTATTATATTATTAACCTTCTAAGTCCAACTCTTCTTTTAATTATAAGTTCTATATTCATTAATATAATTAAGGAAAGTTATATCCTCTTTACCCTAGGATGTTTATTTAATTACTTTCTATTTTGGACTTAGTACTTAAACAACAATCAATATTCATTAATCCCCTTATTACATCCATTTACCTCTTATTTCTTTGTTTATTTCCCTTTATGACCATAACAGTCATATTTTCCTAAGGCAACCATTTATAAGTCCCAAGGTATCTATTTGTTGTACCCCAAAAGACAACTACTATTCTTATCTATTTGTTTATTTGTTGTTTGTTATATATATATACATAAATAAATAAATAAATATATTATTTGTGAACCAGACCACTCACATTAAGTTGACCACTTATAGATGTTGGATCTGCCGGTCGGTTCCGGGCAGACTTCTACCACAAGTTGAATTTAACCTCATGTCTTGAAATAATTGCATTTATGCATTAGCCGGTCGGTTCCGGGCAGACTTCTACCACAATTTGAACTTAACCTCATGTCTTGAAATAATTGCATTTATGCATTAGGCCCCTCACATTAAGCTGACCGCCTGTAGATATTGGATTTGCTGGTCGGTTCCGGGCAGACTTCTTCCACAATTTAAGCTTAACCTCATGTCTAAATACAGTTATAATTCAAATTTCCAAATTGGGGTGCACAACATTAATCCTAATTAATTTAGGAATTGTAACCATTATCCTATTATATTCACTTCCCCCTTCAACATTGGTTATAACTGTAAATTGTTGATTTGCGGTCCAATTTATAGCAATAAATTATGTTAATTACTACAATGGTCATCACAAATAAATTAATTCAATATGGATCACATTTTCATATAATTCCATAATTGAACATTATTCAAACATTCAATACAATGTATATTTACCATTTTACGCCGATTTGGACGGATAATATGTATATTTATATTTTTATGCTTTTGTGCGGTCAACGTAGTTATCTTTTATTCTTTTTTTTAATTTAATGATTTGGTTTTATCAACAAGAAAATGTTTCTTTTTTTATTCAATCTTTCCAAAAGGTTTTGAATCTTCCAAAAAGACCGTTAGTTGTAATTATTGTAAATTATGCTTGATTTGTGGAACAAGAAATATATATATGTTTATACATATTTTTAGAATATTTGATGTAAATTACACACAAATATTTATATTTATATTTATACGTACATTTGCACCACTTTTACCTTTTTAATATTTTTATCATATCTCTTGTGAATTCAAAATAACATCTTTTGCTTAAAGAAAGATGGCATATTTACAACCATTAAGCCATAACCTAACAATATTGAATACAACCAGGCATATTTCTTTTAAAATTACAATCAATTAATTTAACATTTTATCCAATATTCACATAATTTATTATTCAACACTGAAAAATAAAGATTTGGAATATAGCTACATCTAAATGGTGTTTAATGGGACTGATTTCTAGATCCACAGTGCTTTGCAATATCCACAATAAATTTTACAACATAATTGTAGGAAATATGTATGAACAAATATAAGAATCCCATAATTAATATTATGCCTAATCAAAATTTCCAATATACAAGTTTTTACAACGTTTACAATCAGATCTGATGGGTGTCAAACCAATCACAACAATTTAATGAACAGATCTGATAGAACTAGGCATAAAAATTTAGGTTTAATTCAAACGAAATAGATAGGCTATTATAACTGTATACGTAAATTTCCCACTCACCTTGAAGCATCAAATTCCAAAGTTTGAAACTTTTAGGTCTACAATTCCCAAATTCTTATAAATCTACAAATTATCTAAAATGGGGATAATTTCAGATCTGTAGAGATGTAAGAAAATAGGAAAAGAGAAGAGAATCTAATTTAGTGCATCAATTCACATTCTTTTCCATTGGATCTGATAATACTCTCTATTCTATATGATTTGGATTTGATTTGCTATGTATGGATATATTTTTACTTAAGAAGTTAAGTTAGAAGAGGGAGGAAAATGGAAGAGCTCCGCTACTGCTATAGATTTGTGTGGGAAAAAAAATAAGACCTTATCCCTTTATTTATAGGAGTGGAATTGGCCTTGAACCATTAGATTTATTATAATTAACATCTTTCCATTCGTTAAAAATATAAAATAACCTATCCTTATAAAACCTAGCCGTCACTGGGCGTTCTAACGCCTAGTGGGTCAACCGCCTGGGTCGTCAGATTCCCAGGTCCGCTAGTTAAATAAGGTATATTATATTTATAAATTCTGATTTATTTATTTTACGTCCATTTTTGTATTTCGTCTGTAACTTTTTCATACGAACTCCGTTCGGGAAACTCCAAACATGAAAGTTGACGAGACGAACGCATCGATTAAAGTATAATGGTAAATCATTTGCAGAAATTCTTATTTTTGAAATTTTAATAATTAACTAGAATTACCAAAATTTCAAATTGTTACGTTCTTCCCTCCTTAAAAGGAATTTCGTCCCAAATTATGACACTTATTGTCCTATTTTACACAACCAATTTGCGTACATCCACTTTGCAACCATGTGCATATGTGCATGGTGTACATAATGGGATTCCAACCATAAAATATGCATGCAAGATGACTCTAAATTGGATCCTCCTACACATATGCATTAAATTTTTGAAATACTTTTGAAAGCGTGATGCAAAACATCCTAAATATAGTGGTTGTTCTATATGAATGCAAATTTTGAAAACTCTCTTTCATTCCTTACCTTCACAAAATTACGAATAAATGTGTTAAGCAACAAATTTTGCGTCAAAACCGTACCATCCAAAATGTCACGTAATCTAATCGTTTCCTGTTTAATTTCTCCTAAACCGGAAAAAAGAAATCAAAGCAAAGAATTTTAACATTTTCCCCGCATACAACTTTTCCATTTCCCGTCCTATAGTGGATTTTCACCTCAATTACCCAAAATATTCCAAAAATTTCCTTCTGTAGACTGTAAAGGAGGCTTAAAACAAGCTCTAAAACGTAAAAAGAGTTAATCAATAATTCACGTGCATCGCTGATAAGGTATGGAAACAACGTTTTCAAGGCTAAAACAACCTTTTCCTTGTTCTAATTAATGTTTTTATCGCATCACCGGTCCTATTGGACGGCTAAATGCGCACACAAAACATCCAAAAATACCCTTACGCTACTCATGCGACCAAAAATCAAAAAGTTTCATAAAAATAATTTTTCGCCTCAAAATTTCTTATATTTATTTTGAAAATTTTCTTTTCAAAACCGTTCCACCTTCCTACAAAAATAGAAAAATGAAAAAAACTTTTTTTTTCAGACAATATTTTCCAAAAATCTCAAAAATGTATTTTGCGGAAACTTAAACGATTCAAGTCACATGTCGGCGAAAAAGGAAGTCAGTCGCACAAAAATACGAAAACGGAAATCACACAAAAAAACAAAATAAATTTTAGTTTTAATAAGGAACGATGATTTATTTATTTATATACTCGTGGCGTAGAACCGATCATTTACTAAAATTAATCCAACATAGAATTCTATTCTTTCTAACTGTAGGACAAGTGCTAGTTTGACAATGGGATTTCATTCAAATAAACACGCGTGAATGACAAAACACTCTTAATGTAAAATCCCGTATTCTTAACGGATAATAAATAATTTATTTAATTATTTAAAGAATGGTTTGGTAATTTAAAGTGACAAGAATTAAATAAAATTGAATATTTAATTTAATATTTATTATATAAAAATATATTATAATTCCGAGTTAGTCGGAAATAACTGAATTCACAATATTGTGTGAATTGGATCATTTATGATATTTAATTTAGTTTAGAATTTGATTAGAATAGCGAATATATTATTTGAACGACAGTTGAACCTATAATTATATTATAATTATAATCGAGCTCGAAATGGCGTTACAGTTCGTAATTTGGCGATTCGAACTTTAAACGAATATACAGAATTCTTTTTAAGTCAGATTTCTGTGAAACAAGAAACGTTCAGAGCTGGTGAAGTATATTTTTCTAATGGTAGAGAAAAATCGGGATTTCGTTGGGTAGATTTTGATTTATGTCCAAATAAAATTTTCAAAAAGTCGCTATGGAATTCCTTTATAATTTATAACGATTTATTTATATTATAAATGAATTTTCCAATATAAATTGAATATTGATTCAACCGGGATTTGAATATCGAGTTATAAATCCAATTGGAGGTGTATAGTAACAACCCGCTCATTCGACAATTTTAGATTTTGATATTTTATCTAAATATATCGTCGTATCCGATGTGTCACTCAAAATGTCGTTTTCACAAACGATAAAATTAGAACTCGGGACCACTTCCATTGAGTCCAGATCACTGTTTACGACCTTTTTGAGTATAAACATCGATACCTTTTGAATTAGTGAAATTTGGTTGTTTTCTCATTAGAGTGTATGATCAAAATACCCCTTTTCACATATGGATGAATTTGGACTCGAAACCACTTCCATTGAGTCCAGATCAACATTTGCGACCTTTTTGACTATAAGCACCGATATGTTCCGAGATTCGAAAATTTGGCACCTTGGTTGGGTCATGAGTTAGCTAACCTGGACAACTCTTATAACTCACCTAGCTCCATCCTCCTTCATTCATTCTTCTTCATACTTCACAAAATAGAAAATGGGGATTGGGAAAGGGAAATAGAAACTCCAAGGCTAGGGTTTTCAATCTAGAGCCCAATCCAAGTGCAAATCCAAATCAAGTGTAGAAACATGGGTAAGCTCTCTACTCTCCCTCTCTACCTTATACTTCTCTCAATTTCGGGTTTTTGGTCTGCCCTAACACTCATGTGTCTTCATATGTGTTCATGAGGTGATTATTGAGGAGCAATTGAAGAAAGAAAGCTTCTTTGCTTGGATTTGTGCTTGTTCTTCCTCCGAATGAAACCAAGGTGGGCTCTTTTTGAACTCACATCTATGCCACAAGACATTGGCTTGTAAAAGTGTAATTTAGTGTTCATTGAGTTTGCATATGCTAGTGAATTGTGTAGCTAGTGTAACTTAGTCGATTTCATGTGTTCATATTTCATTCAGTTGAAATTTTTGATAAGGATTGTCCATACAATCTAATTCATATGCTATGAGTTGATTTGGTGATATGGTGAAGCTGCGTTGCCGCCCTAGCATAGTTCTAAGCCTTCACAAGTCGCTTGAATTGTAGTTGATTGCTTTGGTTAGAAAATCTGCCCGTTTTGGAATTTATGATCAAAACCATTGCTAATCTCTTGTATGTATTTTTGTGCATGTGTATTTGGGCATTATAAGTTGTTTCGGTAAGTCCTTGAAGCCTCATATACTTGTGTATAACATCATAGGCCTTCGGGCAATCGTCGATATCATTTTGAACATGTTTTCAAGGCAAATTGTGCTCTGGAACAGGATTCAGATGTCTAAATATTTTTGGGCAAACGCCTGATTGCTCCAAATAATTATAATTTCAAGCAACAGAATTCAGAAGTCTGAAAATTATTGTTTAGACGTCTGAATTGTAATTCAAACGTCTGGCCAAAATAATTCAAACGTCTGAATGGGGGCCAAAATGAACTAAATCCTTTCTGGTTTCTGAAAATCCCAGTTCAGACGTCTGACCTAAAAGATTCAGACGTCTGAATCTGTTTTTCTGCTATGGACCGCAGAGGGCCTCGGTCCACAGTCTACCCCCACCTAGGCTCTTTCGCGGCTGAAGCTCGAGCCGTTCGGACTTCATTTGTAAACTCCAGTTTTACGAATTCACATATTCCAGCAGCTCGATTCATCGACTTTAATTCTCGATTGATTCTTTCAATGTTGATTTTGTTTGGCCAATTCACCTTGTTTATGATGTGAATTGAATAAGTGATCATTCTAGAGCCCGTGCACTTTATTTTGTATATCGAATTTATTCGATACTCTTGTTAAGATGATTCATGCCTCTAAAACATGAATTATCGACTCGATATCCTTCGAGTCTATTCCAGTGTAGTTTAAAACCTTCGGGTGCTAGTTTGGGATTTCGATTCGTTCATTGATCGAGATTACAATCGTTATCCCTTTGATGTCATGTATGTTGTTGTGATATGAGTTTATGATTTATGATTTGAATTCATGTCTTTGTGACGTGAATCCCCTTGATCGATTTGCCTCGGCAATCGTGCTATTGTTTATTGCCACTTTGAAGTTATATAAAGAGATTTTACGTTATTAGTAGATATCAAATCCTTGTACTAAAATGGTTTCCATTCTTACTTCATTATACGAAGCTAATTTACGAAATCGTTTTATGAACCTTCTTCAAATCTACTAGTATATATTTTATAAACCTTTTTCTCGTTCGTATGAGAAATCTAATTAAACTTCATAGTAAAATCAAGGACTATGAACCCTTGCTTTTGCTTCGATGGTTAATTCTTGGAATCGTCCGATCGAAAACCGTGGCAATGCTCCTTCTATGATTTCTCTGTTTTGAATAGGAACCAATTACGAGTGTGTAAATATTCGAGAATAGCATGTGGTTATGGGACATGTTGCTATTTTCTTATATTAACTAGCTCGGAGTAATTTCTATTCACCCGGATCGATGTGATCCTTTATGACTTGTGTTTTGTGGTCCTCGATCGCCCGAGTGGGATTTACGATTCTTGGATTTCACCTAGGGGACTTCAGTCCAACTTTCTATGATTTATGATGTTTTCTAGGGATTTCACAATTTATGTGTTTTCTCTCTACCGGGGTCACGACCCGGCTCTGTGGTGAGCTTCGGCTCAAACTTATAGGTTCGCTACCTAGAGATCGTATCTCATCTGTGAACAGGCCTGCCTCTTGGTGATGTTTTCTATGATGTCTTGGTGATTTATGATGTCTTGGTGATTTATGATGTCTTGATGATTTACGATCACTTGGTGATTTACGATTACTTGATGATTTATGATTACATGGTAATTTATGATTTCTTGATGATTTATGATCACTGGAATTTTGCATTCTACATTAGCTAGGAGATTATTTAGAGATAGTTGTGTTGACATGCCATGTTTCATATTTAGTTATGATTAGATGTTATTAGTAGAATCATGTCATCCTGCGTTATATCTCTTATTATCTCAGTTTATTTGATAAGTACAGCTAGACTGATCCGTTTATTGTTTATTTCCTTATAAATAATAATCGGGCCAGGCCGAGTCATTTTAGGTACTCCTCCGGGACTCTCGCAGGACTGATCTTCCGCTTTCAGCTTGCTACTCTATCTTTGCAGTTTATGTACTTTTGTACCTATGACATTATCTTGTTGTGTACATATTCTTTTATGTAGATCATGGTGCATGTACCTATTATTTTAGGATTAGTGGATTTTTTTCGACCACTATCTTGTTGTACACATCCTTGGTTTATTCATATCTATTCCGCCTTTATGATATGATTATTTTGTGTTTGGCTTTGAGATATACCATATTTATATTATTGTTGTTGTCTATTTTATACTGCTTTCCGGATTGCATATAGTCGTTGTGTAGTTGCCCTATGTGTCGAATGGTCATGTCGAAATTTTAATCGGTATCCGAATTCGATGTGCATTCCTCATATGGAGCAATTATACAATCGGTCGCTCTTCAAAAACCTCATTCTCCGTTATGGTCTGCGACATTTCTCTGAAATGAACCGGACGATAATGGTTATAGAGGCGGGGCGCTACATGTATGATATTCTATTCTGAATATATACGATAATATTTATTTATAAATATTTAAATTAAATTATTTTTAAATATATTTAATATTTAAATAGGTTTATTTAAGCTTTAAAATTAGCCATTTTTGCAAACGACCTCCGTTTTCGACGAAACTAATTTTGTTGGATCCAGAACATTAAATTATTGTTAGATTTCAATTTTCGTAATTTTTGGAGTCAGTATGTGGCCATACGGGATTTTAATGTTAAAAATAGTCAATATTCCGACTTTAAAAATACGCTGTGTGAGCAAACGGATTCGAAATTCAACGAAACAAGTTTCGTTGGGTCCGTAATATCGAACTGTAGTTGCCTATCCAGTTTCATCGAATTTGGATATTGTATGTGATCATATAAAATTTTAAATGGTAAATACACACTACGATTGATTATAATTGAATAAAATAATCAATTAAAAATAAAATTAAAATATTAAAAAATTCCTATAAATAGCTTACAACCCTTTAACCCTAAACATTTCCATTCCACAGTCAACCAATTCTTCCGCCTCCATTCATTTTCTTTCAACAGTTAAAACCGTGAGAACTTCTATCTTCACAAATTCGTATGAAATCAAATTAATTCCCTTAAATCATTATAAATATATATGTGGATTCATGAAGCAGTTATCTATTGGTAGGCAATATGATGAGGTTTGAAACATATGTGGTCGTTGTTTTCACAGCAGCCTGGGTAAAATAGATCTAGGGTTGGATTTCTTGGATCGATGGGTCATCTTTATGCAAAACATGTGATCTAGTTGAATTCGAGGAGGGATTTAGCACTTGGGGACAACGTTTGGTGGAATTCCGCGATGGATAACATCGCAACTTCTGTATTGCACCTGGAGCTCGAGCTGAAATCGCTTGGAGGAAGTGAACTTGAGTTGGACTCGGTTGGTATTGGATGGGAGAGAATTTGATAAGGAAAATAATGGATTTTTTTGTGAATTTAAAGAAGTAGAGAAAGAGAAGTTGGAGCTTCAAATTTCCGCAATGTGCTGATGAGGAGCAGCGGGATTTCAGATCGGGGAAGAACAGGATTTGTTGAGCGGGTTGGTTTGTGATGTGGGCCGGGTAGACAAGGTTAAAGCCCAATTTGAAAACGTATTCAAGTTTATTTAAATTTAAATAAGTGTGTTAATCTATAACTAGTATATCTTTTCCATACGGTACCAGAATTCAGCGAAACAAGATCCGTTGGGATTGTATGGACGACGACTATACCATGGAACTGACCGGGAGTGAAATGGAGCTCATTACAATTTATAGAAAAATAAATTGTCTGCCTGAATCAAGCGACAATTATCGTTATTTAACGATGGTCGTCCAATGTGAGTAAATCTCACTAACTCTTATCAATTTATTTGTTTATTTTAAAATATAATCTAGTAATGATAAATGATGATTGATTGATGTGTGTTGATTGTTTGGTTGAATTGATGATGTATTGGTTGAAATTATATATAACGATATATATATATAAATCGCTAATCAAATGTTGATTCTGTTTATCAAAATATTTCATATCGAAATGAAATCGATGTTATTATATTGTTTAACATCTGTGGATGCAGGGAAACAGGTCGGAGGAATCCAACTGGATTCCTCAACATTTATTTTACTGTTTTTCATATAATGTAATATATGATGTGACATATAATCTGTTGCTGATTATGTGTGTTTGAATGATATCGATCATTGTTATTTGGTATCTTAAGTACTATATATAATATTGGAATTAAGATGGGAATTTTCAATGTGTATATTGAAAATAAAATTTATTTATATAAAATCAAACGATTTTATAAAAAGGAAATATTTATGTAAAAAATAAATAGAATTATAAAAGGAATATTTATTTAGAAAATAAATAGAATTATAAAAGGAATATTTATTTAGAAAATAAATAAATAATAAAAAGGAAATATGTGGAAAATAAATATTAAATGGAATATGTTTTAACAGATAAATGGAGAAGATTAATTTATAAATAATGATTTATAAATTAAGTAAATAATTTATCATGGGATAAATTGAATATATAAGTCAGAACTTATATAGAGAAAGAGAAATCAGTTTTTACACCGATATTTTAAATAGAACGTGAACTCAACATTTATAAAGGGAATTATAAAAGAGATTTAAGTGTTGGAAATAAAAAGGGGATTTCGTATGAATAATTCTATAAATATAAGTTTAAATAGAATTTGGAAATGGGATATTATTTTAAAATACGAAATCAAACTTAACGGATTATATAAAAGAGTTAATCGAATAGAGTTAATCGATTAGAGTTAATTAATTAGAGTTAATTAAATAGAGTTAACTGATTAGGGTTAAATCATTTAGAGTCAATCGAATAGAGTTAATCGCATAAGAGTTAATCAAATTAGAGTTAGTCGAGTATTGGTTAATCGAAGAAAAGGAGTTATTGAGTATAGTTTATTCGAAGGAGTTAATCGAGTATAGTTTATTCGAAAGGAGTTAATCGAATATAGTTTATTCGAAATAATTTATCGAATATAGTTTATTCGAAGGAGTTATCGAATATAGTTTATTCGAAGGAGTTAATCGAATATAGTTTATTCGAAAGGAGTTAATCGAATATAGTTTATTCGAGAGAGAGTTATCGAATAGAGATTACTCAAGAGAGAATTATATGTTGAAATTCGATTTTTTTATCGAATTTGGGAAAGTACTATTCACTTTCCGTTTTTAATTAAGATTTAATGATTTATTTACAAACTGTCTATTTAGTTATTTAGTTAAATTAAGGAATAAAAGTTATATTTTGAAGTTAGATATTTCAGAAGTAGGGATTATAATGCAATAGTTATAATCAGCGTTTTCAATAAAGAAGTGGATATGTAAATTGAATTCGAGAGTTACGTAAGGAAGTTTGTTAAAGATTTAGAAGGTGAACTTTGTCTATTTCGAAGTTAGAAATGTTGTTCAGTTAAGGTCTGAGAGGTAGTTATACCCCAAATTGATTGACTTTATTTTCAACTAAGGAATGGTTAAGCTTCGATAGTGAAGGTTGGTTAAGTGAATTTAGTTAATGAGTGTAATATTTTGAGTTGGCATAGCGATGTTTTATTTAAACATCTGTTTAAATCCAAATGTAGGAGTTTTGGAAATGTTTTCCAAATAAGAATCAGAAATATTTTCTAATATAGAAAATAAGAAATGGAAATGTTTTCCAATGTTAATAACGTATATTTTCTAAATTTAGAAAATAAGAAATGTTGATTATATGGGAACATGAGATGAAAAATGAATAAATTAAAGAACTAAAGAGATAAATGTTAAATGATGATTGATCGATATAATTTCCATCTGGAAATAATATCGTTGTTCGCACACGTGTTTTTCTTTGATAGTTAACTCACCGACTATCAAAGTCTTTGACCATTTTTTCGTTGTTAATACGGAGAGACCGGGATCAGATTCATTATCTGAAAACCACTCTGTATGGGCATTAGCGTTGTGATCAAATATAATGAAGATAATTGA
Organism: Allium sativum; assembly: GCA_030737875.1. Lineage (NCBI taxonomy): Eukaryota > Viridiplantae > Streptophyta > Magnoliopsida > Asparagales > Amaryllidaceae > Allium > Allium sativum. Next base: position 569,987,637 of record CM060922.1, read on the forward strand.
AGACAGAGTTATGCAAGGACTGTCCTGTTTATAGAGTAGTGCCTTCGGTCTGTCCAGTCCCAGGGCGACCTGTATGGAACAATGTCTGACAGAGTATATTTAATGGATCACGTAAGTTGATCTCTTCAAACGTATGTACCTTTGGTGGCAGAGGAATTCGTTTCTCTTAGCTGTATACCCGTTGTATTTTTAGGGAAATCAATTTGTAATTTGGCGGGTATGATGATGTGACATTCAAAGTGAATAATTGTGTGATCTGTCAGAGATAAGCATGGCCTCTAGCCTCACAACCGGGAAATAACAAAAATCGGGCAGGCAGCATGGCTATGTGGGTTGCTTCCATTAGGTTGTATTATCACCTATTTAGAGATATTCATTTCATTCTTTAATCTATTCGATGTTGTCCCATTCGAGAAACGGTTGCTAATCCCAACCATTGGTGATATACATTCGATACACTCAAGCGAAATGAGTGGTCGGTCATGTGTGGCCGGGTTGCAAGATGGTCTTGTTGAACCCAGTGTTTTCCTCTCTAGAGGTACACTATCGGAAGGTGGTTCCATACCTTTTCATAGTTGGTAATCCATTATCCAATAAGTGCTCGCGGTTTTGATTGTATACTATATATGTAGAACGTGAGATGAAAGCGTTTCTGCTAGATGATTATTATATTGTGGTTGATAGACACTATCATAATATCAAAAGAAATTTTGATATAAAGACTATTTTGGATTCTCATAAGGGAAAAACTCATTCCGTTATATGGCGTGGTCTTATGAGATATCGTTTAATTGCTCAAATTGTTTTAAACTGTTTTACTCATACCAGTCCCATGACTGACTCGGAGTTTGTTTTGTTTTGTTTTCCCTAAACTCTTGGGTGCTCAAATTTGTGCGAGCAGTCAAGTAGTCAGGATTTACAGATGCACTAGAAGGAGATGGAGCAGGAGGCTTTAGCAGCGTTTTTATAGCTATTGTTTATTTCCGCTATGATGCAAGTGTTGTACTCTGATAATGTTACTCTATGCATATACTAGTTTTGTTTCAAAGTTATGTATCTATTATATATTGTTCGTTCCGCTGTGAGATTCATGTTACTCTGATGATGTTGTATGTTCTTCTTCTTCTTCTATTCTAAGTTTCTATCTTATCTATTCTCACCCTCTAATTTCTTTCATGGACTATCTGGTATTTCCATGCTTGGATAGTCGACATTGAGTTTATGTCGATTACTCAGGATCACGAATACCTGGATCATTACACTTAACATAGAAATATTATTAACCAACGTTGTGCGATTTTTAAATACTACTAGTTACAATACTATTACAACAATAAAGATAAAGAAAAATGCTGGAAAGGGAAACACACGATACAAAATACAACATGTGCAAGGATTGCACCAACAACAACTACGACTACCCACTTTAGGTTGGTCTACCTACACGACTGGATCCTGATCCATTATCACGCCTGTGCTAGGAGCGTAGTATGGCAGAGATACATCCAATTCAAGCGCCTGTCGGCATTGCTCATCGCGAATCTCTTTGAGCTCAGCCTGGATGGTGCGAAGGGCGATGAGCTCTGGACTCTCCTGGCCAGGATATTGAGCTAGAGTGGGTGGTGTGGGGATAGGAGCAACGGGTAGCTAAAATGCCTATCTTTCGGAGAGTGGCATGGCTAATGGCGGTCGGCGCCTTCTTCACTACCGCCTCCCTAGAAAGTCTCACCTGGAAGTGTCGGAAGACACGGGTGAGAAGGTGAATGTAAGGAAAATGGCTTTGCGGTGTGCCGACATAGGGCTCATAAAGATGAATCATAAGCGCACGTGCCTAATTTACGGCTATGCCGCCAAGAATGGCATAGGTGGCGCGACGAATAGAAGGATAAATTTGCTCCAAGCTTCCTGTCTTCGGGACGATGTTGTGTTGTAGGATGCGCACAACTACATGGGCTATGGGTCGCAGAATGGCGGTGGTCCAGGCTCTGGGTGCTCCAAGAAAGATACGCTGAAGGGTCTAAGGGTCTTCCATCTTTATAACAGCAAGCTCGGCTCCGACTACCAAGATGCCCAAAATCTGAGCTAAGTCGTCATCAGTGAACTCGATGGGGGTGCCCACAACCTCAGATCAGATGATGCATGAATCGTCATCGATGTCAGCATCCATCTGGGCATCAAACAGACAGACACAACGCGGATACAAGTCGCGCTCAAAAGTGTCGAAGTGCAGGATCGGTGCTAGGCCAGCGGCGACAAAAAGCTCCTCTAAACCAAAATCGGCGAACTTTACTGGTTGATCAACTTGAAACTCAAAACTGGCTAAGGCTAAGTAGTGTTTATCTTCACCTCATCACGATCAAATGAAGCGACTTCCTGAGGCTTGAGACCGGGGTGTTGGTTGCGAGATGCCATGAAGGAGTCGACGAATCGGGCAAGAGAAATTGCAAATATGGAGTATAATTGGGTAGAGACATGCACGAGAAGGATTTTGGTGGTAATTAGAAACAAAATGGAGCAGGGGTTGCTCAGATTGGAGCTTGGAAAGGAGGAGGGTTTGGGTACGGTGGAAATTTGGGGTTGGGAAAGAAAGAGTCATCTGGAATGATATATATATATATATATATATATATAATTTCAGACGATTCAAGTCAAGTCAAGCCACGCTCACTGTGGGAGAGAGGTCGACTTGGCCCTAAGAGGGCGGTCGACCGCTCGCCCCGTAGTGAGCGCAGTAGAAACCTCGGCCCAACGACCTGTATAAACTATTTAAATTAAAAATAAAATTTCTATTAAGTCGAAACAACTTTTGTTCCTAACCGAACTCTCTTATCAACTTCCACAACTCGTCGAGTTAAGAATTTAAATTTTCACAAACCTTTTTCCCTACCTCCAACAAGTGTAACACCCCGTAATTTTTAACGGGACATAAGAGATAATTAAAGAATAATTAATTATTAAAAGAAAGAATAGGTGAAACGGGTTACGCCATTGCGTTCGTCTTGGAATTCTGCTTGAGATAGAGTCCGAGTTTGCGTAAAACGGATGCCGTATAAAGGAGATATGGTCGAACGAAGTTGGGCAGAAAAACCGAAAATAGGCCAGAATACACTGGCGCACTTGTGAAGTGCGCCAGTACAAAAATGCACTGGCGCACCTGCCAAGTGAGCCCATACCGATAGCAGTCTAGCACATCATTCTGGAGTGTTCTGTGATGATGTGTCTTTTTCTAATTTGTTGGACGACCTGCCTTCGAGCTGTGTGGCTCTGGTTACTCCTAGACCAATCTAAATGTTAGAATTAATCCTAGACATCTATATATACGTAGCTAAACCTAGACCCTAAACTCATAACCCTAAAACCATGGTGTCGTCATGCTGTTCGTCTACAAGCTAGCCTAGCCTCCTTCATCTTCTCCAAAACTAGAAAATCAAATCCAAACTAGTAATCGATTAGAAGAACTTCAAATCAAAAATCTACATAAAAGGATAGCTTAACAAATTCAAAAATCAGATCCCATAATACAAGATCCGTCCTTTTTCTGTAAGTTCAGTTATTATTTAGATTTAAACATCTAATAAAAATCATGACTGTAATAATCGGATCTAGAACGATGCCTAATTCTGATTCGTGCCTATCCTTTTGTCAAATCTGAATTGCTTATGCCTATAAGACTATTGTGATTGATGTAATGACACCTATTATGACTATAAGACTATTGGACTGACATAATACAACCTATCATGCCTATGAGACTGTCGGACTGACATAATAGAACCTATCATGCCTATGAGACTGTTGTGACTGACATAATAAACCTATCATGCCTATGAGACTGTTGGATTGACATAATGGAACATATCATGCCTATGAGACTGTTGTGATTTATATGATGGAACCTATCATGTTGTACATCCTATGCCTATGAGACTATTGTGATTGATATAGTGGGACTTATCATGTTGTGCATAAAAATTAGTGATTCTGTTAAGTCCAATTCTATCTAATCTTTATACCTATGGTGTAAATAGCTTAGCTTATCTACACATATTGTTAATGTACAACATTGAAACAAGATTCTTGAATTGGGTACATCTTTAGATGCCTATTTTTCCTTATGTCAATTCTTATGTTCCTTCTCTATTTTCCCCTTTTACTTGCTTTTGTGAATACTAAGTTCATTCAGAACTTAGATTGAATCTCGTTGTACGTGTAATTATAACGCGGGGAAAATTGGGTATAATTTAATTGAGCAAATTTTGGGCATAACATGGGAATGTGGCATAAACTTGTATTGGCTAGACTTGTGGAAAAATTTGACACATAGATTTGGACACATATGACAAATATGTAAATTGGCTAAAGATGAACATGCCTAACCCGAGGTTAGATTGAGTTGTGGTGTAAGACTGCCCGGAACCGCCCGGCACATCCAGCGACCGCAACAATATAAATTTAATGTGAGAGGTTAGCGCACTAAGCCCAAAAACCCGAGGTTAGATTGAGTTATGGTGTAAGGCTGCCCGGAACCGCCCGGCTCATCCAGCGACCGCAACAATATAGATCTAATGTGAGAGGTTGGTGCTTTAATGAATGAATTAAAGCCAAGGAATAGACAGGCTAAGAATGGTAGGGTTAAGTTAATTAAGGTAACACTTAACCAATACATGTTAATTAAACAGATGGGTGGGGTTAGGTTAATTTGAGAACACTTAACCATTATAACATATTGATTAGGAAACCCTAGTAATGGGGACCCATTTCAGCAGTAACCCACATGAACGTATCACGGTACCCTGAACTAGGCAGGGTGGGGCACGATTACTGGGCTGATTATAAGCGATCAAAATAGCGGCGGGGATGCAGCAGTCTAGGTTCTGATGGAGTATGGGCATGCACGTACTCCGGAGTGGATAAAGCAGGCACTGGGCATCAGTAGTATACACTGTGCATCTTGAATCGTGTCGGGTTGCTATCATAGGGATTGATACACCTTATGGTGGGACCAGCACAGGTACCTACAATCGAGCGGGGCCGAATGACACAAGTAATAAATGCATGCGAGTAGAAGCCGATCGAAAAAGGGATCACTTTGTTATGAACACATGATGGTAGTTGAAACATTCGTTAGTATGTGCAAAGAAATGGAAATGAATGCGATAGTATATTCAGTTTATCTTGCCTTATCTTATGTTATCTAATTTCTATGGTATTGTCCTGTGTTCATTTTATTCATGTCATGATCCTTTTACCTATTTATATGCTGAATAATCACTGGACTTACCAGACTTATGTCTGACCCATTTTCTTTCACTTTCTTTTCTTCCGTCCCCCCCCCCCAAAGGTCCGCAGGGAGGGAATACTTCAGCTTAGTGCAGCCCTTTTCCAGCTTGAAGAGAGTAGATGTATTGCTTCGATTCTCTTTTCTTGGGCTATGGCTGTGGTTACACTTTTATTGGGGATTTATGCTGCTTTACTACTGTTTTATGCTTCTTTATGTACTTGGAATTAATAATCAAGACATATGTTTTATTGTAATAATTTAGAAGTTGGGTTTTGAGATAATGCTTGTAATGTTTTGACTAAACAACGTTATTTATGAAATGATTTTCAGTTTTCCGCTGTTTATGTGTCTGTCTTGTAAATTATCTGTGCCTTTTACCTAAAATGCTTCACCAAAGTTAATGCATTCCCTTTGTGAGTTACCTTAACGGAGGTAAGGTGTTTCAAAAAGACTCGTGACCACCAAAACTAGACATTCAATGGGGCAGGGCGGGTAGTAACCCCCATCACCCGCCCTGTTAGGTAATTTTTTGCCCTGTGCCTGCCCCATACCCGCACGGGTACCCATTAAACGAGTTTTAAACAAGTTGCAGGTATTCGTTGGTATCCACGGGTATCCATGATATTTTTGATTCAATTTATTTTTTAACCATCCATTGAAATTGTTTAAAAATACATACATTTGGTTAAAAAATTAGACCATGCATGAACTTTGGCAATGCGCTGCTTGGATTTAACAATGTATTGATATAAACCAGTGAGGAGGAGTGAAGCAGGAACTTTGGCAGGATGTGTTGAGCATAAATTTTGGAGAGAAGAAAAGACGCGTTGCTCGCCGGATTGGAATTTGAAATAATTAATAAGAAAATTGAGAATTTCTAACTAGGTATATATTGGATTTTAATTAGCAGCATGCACAATTATTACAAATGTCAACAACTGCTTATAAATTGTTAAATAAAAGCATGCGCACAAATACCAAGCAACCAACATCAATGGTTTTTGCATTAGCAATAAATCACACTCAACATGGGCATAGGTACCCATGGACATGGATATCATAATATTCGTACTCGACCCATTAATTAACAGTATTAAAAAAACCGTTTATTTTATTCATGGGTACCAATTTAGCTATCTGTTTCATGCCCATGAGGGATTTTATCCGTAGGTAACCGCGGGTATGGATTTTTTTGCCATCCCTAACCAAAATGAACGAACTTATAATGGGAATTCAGCTAGAAATCAAAAATAAAATTTAAAATGGATTTTCCTCTTACTAGCCAAAAAAACTAAATGATTCAAAATCAAATATTCAAAAATCTAAATAAAGGATTTTCCTTAGCCTTTTTCAAAGAAAAATTTAAAACTTTTCCAAAAATGGTATTTAATATAAACTAGCAGTTTCGTATTTATAAATCCATTGTATTATTACTATTATTTATATTCCAGTTTATATTTCAAACTAAAAAACCTTTTCATGTCAAAAATGTTAGGGCCTCAAAATTTTAATGATTAATTGTGATAATTTCAATAAATTATCCAATATATATAGGGAGAGGGATACTAAAAATCTCAAGAACTGGATATTAATTTTTCTTAAGTTTAGTGGTATATTCCTTGTCATTTCTAATTCCTTTCTTCCTACCAACCGGATTATATTATTAAAATCACACAAAGCCCCAAAAAATTTTGAAACATGAATAAATTAAAATTTAAAAAATCGTATCTTTATAAAACTGTGCCTTTATAAAACTATTTTCCGAAACCGTATTTCAAAACTCAATTTTATTCTCTCCAAATAGTTTTAAATATTAAATTTCCTAGAATACAAGGCCAAGAAATCAATTGAATGTTTCAATAAAGGTAGGTTCAGAAATTCAATGAAGTAACAAATGGATATGCCCCGTAATTACATTTTCGAAATAGATATGACATATTAATGCAAACTTTTCTCATTTTGGATCGAGTAGCAATCTTAATCGAAGCTACTAAACAAAATAAGAAACCAAAAATAGTGACTAAATAGGTTGTAGCTAGATTTTTATATCATATATATTACTACTCTAGTCTTCGAACTCAAATCAACAGAATTCACCATATGTCGTCCTCATGCTCTTCACGACGAGATCGCCAACGTACTATGGGGTAAGACAGAATTGGCTAGAAACCCAAACTCAACATATTTCAACTCTTAGTTGCTTAAAGTCCATTTTATATAATTAGGCCCACAACTAATTTATCATTGAAATAAATTAAAGTCAAGTAAGAAATACGAAGAAAAATAGAAAAGAAAATCGAATTGCGTTCTCTTACAAGTCCTAATTTAACTGATTCCTCTAATCGTTTAACCTAAGCTCTGATACCAAATGTAACACCCCACACCTTCTTGTGCCCAAATTTCGACAAAAATCGAAACTTAAACAAACCCAAGCATAGAGCATTTATATTTGGTAACTGTAATAAATGAGCATGAGCATAATTAAATTATGATAAAAGAAAACTCACAACGGAAACAAAATAGGATAACTAGTATTAACTTAAGTAACTACCCTTTTCAAAGTAAGTCACTTTGCCAATATCGAGGATGAAAAAGAATGAGAACCAAAATCCAAACTAAAACAGCTTTGAGAATCTGACCTTCTCTACAAAACTTGGGTGGTTGTAATGAGGAGGGGGGTCAGAACAACAAAATTACGGTGAACAGGAAATTTACAACGTAGATTATAATACACAGTTGTGTCTCGTTAGGTTCAACCAAAGATGGATGCCTACCAAGATTAGTGATTCTAGCCTAATCTTGTAAATGTTTATGCATGACCCTACTACTCTTCCCAAGGTAGTGTTCCAAGATATAGTACTGAGATAGAACGTTTACGCATATTTTTAGGAAGTCCTTAAACCATAATTTAACTAATTATTAGGCCGAGAAGTGAACCCCTAAATGCGGAGTTCTTACATGTATATACCTTTCCATCCACTTTCCCTTTATAGTTTTCCACCTTTCTATCAATGATAAATAGGGTGGATTCTCCCGACCTCTTAAGACCCTAGGCGGACTTATTGGTCGTTTAATACCTCTTGATAACTTGTTCATATTCTTATAAACTAGAGAGCACTAGTTACGGGCCCTACTAGTTAAGGCTTCCGTCATTCACACATATACCCTTGCCCTATAAGGTGAGAAATGGTATTTTATCGCTCACTATACCTCTAGCTAATCTTATTGGATAAACTCTTAGTCGTTTACTACTTCCTGCAGGATAGGAAGCCATATCTGACATTTTAATTTTCCAGGTTTGGATAGGAAATACGCACACATGCCGTTTAAGACCCCTATACTAAAAGACCTATTCCCAGATGGGCTTTTCAACCCTAGCCGCTTAAGACCCATGAAGTGGACTACACACGAAGGTTATCAGGTTCGTACCCCATTAGCCCTTAGTACCTTTCCTTATTAGGATAAAGTAGGCCACGTCATTATGTATTTTCCGTTTAGTCACTCTTCACGAAAATATCATATACATAAGATTTATTATCGTAAAGGGTTATTATGGTTAATAATATTTTTATATCATTAACCTATTAAGTCCAACTCTACTTTTAATTATAAGTTCTATATTCATTAATATAATTAAGGAAAGTTATATCCTCTTTACCCTAGGATATTTATTTGATTACTTCCCTAATTTGGACTTAATATTTAAACAAAAATCAATATTCATTAATCCTCTTATTACACCCATTTATCTCTTATTTCTTTGTTTATTGCCCTTTATGACCATAACGGTCATATTTTCCTAAGGCAACCATTTATAAGTCCCAAGATATCTATTTGTTGTACCCCAAAAGACAATTACAATTCTTATCTATTTGTTTATTTGTTACATGTTATATATATAAATATATATATTATTTGTTAACCAAACCTCTCACATTAAGTTGACCACTTGTGGATGCTGGATTTACCGGCCGGTTCCGAGCAGGCTTCTACCACAAGTTGAACTTAACCGCGTGCCTTGGTACATTTATATTTATGCATTAGACCCCTCACATTAAGCTGACCACTCTTGGATGCTGGATTTGCCGGTCGGTTCCAGGCAGACTTCTTCCACAAGTTAGGCTTAACTCGTGCCTAAATACGGTTATAATTAAAATTTCCTAATTGGGGGTGTACAACATTAATCCTAATTAATTTAGGAATTGTAACCATTATCCTATTATATTCACTTTACCCCTTCAACATTGGTTATAATTGTTATTTGTTGAAATAAATTATATTAATTGCTACAATGGTCACCATAAATATACTAATTCCATATGGATAACATTTCATATAGTTCCATAATTGAACATTATTCAAACATTCAAAACAATGTATATTTTACCATTTTATGCTGATTCGGAATGATAATATGTATATCTATGTTTATGCGCGGTCAGCGTAGTTATATTTTATTATTATTATTGTTGTTTTTAATTTAATGATATGGTTTAATCAAAAACCAAACATTTCCTTTTGCATTCAATCTTGCCAAAAGGTTTCAAATCTTCCAAAAAGATCATTAGCTGTAATTATTGTAAATTATGCCTAATTTGTAGAATAGAAATATTTCAAATTCACAAGAAATGTATATATGTTTATACTTATTTTTAGAATAGTTGATGCAAACTACGCACAAATATTTATATGTACGTTTGAACCACTTTTCCCTTTTTAATCTTTTTGTCGTACCTTTTATTAATTCAAAATAACATCTTTTTCTTAAAGTAAGATGGCATATTTACAACCGTTAAGTCAAAACCCAACAATATTGAATACAACTAGGCATTTTTTTTAAATTACAATCAATCAATTTAACATTTTATCCAATATTCACATAATTTATTATTCAATACTGAAAAGTAAAGATCTGGAATATAACTACATCTAAATGGTGTTTAATGGGACTGATTTCTAGATCCACAATGCTTTACAATATCCACAATATATTTACAACATAATTGTAGGAAATAGGTATGAACAAATTTAAGAATCCCACAATTAATATTATGCCTAATCAAAATTCCCAATATATAAGTTTTTACAACGTTTACAATCAGATCTGATGGGTGTCAATCATATTACAACAAAATAATGAATAGATCTAATAGAAATAGGCCCAAAAATTTAGATCTAATTCAAACAAAATAGATAGGCTATTATCACTGTTTTCGTAAATTTCCCACTCGCCTTAAAGCATCCAAATCCAAAGTTTGAACCTTTTAGGCCTACATTTACCAAATTCTTATATCTACAAATTATCTGAAAAGGGGATAATTTCAAATCTGTAGAGATGTAAGAAAATAGGAAGAGAGGAGAGAATCTGATTTAGAGCGTCAATTCACATTATTTTCCGTTGAATTTGGTAATTCTCTATATTCCATATGATTTTATTTTATTTGCTATGTATGAATATGTTTTTACTTAAGAAATTAGGTTAGAAGAGGGTGGAAAATGGCAGAGCTCCGCTGCTGCTGTAGATTTGTGTGGAAAAGAATGAGGCTTACCCCTTTATTTATAGAAGTGGAATTGGCCTTGAACTATTAGATTCATTCTAATTAACATCCGTCCATCGCTAAAAACATAAAATAACCTAACCTTATAAAACCTAGCCATCACTGGACATTCTGACTCCTAGTGGGTCGACCGCCTAGGTCATCAGATGCCTATGTTAGCTAGTTAAATAAGGTATATTATATTTATAAGTTATGATTTATTTATTTTCTGTCCATTTTCGTATTTCATTCGTAACTTTTCATACGGACTCCGTTCGCGAAAATCGAAACATGAAAGTTGACCAGAATTCCGAGACAAACGTATTGATTAAAGTTTCATGGTAAAATTCCATCGTTTGCAGAAATTCCTATTTTCGAAATTCTAGTAATTAATTCTTATTGCTAAAATTCTAGGTTGTAACATTATTACTCCAAAGCTATGAATTTGAAAATACTTCGAAAGCCTCTTTCTTAACTTATTAAGTTAGGTACATTTTAATTTCAAACTATTGATTTGAAAATACTTGATAACTAGAAGTTTGACAAGTCTATTGTCATTCTCGCAAATGTTAGGCATACGCTGGTCAGGTGCACGACATAAATCTCCAAGTACTAAATATTCGTGCTTCAACTCCCGGTGAAAATATTTTAAAAATTCTTATAAAAAAACAAATGCGGAAAGTACCAATATGGTATTGATTGTCCATGAATCGCAGATACACAATGGTTTTGTCTGGATCCCCCATAAAATATCTGTATCTATAGGAAATCACTTCCCTGCGAATTTCGTCATGGACAGATCAACGAAAGACATTTAAGAATCAAAAGAAAATCTGAGGTCACTGAACGTTGGCTGCTCTATCTCAGGGTCATGAAAACAAATAATCAAATTATGAAGATAAATCAAGTCTTGAGGACCAATCAATTCATGAAGACAAAGTGCTTCATAAAACAGGTGACTTAATATCAATAAGATATCCCAAACATCGCATGGGTCTATTCTACCTTTTGTAACTCTATTGGTTACATCTCTTTCACGTGTATATATGCCATGTGGACCGCAGGTACACAAAAGTTTCGACTGGTTCCCCCAGGAAACATCCATACCTGCAAGCTTTCACAACTCGGTGGATTACGCCCTTATAAAATAACCGTATATCACAGCAGACACAATGGTTACGCTTGGTTCCCCCAAGAAACATCCGTCCACCACAGGAGCGAATTTCGCTACACGGTCACGTTCTTTCAGGAACTGTGACAACTCATGAGTTTTATGTCCGGACAACCTACTACCAACAGCAACACATCTCAACTAAGTTCAAAATTCAAAGGAGAAGGAAGGTACTTCCCTGGTCTTGATTTGAAAACATATGATACTATGTACATATAGTAATTTATGTCACTTTCTGCATATTTCGTACTTATGTAGATTGACTTAAAATTTTCTCATCATATATTCCCAGTCATGTTTTTCAACCCATCGTTCTTATATAAATTATGTTATATAAGATTTTACCTCAATCCATTACCTTCCAAATCAATAGTTTCCGAATTCGCTATATTCTTATATATATATATATATATATATATTCCCATTTAAGTTTTGGAAACTTCTATATCTAATATCTAAAATCGAATATCCTCAAATTTTAGAATTTTAGTTTTGATCTCTTAATTAGTTCCGGTATTTGATATCTTTTCAAACTCAGGTTTATGAATATATTTTATATCTAAAGACGATCTTCTAGTCTTTGTATGCTTTGTCGTGGTCTAGCCTTATCGAGTCATGGTCGCCCTTTTATGTGTGATTGCTTTTTTTTGAACTTCTCTGTGTTTGTGATCATTCTAAGCGTAGACTAGCTTAAGAAATATAAAGCTATAATGGATTGTGAAAAGTTCAAGGTAATAATTGGTAATGTGGAAGGGCAAATGGTTGTGATACGTTGTCTACAGGAGGATGCGGCATACTTTGCTTTTTATATTCGCTTGAGATTCCACGGGATGCGTTGTCATCTATGCCAATCGTTAGAGAGTTTTCTAATGTATTTGATTAGGCCAAAGGACTAGCATTGTAAAAGGAAATTAAGTTTTGGATTGATCTAGTTGATGGAGCCACATACATTGTTATGTCTCTTAGGCGGATGGCGCCTACGAAATAGCTAGAGTTAGAGGTGCAAGTGAATGATCTTTAAGTAAGGGATTTATTCAGAGAAGCATATCCGAGTGGGGTGCACCAGTTGTGTTTGCGACTAAGGCCGATGGATCATTGCGACTATGTATAGATTATCATGAGCTAGATAAGGTGACCAAGAAGAACAAGTATCCATTGCCCAAGATCGATGACTTGTTTGACCGGCTTCACAGAGCCAAGGTGTTTTCCCTAATGGATATGGTGATGGGATTTCAATAATTGAGAGTAGCTAAGGATAGTGTGTCGAAGACTGATTTTAGGACACCATCTGGATTCTATGAGTGGTTGATGATGTCGTTTGGATTGACTAATGCACCAACATATTTGTAGATATTATGAATCAAGTTTTCAAATATCAGTTAAATAAGTTCATGCTTGTGTTCGCAGATAATATATTGGTTTACTCTGGGATTGAGGAAGAACACGGGATTCATTTCACAATTTTTTTGGAAATCTTGCCAAAGCATCAGCTGAGTGCTAAGTTTTCTAAGTGTCACTTCGAGAAGGAAAATTAAGATTGTTAGGACATGTCATATATAAACAAGGAGTAGCGGTGGATCCTGCTAAGATTGCTGCAATCCAGGATTGGGAATGACCTAAGAATGCTGCCTATTTCTGGAGTTTCCTTGTTTAGCTAGATATTATCAATGTTTTGTCAAGGACTTTTTAAAGAAAGGTGCATTATTAACTGGATTGTCGAAGAAGAATCAAGTCCTCGCATGGGAGGTGTAATGTGAGCATGCTTTTTTGGTCTAAAAGAGATATTACCAAGTGATCTTGTATTGGTTATTCCTAGTAAGAACGAAGAGATGGTCATGTATACTGACACATGTTGTACTAGACTAAAAGTAGTGCTAATGCAGAAAGAGAAAGTTATGGCTTACGTGAGTTGACAACAGAAGTCGCATGAAAGGCAATACCCGACTCATGATTTGGAGTTTGCGACGATGATATCTACTCTGATGATATAGAGACAGTATTTGTTGGGAGATAGATTTGAGTTATTTGCGAACCATAAGTCATAGAAGTATTTTTCTCCCAAAAGGATTTAAATCTTCAGCAACAACGGTGGTTGGAGTTTCCAGCATTGTATGATTTTGGAATTGCCTATACTGTAGGAAAAAGAAACGCAGCGGCCGATGCGTTAAGTAGAGGACATGCAATTTTAGGAGCCATGTTTATTAAATGGAAACACCTAGAGTATTTGGCTAGATTTTATTTCAGGCCCCACTATGAGTTAGAGCATGAAATGTCGATGAGTTTATCGATTAGACCTTCTCTTATCGAAATGATTGACGAAATTCATTAGCAATATGCTAAGATTATTGAGATCATCTATAGATTATAAATTGGTGTCGAATCCGAACAAATGAAGGGTTACGAAGTCAATATAGTGTTTCTAATATTGATGAATTGAGAAATGAGATTCTGAGAGAATATCATCAGTCTTGATTGACAATTCTTCCCAGTGATAATAATATGTATCGAGATATGATGGGAGTATACTATTGGGAAGGTGTAAAAGAGGATGTCATAATACTCATCTCAAATTGTATGAACCGTCAGTTGGTTAAAGCTGAGCAGAAGAAGCCATGCACATTATTACAGCCATTATAGGTTCCTACATGGAAGTAGGACCAAGCATCGATGAATTTCATTAATGAATTGTGGAGGACTAGGGTAGGATGTGATGGTATGTTGATTATCTGGATCGCTTAATCAGGAGTGCAAGGTTTATTCCTGTCAAAAATACTAAGACAACATCAGAGTTAGACAAGTTGTATATTAAATGGGTAGTTTACTTTCATGTAATTTAAGAGTATAGTAAGTGATCGAGATCCTTTATTTACCAGCGAATTTTGGAAGTGTTTGCAAGAGGCATTAGGAACCGAGCTATGCATAAGTACAGCTTATCATCCCCAAACTGATGGTCAGACTGAGAGAGACAACTAAGTATGGATGATCTTCTAAGAGCATGTTCATTGGATTTTTGAGGATTATGGGAAGATCATATTCATTTGGTTGAGTTTTCTTACAATAATATTCAACAGTCGAGTATTGGTATGGCACTGTATGAGGCATTGTATGATAGACCATGTAGTTCACCTTCTTGTTGGTTAGAGACTGGAGAAAAGTTAATGCTTGGGGAAGAAATGATAAAGGAAACGACAGATAAGATTAATAAAATTTGACAACAAATTAAGGAAGCCCAAGACTTCCAGAAAAGTTATCTAGATAAAAGAAGAAAGGATTTGGAATTCTCAGTAGGAAATTTGGTATTTGTAAATATTTCACCTCTAAAGAATGTTGATCGATTTGGAAGGAAAGGCAAGTTTGCTTCAAGATTTGTTGAGCCATTTCCAATTTTAGAGTGTACTGGGAAGCTCGCTTATAGAGTGGACTTACCTAAGAAGATGGTAGGTGTGCACAATGTATTTCATGTGTTGTATATATGGAAGTTTGTGCACAACCCGAGTATAGTAGTATGTCCAAATCAGATGGAAGACTTAGAGGTAGAGCCGAAAATTTCTAGAACCCATAAGTTGCTTCATGCTATTGGGAATGACAAAAAACAGCTGAGGAGGAAGGTTGTTAAGCTAGTTAAGGCACAATGGAGCGAGGAGGATAAAGACTGCATACGGGAAACATTAGAGAGAATGAGGACGACCCATCCAGAACTATTTGAGCGGTATGTCCCATATATCATATGTTACTTATGCTGTTGAATCTTACACTATTATAGTTCCGCATGATAGGGTAGGATTTTGGTTGTATGGACTGTTGGATGTTGGATTAGATTCTCCTGGATGGTAGGCATTCTGGATAATTTGTTTGCTTATGTTTGCGTGGGATTTAGAGGGAGAAATTCCTAAAGTTGGAAGAATGTGATGACCCATATTTCACATGCCATAGGATCGTAAAATAATTCTATTTAATTCCTTAGTGGTTGTATCATTCTTATATTTTAATATGTTGCTCATGGGGATGTGATATGTCCAACATTTTTACCGAATCGTTTTATGACCATTTTGCCCATGTGACTTACTCTTTTGACCATAACTTTTGCTAGGGACCGAACTCGGTGATGTAACCAGTCTCATTGATCGGGACAGTGGTTGGCATATTGTAGAGTGGTCACATTAAGGATTTGCCCCTGCAGTTGAAGGGAAATCACTGTTTTAATTATTATTTTTGCAGGGCAGGTTAATAAATAGCTAATGGGCTGATTTAGAGAGCACATCAAACTAATGACCTGAAATTATAAATTCTTATGGAGATGGGATTTCTGTCTTTATTATGCTTTACTGTTATATCATGTTGTATATTTTATTATTATATGGTATCCATGCAATGTGAGTTATTTAACGATAGGCTCTGTTTCGATTTATCTTTCCTTGATGATTATCCCATATTAGCCTGACACATCATAAAACATACTTCTCCTATTGTTTAGTGCAGGAGGTATGGGGCGGTCATCACAAAATAAAGATTATTTGATTAAGTAAATGTGAGCCCCTCTTATATATTATGCACATATATATCACTTAGTGGTTTTGTAGCACCCTTCATTTTGGCAAACATTATTCGGAGTATTTAATCGGATAAGCTTGATACAAATAATTAAATTAGAATGTTGAGTTGTGATTTGTGCTTATAAATTAATAAGGGCTGACATTAGGAAATAAATGAATGAACTAAACATACAGGGGTTATGTAAGGGGCAAAACAAGAAACACATGACCCCGAATATAATATCTTTTCTACATCTTAGCCCACACTATCCTCATTTTCCTAAACCTAAAAATATCTCTTGGAGGCAGGCCATTAAAGCTCAAGGAGAAGAGGAAATCAAATTAAAGCTTAAGAAGATAAAGGTTTTAGGATATACTACCATGAATCTTAACAACACAACACTAATCAAGGTGAAAAATGATTCTTACCCTTGTGTTCTGTTATTAAGGAATAAACAAAACGATTTAATGACATACATAGTTTCTTTCATGTTTAATTGTATGTTAATGTGTTTCTTAAATGAGGCAATGCTTGAATTGCTTAACGTACATGTTTTGCATGTTACTTAAATGGGTTTTGAAAAAAAACTATTTTGAACATGTCCAATTGTCTTGAAACTTTCATATGATGTTAATAGAGAGATTTAGGAGATGGGTTATTACTTGTGATATTTTGAACTTGTATGTATTTCCTATAAAATTTGGGATTTTCCTATGTAAAGATCAGGTGATATAAATTCCTAAGTTGGCTAGTCTTATGTGAAAATTGATAATAATTAAAAGTGTTAATGATGTTAAGCAATATTTACTCCTTATTGCAACCACAATAGGTTGGGAAAGCCTGCTGGCTTCAGTGTTTATTTATGCAAACCAATGAGGTTCCAACTAATGTATTGTAGCAGGCAAAAAAGAACATATAAAATAATATTATAATAGTCTTCTAACTGCTTTCTATCCTTGCTCAAGGCCCCACTCGAAAAATACATTTTACTCCTTTCAAAACGATTGGGAGAGCCTTTTGCTTCCTTCCGATATGATACAGATGCTTGTAATGTAACTTGATGGCATAACAAGTACTCAAGCTTATGCTTCCATAAGTTAGACTTCGGCCTGCGGCTTGCGTTTGAAGTCCTTGGCCATTGGCTTTGATTTACCAACTAAGTTTATCGCGTTCACATAAGGACTCTAGTAGTTGTGTTTAGATGATAGGATTATAAAATAAAAATAAACAAAAGTACATTATAACATAAAGTCCGTGCCTTTATCGTTTTAAGGTTTAGAGGCTTTCACCACGATATCCTTCAGTTCTTTCAAAAGGAATGTTTTCCTTTACTTGATTTTATAAAAGGAGTTTGGAGGCTATCGCCTAAGACCATCCAAAGAGGATTATTATTTTAGACCTTTATTTAACTTTGAGGCTTCCACCTCCTCTCCTTCTTGACAATGCCAAAGGGATTTCTTTTGCCTTCATTTTTCCCCTCTCGTTACATAAAATATTACTTGCCAAAACAAATATATCACATAATAATTCATATATCTATTCTAATACCAAACACAAACATATAACATCATTTAATTTACAATAACCAAAGTACTTAATGCATTCATATTAATAAGGTAATGTTATTTATTACCATAACAACTACATTTAATGCATTTATTATAAAAATAACAGAAATAATTTCTACTGGTCCAAATACATGAATTAATCGAATAAATTTTACTTAATGCAATTAAATAAAATTCAGATCTAGTCAAAGTAATAATCAATGATAAAATAGAAATGAACACCTTAAAGTTATAATGTATTTCTAAATAATCATACTTTTAAAATTACTATGTATACTGTCTAATCAGAAGTTGAGTAGAATAGCATAATCACAAAACAATATTTCACTTCTCTAACATGAATGATTCAAAAATCTGCAGATCTGAACATAAAATTTTAAGACATAAACAAAAATAACTACATGTCTCAGATCTAAATTGTTTCCCTCGTGAGGAAGTTAACTCCATAATCTTTCTTCGAACACATCCAGAAAACATATAGATTCTCAAATCGACATATCAGATATTAAGTTATTGCAGAAACTTAGGGAACTAAAATTATTTCCTAAAAAATAAAAATATTTAGAATATTATTTCATTACAGATCCCATATAAAGATCATTTGGATCTTAATTTCCTTTTTTTCTAATGCTTTTGCATTAACTTTTAGTGTATTAAATTGGGATAAATTAGATTAAACTTATTATGATCTTTTCGATACATAATCTTTATAAGAGTTCCTTTAAGAAACAATTAGATAGTTCTTCTAGAAATAAAAATTATATCTCAAATTTATTGTCTAAATCACAACCCAAAACAAAAGGTTTTAAAATGAAAACTATAATTATAAAACATGTACAGATCTTAAAAGATAAAATCAATATAATGAGATCTGAAAAATAAATCTATCAAAACATAAATCAAATCTGAAAAGTTAAAGAATAGATCTAGAATTTTGAGTCAAGGATGCTTAAATCTAGAAGTAAATTAATTACAAAAACAAATCTATAAAAGTAAAATTCAAAGATCTCAAATCTAATTTCTTTTTTTGGGCAAAGCTGACCGGTTTTTATAGCAATCCGTAACATTTTTTATTATAATAAATAATAAGTACAGTAAGTACAGGAGATAGACAGACTATTTATCTACTACAAACGGTTTTTAGAGTAGACCTTCCACTACAGCTAACCTAGCTTATAGTATGGAACTAACCTAGATGGCTAGACTACAAAAGAGGCTCCATGCAGGAAGCACTATTACATTAGACTGCCAGAGGCTGGCCCAACAAATACAATTGACAAAAGAAAACACTTTGACCACCATATTTCTATAACATACACTGCGGCATACACAAGGTTCACCAAATAACATTACAAAACAGACCAAACCTTGCTCTACATCCCATTTTACGACAAACACAGCGATAACAAATGACACTGTGAAACCATTCCATGAGTAGCATTGCCACAAGATTTTAACCCCACCAGAAGACCACAAGACATTACATGTTCAAAACATAACCTACACCGATCATTTCTTAGGAAGAAATGATAACATTCCCCAAAATTTTCCATATGAACCACTCACATAGAAGAGGCCAAACCAGCAAAAGGAACACTTGCTTTGAAACAATAACTTTCGAAACCTTAAGAAGAGGAGGCTGCAGCACAAAACCACAAACAGACAACGTCCAAAATAATTTACAAAAACACCATGATTAAAAATAGATATTGCATAGAACATTCCAACAGGGTGCATAGAACCACAAGAGTAAAGTGAATTATCCATTAGGAGGAGCACCACCAATAGAACACACTGGCCACCCTGAATACACCACCAAATCCAAAAAAAACAGAGCCAATAAACATGTAGATCAAACACTAAGTAAAGGAGGGAGACACAAGCCTATACAATCAGAACAAACAAAGACACAGATCCACAAGTTAACTGAACAACCAGAAAATAAAACAACCAAACCTCGTCAGTTGATAAACAGTCTCGTTGGAAGCTTGGTCGAAAGGGAGAATGACCATAGAGCAAAGAGAGTAGACCAAAGAAAATGCGCTAGATCTGACTATAAAGGAATCATTAGAGCCTCGTTTAAATAGCGCAGGTGAGAAACACAAAATAGATCTGAATTAAGATCGACGGATTGGGTAAAGAGGGGACAACATAGAGCACATGCTTCGAGAAAGCTAGGGTTAAAAGGGGAGAACGTTGAGCAAATGTAGAGCGAAAAGAAAAAAATAGAAGGAAACGCGGGTGAAAACCCTAGTCTCTAATTCCATGTAAAGCTATCACCGTTGATTTCCTTTAAAACGGGTGAATGTTGTTATCCTAAACCTAATTTCATTAACTTTTAAATGATAAGATCTGAATCAAATTTGATGTTGATAACCTTTTCTTCACATAAATTCAGTTTAGAAAGGGATAAATCTGAATCAAATTACTTTTGTCTCAGTAATTATGTATAGATTTGATTTTTATTTAGAGATTGTGCTGATAACATGTTATATAATAAAAAAACACGACCAGATGATATTATAGAGAGAAGACCATTTTTTATTGATTCAAATACAATACAATATAAACAAGATTTTCTATTTATAACGAAGTGAATGGATAATGTGTTTTTAATGCTTCTGAGCGGATAATTGAGCGGAGTATTGAGCAGTAATTGTAATCAGATAATTGATCAGTTGTTTGTATGTATTTTTTTTTTGAAATGATACTTATATACAAATTTGAATAGTAGGAACCATACTATCCTGGCAAAGGAGTCTGACAGAATCAAACTCATGACGTCATACATCCTGCTTTTATGCTTTGACCGACCGAGACAAATACTTATTGGTAAAATACATAGATAAAATAAATGCAAAATTCATAAATAAGATAAATGCAAAAAATCCAATCAACCTATGCATCTACTTCAATTACTACTACATTTGTGTCATTATTGTAACGACCCGGAAAATCGTGACCTTGATTATCCGATATACAACACATATCGAACATCAAGAGTCGAAAATAACCGAATAGTTAATGAAAGAAATTAGAGGGTGAGAATAGATAAGATAGAAACTTAGAATAGAAGGAGAAGAAGAACACAACATCAGAGTAACACAAACCTCACAGCGGAACGAATAACATATAATAGATAAAATAACTTTGGAATATAACAGTTATGTATACAATAGCACTTATCAGAGTACAGCACTTACAACACAGCGGAAATAACTATAGCTATATGATCTTGAAGCCTCATGCTCCAAGCTCTCCAAGTATATCTGTAAATTCCTGACTACTTGACTGCCCGTACAAAATTGGGCACCCAAGAGTTTAGCGAAAACAAAACAAAATAAACTCCGGGTCAGTCATGGGACTGGTGTGAGTAAAACAGTTTAAAACAGTTCGAACAAGTAAACGATATCTCATAAGACCACGCCGCATAACGGAACGGGTTTTTCCCTTATGAGAATCCAAAATATCTTTATATCAAAAACCTTTTGATATTATAATAATGTCTATCAACCACAATAATAATAATAACCATCTAGCAGAAACGCTTTCATCTCGCGTTCTACATATATAGTATACAATAAAAACCGCAAGCACGTATTGCGTAATGGATTTCCAACTATGACAAGGTATGGAACCACCTTCCGATCAGTGTACTCTAGGAACTATACACTAGAGTTCAACAAGAACATCTTGTAACTCAGCCACACATGACCGACCACTCATTTTGCTTGAGTGTATCAAATGTATATCACCAACGGTTGGGATCAGCAACCGTTTCCCGTATATATATGAGACATCATTGATAGATTAAAGAAGCAAATGAATATTCTCTAGATAGGTGATTATACACCCTACTTCGGTGCGACCGACTTAGCCATGCTGCCTGCCCGATTTCTGTCATTTACCGGATGATGAGGCTAGAAGTTACGCTTATCATCACATCAGATTCACTTTGAATGCCACATCATCAAATCCATCCAATCACCGATTGACGTCCTCAACAATACATTATGTGTTAGCTAAAAGAAGTTTCCTTCTTCGCTTCCACTCTTGGTACGGTTGGAGAAATCAATATACGTGATCGTCTGGAAATACTCTGTCAGACATCCATCCATACAAGTCATCCAGGAACAGGATGAACCGAAGGCACTATTCAGTACATCCATCTTAGGCACTGTTATCTAAGACTTATACAATAGCCCTTGCACTTTACTCCGTCTTCAATTATCTTTGGCATATATGATTCGCAACGCTTATGCCAATACAGAGTGGTTCTTTGGATAATAATCCAACCGGTCTCTCCATATTAACAACGTTAAAATGGTCAAAACTTCGATGGTCTGTGATTTAACCATCAAAGAAAAACAGGTGTGCAAACAACGATATTATTTCCAGATGGAAATTCTATCAATCAATCTTCAATCATATATATATATATATATATATATATATCTATATATATATATTCATATTTCATATTTCAATATTATTGATTCGTCTCTGATTCT
This sequence comes from Allium sativum, assembly GCA_030737875.1. Classification (NCBI taxonomy): domain Eukaryota; kingdom Viridiplantae; phylum Streptophyta; class Magnoliopsida; order Asparagales; family Amaryllidaceae; genus Allium; species Allium sativum. The sequence goes on from CM060922.1 coordinate 570,010,238, forward strand.
ATTTGGAAAACATTTCCAAATCTTCTTTACTTGGATTTAAACTAGTGTTTAAATCAACATCGCGACGACCACTCACCACTATACTTATTTACTAAATTCACTTAACCATTTCACTCTCGAACCTTAACCATTTCTAAATTAAAAACGCAGTCAATCAAGTTGGGGTATAGCTACCTCTCAGACCTTAACTGAACAACATTTCAAATCTCGAAATAGGGTAAGTTCATCTTTAAACTTCTTAACACTTCCTTACGTAACTCCTTTCGAATAATTTATTCGATAATCCTTTAAACTCTATTTGTTTAACTCTAATCGATTTACTCTTTTAATTCTTTTTTTGAATAAACTAAATTCGATCAACTCATTTTAACTCGATTCGAATAACAAATATTCGATAACTCCCCTTAATTCTATTCGAATAAACTATATTCGATTTACTCATTTGATTTAACTAATATCGATTAACCCCATCGAATAACTAAATTCGATGACTCCTTCGAATAAACTATATTCGATAACTTACTTCGATTAAACTAAAAATCGATAACTCCTTCGATTTAACTATAATTGATAACTCCATTGTTTTTATCTCTATCGATTAACTCTAACTGGTTTACTCTAACTGATTAATTCTAACTGATTAATTCTAACTGATTAATTCTAACTGGTTAATTCTAACTGATTAATTCTATTCAACCAACTCGACTCGACTAAACCTTTTCGAATAACATATTCGATTTACTAACTTTCAAATACCATATTCGATTAACTCCCTTGGAATAACTTATATTCGATTTAACTCCTTTCTAATACCATATTCGATTTAACTCCTTTCGAATACCATATTCGATTTAACTCCTTTCGAATAACTTATTCGATTATCTTAGCTCGATAATTCTTAACTCGAAAATCTTAACTCGATAACTCAATTTGGTTAACTTAACCTGATAACTCAAATTGATTAACTTAACCTGATAACTCAATTTGATAATCTTACTTGATAACTCAAATTGTTTAACCTAACTTGCTAACTCAATTTGATTAACTTAACTTGCCTAATTCGACTCGATTAACTCACTTGACTAATTCGACTCGGCTAACCCACTTGATTAACTCGACTCGTTCACTTTGTTTTAACTTGACTAATTCACTTTGTTTTAACTTGACTAATTCACTTTGTTTTAACTCGACCAATTCACTTTGGTTTAACTTAACAAATTCCCTCTTATTAACTCGACTAGTTCACTTGGTTTGACTTAACCAATTCGTTTTGATTACTCGACTAACTCACTTTGGTTTGACCTAACCAATTCGTTTTGATTACTCGACTAACTCACTTTGGTTTAACTTAACCAATTCGTTTTGATTACTCGACTAACTCACTTTGGTTTGACATAACCAATTCGTTTTGATTACTCGACTAATTCAATTTGGTTTGACTTAACCAATTCGTTTTGATTACTCGACTAATTCAATTTGATTAACTCCTTATTTATTTTCCAATAAATATTTCCTTTATAAAATATTTTGATTTTATAAATAAATTCCCTTTTATATAATTCTATTTATTACCTAAATGAATAATCCCTTTTTAATCCTATTTATTTATTTCTAAACAAATATCTCCTTTATATAATTCTATTTATATATTTCTACATAAATATTTCTTTTAAATCCTATTTATTTAATCTCTAAATAAATATCTCCTTTATATAATTCTATTTATATATTTCTAAATAAATATTTATTTTAAATCCTATTTATTTAATAAATAAATATCTCCTTTAATCTTTATTTATTTCCTAAATAAATAAATTCTTTTAACTCTTTATTTATGCTCTACCAATATATCCCTTTATATTTGCTTTCAAATATATTTCCTTTATATTTGATTTCAAATATATTCCTTTTCAATTTCATTTGTAAAGGTTTTACAAACATTTCTATTTCATTTTGATTTCTGAAAAATATTCTAACTCCTTATATCCCCGGGAAAATTCGCCATAACCTCCTTTGTACCGGGAGCATCGGGAAAATCCCCAAACCCGCCACACAGGCCTTTCTATTCAAAAAGAAAAATGTTTTGAAATTATTTCCTTTCTGAATATCTCGTATTTATAAATATTCCAATTTATAAATATTCCTTATTTATAAATATTCAAATTTATAAATATCTCTTATTTATAAATATTCCATTTATAAATATTTTATTTTCACTATCACTTTGAAAATTCCCTTATCAACCTTCTGGTATGTTATGGTGTTTCACATATCAAATTTCGATGTCCAATATCGTCCATACACACACAATCAACAACAAGTTATAATTCACATCATATATTAAAATATATGAAAAACAATAAAATAACTGTTGAGGAATCCAGTCGGATTCCTCCAACCTGTTTCCCTGCATCCACAGATGTTACACAACATGATTGTCATCACTTTCAGTTCAATATGAATTATTCTGATAAACAGAATCAATATATATAACTATCTAACTGTTTATATTATATATATATATATATATATAATATTTCATTAACTGACTAGTAGTTCAATCAACAGTCATCACACAGTCAATCAGACAATTTCTAACAGTTCTAAAAATACAACATGAAATTTTAAACTGTTCAGAGTTGGTGAGATTTACTCACATTGCGCGTTAGCCGTTAAATAATGGTTTGCGTTATTTGATTCAGTCCGACAATTTATTTCGCCATAAATTGTAACGAGCTCGGATTCATTCCCAGTCAGTCTCATTGTGTTGCTCCCGTCCATACGATCCTGTCGGATCTTGTTTCGTTGAATTTCGTCGACACATGAACAAGTTATTCAGTTTCGAAGTTACACAACTTTTAAATTAAAATAAACTTGATTTATTTAGAAAATAATGGGCTTTACTTTGTAACGAGGCCCATCACCACACTTCTATTACCAGGCCCGGTTACTGTAGCGTGCTCCTTCTCCCTTGATACCAATTTCTCGAGCTCCAGGAACAAACACAGACATTGCCAAATCTTTGCAAATACAATGCTACTTCCACACTCAACAAAAACAAAAACCGAACTCATCATCCTCCTTCTCATCAAACCCTCTCCCACGTCATACCACCCTTGCTCCACTCGATTGCCATTCTCGAGTTCGACCCGACGTTCCCACTACGACGGCGCATCCCTGAATATGCATCGCACCCTGTATAAATCCCACTCCAGGTGCTACTCCTACCGAGAAGTCCATTTCCATCAACCTCGAGGCACCCCGTTGAACCAATCGAACAGGAGCTCGAACCCTAGAATTTGCCACCATCGAACAAAATGATTCGAACCCTACAAACTTACACCCAACTGAAGAAGAACCTAGCAGGAATCCAACCATATGGATTTTAGGATTTAAAGAATTTTATTTGCATTTCTCTGCATTTATTTTTGCTCGATATTTTTTTTTCCCGTGGAGAGAAAAAGAAAAGAACGGTGGAAACAATGTTTGACCAGAAATGAAGAGAGGACTTAGGTTTAGAACTAGTGGGGGCTATTTATAGGGTGCCAAAATATCTAGATATTTTGTAGAAGGAATATTCTCGGTATATTCTTTTGTTAATTCGTGTTCAAAAATCCCTGCGATCACACACGATACCCAAAAATCACGAAACTGGACAGGCAGCTACAGTTTGACATTACGGTCCTAACGAAACTGGTTTCGTCGAATTCTGACTCCGTATGCTCACACAGCGTATTTTTAACTGTCAAAATACTGACTGTTTCTCACTCTAAAAATCCTTACAGCCACACAGTGACTCTAAAAATCACGAAACTGACATCTAATAATAATTTGACATTGCGGATCCAACAAAATTAGTTTCGTCGAATTCTGACTTCGTTTGCAAAACCGGCTACTTTTAAAGCTCTGGATGACCCATTTAAATATATAAATATATTTAAATATAATTAAATTAAATATTTATAAATTTATATTATCGTATATACTCACAGTGGAATACCCTACAGCTCTAGAATATTCCTATATGAATTTCCAACTCGATATTTACTTCTGGGTCAACCCGATATTCGATTTATATTGAAATTCCTTTTTAAAGATATAAATAATTCCTTTATAAAATATAAAGGAATTCCACAACGACCTTTCTAAAATTTGATTTGGACATATCTCAAAATCTACACGACGAAATCCCGATTTTTCTCTTCCACTAGAAAGATATACTCCACCAGCTCCACACGTTTCTTGTTTCACAGAAATCCGGCTTAAAACGAATCCTGTACATTCAGTTGAACTTCGAATCGCCAATTCGCGAACTGCAGCGCCATTTCAAGCTCGATTTTAATTATAATATAATTATACGTTCAAACTGTCGTTAAAATAATATATTCATTATTCTAATTCAATTCTAAACTGAATTAAATCTTCGGGATGACCCCGTTCACAGAATATCGTGATTCCCAATATTTTTGATTATTTCTGAATTAAATATATTATTTAATTTATTATTTTTAATTAAATATTCACCATTATTTAATTCCACGACCATTAAATCCTCTTAATCACCATTTAAATAATTAAATAAATTAATTATAATACCTCTGCCAATGCGGGTCATTACATTCTTCCCCACTTAAAATAATTTCAACCTCGAAATTGCTAAGTTAGAGGACGACCCTATCGACTGGTTAGAACATATTTGTTCACTCCTTAACTTCAGTTTCAACTGAACCAATTTAATTTCAATTAAATTTTATTTAATTCTTACCAACAAAAATTTTCAAAAATCCTGAAAATTTTCTAACTCCTTAACTTTTCGTAAAATTTCGCCAGCACCTCCTTTGTACTGGTCAATAACTCAAACTCCAACTCGCCTCTCTGGGCCATCTCCATCCCAAAAGAAAATCAAACAGCCAAGTGGCTTGCCAATTCGGCTCATAAATCTTATATCCAATAGAAATATAAACTTGTACCTTTTTGTCGGGCATATCGTTATATCCCTCACATCTGCTATCAATTCAGCATATACCAATGTCATGCCAATCAAACTCCAAATCAGTTTTATCTCCAACACAACCATTTGTTTTTATCCGAGCCAAATATCATTTCAACTCGAGTTTCTTCTCGATTCCCAATTTCTTAACTCCTCAATCCAATACCATTTCGGATTCAAATTTCACAAATCCAATCTTATTCGATTTCAATTCAACTTCAGTTACCACTTAACTGACTTTACTTTAATTCAAAACTGCTTTCACAAATTTCTGTTAAATTTGTTTTTTTTAATTTAAACAGTCTTTCCCTGGGAGTTTTTAAACAGTTTACTATTTTCAAAGAACCAAATTTTCCTTTTTGAAATTCAATACAACTTGTCTTTCCCAAAACAAATTCAGATCAGTATCTCTGGTAGTAATTCGTCACTTACAACTCGAAAATGAATACTGATGATGCAGCTGTCATCATCAGAATCTATTTTCCAGCGATCGAAGTGAGTTCAATACTATAAAACCATTTCTAAACATTTCCACTTCGAAATTCATTTCAAAATATAATTCACACTGCTTGTAAAACAATTTAAAATCTCCCAGGATCTTAAATTTTCCTTATTTTTAATCCAAATCCATTTACAAACACTTATCCAATTTTTTTTCAGAATTTTTAATTCAATTTCTGGTTTAAATTCAAATTTAATTCATTTTAATTTCATATATTTCACTTATATGAATTCTGATTGGTTATTTACATAACCATATAATTTATAATCTTACTCGATCATAATAACAACCAATATATCCAATATATTATAATTTTGATATGTATATCTTCTCTATATCAAGATATACCTTGGGTAAACTTATTTTAACTTACCCTCTTTTCAAAACATATCGTGATGACCCATCGTATTCGAGTGTTTAGTAACTCTTACCGATACAGTGGATCAAACTGATCGATCAGAACTCATAAACAACTCAACCAATGAATCTCCCCAATATAAAATTATTTCATATATCAAATACAAATACGTTCACTCGTATATATACACTCAAACTCAATCTAGGGTATTGCTAACCCTATCTCTACCGAGTCATGCCACAGAGCCAAGGTAATTCTTAACGTAAGCTCTGATACCAACTGTAACGACCCGGAAAATCGCGACCTTGATTATCCGATATACAACACATATCGAACATCAAGAGTCGAAAACAACTGAATAGTTAATGAAAGAAATTAGAGGGTGAGAATAGATAAGATAGAAACTTAGAATAGAAGGAGAAGAAGAACACAACATCAGAGTAACACAAACCTCACAGCGGAACGAATAACATATAATAGATAAAATAACTTTGGAATATAACAGTTATGTATGCAATAGCACTTATCAGAGTACAACACTTACAACACAGCGGAAATAACTATAGCTATATGATCTTGAAGCCTCCTGCTCCAAGCTCTCCAAGTATTTCTGTAAATTCCTGACTACTTGACTGCCCGTACAAAATTGGGCACCCAAGAGTTTAGGGAAAACAGAACAAAATAAACTCCAGGTCAGTCATGGGACTGGTGTGAGTAAAACAGTTTAAAACAGTTCGAACAAGTAAACGATATCTCATAAGACCACGCCGCATAACGGAACGGGTTTTTCCCTTATGAGAATCCAAAATATCTTTATATCAAAAACCTTTTGATATTATAATAATGTCTATCAACCACAATAATAATAATAACCATCTAGCAGAAACGCTTTCATCTCACGTTCTACATATATAGTATATAATCAAAACCGCAAGCACGTATTGGGTAATGGATTTCCAACTATGACAAGGTATGGAACCACCTTCCGATCAATGTACTCTAGGAACGATACACTGGAGTTCAACAAGAACATCTTGTATCTCAGCCACACATGACCGACCACTCATTTTGCTTGAGTGTATCGAATGTATATCACCAACGGTTGGGATCAGCAACCGTTTCCCGTATATATATGAGACAACATTGATAGATTAAAGAAGCAAATGAATATTCTCTAGATAGGTGATTATACACCCTACTTCGGTGCGACCGACTTAGCCATGCTGCCTGCCCGATTTCTGTCATTTACTGGATGATGAGGCTAGAAGCTACGCTTATCATCACATCAGATTCACTTTGAATGTCACATCATCAAATCCATCCAATCACCGATTGACGTCCTCAATAATACATTATGTGTTAGCTAAAAGAAGTTTCCTTCTTCGCTTCCACTCTTGGTACGGTTGGAGAAATCAATATACGTGATCGTCTGGAAATACTCTGTCAGACATCCATCCATACAAGTCATCCAGGAACAGGATGAACCGAAGGCACTATTCAGTACATCCATCTTAGGCACTATTATCTAAGACTTATACAATAGCCCTTGCACTTTACTCCGTCTTCAATTATCTTTGGCATATATGATTCGCAACGCTTATGCCAATACAGAGTGGTTCTTTGGATAATAATCCAACCGGTCTCTCCATATTAACAACGTTAAAATGGTCAAAACTTCGATGGTCTGTGATTTAACCATCAAAGAAAAACAGGTGTGCAAACAACGATATTATTTCCAGATGGAAATTCTATCAATCAATCATCAATCGTATATATATATATATATATATTCATATTTCATATTTCAATATTATTGATTCGTCTCTGATTCTATTTGGAAAACATTTCCAAATCTTCTTTAATTGGATTTAAACTGGTGTTTAAATCAACATCGCGACGACCACTCACCACTATACTTATTTACTAAATTCACTTAACCATTTCACTCTCGAACCTTAACCATTTCTAAATTAAAAACGCAGTCAATCAAGTTGGGGTATAGCTACCTCTCAGACCTTAACTGAACAACATTTCAAATCTCGAAATAGGGTAAGTTCATCTTTTAACTTCTTAACACTTCCTTACGTAACTTCTTTCGAATAACTTATTCGATAATCCTTTAAACTCTATTTGTTTAACTCTAATCGATTTACTCTTCTAATTCTTTTTTTGAATAAACTAAATTCGATCAACTCATTTTAACTCGATTCAAATAACTAATATTCGATAACTCCCCTTAATTCTATTCGAATAAACTATATTCGATTTACTCATTTGATTTAACTAATATCGATTAACCCCATCGAATAACTAAATTCGATAACTCCTTCGAATAAACTATATTTGATAACTTACTTCGATTAAACTAAAAATCGATAACTCCTTCGATTTACTATAATCGATAACTCCATTGTTTTTAACTCTATCGATTAACTCTAACTGGTTTACTCTAACTGATTAATTCTAACTGATTAATTCTAACTGGTTAATTCTAACTGATTAATTCTATTCAACCAACTCGACTCGACTAACCCTTTTCGAATAACATATTCGATTTACTAACTTTCGAATACCATATTCGATTAACTCCCTTCGAATAACTTATATTCGATTTAACTCCTTTCGAATACCATATTCGATTTAACTCCTTTCGAATACCATATTCGAATTAACTCCTTTCGAATAACTTATTCGATTATCTTAGCTCGATAAATCTTAACTCGAAAATCTTAACTCGATAACTCAATTTGGTTAACTTAACCTGATAACTCAAATTGATTAACTTAACCTGATAACTCAATTTGATAATCTTACTTGATAACTCAAATTGTTTAACCTAACTTGCTAACTCAATTTGATTAACTTAACTTGCCTAATTCGACTCGATTAACTCACTTGACTAATTCGACTCGGCTAAACCACTTGATTAACTCGACTCGTTCACTTTGTTTTAACTTGACTAATTCACTTTGTTTTAACTTGACTAATTCACTTTGTTTTAACTCGACCAATTCACTTTGGTTTAACTTAACAAATTCACTCAACTAGTTCACTTGGTTTGACTTAACCAATTCGTTTTGATTACTCGACTAACTCACTTTGGTTTGACCTAACCAATTCGTTTTGATTACTCGACTAACTCACTTTGGTTTAACTTAACCAGTTCGTTTTGATTACTCGACTAACTCACTTTGGTTTGACTTAACCAATTCGTTTTGATTACTCGACTAATTCAATTTGGTTTGACTTAACTAATTCGTTTTGATTACTCGACTAGTTCAATTTGGTTAACTCCTTATTTATTTTCCAATAAATATTTCCTTTATAAAATCTTTTGATTTTACAAATAAATTCCCTTTTATATAATTCTATTTATTACCTAAATGAATAATCCATTTATAGTCCTATTTATTTATTTCTAAACAAATATCTCCTTTATATAATTCTATTTATATATTTCTACATAAATATTTCTTTTAAATCCTATTTGTTTAATCTCTAAATAAATATCTCCTTTATATAATTCTATTTATATATTTCCAAATAAATATTTCTTTTAAATCCTATTTATTTAATAAATAAATATCTCCTTTAATCTTTATTTATTTCCTAAATAAATAAATTCTTTTAACTCTTTATTTATGCTCTACCAATATATCCCTTTATATTTGCTTTCAAATATATTTCCTTTATATTTGATTTCAAATATATTCCTTTTCAATTTCATTTGTAAAGGTTTTACAAACATTTCTATTTCATTTTGATTTCTGAAAAATATTCTAACTCCTTATATCCCTGGGAAAATTCGCCATAACCTCCTTTGTACCGGGAGCATCGGGAAAATCCCCAAACCCGCCACACAGGCCTTTCTATTCAAAAAGAAAAATGTTTTGAAATTATTTCCTTTCTGAATATCTCGTATTTATAAATATTCCAATTTATAAATATTCTTTATTTATAAATATTCAAATTTATAAATATCTCTTATTTATAAATATTCCATTTATAAATATTTTATTTTCACCATCACTTTGAAAATTCCCTTATCAACCATCCGGTATGTTATGGTGTTTCACATATCAAATTTCGATGTCCAATATCGTCCATACACACACAATCAACAACAAGTTATAATTCACATCATATATTAAAATATATGAAAAACAATAAAATAACTGTTGAGGAATCCAGTCGGATTCCTCCAACCTGTTTCCCTGCATCCACAGATGTTACACAACATGATTGTCATCACTTTCAGTTCAATATGAATTATTCTGATAAACAGAATCAATACATATAACTATCTAACTGTTTATATTATATATATATATATATATAATATTTCATTAACTGACTAGCAGTTCAATCAACAGTCATCACACAGTCAATCAGACAATTTCTAACAGTTCTAAAAATACAACATGAAATTATAAACTATTCAGAGTTGGTGAGATTTACTCACATTGCGCGTTAGCCGTTAAATAACGGTTTGCGTTATTTGATTCAGTCCGACAATTTATTTCGCCATAAATTGTAACGAGCTCGGATTCATTCCCAGTCAGTCTCATTGTGTTGCTCCCGTCCATACAATCCTGTCGGATCTTGTTTCGTTGAATTTCGTCGACACATGAACAAGTTATTCAGTTTCGAAGTTACACAACTTTTAAATTAAAATAAACTTGATTTATTTAGAAAATAATGGGCTTTACTTTGTAACGAGGCCCATCACCACACTTCTATTACCAGGCCCGGTTACTGTAGCGTGCTCCTTCTCCCTTGATACCAATTTCTCGAGCTCTAGGAACAAACACAGACATTGCCAAATCTTTGCAAATACAAAGCTACTTCCACACTCAACAAAAACAAAAACCGAACTCACCATCCTCCTTCTCATCAAACCCTCTCACACGTCATACCACCCTTGCTCCACTCGATTGTCATTCTCGAGTTTGACCCGACGTTCCCACTGCGACGGCGCATCCCTGAATATGCATCGCACCCTGTATAAATCCCACTCCAGGTGCTACTCCTACCGAGAAGTCCATTTCCATCAACCTCGAGGCACCCCGTTGACCCAATCGAACAGGAGCTCGAACCCTAGAATTTGCCACCATCGAACAAAATGATTCGAACCCTACAAACTTACACCCAACTGAAGAAGAACCTAGCAGGAATCCAACCATATGGATTTTAGGATTTAAAGAATTTTATTTGCATTTCTCTGCATTTATTTTTGCTCGATATTTTTTTTCCCGTGGAGAGAAAAAGAAAAGAACGACGGAAACAATGTTTGACCAGAAATGAAGAGAGGACTTAGGTTTAGAACTAGTGGGGGCTATTTATAGGGTGCCAAAACATCTAGATATTTTGTAGAAGGAATATTCCCGGTATATTCTTTTGTTAATTCGTGTTTAAAAGTCCCTGCGATCACACACGATACCCAAAAATCACGAAACTGGACAGGCAGCTACAGTTTGACATTACGGTCCTAACGAAACTGGTTTCGTCGAATTCCGACTCCGTATGCTCACACAGCGTATTTTTAACTGTCAAAATACTAACTGTTTCTCACTCTAAAAATCCATACGGCCACACAGTGACTCTAAAAATCACGAAACTTGACATCTAACAATAATTTGACATTGCAGATCCAACAAAATTAGTTTTGTCGAATTCTGACTTCGTTTGCAAAACCGGCTATTTTTAAAGCTCTGGATGACCCATTTAAATATATAAATATATTTAAATATAATTAAATATTTATAAATTTATATTATCGTATATAGTCACAGTGGAATACCCTATAGCTCTAGAATATTCCTATATGAATTTCCAACTCGATATTTACTTCTGGGTCAACCCGATATTCGATTTATATTGAAATTCCTTTTTAAAAATATAAATAATTCCTTTATAAAATATAAAGGAATTCCACAACGAGTTTTCTAAAATTTGATTTGGACATATCTCAAAATCTACACGACGAAATCCCGATTTTTCTCTTCCACTAGAAAGATATACTCCACCAGCTCCACACGATTCTTGTTTCACAGAAATCCGGCTTAAAACGAATCATGTACATTCAGTTGAACTTCGAATCGCCAATTCGCGAACTGCAGCGCCATTTCAAGCTCGATTTTAATTATAATATAATTATACGTTCAAACTGTCGTTAAAATAATATATTCGTTATTCTTATTCAATTCTAAACTGAATTAAATCTTCGGGATGACCCCGTTCACAGAATATCGTGATTCCCAATATTTTTGATTATTTCTGAATTAAATATATTATTTAATTTATTATTTTTAATTAAATATTCACCATTATTTAATTCCACGACCATTAAATCCTCTTAATCACCATTTAAATAATTAAATAAATTAATTATAATACCTCTGCCAATGCGGGTCATTACAATTATCCTTGTTGATCAGAAATGATAGATATTGTTTCATGTGACTTTGTCAGCATTCTCTGCTAACTATCAGTTTTTTCCCAATTCATTATTCACAAGATCAATTTTTTTCCAGTTGTGTTACAATAGCCAATGCATCACCAAATTCAGTTGCTTCAAATGAAATTCATTGAATATGAGCACTCAGATTTTCATAATTTAAATGTATTCTTGTCTATTCTACACTTTTGTCTTGCTTTCTGCATATGGGCTATTTGAATTTGAACTTGATTACTTTGAATGTCGTTTATGCATCACTTCTATTATTTCATCAAGTTTCTCATAGACTTCACCACGATTTCGTCTTCATATTTTTCACACTTTACTGGTACTGGAAGATGTACCAATACGGATCGTTGGAAGAAAAGGTGGTGTTTGTTGAATTTGAGGATTATGATCTGAACTTAAAATTGGAATTATTTCAAAATGAATCATCATGTTGCCCAAGAGAAAAGGATTCAAAACTAAATGTGTGTGAAGTTGGTGGAGATATTTGTAATGTGAATTTTTATTCAGTTTGTGTGCCAACTGTACACATTTGTTCCCTGTTGCATTCATATCTTGAAATAATTATTACATCAAATTTAAATACTACACATTATTTAGCTTGTATTCCAGAATACCCAAACCAAATTTCTGATCATAAACGAAATTATATTAAAAATTTGAACTCAACTAACAAATATAATTGCATTTTATACTTATAGCAACATGATCTCTCCATTATTCTACACTGCCTTAAATAGTCTCGCTAACAACATCTGCGGCGACCCGCCATACATCACTAGTGCTCAGAACTATTTTTTTGCATTGTATAAGAACCCGATCGATGTCAAAAAATCGTCAAGAGAAAGAAATAGTGGAAAGAAGAGAGAAGAGGAAGAAAAGAACAAATTAAAGAGAAGTGAAAGAGAACAAAACTTAAACATAATCACAGAACCTGTCGTATATCTCACAGTGCATCAGATAACATATAATAATCAAATCACAGATATAAAACAGGCGAGATAGTAATAACTGTATAAACCAGCTAATCAAAGTATATAGGCTCATACAGTTATACATAACAATAAAAGAGTTTATACGAGAGGTGAATAAACTCAACTGGTACACTATCTCTAACATAACACATAATACTGTCAAGTCTCCACGGTGTAGCAGAACAGAATAAACAATAATGATACAAGTATATATATATAGAGCGTCGTCTCTTGCGAATCTGGCTGCACAGCTTCGAATAATATCGATACATTTCTCCTGGTCTGCTTATTAGCATCTTCGATAAGCACCCAAGGCAATAAGAGGAAATATAAAACCTTGGGTTAGATAGAAGTCTAGTGTGAGCGACAAACATATCTCAAAGTACTATAAAAATTGTAATGGTATATATGGCACGAAGGGTACGGAGAATCAAACTTGGCCTGCCCCTGCATCTACAGAGTTAGCACATAACAATCGATATATGCTATACTGTGATTATTATCAAGTAGATAAAGTGTGACTGATGCCTAAGCACCCAATAGTGATAAATAAGTAAATAGCCATAACATCCATTAACCATCCTCACATTCACTAATTCAGTGCGTAAAGCATATATCATCTAGTACCCTGGTCACCCAATCAATCAAGACACTGGTAGTCCCCACCGCATGAGCTCCACCTGACTATCATTATACTTCACCGCATGAGTTATACCTGTAACCCAACCCAGTCCACATCGCATTAGCTTTGGGGTCCAGGTCGACCAGTCCATGCCGCATTAGCTCTAATCCGTCCTTGTGTCACTCTCTCTCTAAGGTGTACCAAAGTCATGAATACCAATAACCCATTTGCACACGTTCTCCGCAGCAGAATCCATCACTAGACTGCCCAAAAGGTTCCCGTCCGAAGTCATCTCAATATGGGAAATATACCCGACGGTCATCGTTTGTTGTAGGATATCATCTTATGTCTCCCATCTCTCTCCGATGGTCAATTCAACACGACTTAATGTCGTCTTTTCTACATCTCGGAGAAAGAAATCCATCGCAGCAGCCTTGGTTCCCATCCCGGAATCATCGTGTTAAATGACGCATCACTGCATAGAAGCGCCACATCTTATCTTAAGCCAAATCCAGTTATTGAAGAATCATTGTATCGGAATCACTATCAAAATAACCATCATATCCTGCTTCTCAAAACCGCATCATCGTCAATGTCAAATTGTCCAAAACGGCCACAACAATAGTAATCGGTATCGACCACTTCATAGTAATTGATGATGATGACTGGATCGCCTATTTAACCAAAACAAGTTAAATACACATCCAAGGAAAACGTCCAACATCCGTTCCAAATACATCTCATCGGCAAATCCATCCTTCGCCTTCATGTTGGCCATCAAGCTCCAGTGTCGCTCTGCCTTCTAATTATCGCCAAACTCCAATGCTGCTCCATCATCGAGTCCATCCATGCACTCTGAAGCTTTTTGAGAATTTATCTCATTCGTTCGAGTTTACCATCCTTGTGCACTCAATCGATATACGCCAACGTGCACATTCGGTTGAAAAGAGCTCCAAACTCTAATGAACGAAATATTTTCTAATATTAGATCGCCTTCGAATGATGTTTTAATCTAAACTAAGAAAACAATTCAACCAATAGTCATCCAAAATTTTAATCTAGCCTATAAACATCAATAATAACAATAATAAGTCAAATAGAATCTATCTATAGTAATCAAAGTAAAATTAGTGTCCCAATAACCTATGTCTAACAATATAGTCAAAATAGTGCATAATAAAGCGTAAATGGGTCAATAGCGCACGATCAGGTAAAATTGTGACAATCAGGTTAAATCTACTCAAATCACTATTTAATCTATTTATTATTTCCTTACTAGATTCATCTAACCTAAACATTATGTTTTATAATTAAAAAACAGTTTAAAACATCAAATCTATACTATACGAACAAATAAAATGCAATCAGAGATAATATCACTCACCTTATCCAAATTAACCCAAACCAGCTCTAAAATGTAGAGCTCGTCAATACAAGTCCAAAGCATGAAATCGCGTCCAAATTTGACCTTGTATGAGAAAGTTATGACATATGTAAGTTTTGTGATTAATTAAACAATCAAATAGATTAAACAACATATTACGTTATTAATTAACTACTTAAAACCGTGTTAGTACCTTCTCTCCTAAATGGCCATGCACCTGAACAATCATCCAAACCATGGTCGTGCACGTAAGAAGTGTGATACATAAATTTAGTAAGCGAAACTCGAAATCGTTTTCACCAATGCTACTCTCTCCTTGATCTTGACACGCCCGTGTCCTTGTACCATTTCCCGACCCCTTCCATCCAAATGCTCTACGTCTACAGGAAAGGTCGTGACTCCAAGGATGATCGGATCCTACGAAAATCGATGGAGAGGAGCATCTTGAGAAGAGAAAAATCAATGGCATCATCCTCGTCGGCTAGCAAAACTCCAACCGGTCGCAATATCCAACCCTAGATCGGCCTCCCTAGTTCGACCTTGTCGAGATTAGTGTCGCACCATATGAAAATTGTATGGATGTGGAGCTCTCATCAATGTGATTCCAACGCATGTCATTTTTTGATTTTTAATCAAGTAATAAGGGAGATTTTGATTTTAAAGTGGCGACCATTGTTTCCTAATGAAATAATGAATCCTGTTTTGGGGAAGAGAAGTTTTGAGTTGATTTTACTATAGCTTTTATGTACACTAATATAATTATTTTATTATCCTCACACTACAAGAAATGTGCACATTCACAATACCATTAGACAGCATTTTGCCCTCTTTCTTGTCAAATGCAAATATTATTATGTGGTTTTAACGTTAAAAATGCTGAGATAATTTAAAGCGGGAAATAATTTTTGTTCTTTCCACATCTACTAATTTCAGTCGCTACTCCAAATAAAAATTCCCAATCTTTTAATTGTTGATCTTCCATGAGTTCCACATCCAGTAACTGGCCCCTTCTCTCTCTCTCTATCTTCTTCCTTCCTCATTCGCGCTTCTCTCACTTCGCACGACCAAAGTAGCGGCAGCGAAATCGAACTCGACTCCCGATCCGATTCCGCTTCCTCGAGCCAGAACCCTTTTCAAACCTGCTGCAATATTGACTGGCCAAGAAGATATTATTGACCCTGGGGAGGAGAGCTTCGATGAAGTCGATGGTAAATTCCTGTTGCAAGTTTTTCCTGAAATAATTTTTGTTTAGGATCAATGTTTTGACAGGTAAATTCTTTAGACCCGTTTTTTCCCTTCCAGTATTGAACTGTTTGTACTATTGAAAACTTTAGTACCATGTGATTTGTGATTCTGTATGAATCTATGAGCGAAGGTATGATTGTTTGGCTAAATTTGATTACAGTCCATATGTTTTGGGTGATTTTATGCCTCCAGAATCTTGTGTTTCCATATTCACAATCACCCACTGCCATACATTTAAATTATCAAAACAAAAACTATTACCGAAATGAGAGGATGAATTGAGAACATGAGATACAATGATATGGTGTTTGGGAATCTCAGTGCTTCAAGTTGCATTTACCAGACATGTATTATTTATAGGTGAGATCTTTTTTCCTGATAATATCTGGTAATTTTCTCAACCACAAAAACATCCTTTGCTCTAATATTTGACAACTGTGCTCGCCTAGTTTATATTAAATCTAAAAAGAAAAAGAAAAAACACCGAAAATCAGAATCCTCTCGGGTATAGTATTTTTTTTCTTTTTCTTTTTCCATTAGCCTTAATTTTGTAATTTTTCATAATTAAAATTGAATATGATGCCCTAGTAAGGGGATATAATGAAATCCCAATTTTTGGCCATATACATGGGTTTTTTTCGGCAAAACTGATTTACATGTTGGTGACGTATCTCACGTGGCTAAGCATTACATACACCTATGAAGGTGAGCACGGCTAATGCCGTGCAATTAGGATATAACTGACACTATTATTATGTCAAATGTTTTTTTTTTTTTTTTGCTCTGATGTACGAAGTAATCATTCTTTCTTCATTTATTGCAGGTCGGGTTGGTGACAGATGTTGAGACTAATAAGCCTAGATATTATGCCAAGAGACATGAAGAGTGAGCTTTATCAGTTTTGTTTCTCTTTGAGTTTCAATTTTTCATGCCCTTAAATGTTGGCAAACATCTTCTTAGTTATCTTTAACTTGTTCAATTGCTGCAATTTTGGCAGGAATTTTAGATGTTATATTGCTTTTTATGGTAGTTTCTAACATTTGAAAACTTATGATTTGACTTTGTAATGCTGCCAAGGTGGTCCACTGGACTAAGATGTGTTGCTGGACTGATCTTTACTTGCTAAAACACTGAGTAATACTTTTTATTTTAGCAATGAGCTCGTTTCGTTGTGTCGGAGTCTGTATGTGCAAGTATCTTAGTACTGCCATCAGTCCCTTTCAAAAATTGCAAAAAATTATTGTCCAATATCAATTTTGAATGCTAGGAACACGTGTTTCATACCGTATATTAATCAGCCATCTCTTTGCCTTCCTCCGACTTCAATTTGTCTAGCAGGCAATGGCCTTTAAGAATTGTACCTGCAGAGAATTATATACAGTAGTCAGGCCAACGTCACAGATATAGTAACATAAAACTATTCCTAATATTAACAAGACATCACCCACTATGTATTGATGAATTGTATTTTCCCTTTATAATCATGCCTTTTTTATATAAATAATCTTTTGGAAGTTCCTAACAGCCAAGTCAAAATATCTCAGCTTCCCCTATATAAAAACTTAACTGGAAAAACAAAATTCCTTGTAAGTGCACTTTTTTACTTAAATAAAAATTAGCTAACACACACACACACACACATATAGCAGCATAATAGTAAAATACAAGACGATATATAACAACATAATAGCAAAATTTTCGTGTATACACACACATACGTACATAATATTTTTACACATCTCGTATCCTCCCGCACCCGAATCCTCATATTTCCAAATTTGTCGAATCTATGTATCCCCGTACTACGCAGCCACACCCTCACACCCGTATCCTTGCTTCTTAGGTTGAAACAATACAGTTCTCCTAAATATGGAAATAACAATGCAATGTTCGGCTGTAACCGTCAGAGTTAACGACTAAAATAATTTTAAAGTGCTTTGATAATAAGTGGAAGAGAGCTCTAACTCCATGTTAAATTAACATGCAGCGGCAAGCAATGGATGGTAGATTTCAAGGACGAGTTAACAAGCCTAGCAATACTTGTTATGATTTCTGGTAAGTAGTATTCTAATTCCCTGCAGTATTCTATATTTATAAGTTTGCCCACTTTTCTAGGTTTCTCCTGTTTAAAATGTTGAACCTTGTAGGGCAGTTGGAGTTCCAAAGATATTAGGAGCTCATCAGCTTATAAATAGGCTTTCTTTGCGCAGGTTTTTGTTATCTTGCCAATCTCAGGTATAATGACAATCCTTAACACTTCTAATGTAAATCTAATCAAATGGAAAAAAAATCAAAGAAATTGGAAGAATTGCTCTCTGTGTTTTGAGCAGCGGTTTATTGAATAATTGGTTGCAGTAAATTCAGTTTGAAGCAGGCTTACTACAATTTATTTAGATCTTAATGTTGTTCCCTACATAGCATGAAAAATTAGAAGTATTTTCTTTGCAATCAAGCAACTTCTAGCAATTGACCTTTTTTCCTTCTGTTTTTTTATACTAGTATGGAGGCATTACAAAGTTTCCAAAGGATATGTTACCGGAATTTTACCACTCATACTACGGATTTTCTGCATTAAGCTTACTGGAGGAGCCAGGACTAAATCCTCTTTGTGTCGAATTGGGTTTCCCAAATTTGTAGGCACTGTAAGTTAAACTTTGCTGTGTTTGGACTAGTCACTAACATATCCAGTTTGTATATTTACTTCTAGGTGAGGGTTTTCTTATACCTCTTTTAAACCCTTCTGGCATGGTGGTGGAATGGATAACCAGCATGTTTCTACAAGTTGGGTGGTAAATGTACCGATAATGTTTCAAATGGTTGGATGATACTTCAACTTGATTTTCTGTTTTGTTTACCGTGATATTTTCTATATCCTGAACATGTATTGCAACTCTCATCTTGTTTTATCAATTATCAGACATAATTACTTATATGGGTGTTTCGTAATCAATTTTTTACTTGTGACCTACACATCTTTGTTACTAGGCGCAGTTGCGAAAATGTTCGCTACATTTGGGATTATTATTGCATCTATCTTACTGGTAAGTCCAAAGTAGATGCAGATCACCTGGACCGAGTGTCCTCTATCTCCTTGAGGCAAACTAATCAAACTAGATGCAAAGAAGTCCATTCTTTCTGTGAAATGGCCACAAAATCCTCACCAGGACATGGGGGGTTTGGTCCAGATGATCTGCATCTGTCAAAACACGTTGCTATCATATTTTCGAAACGTCAAAGGCTGTACTGACAATTTGATAAGGTGGTGGTAAATATGCAGGTATTGGAAGAGTTCGTGAGAACGAACATACAAAATACAAGTGTTGGAAGATTTACAGAGGCAGTATGGAGAATTGCATATTGACAATAAGCATTTTTTTTTATTCCATCCATGCAACATGCCATTAAAATTTACTACTTGCATACATGTTATTGTTCCCTCAGAGGTTCCAGTATTAATGATAGATAATCAATTTCAATGGTATCCCAACTATTGATTTTAACACCATGTTCTTCATCTATTCTACATTATACATATTTATTGCACCATATTTCTCTTCATCACTTCATTAATACATCAATAACTATACTGTAGGTCTCTTCCATTGCATCACCATCATCTGTCGGGCGCAACCATGGAGATTTAATTGATTTTATGGCGATTTCCTTTTGCTTGCATATTTTTGCTCATTTATTTGGTTAGCTCAATTGTTTGCTGCTATTTTGGTCCATCTACCCCAATATGTGTGTAAATCTTGATTTATGTATTTGCTATATATATTCAGGTATTTGTGCATTTATTCTTAATGCATTTGTTGCACCGACTTTAGGTACTAGCTTTCTTACCTACATGTACTCTTTGCTTCACATTGTAATATAATGTTGTCAAATTACTATGTTGTAATGTATAAGCAGTGACTTGTAGGATATAACATTGATAACCCTTGATATCAGAGCAGGCCAGAAATCTGAAATAAATTTCTGACGTCTGAACCAGGCCTAAGAATTGTCCGAGAACATTTTCAGATGTCTGAAATGGTCTTAGGGCGTTGGTCGAAATCTATTTCAGACATCTGAAACTTATTTTCATACGTCTGAAAATATGTTTAGACGTCTGAAGTTTGTTGATGTTTCTAGTTTTCCTTCTATTGACCGGTTGGTTGTATGCGAGGTCAACTTATAGCTTGATTTTCTTGTGCAGCTTTTGGCCCTTTTGTTAATGAGACATGCCTTGAGCCTTTCCAATGACGAAGATGATGATGATGATGCTTCTGCATATTTTTCTGTAAGTAATTATATTCATCACACTACATGCTCATGGCATTCATGTACAACAATCCTTTTTTTCCCTGATATATAAGAGGCTAAAATTGAACAAAAAATCCTTGATATGTAAAAATTAAGAAGCTTAGTTTGTAAAAGTTAACAAAGTATATAAAAATATAAAATATTACCAAGTATTCTATAATAATTATAGCAATAATTAAAAATTAACTAAGTATTATTAAAATTAACTAAATAGTATAAAATTTTAACTAAGTTTACTAATTTTATAAAAACGAAGAAGTAGTTTATAAAAGTTAAATAAGTATATAAAAATATAAATATTACCAAGTATTATATAATAATAATAGCAAGAACAAAAAATTATCTAAGTATTATAAAATTAACTAACTATTATAAAAAATTAACCATGTTTACTAATTTTATGAAAATTAACTAAGTATTATAAAAATTAACTAAGTATTATAAAATTAACTAAGTATTATAAAAATTAACTAACTATTATAAAAAATTAATTAAGTTTACTAATTTTATAAAAATTAACTAACTATTAAATGTTAAATTTGATGATACAAAATCACAATTTGATTGGAACAAATTTGCAAAGAATGGAAAGTAAATATTTTTATAATGGGAATGCATTGATTGCATTTGATGAGGTGGTAGAGAAATAAATGAAGGGATTAATTTCTTCCATCTACGCCAAAGAAACGGATTGATTTACTTCCTATGTTTGCACATTTGTTATTATGGTAATTTGCCTCCATTATATTATTACCATATGTTGGTAATTTAATTGATGACTCACATAGATTTGCACTGGCTATATATTGAGGGGTAGACTTTAGTGTAAACCCATCCTGGCCTGGAGCCAGTGATCCCTAATGGTGTCTCTTCTTGTTAAACCTGATTGAGGTTTGGATATGTAAACTCTTATTCTGTAATCTCTTGTAATTCTCTCATGTGGAATAAAAACTCTCTCTGTTGGACTGGACGTACACTGTCTCGAGGATAGTGGAACCAGTATAAATATTGTGTCTCTTTGTTTCTCTGCTATAGTTATTTACTATTTTGTTGATGTAATAGAATAATTGCTATCAGATTAGATTGGTGTTCAATTGGCAAATCTAGATCCTATTTATTGCGCTTCCGCATTTGTGCAATTTTTGCATAACATTAGAAAAATTAACTAACTATTATAAAAATTAAATAAGTATTATAAAAATTAACTAAGTTTACTAATTTTATAAAAATTTAGAAGTTTAGTTTATAAAAGTTAACTAAGTATATAAAATATTACCAAGTATTCTATAATAATTATAACAATAATTAAAAATTAACTAAATATTATTAAAATTAACTAAATAGTATAAAATTTTAACTAAGTTTACTAATTTTATAAAAACAAAGAAGTAGTTTATAGAAGTTACCTAAGTATATAAAAATATAAAATATTAGCAGTATTCTATAATAATAATAGCAATAATTAAAAATTAACTAACCATTATAAAAATTAATTAACTATTATAAAATATTACCAAGTATGCTATGTTGTTATCTTCAACTTTCTTCTTATATTCTTTTTTCTTGTTGTCGAACATTGTTTTCTTATTAATGTGTAAGCATGACCAAATGCTAACATGAAAACATGTGTATAGGTATTGGAGATGGGAATCGTTGTGCATTCGGCTATAATCAGAATATCGTTAGGCACTTCTGAAGATCCCTCAACAATAAGACCGCTTGTGGTATCTGATTACGGAGAAAGTGGTAACTTTTAGATGTTCATTTTTTTGGTCTTCTACGAAAACTTGTTTTATGGAAATTTTGTTTTATTTATAGATATCGTGACTTTGTTCGACGGATATTGTGTAAATTTAGTTTATGGTGTTATTTTTTTATGGAAATTATGTAAATTTCGTTTATTGATGATGTCTTTGTGTATGAATATTGTGTTATATAATTAGTTAGTTGATATATATTTATGTGTTGATATGTTTGTGCATGAATATTTTGATACTACAATATGTAAACGCTGTGATAGATGCAAAAAACGTTGTGGCATATGGCAAAACGCTGTGATAGTAAAGAACATGTAAACTTCCAGAAATGCTGTGATATGTGGCAAAACGCGGTGATAGTAAAGAACATGTAAACTTCGAGAAATGTTGTGATATGTGGCTAAAAGCTGTAGAAAAGGGAAGATAACAACATTTCTGAAACAATATAAAACGTTGTATAAACAAAAGGACAACACCATTTAAAACACTGTAGTATGTCAATTTTCTACAGCGTTTTTGAATGTATTGTGGTATATCCAGGACCTAAAACAATGTGTTGTAAGACAGCGTTCATCAAAACGCTATTAAAGGATATAACATTGTTTTCTTAACGTTGTGAATAAACATATTTGTTGTAGTGTCATTCTTTTTAAATCGAATTGAAATCGCATGCACGTTTTAGCTTTCCATGACCAAACGACCTATCTGAACGCTATGAAACTCAATGGCATGTATATCTACAATGCTACAGATCCAATGATACAAGTTTTGTCATAATTTGAGACCGTTATCTAAAACGATAATTTTGTGCGCATTTCGAGACAGTATTGACCCTAAAATCTCCAATCTCGAAATATAGCAATGCTTATACTTTTTTTAACGTAATGAACCATATGAACTCAATTGAAATAGTCTCGGGTCCAAATTCGATCATTTTTGAAAAATCACCTTTTGGAACTGTCAATCGAATAATTAACGATCAATATTTAAATAAAATATTTAAATATCCAATCCTTAAAATATAGGTTGTTACATTCTTCCCTCCTTAAAGGTATTAATCCCTAAAATCCTGGAGGATAGAACAACACAACCTAACACTCTCGAATATGTGACGATACAAGACAAACTGCTACTTAACGCTCTCAACAATAACCATTGAAAGCGATCATAACAAAGGAAAATAGACTTGGAATTTGGCATGGAGCCAACATTCTCATTCCTTTGTACAACCATAATCAAACCCGGGATCGATGCAACCAAGCCAAATACCTAACTTGTAGACTTATTTTCCAAACCAATAGATATTGGAAAATAAAAGTAACAACTTACTATTGACATCAAAAGTTGGTCTAGTGACGATCAACCCCCAACGTGTGTCGAATACACACGAAAAACAATCACATAGATGCAAGAAAAAGTAAATGAACAAGAGATACACAATATTTTATAGTAGTTCGGCTTATATCGATGCCTACGTCCACTTATAATCTTTGTTTACACTGTCAATTTTAGGTTACAGTAGTTTTTCAGTGGAAGAAAGTAGAGATTACAAAAAATCCTTGTGTTGTTTGAAGTGCACGGTTAGATGTTTCCAGTATACCGAGCATCAGTTTCTCTGGCAATGATTTTTCATGCCTTTCCATTTTCAACAATGGTGTATTTATAGGTAAAGAAGGTGGGCTGAGCCGTGTGCCACGTGGCTTGCCTCTTTTTTAGAGTTTAGACACGTGGAGCTCGGTCCAGTAAAGTAGTTGCGACGGAGGGACCCAGTCTACTGTTGATGAATATTTCTCCTCGGAAATCATTATCGACGTGGAGCTTGATATCTAGCATATAAAAAGGAGAGCTGGTCAAAATCTGATCCGATTTAACATCTTCGGGAGTGGGACTTCGTCCGGTAGCGTATAATTCTCCAGATACTTCAGGTGAGATCCGAGGCTTTAGGCTTGACCAGATATTATGGGATCGGCTCGATTCGCTGGTAGATGGCTTGGTCGGTCGATCTGTTGATGAGTAGGCCGATTAGTTTGACATTGTTGTGGCTTCGGGTCGGCTTATGGTTGGTCAACCTAAGATAACAAACATCCCTTAAAGTTTGGAATGGGGCGATATCCGGTTATGGCTTCGTTTATTGGTTGGACCGGCTTTTTGCCAAAAAGTTTGTCAACACTTTGCCTCATAGAACACATCTTCTTGAAGAAAGGAAATGTGTTTTGGATCTTCTGAAGAATGTTGAATAGCAGAAATTCAGGAAACCATGTGACACCGAACCATATTAAGGCCAGAAAACCGATGATTTGCAACGGTTGTATTAAGGCCAGGAGTCCGACGACCGCTGAGGATCGTATTAAGGACGAAAACTTGCGAATGGCAGAAAATAAGTCGACCATTCTGAATTGTTCTTGTCAGAAATAGAAGAACCGGGATCCCGCTAATTAAGTGATACCTGCAAAGAACAGGAGTACGAGCATAAACCATGCTCGGTTTCTTTTGGTAAGACGATATAGTCTGAGGGACGAGCATAAGCCATGCTCAGGTTTTCCTGGTAAGATGGTGTAGTTGGTTATTCCAGGGTTTCTAAGGTCGGGCTTTGACCATGTTTAGGGAGTGATCAGAAGGTTATGATCAGTATAAACCATACTCTCGAGCAGTTAGTTTTTACTTGCCAAATCCTGACAAGGTTTTGTGAAGTTGGAGAGTATCAACCATACTCGGCTTAAAGAATTGGAAAGTATCAACCATGCTCGGCTTAAAGAATTAGCTAGTATTAACCATACTCGGCTTAGAGGATCAACGAGTATTAACCATACTCGGCTTAGAGGATCAACGAGTATCAACCATACTCGGCTTAGAGGATCGACGATTACCAACCATACTCAGCTTAGAGTATCGACGAGTATCAACCATACTTAGCTTATGGAGTTTATAAGTATTAACCGTACTCTGCTTATGAAGTTGGTTAGATATGGTGGTGGGCGTCGACCATGTTCGGTTAAGAGATGGTAGCTAGCGCTGACCATATTTGGGTCGGCGAGCGCCAGTCATGCTCGGTTTGAATCATTTGAACATAATCCATGTTCGAAAAAGAAAGTTATTGCTGCCAAAGAGTTATTAAAGAAAAATGAAAACAAATCCTATGAGGGTGATAGTTGAATCCAAAGCACGCTTAGGAGCTAAATCTTGACCCCATACGTGTGTACTTCAACATAACCACATTATTGGAATAATAAAAGGACATTTCTTATATCATAAGAAATGGGTAAAATCCACGATCATATAAATTTGATTAATTGATGATGATGTCGCGATTGCTGGGCTCAGGGTCCTTTCTGTTTCGAGGAGCTCGAGGAACGACCTGAGGAATTTGGGCAGAAGGTTATGGCAGCAAGGCCTATGTAAGTTTCTTGACGTACACGGGTAGTTCTCTAAGCCTAACCCTATCCTCGATGAGATCGCGCAAATGCCTGCACTCACTGGTGCCGTGACCTGCCATGTTGTGATACATGCAATGCAGTGCTTCCCAGAGTCGAGTTCTTTTTGGGTTGGCTCCCTTTGAGGAGGTTTAGGAAAAGGTAGAGATCCTTGTACGTCAAGGTAGATGTCAAGCGGTGATGACTTGAGCTCGGTGTATTGATCATACTTGTTCTCTCTCCGGATTCGTATGTTTCGATCATTCTTTTCCGAGATTTTTCCTTTTCCTTTGTTCTGGCTATTGGTGTTGGATGGGCCTCCATCCTCGGTGCCAAACACCTCGTCGGTACCAAACACCTCGAGGCTTTCCATCTCGATGCTAGCATTTTCCTATCGGAGGAATCTATCGGCTTTAGCATAGAAATGTTCAATGTCCTTGGGGGGTCTTTGGTTAAAGAGATCTTGAATTCTGATCGGTTCTGAACACCAGCTATGGCGGCCATAAGAACCATCGATGGTTTGGGTCGATCGACTGACGCTACGGCCGTGTTGAATCATTCTAAGAAGGATTGGAGGGTCTCACTGGATCTCTGCTTGATGGAGGCAAAGAACATGACGCTCTTTGGTCGGGAGATGTGGACCTGAACTGCTCGATGAAGCGGGTGACCAACATATTCCAGCTGTTTGTTGACTCATTTGTTAACTGCTGGAGCCACATGCCAGCTATGTCGGTGGGGAAGAGAGGGAAGCACTTGTCCATGACATTGATTGATGCAGAAAGCACTTCCATGTGGCGCATCTATCGCATAAGATGAATGGTCGGGTCGGTCCTATCGTTGTAGGGATCCTGGAGCGGAAGCTTGAAGTCTGGAGGATTTCGGGAATTCTTGATTTCTCGTGTGACTGGACTGCGATGGATGTCATCCACATCCTTCAGACAAGATGTGCCCCGGGTGAAGCGTTTCATGTTGCTTGCAAGTTGGCTTCCATCTCCGAGGAGTCACTGTCACGAATCCAATTCTATGTTGGGGACGTGGGTGAGAGTCCCAGTACTAGGATCCGACGAAAGCATGCTCGGAAGGCGAAAGGTCGATTGGGTTTGACCTCTGAGAGTTGAGTGAAGATAAGGGTGAGGGTGTATCCTGGCCTCAGGCACTGGTTCGGTCGCAGCTAAAGTTGCTTGGTTATTGTTGGATAGAACCGTATCTGCATCTATTAGAAGCGATGGGCCCAGGTGAGTGGTACCCACCTGGGGCTTGGCATTGCCCCCGCTCAGAGTGATGTTAGAAGGGTTTACGGTATTGTTTCCCTCTATCACGTTAAGGACCCTATGGTTGAGTGGTCTTGGTGACACGGAGGGTTGTTGTCCCCAGCTCTTCGTTGAAGGGGTGGCTGCATAAGAGGGTTTGCAGTAAGGCGTTGGGTCGAACCGAATGTAACAACGTTTCTGGTTCTGGCTGACCTACAGGTTGCACTAGTTCTGGAGCTATCTGTCCAGGGGGTTGTGTCGTTCCCTGGATCGGAGGCAAACTGGTCGACCGGTCTTGAACTTGATCAGGATCGACCTGAAAATCTGCAGCTACCAAAGCTCCGCTTAATGTTGGAAGTGATACCCCTGGCAATGGCCGATCGGGGAGTGAAGTTGAGCTAGGAGGAAACAAAGGTGTGTACCCATCTGGGGCTTGGTTCTCCACAAACCAAAGATCGGTTGTTGCTCTAGCCTCGCCCAGTGTAGGAAATAATACTGGAATGTGAGATCCCTTTTCCATCCAAGCGAGGAGGTTGTTCATCACTCCCTTTTGATGTTTGAGAAGTTCACCCTGAGATGCCATCTGATTTCTGAACAATACAGTCAGGTAAAAAGTGTCCAAATAACCTAAATCTAACAATACAGTCAAAATAACATGTAAATGGGTAAATAGCGCATAATAGCACACAGTCAGGTAAAAATGTGACAATCAGGTTAAATATACTTAAATGACTATTTAATTAATTTATTATTTGCTTACTAGGTTCATCTAACCTAAACATTACGTTTCATAATTAGAAAATAGTTTAAAATGTCAACTTTATATTATAATAACAAATAAAATGCAGTGAGAGATAATATCACTCAACTTATATAAATCAACCCAAACTAGCTCTAAAATGTTCAGCTCGCTAATAGGAGTCTAACGCAGGGAACTGCATCCAAATCCGATCTCGTATGAGAAAATTACAACATATGTAAGTTTTGTGATTAATTAAACAATCGAATAGATTAAACAACTAATTACTTTATTAATTAACTACGTAAACCACATTAGTGCCATCTCTCCCCAGATGGCCATGCACCTGAACAATCATCCAAGCCATGATCATGCATGTATGAAGTCTGATACAGAGATTTAGTCAGCGAAACTCTAAATTGTTTTCACCAATGCTCCTTTCTCCTCGACCTCGACATGCCTATGTACTTGTACCATTGTTCGACCCCCCTCCATCCAAATGCGACAGCCACCTACACCCACGCCTACATGAAAGGTTGTGACTCCAAAAACGATCGGACCCGACGAAAATTGGTGGAGAGGAGCATTTCAAGAGGAAAAAAAATCAATAGCATCATCCCCGTCGGCTAGCAACACTCCAATCGATCGCAATATCCAATCTTAGATCGACTTCCCTGATTCGGCCTCTTCGAGATTAGTGTCTCACCATACGAAAATTATTATGTGGATGCGGAAATCTCGTCAACGTGAATCGATTTTGGATTTTTAATCAAGTAATAAGGGAGATTTTGATTTTAAAGTGGCGACCATTATTCCTAATGGAACAGTGAATCTCGTTCTGGGAAGGAGATGTTTTGGGTCAGTTTTACTGTAGCTTTTAGGTGCAATAATATAATTATTTTATTACCCTCATTCTCTTAAATTGAATTGAAATCGCTTGCGTGTTTTAGATTGTCACGACCAAATGTACTATCGGAACGCTACGAAACTCGACGACCTACATCATTATAATGCTATGGATCCAATGATACAAATTTCTACATAATCCGGGACTGTTACCCAAATGATAATTTTACGCGTATTTTGAGATGGTTTTGACGATAAAAGCTCTCGATTTTGAAATATTGCAATTCTTATACTTTTGTTAAACGTAACAAACCATACGAACTCAATGGAATCAGTCTCAGGTCCAAATTCGATCATTTATGAAAAATCACTTTTTGGAACCGTTAATCGAATAATTAACGATCAATATTTAAATATCCAATTGTTAAAATACGGGTTGTTACAACATCCTAACCAACTTCTGTATTTTGACGCATGGCCTCCCATTTCACCCACTCTTTTTTTAGACATAGTGCTTATGTTTATCTGTTTCTTCTTCAACCGGAGTTACATTTGACATGGTTTTTGCAGTTGCATTGAAGTTAAGCATGGTTGTCTTATGGATTATTTTTCCATGTTCACAGCAAGTCACACATGCTTCAATAGAACAGGAAACAGTGTTGTAAATTTGAAATTCCACTGATAGGCTTCATTCAAACGTTTTGCAGACTTTTGTAGATCCTGAAAGTAATTAAAAAGGAAAATTGGGTAAAAAAAAATATGTTATAGATAATGCAGTAAAATAGACAAAATTAACTATTAATACCTAATTGGGCAACATAATTGACTAGAAAACAAACAGGAAATTCAAATTCGGGTTGTGAGTGAGGTGTGAAGTTGTGAGTGAGGAGGAATGAAGTGGTGGTAAATGAAGACTACGAACAGTATAGCCGTTGGCATCAGAGACGTCAAACGCCAATGCTATATTCTGAGCAGTTCAACTCAACGGTTAAACATTTGGTTTCAACCACTGGGTCGTCTGACGCATCGAAATCGTCGAACGCCACAACGATGGTAACAACCAAAATTTTAGCTACAAACGGTACCTTAGCGGTGGGCCAAAAAATGGGTTACTGTAGTGAGTTAACCAGAAGTGGCTTACTTATTAGGACGCTTATAGCAACACGCTCTGTGTTCCTTCCTTTTTCGTACGTCTAGTCACAATACATAGAAAGCGTAAGCGATAAGCATTTTAGTGGAATATTTAAGCAGGATATTTAGGTAGGATTGAATTGTAAATGAGTATGCGTTTGCGGCAGACATTTAAAGGAGATATTTTAATTTATGAGTTATTCGTGGTATTTTTTAGTGTATAGGCTAAGGCGATGCGTCGGACGCGCCTAATCGAAAAGTTTTCAATCTCGTGGCTCACCGAACCCTCTTTTGTGTTTGCGTTTGTGTTTCGACACAGCAGAAGCATGGATTTGGACAAACGACGTATTTGCTTCATGCGAACGGTACGATAGGGTTTTCTTTCTGGGTGGGCAGCATAAAATTGAAATTTGGATGAAACGTGTGATAATCGTGTAATTTAACAACTCAGAATTCAATACTTGCAAAAGCTTCGAAAACTTAAGCTCTCATCACTTACCAATCACGCTCTCTCGTAGTAAACTTTTGGATAGGTACGTTTTGGTTTTTCAACATGTTTTTATGCTTATTTGATAATTATTGGTTATCTAGATATTAATGCTAATGCGTTATTGATTTCTGTCATAGGAAATCAATTTAAATTCACACGTTTGAAGAATGATTATTGTATGAAATTTTTTAAAGCCTTCAGACTTCGTTTATTTTGACTTTTATGATTAGGAGTTTTTATGAGACATAAAATCAAAGATGTGAATGTCACTAAGGTTACATATTGTCACTTTTGATTCCGAATTTCATTTGTTCGATTTTGTTTGCCATTATTGACGCCAGAAAATGGCATCAACATCCAAATATGTGTTGAAAGCACATGTTCCGATAAAATAAAATAAAATAAAAATAGTAAAAGAGATAGTATTTTGTAGTGTTCAACGTAATCTCCAATCTATGTCAATATTTTTTTAGTTGTTTTATGTACAGATTACAATTGCTTATCTTAGATCTGGCCACAATCTGGTGGATCTCATATTTACAATCTTTGAGTGTTGAGGAAGAGGGTAGAAGTGATGAAGATCTCTCAGTAGAAGAATAGAATGAAGATCCCATCCTTTTTTAGTTGTAGGTAGGGTAATATTTATAAGGTAACAGCAATATGGAGTCAGAAATTCACTTGCACAGAAGTACAAAGGGTAGCCCAACATCGTACGAGAGAATCCGTAGGTCCATGAGCCAATGGAATAACTTGGTACCGAGCCAAATAGCACGTGCCGAGTTATTTCTATTTGTGCAAGTCGAACTTCATTCATTTGTCAGCTTTTCTGTCTTCTTTTGAGTTGTTCTAAAGCTCATATTCTTCCACTTTGGATAGTTGATTCTTATTTGAGTAGTCAATTTATGATTGAATAGTTGGTTCTTGTGATCTCTTTGTTTTTCAACAATCCTTAGAAATGCTTATCAAATTCTAGAAACAAACACTTGACCATGAGTTATTGGAGTTGTGCAAGAGACGTCTGATGTTTGGAAAGCATAAAAGGGTAGGTAGCTGCCGACCCAAACAACTCGGCACCAAGTTGTTGCCTTAGCCAGTTTTCCATTTGAATTTCTCGAGTCCAACTTTCTAGTCTTTTTGATCGCGTTCCTAGTTAGTGAATTATTTCATTTTCATTTCGATCTTTTAAGTCCAATTGGAATCTGATTTGGCTAAAAACTGGGTTAACAGTGTCGTATTTGTATTCATGTCATGTAAATGCGTGGAAAGGCTAACATGCTGATAACAAAAGTTCAATTTAACATTTGTAAATCTCATATTGTCTAATTTTCTTTGTAATTTTATTCCACTTTCAATTTACCTCTTTTATTTTTATTTTTAATAATTTTACTAATTACATTGAAAATATCACGTAATGCGAGAAGGAAGAAATGTACCTTTATCCAAAAGTTTTACATCTTTGATTTTGGTAATGCTTTCCAAAGATATCAGACCCAAGATCTCATTTATGCAGAGGTCTTTGATGAGATGATTGTTTCTTAGACTTTCGTTACAGACCACGTTTCATAAGTCTAATGTTTATCTTGTGGAAGTATATTTGCCTTAAATTAATTTGACTGTACAACTAAATTTATATCTACTACCTATAAATAATGAGCTTTAATTCGTTGTTATTGGCATGATTTATATCAAATAAATTACAATCATGATTACATAGGCAATGATAAATCGATAATATATTTTATTGTATTTTATATTGTAAATAGCACACATGTAATCTGGATTTTACATTAATTGAACAAAATGATACCGTAATAACATGTTTCATCGATGCTGCAAGTTGAAAAGTTTGTTTAAAATATACTTGAAATTCCAATAATTGGTCAAAGCTATCCATGTTGTAGATCATGAAGCAATGTTAAGGAGCAATATATACACATAACATAAGGCTTTAGTAGTGTAGGAACTTAGTTTGTGAGTTCGTGATTGTAACAGTTTTGGTAAAAAAGGATCGATAGCTCAAAATTTGTAATTCTAAATTGGTAGAACTTAGTCGATTTTACGTTGGACACTTGAATAAATTTAGAGATCAAAATCGAAAATGAAAGAAGAATACACGGTTCTTTTTCTTTTTATGGAGCAACGTAAAAGTGTAGGTTGAAATAGTGAATTGACAGAGGTATACAAAGGATTTCAACCAATATCTCGGTCAATTAGCTTGATGGAAATAAAGTTTAAAAGAGGTTTTGTCAGTTTTTTGATTTCATTTGTGTGCGAAAACATGATCTCAACCTTGATCTCAATTGTGGTAGGCAAAATTTAAAATGGTGATTTTCCTTTTTAGGAAACAATGTTGATAGTTCATTACACAATTTGACATGTCATTTAAAAAAAAAAAAATTTGGTTTGTTTTTATTTTCCCTACTAGTATGATAAATAGTTGACTATTTTTTTTACTTGTATTGGATATTAGAGCCAACTATTGTCATTCATAACATATAAAATAATTAAAATCTAGCAGCTAAAATAATCAGAAGTTATCAAATAAACTCACTGGAAAACATTGACCTAACACCAAGGTTTTAAATCTCGAAAATCTCGGCCGAGATCTCGTTTTCAAGGTTAAGCGATTCAAAACAAGAAAAATCGGATATATTTCGGTTTAACTAAATCTCGGGCGAGATATTCAAATCTCGGATGAGATCTCGACCGAGATCAATTTACGAGATCTCGACTGAAATAATGTTTTTTTTTTAATTTTACATTTTTAAGTGGGTTGGACTTGGAATATGTCTTGTTGTTTTGTAAGATTCACGCTTTATTTCAATAAACAAGTGGACTGCCAATTTAATTTCCAGCCATTTATTTATTTCTACTCTCAAATCACGAATACATGTTTAGAATTTCTAGTTCTCATTTGGAACGTCGCTTTTTTCTTGAAATATAGATCTATTTTTTTTTGTGTGGTAATTTCTAGTTCTAAATCACGAATATTGCCAATTTAACTTATTTGTATTTTTCTTTTCTTTTTGCAAAAACTTTCTGAATCCAAATTTGTAGAAATATGTATTTGTGTTTTAAAGAACGGTACCAGTGATATTTGTCTGGTTAAAATAGTTTCCTTATATATGCTCTATTAAAAGAAACTGAGCAATGAATTTAACATTTCATCTTTTTATATAAAGAGTATGTTTGCTTAATTGTAAATCAGTATCAAGAATAAATAGCAAGTCATCGTTTTCTATATAACTACTATGTTGAACTTTCTAACCTGCTAGTTAACAGTAAAAAGCTTGCCTTGTTATTTATTAATTAATACATGACTTGTTGTTTATTAATACAAAGCCCAGGGCTTGTTGTCTGCTGATATGAAGTTCAGACTTTTTATTTATTAACATTCAATATGAAGCCTAACTAGTGAAAGTTTAGAAAAAAAATCATTTTCTATTACCGATTAGTACTTAGAGTCTTGATGGATTTTCAAGTTGTAAATAATTAACAGCCAGTGCACTCTCGACGAATATCAAGTAAGTTAATTTATTTTTGTAGTTAGCATTTAAACTTTTAGCTGCATCCTTAAGTGTATACCAATATTGAAAGAATCATGCAATCCGAGATCGTTCCGAGATGTATTTAAGGTCCGAGACACAATTCCGAGATGAACACCGATATACGTTTATCTCGTCCGAGATCTCACCCGATACGAGACTAAAGGTGTATACCCAGTGCCAAATGCTCCCGTACTCAAGCGCGAGAGGACTTCCCAGGTCAATCTCCCGTCCCGGTGTTATTCTCACTACTTTCCGGGCTTTGGGGGTGGTCGATTAGTGCGCACAACCTTTCCCTCACATATGTGAAGAGGGCGAGACTCGAACCTGCGCGCTCCAGATTACCAGCCGGGTAACCTTACATTGCGCCAGACACCACCTTTCACCCGATACGAGGCTAGGTCTCAAAAAATTTCTGAACGAAACGTGACCGAAACCCAAGATTTAAAATCTTGCCTAACACTATGTGTGACTTATTATCCTATATTCCTAGTTTTGTCATAGAACTGTAAAATCTTTTTAAAGAATAGTCAAATCAAAATTTTGTTCCCTAACTAAGTATCAAATGATCATCTAGAAGATGTGCAATTTCCAAAAAGGATAAAACCGAATGTTGTTTAATCTCCAGATTTACTTTTATTTATCACTATCAAATACACGTTGTCAATATATCGTACTACGGAGTTCATGGAAAAGCATAAAGGCTTTGAGTTTGTATAATGAAATGCTTGAACAAGGATTTAGACCGAATTTAATAGTATCGATTCTATACTGTCAAGTTGTAATCACTTCGATCTTGTTCACAAGGATGGTGAATTATTCTAGTTTACGATACAAATATCATGCATTAAAACCTTAGGTTGAACACTATGCTTGTATGGGGGATACTTACTAGGTCGACCAAAAGCATATAAGTGATAGGATTATTACGAGGTATGAGAACAAAGCTAAATGCAAATATTTGAGGTGCTTTTCGCAACCATGTGTAAATAGTTGTAATGCTGAAATTGTTATGTGTACGTTATTTAATAGGAGCCCAAAAATAGTAGTAACTGTATTACACTTTATGATGTTTATCACATATGAGATGAATGTAATGTTGAATAAGGTAGCTAAAACTCTAGCTAGAATGAGAGACTTGGGTATGGGTGTAGATACGAGGTTGCAGTTGGATTAATTGAAGTTACTTGTTATCAGCGATGGCGAATATACTGTTAAGTAAGAGTGAATAATTTTTTTTGATTGTACATTTATATTTTAATAAACAGATTACTCATTTGTTTTAATCAATACAAGATCTACTAGTACATATGTCACTATATTGATATACGTTTCAAATGCTATTGTATTTTGGATTGATTCAACTGTATAACTTATACATGCATTCGTAAAAAATAAAGGTCAAAATAGTCGAACGATAGAAAGTTATAAAATAAGCCTGCTATTATTCTAAAATATGTGTTAATTGTTAAATAAAAAATTATTTGAAGTTAATAAGAATACGGAATGGTCGGTAAATTTAACATCACCACTAGTTTTAATATTACTGTAACAATACCATGGTATATTCCCCTTTTAATTTTTGGTTACCAACTGTTATGATATTCTCTCCCTTTCCTTTCTTTGGTGCTAATCACTTGGCTACCCTTTTAATACTGTATATACGAATTATATTCAATGTGATTACTAAATTCTGCACTACTTTTATATGATCATGTCCATTGTACTCATGTAGTTAGTGACTATTTTATATTACATTATTTATTGTTATTATCTTTTAATTTCACATCAGGTCCTTTTGAGCTTAGTGCTCTTGCTTTTGGCCATACCCCTTTATGGATTTTTATATGCAAAAAATTCAATCAAGTCTACTTATAGTTATGGTACTTATAGTTATGGGCGAGCATTTGGTTGTTTGGTTTATCATATCAAGAAAATTGCTAAATCGAATTAAAACCAGTAAAAATGAAAAACAAACCATTCAAAGTAAGTTTAG
Source organism: Allium sativum (assembly GCA_030737875.1). Taxonomy (NCBI): domain Eukaryota; kingdom Viridiplantae; phylum Streptophyta; class Magnoliopsida; order Asparagales; family Amaryllidaceae; genus Allium; species Allium sativum. Next base: position 570,046,245 of record CM060922.1, read on the forward strand.
TCGGTTCGGTTTGTTATCTGATTTAATCGAACTAAATATGTTTTACACTTTATGTTTGGAATTTTGATTGTAATTTGAAATAAAATATAAATATATGATTAAAATATTTTTATGTATCAGCTTTATGCTTTCTAAGAGTAATTTTGACATGTGTGTGTGTGTATATAATAAAGAAAATTCATTTGAATCATTAAACTATCTAAATGTTTTATCAGATCATCAATAATTTTGAAAATATGATAAAAACTCAGATAATTTGGTTAAATTGATAATCAAATTTGATTTTTTTATGGGCCGAGTATAAATCAATCTAGTTTCAAAACCTTTGCAAATCGATCAAAATGAATTGGTTTAACTGATTGATATGTTTAACCAAATAATACTCGCCCATACTTATAATGTCATTACTTTAACATCATCTCATTATTATTTATTATAGTCATGTCATGATTGTTAAATAATAATTATCCAAATCAATTCGATGGATCACATTTGTGTTAATGAAACTTGTGATGTTGAAAATTAGAAGCGTGCGTGCGCACGCACATGCATGCGTTGTATGCTTGTGTGGTAATGTCCTCGAATTGCAGCAATTCATTTACATCGAAATTGGTCCAATAGATTACCACATTCAATAGTGACATTGATATATATATATATATATATATGTATGTATGTATGTATGTATGTATGTATATATACATATCGGTTGCTTATGTGAATTAATGTAGTTAACTTAAATAACAGTCGCCGTTATATGAATCCGATCGATTGCATGCATGTGTGTATGCGAGTGCACGTGCATCCATGTGTTCATATCCATGTTACACAATTCACATTTAATTATTGTATTCCGTGTTGTGCGTGCATTCCAAAACGCAATACACCAGCGTTTCGAAACACTATACGTGCACGATTTGGTACACCAATTTTGACGTTTTGAAATGTTGAATTTAGGGTTCCAAAACGTTTCAATGTTCCAAAATGTTGATTCCAATGTTACAAAATGTTAGTTTTCCAATTTTAAGTGTGTTAGTGTGAATGATATGATTTTCTATTAAAAACATAAAATATCAAATAATTCAATGTTCCAAAATGTTGATTCCAATGTTACAAAATGTTAATTTTCCGATTTCAAGTGTATAAGCATGAATGATATGATTTTCTATTAAAAACATAAAATATCAAATAATTTCATATTGAACACGCAAACAAGTAATGAAGAATGATTTCAAAATCAGTCTTAGGAAGACTAGAAAGCTCTGTTTTAACTTTTAAAACATTTTTCACTCTCAGTTACAATAGTAAAGTTATGTATAATAATGATCTCTTTATTTATACATATACGTACGTATATATATATATATACACACACATATATATGTATGTATGTATGTGTTGCATAACTATCTTTCAAATGTTCAATTTCTCCCCGTACTTTAAAAGAATGCTCAGTACATTGAATAAAGTATTTGGAAAAACAAAAACATGGATGATTATGATAATATGTTTGAAAAATCTATTGTTGTATCAATATATGAAAACTATTCCAACTTCAAGATTCATGCAACAGAGAGGGTCATCATCAAGAATTGACAAGGGAAAGAACATAATGTAACTTGTTATTATTCTTAACTACTTGAATTATAAAAAGAAGAAGTATCTAAAAAAGAAGAGAAACTAAGACATGATGTTAATACTCATGGAATAATATTTGAAAATTGTACAATTACAATTTTGTGTAGCTTCAATTGATGTAAGTTATAGTGTTGACGCCAAAGTTGGTCTAATGGCGATCAACCCCAACGTGTGTTAATTACACACGATAATATTCACAAAAATGCGAGAAAAAGGTAAATAAACACAGAAGACACAATATTTTATAGTGGTTCGGCTTAATCCAAGCCTACATCTACTTATAATATGTGTTTATACCGCCGGTTATAGGTTACAGTGGTTTTTCAGTGGAAGAAAGTAGGAAAAGAAGTGATTTGCACACAAAATCCTTGTGTTGTACTTAGAATATATGACATGCTATTTTTTGATGTCGAATAGTAGACTTTGAGTAGCAGATTCAAGATGTTTTCCATTTCGGGGAGGGGTTGTATTTATAGGTGAGCCGGTCCGCTGAGGTGGTGTGCGGTGTGACATATATCTTTTTCAACTTTGGACACGTGCAGCTCGATCCAGTAAAGTAGTTGTAAGCGGTGGGACCTGGTGTATTACTGATGAACAGTTCTTCTCGAAAATAGTGGGCTTACGTGGAGCCTGAATCCTGACGTATAAAAAGTTGTGTTTGATTAAAGTTGACCGGTTCTGTAGCCTTGGGAGTAGTAATCCGTTTTGTAGCAAATAAGTTTGGTCTGGTATTTTCGATCCAATATTCTAGGTTTGACCCGATTCTTCAGGAACAACCCGACCGATCGATCGACTTGTCTTTTGTCTTTGGAAGAATGTCGTCTTTTGAGGTAGAGCTTTTTCTTGCTGCGACGCTGTTTCGGGTCGACCTATGATTGATCGACCTAAGATGAAAATCAGTTCTGAAGGCCTGGAACGGGCTGATATCTGGTAGCAAGATTCGATCTTGAGTTGTGACGGCTTTTGCAAAAAAACTGGTCAACACTTTACCCCGTAGAACATATCTTTTTTGGTAAAGGAATATGTGTTCTGGTTCTTTCAGATAATATTAAACTGTAGTCCGAAGCCATGGTTATGTCGGCCCATATTATGAGAAAGACCAGAAAACCGACGATCGTTGATGATTGTATTAAGGTCAGAAAACTGACGACCGCCGGGGATCGTTGATGATTGTATTAAGGTCAGAAAACCGACGATCTTGGAACGGCCAAGTTTTCAAGAGTGCCATAGAATTAATTGATCGTTCCGAGTCGACTCTAGAGAAGTGTAGTAGAACCGGGGTCCAGAATTTCTAAGGGAGGCGAGCATAAACCTTGCTCGGCTTTTGTAAAGGGGAGTATGAACCATACTCGGCAAAATTTGGGGTTTGAGCATCAGCCATGCTCGTGACTTTTATTGTGAGGACGAGTATAAATCGTACTTAGTTTTGTAAAGTTTGGTAGGTATTAACCATACTTGGCTTAAAAGGGATGACGAACATTAAGCATACTCGGCTTAAAGAGGTTGGCGAGCATTAGCAATGCTCGGCTTAAAGGGGTTGGCGAGCATTAACCATACTCGGCTTAAAAAGGTTAGCGAGCATTAACCGTACTCGGCTTTGAGGCATTTGCCGAATCCTGGCAAGATACTTGAATTGATCAAACATAAGCCATGTTTGAGAAATAAAGTTTATTGCAGCTAGTGAGTTATTACAGAAATTAAAAAAAAAATCCTAATGGGTTTATAATTGAATCCAGAGCACACATAGGGATTAAATCCTAACCCCGTACTAGTGTACTTCAACACAACCCCATTATTGAAAATAAAAGATAAAAGTACATTTCTTATATCCTAAGAAATGAAGTGTTTCCACAATGATCTAAACCAAATCAGCTAATGATGATGCCGTGATTGCTGGGCTCAGGGTCCTTTCCGCTTCGAGGTGCTCGGGACCGACCTGAGGAGCTTGGGCAGAAGGTTGTGGCGGGGTGCATGGCCAGTGCAGATTTCTTAACATACTCGAGTAGCTCTCCACGTCTAACCCTATCTTCGATGAGATCACGCAAATGTCTGCATTCATTGGTGCCGTGACTTGCCATGTTATGATACATGCAGTGCTTTCCTGATTCAAGTTCCTTTTGAGTCGACAAGCTGAGAAGTCTGTGAGGGAGGTTGCATAAGACGGGTCTGCAGTAAGACGTTGGGTCGAACCGGAGGTTGTATTGATCTATGTTCTGGTCGACCCAAAGGTTGCACTAGTTGAGGAGCTGTTTGTCCAGTAAGACGTTGGGTCGAACCTGGATCGTGGAAAAAATGGTCGACTGGTTCGGAACTTGGCCATGGTCGACCTGAGAATCTGCAGCTATCTCAGCTCCAATAATTGCCTGAAGTGATGGCATTAAATCTAACCGTTCGGGTTGTGAAGTGGAACCAGAAGGAAGCAAAGGTGTAGATCTATCTGGGTTTGGGTCTCAACAGATCTTCGATCAGTTGTTGCCGCAGCCTCTCCCGGTGCAGGAAATTATATTGAAATGTGAGGTCTCTTTTCTATCCCATCAATGAAGTTGTTTATCGTTTCCTCCTGCTTTTTGAGGAGTCCATCCTGGTGTGCCATCTGACCGCTGAGTTCGACAAGACTTTATCTATTTCGTTCCTAGTGAGGTATTGGGACGGGTCTTTATGAGAGGAACCCTCTTAGCTTCCCTCCGTTGCTGCTGCTCCTGCTGCATCGGCAGGTTGAGATTGCGCGCGAAAAAGTGCTGAGTCCTTTCGTTTAACCATTGCTTAACTAAGAGAAGCCGAAGGTCGTAGGGTATATCTGTGCCCCCACCTGGCGTGCTAAAATGTTGACGCCAAAAATTGGTCTAATGACTGTCAACCCCAACGTGTGTTAGTTACACACGATAATATGCACAAAAACGCGAGAAAAAGGTAAACAAACACAGAAGACGTAATATTTCCGTAACGACCCGTATTTTTAATGGATAATAAATAATTTATTTAATTATTTAAATGATGGTTTGGTAATTTAAAATGACCAAAATTAAATAATATTGAATATTTAATTAATATTAATAATAGAATAATTTATTTATTTCCGAAATAATCGGAAATAACAAAATTCACAAAATTGTGTGAATTGGACAATTTAAAAGATTTAATTCAGTTTAGAATTGAATTATATTAACAAATTTATTATATAAACGAGGTTTGAACGTATAATTATATTATAATTATAATGGAGCTCGAAATGGTGCGACAATTCGTAATTTGGCGATTTGAACTTTAAACGAATATACAAAATCCTTTTTAAGTCGGATTTCTGTGAAACAAGAAACATTCGGTGCTGGTGAAGTATATTTTTCTAATGGAAGAGAAAAATCGAGATTTCGTTGTGTAGATTTTGAGTTATGTCCAAATCAAATTTTTGAAAAGTCGCTATGGAATTCGTTTATAATTTATAACGATTTATTTATATTATAAAAAGATTTTTAATATAAATCGAATATCGATATAATAGGGAACTTTGAAATATCGGGTTATAAATCCCGATATGTTTATTTTGGAGTTGGATAATATTCTGTGTGAATATATATACGATAATATTAATTTATTAATATTTAATTTAATTATTTTTAAATATATTAATATTTAAATGAGTTTATTTAGAGTTTTAAAAATAGCTAATTTTGCAAACGAACTCCGTTTCCGACGAAACTAACTTTGTTGGATTCGGAATATTAAATTATTGTTAGATTTCAATTTTCGTGATTTTTGGAGTCAGTATGTGGTCGTACGAGAATTTAATGTGAAAAACAGTCAATATTTTAACTTTAAAAATACACTGTGTGAGCAAACGGAGTCGAATTCGACGAAACAAGTTTCGTTGGGTCCGTAATGTCGAACTGTAGCTGTAAATCCATTTTCGTCGAATTTGGATATGTTATGTGACTATATGGATTTTTAAACGATAAATACATACAATGGTTGATTAAAAATAAATAAAAAATTCAAATATTAAAATTTCTCTATAAATACTAACACGTTTTCCTAACCCTTATTTCACTTCTCTGGTCAAGGAAAAAAATGTGCCGCCACTTCTAATTATTTCTCTAGCGAAAACGTGAATAAGATCCACTTTATAAATCAAAAGAAATTGAAATAAAATTCCTAAATTTATAAAACTCATGTTTTTGAGTTCCTCATAAGAAAAGCTTCAGCTTGACGTCAATATCGTTAGATGCGATCAGACATTTGAGGGCTCGATATAATCCTAGCAAACTAGGGCTGAATCGTTTGAAGATTCTGGTCTTCGAGCTCAGAAATCGATGAGGTCGTTGAACTTGCGATGGAGTTTGGCTTTGTTTATGTTTTTCTGGGATTTTTATAAAAAAAAGTGTCGATCATTTATTGGACAACGCACGTCAAGGCTGGTTGTCATAATCACTGTATTGAGTTCGAGTTGTACTTCATTGGTATAGTGTTGTCGAGAGTCGAACGAGATGATGTATGGTGATTTTTTTTGCAAGGATTGAGGGCGGAAAAGTTCGCACTTTTCCTATCATGCTGCGTCGAGGTCCTGGAGTCGCCACACAGGAAGGAGATCCGAGTTCTTCTTTGAGGGGGTGAGTATGAAGAGAGATTGACGAGAAGTTGAATGGAGATTGTAGTGTTGAATTTCGTTGAATAACGAAGGAGTTAGGAGGCTTAAAAAATGGGTAATGGCCATGTTTTCTTGCGTTGGGGGTGTTTACTAGAGGAAGTGATTTTCGGGAGAGAAGGAAAGGGAGGAGCGGGTATACCGTGTATAGGTTCTGGGCTGAAAGGAAATGGGTAAAGCCCAATTACTGATTAATGTAAAACTATATATATTGTTTTATTTTCATGTTAGCTTGAAAAATTCATAACTTTGTCATACCTTATCGAAATTGGACGAAACAAGATCCGTTGGGATCGTATGGACGAGGTCTACATGATGGAACTGACTGTGAGTGAATTGGAGCTCGTTACAATTTATAGCGAAATAATTGTCTGATCTGAATCGACGATCGATTTTCGTTATTTAACGATAACTGTCCAATATGAGTAAATCTCACTAATTCTGTTCAGTTTATATTTTTTTAAATATAATCTAGTATTGATAAATGATGATTGATTGTTGTGTGTTGATTTTTTGGTTGAATTGCTGATTTATTGGTTGAATTTGTAGATAACGATATATATATAAATCGTTAGTCAAATATTGATTCTGTTTATTAGAATATTTCATATTGAAATGAAATCAATGTTATTTATATTGCTTAACATCTGTGAATGCAGGGAGACAGGTTGGAGGGATCCAACTGGATTCCTCAATATTATAATACTGTTTGTTTTCATATATTATGATATATGATGTGATTATAAATCTATGATTGATTATGATGACACTGGTCATGTTATTTGGTATTTTAAATACCATATGAAATACTGGAATGTAAAAAGGAAATTTTCAAAGTGAATATTGAAAATGAAATATTTATATATGAAATAAATAGGATATTTTAAAAGGTAATATTTGAAAAACAAATATTGGAAAATATAATTAAGGAAATATTTGGGAAATAAATAGAATTGTATAAAAGGATTTATATAGAATAAATATAATTATATAAAAGGATTTATATAGAATAAATAGAATTATATAAAAGGAATGATAAATGAGATTTAGGTGTTAGAAATGAAAAGGAGATTTGTATGAAAAATTCTACAAATAAAATATAAATATAATTTGGGTTTGAGATATTGTTTTAAAATACGAAATCAAACTGTTTTGATTTTATAAAGAAATATTATTCACATTCTATGTGAATAAAGGATTTAAGTAAGTATTTTGCAAATAAAATATTATAAAGGAATTTGGGGTTTAGGAATTTAAATGGAATTACTGAAATTAGAAACTGACTGGAAATTAGTTGAGTTAAATGGCTTTCTGGGTATCGATCTGATGTTGGTTTCGGCCTTCGGGGTTTATATTTGGGAAGTTGTTCTCTTACTAGTTTACAGTTAGAGACTGATAGAGGTGGGAAGATATTGATGCGTGAATCAGAAATGGAAACGTTTTCCAAAGTTAATAACGTATATTTTATAGTTTTAGAAAATAAGGAATTTATGAATATATGGAAATGATAAATGGGAAATTGGGAAATGAGATGATGATTGATCGGTAAGATTTCCATTTGGGAATACGACCGTTGTTTGTACACATGTTTTCCTTTGATAGTTAAATCACCGACTATCAAAGATTTTGATCCATTTCCGTTGTCAATACAGAAAGACCGGGATCAGATATATTATCTGAAAACCACTCCGTATGGCATTAGCGTTGCGAATCAAATATGATGAAGATAATTGAAGACGGAGTTATACAAGGGCTGTTCAGTAAATCCTAGGTGGAAATTGCCTAAGATGGATTTACAGAATAGTACCTTCGGTCTGTCCAGTCCCAGGACGACCTGTATGGAAGAATGTCTGATAGAGTATATTCAATAGATCACGTAAGTTGATCTCTTTAAACGTATTTACGTTCAGTGGCGGAGGAATTCATTTCTCTTAACTATATACTCGTGGTATTTTTGGAGAAATCAATTTGTGATTTGGCGGGTATGACGATGTGACATTCAAAGTAATTAAAGGTGTGATCTATACATTATGGCCTCTAGCCTCACAACCAGGAAATGGTATTAAATCGGATAGGTCGCATGACTAAGTGGTTAGCTGCCAATTAGGGTGTATTGTCGCCTGATCTAGAGAAATTTCATTTACTTCTATAATCTATTCGATGCTGTCCCTTTTGGGAAATAGTTGATAATCCCACCCGTTGGTGATAATACATTCGGTACACTCAAGCGAAATGAGTGACGGGTCATGTTTAGCCTGAGTTACAAGATGTTCTTGTTGAACCCGGTATATTCCTCTCTAGAGATACACTGGCGGAAGGTGGTCCCATACCTTGCTAGTTGAAATTCATTACCCAATAAGCGCCCATGGTTTTTTATTATACATTATGTATGTGGAACGTGAGATGAAAGCGTTCTGCTAGAAGATTATTACATTGTGGTTGATAGACATTATTATAATATCAAATGAGTTTGATATAAAGATTATTGTTCCTTTCGAAAAGTTTTTGAATGTTGGACCTAGTGTTGGATTCTCATACGGGAAAACCCGTTCCATTATACGGCGTGGTCTTATGAGATATCGTTTAATTGCTCAAATTGTTTTAAATGGTTTTACTCATACCAGTCTCATGACTGACCCAGAGTTTGTTTTGTTTTCCCTAAACTCTTGGGTGCCCAATTTTGTACGGACAGTCAAGTTTTCAGGATTTTACAGATATATTTGGAGAGCTTGGAGCAGGAGGCTTCATGAATATATAGCTATTGTTTATTTCCGCTTTGTTGTAAGTGTTATACTCTGATAATGTTACTGTATACATATACTGATTTTATTTCAAAGTTATGTATCTATTATATATTGTTCGTTACGCTGTGGGATTCGTGTTTACCCTGATGTTGTATGTTCTTCTTCTTTTATTCTAATTTTCTATCTTATCTATCATCACCCTCTAATTTATTTCTATTAACTATCCGGTATTTTCGATGCTTGGATAGTCGACATTGAGTTTATGTCGATAACCAGGATCACGAAAGCCCGGGTCGTTACGATTTCATAGTGGTTCGGCTTAATCCAAGCCTACGTCCACGTATAATCTTTGTTTATACTGTCGATTACAAGTTACAGTGGTTTTTCAGTGGAAGAAAGTAGAGAAAGAAATGATTTGTACACAAAATCCTTGTGCTGTATTTAGAATATATGACATGCTATTTTTAGATGTCGAATAGTGGACTTTGAGTAGCGGATTCAAGATATTTTTCCATTTCGGGGAAGAGCTGTATTTATAGGCGAGCTGATCCGTTGAGGTGGTATGCGGCATGACATATATCTTTTTCAGACTTGGAAACGTGCAACTCGATCCAGTAAAGTAGTTGTAGGCGGCGGAACCCGGTCTACTGTTGATGAACAATTCTTTTCGGAAATAGTGGCTTACGTGGAGCCTGAATCTTGGCGTATAAAAAGCTGTGTTTGATTAAAGCTGATCGGTTCTGTAGCCTTAGGAGTAGGACTCTGTCTTGTATCAAATAAGTTTGATCTGGTATTCTCGATTCGATATTCTAGGTATGACCCGATTCTTCAGGAACAACCCGACCGATCGATTGATGACCCAATCGATCGACTTGTCTTTTGTTTTTGGAAGAATGTCGTCTTTTGAGGGAGAACTTTTTCTTGCTGCGACGTTGTTTCTGGTCGACCTATGATTGATCGACCTAAGATGAAAACCAGTCCTGAAGACCTGGAACGGGCTGATATCTGGTAGCAAGCTTCAATCTTGAGTTGTGACGGCTTTTGCCAAAATGCTAGTCAACATATAGTTTATATGGTAATGGTTATTTATACACGCGGTTGTAAAAATTGTTAGGTGGATGTTAGACGATAAACATGGAATATGGATTAATCGTCAAGGCAGGGATTAATTTAGAATCGATAGGTGCTAAGCGTTTTTGATAAATTCGTGTATTTTGGATAAATTTTTTGTATTTTGCTTAGTTTTAGTTGATCCACAACGGAATATCATGGATTTGGTGGGATTTAGAAGTAACCATAGGGAAATATCGCGTGAAACGAACAATTTGATGCTTATAAAAAGGCATAGCTTAAGTTGGTGCATATATGATGTCTGTGAACCTGTTTATATGCCTAGATAATACGATATGTCTCATTTAGGCGGACTATATGAGGCCTGATTGAAAATCTAGACGGTAAGGCTAGTCTAGTTTCTAGGCAAGGATTAGGCGAGGGTCTAAAGGATTTTTACAACATTACTTATACAAGAACGCTTTTATTTCGTATTCATTCATTTGTAGTGGATTCCGGATTAAATAGTGTACAAAGTTGTATGTAAAGAGAGCGTTTTAAAAATGTTCAACCTTCCGGCTAAGCATTCTGATTAAGTCTATCCCCAACATATTGTGTTCCATGGTATGTTACGTTTTCCGTATCCATTTATGTTCCACGTGCTGAATCGTTCTGCGTACCAGATAACATTGGTTCAAATCCCGTAGACATCAGTTACTAATTTTCATTATGTGTGTGTGCATTTATACAAAGTACATATATAAGAGACTTATGTTGTTTAGATGCGTCAATTGCGTATTGGCAGAATGTTTAATATAGTTTGGTTACATTGTTCTAGAATCCTGTCACAAAATTTTCTAATCTAAAGTAGCTTGTATGTCAGCCCTAGTATAAATTCAGTTTTCTACAAATATAAATGTGAACGATGAAACCTCAAGAATTTTGGACTGTACCATCCTATTTAAAACCAATCAAGGAATCAAATGAGCGAGGTACAAATATATGTTTTGTATAAGGTTCTTGAAAACTGCTTTCAATTTATACAGACCTTAAAGTTAAAACTTTTGAATGATACTTGATTTAAATTGTATATAATAGATTAAAAAAGATTTATCTTTCAACGTGTGCACATACTTTTGTGCTATTAACTCTCTGTGTAGTTTATTAAGAGCAAATCCAGCAGTACTACTGCTATTGAACTTTTGTGAACCTTTAGTTTTTGAGTGGCTGTCTGCACAGTAATACCACTTGAACGGTAACTATGTGGGAAACACCCACGCCTGTGTTGCAATTCTCCACTAGAACAGTTGTGGTAGTATTTGTTAAAACGCTGCATTTTACCCAGTTTTTAGAAAATCATTGCAAATGCTGTCTGAGAATAATGTGCCAGTTTTGTTCCTTTGTTATATTATATATAAAATAATTAATGTCTATCATCGGTGTCCAACTGTTGCATTTTACACTCAAAATCTCTAAATGCTAATGTTCTGGAAACCACTGCGCATGAAACATTTACGTAATTTGCTTCAACAACAACAACAACAACAACAACAACAAAGCCATATATCCCAAACAAGTTGGGGTTGGCTAGATATGGAACCCAAAATTAAAATAAAATAAAATTAATAATGATGATAATAATATAAATATATATATAAAGGGTTTAAAATAACCAATCAAATAAAAAGTCGTCTGATAAAGGGTTTTTTTAAATAATAATAAGAAGAAGAAGAAGTAAAAATGTTCAATAAAAGTGAAATAAAATTTAAAATAGTAAATAAAAAGTAAAAATGTTCAGCAAACGTAAAATAAAGTCTTTAAATAAAAAAAAAAAAAAAAAAAAAAAAAAAAAAAAAACCACTATGGTTCTGGTACATGGATTGCCAATTTCCATGCACTCCTGTCAACTACCAGCTCTTCCGATAAACTCCAGTTACTTAAATCTCTCTTTATTATCTCCTCCCATGTCATTTTAGGTCGACCTCTACCTCTCTTTGGGCCTTCGGCGCGACCTAGAATTCCAGCACGTACAGGTGCATCGTATGGTCTACGTTGGATATGTCCAAACCATCTCAAGCGGTATTGGACTAACTTCTCTTCAATAGGTGCAACTCCAAGTTTTTCCCGAATATCCTCATTTCTAATCCGATCTCGTCTGGTATGCCCACAGCTCCAACGCAGCATTCGCATCTCTGCTATACTTATCTTCTGGACGTGTTGCCTCTTAGTAGGCCAACATTCTGCACCATATAACATTGCAGGTCTAATTGCTGTCCTATAGAACTTTCCTTTAAGCTTCTGAGGAATCTTCCGATCACAGAGAATGCCAGATGCTAGTCGCCATTTCACCCATCCTGCTTGAATTCTAAAACTAACATCCTTATCAATCTCTCCATCAAACTGCAACATAGATCCTAAGTATCGAAATGATTCCTTCTTGGGTACTACTCTACCGGCCAGGGTAACATCTCCGTCATCTGACCTGACACTGCTAAACTCACACTTCATATACTCTGTTTTAGTTCTGCTAAGCCTGAAACCCTTTGATTCCAAGGTCTCCCTCCACAACTCCAGTTGTCGATTAACCCCTATTCTACTTTCATCAATCAGCACAACATCATCGGCAAAGAGCATACACCAGGGAATCTCCCTTTGTATATCTTTTGTGATTTCATCCATCACTAATGCAAAAATATAGGGGCTCAAAGCCGAACCTTGATGTAACCCTATGTTAATTGGAAAGTCTCTGGTTTCACCATCGCATGCCCTAACACTAGTCACAACCCCCTCGTACATATCCTTAATAAGGGTAATATATTTTGATGGCACTCTCTTCCTTTCTAGCGCCCACCACATAACCCTCCTCGGTACTCTGTCATAAGCTTTCTCCAGGTCAATAAAAACCATGTGGAGATCTTTCTTTTGCTCCCTGTATCTCTCCATAAGTTGCCTAACCAAGAAAATCGCCTCAGTGGTTGACCTTCCCGGCATAAAACCAAATTGATTCCTAGAGACACTTGTCAACCTCCTCAAACGCTGCTCGCAAACTCTCTCCCAAAGCTTCATTGTGTGACTCATAAGCTTAATTCCTCTATAGTTTGTGCAACTTTGAATATCTCCTTTATTCTTGAAGATTGGAACTAAAATGCTTCTCCTCCACTCATCTGGCATTTTGTTTGATTTGAAAATATTGTTGAACAACTTAGTTAGCCATCTTATCCCTGCATCTCCAAAGCATCTCCACACCTCAATAGGAATATCATCAGGCCCTACCGACTTGCCTGATTTCATACGTTTCAACGCCCCCTTTACCTCAGCTTCTTGAAATCTCCGCACAAAATGTCTATTGATGCCATCGGCTAAGTCTTCCAACTCGATCGAAGAGCTATCACTTTCTTCGTTGAAAAGCTTATCAAAGTATTCTCTCCACCTATTCTTTATCTCATCTTCCTTCACCAAAAGTCTATCATTCTCATCCTTAATGCATTTGACCTGATTGAAGTCCCTTGTCCTCCTCTCGCGTAGCCTAGCTATTCTGTAAACGTCTTTTTCGCCCTCCTTTGTACTTAGCCTTTGATACAAATCTTCGTACGCTCGTCCCCTCGCTTCACTCACTGCTCTCTTTGCAGTCTTCTTTGCCACTTTGTACATGTGCATGTTCTCTTCGTTTCTATGACGGTACATGCGTTTGTAGCATTCCTTCTTTTCTTTGATAGCCTTTTGCACCTCGTCATTCCACCACCATGAATCCTTGGGTTCTCGCTTGCTTCCTCTTGTTATCCCAAATACCTCAGTGGCGGCTCTCCGAATGCAAGTTGCCATCGCATTCCACATGACATTTGCTTCTCCTTCCACATTCCAAGCTCCTTCTCCCATCACTCTATCTTTAAACACCCGTGAAGCATCTCCTTTGAGTTTCCACCATTTCGTCCTGCTAATCTTTGCTCTCTTATCCTTCACCACCCGAAGACGAAACACGCACACCAACAGCTGGTGTTGTGAGACGACACATTCTCCAGGTATGACCTTGCAATCAACACAATCTCGTTTACTATCTCTTCTAGTCAGGACAAAGTCAATCTGGCTAGCCTGTTGGCCACTACTGAAGGTTATCAGATGTGATTGCCTCTTTCTAAAGAAAGTATTAGCAATCATGAGATCAAAAGAGAGAGCGAAATTCAAAATATCTTCACCCTCTTGGTTCCTACTGCCAAATCCAAAACCACCATGCACTCGCTCAAAACCCCCGCTAGATGAGCCAACATGGCCATTGAAGTCTCCTCCTATAAAAAGTTTCTCGCTACTATGCACATTCCTAACCATGACATCCAAGTCTTCCCAGAACTTCCTTTTGGCTTCTTCACTTAGACCTACCTGTGGGGCATATGCGCTAATGACATTCAAAACTGCCTCGCCAACTACTAGCTTAACTAGGATGATCCTATCCCCTCGTCTTCTGACGTCAACCACATTGTTCTGAAGGTTCTTGTCAATCAATATGCCTACCCCATTCTTGTTACGTACTTCTCCCGTGTACCACAATTTGAAGCCAGTGTTCTCCACCTCCTTCGCCTTCTGACCCACCCATTTAGTCTCTTGAACGCACAAGATGTTAACCCGTCTCCTAATCATAGTATCCACTATCTCTCTTAATTTTCCTGTTAAAGACCCTACATTCCAACTACCTAACCGAACCCTACTATCGTCGACTAGCTTCCTTGCCCCTCGCATCCGCCGAGAAAAATGCGAGGACCCTTGCTCACTTATCACCACACCGGGGCATCGGTGTAGCGCACCACTAAGAGAATGGCGGCCCAGCCCTTGCATATTTAACACCATATCCGAGCCTCGATATAGCGCGTCGCTAAGAGGGTTACGCCCCAACGATATATCATAAGGTTCCATATCCATAAGAGTGGCTAAGTTTTTACGTTGGCTCGCCAAGCCTATCACAACCCTCCTCCTTTACCCTGGCTTGGGACAGGCTGCATAGAAAACTACACAGGCGGAGTTACGTAATTTGCTTCATAAGCTTTTATTTTATTTGCATATTATACTTCATAACTTCTCATGCCTAGTCTAGCACAACGTAAGCACAAACAATTAAATACTCGACACAATGATTTATAACGAACTTTACTTCATTCATTATCCCATTAGGAGTCAGGAGATTTACCTATAAACTATCACATACTCTGTGTGTGGTTGATCATTAATTTATAGCATAATCTATGCATTGATTTATAATCAACTTTACGGCATTCAGTATTCCGTTAGAATTCAGGATTTTGGAGGAATTAACTGTCTGTGTGCTGGTTTTTTACCTAGACACAATATTAAGTTATTAACGTTCCGCTGCACCATAATTGGTACATAAACTGCTACATTTTCCTCTAGTTGTTTGCATCTAAGTTGTATTCAAACTCTACATATGCTGGAGATGCTCTAAATAATTGTGAAGTATGTAAAAACATCAATTTATCTTTCCACAATAATATATTTGTTTTTGAAGTTAGTGTTGATGTTATAGCTTCTATTTCTAGACCTAAAAATTATTTTCTCTGTTTGTTCATCCTTGCCTTGTTTAGGAAACAATGCATGTTGAATTGTTTATTCTAGTCTGATTAATTATTTCATTTCAGCATAATCATTGTGTTTTTCTCATTGCAGTTTTAATTAAGTTTAAATTGGAGTTTGGAAGTCGAATTGAATTCTGAGAGATTCGATTTGAAATGTGACTCAACTCGTAAGACTTTTTTGATATGGTTTACGTGACTCAGATCATAAGATATCAAGATATTTGATTACAGTATTTTTAGGATGACTAATAAATGATGATAATATTTTCTTTCTGGTTTCTTGCACTTGTCTGATGTTATATCCTAAATTGCTCTCCATACCAAATTATATTTATATATGCATTTTCTTTTCTTCTATGAACATAACTAAACAAGACATATCCCGAATGATCTAACTAAGTAGGTGTTTAAATTCATGCAAGTTGCTGAATCTCTTAAATGGAAATAGTGAATTGCACAGAGGGTTACCAGGGTCTAATTAAATTAATGTCCTTTTCTTATCATATAGCAATACACTTCTTCTTAATCATCTTTGTCGTGGCGAAAGGAATGCTTGCTAACAGAACATTCATGTAAGTTAATCATAAATAATCATATAACTTTGAACCTAGTCTCCTTTTTGTAGAACAAGAATCAAGAGATGATCTTTTTTAACAAATGACAAATATATATCAGGATCACTACCACATGGAAAATTGCTTGTGCTGTGAATCCTATCTCTAATACTTTATTTACTTTTCAGGTTTGGTTCTTCGTTTTTTGATAATTAATTCTGTTAATAGATAGAATGTTTACTAGTGTAATTATCTTAATCCGGTAGTGCTTTGAGCACAAGCTTGTTAATGGATAGATAGAAAGTTTTATGTCTTGATGGATTTTGAGTATAACTTGAGTTTTTAGTTTCTCGACTAAATTGATTTGTTCAGGTCAATATTAGTTGGTAATAAAATGCTCGCTGTTCAAACTCGATTCTGTTAGGAGCTTGTAATTGGCAGAGGCTTGCGTCACTGAGATGCTTTGAGCATGCAGAAACAAGCTTTGAATACTACCAAATCTGCATATTTGGTGTCTAATAGACCGCAAGCCAACTTGCGATAGCTTATATGGTCATAAAAAGATATACTCGCTTAGTAGAACATATAATCTTGATAGCCAATTTGAGGCAGCTGTATGTTATGCGCAATATATTTGTTGCTGAATCATCCATCACCGTGGCATATGAACCGATATAGCTAGGCATTGACATCATTCACACTCAAACTCACTTTTCTTGTCATTTCTGAGATAACATCCTGCATTTATTTATCTAGAAATATTTGCAATGTTATGCTTCAAAACATGCCATTTATTTTCTAATGCTTTTGCACTGGTGTGCTAGCCAAGTTAGTTGGTTAATTTTGTCTTATTGGTTTGCATACTATTTATTTCAAGGATACCTTTTGTGTTCCGAAGACGAGCGAAGGAAAGGATCAGCCAATACCAATATATTTGAACATGAAGATGAAATCAACCCTTTCGGTTTGGAGGCCAAAATCTACACAGTCAGGTTCAAGAAAAAAAATTCTAAAATGCAAAATGAACAAATTATTATATTTTTGTGACGGTTCATACTACCAGCTTTGTTCCTTCATTGAATTTTAAATGTCAAATACATTGTACAGCTTTATTGAGCTAGTATGTCTGAATCTCAAGTTCAGTATGCTTAGTGAACACAGATGTGATTTTAGTAGTATTATGTGGCTTTGCATAACCACAACTAAAACATATCAGATGCTATTCCATTTTCTAAGTTGATTACTGTAAGCAAAATCTGATGATGTGACAAATCATTGTGGTTCCAAACATTGTTGCCTTGGTTGGGAAAATGAGAGTCAGCCATCACCGAAGGCTGAGTAAATAACATACATATCAAAGATGAGCATAATAACAACTTCACAAGTAAAGTTCTTTAGCTGGTCCATTGTTTCAAATTTAAAATTTTAAGCATTGCCCGGGCATTAAATAGATGTTTTCCCAGGATATCAAATTGTTAGTGTGTGTGTGTGTGTGTGTGTGTGTGTGTGTGTGTGTGTGTTCACTTGCTGTCACTCACATAACAAAACATCTGTTCATCTGGCATATGCGTATTTACTTCCATGGTGAAAAATTTGAAATTAATTATTTATTCTGTCGTAAAATCTTCATTGAACTCTCAAGTATGTCTACTTGCCGTAATAAGTCTTTGGATCCTACATTTAGACGGTTGAGTGGATACATCAATATAGCACCTTGATTTCATTAAGAGCTCTAGTATTTCTGCATCTTAAACATGTATATTTCTACTGCTGTAGGTACAGCAGTAGCTGGAACTGCATCACCACCAAGTTCTAGTTTGGCAGATAACTATAACCAGTCCAAACACACCTCAGTAGATACGTCAACCTCTGATGACTGCTCCGGAAAATGTTCAGTTTCTCTCGAAGTAAGTGGTATTGGTGCATATTTTATTTTGGGGTATTGTGTTTTCAGTTGTGCTTGTCATACACTCTTCCTTCAAATAAAAATCATTCTTTTTTTCATACTGATTATTGTCTTCACAATAATTAGGGGCCCATGGAGATTAGATATTAGCTTGACAGTTTTAGTTTGCTACTGTAACAAAAATTCGAACAACTTGGCCTGATTCCAGTTACGCTAAACAAGAGAATGATACACATGTGTGTATATGCATGCACATGGTGTAGGTATGCAGGTATTTGTGGTACTTCCATGAAAGTTGAATTGACGAACTACCGATGAATCCTGTACAACCAATTTCCTTTATTAACAGTGATATGTGGGATAATTGATTTAGTTTCGTGGGACCGCAGTTGAAATTGTGTATCATAATTAATAGTATATATTTTCTCATATTCATCTACGGATACAGTTATCTAATCTTGTATCATTTTCATGTATGCTTAATTATGCTATTATTC
The DNA here is from genome assembly GCA_030737875.1 of Allium sativum. Taxonomy (NCBI): domain Eukaryota; kingdom Viridiplantae; phylum Streptophyta; class Magnoliopsida; order Asparagales; family Amaryllidaceae; genus Allium; species Allium sativum. Next base: position 570,064,852 of record CM060922.1, read on the forward strand.
GTATCCTTTTAAAAAGCAATTTTTCTGTAGGTTGGGGCTTCATTAATTCGTTTTGTCAAAGGAAAGGGGTAATATAACTTTTATATCACTCTGTGCTTCTTTTTCTTGTAATGCTGCATCCTTGCACAAATTGAGATGGGTCCAGCTTGCCAGTACCTGGCATTTGGGTCTCATCCTTTTCTTCTCTCGTATTGCTGCTAAAAAGCTGGGAAATAATTTTGTTATTCATTATCTTTTGATTGTAGAGGATCTACACAGCAGCAGATTGAAGAAGAGACCGGAACAAAAATATTATTTTCTTCTCGAAGGAACGATGATCATATTGGTATGCACTGTGAATATCTTTATTAAGTTGTTAAATTAACGGATACTTATGCTGGAACAATCAACTACAGATGACTAGGGCTCAGTTAAATATAACACTGTTCGAACTATAAAACTGCTCTATCCTCATTTCAAATTTGCTTGTCTACTGAATTTTGAAATAACGAGGGGAAAAAAGACATAACAAGGATTCTTCTGGTGAATCTTACGTATCTTGAAGGTTGGCTAGAAAGTTGCTTTTTTGCTTTAACTCAGTACAGTTAATTTGAAATTTTAATACAAGATGCTTCCTGCATAAAACAACTGAACTGGAATCTAGCAAACCTATTTCCAGGGATCTGCAGGACGAATGCCCTAGATATTTATTTACTCGTAAAATGAGTAGCCTAGCAAGGCAGAAAACGCTTTGATAACATTTCAAATTTATTTTCATAGATTTGCTGCATGATTTACCTATGGATACAGTTTGGTACGTAACACACTGGTCTTACAGAAAGGTGTTTGCCTCTTATTCATATTCCATGTATACACATAATCTGCAAACTGGAAAATGACTTCAATTGCCAACACACCTAGAGCATTGCTGAGTCTGAACCTAATAGAAATGCTGTTTCTTATGTTTATTCCAAGGTTCGAGATCTCGGTTTTGGTCTTGCATAATTTTAGGATATACGATCAAATTTATAAATCTCACAATTTCGGTTCCAGTTTCGGTTTCGAATTTCATTGTTTGTTATTCATATGTATGCATACATTTGTTTAAAATATTGAAGTAAAATGTATAATTTATCTTTAATTGGAAAAGAAGATATAAACAAACAATACTGGTTAATTATAAATATTATAACACTAATAAATGTTTATTTGTTGATTCGTTTTTGATGTTTTTTAGTTGCATCATTTATATATGCTATGATTTTGTCTATTAAGATTTTGAAGGTTCATATATTTGAAACCCAATTTTTTTTGAGTTTGTTCTTTAAAATTCAAAGTTCGGTATTCTTTTTTTATTGAACTGCGGCTTCGGTTTGGTTTGATTCCCTATTAAAACCAAAACGGAACGGCCGGAATCTCGGTGTTTCGGTTGACACCTCAACGCGGTATATTCTTAAAAAGTTCATATTTAGAACGACGTATGTTTATTTTTGCGAATCTAAGTTTTTATTTTTTAATTGTATAATCTTTTATCACATCCTTGGTACTCCTGTGTTATCACCTTATTTTACTGACAGTTCACATTTCATGTGTGTTTCTTTGCAGTGATTGAAGGAACCACCAATGAAAGTATAACAAAGGCATCAGAGAAAATAGCAACTGTGCTAGAAGAGGTTGGTTGATTTTTCAAAATATAAGATGTTTAAACATGTCATTCCAGTTTTATCCTTGATCCATAATAAATATTAAAGACTTAATAGGTACATCACGGTTTTCTATGCATGAAAGTAGAAGTGATAATTATGTTGCACATGAAAAGAGAACTTAATTTGTAGGACCTACTTAAGTTAAGTATGGTCTAAAGTGTCAATTAATTTTTTCTTTAATTTGTGTGTAAATTCCTAAAACATCTTATATTGTGAACCGGAGGGAGTAATTTAGTAGTAGAGTTTTTGGTTAGGTTAGAAATGGTGCACTGATTTAACGGTTGAATCTTAAAACTCAAAGAATTTAGGCTATGATATTTCTACTCCTGATTGTTTGGTAGGCATGGTTAACTACTTCTACTGATTACAAGAATTAATCTAAAACATAATCATAACCCTGTTTTGGTTGATTAACTACTTGTGTGTTTTGACTATTAGCAGAAGCTTAATAATTCTATGCAACGTATGGTTGTTGGAATTATCCTTGCCTTTTTATGACAGAAAAGCCTTCTTCCTTCTGATATTTCCTACTACGCTTGTGAAGCAACTCTTTTGCAGGAAACACTGCAAATAACAATAAATTATCTGTCTTCCTTTTCAAAAAGTGCTCTTGTTTTATCATAGGATCAACTTTTTTTTTTTCCCCTTTTCTTTATTGGTATTGCCCACTGTTTGCTACTTTTCTTTTTGACTCCATGAGGCTTGATGATTTTGTTAAAAAAAAATTCTTTTAAATTTTTTTTTTCAGGCAGTAAAGAGTTCAAGCCTTGATTACTCTCATTTTGTATCTCTTCCGTTGGCTGTTCATCCTGAACTTGTGGATAAACTTCAAAATTTTCAGAATGCTATTTTGGGGTGCAGTAATAATTTAAATGAAGGAAATTCAGATGACAAAGCTGATGAAAAAAGTACCTCATGCAGTGATGCTGGTTCTAATGCGAGTGCGTAATGTTTTGTCAGTCATATATTTTCATGTAACAGTAAAAGTAATTTTTTTTTTCTTCCATATATAAGCTATTATGATTTCTGGCAGTTTAGTCAGGTTTGACTATTCAACAGTGTAAATACCAGGAAAAAAAAAAAAGTAATCCCATCAAGTGTGCTTCAAATTTGAAAAATCTTGGTAAACATGACATTCCTACGTTCCTTTCAACTATTCACAGAACTAGGCATTGACAAATCCATCTTTATCAAGCCGAGAACATTTCATTTAACCGTTGTTATGCTGAAACTGTGGAATAAAGATCGTGTTGCAGCAGCTACTGAAGTTCTGCAGGTGAAGATTTTATAACAAATTTGAACTTTGTAGAACGCACTATGTGTCTGAAATAATAATTTGGTTGTTTATTATCGTAGAAAATATCTTCTGAAGTTCATGAGGCATTGGACAACCGACCTGTTTCTGTCAGGCTTCAGGGACTGGTATGTTGTTTTCCAGTTAATTTGTTGTATTACCTTATAATAAGTGACATTCAGTCCTACAGATAAGTTTAGCGATATATGGCTTCCAATTTTTTATATTTGGTTTCTAAAACCAAGAAAATAATACACTCAACTTGTAATACATTTTCTATTATCATCTGTGCTCAAATTATTCTATTTTGCAATCTAAATCTTCTGCACACATGTAGGAATGCATGCGAGGTTCGCCGGCTAAAGCGCGTGTGGTATATGCTCCAGTTGAAGAAATTGGTGCAGAGGGTCGATTGTTAAATGCTTGTAGTATCCTATATATTTGAATGACTATTTGGACTTATTGTCAGAAACACTGTTATCATATTGGGTGTTACCTGATGATTGAATGTTTTTCCTTGACCTGCTACTTCAGAGGTTATCACTGAAGCATATATTGAAGCAGGACTTGTCCTACAAAAGGATGCCCATCAAACACTGAAAGTAAGTGAAATCCATGAGCCATTCCATCCTTCCCAATGTTTTGAACCATCCTTGGGGAATGGGATCTCCAAGTTACCGATCTTTTTATACAATTGTGTATGATGTAGTCTTTCAGGTTCTACCTCACATTTTAATGCCTCTTTAACCGCTGAATTTCAGTTCCAGCATGTATCTTTTAGTCCATTTCTTCCCATCAATATTTTCTTCCAATATGCTTGGTAATAAATTTTCTTTTTGGTTCTAAATGCAGCTTCATGCGACAATTATAAATGCTGGACACAGGAAAAGGTAGTTTTTGATACAATTTTTAGCAGGACTTCTCATATTTTCCGTGGATTATTATAATTTTTAATACTGATATTAATATACTTATGACAACAATCTCAGGAGCTATAAACATAAGAAACGTGATACTTTCGATGCACGAAACATCTTCTCCAAATATGGCTCGGAGAACTGGGGAGAGTATATAATCCGAGAAGCGCATCTTTCAGAAAGATTTAAGTACGATGAAAATGGGTACTACCACTGTTGTGCTTCATTGCCATTCCCTGACCGCGTGCAAGTTGAATAATATCACTGGTTGATCCACAGATGTCTAGTTGATTTTTCTTCTTCTTCCCCTTTAATGTGATTCTACAAACTTAGGGTTTTTGTTTGTTGTTTAGAGAACAATGTATTATATAATTCACCATGCCACAATGGTGCCCAAAAAGAAAAAAGAAAAGGAAAAGATGGTCCACAGCTTATGCTCGTGTAAGATGATAGTTTGCACCAGTTATGCTTATGATTGTTGCAGATGTGTTGAACTTCATTTGTCTGTGACATCCCAAACAATGCTCAAGTTTCAATATGCTCAAGTTTAATTAATAGTGCATTTTCTTCTCCTATTTTGGGGTACTTAAAAAATAGAAATAGTTTGGTGTTTTGTAGAGGTTTTTTTTGTAGTATCGAACGTCTACAAAATCTATGTCGATGCTGCGTTGATGAGTATATGGCATTGACAAAAAGATCATTGGAAATTTCTTCTCGATGCTAAGTTGATATCTTTTGTGAGCGCTTATGGGTGTCAAATTGATGCTAGCAGTTGAGGTCATATCTAAAACATGCCAACATCTGTAAAATGTCATTGTCAATGCTTAATCGGCGCCATACCAATATGTAATTATGATATCTGAAGTTGAATTTTCCTGCGTTTAGTTGATGTTTTGCTAAAGCGTTTTTGCAACGTTCTTACCGTCTTTTTAAAGCTAAGCACAAGTTCATATATAAACGATATTAATTCACATGAATATAAACAAATAATATCTAACGCATGTACTCTAAACATCTATATATAACGATACATGTTCAAATCACAAGTATAGACGCATTCAAATATTTTCCATTAACGAACGTGAATGTACATAGACAAATATCCATTGAGTAACACCAAATCCATTTGACATCATTGTTAGTTAACATATAAGTTTATTCATTAATATGAATAATATCTGACTAATGCCACCTACAGGCAAATAATAGCAATGATAAATGATCTTCCCCTGCATCATCATCGTCTGCTATTAGAACTACAGTGTATTACAACGTTTATTTTCTAACGGCGGTCGACGTTTTTTTTTAAAGCAAGCCATATGGTGTCGTTGGAAACCAAGGGAGTAGTAGCCATTTGCGGCCGTTGGAATTTTCTGGATTATTTTCCGAATCCGTGACCTGAAGCTTCATTCTCCTTCCTTCAACGTTTTTTTTTTCTTCCAGTTCTCCATTTCTCCACCTTCAATTTCGCTGGCACCACCCCAACCACCTTCGACGTCATCTACAAACAGCTTCAGCCCGTCTCCACCCTCTTAGCTATCTAAATCAGTATTTTTCCTAAATCTAATTTTAGGTTTATTTATTTAAGGTTTAATTTAAATTGTGATTGAATCCTACTTGTTAGTGTATGTATATTACATCATGTTACCCTCTAATTGCTATTATTATCACCATAATGATAAAATTATTACCGACTGGTTTTTTTTTAATTTAATATATTTCGTTAGTTTATGTTGATTTGGTTAGTATTGAGCGCATGTGTGTGATAGAAATTGCAAATAGTATAATTTATGCAAACACGAAGTATATATTATGTTAGGAGTGATCTTAATTTTGGATAATTTGCGAACACGAGTTTTATGCTTATGGCGCGAACACGCGAATTGATTTGGTGTATAAATGATTTTGATAGGAATCGTCGTAGTTTGAATTCAGTAAATTGTAAAAATAAATAATTTAGTACATATGTAATAAAACGGTATAATATAAACAAATTATATATTTAATTTTAATATAAACAAATATTTAAACTCTTAGATATTATTTGGCCTCGTCTGACCAGTGTTGTACATGATCGTTATATGGATATTCGCTTTTTCTACAAAATTGGCATCTTTATTCATCTGATACATCATTTGTCAAATTTGTCCCTATATTGGACAAGCTACAAACACTATAAAGTAATTATATTTGTAAATCATATCACTTTAAACGGTTCACAAAATTTCGACGGTATTTCCTTTACGTTCCTTGTGTAAATCATACAAGGAACACGGGGGAGAAATGATGCCAAAAATTTGTGGAATCGTTTAAAATGATATGTTTTACGAAATGTAATTACTATTGTGTTTGTAATGGAAAGTAGGATGAACGACCATCAAAGAAGACACATAAGTGTCAATGAACCAATAATGGTTTAATTAAAATAAAGTTTGTAAAAAATATATAAAATTTAGTATATGTTTACTAAATCAGTATATACAGTTTAAACAAAATATAAAACGAATGATTAATTTTTTTAGTTCATCACAGGTTTTAAAGTAGGAAAAATGGTCAATTACTTTATTAATCGGAGTTGGATGTATCAAAGAAGGGAAATTAGTGGTGCAACGAATGAACATTTTCAAAATGGGGTACAAGTGTTCATTGAACTTGCTTTAAGTAATATTTGAAACGATCAAGAAATACGTTATCCATGTAGTAGGTGCAAATTGTTGAAATATTTAATATCGAATATGGTTAATGTTCATTTGCTCCAATACGGTTTCGTACCCAATTATTTGTTGTGGGATCGTCATGGAGAAATTGTAGCCTTTGATAATCAAGAGCGGTGGAGATCATTAGTGATGAAGTTAATATGAGTTGTTAGGGATGAGAATCACGAATCTTATGGCAAAACTAACACTAATATAGTTAAAGATAGGCATAGTTTAAGGGGGAGTCACGAGAAATTCATGGTGAAAGGGGAGTATTCAGGAAATCAGATCAATAGGTGTATCAGGTATGAATATTTTATAAAACCAAGGTTGTCATCATCAGAAAAGGGGAGATTGTTGGAGAATGGAATTTTGATGACAACAACCTTGTTTGTTGTTTCAAATATTAACATTATTAATTATAAAATATATACTAACATTTTTACCCATAATACATATAAAAATATATACGCAGGAATTATATACAAGTGATATAGAAGACTGTACAGTTTAAAAAAATTCTAGATTTCAAAGAAGATACAAGATTCAAGACTCATGAGAATCAAGATATCAAGATTTCAAGAGTTCAAGAATATCAAAGTAATAGAGTCTTGTTAATATGTAAAACTCCGGTTAGCACTTTCAAATTCTGTTTTCAAATCATTTTCTCAAATTATTTTCCAAACTCCTTTTTAAATGATTTCAAATTATTAAAGGTTTTTACTTGTGTTTTTAAATATATGTTTATTATATAGTTTATATATATTATAAAATTTTATAATTGCATTATATATGTTTATAATTATAATATAGTTATATATATCATTTATATATAAATATAAGTTTTATATCATATGTTTAATATGTTTTTATACTTTGAAAAGTATATTTTAACAACTAGTTTTGATTCAAGAATTTCCAGAATATGTATACTAGTTTAAAGACTTGAAAAAATGATTTAGAAAATTCAAAGCTTATATATGTCAACATACAATTTTTGACATGTTGACATATAACCTCACATTTTCAAACTTCAAAGGAAGTGTCTTTTCATTGTTTGAAACATTTCAGAACTGTTGCAACTTTTGGAGCTCTATATAAAGGGGTCATTTTTAAATTTTTAACCAACTTATCTTCTCCTTCTTCATCCTTGCTCTTACCACCATTATACTTTCATTTCTTGATTTCTACACTTATACTCTGCCATTTTCAATACAAATTATATCCTTCTCTTCTCAATTTTTATCAAACAATCTCTGTTTGGAAGTGCTATTCAAGGGTTCTAGGGCTGTTTGTAATTGTTAAGGAAAGGGTGTGTTCCTTGTAGCCTGTAAATCAAGGAAAAGGAGCGGTGTGAACTTTGTAGCCATGAAATCATGGGTGTTGAATCGGTGTGAACTTTTCACCGTGAAATCAAGGGTGTGGAATCGGTGTGAACCTTGTAGCTGTGAAATCAAGGGTGTTGTAAGATTGATACTGGTATTAATAAAACTCTACGCAATCCAGCGTTGCATTGGACTGGACGTAGGAGTAATCCGAACTAGTATAAAATCCGGTGTGCTTTTTCCTTTTCTGCATTTTATTTTTATTTATATTTGCATTTGTAATTGTTTTTGTAGTGATATTCATTCTATGATTCATAAAGTTGTTTGAATAATCATTAATTTTTCAAGTTTTCCATAATCTCTTTAAAATACTATTCACCCCCTTTAGTGTTAGTTTTGCCTTAAGATTCGTGATTCTCATCCCTACCACGAATCTCGTAGAAAATATGGTCGAGGATGTTACACGATCAATGTTCCCTACCGTTGAAATTAACAACAACGATATTAATGTCGAAGAGGAACCAAATGTTGAAGTTAAAAATATATATGATTTATTGGATCATGCTAAAATCCTTTTTGGAATGGATGTAAAAGTGGCACTCAATTATCGGTGGATACAGAATACATTGCAATGAAATCAAAATACAACCTTACGGAAGCTGGATTTACAGCTGTTGTTCAAGTTGCTAAATGCCAATAATTTAATGTGTGAAAATTATTATGAAGTGAAAAAATTTATGTCATCTTTCGGTTTGCCGTATCAAAAAATAGATTCATGTTTAAAAGGTTGCATGTTGTATTGGAAAGAAGACATCAATCCTAGAAATTGTAAAATATGTAATCAAGAAAGATACAAACCAAGGAAAAAGAAGAGAAAAGAAGTTCCATACAAATGTATGCATTATTTACCCAACAGCCCTAAACTTCAATTGTTATATGTATCATCTGTAACAACGAATCATATGAGATGTCACAGTGTGGTAACACCTTAAAAAGGTATGTTGACACATCCATCCTATGGAGAAGCATGGAAGTATTTTGGCAAGAAATATCCTGATTTCACAGTAGAGAGCTGCAACATTAGACTAGGTTTATATACAGATGGTTTCTCACTGTTTTCTCAGTTTGATTCTAAATATTCATCTTGACCTATAATAATCACACCTTACAATCTACCCCGTAGATGTGTATCAAAACTCCATATATGTTTCTAAATATTCACTTCTTTATTATGGACTATTAGCGATTTTCCTGCATATGCAATGCTTTCGGATTGGAGTACGACCGGTCGTTTTGCTTGTCCTTATTGAATGGAAGAAACACCAACATTTTCGTTGCATTGGAAGAAAATTTCATGGTTTGATTGTCAACGATGTTTCCTTCATATTAATCATCCTTTTAGAAGAGACAGAAAAAACTTTACGGCTAATAGTCATGAGACTCTACGACCACCAACGGTTTGGTCAGTGAGGATACATATGAACTTGTAAAAGATTATCTAAAGATACACGAAATCGGAAAACAAACTGAAATTCAAGGTAAATCGACGGTTCATAATTAGTGCAAACAGAGTATATTCTGGGAATTGCCTTATTGGGAAAAGTCTTTTAATTCGTCGTAACATTGACGTGATGCATAACGAGAAAAATGTATTTGATAATGTGTTTAATACAGTTTTGAATGTGAAGGGCAAGACTAAGGATGATCTGAAATCTAGATGCGATATAGAGGAAATATGAAATCGTTCTGAGCTTCATATGAAGCCCAATGACAATAAAAAAACCAAAAGCATGCTATGAACTGGACAACAACTAAGTTAAACTACTGTTAAAATGGGTGGAAGAATTACGATTTCCCGATGGAATTTCCTCTAATCTTCATAGATATGTCGACTATAAAAACGAAAGGCTGAGTGGACTGAAAAACCATGATTGTCATGTAATGATGGAAAATTTGTTATTCGTCACTTTCGAAGAATTGTTATCCATAAAAGGTTGGAAGGTAATACTAGAACTTAGTTTATTTTACTAGGAGCTTTGTTCAACTACGTTAAAAGTTGACCGTCTATTTAAATTTGAAGAAAAAATCCCTATACTGCTCTGCAAACTGGAGAAAATATTTCCTTTGGGTTTCTTTAATGTAATGGAGCATTAACCTGCTCATCTTCCATATGAAGCACGTCTTCGATGTCCTGTGCAATATGGATGGATGTATCCATTCGAAAGGTATTTTTCTATACTGAGTATGCAAATGTTAATTTAATTTTAAATAGAAGTTAATATTGAATCGAAATATTTTTTATTAGGTACTTAAATCATTTAAATAAAATGTGATAAAAAGCTCGAGTTGAAGGTTCTATTTGCAAATCGTATATCGAAGAAGAAACTTAAACTTCTTTCTTTTTCTCTCATTATTTTAACGATCATGTGAACTTATCATTTGAAAGCATTGCTCGTAATGATGAGTCCATTGAACAAGAATCTTCTTCTGAAGCAACATTATCTATTTTTAAACAATATGGCCGACATGTTGTAAATTATGTGGAAATATGACTAGATGATAATGGTTACCATATAGCACACACATATATTCTTCTTAATTGTCCTGAAGTTGCACCTTCTGTTAGGTAATTATCATCTTACAAGTTTTGTTACATTTAAGTTACATGTGTAAATAAATAATTATGTAATATATCATGTTTGTGTTTGCAGTATTTATGAATCACACCACAAATCATGTGCTCGATGAAGGACTGAAACATTTGGCGTTTGGACCGAAAAGAAAAGTTAAAACGTATCCAATATTTTTTGTTAATGGATATAAATTTAAAACCAAAACATACGACGCTGAAAAATTAGCAAACAATATTGGTGTATTTATTAAAGGTGGTGATGATCCTATAATCATATAAATGATTTTTATGGCATGTTAACTCAGATTTTGCAATTGACATATTTTACAAGGTCCTCCGAGGATGTTTATGTGTTTAGATCCAACTGGTTTGGTAATGTTTCAAGCTCTGGTATTAACGTGCATCCAAATTATAATCTTATAGAAATTAAACATATCACGTGTTATCTTAAGTGTGACCCTTTTGTACTAACCAAACAACCACAACAAGCTTATTATGCCCCTTATCCATCTCTAAAAAGGGATAAAGCAGATTGGTCTGCGGTTTTTAAAACCAAGACAAGATTTACGTTCGATTGAAAGAATATTCCTAATGAACAAGCTTATCAAGCAGATTTGGAGGAAAATGTTAAAATAACAATTACAGACGATCAAACTGATTTTTGGACCTAAACGATGAGACCAATATATTAGTCGAAGCATTTGAGAGTGTAAAGGAAAACGACATAGAACACGAAACCGAGTCTGAATTAGAAAACGACAAGAATTGAGTAATATCTGGTAATATTCACAATTATTCACATTACATTTATCTATGTTTAATAGACCTAAATGATTAGACCAGTGTATTAGTCGAAGCATTTGAGAGTGTAAAGGAAAACAACATAGAACATGAAACCGAGTCTGAATCTGAAAATGACAAGAATTGAGTAATATCCAGTAATTCTCACAATTATTCACATTACATTTATCTATGTTTAATATTGCATTTATCTAAGTTATACAATTTTAACGACAACAAGTGTATACTCTCACACACAACACATACACAACATGACACATGTGTAGCATGTATTACTTTTTTTAATGGTTCGTCATATCATAATTATTATGAATTGTACATGTATGTATGTGGAAAGTATATTATGTTTGGCTCTGGCTCTCGACGACGTAGCTCTTCCCAACAGGCGGATGAGAGTACTGGCGAGCAACTAGCTCTTCTAGTCGTTTACTTGAAGCCTAAGGTTGATCATGCGAAGTATCAAAATTAGCAGCATAGAAATTTAATTTTTTGTACATGGTATATCTAAATTTTTCTGAAGTTCTATTTTATATTTACGCAGAGGGTTAGAGTTGGAGCCATCTCAAACGGTTATGAACATTTCTAAGGATGCGTATACGGCTAGGATAAGTGATTTTTGGCGTAAGTGGAGTGTGATCCCCGACACCATGAGAGAGGCTATCTGGCAAGATTTTCTACTAAGTTTATACCTCTTTACAAAATGATTAAATACAAATAAATAATTAGTGATATTGTCTCATTGTACAGGGCGTTGTAGATTTATAGGAGTCTGACATCAGCCTAGTTAAGTGACACTAGAATCAAAGGTCGCTAAGAACTACAGGGAGAAATCGCATAGGTTAAAAAACTGGGGAAGAAACCAAGGAGGATGAGCGAGGCGGTATGGAATAATATGGTCCATGGTGGGACACGAATGAATACAAGGTAAATCCATAACGAATCTCATTAATTTTTTTGCCGATTATTCAATAATTAGTCAATGTAAATTTGCAGGCGGACCCAGCAAGGAACTTAGCAAACAAGAGAAGGAATCCGGTAACTCATCATGGAGGATCCGAGTCTTTTCAACATCACCGCGAGGATTCGGTAAATTTATCAATTATTACAATCGTATATTGATTAGTTCAGTAATTAACTATGTGGAATTGATTTATCCAAATGACCAATTATTGCAGGAATGAGCTCGTGGACATCCCATGTCCTACATAAACGTATTTGCTCACACCCACGCATCTAGGCAAGTAGACGAGACTGGCAACATCACAAATCAGTGGGGTGATCAGGATAGGACGATAAGTGCATATGTATGCGTATTTTGAGTTCTATTACTCACATCAATAAGTTTATTAATTACTAGCCAACATTCTATTATTTTTCAACTGAATTTGTTTTTTGCATTATAGGCAAGGTTTCAGGAGGCACAAACTCATGTGCTTGAGGAGTCTGATCGTTATGAGTTGACATCGGAGGAGGAAGATAACATATTGATGTTGTTATAGATCCAGTAAAACAGAGTAGATGTTATGGCTTCGGTAACCTAACGGTAATTAATCCTTTTGCATACATACAACAAATTAGCATTTAGATATATAGTATTATAATATTTTATATGCTGGCATAACCCTTTTGATATTCATTCTATTTGTAGGCTCGACAAGCTCAGAAGGCCTAAGATAAAGCGGAAGTAAGGAGCTTAGAACCATGACTGAGCAGCTGTAGGAGTAGAATCGTCTGCATGCTATATATATACAGATGGAGCAGCTAAATCAGAAGATTGCAGAGTATGTGCACAATCATGGTACTTTTCCTTTGTTGTCCGGTGATTCCGATAAAGAAAGATGATGCTTGATGTATGTTTTTTCTGTGTTTGTGATTGCACTGTGTATATATTGACTTTGAGATGGTAAGGGTTATGTTTTGATGTTGTATATATTGGTACAAAGTGGATGAGGATGTATTTTGGATATATTTTGATGGTTTGTATTTGGTTTGTAGACATGTGACGTTGATGAGTTGGTTTTTGAGATGTTTGGATGGTTTTTTTTTGTTTATATTGATGTTTATTTGATTTATGTTGACTGTTTATATTGTTATTGGTATATATGTTTGGAACTATTTGGAAATGAAATGGATTGGAAATGGGGTGACTAGATGGTAATAGGGTTGTTGTTATTAAAAAAACCCATTTTTTCCAATGACTTATTGGTCCTTCATTTGAAATGGTTTCCAACGGTTAGCCACCATTAAAGGCCGTTGGAAAAGATCCGTTGAAAACCGTTAGACTTCGTTGATATTATTCCAACTGCTATTCCAACGGCTTGAAACGGTCGCCAATGACTCACAGCCGTTGGAATAGCCGTATTCTCTTGTAATGGTCATAGAAAGAAATGACCACATGCTGAAATTGTTGCACAAATATATCCATGAGCTTACCGAGTTTCTTTTCAACCTCACCGATATATGACTACAAGAGCCAGAATTCTTCTTCTACATTTTTTTAAAGGCTCACGGAAAATCCGCTGTCCAAACACCTGTTCCATAAACATCATCATTGCACTTCTTCTTCTACATTAGTTAATTTGGCAACCTCTCTAATGATAAACTGCACATTTTAACCAAATTTGTTGGTTAATAATAAATGCATATTTATTTTAACTGTTGTAGTTGTGCATAGAGCAGGTATAGAGAAATTTATTGGAATTTGTTTTATTTTTCTTTTCCACACAAAACAAATGCAAAATCCTTTTAATTACTCCATATTTAGCACAAATAAATATGTTCAACTTATTGAAACAAAATGTATGATTTAACTCATATATTTGTTTAAAATATTGCTTGTTTTTTTTAAGTTCATTAGATGTTCTAACCAAATTTAATTTTAATTTATATACTTGTTTAATTTATTGAAGCATAACATTATAAACATATATTTGTCTACTTTAAGATAAAATGTATAACTTAACAATAAGTGGAAAATAGGTATAAGGACAATCCAAATGATGCAAGTTTTATTTTAGGCTAAATAACAAACTTTAAAAGTAAAGAAAAAAATTTGAAGGATAGTGTTAAATGACGAACTTTAGAAGAAGAAAAAAGAATTGAAGGACAATTTTAAATATAACTAGCATTTTGTATAGTATAAAACCGAATATGATGCTAGTTATAACTAGCATTTATGTATAATATAAAAACTGAGTGTAATACTTGTTATATTTAGCATTTTTCTTTGGTTCATTTTTTCATTTTCAAAGTTTTCCCTTCAACCTAAAATGAAACGTGGTGTCTTTCACCTTATTTTTTTTCAAAACTTTTTCCTACTTCCTAATTACCTTTGGACATAATTATATTTTTGTTTAATTTAAAGTACTTATATATATTTTAAAGTAAACCACATTTTCTCTCAAAGCGTGAAACGATGAGTTATAAGATCTAGCAGAAAATGAGAATTAAGTTAAATAAGTATACAAAGCATGCGTACACACACGCACACACTTGCACAAACGTGCGCGCGCACTTGCACACACACACACCCCTATATTTTATATATATATATATATATATATATATATATATATATAAGGAGCGTTTCGAGGAACCCCTGTTTTGCAGCACTCCTACCGTACCGTGAGTTACATCAATCCAAATTCAACAAAATTTTGTAGATGTTCAGTCCACATACATATGTTATCATCTATCCAAAATTTGAGTTCGTTCCGACATTAGTAGAATAATATATTTGATGTTTAAATTTAATAGTTCAAATAAATGTCTGAACGGTGAATAATTGAGCTAAGATTTTGAAAATGATACGAATGTCAGAACGAGCTCAAATTTTGGATAGATGATAATATATATGGATCGAACATCTACAAAATCTTGTTGGATTTAGACGAATCTAGCTCATGATATTGGAGATCGTTGGAAATCTAGGACTAAATAGCCTACGAAATCCATCGATTGCCGTCAGAAATTTGAGTGTTTTTTATCGTGCAATATCCTACCTCATTTGCCTACCACATAAACCATAATCACTATCGCAACTCCATTTCAAGCATATATATGTGAGCCAATTCCATTTTGAGGATATGCACATAAACAAACATCAAATATAAATATAACACAAAATTTATCATAAATTCAACTAGAACAATCTAACACACAACAAAAACAACAAATCATCTCTAAATCTAAGTCTAACATCCATCTTGTCCATAAAATAAATGTAACAAACCCAAATCAATATCATATAATATCAAAATATACCAAAAAGAAGAGTAGATGTACAAACAAAAAAACAATGCCTTTACGACTCATTATTCTCTCCAGAAACACTCGACGAAGGGATTGTCTCATGCTGCTCTATATACTCTGCCAAACGCAGGTTCAACTGCGCCATCTCCACAGCATGAGATGGCCGTGCTCCTACAGCTCGGCGATTTGGGCTTGTAGCTCTGCAGTCTCCGCTTTATCTTGAACTTTTTGATATGCCTTCTGCGCCTTTTTAGCCTGCAGATAAAATAATTTGTTATAATTTACATATCATGAATTAAAAATGTGCAAGACTTAAAGTTAGTTATGTTTTAAAATTAGCTATCATTTGGTTCCTAAATCTACACCATCTGTTTCGGGATGGTGAACGCATGACTGACTCAAATATCGCATCATTCTCAGCGGCATCAACTCATCTCGTCTTGTATCATCCATAATATGTGCACATATCTTTTTTATAACTTTTGTTGTAATGCAAAATATAATAAAATTTTACATAATATTATTTTAATTCTTATTAGTACAAGTTATAACTAATTAATTATATATACTTATGTTATCCGGCTTTTTTGTCCAGTTCCTAAAAGTGTACTAGACCCGCTCGACTCAACACATCGCGTGGCACTAAAGATCGAAGTGTTTCCAAAGCACTAGGATTCGATACCGAGAGAAGCAGTGCGCGCGTAGGCCTCACAACTCTTCAAAATAGTCAACTCTATGAATTTTGAATCCCTTACTTCAGGGATTTCGAATCCCACAATCCATATACTTCGAACCCCTCAAAATACAACATGTTACCAAAGTTTCGAATCCCTTGTTTCAGGGACTTCGAATCCCTCTAGAGCCACTGAATTTTGACTCCCTACTCTTGCGCCTTACTAACTTTTCGAGTCTACATGCAGTTCGAATCCCTCAGGATTCGAACCCCCTCCGTCTTCGACTCCTTCCAGTACAACACAAAAAAATTTGAATCCCTTTGTTATGCGCCTATGAATTTGCATCCCCTCCATGTAAAATGTTTTCAATGTATTCCTCAGGGGATACGCTAAAATTGTATCCCCCAAGGATAAAAATTACCGTATCCCTCTGGGGATACACTATTTCGTATCCCCAGAGATACAAATTTCGTATCCCCTAGGGATATGATATTCGTATCCCTCAGAAGGATACAATATTTTCTGTGCGATGCAAAAGGGATTCAAAATTCCATGTGTGGCCTTCCAGGGATACAAAATTCTGCCGTGTGGTCCCCAAATCTCATCTACTTCCACCTAACCCACCACCTATAAATACCTATTTGCTCACTCTTTACAAGGGTGGATATTGGCTGTTTTGACACCTTTTCAAGCTCCCACAACTAATTAATGGTTGCCTAGCTCTTGAGGAAGAAAAGGCACAAAACCACCTTTTTCCCAAGACTTAGCATATGACAACTATGACTCAAAAATACATGAATGGACGTGTAAACGAATGCTTTGATGACGTTCAGTGCTTGTAACCTATTTTTGTGAATAAAAAATCAGCAAACTCCTTTAAAGTGGACGTAGGCCCCTCACAGACCAAACCACTATAAATCTCTATGTTATTTATTGCATTTACACTTCATTTTACCCATGCGTAATAATATTCTCGAGTAATTGAGAATCTTTGGGTGGGACAACCATTTTTGCTGTCAACACTTTGATGCTTTCACTGTGAACTTAGACTCAATTATTTTCATGCACTTCCATCTCGATTTCGACGCTCTACTCTGGTTTCATCATAACCTACTGCTTGAGTCTGCATACGATGATTAAGCAATCAAAGAACCCACTAGTCGGAACCTCTACCGCCGCCGACACTGCTACTTATCAACAACTCCAACCGGCGGGAAACCCGACCGAATTTCCTCTTACGAACCCTGATGCTGCCACAACTTAAGCATAGCTTTACGCGCTTGATAAAAAGTTGGAAAATAGATCTCTAGAGATCAACGAAGCATTGAAAACCAACATCGACCTTATGAGTCAACTCCAGGAAAGTCAACGTCTCGTTGCTTAACTCCAGCTTGACCAGAACAATGCTCGGCCACAACACAATGCCTTATAAAGTTCTTCTTCCAATACTCAAGGCTAGAGCCAAAGGAGGTGGTTCAATATCAACACAAATGTCGTTGTCCAAACTAATGCTAATGTCAATGACAACGACAAATGAAACGATAGTGGGACTAACATAACTTTCGGCGAGGGAATGCGCCAACGCGATTGTTTCCTGTTGGTTATCAATGATGAACCAGGTCCGAATAACCGACCCCTTCCCCAAAAGATCCCAACTATTACTGTTCTAACTTGAGGTCTACGCTTCCATCAACTCAACAAGCCCAAGTTATGCCTAATCAGAATCTATATCAACCTGCTCAGCTTCATCAGCCATACTAGAATCAGGCGAACAACGCTAATGGCATGGATGAGGATGATCCTGATGTCCATCACAGAAGACGTCCACGACCCAGTATCCCTGAAGTGAACCACAACTGCTGGACCCTGCCATAAAATGTTTAACCTGCATGCCTCCCGGACATGGTCTAAAGGATCATGAGAGAAATGCGAGGAACGCCAAAGACATGTGGGAAACCAATATGAGGCGTAAACTTTTTACCTGGACCGTGCACGAAGCCGAGTGGTCGTGACGCTTCACCATGCACAACTCGGAGTCTACGGGGGAAGATCGACCCCTGCGCTTTTCTGAACCGCTACGAGTGGCACATGGATTCCAGCCCGGCCACCGACGCTATCAAATGTAAATGCTTCCCAGTTTTCTTCGAAGGCACGACTTTGCTTTGGTTCACATATCTCCCAACCGATTTTATCTCTACCTTCAACCAACTTGTTGTAGAGATGGTCAAGTAGTTCAGAATGCATGTTCCTATGCCAAAGAATAGCTCCAACCTCTACTATGGCCCCACCGAAACCCTCAAAATCTA
Source organism: Allium sativum (assembly GCA_030737875.1). Taxonomy (NCBI): domain Eukaryota; kingdom Viridiplantae; phylum Streptophyta; class Magnoliopsida; order Asparagales; family Amaryllidaceae; genus Allium; species Allium sativum. The sequence goes on from CM060922.1 coordinate 570,083,433, forward strand.
CCTCGAGCATTTCAACACCGCCCTCGCCAAAATTGATGATCTTGAAACCTCACACCGTCCTTGTCCAACTTTCCAAAGGTGTCCTTGCCAGCTTCGAATTTAGAGCATGGATACCCAGAAGGAAACCAAGGACATTGGAAGTTTCCTAGTAAAGGTCGGACAATTCATGTGCCAAGAGGAAGCTCGACGCAATAGGGCTACCCAATGCAGCCACCTCCAAAAACCCACAAAGTGGCACCATCGAAGATAGTATCAAAGGAAAACAAGTCAGAGAATTTTCCAAAAAGGTAAGGGGGATCCCTGTACAAGCCTAAGCCGAACAACGGGAAAACCAGTGGTCGCAACAACAATCAATCTCCTGGAGTTCCCAAGAAGCATGATCACTACCTCAATTATAGGAACTACACTCCGATCAATCGAGATTTGAAGGATATATACGTAGAGACCTATAACACTCTTCAGTACAAGAAGCCCAAAACTAGATAATCTACCAACCAGGAGAAGAACTCTAGCAAGTATTGCAGATTCCATGAATTATTTGGTAACAATACTAATGACTATGATTAAAAACTTATCTACGAGAAACATATAGGATAATACGTTTAGATTCTTGCTCGTCCCGAAGTATCCACAGGCCCTTCAACGCCCGCTCTTCCTCCACCCAGTACGACCCTAGGGCCATCCAATCAAAGACCACATTGCATCGTGATCAACACTATATGCGGTTGACCTCACCCCTCTTATGTTAGCTTTCGCAAGATGGAGGAGTATGCTAACTCTAGTAAGCATGCCAGCTACGAAGCATGCTCTTCCATGGACGATTCTATCCCCGCCAAGCTCTAGAAGATGATGCGGGATGATATTGTCTTCTGCGAGAGATAGTCTACGGGAATTGAAACCCCAACTATAGACCCTCTCATTATCTCTGCTCAAAATGTCCCAATTTTTGTCCAAAGAATTCTCATCGACTTCGGGAGCTCGGTCAACATTATCTTCAAGGAAACCTATAATCAAATGAAATTAGAGGCCAAAGACTTAAACCCCGCCATGCAATGATCCACGGCTTCAACGGTTCCTCTAACCAACCCATCGACATGGTTGACCTTTCAATAGAACTTGGAGAAGGGGATCAGAGTCGGGCCTGAATCCTCACCTTTGTTGTCCTCGACGTCGTCTCTCCATACAACATCTTCTTTGGACGTCCCTTTGTTGCATAATTCTGAGTCTGCATGTCACCATGGTCTCTTCGGATGAAGTTCCTGACAGAGAATGGGATTGGCACCGTCAAAGGAAACCAAGCAACGACGGGAGCCTGTTATCTTATCGAGTTTAAAACACCCGAAACTAGGTGAAAGGCAAGACAATGCCTCCACCTTCCTCCGCCAAGACCTCCTCCGTGTAGCAATCAAAGGTGTATGATTCCTGGCTCAGGCGCCATTGCCATCTTTCCTACGATCTTGACCCGAGGGAGGACGAAGAGCCATACTTCGGAAGGGCTACCTCGGTGGAACCAACGGTGGATGTTCCGATCACCCCCGACGACCATACAAAGGTCTTGAAAGTTGGATTGCAACTCCACCCAACAATAAACGAAGAGCAATAAAGGAAGAGCTTGTGGAATTCTTAAGGGCCAACCTCGACGTATTTGCTTGGACCCACTCCGACATGTGTGGAATCGACCCAGGAATCGCTTGTCACATGTTCAGCATCGATCCAAAGCATATTCTAGTCAAATAAAAGCATCAAATCTTTTGAACTGAAAGATCGTATGCAATCAAAGAGGAAGTGGATAGGCTACTCGATAATGACTCCATCCGTGATGCCCTCTACCCCGAATTGGTCTCCAACTTAGTCCTGGTTAAGAAAGAAAACGGCAAGTGGTGAACGTGTGTTGACTGCTCAGACTTGAACAAAGCCTTCCCAAAGGACAACTTCCCACTTCCAAAGATCGACCAGCTTGTTGACTCAACTGTCGGCTACCAACTTCTCTCCTTCATGGATGCATAGTCGGGCTACAATCAGATTCCAATGTACCTTCCAAATGAGGACCATACTTCTTTCATAATTGACCTTGGGCTCTACTGTTATGTCATCATGCCCTTCGGTCTCAAGAATGCTGGAGCCACCTATCAGTGACTGGTCAACCGCATGTTCAAGGACCAGATTGGAGATCCATGAAGGTCTACGTGGACGATATTCTCATGATAACAAGGGTATCGAATGACCATGTCAACGACCTCGTCGAAATGTTCGGTGTCCTCTGTAAATATGGCATGAAACTCAATCCCTTGAAATGCTCTTTTGGCGCTGCATCGGGAAAATTCCTGGGTTTCACTGTCAATTCATGGGGAATCGAAGCTAATCCGGAGAAAATCCAGGCTATTCGGGATATCCAAGCACCACGGGGGCATCGAGGATGTCCAAAGCTTAAATGGAAAAATGTCACCCTAAGTCGATTCATCTCTAAAGAACTTGACAAATGCATTCCCTTTTTCAATTTACTCAGAAAAAAGGGAAGCACAACTCCACATGGACACTGGAGTGCATTGATGCATTCTAAGACCTCCTGAATCACTTAGAGCAACCACCTATCTTGTCGAAACTCGTGGATCACGGAGACTTATACCTATATTTGGCTATTTCTATGCAGGCAATTAGCCCGTACTAGTGCGCATCGAGGATCGTGTCCAATGACCCGTTTGCTACATCAGCAAGAGGTTGACAGGAGCAGGAAAAATTACCCAAAACTTGAGAAGCTTGCCTTTTGCCTGTCAATCTCCTCCCGGAAGCTACGACCATATTTTCAGTCCCATCCAATCAAAGTCTACACTGACCAACCACTACGACAGGTCCTACAACGACCTGAAGCATCTGGACGACTTTTGAAGTGCAGTATAGGACTAAGCCAATTTGAATTACTTTCATCCCTCGTCAAGCCATCCTCGGACAAGCCTTCGTTGACTTCATAGCGGAGTTCACAAATCCTGAAGATCCTCCTTCGAAGATATCGAAAATCCAGACATATAATGGAAACTATTCCTGGATAGGTCCTCCAAAAGTCAGTGTTTTGGTGCAGGAATTGTGCTCGTTACTTTTGAAGAAAGCTCGATCTGCTAAGCTCTGAAGCTCGACATCCCTGCTACCAACAATGATGCCGGATACGAGGCTTTGATTGCTGAACTCTGAATTGCAATCGAACCTAATATCATGGCTTTCCAGATCTACTCCAACTCATAGCTCATCATATGCCAGTTGGAGGGCAAATTTCAGGTCGATGGGGCACGATTGGCTCCTTATCTCGCTCGGGTCTGCTAACTGCTCACCAATTTCGACCACTACACCATCACATACATCTCTCAAGAAAAAAATGAGAAGGTTAATTCCTTAGCCAAGACGGAAAGATCTAGGGATGCATAACTCTTGGGGATAGGCCCTGTCGAAGTACTCGACTCTTCGAGAATTTATCGGCTGTAGACTAATTCGGTAGCAACGACAAAGATCGAGCTCGAAACTGAGTCCTGAATAACATCGAGAAAAAACTACTTGCAACATGGAATCCTTCCTGAATGCTATAAGGAAAGACGAGCACTCACTCACGAATCATCTCACTACATCATTCAAGATGGAATGCCCTACCGAAGAGGGTTCTCTGTTACATTTATCTACCCCAGAGTGCACGAAGGCGAGTACGGTGACCACACTGAAGGGCAAACTCTGGCAAGGAAGATTCTCAGATATGGTTACTTCTAGTCCATACTCGACCAAGATGCCACGGACTATGCCCGCAAGTGCGACAAATGTCAGAAGTTTTCCAAGATTCCAAGGGCCCCGCCTACCGAGCTACACAAATGGTCAGTCCATAGCTATTCGCTATATGTGGAATGGATATCATCGGAACTATATCGATGGACAGAGGTGGTACATGTTATGCTATTGTCATCGTCGATTATTTCACGAAGTAGGTCGAAGCAGAGGCCTTTACTACAATCACTACCAAGAAGGTGATCAACTTTGTCGCCCGCAACATCATCACTCGATACGGAGTCCCTCGAGCTATCATCTCTGACAATGGGACCAATTCAAGAGCACTGAGTTCAAGATCTATCGACGACACAACATCAGAAAAAATTCTCGGTAGTAGCTTACCCTCAATCCAATGGGTAGGTCGGGGCTGTCAACAAAGTGATAAAATCCATCATCAAGAAGCTTCTGGAAAACGTCAAAGGCTTATGGGTAGATGAGCTCCCTCTGGCCCTGTGGGCCTACCGGTCCACCCATAAGTCAACGGTTGGCCATACTCCTTTCGCTCTCTCCTATGGATCTAAAGCCGTCATTCCTATTGAGCTCAAACTCCAATCTCATCGAGTCACTTACTTTGATCCGAAGACCAACCAAGATCAGTTCTTGGAGTCACTCTACCTACTCGAAGAGAAAAGTGACGAGGATGAACTCAGAGCTGCTTCTCAACAACAATGGGTCGCGCGATACTTTAACTCCAGGGTTCATCTAAATATCCTCGACATCGGCGACCTTGTCCTGAAGTGGATCTTTCCCACACCGATTAGTTTCAGTCCTCGCTGGGAAGGTTCCTATGTCATACAACGGAGGCTTGGAGACAGAACCTTCAAGCTAACAATAGGATGGAGCCGAACTCCCATGGGCCTGGAATAGTGAACATCTCGTCGCTACTTCACATAGCTCAGCGTACAGACTTACTACTTTGCAATAATGTTTTGTTTTCTTCCAATTCAAGGCATTGTAAAGCAAAGACCATTACTGCCAAAATTATCCATAAAGATAGTTCCAAATGTCAATGTTCTTAGTGTGTTTACTTCCTTCGTAGTATGTTTGAGCAAATGTTACAACCTACTTGCATAACACGAGTGCACAACACTGGATCAACACCTCGAAGTATGGAACCGATCCTCCTTAACTTGAGCCTCGAATCAACTACGAGGCCGAGTATATATACTTTCGACTCGAGCCTTGAATCAACGATGAGGCCGAGTATAAATAACTCCAACTCGAGCCTCGAATCAACGACGAGGCCGAATATAAATAACTCCGACTCCAGCCTCGAACCAACGATGAGGTCGAGTATAAATAACTCAAGATGCTCATTCCCTTGAGTATCCAACCCGGTCCTAAGTCTCCTGACTTGGGGATAGCCCATCAGCTGAACGATGTGACATCAACTGCTCATTTATCTCCATCCGACCCGAAGGGTCTAGATCTGGTCAACAACCGACGAATCAATGACGCCATCGAACTCTAACTCGAATGAATAGATAGGAGAGTCTAAAGGATGAATCAACAACGTCCATGCCTTCTCATGACTTGAGACCAACGACCTTAGGGAGGTCCCAAGAGGGAAGGCTCCGAAATCAAACTCCGCATGATCGGAACTCCCAACCAAGGGAAATCACGAGAGCGAAGTCGACACTTATAATCTTTGTATGACTTGGTAATCCCCAAGAGCGAAGAGATAGACAATGTTTGCTTAAGTATAACGAAAAATATGCTTGTGCAAGTGCAGGAAATGGAAAGCATAGACGAACATTTGAACACTTAACACAAATTGTGATATAAGAAAAGTCAACTACACTTTCATTCATAGCCAAAAGCAAACTACATAAATCTATCTATGTTTCTGTCTACGACATGGTGCACATGAAAACCACACCATGCCTCCAAAAGTGAGGGTTGTACTCGCGTACACTATCGGCCTACAGTTCGAAAATATCTATAACAATCACTCGGACGTTTCGTCCTTCTTCTTCTTGTTCCTTCTCTTGTTGACATATTTGGTACTGGGCGGGTCATCACCAGTCTTCGTCCACTTCCGCCCAGAGCTGCCTCTGCCCCTCCCTCCTTTACCCTTGGTCGAGGAGATGGGCTCGAAGGATACTGATTTTCACTTCCCATCGTCGTCCTCGCCACTGTAATTTCTAGGATGTCCCCGGGTCGGATAACTTGCAGCAGTTTCGGAGCGACACCGGTGGGAAGAGCTATCATGGCCTTGGTTCATTCCTTCTCTCCAGTCCCCTTTTCCTTCTTGGCTTCCAGCTCCGCCTTCTTCTTGGAGTCCTATGAAGCCTTTTGCTCAGGCAACTTCCCGGCCTTAAGCTTTTTAGCTGCATCTGCTTGAAGCTTCTAGAATTCCTCCTCGCCTCTTTTTCTAGCATCCTCTTCAGCCTGCTTCTTCTTGGCCTCATCAACGACACTCTTCTTCTCCGCATCATTAGTAGCTTTCTTCCTAGCAATCTCGGCATCAGCTTTTTCCTCAGCATCCCGCCTAGCCTTTTCCTGAGCCTCCTATAGAGCGGCCTCGTCGGCCCTCCTCTTCTCTTCCTGCTCCCCCGACTTGGCCTCTATTTAGCTTTTTGCACTTCCACCAAGTTATGCATCGTCTGTTTGCACGCATTACTCGCCCCGACACTTGGATTCCCATCAATTATTCCCCCTTCCTCTGAGGGGAGATCTATATAAACACTAGCATTTAAATCCACATCCGAGAAAGTATCCATTGGACCTCCTCCCTTACCAAACTGTATCCCCTGCAGTCCCAGTCCGGTCTCGGGAAATTGGGGAAGCGTCGGAGCAAAGACGGTTGTCATTTCTGCTCCAAAGGGGCCTGCACAACAAGGAAGAAGGCTACTTAATCTCTTTTAACTTAGTGCTTATGTCTTTTTGGGTGTTTGTGATAACGAAACTTTACCTCAAGAAGCCTGTGGCATGAGGGAAATGGGTAGAGCACTCGTGATTGTTGTTAGATAAGAGCTTTCTATTCCCAACCATGGAAAATCAGGGTGATACTCGATGGTAATGTGGGATGGGACCGCTAGACCGCTGGTAGTGGAGGATGGTATAACTTGTTGCTGATGGGGGCTTCCCTATGCAAATTCATGAGTGACAATCAAACTCTCGATAGCCGCAAATTTCCCTTTTGCAGCAGCAAGTTCCGCCAACCTCGCCCTTTCAGCATCCTCATGTAACAGTTTTCTCCCCTCTTGCAACCCCTTGCGCTCATCATCAGTCAGGACGGTTTCCCTCAGGAGAAATTCATCCACTATAGCCACCTGTAGCCTCCTAGCCTCAAATTCCAGCAATCTCTCCCAAGTATGAACCAACATCTGAGGATAGTCATTGACCCATAAGATTCCGTGGAATCTCAGTGCTTTAAAGTACATACCCTAGACGGGCTCCCCCAAAGATGCCTCCACTCCAGCCTGAGCATCCTCAATCTCCTCCCTGAGCTACTCCGCCTCTCTCTAATCCCCGGCCCTTATCCCGTCTAATGATCTCAACACTTCTTTGTTGTTGGCCTCAGCAACCTCTTTGCCCTTCTTAGCCATCTTCAATAGTCTTCTCAGCTCAGCGTTCTCTCTTTGTAGCCTCCTCATTCTCAGCTTTAAGCCTTTGATTCTCCTTCACCAAGGAATCATTGTCCATTTGAAGCCGGTTCACTCTTTTTTCTCTTAGATAAGCGGGTATTCTCCTCCACCAGCTCCTAGTTTTCCTTTTTGAGATTTGCATTATCAGTCATCACCGAGGCCACATTGTCTTTGAAAGTTTTCTCTACGTGATGCGCTTCTCTCTCCAGCTTCTTATACTTCTCATCTAGTTCACCTGTTTAAGCAACAAAGAGTTAGCATATAAACGTGTTGCTCGAATACGCAGAAATGAGTACAGCTTAAAAAGTTTTCTTACGGCATGCTTCCTTTCGATATCGGACACTCAGCTGCTCATCCTTAACCGCCTGCGTCAGATTTGTGATCTCCGTGTTCTTATTCTGAACCAGCTCCAAGGGGTGTTCGGGATACTTTCTAAACTAGTCTGCCTGGTAATAGACGGCAGACATTTTCTTTCATATCCCCTTGGTGTCCTCTTGAGAAATCGGGCTGATATCCATGAGCCGTTTTATCTCATCGAAGTAATGTTTGGGAATCGCTCTCTCAGTGCCGCCTTCCTCTGTTCAACAGTAAGCTCCGGGACTTCAGGAACTTCTAGCAACTAGCCCCTTTCTTCGACATTCCCTTCTTTCTTTTATCAGTTAGTGCCAACTTCTTTCTTGGAAGTGGTCACGAGCGTTGAGGGTGGAATGTAAGGAGGAATCACCGATGAAGGCTGCCTAAATTCGCTATGTCAAATCTCGTGTTTGTCCCAAATATCCAAACAATTGGAGGAGGAGATTCGGAGCGCCAAGATTGTTCTTTGTAATGGCATTCGCTATCACGGTTGTGAGAAGGAGGGGATTCATTAAATAAATCAGTATTTCTTATGAAACCCATGATGAACCCATTCCTCGACGGTTGGTGACTCCCGGATCTGAAACCTCGAATTCTGCCTCCACGAACCATTTGACCTACAAAGGAACAGATTAAAGATTAGACTCGAACATTCTACACACACAAACTAATGCTGTGTTATGCGGTGTTTATGAGTGTGTCGTAAGTGTTCTCTTAGCATACCAGATAGCGGTCCTCTCGAAAGAGTGATCTCCCCGACGGTAAGCAATAAACTTTACGTACTTGTGCCGCTAGGCCAAGGCGATGTTACAAGAGGGAGTTTATTTAAACCATCAAACCACCCCTCTTTTTTTAATGAGATGGCGGGCTCAGGGGTAGCTACTGGAGATTGTAGCCCGAGCGACACTTCCGCCCACGCCTCATCTGTCGTAGGTTGGATAGGAGTAGCCGGTGCGCCCTCATCTCTGGCAACCATCTCCCCACCACCAGTTTCATTCCCACTGGTTTCCTACTAAATCTTGGCTGCATTGTGTAGCTTAGACACGATAGGAGGCGCTTTTCTTTTTCGAACCGGAGAGCTTCTACCTCCCTCAGTTTCCGTTTTCCATTTAACTCTGGCAATGGTCAGCTTGATTATTGTACGACCGGAGGGAAGTAAGCCCGCACAATGAAGCCGCTTCTGTCCAAAACGCTCTTAGTGGAACGGACGCTAGCTGGAATGGCCCACAATGCTTTAAGGCGCTGTTGATACACAATGTCCGTAGGCGCAGGAGGATTTCCTGCCACACAAAAACAAAGTCGGTCTCAAGATATCAACTCAGCTAACTTCGATCCCTAAACAATGACACACTTACTTCCTTCCAGCCATCACCGCGCGAATCCAGGAGGACAACGCACAAAGAACCAATCATGCTTAAATACACTCATCCTGTTCCACTTCCCCTCGATGAACCTAGTGTTGGGCAGTGCTTTAAGGTAATACAGGGAAGGTTGTGTGTTATGTATCCTATTAATCTAGAAAAGGTACCAGATGTCCTCTTCGGTAGGCTCGATATGCTGGTATTCCCTAAAGAGAACGTAGGTACCTAGGAGGAAGGCATACGCATTTGCATGAAGCTGCGTAGGCACCAGGCTAAAATAGTGTAGTATATCCCGGATGAAGTTACTAGCTGGGGGAACACACCCAGAAGTACGTACATGTCTGTTTCAGGCAGTAAACTCTTCAGGCGATGTGTGAGCCCTGTCGTCTTTTCCAGGAAAACGAACGTATCCCTAGGGAATACCAAACTATATTTCCATGTGCCTTACCGCCCTTACATCCATATGGGAGGCCACCGAATTCGATGGATTCTCAATTATAACTCCCCTGCAATTATATCTGACGCATCTAGAGTGCTTGACTTCGTAATATCTACATGAGCTTCTCCTTCAGGTTCCCTCCCTATTGTTCCAAGCCTTCCCTGAGCCGATGACCCTGCTGAATGCTCGACCGCCGACTGCAGTCCTTCCGGCTGCACTCCCTGGTCGGGTGCTTTCGGCGGACCCATCAACTGGGAAGGAGTCAACTTTCCCGATGTCTCAAGCTTGCTGTTCCCTGAACTGGTACTACCATTTGACCCCGATCGGGATGATGATTGTTAAGAAGTTTCAGCTTCCAAAATACGTTGTTTCTTAGACCTTGTCTCCATTAATAGCTGTACTTTTAATATAGTTTCGTTAGACATTGCATTGCATAACCTGTACCCCTCGTGTTGGTGCAAATTAACATGTACATGCAGTGTAGTGTGATGCTAGTACAATCATAACTTAAAACTTGGGACACGACGACGATCACAAGTCCTCAAGACTATAACCATCGTCATCGTTGACCAATATTATCAGATTTATGTCGATTCACTTCTATGCCACGATTAGAATCGAGAAAACACGTCCGAAGTTCGATAGTTCAGTCAGGCATTTATGGTCTAAGTTTATGCTCCAATCCTATGTGTAAGGCTGAACAATCGACTCAAGTCCAATGTAAAATTTAGTTCAATCGTGTAACGCCGTGGAAATGATGTGAACCTAAAGACAGGTCGTCAAAAGTTCAAGTCTTCAATGAGAAACACGAAATGTAATGAAAATGGGGCTCTAAATGCTCGCGCAACCAAAGAATTTCTATCCCTCCAGGGATATGAAATTTCGTATCCCCTCCAGGGGGATACGAATTTCAATGACTCAGGCCACTAACTTGGCCCTTCTCCGAAATTTTGCATTCCCAATTCCACACAAAAATTCGACTCCTACCCTCCTTCCTTTTTCGCATCCCGTAACGGTCAAAACTTCACATCCCTTGGATGCGAAGTTTCACATCCTTGGGATGCGAAATTTTTCATCCGAGGGATGTGAGTTCCTCCCTCTCTCCTCCGTTCTCTTCCTTCTCCCTCCACCTCCTATTTCCCTCGATTTCCTCTCCCTCGAAACCGAAAATCGAACCCACACGATGACTCAACATCGACCTTCGAATCGTACTCCAATCTCACACACAATTCAAAGCTCGATCTCTGCCATGTCTAAGATCGAAGAATGGCACGGATCAAAACTCGATTTGCAATTCAAGTTAGAGGCTCGATTCAAAGGATTAATTCCGAATTTGTTTTGATAGGCAATGTTTTCGTTTCAGTTTCGATAAGAATCAATGATTTCAAGTCCAATTCACCTTCGGATGCTTTCGAGTTTGATGTTCTTCGGGTACGAAGAGCAGCAATGTAAAAAGAGAAGGAGGGTTTCAGAATTAATATAAAGGGGAGGGGGATATTGGGCTTAGCTCGTTCACCTTTTCGTATCCATTCGGGGATTCAAAATTTCACATCCCTTCAGGGATGCAAAATTTCACATCCCATTGGGATACAAAATTTTGTATCCCTTCGTGGGATATAAAGTTCTAAAAAAAAAACTCATGTATACTTCGATATATGTATAGGCATGTTATATGCATATACGTATATGTATTATACGTGTGTGCCTCCATAACTCGAACAACTATGTACATATACATTTGCACATACACATATATACGTTCATGAAAATATCGGATGAACGAGAATGAATATCCTACTCACGATTCTGACTACGATCACGCACATGTGCTTTTGATGTTACAACAATCAACACTGATCCGATCTGCCAACTAATAGTACGCGCATAAGTCTAAATGACTCAAGAGCGTACAACAAGCGATCGAATCCATGATTCGACGTCATTTCTCGAAATCCAACTTGCATAGTCGTAAACCAACAGCACATTCACTACACGTACTTTATCTTTCAAATTCTTATCGCATCGCGCAAAACCGCGCGAAAACGTATGAGCGTACACACAACACTATGTAGACAACAACTCGTGTACGCTACGACGTAAACGAGAGTCGACGACTAACGCCTAAATTCATGAGTAAATAGGAACTAGATGTTCAACAAGGCTATCAATGAATCGACATCCTCGACATGTTCAGTAGAAACGATGATTTCAATTCATAGCATGTCGTGTCGAGACAAGACATACTTTGAGAAGCAAGTGTTAACCGGCTTTTTTATCCTATTCCCAAAAGTGTACCAGGCCCGCTCGACTCAACACATCGCATGGCACCAAAGCTCGAAGTGTTGCAAAAGCACCGAGGATTCAGGCCTAAGAGAATTCGTGCACGCGTAGCATCATAACTCCTTAAAATAGTCAACTCTATGAATTTCGAATCCCTTACTTAGGGGATTTCGAATCACTCATTGCATATAGTTCGAACCCCTCAAAACACAACACGTTACTGAAGTTTCGAATCCCTTGCTCCTAGGACTTCGAATATCTCCAGAGCCACTGAATTTTGACTTCCTAGCCTCGCGCCTCACCAACTTTTCGAATCTCTATGCAATTTGAATCCCTCAAGATTCGACTCCCCTCCGCCTTCGACTCCCTCCAGTCTAACACAACAAAATTCGAATCCCTTTGTTACACGCCTACGAGTTTGCATTCCTATATGCAAAATGTTTTCAACGGATCCCCTGGGATACGAGTTCGTATCCCTCAAGGGATACGAAAAACTCGTATCCCTTTGGGATGATGCGATTTTTTCTTTGCGATGCAAGAGGGATTCGAAACTCAGTGTGTGGCCTTCCATGAATACGAAATTCTGCTGTGTGGTCCCCTATTCTCACCTACTCCCACCTGACCTACTTCCTATAAATACCCCCTTGCTCATTCTTCAAATGGGTTGGATTTTGGCTAATTTGACGTCCCTTCAAGCTCCTAGAACTCATTAATGGCTGCCTAGCTCTTGAGGAAGAAGAAGAAGCACAAAATCACGCTTTTCCCAAGACTTAGCATATGACAACTATGGCTCAAAAATACGTAAATGGACTTGTAAACGAATGCTTTGATGACATTCAATGTTGTAACATATTCTTGTGAATAAAAAAATAGCAAACTCCTTCAAAGTGGACGTAGGCTCCTCACGGGCCGCACCACTATAAATCTCTATGTTATTTATTGCATTTAATACTTATTTTTTCCACGTGAAACAATATTCTTGGGTAATTGAGAATCTTTGGGTGTGATGACTATTTTTGCCGTCAACAACTTACATATGCAGCGGTTGCTTTATTATCATGCTGCTATAAGTATGTGACTGAGCCCTCCTCATCAGTCTGCTTCATGGCATGGGTATGAGCAATGACATCCCAGTACGATACGAGACCTCTACATACTCTTTTCTAACATAATTAAAGTATATATATATTATTGTTGGTAACCGTTTTTTCGTAGTTTATACCTTAAAATATAAAATGCAACAACCATTTGTAACTATAATTAATAAATTTATCAAGTCCCAACGATGATGCTGGAACAACTTGGAAATACCATAGTGTGTCACTGGATTCTTAATTTAGTTTGCGGAGTTTCTTTCTACCTCTTTGTAGAAATTTAGTTTGAAAACAATGTAAATATTTGCAACCATTAAAATTGATATGTAGTAAAATTACCTAGAACTTTTCGTTGCTCCACTACATAACTCATGCATTCTATACACTAGCGCCTATCTAGTTGGTTTTTTTCCTTTAACATTCTAATGCTTGATATTGTGTCCATACAGTTTTTTTGGCATGGATTAGTTCAATATCAGCTTCTTGTAAATCTACTACATCCTACACATTGAGAAAGTGAAAGTTATACATTTATACTATTCTACAAAACAGAAAGTGGTAGTGAACAATGATATTTGCTTACACTTACAAGGAAGTCCTGTCAGACACTCTCTCTGACTTGCAATAGGATCTTGCTCCATTTGGCCCAACAGGAGGTCGTCATGCTCATGCATGCCTCCGAAAAATAGAAAGAAGGGTACTAGATGTCTCATGTTATAATCCTATATGTGTAAAATATGAAACATGCTTTTAATAACTAATATACAATTTACCATACAAAATAAATTAAATAATTGCGATCCATCAACATATGGATGAAAAGTCACTACAAGACGAGCTGCCTTCTATGATGGGCTGCTGCCATCACCTCCAGTGACATTCTATCTTTGAGTAGAGAGAGGGAACTTGATTGAGAAAAACCATGTCTTCTAGAAAATGATATAATATTTGTCATAGATATATCATTTATGATAAACATATCATTTAATTATGAGAAACACTTATTATGCCTGAGTATATTACTAATATGAGAAACGTATTATGTCGAAACATATCATTTATCAGAATATGACAATTATGAAAACATATTTTGGAAGAACATACAACTTGATGATGCGAAACTTATTAAGGAAGAGTATATCATTTAATTATGAGAAACATATCATTGTACTACGAAAAATGCATAACATAAATTACCTTCGACTGAAACGAGCATTACTAATCATTCCTTGTCATTTTGATTTAGACGTCGTCTCGTACACTATATTGTTTTCATCTATAGTCTCAAAATCATACACTAATATATTTGATTTATCATTTAGAGGTCCAAAATCGATTTGATCACTGGTTATTATTTTTTCAATGTTTTCCTTGATATTTGCTTGGTAAGCTTGTCCGTCTAGAATATTTCATCCATTAAATGTATATATTGCATTCATTTAAAAATGGCCGACCAATCTACTCTATCTCTTCTTAAAGGTGGATAAGAAGCATTATAAACTTGTAGATCTTGTTTGGCTATTACAAAAGGATCATTTTGATGATAATACAATATAAGTTTTATTTTAGTATGATTATTTTTGGATGCACGTTGATTTCAAAACCTGAAATATTGTTGAACCAATTGTATCTAAACAAAAAACTTCCTTCGTAGATCTTGTGAAATATGTCAATTGCAAAACATTGGTTAACATGCCATAATCATTAATATGATCATCTGGATTATCACTATCTTTAACAAATTCACCAGTAATGTTAGTTATTTTTTCATCCCTTTGCTCTTTGGTGTTATACTTATATACATTGATGAAGAATGTTGGATAAATCTTGACTTTTCTTTTGGGTTCCATAGCTAAATGTTTCAATACCCTTGTTGATTGCATAATTTATCATATGATAAATGTAAACCAACTATCAAAATCTTTGCTGATATCACCATTTCAATGTTGTAGTTCATAAATACTGCGACATAGATAAAATATTGCATTATAACATGTACATATAGTGTGTGTATGTACATGTATATAGGTATATATTGTATGAATAAGAGTAGATATGTATCAAACAAATGATGCAACTTCAGCGTAATTAAGAATATATGTGTGTGCTAAGCAATAATCTTTATCATTCAACCAAACTTCCACACATTTTCCAACAGATCGACTATGTTTTTAAAAAGTAGATAACGCTGTCTGAGAATCATCTTAATCAATGTCTGCATCATTACGTGTATCACTTTCAAATGATAAGGTACATGGTTATTAAAATAATGAGAAAAAACGAAGCTTCTTCTTCGATATATAATTTGCTAATTGAACTTTCAACTTGTTCTTTAAATGATTTAAGTATGTATAAGGAACTATTTGAAATTAAAATTTACTCATGTATATAAATAAACTAATATTTAACAGACTAAATATTAGTGCCTTTCAAATGGATATATCCATCCATATTGCACAGCCCCTTGAAGGCATGCTTCGAATGGAAGATGAACAAGTAAATGCTTTATTACATTAAAGAAATATAAGGGAAATATTTTCTCTTGTTTGTAGAGCATTTTAGCGGTTTCTTCTTCAAGTTTACTTAGTCAATCAACTTTTAACGCAGTAGATTAAAGCTTCTTACAAAACAAACTAAGTCTCGTTATAACCATCCAAACTCTTACCAGTGATAGTTCTTAAAAGTGATGGGTAACAAAATTTCCATCATGACGTGGCAATCTTAGCTTTTAATCCCACTAAATTTGTTATTTTAATAGTTGGCGCATCTATGAAGATTAAAAGAAATACCATCACAAAATCTTAATCCTTTCACCCATTCTAAAAGTATTTTAACATGGTTATTTTCTAACTCATGGCATGCTTTTGGTTTTCTAATATGGCTTGATATAAAGCTTGCGATGATTACATATTGCTTCTATATCATGTCTTGATTCCAAATCATCATCCTTCTTCCCCTTAACATTCAAAATATTAAGCACATTATCGAACATGTATTTCTCATTGTGCATCACATTAATATTATGATGAATTAAGATATTTTAGCAGTAAGGCAACTCCTGAAATATAATTTATTCGCATAAATTATGAATTGTTGATTTACCTTGAAGTTCGGTTTGTCCTCCAGTTTCATGTATCTCTAGATAATCCTTTACAAGTTCATATATATCTTCACTTGAATAAACAACCTATGGTCGCAAATTCTCATGTCTATTAGCTATAAAAAAATTATCTCTTCAAATAAAATGATTAATATGAAAAAATACTGATGACAATCAAACTATGAAATATTCTTTCCATGTAGTAAAGAAAATGCTCATGTTTGTTCCATGCAATAAGGACAAACTAGACAATTGGTCATACTTCAAATTTAAAGCATTACATAAATAGAAAAATCACTAACATTCCACAATAAATATACAAACATACAAAGAAATATCATATGTTCTAACTCTTTTACACCATAATGTTTTCAGTTCCTCGATCATGATTGTAAACATCGATTCCTTTTATTAGAACATCAGGGTTAGGGACGATAATCATGAGAAATATACACAAAATTTTCATACACATCCATAAAGGTAAATCATAGGGTGTATTGACTATAGGTCAAGATAAATATTTAGAGCCTAATTTAGAAAATGGACAATATCCATACATACATAAATCATGTCTAACACTACGACCCTCTGCTAAAAAAAGGATATTTTTGATCAAAATGCCTTTAATGCTTCTCCATCAATAGGATGTGTTAATGTACCTTCTTCCTATGTTTTCACAATGTGCCATCTCATATGATGCGTAGTTATAGAAGATTCATATAACCGTTGAAACCTACGAAATTGGTAAGTCATTCATTCGTTTGTATGAGACTTCTTTTCCCTTCTTCTTTCTTGGTTTGTATCTTTCCGATTACATATTATACAATTTGATATTTTGATATCTTTTTTCCAACATAATATATAGCAATTTAAACATGTATCTATATTTAGATATGGTAACCCGATAACTGACATAACTTTCTTCACTTCATAATGATTCTCACACATTAAATTATCGAAGACATATGCCATTTTGTAGCATATATAAGGGCTGTAATTTTTGCTTCTATAAGATTTTATTTCCATAGTTACTGATACTTGAGTGTCATTTGTACAACCTTATCAAAGGGGTTTCTTAGCACTATCCAATAAATTATAGGTTTTTTTGCTTCAATATTCGGTTCTTCTTCGACATTAACAGCGTCTTCAACAAATTGGATAGTAGAGAACATAGAAATATATAAGTGATGCATCTCTAACCATATCTTCTATGAGATTCACCGTAAAAATTCCAGTACTTACCACCTTCTCTGACTGTACGTAACGACCCATAATTTACGTATCGACCGATCGTAAAATAATTATATTTTATTCCCTATTGGTCGGATCATTCTCAGATTTTAATATGGTTTTCGTGCGAATGTGAAACATGTCCATGATTTTTACCGAATTCAAGTATGACCACTTTGCCTTTGTGTTACTTGTGGAGAGAACTAGGGTTACTCTCTTCATTCTAAGTTTTAGGTGGGCGTCTGTGATCCACCGGTTCAGCCTAAAACCCTATTTTTCCATTTTCTTTAATCAAATTCATTGTAGATTGCATCTAGTAGGTAGATCATCATTAGGGAAGAGTAGAACATCATCAAAAAGGATTAGATCACATCAGATTGCATCATGCTTGTGGTATTTCATTGATTTCAAGATATAAATTCATCAAATTTGCATCAGATCTAGAAATTGGTGAGTATAGCTATCTCTCACACGAAAGCTTCAGATTGTATAGGAAAATTAGGATCATATTCATATGTTTCATTCCAAAATCACCTTAGATCTGATCATATATATATATATATATATATAACTCAGATTTAAAACCCTACAAAACCTATTTTGATCATATTAACAGGATAAATGTTAGACTAATGATGTTTATTCATATATCTAGATCCAAATCATGCTAGATCATATGATTATGATATGTTTATGCCATGTTCATGAATTTTTCATGTTTTTATGATCATTGTTGTATGGATTGATGATTGTTTTGATTGTGTTGCTTGAGTTTTATGTTAGATTGTTTGCCATAGAATAATAGGATTGAAGAATAGACCAAATAAGAGGTTCAAATGATCGGATTCACATGAAATTTGACGAAGGCGCTCTGGAAGATGAAGGAAATAAGAACAATAATTTTCATGTCTAAATATTCTAAGGACTCTGGTCGACACTGACCCATACGGGGTGATTCAGTGGCAGTAATTTTGATGTCGTGTCTTTGTGTTGTCAAATCGAAGCTTCCTACAAAATTTCAAGTCATTCGGAGTCGATTTGTGATGGGTCGAAGGTTTATTTCTCGAGATGTGAATGGACGCCGCAGAAGCTTAAAAAATGAATGGCAAAACGATTGGAGAATAGGTCGGTAAGATGCACTCGAGGTGAGGAAGGAACGAAGCATGACACTTAGCCAAAATTGGCTAAGTGCATGGGTCGGCAACAACCCATGGGGGAAGGTCTGTCTGCTTGTGTTTTGAGGAGCACGATGATGGTGGCTTCCTGAAGTTGTTGGAGAAGCTTGGATTAAAACTGACTTCAGATGATTCATGTGCAACTCAAAGATGAATGAAGTTTCAATTGTGAACTCAGGTTAGGAGTGATTAAAGCTAAAGTTGATGCGATACTGGTCATGGGATGGTATACGATACAATCTAAAGATGGGTTGACTCAGGTAGGAGTTAACCGGAAATGATAATGGAATTATTTCAAGAGGAAGCTTGACTAAAGAAGTGAAATCGCCTAGGAGGCTCAGCAAATTTGATGAGCCAAGGAATTGTTGGTTATCAAAGTTTTCTAGCGGACTCAAAGCAGGGGTATCATGGGACACCCATATGGATCAGGTAGGATCAAGTACCTCGGATCACTCAGTTAGTAGTGATCCAGTTGTCTCATGCGTTTGGGGGAAAACATACGAGTCACGATGGCGTATGGAAGTTTGGCTAGAACCGGGGTTTTTCCATTAGCCCTTTTGATCGGTGAAATGAAAGTTCGATAAATGATGGATTCATGGCTGTAATCGATGATGGCTAGGACATTGGATGGTATGGTCGATTTTATGTTTTCTTCTCTATTTCCTCTGGGTAGGCCATTACCGTAGGATGTTGAAGAGAAGTGGGATTGGGGGTAGTCCTTTCCTATTTCTAATGTGACATGTAATGGATTGTTTTCACATGTTAACTTAATGGTTTTTTGGCAGATTGGAGGATCGATCCTCCTATACTCATATTATCTTGTGTAACTGTTGTTAGCTATTTTATCGGTCACTGAGACTATTGTCTGACTCAAGGTTTTGTGTTTCCCTTTGATTACCTTGGGCTGTTTACCAAATTGATGATGGGAAAACTGAGTAGCAGGTAGAAGGTTTGGTGTCGGTGTTGCTGTGCGGTGATGAGTAGGAGGTTGGCGTATTATTATTATTTTGGCAAATCCAGCCGGTTTTTATAGTGGATCGTACCACTTTTCATTATAGCAAATAATGAGTACAAAATATAAAAGGAGATAAGCTGAAGGCTTATCTGCTGCACACGTTTTGATGTAAAATTAACGGACAAAGGAGATAAGCTGAAGTGAATGTGCAAAAATTGAAATGGAAGCACAAAATTTGAAGTGAAGGCAAGGCAATGTGTAGAAGCTAGAGTAGATATTGAATGCTAAGTTAACAGCATAAGAAAAAGATATAAACCACTTTAAGCCAAGCAACAGGACAAAGACAGATCCAGGAAGAAGCAACAAAATAATTGACCAACCTCATAGAAACCAATAGCAACACTCAACAAACCCAAAAATCTCAAAGACAACACACACGTACAGTTAATGGACACTCACAAGCACCAAAGAGTAGAAACTAACTGATTCAACACCACTAATCATAAACCAGCAAAAACCCAAAACTAACCTACTGCACAAGCTACAACCAAAAGTTGCAAGCAACTATGTGGTCAGAAGGGGAGAAGAAGGCAACCAAGGGTGGACTGAAAGAAGCAACCAACATAATGATGACACTAGCATCATCAATAGCCAGCGGAGCCTATGAGTGGCTATCGGTAAAGGTAGAGAAGGGGTAGAGGCCAGTAGATTAGAAGAGGCATAAAGGTTTCAGATCTAGGGTTAGGGGATAAGTAGAAAGTGAGGAGTGTTTGTGCTGTCAGAAATGAGAATAGCGGTTAGAGAGAGATGCTGCTAGGACTACAAAAATCGATTGACAAAGGCAAAGTGACTAAACCTAGATCTAAAGGACAGGCAACTAAATCGCACGGCGAAAGCTAGGGCTAGGAAAGGGGATAGCGTTGAAAGGAGAAGAAGATACCACAAGAAGGCAGAAGAGAAAATAGATGGAGAAGGAAGATCGAAGAGAAAGGGGGGATGACAGCCCTAGTCGCTGATGAGAAATTAGTATGCCGCCATTAAAGGGATTTTTTTACTGTGACACCCATCATATAATATAGGCTGACATATTATTACTATCTACTATATAGTTATGTCCTTTCTATTTCCATTGTATGTTGATGTTATTGAAACTCTGAAGGATGTAGTGAGGCATATTATATTCAGAGGTTCTTGTATCGAGAAGTATTGTACCCAAGATTTTATGCTTTTATGGAAATTTGATTCTTTGTTCAGTTATGCTTCATTACTATATCCTATTGTATATTTTATTATTGTATGTTATCCATGCGCTGTGAGTTATACGATAGGTTTTGTTTTTGAATTATTCTACCTTGATGATCATCACGTATCGGCCTAGAACATCACATAACTCACATCTCCTTAGTTTGGTGTGGGAGGTTCGGCGCGGTTGTCACATTTGGTGTTAGAGCTTTGGTTAATTGATTATACCCAAAGTTCGCGAGCGTATAAACGTATGAATGACGTTTTTGTAATTTCTAATAGATGATTATTATATTATATACATATATAGTATAGTATAGTAGGTTAATAAGCACTTGAACACCACTGCGGCTTTCTCTAATGTGAATTGACTCTCATTTCAAAGTAAGGACGAGTCGATGAAATTTGAGACACGCTGTTAGGAATGATCCGACGATTGAAATGGTAGGCGAGGGTAGCCACTCGAGAGCTGCAGCTACTATTCCTGATTATTCTGCTATGATCGAGGCCATGATGGTAGCGATCATGAGAAGGATGCCCACCTCAGGAGAGGCGGTAGATAGTGGTGTTCCCGTGGAGGCGCCTAAGGCAGTGGATTTCGCTAAATTGTGCAAGGACTACACTTCTCTGGGTGGCAAACCGTTTGATAGGACGAAACCTACTGTTGAGATTCAGAATTGGCTGGATACTTGTGTTTGGACTTTTGGAGATTTGGGAATTGATGATGCTACTAAGAGAGAACTTGCATCAAGGTAGCTGCAAGGACGAGTGATGGATTAGTGCAACCCAATTACTTTGGAGACTCTGAAGGACAGATCACTTGGGATCGGTTTAGACTAAGTTTGAAAGAGAAGTTCACTTCTGTGGTCAAGAAGTCAATAACATTTACGAAGTTTGTTTATCTAAAGCAAGGTGGGAGGCCTATTGCTGAGTATGCGACGGAGTTTGAGGATTTATCCAAGTATTCTTGGTCGTATATCGAGACTTTTCACCATTAAAACGAGAAATTTATTATGGGTTTAGATGAGAGTTTGGGAAGAAATTAATTGACCATATTGATGACCCTTTTGAGGTCGAGAAAGCTTTGAGGAAGGATAGTTTGTTTCCTTAGAAGATTGAGGTTGTTGTTGGGGGTAAGAAAGAATCAAAACCACAACAAAGTGGTGGCAATTAGAAAAAGTGGAAAGTAAAATGGAAACAATTACAAGGAAAAATGGCCAGAAAAAGACGAAAGGAGAGGTTACTTGTTATAACTGCCAATAGAATGGCCATTATTCCAACGAGTGTAAGAACCTTAAGGTGGAGGGAAAGTGTTATAACCATCATAAACCTGGGCATGTGAGGAAGATCAGTCCAGAACCACCAACATGTAAGCGGATTATGAGGGTGTATGCTTTGGATGCTGTTCCAGCTTCCTCGAGGGGTCCGACTACGGAAGAGAAGGGGAAGAATGTCATTATGCAAGGTAAGCTTTCTGTTCGAGGTATTTTTGTTCGAATTTTGTTTGACACTGGGGCATCACGTTCTTTTGTCAGTAATGAGCTTGTTTGCAAGTTAGGTTTAGAACCTGAAATCCTTGATAGACCATTAATCGTGACTAATCCAGTAGGAGGTTCATCTAGTCTTTGTATGCTTTGTCATGGTCTAGTTTTATCGAGTCATGTTTGCTCTTTTGTGTGTGATTGTTTTGAATTTTGCTGGGTTTAGAATTATTTTGGGTATGGATTGGCTCAAGAGGTATGCAACTATTGTTGATTGCGAGAGGATCGAGGTGACACTTGGGAACGTGGAAGGGCAGACGATTGTGATACGTTGTCTACCAGAGTATGGAGTTCTAATTAGCTTTTTATATTCGCTTGTGATTCCACGGGATGGGTTGTTATCTGCGCCAATTGTACGAGAGTTTTCTTGATGTGTTTGATGAAGTCAAAGTGTTGCCTTCGCAGCGAAAGATTGAGTTTTAGATTGATTTAGTGGATGGAGCCAGACAAATTGTTATGCCTCTTAGGCAGATGGCGTCTAAGGAACAATGAGAGTTGGAGGTGCAAGTGAACGATCTTTTGAGTAAAGGATTCATTCAGAGAACCGTATCCAAATGGGGTGCACAAGTTGTGTTTGCAACCAAGTCTGATGGATCATTGCGATTATGTGTGGATTATCATGAGCAGAATAAGGTGACCAAGAAGAATAAGTATCCATTACCGATGATAGATGACTTGTTTGACCAACTTCACGAAGCCAAGATATTTTCCCAAATGGATTTGGCAATGGGATTTCACCAACTAAGAGTAGCTAGGGATAGTGGGTCGAAGACTGCTTTTAGTACACCATCCAGATTCTATAAGTGGCTGGTGATGCCATTCGGATGGACTAACACACCAACATTGTTTGTGGATCTTATGAATCATATTTTCAGGGATCAGTTAAACAGGTCCATACTCGTGTTCGTCAATGACATATTAGTTTATTCGAGGGACAAGGAAGAACATAAGATGCACTTGAGAATTGTTTTGGATGCGAAAACTTCAGTAGAAGGCTAAGTTTTCGAAGTGTCACTTCTAGAAGGAAGAATGAGATTTTTGGGTCATGTCATATCGAGACGAGGAATTGCTGTGGATCCCGCTAAGGTAGCAGCAATCCAAGATTGGGATCGACCCAAGAATGCGACGATTGTAAAGAGTTTCCTTGGTTTGGCATGATATTATCAAAGATTTATCAAGGATTTCTCTAAGATAGCTGCATCATTAACATGATTAAAAAAGAAGAATCAGGTACTTGCATGGGAAGCGAAGTGTGAGAAAGCCTTTGGAATTCTGAATGAAAGATTGATGAGTGCTCCTGTGCTGACTATTCCAAATGGGAATGAAGAGATGGCAGTATATACCGATGCATGTGGCACTGGACTTGGAGCAGTGTTAATGAAGAAAGGTAGGGTTACGACTTATGCGAGTCGACAACTGAAGCCACATAAAAGGAATTACTCGACTCATGGCCTAGACTTAACAGCGATAGTATTTGCTCTGAAGATTTGGAGGCACTATTTTTTTGGGAGTTAGATTTGATCTGTTTACGGATCATAAGTCGTTGAAGTGTCTTTTCTCGTAAAAGGATTTGCCTCTTCGACAGCAATGGTGGTTAGAGTTTCTGGCATCGTACGATTTGGAATAGCCTACACTCCAAGAAAAGGTAACGCAGTGGCCGATGCATTAAGTAGAAGACATGCGAGTTTGGGATCCATATTCACAGAATGGAAACATCTCGAGTGTTTGGCCGGATTTGATTTCAGACCTCAGTGTGAGTTAAGACTCGAGATATTAGCTAGCTTATCGATTAGACCAACTCTCATCGAAAGGATTTGCGGAAGCCAAAAGTGAGATGATAAGCTTATGGAAATCGTTCAAAGGTTAGAGATAACAGTAGAACCAAAGGAGATTATGGATTTCGAAGTCGATCAAGGTGGTTGGCTTCGTAAGAATGGATGACTGGTAGTTCCTGATATAGATGGATTAAGAGATGAAGTTCTAAGGGAATGTCATCACTCTAGATTGATGATACATCCAGGAGGCAATAAGATATTTCGAGATATGAAGCGAGTTTACTATTGGTAAGGTATGAAATTGGATGTTGGAAAATTTAACTCAAATTGTATGAATTGTCAGTTGGTTAAAGATGAGCAGAAGAAGCCGAGTGGTTTGTTACAGCCATTAGAAGTTCCCATATGGAAATGGTAACAAGTGCTGATGGATTACCTAGGACAAGGGCAGGAAATGATAATATTTGGGTTGTCTTCGATCGCTTGACCAAAAGCGCAAGGTTTATTCCTATCAGATCAACTAGGACTGCATCATAGTTGGATGAGCTATATCTTGGGTGGATAGTATTCCATGGGGTTCCAAAGAGCATAGTTAGTGATCAAAATCATTTGTTTACCAGTGGATTTTGGAAGAGTTTACAAGAGACGTTAGGAACCAAGCTATGTTTGAGTATGACTTACCATCCCCACATAGATGGTCAGACCGAGAGAGTTAATCGAGTATTGGAAGATCTTCTTAGAGCTTGCATATTGGACTTTGGAGGATCGTGGGAGGACCATCTGCATTTAGAAGAGTTTGCCTATAACAAAAGTTACCAGTCGAGTATTGGAATAGCACCGTATGAGGCATTGTATGGTAGGCCCTGTAATTCTCCATCTTATTGGTTATAAACTGGTGAAAAATTGGTACAAGGGACTGAGATGATAAGAGAAACTACAAACAATGTTAAAGTCATTTGGCAACGAATGTAGGTGGACCAAGATCGTCATAAAAGTTATGCCGATAGGAAACGTAAGGATTTGGAATTCTCAGTTGAAGATATGGTGTTTGTTAAGATTTCACCTCTAAAGAATACCGTTCTCTTTGGAAAGAAAGGAAAGTTAGCACTAAGATTTATTGGCATGTTTCCAGTTATCGAGCGTACTGGAGAGCTCGCTTATGGATTGGACCTACCTAAGAAGATAGATAGTGTGCATAATGTGTTCCACATGTCGTTTCTACGGAAGTTCGTGCACGACTTGAATGTTACGGTATCTCCAAATCAGTTTGAAGATTTCAAATTCGAGCCCCAGGTAGGAGGAAGGTTGTTAAGCTAGTCAATGTACAATAGAGTGAGAACGATAACGATTGCACGTGGGAAACAGAAGAGAGTATGAAGTGACCCATCCAGAACTCTTCGAGTAGTATGTCTCATATATTGTATCTTACTTATGTCATTGTGTCTTGTGCTATTAGAATTCCATACGCTAGGATAGGTTTTGATTGTGTGGATGGTTGGTTGCTTGATTGCATGGTAGATTTGCTACTCGTGGATGGTAGGCATGCAAGGTATTATGTTTTCTCGTGTTTTCTTGGGGTTTTCGAAGGTGGAATTTCTAAAGGGGGAGAATGCAACGGCCCGTATTTTACGTATCGATCGAACGTAAAATAATTATATTTTATTCCATAGTGGTCAGACCATTCTCAAACTCTAATATGTTGTTCATGGGGATCACTACAACAAAAACACCATATTACAACTTTAATTTTACAACGGTGGTAAAAGCACCGTTGTAATAAATGGTTTTTTACAACGGTGGTAAACGCACCGTTGTAATAAATGGTTTTTTACAACGGTGGTAAAGACACCGTTGTAATAAATGGTTTTTTACAACGGTGGTAAAAGCACCGTTGTAATAAATGGTTTTTTACAATGGTGGTATTCCCTAAAGTTGTAATAAACATATTTTTAACAACTTTTTGTTTTGTTAGTTGTAATAGATGCCCATTACAAACTTCATGTTTATAATATCTATATTTAATAACTAATTATATTAATATTTAATAATAATTAATAATTAATAATAAACTTAGGAATAAATAATATTTATTAAATAATTAATAGTTAATAAGTGGTAATTAATGTTTAATAGTTAATGTTAACTGCTTATTAATTAATATTTAGGTGACATATACATTATAAGCTTTTAATAGTTATTACTCGATTATAACTAAGTAGAAATAAGTAAAAGTTAAATAATAACTATTGTTAATATGAAATAATCCTAATTAATAATTAACATTTAATTAATAACTAATTAGTAAGTAATAATTAATAATCAATAATAAGTAAACAAATAAATATTACTTAATTAATTAATAATTTACAAATAATTCATCTGTCTGGAGTTCACATGTATTTGCGTGTGAGGTTAAAGTATGTTTTTTTAAGATGTACCAATTAGTTTATAATCTATGATGAACGTAATTTTTTAATTTAATAATTATTAACTAATAATAACTATAAAAAATAAATTTAATAAATAATCAATATGTAACAAAATATTTAATAATTCAAAATTAATCACCATATTACAATTAACTAAATATTTGCAACGTTCGATAGACGACAATTGCAATAACAAATTTATAAAAATTGATTTTTCTCGACATTTGTAATAAAGGGTTTTTATAATTGGTTTTTCTTGATAATAACTTATACATGTCATTATTTATAATTTAATATTTAACATCAAATGTTTGATGATCAATATTTAACATTTAATATTTCATTTATAAGTAATATTTAATATGTAACATTAATAGGTAATAACTAATAACAAAAAGTAATATCTAATACTATTAATAAGTATATTTACCCTTATGATCCGTCGGCCCAACCAAACGTACCCGACCCGCCATCCCTTATAACCCTAATTCCATCGTAACCCCCTTCATTCACTCAAGCCGCCTCACAAATTTCTCAAAACCGAATTGAAGAAAAACCCTAGATCCCCTTTTCTTCCTCCGTAACACGAGATAACCGACTTCGCAACTACCGCTTCGACCTCCTCAATGATTCGCCATCAACCCTAAACCCCCACAGACCACCAGTTCGGCCATCGCCAGCCAACGCCCGAGCCTTCACGACGAGCGATCTCGAATTAAGCTAAGTTTCTCCTTTTTACTCGTTTTAAATTAGCTGTAATATTTTGTTTGTTTAATTTGGGTTAGATCTATATTTCGATTCATGTGATTTCAGAACCATGGGGCTCGTATTGGGTTAGATCTATAGTTCGACCATCAGATTGTCTGATTTCAGATATGATTTCGTATTGGGTGTGATACGAATTAAGCTTTGCACTGCTACGGTATGTCTATTTTGCTTTTTTCGATGGGTTCTTTGCTTGTTGAGTGGATTTTGGAATTGGTTTATTGAGTTATCGAGGAATTTGAGGAACTGTTAGTTGGTTGTTGGTTTTGAGGAAGTTTCGAAGGGTTTGTTGTGGTTCTATGGTTTTGCAGCCTTGTGGTTCTATGGTTTTGCTGCTTGGGATTATTGTGATCTGTTCTTGCAAGTTTTATTTTGGTTTGTCTATGCATTTTGTGTTCTAATTCTAGGCACAGGAGGCTATTTTGCTTATAAACTTGATGAATATGCAAAAAAGCTTTGCTGCGGCATAGCTATGCAGTGATTGCACTGCAAAGCTTTGCCTAAGCTTGCAAAGCTTTGCCTAAGCTTTGCATTGCAACGCTTTGCACTGCTATTTGCAGTGCAAAGCTTTGCTGTGCAAAAGCTTTGCCAAAGCTTTGCTGCGGCAAAGCTTTGCACTGCTATTTGCAGTGCAAAGCTTTGCTATGTAAAAGCTTTGCCAAAGTTTTGCTGCGGCAAAGCTTTGCAGTGCAAAGCTATGCAGTGATTGCACTGCATAGCTTTGCCGCGGCAAAGCTTTGCAGTGCATAGCTTTGCCGCGGCAATGCTTTGCAGTGCAAAGCTTGCTGCGGCAAAGCTTTGCACTGCTATTTACAGTGCAAAGCTTTGCTGCGGCAAAGCTTTGCACACTGTGCAAAGCTTTGCCAAAGCTTTGTTGCCGCAAAGCTTTGCTGTGCAAAGCTTTGCTGCAGCAAATCTTTGCACTGCAAGTAGCAGTGCAAAGCTTTGCCGCAACAAACTTTGCACTGCAAAGCTTTGCCGCGGTAAAGTGATTGCACTGCATAGCTTTGCCACGACAAAGCTTTTCAGTGCATTGTATATAACAAAATGAATCATCCAACGTTACATGCATTGTATATAATGGTCAGGTTATTTACGTATATAATGGTTTGAATGCATTGTATTAGCTGTTTATTTTGTGCACTCACATTTTTCCAATTTTTGTTATATGCATAAATCTATACTGCAGCACTAACAGTTTGATAATTTCTTTCTTAGGAACGGATATTAAGGAGAAAAAGGAGCACAAGGAGATTAACAGGAGCAGAAGAAAGTTAGAACTGTTATAAAGTCTTTGTATCTTCAGTTTTGTCCATGTATTATGTAAAAAAAATGATGAGTTTGAAATTAATAATATATTGTTTTGGTTCATGGTTTAAGTTTGTTTGATATTTTCAGTTTTGTAGATAATATGTTCTGCAATGAATTCTTTTATTAGTAATATGTATATAATTTGTGGATATAGTACAATTGTAAAATATAAAAATTGTAATAAAATGTAAAAATTAAAACAACAATGGTGCATAACTGTTGTAATAAACTTATTACAACGGTGGAAAAAAGTTGTAAAATATACATATTACAACGGTCTTGCAACAGTGCAGAAAAGTTGTAAAAGATATTAGGCTATTACAACTTCTTAAGACACGACGGTTTGCCCACCGTTGTAAAAACCCTATTACAACGGTGTTCCACCGTTGTAATAGGGTCATTTTGTTGTAGTGGACGTGAGACATGTCCATGATTTTTACTGAGTTCAAGTATGACCACTTTGCCCTTGAGTTCACTATTTGGGCCATAATTTTTGATAAGAATCAAATCAGGTGTTGAGATTGATTTCAATGGATCAGAAAGATGGTTTACGATTTCGTAAAGTGGTCACATGAAGGATTTGGTTTAGCGGTTGGGGAGGAATCGTTGTTTTAAGTTTCAACTTGTGTTTAGACATACTGGTCAACAACCAATGGGTTGATTAGCCAAGCCCATTAGACCTATGACTAGCAGATATAAATAGGGGGACTTAGGGATAGGGTTACTCTCTTCATTATAAGTTTTAGGTTGGGCATCTGTGATTTTCTGGTTCAGCCTAAAATCCCATTTCTCCATTTTCTTCAATTAAATTCATCGTAGATCTAGAAGATAGATCATCATCAAGGGAGAGTAGATCATCATCAGAGAGGATTAGATCACATCAGATTGCATCATACTTGGTGATTCCCTTGTTGTCCAGATATAAATTCATCAAGTTTGCATCTGTAATATCCCGTATTTTTGGTAGTCAAACATTTAATTTGATTTACTATTTCACTTATTTTATTTGGAATGTTATTGGTTTTTAATATTTAATTCGTTTATTAAAACGAAGTTTGAACGTTAAATTTATATATAATATAAATCAAGCTCGTAATGGCGCGGTAGTTCGTAATATTGAGTTTTGAACTTTAACTGGATATACAGGATTCGATTTAAGTCGAAATCCCATGAAACAAGAAACGTTTGAATCTTGTTGATTATAATTTTCATATGAAAGAGAAAAATTCAGATTTCATGTTATAGATTGTTAGTTAGGTCCAATTCAAATTTTAAAATAGTTGCTACAGAAATCGTTATTAAAATATAACATTTAAAAGGGTTTTAATATAACTTTGACACGGTTTTAACTCGAAATTTATGATTTAGAGTTATATAATCTATATTGGTTTATATTTGAAACCATATGACGAATTTATTTGGATATTTATGATAATAATAATTTACTATTATTTAACTTGATTTTTTGGAATCAATATAACGTTTTATTAATATTATATAAGCCTTAAAATAGCGATTTTTGCGAACAGTCTCCGTTTTCGATGAAATTAGTTTCATTGGAACCGTAATGTTAAATTATTGTACAATATT
This sequence comes from Allium sativum, assembly GCA_030737875.1. Classification (NCBI taxonomy): domain Eukaryota; kingdom Viridiplantae; phylum Streptophyta; class Magnoliopsida; order Asparagales; family Amaryllidaceae; genus Allium; species Allium sativum. The sequence continues at coordinate 570,113,465 of CM060922.1, forward strand.
AAATTTCGTGGCAAACCGATGTCATATGTGATAACGATAGTCGTAAATGCCCAGTCATTTTCTATAGCGCATAATTAAATTAAATTAATTTAACAGAGGGGTATTTGAGTGTAACTTGAGCAGACAATCAAATTATTCCACGAAACTAATTCCGTTGAGTTCGTATCGACGTTTAGAGTTAGAATTAACATGTAATTCGTTATTTTTGGACATCGGCTATTTTGGTGTCAAGAATAGCGTTGTTTCGCATATAAAAATAGTGTACTGGTAAATAGTCTCAGAATGCAATGAAAATTGTGCCGTTGGATTCGTATTAATTATTTTAAGATTTCAATTTTCTTGTCAGTTGGACTTACCGTTTGATCGTGGCAGTGTCAAACGTCTTTATTTTTATTTAATCGGTTATATTATTTGACAGGGGTAACTTTAAAGGAATAAACGACTTGCCAAACGAACTCCGATTTTAACGAACAAATTTCATTGGATCCATAAGTAAAAGGTATAGTTCAAAGTTTCAAGTTGATTGGATTTATTTTGTGATAGTGTGAAATTTAAACGTGTGATTTTTAGCCTGTGATTTATAAAGAACTTTTCACAAACGGCCTCGGAATTCGACGAAACCTATTCTATTGGGTCCAGAATATTTTTTTATGCTAGGAATAGGATTCTCGTCTCTAATGGACATCATATGTGCCTGTTTTGAAGTATCACTTCATCATTAAGTTTCACATATATTATTATAATAATAACAATATTTCTATCCATTCTCTATATAAGAAGCAGCTGTAACACTATTTTTTCTTCGGTCAAATCTCTAGCGTGGTCAGCCCACAGAAATGCGCCTCCACCATATTTTCTATGATCCATATTTTTCGATCCTTTCTCCCCTCCTTTCCCTCAATCCGCTCATTTATGGAAAGAGTGTCCAACGTCAACTTTGCCCATCTCTCCGAGCTTGACATTTCGAGCGGCGGCGATCAAGTACAGTGGCTTGTGGTGACCGGATTTTCCATCCATTGAAAACTCTTAGGGGAAATACTATCAAATGGCAAAGTAGGAGCTGTCGAGTTTCCAAGCGACGGAGAATGGGGTTGATTTGGTTCTTCTGGAAGTTGTCAATCAAGGTCCATTGGGTGGCGGATGTTGGGGCGGCGTGGAGATGGTGCGGTGTGAAAGTTCGTGTGTTGGTAAAGCTTACTGAAGGGTGCGTGCAAAATCAATGTCTTTAGGAACCAAGGCAACGTGTTTTTGCAAATGAAGCGGATGGGTTTTCAAAAGGATTGGGTCCATATCTTTGAACAGTGAAAGATTTGCAAAGCGGGCCAGATTGCTTGAAAGAAAAGAAAATAAATAAAAAATTAACGAAAGAAAGAAATGGAGTTTCGAATGAAACAACATGTCGCAAGGGAAAAGGTGAAACAAGTTAGAAGAAACGATGATTAAACAAAGACCCGTGGACATCAGGGATGAAGCGTCGAAGTAAGGATCGGCCGAATGTTTTTTAACGTAAATTAACTTAAATTAATTACAACTAGAAAACAATATATTTTAATTTAGGAAAATCTATTGTTTAATAATTTAACAAAAGTGGGTTAGGGATATTGAAACAACAAGATCAGAGAACAGACAAAATATAGGACTCGGACCTGATAATTTCGTTTTAAATTAGTAATCGAAATAGTCGGTCCAGTTTAATTGTTAATAAAACATAATTAGACTAACCTAATTACAATTTATAGAATTATTTATTTTAACTGTGAATATTTAAATCGTGTATTGTCACATCGATAACTTCTTACTATGTTATCAGAATCGGACAATCCAAGAAGCATTATGATCGTACAAACGAGCAGAACATTATGGAACAGAAATGGACAGAATTGGGATTAACCGATATTTTCAGTTAAATTTAAAGTTTTTTAATTTAATTGAAGCAAGCCGTTTTAACCGCGAATCAGATCATGGTGAGTTAAACTCACTCAGTTCTTCTCACTTATATTTTATATAAGTCGGGTTTTTATTTTAAGTGGTATGGTTGCTAATGGTTGATTGTTTGTTAATTATATATTGCTAATGGTTGATTGTTTGTTAATTATATATTCATACATTAATTGAACCAATGAAATTAAACACTGTTTAATTTTAGTGGAAAAACCAAATCGTTATTTTAATAATTGGACCCAATGGAGGTAACTTACCTTGTTGGTTATTAAGTAAATGTGTTTAATTGTTTTGTTAATTAGTTGATGTAAAATAATCGTTATTTTCTGTTATAGAAATTACTAGTTAAATTGAATTGAATAAGTTTATTTGGGATAATCTATTTTAACGTAGGGAAGAATAGGAGGGATCCAGCTGGATTCCTCAAATATATTAGATGTTAATTATTCTCGTATCATCATCATATGAACTGTTCTGATTGGACAATTGATTTGGTTATTGACCGTTGACCTGGAATTCAACATTTGTTTTGTTTAAACCAGTGGGTGATATTGGTTGAGTAATTGGCAGTATATGGCCTATAAATAATCGTTTTATAAATATTGATTTACCGTCAGGTGAATCGATAAAACTGAAGTTATAAAATTTATTTTATAACCGGAGATAGATTTTTGAAATATATTATTTTGAATAGAAGTTATTAAAAGGAAATAAATATGTATTATTTAAATTTATATTTAATTACTAAAAGCAAATTCTTATGTTAAGAAGATTTATAAACAAGTAAGCAGAAATTAATCTAACGGTTAAGATTTGAATAACTGTTTGTGAGAAATAATTAAATAAAATTATTTAAATTTATTATAGTATTAATTAATTTAAAGGAAAGACTAATTGGAATTGGTTAAAGAATAATTGTGTCTTGAGTCGACTAAGTCAACCTTTTAACTGAAACTGATTATTTTATCAATTTGTTTTGAATTTATCTAATAAAATAGTTTAACGAATAATTGTTTTAACTTAAATAAGTTTTAAAAAGGAATTTACTATTTATTTTGGTAATTAACCAGTTAACTACTGCTATTGTGGTTAATAATTGAAGTAAATTATTATTTTATTTAATAATAATTTAGGAAATTACTTTTTAATTGAAATTAATTTAAAAAGTAATTGAAATTGAAATAAAATCTAATTGAATTGTGAAAACAGTTCATGAACGGTTTTATATTAAAACCTGAATTTTTATAACAAAATTGAAAAAAAGGAATTTTAAGCGAATAGGATAGCTTAAATTAATGTTTACTTAATGTTTGAATTAAGTAAAGGAAATTGAGCATACAAAAGTTTATATTAAACCAAAATTATATAAATGAAATTTATATAAAGAGATGAGGTGTTAAATCGTTAATTTTAAATTAACATTCCTTAATAATGGAATGAAGTGACACGAAGTAAATTGGAATAAGATTTTCAAATTAGGAAATGGTTGAATGGATTAGAAAAAGGAATTGTAAAAAGTGAATTTGGTAAAGAAGTGAGTAATAGGATTTTTAACAAAAATCTGAGTAATAAAATGAAAGAAGTAAAAGGAAAGGTGATGTTTTATTAGGTACTTTCTTAACCAGTAAATTAAGAAATAACAGTTATACTCGAGAAGGAGATTTCAAAAGTAAAAAGGTTTTATAAAAGTCATATTTTAAAAAAATCGTGAAATGAGATTTGTTTTTAATGTTAAAATGTACATGGGTTTTTGAATTACAACTCGTACCTATTTTAAGATAATAACGTATTTGATCGAGGTCTGAGAGGTAAATAAATACCTCAATTTGAACGATTTCAGGATTATCTGAGGGTGATATTAGTTTGTAATGGGAAAGAGGTTGAGAATAATTTATTATTTCCATATGTGAAATAATAACGCAATGTTAATCGCAAGATTTGAGAATATATGTAATGAAATTTCCAGGGTAACGGAAATGAGAAGATTCGAGAATATATATAATAGTAAATTCTCAAGTAAAGGAAGTTACAAAAGAGATTTCCGTAACGATATTTTTGGAGTATAAGGAGATGGAAAGTGGAGTTTTTGGAATCGGTTTATTCTAAAAAGAATAAGGGTTGATTATTGTTCCAAATAATAAAAAGAGATTTTGTGACATTATTTCACGAATAAAAAGTTGAATTGATTTCTGAATTATAGAAAATGAGTAATGAGGTAGCAAATGACAGTAAGATAGAAAATTGGACATGATTATAGAATATTTTCCTATGCATGAAAATGTAATTGTTTTGAAACTAATCTTATGTTAAATAAGTAGTCAAAATCTTTATTTATAATAGTAAAAGATTTAGAGGTTTAAAATAACTATCGTTAATCGTTTTAATTAAAAGCGCTAAGTACTGTTAAGTACTAAACTAGTAAACTCATTTTATTCACACAATTATTTATTTGATAGTTAAATAACTAACTATCAAATCTGACCAAATGCGTTGTTGGTACGGAAAGACATGGCGAATTTATATTCAAAAACCATTCTGAACTAACAAATACATGAAGATGCTGACTGAAGATGGTGCAATTGAAGATCGTGAATCTTCATAAGCGGAAGGACTACTTGTTGAATTTCTCTGGTGGCCGCCAGAGATATTTGACTTGTGATTTTGTCGTGATTGAGATTTGCGGATTTTAAGGACTACTCGCTATTGATCTAACCTAGGATGTGGTAGAAGGGTGCCTTCAGTTCATCCTGTTCATGGATGACTTGTATGGATGAGTGTCTGACAGGGTATTTCCAAAGGAGTCACATACATTGGTTTCTTCAAACGTATTTTTGTTGATGGCGGAGAAAAGCGCACTTCTCTTAGCTTAACAGCTAGATATTTTTGTGGACGTCAATTAGTGACTTTCTAGCAGATCTGACGGTGTGGCATTCAAAGTGAATGATGATATGATGTTCTAAAGGTAATGTTAACATCAAGCCTAACAACCGGGAAATGGCACAAAATCTGGTAGGTCGTATGGCTATGTTGGTTGCACCCATCAAAAGGGTATATCGTTGCTTGATCTGGAGAAATCAAATGTCTTCGGTTGTCCCTTTATTTTATTTGCATGCTATCGGTTCGGTTAGTTGGCCCCCAACCGTGGTAATGATATATTTGGTACTCTCAAGAGAAGTGAAAGGCTGGTCATGTTTAGCATGGGTTGCAAGATGTTCTTGTTTAACTCAGTGTATTCATCTCCAGAGGTACATTGCCGGGAAAGTGGTCGCATACCTTGCCAGAAAATCCATTCTCCGATAAGAGCTCGCAGTTTTGATTGTATACTATGTATGTAAAGCGTGAGATGCAAGTGTTCTGCTAGACTGATATTTATTTGTATTTAAACATTATTGTAATATCCGGATAAGTATTGTTTTAAAAAATGTTTTGGGTTATCATAAGATAAAAACCGTCCGTGTTTATGTGTGGATTTAATCTTACGATTATCCTTTTCTTTTGAAAAGATTTTGACTTAAAAATCAATTTGTGTGATACCTTTAAACTTAGAGTGTTTTTCTCACTCTGGTTCTCCCTACTAATCCGGCATTTGTAATGCTTGGGTTAGACCAGGTTGTACACGTTTAGGTTATCGGATACTATGAAGAGACGAGTTGAATGTGTTCAGACGTATGATATTATATAATATTTTTCCGCTGTGTGTTGTATATGAGGACATGTTAATATAACTATCCAGATGTGTTGATGTACTCTGATGATTGTAAGTATTTTTAAAGCTCTCAGTAAAGATTTATTTCTATATTATATTTTATTCCATTGCGATGTGAGACTCTGTGTTGCATGTTGGTTCTTCTTCTTCTTCTATTCTAATATTTCTTTCTTATCTCATCCTTTAATTTCTTTTAAATAACGTTCCTGTGTTTTCGGTGCTGGCAAAGTTGGTACTTTATACGATAAATGTACTTATGTTGATTTTTGGGGTCAAAATTCTCGTGGGTCGTTGCAACATTAAATCTTGAAATTGGTGAGTGATTGATATCTCTTACACGGAAGCTATGGATTGTATGGGTAAATTAGGAACATTTCCATACTTTTCATGTTAAAATAACCTTAGGTCTGATCATGTATGTTTAAACCCTAGGAAACCTAATAAGATCATTTAAACCCTAGGTTAGATCCAAATCATGCTAGATCTTATGATTATGTATGTTTATGAATTGTTCATGTTTTTACGATCATTAATGTATGGATTTAGGTTAGTTTTCATTGAATTGATTGTGTTTCTTGAGTTGTGTGTTAGATTGTTTTCCGTAGAATCATAGGATTGAAGAACAGAGCAAATTGGAGGTTCAGATGATCGGATTCAGACGAAACTTGGTGGAGGCGCTCTGGAAGATGAAGGAAAAGGGAACAAAATTTTTCATGTCCAAATATGTTAAGGACATGGGTGGACATCGACCCATGCGGGATAAACGAGTGGCGTTGATTTTGATGGCATGGCTTTTTGTTGGTAAATTGAAGCTTCCTACAAAATTTCAAGTCGTTTGTAGTTGATTTGTGGTGGGTGGAAGGTTGATTTCTCGAGATGTGAATGAACTGACAGAAGATTTTAAAATGAACGGTGAAACGATTGGAGAATAGGTCGGTAAGATGCACTCAAGGTGAGGAAGGACAGAAGCATGACACTTAGCCAAAATTGGCTAAGTGCGTGGATCGGCGCCGACCCATGGGGGAAGGTCGGGTCGGCTTGTATTTTGGGAAGCATGATGATGGTGGAATCCTAAAGTTTCTGGTGAAGTTTGGATTAAAACGAACTTCAGATGATTGATGTGCAACTCAAAGATGAATGGTTCTTCGGTTATGAACTCAGGCAGGGGTGGTTGAAGCTAAGTTGATGCGATGCTGATCGTGGGATGGTATACGATACAGTTTGATGATAGGTTGATTCAGGTAGGAGTTAACCAGGGAGGATAATGGAATTAGTTCAAGAGACAGCTTGACTAAAGAAGTGAAATCGCCTAGGAGAAAGGCTCAACAAATTTGATTCGCCAAGGAATTGTTAGTTGTCGAAGTGTTCTAGCGAACTCAAAGCAGGGATATCGTGGGGCCACCCAGATGGATCAGGTAGGATCAAGTACCTTGGATCGCTCAGGCAGGAGTGATCTAGTCGTCTTAGGAGTTTAAGGGAAAACATACAAGTCATGATGGTGTATGGCAATTTGGCTAGAACCAGGGTTTTTCCATTAGCCCTTTTGATCAGTGAAATGCAAGTTCGATAACTGATGGATTCACAACTGTAGTTGGTGATGGCTAGGACGTTGGATCCTATGGTCAATTTTATGTTTTCTTCTCTATTTTCTCTGGGTAGGCCATCACTGTAGGATGTTGAAAAGAAACGGGATCGGGGGTTGTGCTTTCCTATTTCTAATGTGACATGTGATGGATTGTTTTCACATGTTGACATAATGGTTGTTGGGCAGATCATAGGGTCAATCCATCTATATTCATATTATCCTGTGTTATTGTTGTTAGCTATTTTATTGCTCAATAAGACTGTTGTCTGACTTAAGGTTTTATGTTTCCCTCTTCTTTGTTCACCAAATTGATGGTGGACAGACTGAGTAGCAGGTAGCAGGTTTGGTGACGGTGTTGTTGTGCGGCGACAAGCAAAACGCTGGAGCATTATTACTATCCACTATTTAGCTATTTCCTTTCTATTTCCGTTGCATGTTGATGTTATTAAAACTCTGAGGGATGAAGTGAGACATTGTATTCAGTGATTCTTGTATCGAGAAGTATTATACCCAAGGTTATATGGTTTTATGGAAATTTGATTCTCTGTTCAGTTGTGCTTCATTACTATATCCTGTTATATATTTTATTATTATATATTATCCATGCACTGTGAGTTATACGACATGTTCTATTTTTGAATTATTCTACCTCGATGATTGTCCAGTACTGGCCTGGCACGTAATACATCGCATATCTCCTTAGTTTGGTGCGGGAGATACAGGGCGGTTGTCACATTGTATATGATTCGGTGATACAAGTTCTCCATAATGATTTCATACTAAAATAACTTGGCATAAAACCGTTCCGACGTAAATGAATTCTAACCATATGCAATATCAAGTGCTTCAACAATTTGCACTTACTACACAGAAAAAAGATTTCTTTGTCTTTTCCGTTATTACTTTGAGAAAATTCAATAAATACGTGTACACAATTATTATTTTCACTTATTGACTCTCTCGTTTTTCTGCGTTGTTGATACATGTAGCTCCGATCAGTAAAATTGTTGATCATTTCTCCTAATTTAAAACATATGAAATAAGTTAAAAAATCTTTTACATTTTATTTTTCAATTCAGCCATATAGTTTACTGTTCGATTAATTTAATAATATTATTCTTTTTAACTTTTTTCTTTTTGTTTATACACCACCTAATGTTTCTTTAACCATGCTTCTACTATTAATTTTCATTTATAGATTTTACGCTCAACATTATGAATATAATACTTTTTTTACGTTATTGTTTTCTACTTTACCGGAGGTTTATCATACTTTCTATTACAAATAAAGTAGTAATTTCATCTCGTAAACCATTTTCATTTTAAACAATTCCGCAAAATTTTGGCAGTAGTTACCTTTTGTTCCCTAAATCATACACAAATGCATGTACGCGGGGAATATAAAGAAGTGCTACCAAAATTTTTGAACCATTTAGAATGAAAATGATTTACAAAATATAATAACTTTATTGTGTTCTTGACTTTTCAATACAGGGACAAATCCAACAAATACTATATACGACGAATATAAATGTCCATTCCATGGCAAAAACAAATACCTATATAATAATCATATGCAATATTTATTAGACAAGGCCACAAAGTCTCTAAAAGTTATACGAAAATATATAATATATAACATATTACACACAATATACTTTATAGAAAAATTGGTTTTATGTACTACTACATACTAATTAATCTTTACATTAATTAGATTAAACTATGATATATACACCAAATCAAAATTACTAACCATTATACAAATTTAATTATCGTTTTCGACTTTTTACAAAATACATACACTAAATCATGCTCATCCACACTTACTAACCCAATTAAGACCTCAATGCATAGACTAGTCAATAGATAAACACTAATTACTTATTACATGAACTAAACAAATTAGTATTTTTGACATCTAATGGGTAATAACAGAAATTTATATTCAATAAACCACTCTAGACAATCACTCACATAATCTAAACAATCATATTAACAAATCGATGCTACTTAAGATTATGTTAAATATATACTCTGTGGATGAGTAGGGGGTTAGAGGTGATGAGAGTAATGATTGGCGGAGTTAGAGGAGTTCTCAGAGGCGCATTGGCCAAAGTGGAGTTGGAGGAGTAGGAAAGTTTTATTTTGATGCAGGGGAGAAAGAATGGTTAGAGAAGCAGGTCTCCGTTTTGTTAATCCTGTAATTTTCCCATGGGGACCAATAGCCGCTGACGGAATAGATTATCATGGTTTCTGACTGTTCATTACTTTATTTACCAAAATATCAAAGAAATGCATAGCCATCAAAAACCGACGGCGACCGTCGAAACCCAGGCATCGACATGCACTATTCTCGTATATATACATATGCATATGAGAAAGATTATATGGCACCCCTATTTGGAAGCATCTGTTTTACATCTTAACTACAACCACTCGTTTATATTTAAATAATGAGTGAGTGGGAGCAGTGCTGGTCCTAGGACTTTTGGTGCCTAAAGCAAAAAATGAAAACAAGGCCCTTCCACAAAAACCAATGTATTATATCAAAACAAAGTGTATTATTAAAACATAACTATAAAAGAAAATCACAATTTATTTGTATACTTTATCAGAAATGTAATCACTGAAAAAACAAGCAAATAAAACAACTGGAATCTACTAGTATACTTTATCAGAAATGTAATCCTTGACAAAACAAATAAACAAAAATATTATGAATGTGTAATCTACTAGTACACTTTATTAGAAATGTTTTTGACGATGATTTGAAGCAAAAATTCTTTAAACTAAACAATTGGACTAAAATCCTTTAATCACAACTTCCTATGAAAATTGAAAAGATAGTTACTTATCAACTAATCGTATTGTACATAATCATTTAAAAATTCATTATCTACTACCAATTTTGAATTATTCCTAATTAATTATGATGAATTGTTGAAACCATTAATTAATTTTTAAGTTCCACAAAAATTGCAACTTAGGACAGCATATATGTTGTTGTTTACAATTTGATCAATTTAATTTTACGATTCAGGTTAGCAATATCAAGCAAACCATATACAATTTATAATTTTATTTATTTAAATCATAGTCCAATTATCCAAAATCAATGAAACCTCAAATGGCCAAATCACATGTAACAGAACATAGGTGATGAAGGCTAAAGTCTAATGGAATAATGAAATTGTTGCTTATTAACCACAAAACAAAATCGAAGGTTTTTTTTTTTAAAAAAACCAATTATTCCAAACCAATCGCTTATAACCACTACAGACTTCAAGTAACTGCACTGCTATAAGGCTAATTGCCAAAATCGTATATTGATATATAATTAACAATTGAATACTTAAAATAAAAAAATCTAGTTATTCAAATTACGAAAATGGTATCGCTCACCTGAGACTGAAACTGCCTTGCCGGTGTAGTGTTGTGCCTGCGGCCTTTTAGCTTTCAACAAAACCTTCGTTGGTTGGAGAATCGTCTCCCTGATGATCATCGTCATTTGCGCGCTGATTTGATTTGGCGGTTTCTTCTATAATCACCGTGATCGTGGCTAGCCACTCCTGATTTGCAAATCGTGATTTTTTTTTTATTCGGTGTTCTGTATTTGGATTATGGTGCCCCAAATTTAACGACGCCCTAAGTGATTGCTTCCCTTGCTTGTGCAAAGGGCCGATCCTGAGTGGGAGACAGTAGGTAGGTGGAGAGAGGCGGTTGTGACATGGAAAACATGGATGCATCAATTTTTAGGATGCAATGAAATGCTTATATGTATATGTATATATACCAATAGCCGCTGACGGAATAGATTATCATGGTTTCCGACTGTTCATTACTTTATTTACCAAAATATCAAAAAAGGCATAGCCATCAAAAATCGATGACGACCGTCGGAACCCAGTCGTCAGCATATGCTATTCTCTTGTAGTATATATATGTATATATATATATATATATATATATATATATATATATATAAGAAAGATTATATGGCACCCCTATTTGAAAGCATCCGCTTTGCATACGAATTACAACCACTTGTTTATATTTAAATTGAGACGACCCCGAACCCCGTACTGACGGTAAAAAGGGTAATATTTGGAATATAACACATATCCAGATAATAGCATAACAGAATTAAATAAATACACTAGATAATGAACAAAAAATACATTGGATAAACAAAATCATCAGAGTTACTCAGTATACTAGGTCATACTTAGTACAAATACAGTTCAGCTATACATAAATGTCTACAGCGGAAAACAAACATAATATGTATAATAGGAGCTAAACAACATAAAAAGAGATAAATGATAGAATCCATCTTCAGCTCCAGCTATCCAGAAAGAGCCAGCTAAAACCTGAATACAAGGCTGCCCGTGTGGAAAAAGGGGCACCCGAGTTTGAAAGAGAAACAAACTACGAGTCAGTCATGGGACTGGTATGAAAAATCTACTCAACACATTTGAAATATGGCTAATCACAGGACCACGCAACTTTCATGGAACGGGTTTACTCCATTGGATTGCCAGTGCTTTAAACCAATTAAAATCTTTTAAACATCGCAATGCTTTTTGTAAAAATGAAGCCATTATAAGACTCAGTTCCCATCACACAATGCAACGCAAACCGGAGGATAGAGTTTTACCTTATAATGGCCAAAATATGTTTGATACGAATAAAACAAAAACATTTGATATTATTACTAGTGTTTATAGGTTTCGAAAACAATTTCAATCATAACTATCAATCATAGACGACATGAGCGTCCCATGCCACTATGTCGCCAAATATAGGTATACAATCAAAACCGCACAGTCACGTATCTGGAAATTGGATTTCCGTCATGAACCAAGGCAAAAGATAGTCCTTATCGAATTCGAGATGCTCTAGCCCGTGTCTCAGGCACAGCCGCAACCGTACCTTGGATCGTCAGGGCCGGTCCACACGGAGTGGATTATAATGCCTGAACAATGCGTTTCCCCGCCCTATGGGGCGTCAAAGAGCCAACGAATGACTCCATCAGACCCGGATCGTCCAATCTAACCGAGGCGCCTCGCAACAATAACAACCACATAAGTCAAACTCGTCAGGGCGTGTAAAACCACTGACGCCACTTCTAACTAGAAAGAAACGCATGTCCCTCCTGAGGTCCTCTCCCGTTTCTGGTTCATACCGGGATGTGAGGCTCGCGAATTCACGTTATAGACAAAGCTACGCCACACAGGCGGTGCTTTGATCATCAACCACAAGACTTTGCTTTTCAACAGAAGCCCTGATCACCGCATCTTAGCATGCCACACAGGCAATTCACGCCATGTAACCGATGGCTATCAATGACACAGAATAAATTCCAATGTCAGACACACAGTCCATTTACAAGTCCGTTCTGGGTCTGAACGAAACCGGAGGCAATATACCTCGCAAACCCATCGATCTCCATGTACGTCTGGACGATCACCACTCATTATCAATATTTTGGGTTGCCTCCCAATCAGGACATTAGTTACCATCCAAACGAGGTGAAGATCTCCGGTCTTCAACCACCGTCTTCATCTTCGATTTCTTATCGTCGATTCAGTTATTCAGAATGGGATAAACCCGGTCTTTCTGAGCAACTCGCGTATATAAATAACTAGTGCTACACAAACACAACATACGCCTCATTCGAATTCATTAGTCACTAACCGTCAATCAGTAAGAGAACGATTTCCCAAATATTAACCCCGAAGGCCGAAACCAACATCAGATCAAAACCCAGGAATCTATTCTACTTAGCTAACCTTCAGTTAATTTCTAAATTTCACATTCCATATCGTTTATAATATTTTATAATGATGTATCACTATTTTTATTTATTTTAAAAAAGCCAATTCATTCATACGACGCTTCGGGCCATAACGCGGCCGTGGCGCTGTTTTTCTTCAGATTTGATTTACACCTATCTGAAAATCTAACCGTTGGATCTTCACAAAATTTACATCATTAAAAAGATCTTTTCAAAACGAATCCAACGGTTCCAGTTTTGGGAAAATCTGACGGTCGGATCTCCCGGTACAATCGTTTGAAGTTTCGATTTCAAAATACGAACTGCAGCGTCGTTATTCGATTAAATATAATTATATATATATATATAATCGATTCTGGCGCTGTTTTTCTTCAGATTTGAATTAAACATTCCAGACAATCCAACCGTTGGATCTTCATAAAGTTGGTGTCGTTGGAGAGATATTTCCAAAGTGAACCCAATGGTTTCGGTTTCGGGAAAATCCGATGGTCGGATCTCTCGCACTAATCATTTGAAATCACGGTTTCAAAACACGAACTGCAGCTTCGCTATTCGATATATTTCAATTCTATTTATATATATATCGATTCTTCGATTTCAAAACTATATTCTTTTCATACATTTGACAAAAATGATATTTTTATCCAACCGACAATTATTTCAACACTTCGCTATTTTCAACTATTCGTGTATATAGTAAAAATGTGATTTTTATTGTAAGACAATTTATTTCAAAACACGATTATTTTATATAGTTCATATAGATGTTTAAAAATATGATTTTTATTATAAAACAATTTGTTTTAAAACGCGAATACCATTCAACACATGAATATGATTCAACGAATGAATTTCTATTCAACACATAAACGATTTTCTATAGTTTGTATATATATAGTAAAAATGTGATTTTTATTGTAAGACAATTTATTTCAAAACACGATTATTTTATATAGTTCATATAGATGTTTAAAAATATGATTTTTATTATAAAACAATTTGTTTTAAAACGCAAATACCATTCAACACATGAATATGATTCAACGAATGAATTTCTATTCAACACATGATCGGTTTTCTATAATTTGTATATATATATATATATATAGTAAAAATGTGATTTTTATTGTTAAAAAAATTTATTTAAAACATGAATACCATTCAACATATGAATATGATTCAACGAATGAATTTCTATTCAACACATGAAGGGTTTCTATTCAACACACGAATATAGTTTCAACACAGGAAAATAATTCTAACACATGAATATTATTCAAAATTTCGGCAGCATAACGACAGGGTAGTTAAAACCGGGGCCGTCCCTAGTACGGCTCCTCGCTCTACCTTAAAGCCTCGCAGCTTTTGACAGTGGGGAATCATGCATCTAGTTCACATGCAGGCGGCATGTATATTTTTTCCATTTCCACAAACTAATCCTATGTGGTTTCAACCAAATAATTCTCAACCACAAACGGGTATTTTTCAACCACAATCAATCAATTTCAACCACAAACAATTCTAATCAACCATTCGTAATCAACCAATTTTCACACCAATCACAACCAATAAATATCGTCCATGGTTTGTAGACGAGGGGCGTGTATATATATATATACATATATATATTTATATATAAACATTTCACTTCTATTTCAACACATATATAATTTTTACAACGCATATATAACTTATATATCGAATGTACAACTTATACAACGCTTATACATAAGGTGTACAACGCTTATATAACTCATACATCGACTATATAATTTATACATCGTCGTTTTCCATATCGTTTATAAATTAGAAATCTCACATTGGGTTCCACTCCACCAAAAATAGCAGAAGGCTCAGAAAAATATGTAGTCTCTTCTAAAATGTAGAAGACGTCCACACGAGTCCACTGTCTCTTGTTTCACTGAATTTCGTCAAGAAATGAAAAAGATATGATTTTTACAAGTTTGCAACACTTAAAAGTGTAAAAATCAGTTCAAAATAAATTAGCCGTATACCTCCTCTATATCTTCAAAACTAGGTTTTGATTTTGCGTTCAATCCACGAAGCTAGGGGACAATCGGCCAGCACCACCGTGTAAAACGTCGAGAGGGCTTCCAGGCGCTGGGTACCACGTTGAACTCGCACGTGGCAGGAGGGTGTGGCGGCGGGTTGAAGTCTTCGACTTCACGGGCACAATTCTTGAGAAAGAAACGATGATAGAGGGCGAGGATGGTACGGATGTGGAGCTCGTGGGAGGATCTACAAATTACTCCAAAGGAGCAACGTGTTTTGATGCGTGTGGGAGGAGAAAAAGAGGAGAGAAGGAAGAAGGGGTAGCCGCCGATCGTTTCAGGGGATTTACGGGGAGAGAGAAAGTAGGGTGGACCAATGATAATTTTTTTTATATTTATATATTTTTAAAACTCGAAAATACCCCTTATCTCATACGAACTCCAATCCAAACCCAACGACTGTCCTCCCTAGCTAAATACCCCCATTCCAAACACAATGGGATATGTTTCGTAGGCCCATTCGACTGTTTTAGTCTGTTTTCATTCAAATTAAAATATAAAACATTCAATATTTAATTTGAACATACATTTCAATTTGCTGGGGCCACAAACTGATTTGAAAAATTCCAGAAAATAAATCTGGCTATGTTTTGATGATACGGTCCCAACAAAACTAGTTTCGTCGAATTCTGAGACCGTTTGAAAAATGGCCCATTTCTGGTCGATCCAATTTAACTGTAATTGACCAAAACACATTTTTCTTTGCCACGCTCACATACTAGCTTCAAAAATTATGAAATTTTAAACCTAGCAATAATTTGACATCCCAGATCCAACAAAAGTGGTTTCGTCGAATTCCGAGGTCGTTTGCAAAATGGCCATTTTCACGGGCTATATAAATTCCATAGCGACCTTTCTGAAAATTCATTTAGCCATAACTTTTGCTTCCCACTATGAAACTTCGATTTTTCATATTCGTTAGAAAGATATTCACTAACAGATTTAAATATTTTTGGTTTCACTCAAATCTGTTTTGTTTTGCACCCGGTACAGTCAGTCAAAGTTTGAATTCAAATTTTGAAACTACCGCGCTATTTCAGGCCTTGTTTATAATTAGAATTAATTATATTCGTTTTCAAATGTCGATTCAAACTTACTTTTCATTGTTATTATTTAAAATATTTATTTTAAATATTTAAAATCCACTAAAATAGCCAATTTAAAATTTTTAAATTGGTTCAGATTTTCCGGGTCGTTACAATCTCCCCCACTTAAAACTTTTCGTCCCCAAAAAGGAACAAAGTCGAAAGTGGTTTGATTAATCAACTCTACGTTCAATCTGGCTTCCATTCTCCAACTTTTCAGTTTCTAAGAATTTTCAAATTCTTCAAAAATTTGGCTAACACCCGGAATTTTCGAAAAATTTCGCCATAACCTCCTTTGTACGGGGAGGGGTTTGGAAATTTATTGGGCCGTATTAGGTACCCAATAAATCCTAATAAGCATACACATATTTATAGTTATATATAACTCCAGAGAATAAATTCTTGTCACCCTGTCAAAGCCTGAGGGAGTGTGTATTTTAATTGCTCCAAAGGATAAACCCTCGTCACCTCGTCCCGTGTGGGAAATAAATAATCCATGTGTCGTATCTAATAACTAGAGAGACGTGATTATTGTCAAATCCAGACCCGTGTGGTTTTTTTTATTAATCTGGCAATTTATCGTTACATTTTTATATGGTCATATCAGTCATCAGTTCAACCTGTAAAATATAGTCATCGCCATACAAGCCTCTCGCTCGTATGGTAAATCTTCCATCTCGTCACACAAGCTCCAAATGCTTATGTGGTATATGATGAAGTATGCCTATCTTCCAGAAGTATGCCATGTAATGTAGTTCAAAATTAATTGTTACTATCCTATGGCGATGTTTATGATTACACACAGAACAACCAGCACTCCGCATCCAATGGCATTTACAGGAGTTGATATAATAATATTTCACATCCAACTCATTAAGGTTTACCTATTTGTCGGGCACGCAAATAAATTCTTTACTCAACAACTAATCCATTTACCAGTTCAAACATATATGATGCACATCTATATATTTCTATCTATTTTTAAATCAGTTCAATGTGTGAGTTAATCGAATAAATCCTACCATTCATTCTATTATTGATTAAATTAACTATCGGTTTAATAATTTAATTAATCAAATCTACTATCACACAACACAAACAACAAGCAATTTGTTTTTAACTTTTCAAAATCATACAAATTAATTCTTATACTCTTTTAAAATCATTCAGACTATAGAATTAAAAGTGCACCTCTATGAAAGGAAGATAACAACAAAGTAGAGAACAATTGGAAATCTCAAAATATGGTAAATGTACCTTGCACCGGAGTCAATCAGAGATATCCACTCGGCACTTAGGATAGGCTTTCTGAACGCTCTCCTCAGTTTCCCAAGTACAATCTCGTGGATCTCCACTTAATTGCACTTTGACTAAGTGAACTTTCTTATTCCTCAGTTCTTCGGTTTCTTTGCCGATAATCTTTAGCGGCTCTCTTCTCACAGCTAATTCTGGAGTAATTTCAATATCCTGTTAAGCTACTTCTTCCACGATCAAGTCTGGATCATGAACGTGCTTTTGAAGTTGAGATATATGAAATACATCATGCACTCCAGGCAACCAACCAGGTTATTGAATTCTATAAGCCAGAGTTCCAATCCGTTCAAGAATAGGAAACGGACCAATGAATTTGGGTGCCAATTTCCCTGTTTTACCGAACCGGATAACTCCTCTCATCGGCGATACCTTCAAATATACATAGTCGCCAACAGCAAATGATATATCTCTTCTTCTCTTATCGGTATAACTCTTTTGTCGGCTTTGAGCGGCGAGTAATCGTCTCTTTATAAAATCGACTTTGTCGGCAGCTTCTGGGATCATATCTGGCCCCAACACAAGTCTATTACCGGGTTCGACCCAACAAGCAGGGGATCGGCACGGTCTACCATACAATGCTTCAAATGGCGACATTGTCAGGCTCGCTTGGTAGCTGTTGTTATATGAGAATTCAGCCAAATGTAGATGGTCTTCCCATGATCCACCGAAATTTAGAACACAAGCCTGCAATAGATCTTCTAAAATACGATTCACCCTCTCAGTCTGACCATCTGTCTGAGGATGATAGGCGGTGCTCAAGTTCAGCTTTGTCCCAACTCTACTTGAAATGCCTCCCAGAACTTGCTAGTGAATATTGGATCTTTATCACTAACTATACTGATCGGCACTCCGTGTAGTCTAACAATTTCCTTGAAGTAAATCTGCGCCAAACTTTGAGCAGTTCTGTTTGATCTGACAGGCATGAAATGGGCGGTCTTCGTGAAGCGATCTACGATCACCCAAATACTGTCATTTCCTTTCCTGGTTCTGGGCAAACCATCTATGAAGTCCATGGAAATATGTTCCCACTTCCAACCTGGAACGTCCAGCGGTTGCAACAATCCAGCCAGTTTATGTTGGTCGCTTTTGACTAGCTGGCAAGTAGGGCATTGGCTAACATATATAGAGATGTCTCTTTTTAACGATTTCCACCAGAATGTTCTCTTGATACATTATACATTTTACTCACACCCGGATGGATACTGAGCTTAGATTTGTGGCATTCATCAAGCACATCTCTTCTGAGTTCAGGAATTTATGGAACACAAATTCGTCCTTGTAACCTCAGAATCCCTTCGCTGTCGAGCTGGAAATCCGAAGCATTTCCTTCTCGAATCCACTGGCTCATTCCTTTAATAAATTTGTCGTCTTTTTGGAGAGAAGATATCTTGTCAATCAAAGAAGTCGTAATAATAAAGCTGACGATCATTACATTCTTTCGGCTTAACGCATCGGCCACGACATTAGCTTTCCCTGGAGTGTATAGAATCTCGAAATCATATGATGCAAGGAATTCTAGCCAACATTGTTGCCTCAGATTCAAGTCCTTTTGGGTGAACAGATACTTCAATGACTGGTGATCTGTAAACAGTTCGAATTTCTCACCCAGAAGATAGTGTCTCCAGATTTTCAAAGAGAATACGATAGCCAACAACTCAAGATCATGAGTGACATAGTTCTTTTCATGTGGCTTCAGCTGACGGCTAACATAAGCAATAACTTGACCCCTTTGCATTAACACTGCACCAAGGCCTTCTCTAGAGGCATCTGTCCAGACTTTTAAGTCCTGATTGCCGTCAATAATGGTTAACACTGGATCAGTCGTTAATCTTAACTTTAGCTCTTCAAAAGCCTCCTCACATTCTGGAGTCCATTTGAATTTTGAGTGCTTCTTTATAAGCTTCGTTAAGTGACCAGATATCTTCGAAAAGTTTTTAATGAACTTCCGGTAATAACTAGCCAATCCAAGAAAACTGCGAACCTCTGTAGGAGTACTAGGCTGTTTCCAATTTTGAATAGCCGTGATTTTACTTGGATCCACAACAATTCCTTCTTTTGATACGACATGGCCCAGAAACTTTACTTCATCTTGCCAGAATATACATTTGGATAGTTTAGCTTTTAAAACATTCCTTCTCAGAATTTCTAGAACATGTTCCAAATTCTTTTCATGTTCGGCCTTTGATTTAGAGAAGATCAGAATATCGTCAATAAAAACCAGAACAAACTTATTCAAAACCCCTCTGAACACTCTATTCATCAAATCTACGAAGTATGCTGGAGCGTTACATAAGCCGAACAGCATTACCAACCACTCATAGAATAAGTCTGGACCTCTGAACGCTGTCATAGGAACACACTCTTCGGTAATACGAAGCTGATGGAAGCCTGTAGCTAGGTCCATCCTTGAAAATACCTGTGCTCCATTCAGACGATCCAATAAATCATCGATTCGCGGCAATGGATATTTATTCTTTATTGTATGTTTGTTCAAATCACGATAATCCACACATAGCCGTAGAGTACCGTCAGATTTTGTGACAAATACCACTGCTGCTCCCCAGTCAGAGAAACTAGGCCTGATCAGACCCTTCCATACAAGATGTCTTGTTTGATTGTCTAATTCCTCTTTCTCTTTCAAGGACATTCTTCGAATAGCGTGAACTACCAGCTTTGCATTCAGAATCAAAGTGATCTTGAAATCTATTTCTCTCTGCGGAGGTAAGCGAACAACTTCTTCAAACACATCCGCATAATTCTTGATGACAGGAATTATCTTTTACGAGGTCGGGAATATTCTCTGTGACCTCAGGGATATTTTCTATTTGAGCAGGAGAAACATCCAAAGCTGCCCAGAAGTCTTTTCTATTAGAATTCTGACCTTCATAGGGAATGGTTATATAATCACCTGATTTAATCTTCACCTTAACGACTCTGTCGGCGCATTTAACCTCAGCTTCATATTTGGTCAACCAGTCTAAGCCCAAGATATGAATAAATTCTGTAAAATTCATGGCGACCGCGATGGTAGGGAACCTATAAAGAGAAAAAGAAACCGGCACTCCACAAAACCAACTGAGATTGAGGGAACCCCCAACCGGATTTTGGACCGTCATTGGTTCTTTGAGCTTCTTCAAATTCAAATCCAGTTTCTTAACCGCATTCTTTGCAACAAAGCTTCGGGATGAGCCAGTGTCAAACAGTACTCTAACTGGAATATCTTTGACAGTTAGCATGCCTTCTAAAACATTCGGCCTTTCCTAACTAGCTGAGGGCTCAGAAGTTTCTTCCAGTTCATTTACCTGAGCTTCTTTGGTCGTTTTTAACAGCCGGCAATCTTGCTTTACATGACCAAACTGATGGCATTGATTGCACCTTTTCTTTCCTTGAAAATTCTTCTTGGATTTATATCCACTCTTTATTCGTTTCTTTAAAGGTCCGCAGTTTATCGACAAATGCCCTTTCTGATTGCAGCTATTGCATACGGCGGTCGTTACTGGTTCTTTCTCAGATCTGGCCCTTTTCCAATCGACCTCGGGCTTCTTACTCACCTCAGACATTGTACTGGCCTCAGGATGATCAGTTTCAGACTCAACTTTATTACTAGAACTGACCTCCTCTTCGTAGCGTAACATGCCTTTCTTGTCTAGATCCTCATACTGGTAAGCCATGTATATCATTTCAGAAAAAGGAAGCTTCACATTCCTCATCACACTATTCTGATATTTCCTTTGCAGGCCATGAATAAATCTCAGATTCTTCCTCTTTAGATCTTGAATTAGATGATGAGCAAAGTGAGAAAGTTCATTGAATTTCTTATGACATTCTGGAATGGTCATATCCCCTTGTATCAGATAACAAAATTCATCACATAACCACTCTGTCGCTTCTGGAGGAGTAAATCTTTCCAGGAAAATCACTTTGAATCTATACCAGGTGATATCACCTTCCGGATTATCCTTAATAATCGAATCCCACCAGAACAAGGCTTCGTCTTTGAGTGCCCAAGATGCCAGTAATCTTTTCTGGTCATCCCTCAGCTTTAAACCATCAAAGATCTTCTCAACAGAACGAATCCAAGCTTGCATTTTCATAATAGATTCTTCGCCAGAGAATGGTATTCCACCCATATTTCGATACTTGATTAATAGGGCCTCAATATTCGGTTCTACATTCCTTCTGTTTCTGACACTCATTTTCTAGTACTTCTGCAAATAGCAGACCAAGTGTCAGGTCACAGAAAAGATATTTTAAAACATAGAAACATATACTTGAATGTAAATGCATCTATCGAGGTGTTATCTCATTCTGTTATACTCATACTAGGATATTACCGATCTTATCTGTATTGAATTACCTGTCCTAGAACACTACTGGTTCAATTTCTGACGAGTTCATTAATATGTTATATTCCAGCACTAAGCTTAACCAAAGCTCTGATACCAAATGAGATGACCCCGAACCCCATACTGACGGTGACAAGGGTAATCTTTGGAATATAACACATAACCAGATAATAGCAGAACAGAATTAAATAAATACACCAGATAATGAACAAATAATACACTGGATAAACGAAATCATTAGAGTTACTCAGTATACAGGGTCATACTTAGTACAAATACAGTTCAGCTATACATAAATGTCTATAGCGGAAAACAAACATAATATGTATAATAGGAGCTGAACAGCATAAAAAGAGATAAATGATAGAATCCATCTTCAGCTCCAGCTATCCAGAAAGAGCCAGCTAAAACCTGAATACAAGGCTGCCCGTGTGGAAAAAGGGGCACCCGAGTTTGAAAGAGAAACAAACTACGAGTCAGTCATGGGACTGGTATGAGAAATCTACTCAACACATTTGAAATATGGCTAATCACAGGACCACGCAACTTTCATTCATACGACGCTTCGGGCCATAACGCGGCCGTGGCGCTGTTTTTCTTCAGATTTGATTTACACCTATCTGAAAATCTAACCGTTGGATCTTCACAAAATTTACATCATTAAAAAGATCTTTTCAAAACGAATCCAACGGTTCCAGTTTTGGGAAAATCTGACGGTCGGATCTCCCGGTACAATCGTTTGAAGTTTCGATTTCAAAATACGAACTGCAGCGTCGTTATTCGATTAAATATAATTATATATATATATAATCGATTCTGGCGCTGTTTTTCTTCAGATTTGAATTAAACATTCTATACAATCCAACCGTTGGATCTTCACAAAGTTGGTGTCGTTGGAGAGATATTTCCAAAGCGAACCCAACGGTTTCGGTTTCGGGAAAATCTGATGATCGGATCTCCCGCACTAATCGTTTGAAATCACGGTTTACAACACGAACTGCAGCTTCGCTATTCGATATAATTCAATTCTGTTTATATATATATATATATCGATTCTTCGATTTCAAACTATATTCTTTTCATACATTTGATAAAAATGATATTTTTATCCAACCGACAATTATTTCAACACTTCGCTATTTTCAACTATTCATGTATATAGTAAAAATGTGATTTTTATTGTAAGACAATTTATTTCAAAACACAATTATTTTATATAGTTCATATAGATGTTTAAAAATATGATTTTTATTATAAAACAATTTGTTTTAAAACGCGAATACCATTCAACACATGAATATGATTCAACGAATGAATTTCTATTCAACACATAAACGGTTTTCTATAGTTTGTATATATATAGTACAAATGTGATTTTTATTGTAAGACAATTTATTTCAAAACACAATTATTTTATATAGTTCATATAGATGTTTAAAAATATGATTTTTATTATAAAACAATTTGTTTTAAAATGCGAATACCATTCAACACATGAATATGATTCAACGAATGAATTTCTATTCAACACATGGACGTTTTTCTATAGTTTGTATATATTTAGTAAAAATGTGATTTTTGTTGTTAAAACAATTTATTTAAAACACGAATACCATTCAACACATGAATATGATTCAACGAATGAATTTCTATTCAACACATGAAGGGTTTCTATTCAACACACGAATATAGTTTCAACACAGGAAAATAATTTTAACACATGAATATTATTCAAAATTTCGGCAGCATAACGACAGGGTAGTTAAAACCGGGGTCGTCCCTAGTACGGCTCCTCGCTCTACCTTAAAGCCTCGCAGCTTTTGACAATGGGGAATCATGCATCTAGTTCGCATGCAGGCGGCATGTATATTTTTTCCATTTCCACAAACTAATCCTATGTGGTTTCAACCAAATAATTCTCAAACACAAACGGGTATTTTTCAACCACAATCAATCAATTTCAACCACAAACAATTCTAATCAACCATTCGTAATCAACCAATTTTCACACCAATCACAACCAATAAATATCGTCCATGGTTTGTGGACGAGGGGCGTGTATATATATATATATATATATATATATAAACATTTCACTTCTATTTCAACACTTATATAACTTTTACAATGCATATATAACTTATATATCGAACGTACAACTTATACAACGCTTATACATAAGGTGTACAACGCTTATATAACTCATACATCGACTATATAATTTATACATCGTCGTTTTCCATATCATTTATAAATTAGAAATCTCACATTGGGTTCCACTCCACCAAAAATAGCAGAAGGCTCAGAAAAATATGCGGTCTCTTCTAAAATGTAGAAGACGTCCACACGAGTCCATTGTCTCTTGTTTCACCGAATTTCGTCAAGAAACGAAAAAGATATGATTTTTACAAGTTTGCAACACTTAAAAGTGTAAAAATCAGTTCAAAATAAATTAGCCGTATACCTCCTCTGTATCTTCAAAAATAGGTTTTGATTCTGCGTTCAATCCACGAAGCTAGGGGACAATCGGCCAGCACCACCGCGTAGAGCGTCGAGAGGGCTTCCAGGCGCTGGGTACCACGTTGAACTCGCATGTGGCAGGAGGGTGTGGTGGCGGGTTGAAGTCTTCGACTTCACGAGCACGATTCTCGAGAAAGAAACGATGATAGAGGGCGAGGCTGGTACGGATGTGGAGCTCGTTGGAGGATCTACAAATCACTCCAAAGGAGCAACTTGTTTTGATGCGTGTGGGAGGAGAAAAAGAGGAGAGAAGGAAGAATGGGTAGCCGCCGATCGTTTCAGGGGATTTACGGGGAGAGAGAAAGTAGGGTGGACCAATGTTTTTTTTTATATTTATATATTTTTAAAATTCGAAAATACCCCTTATCTCATACGAACTCCAATCCAAACCCAACGACTGTCCTCCCTAGCTAAATACCCCATTCAGAACACAACGGGATATGTTTCATAGGCCCATTCGACTGTTTTAGTCAGTTTTCATTCAAATTAAAATATGAAACATTCAATATTTAATTTGAACATACATTTCAATTTGCCGGGGCCACAAACTGATTCGAAAATTCTAGAAAAATAATTCTGGCTATGTTTTGACGATACAGTCCCAACAAAACTAGTTTCGTCGAATTCTGAGACCGTTTGAAAAATGGTCCATTTCTGGTCGATCCAATTTAACTTTAATTGACCAAAACACATTTTTTTTGCCACGCTCACATACTAGCTTCAAAAATTATGAAATTTGAAACCTAGCAATAATTTGACATCCCGGATCCAACAAAAGTGGTTTCGTCGAATTCCGAGGTCGTTTGCAAAATGGCCATTTTCACGGGCTATATAAATTCCATAGCGACCTTTCTGAAAATTCGTTTAGCCATAACTTTTGCTTCCCGCTATGAAACTTCGATTTTTCAGATTCGTTAGAAAGATATTCACTAGCAGATTTAAATATTTTTGGTTTCACTCAAATCCGTTTTGTTTTGCACCCGGTATAGTCAGTCAAAGTTTGAATTCAAATTTTGAAACTACCGCGCTATTTCAAGCCTTGTTTATAATTAGAATTAATTATATTCGTTTTCAAATGTCGATTCAAACTTAATTTTCATTGTTATTATTTAAAATATTTATTTTAAATATTTAAAATCCACTAAAATAGCCAATTTAAAATTTTTAAATTGGTTCAGATTTTCCGGGTCGTTACATAAATAATGAGTGAGTGGGAGAGAGTAGGTAGGTAGAGAGAGGCGGTAGTGAAATGGAAAAGATAGGGCATTCATGGATGCTACGTTGTTTGGGATGCAATGAAATATATATATATACACACACACACGTGTGTGTGTACACACACATATCAACTAGGGAGTTCCTCTCCCATGGGGAGAGACTACCAGTAAACTTGCAAATTTGATTTACACTAACTCCCACTACAAATCACTACGCTAAAATGTATCCTGATGAGAGCGAAATATAGAAAGGACTTTTCGGTGAAACCGATTTACAATTTACATCTCCTCCGATTTCCAGCCCCTCGGTAGATCAAGATCTAGTTCATTCCAGTTTAGAAGATCAAGATATAAGAGCGAAAGATTTGGCAAAACCATTTCCATCGCTTCTATCTTATGCTGATGAACTTGACTCTCTTAATCGAGCTTCTGAACAGGTTGATTTGCTATGCCGATTTCGATTTACAAGGGAGGTAATATTTCAATACTTGTTCCTTACCTTCAAGATTTGGGATGATTTTGTGTGTAATCTCCACAGGGTTTCAATTAGTCATTTTACGGGCTGGTCTTTGATTTTAACGGCGGTTTACAAAATCTAGGAAATTAAAACTTCTTAGTTTACTTGACCAAAGCATTTCAAGTATTTAACTTTTAGGCGTGAAGATTTCAACAACAATTTGATCTTGCCCTAGTCTATTAGCACCCCATTAATTGCTCTTCACCCCCTGTCCAAAGTACTAAATTAATAATACTAGTTTTGCCCTTAAACAATTAATTATGTATTTTTTAAACGTAATTAATAATTTTAATTACAGGAAACTACCCTGAAGAACAAATTGAACAAAAAAATGTTGCATAAGGACAAGAGGCTAAAATTTTGTCCATAAGGACAAATTTTAGTGTAAAGGGAGGAATTATAGTGGGCCTCTGATTTCGTCCCTTTACACTAAAATTTGTCCTTATGGATAAAATTTTAACCCTTTGTCCTTATGGAACAGTTTTTTGTTCATTTTATCCTTGAGGCTAAGTCCCCCTTTTAATTATTGTTCACTATGACATTAATCCAAATCAACCAACATTTCAAAGGCGGGTTGATTTAATCAATTCAGTCCTCAAATGCAACTCAGTAAAATCCTTTTCTAACTTCGATCAAAATGAGAAAACAAATTAAAAAACACTATGATGCCGCTATTTTGATATTTTTTTGGTATATTTGTTACCCTGCTATTTGCATTTTTTTATTGCAGATAGTAGATTGTAAAGTTGTTATTGTTTTGATAAAGAAAAAAAACAGTAAAATGAAGTAAAAAGAAAGAAAAGAAACATAGATAATGAAAGAATAAGGGCACTTTAGGAATAAACGGGGCGAAAAAAAGAAA
The DNA here is from genome assembly GCA_030737875.1 of Allium sativum. Taxonomy (NCBI): domain Eukaryota; kingdom Viridiplantae; phylum Streptophyta; class Magnoliopsida; order Asparagales; family Amaryllidaceae; genus Allium; species Allium sativum. Next base: position 570,140,430 of record CM060922.1, read on the forward strand.
AAACTGGGGTGAATACTGTTTTTTTAAATTACCAGGGTGGGAAGAGCAAATTGTGGGGTGCTAATAGATGGAGCCTTTGATCTTTTGTTTCATTTATATGTTATTCAGTTGAACTTTCAAGTTATCAACCGCTTGGTAAACTATTGAAAACGATGAACTACCAATAATACTTTTGGATTTTAACTGAACCAGATCTATTGTTCGCCTATTTCTATAAATGTCTCTCAAATCCATGCATACTCTGTTTATGGTTTTGAGAAGTAGGTCTTACAAATTTTGCAGAAGATGGATACTATTCTTGTATGGGCCTTTCACAAATTTGTATCTGGAAAGATGTACGTCCTTTTTAGATTTAGGGTTCAAAAACATTATGTTATGCTAGAGAATATGCAGGTTATAAGTTGCAAGTTCACTCATGTTGTTTACTTACTAGAGATGAATTCATGTTACACTTGAAGAAGGTGGATTTACTTGTGCTAAAATTATGGAGAAAATTCAGATATATTTTGGCAGTAAGCCACTTGACAAATTAGGTACTTAGTAACTGCTCAACTTGATGAAGTAGAATTATAATGTGGTGTAAGTGTGTTAGAAATATGAAGCAACTTTATTGCTTCCGTACTTGCTAAGTGTTCATTACAGAAACTCATGGAGTTGTAGGCAACGTGGGAATCTATGAAAAAACATGGAGAAAATGATTTGAGAGTATAAGTGCAGGGCTGGATCACACTTGCGGGCTTGTGATCCTTCTTTGTTTATTTCGCTGTTTTTATGCTTGTATTTGGTCTTACATCTGTTCTTTTCGTGCATGCTTAATTTAGGTTCATCCGGGTTGGTATGCAATCTGTGATACTTATTTGTTTGGAAGTTAACAAAAGCATACCAATTTTCCGTAAGGACCATCCTTTTCATATCATTTCAAGTCGGTAATAAAACCAATTCAAATTGTTCGAAACAACAGATTGTTTTAACTATGAGGTTCAATAAAATCAAAACACGAAACACAGATAGATCAAAGATACAAAATAGCAAAATAACTCTCAACGGAATAAATAAATTAGTAGTTCATGAAGCTACTAATTACAAATCTCAAAATACATACTATTAGAGAAATAAATTAATACGTCAAAAAATTTAGATACAAAATGCCTAGTATATATATCAATATATGATAGAAATGGAATAACTGAACTACTAAGATAGCAATAATAAATAGATAATAAGCTGAATCTTCAATAGATCTTTATCTCTCAAAAGAGGAATCACTAAAGTAGAACCCGAACATGATGTAAAAAAAAAAACACTTGAGCTAGGATTAACATTTTCAATAGTAAATCAACTCAAGTGAAATGCTCAAACAAAATGTGCAACTAACTTAAAAGAATGTTTGGGATTCCATTCTTCAAGGATCCGTTGAACTATATATCATATTATACAGTACGCCATTATAATGGTGTTTATGGTTAAATATAATATTGAAAATAGCACAAGCACGATTATGTTTTTATCCTTACACCGTTTATAATATCATAGTCTATACAAATACGGAAAAGTCCACAGTAAACTAGTAGCTATTAGACGGTACTCCATGGGCACGATACAAATCAAAATTGTAGAGGGCTCGATCAAGATAATATAACAAGACACACGAGGCAATACCCAGGGTAGAATTATACTAATTGCATGCTTGGACCGGTGGTAACGCATAGCCGTAGCTACAGCCCATCTCGGACAACACTCCCATAATCAAAGAGCTCTAATCAAATGACAAAGTAATCAATGGTATCGAAAAAGTGTGTCTGATACGAGGTGTTACCTCTATTAATCATGGTATTGCTCATTTTTTAGTCATTTAATTATGGTCTGAAGGTCAAGGCTATCCACCATCGTTCACTTACTTTATTCCAGTAGTGTTTACCAAACCAGTCTACTTCATTCTGGATTCTCCACCATGTGAGCATTTGTTAAAATGGTATCGGTATTGACAGAGAGCAGGTTAATATCAAATTCGGTCTTTTTAAAACCTAATGCTTATCTCACACTGTTGTCATTTATATTTAAAATCATATTTAAAATATCATAACCTAAATTATAGCAATATATTTATATTCAAATAATTACGATCAAATATTTCAATGTCACAAATCAATTCATTATTTGGTTAAGTTCAAAATCTAGATTCCACATTTACAAAATGGTTTATTTACAAAATTTCATTTTGGTTTCACATTTCTATATCTCAAATGCCATTGTCTAAAATCTTTATATTCAACATTTGGAATTAACAGCTTGGATTGAACATAGACTTTTATTTAAAATAGTTAATATAACATAAAATAGTTATATTTAAAAATAATTATATTTATGTAAAATAATTTAATTTAAAATAACTAAAATATATAAAGCAGTAAAATTTAAGATAAAATGATATAATTAAAATAGTTATAGAAAATATAATAATTTTTTTTGGCAAGACTGGCCGGTTTTTATAGTGATCCATAACACTTATTATTGTACTATATAGTAGTTACAATAAGTACAGGAGATTTGCGGATCTCTAGTCCACACAAGTTGATTTTTATGGTGGACCATCCACCACTATCAATTTTTATAGTGATTCGACCACTATAACTAAGCTAGTTTACAACAACGCTAGAGCTAGTTAATATGACTAGATTACGCATCACACTCCATGTAAGGAGCAAAAAATATTCCATTCTCCGCACAGGAAGACAATTTACATCACTAAAGCACACAAATTTTATAATGTTAAAAGCAAAACAAAACTAAAGGTAAGTCAAAACAAACTATCTAGATGTACCAAGTACAACAACACAAGCCAACCTACAAACAACAGACAAAGTAGCACAGAAGCATAGCATGAATAGTGTACACAAGGTACATCACTTCTATCAAGAGTCAACACAACATACCTATCACATAGCTAAACCATGTCCAAAAGTAACAATGGTTACAAGGCAGCATGGCAAACACAATGTACCAATAAGGTTCATCACATCCTAAATGAAACTTGCAACAGTACCCAATCGCCTAAACCACCGAAGAAATGACAGAAAGCACTACCATCTCTCATAGGATATCATAACAAAGCCCAGGTGACCATCACAATTAACATAGCAAAATGACTCGAAAATAAATAACATCACAATCGCAGTAGGCCCTCCAAATAAACACAACAAAGCAAAACTAAGCAGTAGTGATGAATCAAGAGGAAACACCTACAACAACATAAATGCAGCCACAACTTAGCCATGACAGTCACAAACTGAGCATTGCATAACCAAAGTGATGGGTAGGAGATGGATAGCAATAAAGGGGGGATTCACTACCATCAAACTAGTAAAACAGAGCCAGGCTTCACAATATACTGAGCATGATGGAGGTGGATGTAAGAGAATAGGCCAGCCATCTCCAAAGCAACTCCATTCGCACCATACAAGAAGAGCTCCAATGAGAATAAAACTCCAATTCCAAAAAAACGAAAATGTAAACCACAAGTCATAAATAATCACATCCAACATAGATAAACACCTAAAAGACCAACACCTGAAACCAACCAAACCCTTGTCAGTTGTATATAGTTTCGAGTGAGGGTTAGTAGTTTAATCGATAGGCCTAGAAGGATTTCAAGTGAACCGTGTAACTGCGCAAGACCTATGCTCGTGAATCATCGAATGAAACTGGGAAATTGAGGAAGAGGACGAATTAGTTCTGTGATATAGGGAACGAGGATTGAGTGAAGAGCTTCAACTATGGTCCAGGCGTGAAGAAAACAAGTATTGAAGATGGATGAGGAAAGGGTAGATACGTAATCGAATTGAGAGGAGGAAGGAAGGAAGAAAAAAACGGAAGGAAGGAAATACTTGTTGCCATTTCCAAACCAAGCTAAAGCATTTTTCTAATAAACTACATAATTAAATATAAACGATAGTAAAATATAATAATTAAGTTAAATATAAAATGGTTGCATTAAAATAGTTTTAAAATAATAGTTAATTTTTAATAGTATAATTTAAATTAGTCTAACATAACATAAAACAATTTCAAAAAGTTCAAAATAGTCCAGTAAAAACCACTCATCCTCATTTCCAAACTTCAACTTATTATCAATTTAGATTTTCAAAGTTTAATTCAATTAATTTAACTTTAAACAATATACACTTAATTTCAGTTCATCTTCAAAACAGTATTCAGTTTGGGTTATCTAATCCTATTCTTAAAATTCATATTACCTTTTAATCACACCTTATTAAATTCATGTAAAAAAATCTAAACTTTTAATTTAATCGATTACAATACTTTAATTTTAATTATATATAGACACAAAACATTTACTTAGTAAATTATTATCTAGTCAGTTTCTTAAGTTTTATAATCATAACAACTTCATATAGAATCCATTTCCTTATTTTCCAAATTGCATTTTCAAATATGTTTAACTAACTTGGTAAATTTCATTTCAATAGTTTTCATTTAACAAATCCGGTAATCATTAAGTTTCTAACTATTCTTTAAACTGTTGTATAATTATATTTTATAATATATATATAATTTAAAATTTAATTAAATAATATTTATGCTATATTAAAAAAAATCATTAACTTACTTACAAAGTAATTTAAATAATTTAAATTTTAAAACTATTTTTTTTTGCATAGCAAGCGGGGTTGAATGGCCCCTACCATCTTTATTATAAACCAAAAGCATTATAAGGAACTACAAGAAAATCAACATATACATCGAGTAATAGACCGGAACATTACATGTTTAGGAATAGAATTACCACTAAACACCCTAATGTTCCGCTCCATCCACAAAAGATATAATGTTTTCTTCAAAATCTTCAATAGTAGACATCCATTTATATTTCCCATCTGATGTACTTAAATATGAGAAACCATTCCTCTGCCGATTCACGTCGAGGATCATGAAGGCCAAAATGCTGCAAAACATGCATCCATACAAATCTAGAATAATCACATTCAAAATACAAATGACGAATTGTTTTAGATTGTAATCCGCTAAACATGGAAGATTCATCCAAAATCATGCCAAGTTCCTTTAGTTTTTTCCTAGTATAAACACCAAACCATCAAAATTCTCCACATGAGTAAATTTTCTTTGGGAACTGAATAAGACATCCAAACCCTCTTGTGCCAAGGAAAGTTGTTAAGATTTATCATCAATCCTTCATACACAGAAGCAATATTGTGAACATTATCATTCCATAGAGCATATACAATATTTGAAGGAAGAGAAATTATCATTACGTTAGACCATACAGTTCGAACCAAGCTTGAACTGCAATGAGGAAGAGTTAGTATTCCATTAACACAAATATTTACAATTTGGGATCTTTCATTAATACCATACATACACCTACTGCCATAGTCAACAAGATTTCCAAGAATTATTCCTTTAGCACTCCATGGATCAAACCAAAAAGATAGTCTATGTTTAAATTTCAAGCCATTTGATACATAGGGAGAAGTTTATCCCTATACTTCAACACGTTCCTCCATGACAAGCTACAATGAGGAGGGATATCCATTGTCCAAAAATGATTATCCTTTACTAGATTAATCCTACACCAAGATGCCTATATTTTTGAATCATAATTATTTATCTTATCTATCATGGAAGAAATAACAACTCTATTCCAAGATTTTAAATTCAGAACTCTTAGCCCACCATTTGAATAAGGATAGCACACTTTCTTGAATGAAACAGGGATAATTTTTTTGAATATGGGTTACCATGCCATAAAAAATGACTCAATGTAGAAGTGATCATATCAATAATTTTGCAAGCAGAATAAATATCTTGGCATAATAAATTGACATTGAAAGAGCCATAGATTTAACAATAACTATTCTACCTACTATAACACCCCACATCCGTTAATGTTACTCACGAAGGGAAAGCATTAAGTTTCGTGAAGCGTTATAGGTAAATAGACACAGAATATTACAAGACAGATATATAAAATAACAGCGGAATAAAAAACTTTATTTATCATAAGATACCGTGGTCCAAAAACATCACATGTCTAAAACAACAAAGCCCATTACAACATAAAAGTTACTGTCTTGTGCTTCAAAAATATCAGAGTACATAAAAGAAGTAAAATTCCCCAAGAACAAAATATTGCCATAGCAACAAGGATAGGAGCTTGAGCCATACATATCAGTAGCTCCAGCAAAATAAGAAGAATCACGGTCAAGCCCGAGTGTTTCCTCCCTGAGAACCTGGGGGGAAACAGAAGAAAGAAGGAGAAACAAGAAGGGTCAGACATAAAGTCCGGCGAGTCTAGTTACTTTTAGCAAGTAAATAAATAAAAGTTGCATGACAGGCATATAAAGTGGATAAGAGAGATCACTACATAAATGACAGGTATGACAAGGTAGACAGGATAAGGTGTGTACGCTTCTAATGATTACTCTTCACTATTACTAGTATAACCAGAATGATATGATCCCTTACACTTCAAGGTGGTAGACTTGGGTATACGTCCAAATATACCCTAACTATTACCCTAATCGATCGGCTCCCTACTCCGTAGATACTCTGTGCCGGCCCCACAGTAGGATGTATCACGTCCTAAAGTGGCAACCCCTCACCGATATGCACAGCCCCAGTATCTACTGGTGTCGCGGTCGTCTTATCCCCCTCTGTCTGGCTCATGCACGCTCATGGTATGGTCGGTTTGTGCTGCCCACACCGTCTTCCACGTTTAGATCTCTTACAATTAGTCAGTAAGCGTGCCCCTTCTCCTCTTAGTACGGAGTACTTTGTTTGATACCTACTTCGAGTTACTAACTGAAATGGGTCCCACACAATATGATACAAGGTTTCCCCTTTGTCTTGTATCCCCCACTAGGTTTTCACTGACTATGTATACCACTAGGTATCTTTAATTACATAGCCCTATTCATTTCTACCAGTTATGCTTACCCTAAAAGGTGTCTTTAATTACATAACTTTATTATTTCCATCGATTATGTATACCACTAGGTGTCTTTAATTATATAACCTTATCGGGTTAAGTTCGTGGGCCTATATGTAAATATTACCCACCCCTCAGATTTACTTAACCCACCCACTATCCAATCAATTTTATTTAACCATAACTTAAGTTCATAAACATACAATCCCTATGGATTGAATTAGGTTAAGCAGTCCAATTCATTACCATATCCATTTATGGTTCATAATGGGCTAGACCTCCTACATTAGGCCAACAACTTGCGAATGCCGGATATGCCAGTCGGGTCCGGGCAGACTTCTTCCACAAGTTGGGCCTAACCTCGTGTCATAGCCCGATTCTTATTTTCTCTCTTAGACCTCTCACACTAGGTTCAACATTAGTGGATGCTGGATATGTCGGTCGGGTCCGGGCAGACTCCACCACTAATGCAATCTAACCTCGTGTCATAGGTGCAATTACAATTCCTAATTGTAATTACTAGACATTCCATTATTAATTAATCAATTAATTAAACCTATGCTTTTATAGGTGTAAATGCCCATATTACCCAATGATTCGAATTTGATGTCCAACGATGTTCATATTCAAATTATGCCAATATTAACCCTTTTCCCCCGTTCCCCTAACTAGCGCACTCACAAAATTGGCGGCATGCTTAGGCTAGATAATAGCCTAGTCATAAACGATAAAAGGGATAAATAATAGGAATATGAAAAAAGTGAATGCTTTAACATAACTTGGCATAAACTTAAACTAGCATGGTGATTAGGTGGACATATGAGCATAAATCTGATGAACTTGTAATAATTACTAGTTCTAACATAACTACGATGTCATAGTGAGCTTAATAAGATCTAAATTAACCATTTAGATGTCTAACTATTCAGATCTAACATAATAGGCACAAGATGATGAACTAGATCTGATTAACAATTTAAATGTCCACATAATTTAGATCCAATGGTTTAAAAGTGGATCTATACAGCTAAGGTTTAAGATTCACATCATGGCATGTCATAGAAATTACAATGGATCTAAAAAGATAGAGAGTTAGATCAATAGTCAAAAATAGATCTAAGGTCAAGGTCCACATCATAGAATGCCACAAAGGTTACAGTAGATCCAACAAGATGGAGATTTAGATCCAAATCCTAACCAATTCAGAATGTCATATGTTCATAATTTACAATGGATCTGATATAATTTAGGCATATGAACTAGTCCAAGTCATAGTCGTGTCATATTTACTTTTAAATATTCAAATCTAAAAGCAACTAGGGACTCACTGTGTTGTGATTAGTAAAGAAAGAATGGATCTTGAATCTCTAGATTTGATTTGCAAAGCTGAAAGTTGTAGGAGATAACGGATCCAGTTCAGTTCAGACACCGGCAGAGTTTGGCCTCCATGAATTCTCAATGAAGAAAATATAAGAAATAGTCACGTATATATAGCTGCCAAACCCTCTAAAACCGACTGCCACCTCAGCCCTACGGGTGTCGACACCCCTGTGGGTGGGTTGACCCCGGTGTCGACACCCCTTAAGGGGGGTTGACCCCGGTGTCGACACTCCTATGAGGGGGTCAACCCCCTAGAGCGGGAAATTTGCCGCCACTTTTTCTTTTTCAAATTTGAACTATTCTAGATAAAATTCTGACTCATCTTTGACTCATGTGTATATATATAATCTTTCTGCGCGTATACAAACTTAAAACCCTCATAACTTCTTCATACGGTGTCTGTTTTGTGCAAACCAAATGTCTATCTTGACCAGAATTTCGAGGTGGACGCAATGGCGCAGTCCGTTTTCCTTAATTCTGAATGTTAAATTAATTATTATTTAATTTATCTTATTTTAGTGTCGTTAAAAATTTGGGGTGTTACATTCTCCTCTACTCAAATGATTTCGTCCCCGAAATCTCTAAATTGAGAAAAATGCATATCCTACCATCCATCATCCATCTACTCATCCATCAATCACTGACATCCATTGTCCTTAAAGACTTCTAATGCTTATATGAATATATGCAAAGGTGTGTGTATATGTCCCAATACTAATGCGAAAATCGGGTGGTCTACTGATTCAGTTGACCTCCACAATGCAATGTATGTTAGTGCCATAAATCCAATATGTATGCAAATAATCCTATTATAACATGTAAGTTCTATATGTGTGCACACTCATTCGTCCAAATGCAACATCCATTTCCATCCATAAAAGAAAAGAAAATGCATACACATCCACATGCAGTATGAGAGTGATTGAGCCGATCTAGTGCCTAATGTGTGTGTGTATGCATCCACAGGCAACCACTAGCAAACACTGGCATCCACTTGCACACATCAAACATAACATGTCTCAAACACATGTTTACATTCATAGGTTTCTTATCTAAAGGTCGAAAATACTATGGATAGGATATACTTCAAATGATAGAAACGCGTACTGATAAAGCTTTTGAAAAAGGAGCTAAGAACATACCCTCGAAAAGGAAAGGGTACGAAGCACGAATCTTATCTTCGGTCTCCCAAGTCGCATCCTCTGGGTTATCTCCCTATTGAACCTTTAGCAACTTGATCTCTTTATTGCATAGCTTGTTAACTTCTGATCCAAGGATACATGAAGGAACTCATCGGACTGTTGCCTCCCGTTCCACTTCTACTTCTTCCAACACACTCGGCTCAACAACTTTCGCAGTGTCATGCAAACATTTCTACAGATAAGAAACATGGAAAACATCATGAACACCAGATAGATTTTCTGGGAGCTTTTTATTTTGTAGGCCATTTGGCCAATCCTCTCGGTTATGGGAAATGGTTCCACAGACCTAGGTGTCAACTTCCCTACCGATTCGAAGCAAACCACATTCCTCAAAGGTGATACTTTGATAAAAACTAAGTCTACCACTTCAAATTAGATGTCAGTCCTTTTCTTGTCTACATAGGATTTCTGCCTATTTTGAGCTGTCTTCATTCGCCATCGAATAAGGTCAATCATCTCAGACGTTTCTCTAACCATATCTGGTCCAAGCAATAATCTTTCTGTAGATTCCCACCAACAAGTTGGTGATCTACAGGTTCGTCCGTCAATGCTTCGAAGGGTGCCATGCCGATAATGGTTTGATAGCTGTTGTTATATGCAAACTCTACTAAAGGAAGGTGCTCTTCCCAAGTCCCTCCGAAGTCTAGGATACACAGCCTCAAAAGATCGTCTAGAATTCTGTTCACCCTCTCTATCTGCCCATTGGTCCGAGGATGATAAGCGGTGCTCACACACAACTGTGTACCTAATGCTTCCTGCTCCAAAATTCACTGGAAAATATAGGGTCGTGATCACTTACGATGCTGGAAGGTACTCCATGAAGACGAACTATCTCACGAACATAAATTGTTGCCAACCATGATGTCGTCATCTTACTCTTTACTGGAATAAAGTGAGCGCTCTTAGTCAATCTGTCCACTACTACCCAAATACCGGTGTTGCCTTTATTTGATCTAGGCAAACCATCTATGAAGTCCATAGATATGCTCTCCCATTTCCACTGAGGAACCTCCAAAGGATGAAGTAAACCACTGGGCTTCTTTTGCTCAGCTTTAACTTGCTGGCAAACTAGACATTGAGAAACAAATTCGGCCACATCTTTCTTCATCCCAGCCCAAAAAAAAAACCTCTTCATGTCTCTATACATCTTATCACCGCCTGGATGAATGGTCATCTTAGAATGGTGGGCTTCTTCTAGGACTGCCTTTATCAAGCTTCCAGTTTGAGGAACACAAAGCCTTCCATCTCGTCGCAACCACCACTTTTCATCTATGGCATATCTACTGAGGTGACTAGAAGTCTCCCCTCTTCTGAGCTTTTCCATGACGTCTAAAATCTGTGGGTCACCTTGTTGTGAAGCTCCTATCTAATCCATAAGAGTTGGTCGTATCTCCAAGGGTGCAAACAAATCAGGAAAAATCTCGATGGAGGGTCTGAAATCAAAAGCTGATACGAACTCCAAACTCTTTCTCTCCACAAACGGAGGACTCAAAGCCATCCGCTGTCTACTTAGTGTGTCTGCCACCACATTACCCTTGTCAGGGGTATAAGCAATCTCAAATCATAAGAAGTTAGGAACTCCATCCACCGTTGTTGCCTTAAATTGAGGTCTTTCTGCGAGAACAAATACTTGAGAGATTTATGATCGGTGTATAACTCGAACTTCTCTCCAAGTAAATAGTGATGACACTCTTTAACACGAATACTATGACAGCTAGATCTAGATCATGGGTGGGGTAGTTCTTTTCATGAACTTTCAACTGTCTACCCCCATAACATACTACTTTCCCTTCTTGCATCAGAATCGCACCAAGCCCTGTACCGCACGCATCAATGTAAACGGTAAATACTTTAATCCCATCAGGCAAGGTCAAGACGGGCTGTTGTCAAAGCCCTCTTCAGTCGTTGGAAAGCAACATCACAGTCTATATCCCATGAAAATGCCAAGTTCTTCTTTATCAGCCTGGTGTGTGAGGCTGATATCTTTGCGAAGTCCTTAATGAACTTCCTACAGTAACCTGCCAACCCCAGAAAGCTTCTCACCTTGGTTGCATTTTTAGGAATCTGCCAATCTTGCATTGCAATCACCTTCGCAGGATCTACAACTATTCCTTCTTTGGAGACCGCATGCCCTAAGAATCTCACCTATTTTCTCAAAAAATGGCATTTGGAGAACTTCCCCTTAAGCTGATGCGCACAGATAGTTTTCAAGACTTCTCTCAAGTGTTGGGCATGCTCTTCGTTGCTTTTGGAGAAAATCAAAATATCGTCAACAAAGACCATGGCAAATTTGTTTAGAAACTCCCTAAACACCCTACTCATCAAATCAACAAAATAGGCGGGCACATTCCTCTACCCAAAAGGCTTAACTAGCCATTCAAAGAAACCACCCGGAGTTCTAAAAGCAATCTTATCTGTGCTGTCCTCAGCCACCCTCAACTGATGCAACCCCATGGCCAAGTCTAACCGAGAAAATACCGAGGTACCAACAAGCTGATCAAATAAATCATCAATCCTTGGAAGCGGATGCCTATTCTTCTTAGTGAGTTTATTCAACTCTCTATAGTCAACACACAAACGAAGCGAACCATCCGCCTTAGTCACGAATACTACTGGAGCATCCCATTCAGATATGCTTCGTCTGATAAACCCTTTCTCAAGTAGGTCCCCTACTTGCTTACTCAACTCCCTTCTTTCCCTCAGAGCCATATGGCGCACTACCAATGCAACTGGCTTTTCATTGTCCATCAAATATATACTAAAGTCGATCTCGCGCCTCGGAGGTAAACCCCAAACCTCATCAAAAATATCAGAATAATCTCAGACTACTGGAACAGATTGCAAGTGATCGATAGATGCATCAAGAGACTCTAGGAAACTACGCATAACCGGCCCTTGTGGGTCACAAGAAATCTCGAGGGTCCTCCCATGACAAGTCAGAAGCCTAACAACCCTATTCTCACAATCCAGAATGGCACCGTACGTGGTAAGCCAATCCATTCCTAGAATCAACCCATAGCCCATAAACCTAAGCACATACACGTCGCACTCGAACTTGACGCCTAACACAGATATTTTCAAACCCCGACAAATCATAGATAAATGAGCCAAATCGCCAACGGGGTTTGAAACAACTATGAGATCCACTACCGTACTAGTAATTAAGTGCAGAGATTCAACTACAGAACTTGATATAAATGAATGTGAAGCACCAGAATCAAAAAGTATTCTAATAGGATGGTTTGGAAGAGAAATTAAACCTTCAACAGATATTTTTCTACCTCTATCAGGAGAACTAATCACGAAAGCATGCACCTGCCCTCCATAAGTCCCTGTCTTTTGACCCTATCCCTATGATCCCTGTTTCTTCGGGCACTCTCTGGGGAAGTGTCCGACCTCACCACAATTAAAGCAAGTGTTCTTCCTCCTCTTACAATCTTTAATCAAGTGACCCTCTTTCCCACAACTGTGACATTTTCTCTTATCCTTGCCCTTGTCGGTCTTTCCACCTTTCTTCTGTTGTTGTTGTTGTTACCTTTTCTTGGGCCGCACCTTCTTATTTTCCTCAGCCTTTACTTCCTTCTTTTCTCCCTTGTCTTCCTCATGCATTAGGGCCATATCAATGAGTTTTTCAAAAGTGACCCCCATTGGAATATAGGACATGGCTAACCCATGCAGAGGTCCATTCAGCCCTTTTGCAAATCGCAAAGCCCTTTTATGCAGCGTATCCACCAACTCTGACCCGAACCTTACTAGCTGGTTGAACTTGTTCACATATTCTTTCACCGTCAAGTTTCCTTGTTTGAGCGCTAAGAACCTCTCCATCTGCATGCTTCTCTCATCTTGGGAGAGAAATTCCATTTCGAACCTTTGTCTAAAATCTTCCCAAGTTTCCACCGGACGTCCAGCTTAGGTGACTTCCCACCAAAATGAGGCTTCGTCTTTCAGTAGCCAAGCAGCTAACTGACCCTTTCTTCTATCCTCTACTTCAAAGATTATGAACAAGTCCTCGGTCTCCTTGACCCAATTCCGCGCTTCTATGAATGTCTCGTTCCCATGGAATGGCTTCCCACCCATAGCACGAAAGTCTTTGCAGATCTTGGCGAAGTTATCTGCACTTAGAGGGGGAGGAGGAATGACTGGTGCAGTTGGGGGAGGAACATTTCCTTGGCCTTTGGCAGGCGCCATGGCCTCCAGATACCTACGGAACCATCTAGGTATCATAACGCCTTCTGGGATATTAGGAATGTTTTATTCCCCAGACATGCTAAAAAGAAAAAGGAAGGGAATTAGACAAAGGATTAAAGGATATTACATATGGCTTTGGGGAATTATGTTTTTCAAAACAGACTTTTTCTTTTTGAAAATGCTTACTTTTAAAACCTTTTTGAAAATATTTTTCAAAAACTTTATCCAATCTGGTAACCTTCAACTCTGATACCAAGTGTGACACCCCACGTCCATTATTGTCACTCACAAAGGGAATGCATTAAGTTTCGTGAAGCGTTATAGGTAAACAGACACATAATATTACAAGACACATATATAGAATAACAGTGGAATAAAAAACTTTATTTACCATAAGATACCGTGGTCCAAAAACATCACATGTCTGAAACATAAAAGCCCATTACAACATAAAAGTTACTATCTTGTACTTCAAAAATATCAGAGTACATAAAAGAAGTAAAACTACCCAAGAACAAAATATAGTCATAGCAATAAGGATAGGAGCTTGAGCCATACATATCAGCAACTCCAGCAAAATAAGCAGAATCACGGTCAAGCCTGAGTGTTTCCTCCCTGAGAACCTAGGAGGAAACGGAAGAAAGAAGGAGAAACAAAAAGGGTCAGACATAAAGTTTGGCGAGTCTAGTTACTTTTAGCAAGTAAATAAATAAAAGTAGCATGACAGGCATATAAAGTGGATAAGAGAGATCACTACATAGATGGCAGGTGTGACAAGGTAGAAAGGATAAGGTGTGTACGCTTCTAATGATCACTCTTCACTATTACTAGTATAACCAGAATGAGATGATCCCTTACATTTCAAGGTGGTAGACTTGGGCATACGTCCAAATATACCCTAACTACTACCCTAAATGATCGGATCCCTACTCCTTAGATACTTTGTGCCTGCCCCACAATAGGATGTATCACGTCCTAAAGTGGCAACCCCTCACTGATATGCATAGCCCCATATCTACAGGTGTCACGATCGTCTTATCCCCTATGCCTGGCTCATGCATGCACATGGTCCGGTTGGTTTGCGCCGCCTACACCATCCTCAACGTTTGGATCTCTTACAATCAGTCAGTAAGCGTGCCCCTTCTCTGCCTAGTACGGAATACTTTGTTTGATACCTACTCCAGGTTACTGACTGAAATGGGTCCCACACAATATGATACAAGCTCTCCCCTTTGTCTTGTATCCCCCACTAGGTTTTCACTGACTATGTATACCACTAGGTATCTTTAATTACATAGCCCTATTCATTTCTACCAGTTATGCTTACCCTAAAAGGTGTCTTTAATTACATAACTTTATTACTTCCACTAGTTATGTATACCACTAGGTGTCTTTAATTACATAACCTTATCAGGATAAGTTCGTGGGCCTATATGTAAATATTACCTACCCCCTCAGATTTACTTAACCCACCCACTATCCAATCAATTTTACTTAAACCTAACTTAAATTCATAAACATACAATCCCTATGGACTAAATTAGGTTAAGCAGTCCAATTCATTACCATATCCATTTATGGTTCATAATAGGCTAGACCTCCCACATTAGACCTACAACTTGTGGGTGCTGGATATGCTGGTCAGGTCCGGGCAGACTTCTTCCACAAGTTGGGCCTAACCTCGTGTCATAGCCCGATTCGTATTTGCGCACTTAGACCTCTCACATTAGGTTCAACATTAGTGGCTGCTGGATATGACGGTCCGGTCCGAGCAGACTTCCACCACTAGTGCAACCTAACCTCTTGCCATAAGTGCAATTACAATTCCTAATTATAATTACTAGACATTCCATTATTAATTAATCAATTAATTAAACCTATGCCTTTATAGGTGTAAATGCCCATTTTACCCAATGATTCGAATTTGTTGTCCAATGATGTTTATATTCAAATTATGCCATTATTAACCTTTTTCCCCCGTTCCCCTAACTAGCGCACTCACAAAATTGGCGGCATGCCTAGGCTAGATAATAGCCTAGTCATAAACGATAAAAGGGAGAAATAATAGGAATATGACGAAAGTGAATGTTTTAAAATAAATTGGCATAAACATAAACTAGCATGGTGATAAGGTGGACAAATAAGCATAAATCTAATGAACTTGTAATAATTACTTGTTCTAACATGACTATGATGTCATAGTGAGCTTAATAAGATCTAAATTAACCATTTAGATGTCCTACTATTCAGATCTAACATAATAGGCACAAGATGATAAACTAGATCTGAATAACAATTTAAATGTCCACATAATTTAGATCCAATGTTTTAAAAGTGGATCTACACAACTAAGGTTTAAGATTCACAACATGGCATGTCATAGAAGTTACAATGGATCAAACAAGATAGAGATTTAGATCAATAGTTAAAAATAGATCTAAGGTCAAGGTCCACATCATAGATTGCTACAAAGGTTACAATAGATCCAACAAGATAGAGATTTAGATCCAAATCCTAACCAATTCAGAATGTCATATGTTCATAAATTACAATGGATCTGATATAATTTAGGCACATGAACGAATCCAAGTCATAGTCATGTCATATTTACTTTTAAATATTCAAATATAAAAGCAACTAGGGACTCACTGTGTTAGGATTAGAAATGAAAGAATGGATCTTGAATCTCTAGATTTGATTTGTAAAGCTGAAAGTTGTAGGAGATAACAGATCCAGTTCAGTTCAGACACCGACAGAGTTTGGCCACCATGAATTCTCAATGAAGAAAATATGAGAAATGGCCATGTATATATAGCTTCCAAACCCTCTAAAACCGACTGCCACCTCAGCCCTAGGGGTGTCGACACCCATGTGGGTGGGTCGACCCTGGTGTCGACGCCCCTTAAGGGGCTTGACCCTGGTGTTGACACCCCTCTAGGGGGTCGTCCCCCCAGAGCGGGAAATCTGCCGCCACTTTTCTTTTCCAAATTCGAACTGTTCTAGATAAAATTCTCACTCATCTTTAACTCTTGTGTATATATATAATCTTTTTCTGCGTATACAAACTTAAAACCCTCATAACTTCTTCATACGGTGTCCGTTTTGCGCAAACCAAATGTCTATCTTGGCCAGAATTTCGAGACGGATGCAATGGCGTAGCCCATTTTCCTTAGTTCTGAATATTAAATTAATTATTATTTAATTTATCTTCTTTTAGTGTTGTTAAAAATTCGGGGTGTTACACCTACCATCAATTTTTTTAATTAGGCCAGCTTGAAGTGTTTAGATATGAAGCTTTTGACAAGAGGAAGACACTGAGAAGCATTCAATCTAGAAGTACATAGAAGGACACCAAGATAATATTCATCATCATCCATAGGAGAAAGACCAAATAGAGAGCACAACGATGCTTTAGTTTCCTTAGAAACCCCTCCACACTTCAATTTGGATTTACATTTATTAATTGTCAATCTAGTTAGCATTTCGAAAGAGTCAAGAACATCAATAATCCCACTGATTTATTTCATGTTAGGCTTAGTGAAAAGAAATAGGTCGTCTGCAAATAATATTGAGGAAATATTCGACCTTTTACAGTAGGGGTGGAAGTCAATGTCCTTGTCTATGAAAGCTTTTGAGGACAATAAAGTAAATAACTCCATAACACAGGTATGGAGAAATGGGGTCCCCTTGCCTTAACCCCTGATTTTATTTGAAATATCCAAATGAAGATCCATTAGCACTAAGCGATATGCTAACAGTTGATATGCAAGTATATACCCAGTAGAGAAAAGGAATGGAAAAATTCATTCTAAAAAGAATATAAATAATAGTATCCCACCTTACTATTTCATATGCTTTTTGAATGTCCAGTTTCATCACATACCTAGGGGAAATTAAAGATCTATTGTACCCCTTCATCAGTTCAGTAGCAAGTATAGCAATGACTCTTCCGGGCAAGAAGGCACTCTGATTTGGAGTAATAATGTCACTAAGAACATGTTTCATTCTACGAGCCAATATCTTTGATATACGCTTGTATATCACGTTACAGCATGCAATGAGATGAAATTGAGTAACATTGTTAGGCACATCAGACTTAGGAATTCAAGCAAGACGAGTGGAATTTATTCCACTTAACATTTTACTATGTATAAAGAAATTTTTAATAGTTTTAATGACATCCCCACCTATAATTGTCCAACATGCTTTATAAAAATGGGCATTAAAGCCATCAGGACCCGGTGAGCTTGAAACTTTCATTGAAAATATAGACTTAAAATTTCATCATCCGTTATTTCCTGAATTGGATTATGCTTCTTTTCATCATGAATGGTAGGGAAATTAATATGAGAGAAAGAGTCTAAGTGAATAGGACTATTTAAGGAATTTCCCAGTAAGGAAGAAAAGTAATGAAGAAAAGAAGATTGAACTGCCTTTGGATCAGAGCATAATATCTCTTCAGCATCAAGAATAGAAGTGATATTTGTTGTTGATTGTCTAATCTTCAACGTGTTATGAAATGTAGAGGTAATTTTATCATCATGAAGATTCCAATTAATCTTATACTTTTTCTTTGCCTTTTTTGCTTCTTCAATGCTCACTTTTGCTAAATCGGATGTTAGTGATATTTCTTAAGTAGAGAGTTGACACATGACAGTGGCATCATGACATCCCAGTATTGCATTTTGAACTCGAAATAGGTTCTCTCTGATAGACTTTGAAAGACTTGCGCCATCACCATAGTTTTATCTTGCCCATAACTTTAGTAGTTGCTTCAAACATTTAAGTTTTTCTTGTAAAATAAACATAGGGTTACCATGAACTTGAGAGTTCCAACAATTAGAAATAATGGATAAATTTTTTGGATGTTCAGTACAATTATTAAAAAATGAAAATGAAGGATGTTTTCTCATGGTGGTTTTGCCGCAATCCATAACCAATGGATAAGGAAGGAGGAGGAATGTTGATACAAAGGGTAGGCCAAGAGTTAACAACAATTCCAATCACCAAAACAAATTCAAGGATAGGATGTTTGCTGAAGAGAAGGAAGGAGATCAAGGAAAGTTGTCAATCGGCTGCTGAGTTATCAGCATAAACTACAGTTAAGAAAAAGGTGGTATTAGAGGATAATTGAGTGAATTTAGAGTGAATGAATTGTCTATGAACAGAAACACGGAGAAGTGAGAAAGAATTAGGGTTCCATATGAAAAGCAGTCTAACAAAAGGGGCTTGAGATAAATTGTGAAGTGAACTCCAATTTGGTTTAATGTTTTTGAACAACATTTGTAGTTGTATTGTGATTCAGTTTAGTTTCAGCAATAGTCATAAGGTGAATATCATTAGAAGAAATGAGGTGACCAATTTCAAGTTGTTTAGCTAGGGGATTTGCACCCCTAACATTCCAAAAAGCAATTTTGTATATTACTGAGATGATAGGGAGGTGGCAGCTCTAGTTTTAACACCAGAAGAATAATTTATGGTAGATAGATGGGAAGGAAAGGTGAGAACAGACTGTTCAATGGTAAAATCAGTAGAAGTGTCAAGTCTAATATAGTGGATTTCTTTGGACGTCTCTACTACGTTTAACAACTCTGTTCCTTGGCATTGGAAATGTGTGAGACTTTGTGATTTTAGGGATAGAAGAGGAAGTAGGTTATGATATGTGTGATGGAATTGATGATGAGTCAAAGTTGTTTATGTCACAAAAAATAGGGTTTTTATGGTAACGGTAAATTTACCGTTATACCGTTACCGATAAATTTGTTACCAATTATAAAATAAAATTGTATACCCCGATCGGTATCGATATTTTTACCATTACAAGCGGTATAATTGTTGGTAAAATTTTTTATGAATCGTTGGTATTAGTAGATTACCGAACAATTTTTTCCATGTCTATTGGTTTCTAGATCTACGACTAAGCTGGTTGGTTTCCTAAGGGTTTCAAACATAACACTGCCACACATCTGATTACTTTTATGTATTCTTCTCCATTTACCATGGATGGCATTCCTCCTTTCTCCTTAATGCTCTATTTCTAAAATCAAAGAACAAAAAGTTTTTAAGCATCCATAGCTACAAGAATCGAGCAAATATTTAGCTATCTGTCAACCGCAGGTAATCATGATTTCATTTTCATGTTACTAAAACTTGTAATTATATATAGCGGATTCAGACCAAATGGATACTAAAGCGAGTGAACACTAACTATAGTGGGATGGAAATTGTTTAATTCAGAATAAATGAACTATAAATCTGGAGCAATATCTTTGAAAGAGTTAACAATAGTTATAATCACTTACTATATTTTTTACTTTACTGAATTTTAGAGATTTAAGTGTTCCTGTGAAGCTCCTTCATCTTCCTCATGCTTCCTTAATTGACTGCATCTATGGCTAATTGGGACATCTACAGTGGCCTTATTTACTCAACGTTGGAACTAATTTTTTAGTTCTTTTTTTTCATTTTGCTAATGAAATAATGCATACGGCTGATATTTGTGCAGCACGTATGTGCTTGATTCATAGTAATAACATAGTAATACGCTATGTTAGGTTTTCTCCTGTGTTTGAGTTTCTAGAGAAGTACTTTTAATTTTGATTTTCTGGTTTTGTATTTGTGTTTATTTTGGCTGTATGTAAGCATGATTGAATGCAAATGTGTAGGTGGACACCTTTATTTTCTTGTGTAAATGTATAATATTTTTGATTTAGAGAATGGTAATTTACCGACAATATCGGTAACAGGAAGCATTTTTTTCTTAATGACGTACATGGTATGGTAATAGTATTTGTGTAACGGTAACGGTAAAAACTATTGTTACAGCCATAACAAAAAACATGATTAGGCAATGAAAGAGAATTATATGGAGATGCAAATTGGAGTGGATTTTGTTTAGAGGATGAGTGGCTGACACAAGATGGAGTGTGCATATCAGTAAGTGATACATGAACATGCACAGGAGAAACAATTTGCATAGGGGGAAATAGTGGATGGTACAAAATTATTTCCATCATGTTGGGTATTCCAACCCATATTTGGCATAATTTTATGCAGGCATATCTGGCATAATTTTATGCAGGCATATTTGACATATCTTTTTATTCAGGCCAAGCTTAATTTGTGGGAAAGACATTTGGGAGATTACTCACATTTTTGGTATGCACATTAAAAGAAAAGAGGGTTAATATAACCAGATCTGGTCACATAAGGCAGTAGCAGTTTTTGGTCATTTATCATCTTCTTCAAGGTGTTTTGGTCTTCAAGATTGAGCTTTATTCTTGCTCGATTCGCCGCTAGCCTGAAGTGCACACATAGGGTGTTCTCTTACACCTTTTTTTTCATCTCTTATTGTTTTTGGATTTCGGTGATTAGAAGCGAATCTTTTGTAAACATTTTGTTTTTTTTTCCTTTTTGGTTTATCAATAAGAGAAAAGGGTAGACTCCTTAAGAGGTCTTGTGGTTTTTACTCTTCACATCGAAGAGGTATTCCACATATAAAATCTTGTGTCTTGCTATTTTACTTTCATCATATCTTTTTTATTTGAATCGTGTGTTGATTGATTGTCTTGTGTGTGATATCGTGGGTGTAGCTTGAAGTAACCTCTAACCGATCCTATCATATTGGTATCAAAGCTTGAGGTAGGTTATTTATCACACTATGGAGTCAAGCAGTCATAGCTCAATGATTAAGTTGACAACAAACAACTATTCTATTTGTAGACCTATGATAGAAGACTTGTTATATTGCAAGGATTTACATGACCCAATTGAAACCGTTACAAGTTCGAGTGGTATTATCTCTAAACCTTCCAAACCCGATTAAATGGAAGAGAATGAATGGATAAAGTTGAAAAGGAAAATTTTAGGAACCATTAGACAATGGGTTGACATTAGCATTTTTAACCATGTGTCACAAGAGACCGATCCATATGATTTGTGGAAGAAATTAGAAGGTTTGTATGATAGGAAAACCGCCCATAACAAAGCTTCATTGATTAAAAGGCTTGTTAATCTAAAGTTGAAAGGTGGAAGGTCAGTTTCTGAGCATCTTAGTGATTTCCAAGACATTATTAACAAGTTGACAACTATGAAGATCATTTTTGGTGATGAATTGCAAGCTTTGTTCTTATTGAGTTCTTTGCCAGATAGTTGGGAAACTTTAGTCGTGACCATTAGTAATGCAGCTCCAGATGGTGTTCTATATTTGGATGTGATCAAAGAAAGCATGTTTAATGAAGAAATTAGAAGAAAGGAGATTGGAGTTGACAATTCACAAGCTCTTGTTGTGGAGAATAGAGGAAGAAGCAAGAGAAAAGGACCCAAAGGCCGTGATAACTCAAGAGGATGATCCAAGTCTAGTGATGGAAAGAATCACTTCATATGCAACTATTGCAAGAAGCCTAGCCATATTAAAAAGTATTGCTTTCGTTGGAAAAGAGAACATGGGAAGAAGAATGATTTTCAGAAAGAAGGCGATGATAAAAATGTTGCAGCAGTAGCCTCTAAAAGTGATGATGATGTCACTTTAATTTGCGCAACTAGTGAATGTCATCATGTTAGCAGTACAGATTCTGAGTGGCTGGTTGATACAGGTGCTTCATATCATTATGTTCCTAAGAGAGAGTATTTTTTGAATTATCAATCAGGTGATTTTGGCAGTGTCAAAATGGGTAACCAGAGTTCAGCAAGCATAGTTGGGATTGGTGATATTCGTGTGAAGACTAATGTTGGATGCATGCTTACATTGAAAGGTGTACGTCATATTCCGGATTTGCGTCTTAATTTGCTTTCAGCTCATATTCTTGGTCAAGAAGGCTTTCATCACACATTTGAGAGTGGCAAGTGGAAATTATCCAAGGGATCCATGATAATTTCAAGAGGCGAGTTGTGTTGTTCTTTGTACAAGACATATTTGACTGTATGTTTTGGTGAGCTCAATGCAGTGGAAGAAAAAGATTCTCCTAATTTGTGGCATCGAAGATTGGGACACATGAGTGAAAAGGGTTTGAAATGTTTAGCAGGTAAATATCTTATTCCTGTTAATACTACAATTTCTCTTAACCCTTGTGATCATTTCTTAGCAGGAAAACAACATAGAGCTTCTTTTGCTAGAAAGTATATAAGAAAGCTGGCTAAGTTGGAGCTTGTACATTCAGATGTATGTAGTCCTATTGAGGTTGAATCCAATGGTGGCAACAAATATTTTGTCACTTTTATTGATGATGCTACTAGAAAGACATAGATTTACATTTTGAAGACCAAAAGCCAAGTGTTTGAAACTTTTCAGAAGTTTCATGTTATGGCAGAAAGGGAGACAGAAAGCAAGTTGAAGTGCCTTCGTTCAGACAATGGTGGAGAGTATACTTCATATGAGTTCAAGAATTATTGTGCGCAATATGGTATTCGAAATGTGAAGACAGTTCCAGGCACTCCCCAACACAGTGGTGTAGCTGAGGGGATGAATAGAACCATTGTGGAGAAGGTGTGATGCATGTTGAAGATGTCCGATCTACCAAAGTCATTTTGGGCTGAAGCAGTGAATACAGCAGTTTATCTGATCAACCATTCTCCATCTATTCCATTGGGGCTTGAGATTCCAGAGAGAGCATGGAAGGGATGCGATCCTGTATATACACATCTTAGAGTATTTGGATGCAAGGAATACATGCATGTGCCAAAAGACCAAAGATCAAAGCTGGATTCCAAGACTAATCCATGTGTTTTTGTTGGCTATGGTGATGAAGAATATGGGTTCAGGCTATATGATCCAGAAAAAGGAAAGGTAGTAAGAAGCAGAGATGTAGTGTTCTTTGAGCATGAAAAAGGTGTAGAACTTTTGAGTGCAAGGTATCATACTAGCTCAGATTTTTTTATTGATACTACTGATGTTTCTTTGTCCCCTACTCGTGGTTTTGTTGAACAGCCAATACAGGCTGATCTTGATGCAACACATGAAGGTGTTGATGATGCACAGCTTGATGGTGCACATTTTGATGATGTTCATGATGATGTTCATGATGAAGCTCAACCAAATGGAGAAGTGGCTTGTGAGCAGGGGGAGCAAATAGCCCCACAAGTGGATGATGCTCAAGTTAGAAGGTCAACCAGAGAACATAAACCATCTACAAGATATCCAAGCACACATTATATCTTAGTTACAACTGATGGTGAGCCCGAGAGCTTCCAAGAAGTGTTGTCTAGTCGAGACAAGAATCTTTGGCTTGAGGCTATGAAAGAGGAGGTGGATTCTTTGATGAAGAATCAGACTTTTGAGCTAGTGAAACTTCCAAAAGGCAAGAAAGTTTTGAAAAACAAATGGGTTTTCAAGAACAAGAAAGATGGTGAGAAGATAGTAAAGCACAAAGCTAGATTGGTAGTCAAAGGATGCAATCAGAAAAAAGGCGTTGATTTTGATGAGATTTTTTCCCCAGTTGTCAAGATGACTTCTATCAGAACCATTTTGGGTTTAGCAGCAAGTTGTGACCTTGAATTGGAACAACTTGATGTAAAAACCGCATTTTTACATAGTGATTTGCAGGAAGAAGTCTACATGGAACATCCTGAAGGATTTGAAGAAAAGGGAAAAGAAAAACTTGTTTGCAAGTTGAAGAAGAGTCTTTATGGACTTAAGCAAGAACTAAGGCAGTGGTATACCAAATTTGATTCATTTATGATAAGCGATGGTTACAAGAGGACTGTTGTAGATCCTTGTGTGTATTTTAGAAAGTTTCCTGGCGATATCTTCATTATTCTTCTTTTATATGTGGATGACATGTTGGTAGTTGGACAAAACTTAGAATTGATTAGCAACTTGAAGAAAGATTTGTCCAAGTCAATTGACATGAAGGACATGGGTCCTGCAAAGCAAATCTTAGGCATGGAGATTGTTCGTGACAGAAAAGCTAGGAAGTTGTGGCTATCTCAAGAAAAATATATTGAACGTGTGCTTGAAAGGTTCAATATGAAGCATGCTAAGCCGGTTTGTACACCACTCGCATCTCATTTTAAGCTAAGTAAGAGGGAATGTCCAACAACGGAGAAGGAAAAAGCAAGTATGTCTTCTATTCCTTATTCATCCGCAGTTGGTTCATTGATGTATGCTATGGTGTGCACTAGGCCAGATATTGCACATTCTGCTGGTTTGATGAGTAGATACTTATCCAATCCTGGTAAAGTTCACTGGGATGCAGTAAACTGGATTTTCAGATATTTGCGTTGTACTTCTAGATTTTGCTTATGTTTTGGAGGTAGCAAACATGTTCTTGAGGGGTATACAGATGCAGACATGGGTGGTGATATTGATAGTAGAAAATCTACCTCAGGTTATGTGTTCACCTTTTCAGGGGGAGCCATTTCTTGGCAATCCAAGTTACAAAAGTGTGTGGCTTTATCTACAACCGAGGCAGAGTATATAGCAGATGTGGAAGCAAGTAAAGAGATGCTTTAGTTGAAGAGGTTCCTTCAAGAGTTGGGTTTGCAACAAGAAGAGTATATAGTATTCTGTGACAGTCAGAGTGCTATGGATTTGAGCAAGAATTCCATGTATCATGCACGCACTAAGCATATTGATGTTCGGTATCATTGGTTAAGAAATGTGATTGAAGAAAATATGCTCAAGTTAAAGAAAATTCATACAAACAAGAATGGTACAGATATGTTGACTAAAGTGGTTCCAAGAAACAAGCTTGATGTTTGTAGCAAGCTTGTGGGAATGAGTTTCAAATGATGATTGAAGCATGCACATCTTTCCCAAGTTGGGCTGGAGGGGGAGATTGTTGGGTATTCCAGCCCATATTTGGCATAAATTTATGCAGGCATATTTGGCATATCTTTTTATGCAGGCGATGCTTAATTTGGGGGAAAGACATTTGGGAGATTACTCACATTTTTGGTATGCACATTAAAATAAAAGAGGGTTAATATAACCAGATCTGGTCACATAAGCAGTAGCAGTTTTTGGTCATTTATCATCTTCTTCAAGGTGTTTTGGTCTTTAAGATTGAGCTTTATTCTTGCTCGATTCACCTCTGGCCTGAAGTGCACACATAGGGTGTTCTCTTACACCTTTTTTCATCTCTTATTGTTTTTGGATTCTGGTGATTAGAAGAGAATCTTTTGTAAAAAATTTGGGGTTGTTTTCCCTTTTTGGGTTTATCAATAAGAGAAGAGGGTAGACTCCTTAAGAGGTCTCGTGGTTTTTACTCTTCACATCGAAGAGGTTTTCCACATATAAAATCTTGTGTCTTGCTATTTTACTTTCATCGTATCTTTTTTATTTGAATAGTGTGTTGATTGATTGTCTTGTGTGTGATATTGTGGGTGTAGCTTGAAGTAACCCCTAATCGATCCTATCACATCAGGAAGGTCAAAAACACAAAAAGGATTGCTGACAATGAGGTTATTTGGTGGACAAGGAGATGGAATTTTGTTAGCAATCACTGATAAAGATAGGTGAAATGCAAGGGATTTATTTCCAGAGCTTCTGTTGCCATTTGAAGAAAATGTAAATATAGCTGAAAGTCTAGTCATTTATATTTATACTCTTATTACCACTTTCAATATTTTTCTCCTTTGTTAACAAGTATTTTCTTTTTCTCTTTCAATACTCTCATCTTCTATAATCATGCAATCTGCTACACTTTTACCACTTTGCTATTCAGTACCAAATTCCACATTATTGTCAACATTTGCACTATTCTTTGTTACCTTTCTGCATACCTTTTTAACATTTCTATTCCTTCTCCTTTGAACCATTGTAAAACCACTGCGGACTTCATCCTCAACTTCCTCATTAGCATTAGCATTATCATATTCATCTTCAAGATCTTTACATTCAGGAATAACAGCTTTTACTCCCCTATCTCCAACCCTTTTATCTTTGTGTTTCTCACAATGAGTTGTTTCATGGCCAAATATTTTACAATTAGTACATATCATAGGCTTCCATATATATTCTACAATAATGTTTGGGCAAGTATCATCACCTACAACTAAAAATTCAGGCATTTCTTTGTCTAGACTAGCTTCAACCAAACATTTCTCATATTTGAACCTTTTCATTTTCTTAGTGTTTTCATCATAACATAGAACTTTCCCAATGTGACACGCAATCCAATTATAATGCCAATTAAATACCACAACATAACAGGAATACGCAAAAAGTGAATCCAAATTGGGACAGACTTAACTATCGCTTATGCCCGAAGAAAGAGAAGGGGTCCAGTTTGCAATTATGAACATCTGACCTCTAATGAACATAGGATCTTTCTTTAGAACTGTAAGCTTGTCTTCCAAATTAACAAATTTGAAGAAGTGATTCTTCTTTTCGTAATACATTTCATAATCACCCTTCAGTTTCCACACTATATCCAGATGTTGTTTGACCGCCATGTAGTAAACATTACCAGCCAAAAACGAGCCCACTAAACAGTCAGTCCATGACTTAGATCCTTCATCCATGACTACTTTTGGAGGAGGTACAGAATGACCAATGTAATTCACATCAAAATGGATAGGGACATATGCCTCTGCATTTCTGGATTTAGAGTAAAACAGCGAAGAGAACTTCACTGGAGACGTAGCATTGATTGTGGAAGGATTAGGAGAGATGGGAGGACGAGAAGTAGATGGAGGAGGTGGTAAAGGAGGAGGAATACGTGGAGGGTTGGGTAGAGGATTGACTATGGGGAGCAAAGGAACGACAATGGCAGATAGGAGAGATGAAGAAGCGATAATGTCAGTGAGAAAAGAGGAGGGAAGGTTGAAAGGATGAGACAGAAAAACACCATGAGAAGACACCATGAAAACTAAATAATATTATAATTTAAAATATTAAATTTATATTTAAAACATATATTGATTTATACATAAAAAGATTATAACATATAATCTAAATTTAAATCTTTATTAAATTATAAAGTTTAAATAAGTTATAAATTTAGATTTCTAAAATAAATTTATTACATTAGAGTACATTTATAAATTCAGAAGTTACTTTTCAAAATTGACCAACGTTTTCCATATATAATTTTCTACCTAAGCTAAGTAATACAAATATTTATCATTTCAATCCGTTTAATATTCAGTTTATGAGAATGTATTATTTTAACCTACGTTACAATAAATTCAGTTTTAATTCATAAATCTATACAGTGGTTCAGGTATGTATCATTTCAACCAATAGTGATTTTACAAATCTATAGGGAACTTGCACTATGAGAACAAAATAAGTATAACACTGCAGAAAACATACATGTGTCATAATATATCACAATAATCAAATATTACTTGCAGATAATTTATGCCATATATGTCAAAGTATGTGTATCACATATACACAAATTTATAACAAACAAACCAGGTTTTCTAGATCAATCATAGCATTTCATATGTCATTTCAAGATGGGTCAATTCATTAAATGAAAATGTTAATCGTGAGTGAGGGTTCTTACCTTGCGTGGAATAAGGAATGTTAACTATGATGAACGTGAACGAATGAAAGACCATAAGAAAACACAATCTAGAACACTCGATTTCAATTGACAAATGCACGGCAAGCGAACCCTAAAGGTATTCTTATCCCAAGATCAACACAAGTTGCAGCTCATCACAGAGCTCACAATAACCTACAAACTCCTGTTGGGTTTGATATGTTTTAATCCCCTTTAACTTTGGCTTAACATAATCGATTTTGATAGTTGGTTTAGAGAATTATGGAGAGGCTTTGATCAAAATTTGAGAGGTTTTGTAATGGGGGATATTTCAATATGAATTTTGCAACTGAAATGATGATTTTTATGTTAAAGAGCAAAACCAGCAAAATGCTTTGCTTTTAATAAATTTTCACCCAACCTACTCTCCGACTTAGCAAAGTAATGAATATAAAAATTGTTCATATCAAAATATCTTTCTACTTAAAGAAAGATGAGGCAATTTAAAGATGTATACTGAAAGTTATGATTGCTGAAACCGAATCAACTATTTCTGGCCCAAAGAACAGAATTAACAAATCCATCTAGTTCTACTAGATTTTTAGATATATTGCCTTTCAAATTGGCAAAATGACTAACATAGAAGTTGTTCATTTCAAATCAGCTTTCCAACAAAATATGAATTATTGATTTTGGGCTTAAGAGTTGAAAGTTATGGCTTAAAACCAAGGGTATGCATTTTTGGAAATTAAAAGCTACACCAGAAAATGGCCACATTTCCATGTAAATTTCAAAAATCTTTCACTTAGAATCCTAAAAAGTAGTCTAAATAAAAGTTCTTCCTTTTTGAGATTACTATTCAACAAAAAAAGAATTGCTCAATTTGGATTAAAGGTTTAGGAGTTGTGGACGAAATAAAGAGGGGGAATTTGAGAAGAATGTGATTTTGTATTTTCAAACGAGAAGGGTGAAATCAGATAGTGATTTAGTTTTGGGTTTTAAGTTGTATAAAGGAGAAAATGTTTGAATTTAGGGATGGTGATAAGGTTTAGAAAATGGGAATAAATATAAGCTTTGATTTAGGGTTTTGTTTAGATTTTAGGTGGAGATAGCAATGGAAATCTTCTCATATAAGATTTACAAAAGAGGGAAAGAGAGGATAATTGTTTCGATTTTCGAATGGATTTTTTTGTTTTCCCTTCCTTTTCTTTTAGTTTTGAGAGAGAACATAGGAAAGATATCTTTATTATGAGAAAGAAGAATGAAAGAGGAAGAGAAATATATGTGAATTTTAATCTATTAGAGAAGAGGTTATAGAATATTAAGTGACAATTTAATAACATGTGTCTCTAAAAATTCAACGCATTCATTCAAATTCAATACTAGTGTAAATACTAGTAAAATACAAAGGAAGATATAAACAAGAATAACACGACAAAAGTCAATTGTTTTGCTCGTTTTTACGGTTAAAACGTGAATTTCGAGCAAACAAAATCAAATTTTGATGAAATGAAGAATGCTGGAT
Organism: Allium sativum; assembly: GCA_030737875.1. Taxonomy (NCBI): domain Eukaryota; kingdom Viridiplantae; phylum Streptophyta; class Magnoliopsida; order Asparagales; family Amaryllidaceae; genus Allium; species Allium sativum. The sequence continues at coordinate 570,170,124 of CM060922.1, forward strand.
ACTCAAAATTCAGTGTAGATTCATTGAAAGAATTCGAAAAAAACTTTTACATTTTCATCCCGAGCTCAAACTTTTATTAATTTTGACAAGAACTAACTTTTTAGAAAATTTTATATTTTAACCGATTTGGTAAATTAAAATACTCAGTAATTTATTTTACTTAAATTCAAATAAAATAAATTAAGTTATCTCAACAGTTTAAGTTCTAATTGACAATCTTTTAATTTCATTACTAAAATTATACTTATTAATGTTTGTATACAGAAATCAATTAATTTGTTTCATATAATTTCAAATAAATTGTTTTTTAATCAAAAATTAGATTTCAATCAATTCACTAATTTAAAAATTCAGCTTGTTACAATATTCCACATTCAAACCTTTTCGTTCCCGAAAAGGAACGAAGTAGGGAAAATAGTAATAAAGAAATAATATATATATACTAAAATCAAGTTATATATAGTAAACATTAATTAAAACTCTGATGATTTTTTTTTTTAAAATAGTTCCAAGTAGACATCTCGACTGGTTGCATATATCATCTCACTTTTGAAACCTAAAAATGAACACCAATGATGTTGCAGTCATTGCCAAAATCATTTTCAAGGGATAGAGTGAGATACGTGAATATCTATCACATATGTACAAAATTTAGTACATAACCAAACTGATGAATAACATCTCTACATACTCGGTAGTCCAATCTTAACATCAAAGTAATTACTTAGAAATTTTCGTATACAATTTTCATATGTATATATATATATATATAATATCTTTTGAATTGTTTCTTTATCATAAATTTCAAACAGGGAAAATCATATATAAGTCCCCCCATTTATTTATTTGTCATAATTTAACTTCTATCATTGGTGCTGTTATATCAATTTATAATCATATGCATAATATTTTCAAATCATATACTATATCTAATTTCTTACATATATTTACATTTCACTTAAGTAATGTACCACTTTCTTAATTCTCAATTCATACCTTTTCCTCTAAAGTTTACACTTAAATTCCATATTTTATTAAAAAGCACAAATCCTATCATCATCAACAATATCTAATTAAGTTCCTATAAGTTAATATGCTAATTAAATTTTAATTCAATCCTAATAAATTAGACTTTTAAATAACTATTATTCTTTCCTCTTCTTCATGTTACCAAAGTTTGGATTACAGTTGATATATATTTCAATTTTTTCCTAGATTCAAAATTATTTTATATGCTTAAATCTGAAATTTATGTTTACACAATCACTACCATGTCTTAGGATTAGTACTTGCTTAATATTATACTTAAAGCCTAGTTAACCTCTTGAGTTTCATTTTTTGTAATCACCATTCTTTTATAACTTTCAAATCAATATAAAACAAACTTTCATAATTAAATTAGAACACTAGTTATATTCTTTCAAAATTAGTTATATTCTTTCAAAATTAGTTTTATATTTCAAGCCTATTTGACTTAACTTCCTCAATTTCAAAATATCTTTCTTACTATCATGTATAATGGGAATTTTTTTTATTATCTCCTAAACAATTTCATAAAATTTGTAAATTCATTAAAACCATCACCTTATAATTCGCATTTGTACATATAGTATAGTATAATTAATTTTCGAAACATATATTTCATTACAAAATTTTGAAATATTTATCTATGATAAGTTAAAATTTTCCTTCTTTATATACAAATTAGCATTTCTATTATTTTTACTTGGAACCAATTTAATATTCCATGCTTATTAGACCTAAAATAGAGAAATTTCTAAACATCATGTTTCGAGTTCTATCTTAAAATTTTGTTAGTGTAGATTCACTTAGTATATTATCTTAAGCTTTTAACATATAATTCCTTTCAAAATGCTTATTTTACTAATATATAACTTAACTAATTAATAACACATTTACACTTTCACATTAATTCATAATACAAGTTGTACTTAAATATTCCTTTCATTATTATTCAATTAGTTCAAAGATAAGTCTGAAACATGAGCTAGAATCTGAACCAACAAAAAACCTAACTAATGGGAATGTACGAACATAAGACCCTAATCAATCATAAATTAGAGAATGTTAAGGATTTCAAATGCTACCCATCATAGATTTCCTAGGATATATATTTAGAACAAAGATCAAGATTTAGATTCTAAAAATCCTAGTCGAAGAGAAATCTAACTAAGGAGAGAAACTCAGAGAAAGGGAAAACTTAGAAAAGGTTGAATTTTAAAACAAATTCTATACCAAAATCCATTTAAAAACATTTAGAACCATTTTTAAAACTTTTTATACTTCTTAAAAAATATGCTCTCACAAGAAATATTCTGTGACGGATTTATCTCATTTAAGAGCATCCCTATCCTGTCTCTGATGAGTTTTAAACCCCATAAGCTAAGGTTTTTTAATTAAATCAAAGCTTTGATACCTCATTAACAACTAGTCTTTTTGTACATTTTAAGTTGGTAATAAAACAAACTCAAATCGTCTGAAACAACATATTGTTTTAACTGTGGGGTTTAATAAAATCAAATAATAGCACACAAACAGATCACAGATACAAAATAGCATAATAACTCGCTAAGTAACATAGTAGTTCATGAAACTACTAATTACAAAATCTCAAAATCAAAACACATAATTTTAGAGAAATAAATTAATACATCAGAATTTTAAATACATAAATGCTATTTAAAACGATAGAAACGGAATAATTGAATTACCAAGATAACAATTGAAAATAGATAATAAGATGAGTCTTCAGTAGATCTCCAGCTCTCAAAAGATGAATCGCCAAACCTGAACTCCTTAGTTTGACCCGATCATTAAGTCAAAAAAATGAAACACTTAAGTTAGGATTAACATTCTTAATAGTAAATCAGCTCAAGTGACATGCTCAAATGAAATGCACAAGTAATTTAAAGAATGTTTAGGATTCCATTCATTAAGGATCTGTTAATCGAGATATCATATGATGCAATATGCTATTATCATAGTGTCTACGGTTGAATATAATATTGGAAATAACGTAAGCGGGATTACATTTTTACCCTTACACTCTTTATAATGCCATAGTCCATACAGACACCACAGAGTTCACCGCAAACTAATGTCCATTAGAGGGAAGTCAATAGGTATGTCACAAATCAAAATCATAGGGGGCTCGATCATGATATTATAACAAGGCACATACGACAATACGTAGTGTAGGATTGTACCAATTACACTGTCGGGCTGATGGGTAGCTACGACTATCGCCCACCTCGAACAACATTCCCATAATCAAAGGACCCCAATCAAATCACAAAGTAATAATTATTGAAAAATAGTGCATGATAAGGGGTGCTACCTCTATTAATCATGATATATCTCATGTTTAGTCATTTTAATTATGACCTGAAGGTCAAGACTATCCATCATCGTTCTCTTACTTCATTCCATAGCGTTCACCAAACCAACCAACTTCATTCTGGATTCATCACCACATGCATAGTTGTTAAAGCGGTGTTGGTATTGACAGGGAGTATGCTAATACCGACTCCAATCTCTTTGACAACCAAACATTTCTTTTACACCATTATAAATTTATATTTAAAATCATATTTAAAATATTATAATTCAAAAAGTTATAAAATAATATTTAACTTTAAATAGTATAATTTTTTTGGGCAAGAACAACAGACTTTTAAAGTGGTCCATAACTCTTTTCTCATTAAAACAAATAATGGGTACAAAAATGTACATGGGATAAGCAGATTGCCTATCTTGTACAGTCATGTCCTAGCTCTAGCTATTAACTAACGATATAATTCACTATGCATGATGAGAGTTAGAAGTACATAATAGCTAGGAATCCAGGCACTAATACAACATACTTAGCGTTACAACACTAAAAACCTATGATAGGCTATAAGCAGTGTAACGACCCAAAATTTTAGTTAACTTAAAATATGAATTTTAAATGATTTTAACAGAAATTCAATATTTAAAATGGTTTATTTTAATAATCAATGACTTGGAATTTATTTTTAAATGAAGTTTGAACTTATAAATTTAAATTAAAATTAAAATGAACTGGTAACGTCGTGGTAGTTCGAAATATTTGGTTTTGAACTTCAACTGAATATACAGAATTCGATATAAGTCAGATTTCTGTAAAACAAGAAACATTAGGATATATTAGACGATAATTTTTAACGAATGTGAAAAATCGAGATTTCTTGTTATAGATTGTGAGTTATGGCCAAATCAATTTTCCAAAATAGTTGCTATGGAATTCATTAATAGTTTAATATTATATAGGCCTTAAAAATATTCATTTTGCAAACGACCTTCGTTTTTGACAAAATCAATTTTTTGGGTCCGGAATGCCAAATTATTGTTAGATTTCAAATTTCATAATTTTTAAAGTTACTATGTGGTCGTCGTAAATTAAAGCATGCGTTGAAATTCAATATTGAACGTTATATTGAGTATTATTTTAATTTTGAGAAAAACTAATGAATACGATTGAATTAGCTTATGAGACACATTCCATTGTGTCCGGAATATGGATACATGGTTAGGGGCGACAATCGTTGGGGTTCGTTTTGAATTCGGACATGAAACTTCACCATGAAGTAACTAATTGAATTAAATAATAATAAAATACACTATATAATATCTTATGAGAACCCTAAACCTAATTCTCTAAACATTGTCGCTGCCTCAACTGTTTAATAGCCGAGATTCTCCAATTTAATTCGTTAATCACCTTCAAAATATGTAACACCCCACACCCGCTACGATCACTCACTAAGGGAATACCATAACATCGGTGGAGTATTTTAAGTGAATATAGAACAGAAAAATTACAACAAGACAGATATAAGTAATACTTGAGAATTTAAAACATCATTTCATTGCAGCGGAAAGTAAAACATGTTTGGTTACACCAAAACCATAAACAAGAGTCAAGTACATAATATCCATCCTGATAAAACAAAAGTACATAATCCCACTACATAACTTAATAGCCATAATAGAAAAGATAAACTGAGCTTTACATCCACGGTCCAAGCTCCAAAAGATAGATAAAGCAGTCTGGTCAAATCCCACTAGTGCTAGGCCCACTCTAATAACCTGAGGGTTGGGAAAAAGATAAAAACAACGGGGTCAGACATAAGTCTGAGCGAGTCCTATAACTTTAACAATACAATCATTAAAGTAACCAGAGTAAGACATGAGCTTGATATACGGTAACGACTGGGGATAAATGGCTACACTAAGTAGCCAACTAGACTTAGGATGAACTAAGATAACCGTAAAGACGCATTTACCCACCCAAGGATAATTACTACACTGCACCACCCCAGATCTACCCACCCAAGGGTAATTCCTACACTGCACCACACCAGTTCTACCCACCCAAGGGTAATTCCTACTTAAAGGTTGATCCCACTAAGTGTACTTAGTAATTTTTAATAGTAGTTTCGTGTACCCCTAGCTGACTACATAGGTGCCGTCTGCCCCTATCTCCACTAGGTGTACCCACTACTCCCCAAGCGATCGGCTCCCTACCGTAGATACCCGTGCTGGCCCCACAATGGGGTGTATCACTCCCCAAAGTGGCAACCCGATACAACAAATGGTGCACGGCTTATATCTACACGATGCAACAACGTCTTACCTACCAGCCCGGGTCCACACACGCATATGAAACCCGTTGGACTCGCGTTGCCACCGCTACCTCGTTTTGGCCTCTTATAGTCAAGCCCAATATGCGTGTCCCGTCCTCGACTTGGGTCGAGCCCACAAAGATACGTTTGGGATATTGGTTGAAATGGGCCCCCACAAGCTACCCACCTAAGCTTGTCATTTCTAGTGAATCCCACTTAACCCTTTAACCATGTCCACTTACATGTTATAAATTTTGGTTAAGTCTTTTAATCATATTTTAATTGCCACTCAAGGCCCCCACAAGCTACTACTTAAGCTTGTCATTTAATCATATTTCAATTGCCACTTAAGGCCCCTACAAGCTACTACTTAAGCTTGTCATTTAATCATATTTTCAATTTCCACTTAAGGCACCCACAAGCTACTACTTAAGCTTGTCATTTAATCATATTTCAATTGCCACTTAAGGCCCCCACAAGCTACTACTTAAGCTTGTCATTTAATTATATTTCAATTGCCACTTAAGGCACCCACTAGATTTCCACATGCCACCCAAGGCACTTACTTGATTCCCCCATGCCACCCAAGGCACTTACTTAACCCTTTAATCATGTTTAATTACATGTTCCACTTTGGTTAAGTATTCTAATCGTATTTTTCTATTGCCACCCAAGGCGACCCACTAGTTTCCTCATGCCACCCAAGGCACCCCCACTAGTTACTACATGCCACCCAAGGTACCCACTTAACCCCTCATGCCTCACTACATGCTAATTTGGTTAAGTGTTTCTTAATTAATTAAGATCGTAACCTTTGTAAAGACCTCTCACATTAGACTGTCTTTTATGGCAGCTGGATATGCCGGTTGGTTCCGGGCAGCCTTACACCATAACAGAGTCTAACCTCGTGTCTTTACACTTGTCACGTATTTAGTTTATGACTAAGACCTCTCACATTGGGCCAATCATTTGTAGCCGCTGGATTTGCCGGTCGTTTCCGGGCAGTCTTATGCTACAAAAGGGTCCAACCTCGTGTCTTAATCGATTAATTACACCTAATTAATCACCCCCATAATTTGTATTAATTGTCCCTAATTAATTACAAATATTTAAGAATATGGGTAGACCTAACTCAATAGGTAAATTCCCAATTCCATAATATGGGTAGACCTAACTTAATAGGTAAATTCCCAATTATGCCCATCCACTTTATGGTATGTTTAATCATACCCACTTCACACAATTTTATGTGTTCATTAATTTTTACCCCATCGTCCCCATGTAAATACGTTAACATGACATACTTCAAAAGAGAAGATTCATCATACACACAATGGGTTCAACGTAGCATATCATTAGCATTATCATGGGTTTAAAAGGTGTCAACTTGCATATATGACTATAAACCCAACTTGCATAAATAACCAACCCAAACTTGCATGAATCACATATGTCATAAAGATGGTAACTTGCTTAAATGTTCATGTCATAGACCTATCATAAAAGTGTCAACTTGCATATATGTCATAGGTCTAAAAGGGATGAACTTGCACATGTACTTATGTTATACATAGAGGCAAACTTGCATATATTATGCATATCATAAAAAGAGACAAACTTGCATCATAACTTGCATATGAACTTGCATCATAACTTGTATATGAACTTGCATAACATGCCATACTTAGAGGCAAACTTGCATATATTATGCATATCATAAAAAGAGACAAACTTGCATATGAACTTGCATATGAACTTGCATCATAACTTGCATATGAACTTGCATCATAACTTGCATATGAACTTGCATCATAACTTGCATATGAACTTGCATCATAACTTGCATAAAACCAAACACTTAGCATGCATAAAACCAAATATTTAGCATGCATAAAACCCACCACTTAACATGCATAAACCCAAACACTTAACTTGCATAAACATAGTGTCATCATGAATAAGTGTTAAACATAGTGATTAGCAAACTAGCATCATAACATATGACTTAAAACCCATTGATCCGCAAGCAAAACCATATGATCTCATCATATCTCATCCACTTAGTTTAGCAATTGATTATTAAAGTGATAGAAACTCACCACTAAACTCCTATAAGCAAACCCTTGCCAAAAATCACCCAAAAACTCTATCCTTGAAAATAAAGCTTGCAACTTGATGATGAATGCAAGCTAATGATCACTCATACATCTTAAAAATGCTTGTATGAACATGAAAGCCTTCATAGAATTTGTGTGGAGGCCATGATCATAGAAAATTTTGGCATAGTTTAGTTAGAGGATAGGATTATGATCATTTAGGGCTAGCTTAGGGTCTTATTTATAGGATTAGGATGTGTTTCTAACCCTTAGATTAACCCTAATTCTATTTAGAGCCATCAGATTTCGTCCAGCCCTCCAAAACACAGCCCAAAACTCAAACTGGTGCACCCAGGCCAGAATCAGCCGACAGGGCAAGTCGACAGCCCTGTCGACTGCCAAGTCGACAGGCATGTCGACAGGCAAGTCGACAGCCCTGTCGACAGCCAAGTCGACTTGGCTGGGCGGGAGTTTTCCCGCCTGGCCCCATTTCTGCATGTTTCGAAATTCAAATTTCCCGAAAACTTCTTTGGGCCTTAACCGGGTCATACGGACTCCGATTTACAAAATTTCGGACTCTATTTCGCGTATTTTTCCGAGACGAACACAATGACGTAACCCGTTTCCCCTAATTCTCACATCTGAGATTATTAATTCTGTAATTAGTGAATATCAGTGTTAACTGAAATTCGGGGTGTTACAAAATATGAACACAAAAGTTGTTAAGATTCTCATGCTCTTCAATCTCATGCGGATATGATCAAGTCTCATGCAATGATTTAGGAGAAATCAGCCCTCAAAGGCATGTTGTTTGTGGTGTTTATTGGTGTCGATGGGGAGCTCGATTTTGACGTGGCTCTAGCCGAAGGTGGCGGAGGTGAAGTCGCATCGTGTTGTGTCTTTACATCCAAGGCCGATAGCCTATTGAATTGCCGGCGACGATGGGAAGGTTGCGAGGTTTTTTTATTCTCGCGCCTGGAGGTTTTTGAATGGAGGAGGAAAAATGGGATCGACCGTTAATTTCTAAATCATGTAACTAGTGTTAATAAAAAAATCATTAAGGGATTAAAATTAAATTAAGTTAACTTTTAATTGTTAATAACTAATCCATATGTGATCTGAATCGGGCAAACTAGGATACATTTGACTAGCATCGACAAGCATTACGCTATGAAACAAATAAGGACAAAAACAGAGCTAGCTACAATTTTTGGTTAAATTAAATGCACAATTTAATTTAATTAAAACAATCGTTATTTAACAATTTCAAACCGATCAATGTGAGAACTCTCACTTAAACTATTTTTTTTACAGTTAGTATAATTATAATCGAATATGTATTGGTTGCCCATGTTTGCAATATTTGTTTTGCGATTGATGGATGTTGTTTACAATTTATTACTACTATTGTTATTAAACCGTGGATATAAGCATTAACAACGGAAACACTTATATTATTATCATTGATTGATGGATGATAGTTGATATGGATTTTATTAGTGTGCAAAATTCAATGATGTGTGAAATCCATGTAAACTGAATTATATTGTAATTGGTTGAACCTCATTCCAATTGGGGATTTAATGTGAATATTTTACTAATAAAATATTTGGTGGAAAATGATAGTTTGATTTTTTTTATTCAAATTATTTTGGAAAGACAGTTCAAAAGATTTCGAATATATTTCGTAAAAGTTAGAATTAGCTTTGAATTAATTTTCGAGTAATTGAGGCCTATTTTCAGATTTATTTTGAAATGAATAGTAATTTTAAAACGTGAATTTGAGTTAAGTATAAAAACGATGTTTTCAACTCGAATGGATTTCTCCGTTGATCTTTATTTTTATAATGGATATTAGAGGAACTTGGGATTCAAAATATTATGTTTCGAAAAATATTATAATTTTAATATTATAATAATATTTAATTTTCAATTATAAATTGAATTGGAAGTTAAATCGTTTTTGAAAGAATTTATAAACGTTTTATAAAATATGTTTAAATGAAAATCGACGAAGTTTATTTAAATGGTTTGAAAAGGACGAGTCGCGCAGCGACCGTTCGCGAATGTTGATCGTTAACTTCAAACGGAAGTGCCGGATCATCCGAACGTTGGATTCTCCCGAATCTGAAAGCGTTGGGTTCATATTGAAAAGATCTTTCAAATGATAATAAAAGCTTTGAAATCAAATGGTTAGATTTTGAGAAATGACCAAATCAAATTTGAATAAAAACCGCCAAAACCAATAACGGCCTGTAATAGAAAATTATGAAAATGACTATTTTTATATACTTAAAATAGGAAAAAAATTATAATAAATGATTTAAAAGTGGTTTGGATTTAATATATCTAGTTTTGAATAATATAAAGCTATTTTTTGAAAATTAGCTGCTTTGATAAAGTTATTGGGACGATTTTCATTTAACAAAAATAATATAACATGACAAAAGGAGAATTTAGCCATCCTCCAATGGTTCACAAAAACAGCCACTGCAAAAAGCAGAGACCGTGCACACATAAACATAAGGTACAGAGCAACAACAGAACTGAAATACATAAAACAAAAGCCGACAACAAGCACAAAGAACACCAGAAAGTTGACGACAAAGTCGCATCCACAATAGTCAGATGACAATGACCCGGCGACACTGAAAAATCAAAGACTCCGCTCCAGGAAAACATGGAGCCAGGATAGAAGATGAGCTGTTCAAGGAAGCCAGATGACAAACGATGGAAAGATCTACTAAGCTCTCTGATTGCTCCATCTCTATGCTTAATAAAAAAGCCATCAGTCAGCTCCTCTTTCCAGAAGAGACCTTGGACCTGAAGAAATACAAAAACCTAAAATCGGACCTTGTAGCACTAGCAAACAACGTAAGATAAAAGATATGGAAGGGTGTAAGGTGTAAAAATTGGAATGCATCGCCTTCTGCCAAAGGAATCACCCGACTCCCGCCTTGGGAGTAGCTGGAACCTTAGAAATACCGAAGATACCTGCTAGACTCCTCGAGCGGGAACCAATAACTCTCTAAAAAGGCCTTCCCCGGAAAGCAAGGAAAACATCGTCCCTTACTCTTTGAATGATGGAAGTAGGATCCATTGGCACATCTTCGAAATTTGCTTATTCCGCGAACACCACAAATGCCAGCAGACAAGGCAAGGGATCTGACTATACAAAACACATCGTACAGATTTACCTGAGATGTCATTCCACCAGATTCTCAGTAAATCCATAAACGAAGACGCACTACCTCAGCAACCAACCAAATTCTCGAAGTAATTCCATACCGCCTTGGCACAAGAGCCAAGGAAGAACAAGTGAGACAGGGATTCCAAGAAACCCGACTTGCAACACCTGCAATGCGAAACCAATGGAATGCCGATCCTCTAAAGGTTGTTGTCTAGCGATAACCCGTCATGCTGGGTTTTCCACATGAAAAAAGAGACCTTCAGTGCAATCTGGACATCCCAAATGAAAGAGAACAGGAAAAGACATGGGCCCGGAGACCTTTTCAAATTCAAAGCTTCCTTGATAGAGAAGGGACTACTCGCCCAGTCTGTTCCACTCCCATGTGAATCCGATAAAGCCTTCATGGGTTGCATCCGTTTCCACATCTCACTAGCGTAGGATGGGACACTGGTCAAACTCGCGCTTGAAAGTCTTTGCTACTTAGCATGGAGGAACGTCGCCCAAAGGGGGTCGTTCTCCCCGAACCTCGCACTATAACTTTTGGGCAAAGGCAAAGCACATATCCTTTGGGTTACGGAGGCCCAATTTTCCTTCACCCTTGGGACGTCAAATGGCGTTTCACGAAATCCAGTGATGGCGGAGCGCGTTGTCCTTGTTTCCCTAGAAAAAGGAGGACGCCATAGAATGGTAGGAACGAAAGAAGGAAGAGGTAGGAGTCATAGCAGCAAAGACATGAGATCCAATAGATTATGATACAAACTTTATGAGAACTAGCCAACTTGCCTGAGAAAGAAGAGACACATTCCACTTAATGTTCTTCCCCTGACTTTGTCTGTCAAGGGACCGAAAATGGCATTAAGTTTCCTACCACGGTATAGAACCATATTGAGATAAGGTAATGGAAGAGAAGCAGCCCTGAATTTAGTGGAGGTCTAAATCTAGGAAGATCTAGTCGAAAACAAATCTTTCGCGGAGACAAACCAACTCTTGTCGGAGTTAACTATTTGACCCGAGCTACTCTCGTAAAGTCAAATAAGGCTAATAAGATGGAGGATTGAGTGACGACAACCATTAGTGAAAATGATGAGGTCATCGGCGAAGGATGAGGAGGAAATAAGATTGCAGCTCCTAGGCATACCAAACCTGTGAATTTGCCCAGCTATTGTCAATGAATGAATACCACAAACAAAATCCTCGGCAGCAATCACAAAAGGAGAGAGGGACAAGGGGTCTCCCTATCATAGACCCCTGCCCGCCTCGAAAAACCCATTGGCTGATCTGTTGACAAGAATGGAAAACTAGCAGTTGGAGATAAGACGCTAGACAAGATCAAGAGGTTTTCCGGAAAACCGAATGCCCTTAGTACGTTGATGACGAAGAACCAAGACATGCGATTGTAAGCCTTAGCCATCTCGATCTTAAAGACAACATTAGAACCTCAGACTTTCTTATCGATCTAAGAAACCAACTCCTAGGCTAAAAGGACGTTATTAGTAATCAGCCTTCTTTTTACGAACTCAGCTTGAGAAGAAGAGATAATACACTCAAGAAACGACGCTGGTATTATGGCTAGGACCTTCAATATAACCTTGTTAGAAAAATTACACAAGCTGCTCGGGAGAAAATACGTGCGCGAACTAGGATTATCACACTTAGGAATGAATACTAAGTTGGTGGAAGTCCACCCCACTGGTAGATCTCCACCGAAGAAGAAAAACTGAATGGCGAGACAGAATCCTACCTGGATAATCGGCCAGACACTCCTGAAAAAGACTCCGTTGAAACCATCTGGCCCACTCGCACTGTCCTTACTTAGAGAAAAAACATAAGCACAATTTTCCTTCGAGGAAGGAGGTGCGGCAAGATCAGAGGTATTTGACGGAAGTATTGAACTATGAATGAAGGCGAGAAGGTTTGGGGTCAGATATGGACACCGACTGAGTGCCTAGAAAGGATTGGAAATGAGATAGGATTGTATCTTTGACTTCACTAGGTGTCGAAGCCAAGGATAGGTCCGAATGCTGAATTTGATGAATAGCAAGAAGGTTATTTTTCTTAGGGATGGAGGAACTGAAATTTTTGGAGTTTGTATCACCTTCAACAATCCACTTAATCCTCGCCTTTTTGTGAAGATAGTCATGTTCAATACGAAGCTCCGACGAGAAGTCCAATTGGGCTAACACTCATGCCTACTTATTAGCCGAAGAGGGATTCTCATCAAAATATGATTCTGCTAGAACAAGAGTTTCTTCGACCGACGAACGTGATCGAAGATATTCTTGAAAACAAGAACGTTCCACGCCATAAGGCAATCCTTAAGATGCTTCAGCTTACGACAGAACGTGACACAAGAGGAACCAAGAACAGGGGAGTTCCAAGAATCTTCCACCACACTATGGAAAGCATTGTGTGATTGCCACATACTCTGGACCCGAAAGAAGAGGGGCCAGAAAGAGAAAGGGGAGAGCATCGCAGAATCATCGGAGCATGATCTGAGAAGATGCGATGTAAATGAGAAATGGAGAAAGTGAATGGAAGGTTAAACCAACCTTCTGATTCGAAAACCCTGTCGAGTCTAGACAGAATTCGGTTTGGCCCATCCTGGTTATTACACCATGTAAACGCCGAGCCGACGAAAGAAAGTTTAGAGAGACCCGAGATGATGATGAATGTAACAACCAGCTCGGAGTGGGCCTAAATTTCGACCCAGAAAAGGCCCATCGAAGCTTAGAACCATTGTAAATGGGTCGATGGTTTCTGTAAGGATTACATTTGCACATATAGTATATACACAGATACTTCAAATGGAAATCTCACATGGTAGGAAAAGAAAATATAATACTGAAATAAGATGTACCACTTATTTAAAAATCACAGAAATACAACAATCAAGGTTACATATGTTCAATGGGTACATCAAGTAATTCATTCTCACAAGTTTCCAAAAGCAGTAAAATAATAACTACTAATAATAGCATAATGTCTTCTTCTTTAGCTCCCATCATAACGTTGTCCGCAACTTTACCTCGTCTACTGACCTATTGGATATGTTAAGGAGAGGAGTCATAACATAATTCTGTGTGATTGAAATATGGTTTTACTTAATGTCCATACCCTATATTTTTAGCAGACTATATAGGTCAAGGTATGTCTATGCAGCACACAACATTTATACAAATACCAAGTATCTAACCAGTGAGGTGGATATCCAAGTCAATCGCTCATTAGTGTTTTTAGGGTAAAGACCCAACAAGGTGGACATTCTCGGTCACTTATAGCCCTATTAAAGGTGAATTCTTATGATCTCTTATAACTTATGGCGGACCCTAGCCCCTTAAGACCCCATCTTAATACGTTAATGTTCTTAAATCTATACTCTCGATTGTAATATGAGAAGTAGTATTGCGAATATTACTACTTAACTAATATTACGGTAGGACACCTATGTTGCTTAAGACTTCCCTTAGACAATTGGTGAGCATGCGATGGCCATAAATCTTTCATATACTGATCCCGTCCCTAGTTGATCCCTTGCAAGATTCTAGAGGAAGTGGACATCCTCGTGAACTACCCTACTCCGTTACCATTTACGCTAACCACTTCAAGAGAAAGAGGACCCAAAGACTTACTTAAAATCTAATAAGGGTAGGTGCCATAACTTTGGTTCCTCTCCAAGGAATAAATCCTGGGAGGGATCCCAGTCCTAACCACTTAAGACCCAAATTAGATAAAAAGAGATTCAACCACTTAAGACCTTCTCAAGGTGTAGTAAACCTGCTTATTTTCACACACAATAGACTTATATATATACACACACATGCTAGACCTCTCGCATTAAAACGTATACCTATAGATGCTGGATATGTCAGTCGGTTCCAGAGCTTCTACTACAAGTTGGTTTAACCTCGTGTCTAGTGTACTAAATTTTTGAATGGCCCATGGTACCTAGACATCTCAGATTAGTTGGGCCTACTTGTGATTGCTGGATTTGTCGGTCGGTTCCGGGTAGGCTTCTACCATAATTGGCAACTAACCTCGTGTCTATGTGTCACTATTAATATATAAGGTCATCCTATATACGCATACACAAACAATCAATATATATATTTATATATGGGGACATTTCAAATTTGAATCTTAATCCTAATCGCATTAATTACGTAAATATTACGTTAATTCGCTATATTAATATAATGATAACGCATAACAACGTTAAATATTCATAGGAATGAAGATACGTTCTAATGAGGTGGCAATTGTCAATTTGTCCAAATTAAGGTATGCAAGTTAATTTTTACATATCTTTACCGTTACAATTTAGGCATTATGACATAATAGCAAAATAACAGATAACAGTGAATGGAAAATATACATACATTCGTTTACAAAAATTCGCGGGCATTATGGCTTCTTCAGAAACTGGCGACCGACGATTCTTTCTATCTAATTCTCATCGTCCATCCGCTCTCTATTCTACCCATCTCGACTTCACAATCTAATCGCGTCCTCTTATCATTCACTTACCCTCCTCATGCCTAAGAATTGGAAGTCAAAACCACGGTTTACGGCTAGCGTGACGAGATCTGGTCGAAAATTTTCAGATCCTCCTCCATTAGTGTCTCCGCCTGTTTCCGTTAACCAGTTGGTAGAGCTTGCATCAGCCTTATCTTCACTTATATCTACTGTGGTTCAATCTCTGGCTTTATTGAACTGAGCATTCTCCGGTATCCCCCTTGCTGGCGATGAAGATAGCCACTGACAGATGGTCGGATCCCAAGACATCTTCAAACTTCGACCCTGTTGTAAATTCGATAGAATCAGGTAAAGATCTGTCTGAACATATTTTAGATGATGGCTTAATTACAAACCCGGAAGTGGTAGATAAAGAAATTGGGGCGAAACAAAAATCTGTTGATGTTTTCATACTTGGTAACATTACTGGCCAAGTCGTGGGTGGTAAGACTATGGGTAATGAGTGTTTGGATGTATCTGTGCCACCCATTATTGATTGTCGGCCATTCCATGACAATGCTTCTGAATGCTTGCCATCTGCTCAATTAAAAGCTCCGAACAATCCTGCTGTACAATCTCCTGAACTACTCATATCTAAGCAATTACCTGAATGTGTAAAGGAAGTGAATCCTAATGTCAATCCCTCTGAGAAATCCAGTCGCCCTCGGAATGCTAAGCCTCCTATCCCCCTCAAAAGACTGATCTTTGCTTCATGTTTTTCATCCCTCCCTCGTTATGCTGGTGTGTACTATCCGCGTGAATTCTCTTCATCCTCTGAAAACCCGAATCCTCCAACTGAGATCATTCAAGAGGGAGCTAGTTTCTGAAAAGACCACTTGGTTGGGTTCTTTCTTGATTCTTCTATTCCAAATGTTGATGTACGAGATCAATGCCGTAGGGTGTGGAACTTGAGAGGTGGTTTAAGTATGCATGTTGTAAATGGAATGTTCTACTTTAAATTTTCAATTATGGAGGAGCGAAGAAAAATATTGGAATCAGATCCTGCGATAATTGGAGGTAAATCTTTTATAATTACTTCATGGAGTGCATCAGTGGAGAAGGCTAGGGACTGTGTGACTTCCATTCCAGTTTGGACTATTTTTAATAGGATTCCATCGGTTCTTCAAACTCTCCCCGGCTTGAATTGGTTAGCTGGTAGAATTAGGAAATTTAAATGTTTTGATGTGAACATGGAAACAAGGAAAAATCTCATTTTTGCTAAAGCTTTAATTGAAATATCTCCAAATAGGCCATTGCCAAAAAAATCTCAAAGTTACTATAGAAGGATATGATTTCAATGTTGACATTCCATACTCTTGGCAACCGGAAATATGTACTAAATGTTGTTGCTTTGGGCACCTGTTGGATTCTTCTAGCTCTAAGGGTCCACTGAAGGTTCGTACTCCCCTCTTTAAACCTTTATCTAGTATTTGGGTGCACAAGAACAATAATGAAGAAACTATTATTGATGAAGTACCAAGTAATGATAAAGAAATGAAGGGTACAAATTCTTTATGTGTCGGCGCTCTAAAGAAGAATGAAGAGGTATCATCAGATGGGTCTACTGTAGATGATGGGATAGTATGGATGTCAGACGACCACACGTGGGTACATGAAGTTTCTGGAATGAGGTATGATCCACATGAAAATGAGTACTATAAATATGTTTCGGAGGTAGTGGAGGATGTTAGAAGATTAGAATACCAATTAGTTGGTTATAGCTTTGAGCTTATTTGGGAGGGTGTGCTTAGCGAGAAGAACCAGTCGCTATTCCATGATTCATCTTGGGATTGGGAATGTGAGTTTCGCAGTCCTAATTCATGTTTTGTTCCTAGATTTGCTGTGCTTTTTTCTGAGTATGTCCATGTAATAGCCAGTGATATTGATTCTTCCAGTTATTCCACTCGTATGGGGGACTAACTATTAGGCCCTTGATAGTAGTTGAAACTCTTAGTTTCTCTCCTGTTCTTTATAGTCATAGTGTTATGGCACTTCAAACCAGATGGAATTCCTATGCCTGTGCAAAATTTAGTTTCCTTTAATCTTTCAAAGTGGTACGACCACTATAAAACCGGCTTGCCATGCAAAGAAAGAAAAGAAAATATACATACATACAAATCTCAACTTGCATCATAGGCTTGTTGAAATGATTTCAAATTAAAAATAGAGTATTACATACACTTATACATGTATGTTTATAATTTCCACTATTTAATTCACCCCTTTTTGGTGTTATGCACATAAAAACGTTTACATTTGACATATTTTAATTATGAATACGTTTGGATTCAAAATAGAATCCAAACCTAATCAAATCATGAAATACCCAAATTTAAACCCATTTAGGTTACAATCAAATGTTTAATAAAGGTGAATTACACAAAATAGAAATAATAGTAGCAACACCCCCATTTCATCTTTAACTGATATACACGTAAATGTGTATATTTTATCCGCTTATTTATCTTATTTTCCCTTTAAAATAATTGATACTTTGTATTTATAGCTGTATTTTCAGATTGTTGACAAGAAGCACGGTTTAGAGCATTTGATGGATAAAGCATGAAGAATTTGCTTAAAAAGAGTGAAGTTTAAAATTGCTAAAAGCTTGAAGAACGGTTGCAATTATATTTCAGTTAAGAAGATTTGGCTCATTAAAGACTCAAACTACATTCACATTAGCTTATTTGGAAGGCCTCTTACTCATGTTGCGTTCACACTAGCCTATTTGCTAGACCACTCACTCTAAAGCCGCGTTCACACTGGCTTATGTGTTATTTGGGTTATTTCTTTAGTCCCACATTATGTAATTAGCTAGCTAGCCTTTGTCATATCAGCTATAAATACCTTGTATCTCATTCATTGTAAGACACATTAGGTTTTATTCTGTAATTCTCTTCTTGGAATAAAATCATTCTCTCCCTTTCTTTTTACTTTTTGTTTATTTTATTTATGTTCATGTTATTTATTTTCTTTTTCTCTTCTTCTTTAGCTATGTCTAGCTAATCCCCTTTGATTAGGGGGTGATGACGCTGATAGTATGATTCAATATGAATCACATAGCCAAAGGATGAGGAATTCATGTATATAGATCTAGAGCTGAACCAAGGGTTGGATCTGAACCTTAATATCCTGTGTCGTTTAAGAGCTATGCTCCTTCACAGGATATATTCGTGTTCGATCTAACGTTTATCAGATCTAGATCTAATTTTAGGGTTTTAGAAATTAATTAGTGAATCTGTCCTGATAGTCTATGGTTGTAGAGCTGAGCTCCTGCATAGGCTATGCTTGTCGTTATTTACATATTTGTTTCTAAAAACCTAATATCGTTGATTCATGTTTGTGACAGAAACATGTATTAGATCTGGTTAATCTTTTGGCTATTGATGATTATGAATCTGATCTATGTCATTATCCCCGAATCGCTTTCACTTATTGTTAAAACTCTCTTTTATTTAATTTCTGCTATTTTCTTTGTTTTCCACCAATCAAAAGTTAGGGATAACTTGATTGGATTTATTAATAAAATAATTTGGTCCCAGAGTTCGACACCCTCTACAACAATCCTTGTTGTTTAGGAAAGCCGAACGGATTTTACAGTTGTTTACAACTGCATAGTTCATTCGCAAACATTAACCCAATATTAAAATCAAAAATCCACAAAATCCAAATAGTCATGACAATTCATACGCAATATAAAATAAAGGATTTAGGGGGTTTTGGTTTTAATATTATTGATTTCCAAATCCTCCTAGGCGTATCTATCAACATGATCATCTAATAAAAATATGAATATGCTTAAGTAAACGATATTCCACTCATAGATCTAGGGAAGAACAAAGACGAATCTGTAGTTAATCTAGATCTGTGCTTAATCTTTGCGACAAACGTGCTCCAATAATCCTCCTAATATGTGTATATATATTTGTATATATATGTATATATATATGTATATATATATGTAAGAAACATGTATTTGAATCTTATATATATGTATAAATATATGTGTAAGAAACATGCATTAGAATCGTATATATATATATACACCAAATTCCAGAATACTAAACCTTTATGAATTAGAATAGAGAGGAGATAAGATAAAGGTTAGAGGAATGGAAGAAATTCCTAACCTTTTATTTTTCTGGAATTTAGTAATGGTAGAGAGGCAGCATAAAAGCAGGGATAAGAGAATGACTAGGGTTTCATATTGTGATATGAGGGTATATATATAGTTTTCCGCGTGAGCGACAACTGTTGAATTATTCAGATTTAATCCAAGCCTTATATATATATATAGCCCTTTTTAAAAAACCTAACCACATAGATTCATTAGGTTGTTCAGCCACCAGGCGGTCGACCTAGGGGGCCGATCGACGGTCGAGACACCTCCTAGGGGGGTCAACCTCCTAGTCGCTGAAACCCCCAATGAACGTGCTTCTGCTGAGGTGTTAATTTAATTAATACATTGCTAGATTTCTTAATCTTATTCCTTATATTAAATATCATTTGTCCCCGTAATTTTATCCATATTTTGAATTTCAAATTCTCCCTCTTATATTTAAATATATTCTGGAAACATATATATATATATATATTATCCATTTGATTATATATATATATATATATATGTATGTATTCTGTGTTTTACTTGCTGGAGAATGGAGTTTTGATGACAACAATCTTATTTCAAACGGCATTATTAATTGATTATAAAATATATACTAACATCTCTATTTAGACTATATACATATAGATGAAGGGTTTGTATACAAGACTTAAATATTGAAGACTGTACAGTTTTAGAGTTTCAAGAGATTCAGGATTCAGAAAAGATTCAAGACTCATGAGTTATCATGCTATCAAGAGTTCAAGAAAAATATAGTAATATAGTCTACTTTATATGTAAGATTCTGATTAGCACTCCAGGTTCAAACTCTGTTTTTTTATATTTATCTCTTTTTAGAATTGGTTTCAAAACAATTTCAAATTAATTTCAAACTTCTCTTGAAATAATTTAATCTTCCAAAAGTTTCAAACTTATAATTTCAAATATATTTCCTAATTTAAAAGTAGTCTTATTTTTATAGTTTTATTTAATCATTTATATATATACACACATACATATTACTAAGTTTATATTTGATTATTATATTCTTACTTAAACTCTAAGTTATCATATAATCTTTTTGTTTATATAGTTTATAAATATCTCTTTATAAAATCCTATATATATGCTTATAATTATATTATATATAGTTTTTATATCACATATATACAAAGTTTTAATCATATGTTTAAATAATATTTTCTTATGTTTTTATACTTGGAAAATAATGTTTTAACAACTAGTTTTGTTTTAGGAATTTCCAGCATATATATTTATATATACATATATTAAATACTTTAAAAATGGTATAAAAATAAAAAATAGAGTGTATATGTCGACATACATATATGGGTATGTCGACAGACAACTGTCATAAATTTAAATTTCAAAGGAAGTATCTTTTCACTATTAGTAACATTCCAGAAACGTTGCAACCCTTCAAATCTTATAAATAGGGGGTTATCTCGAAGTTTTTCATATATCTTCTTCTCCATCTTCACCCCTCTTCATCCCACCATTATTCTTAATCATTTTATTGATTTCTACACTTATACTTTGTCGATTTCTACTCAAATTATATAAAACGCCATCTTTTCTCAATCCCTATTTACTACTCTTTGAATTGAAGTGCTATTGAAGAATTATAGGATTGCTGTAATCATTTGGGAAGTGTTTGGAAAAGGGTGTGTTCCTTGTAGCCCTGAAATCAAGGAAAGAGAGCGGTGTTAACCTTGTAGCCGTAGAATCAAGGGTGTTTGGAGTAGTGTTAACCTTGTAGTCGTGAAACCAAGGGTGGTGGAATCGGTGTTAACCTTGTGGTCATGAGATCAAGGGTGTTGTAATTGGATTCTGATATTAATAAAACTCTGCGCAATCCAGCGTTGTGTGGGACTGGACGTAGGAGTAATTCGAACTAGTATAAAATTCGATGTGTTCTTTCTTTTTCTCCATTTTACATTTATCTATTTCTGCGTTTGTGTTTGATTTTGTGTCTGTGATCATCTCTATTGTGTTTGATTCATATAGTAGATCATTTAAGTTTAAGATTTTCGTAAATTCCTCGTAAACACAATTCACCTCCCCTCTAGTGTTAGTTTTGCCTTAAGATCTGTATTCCGCATTCTCTAACAATTGGTATCAGAGCATAAGTTTTCAAAAAGTTCATAATCTGATTTTTGAAAATATTAAATAGCAAAATTTGAAAACTAGTTTAAATTCATCCATTGCATCGGTATTAGATGAGTCTACATTCAATTTTATTGAAAAAAAATCAAGTTATCATGATATGATTTCTTGAAAAGTTTAAATGGATATATCACAGAATCATCATGATGTTATTATCTCAAATTATAATTAGTTATTTTGAAAAGTCACTTGACTCTTTGAAAAGGTATGTTGATTTGTAAGAAAAGAAGTTATATTTGATGACCGTTGGCCAAAAGACACCAAGATGATCATTCATCAATCAAGAAAAGAAGAGCTTATGAAGGGATATGACTTTTGGTCTTATAGTAGTTGAAATAGTAATAAAAACAATTCATCAGCTAATAGGAAAAGAGCATACGGAGCAAAATTAGTTGATTCAGATTCATCATCAAGCGATGAAGAGCAATGTGACGGCCCGCCCCGCACCAGCCGGCATTTCCCCCGAAAGTGCGTTGCACACATGCCCGACTAGCACGGAATGGTCGCCAAAGAAAGGAAAGAAGAGAATGAACTAATCAAAAACCTGTAGAATTTCTCACAGCGCATGAAACAAAATATATTAATAATATACTTGACATAGAACAGGCGAGACAGTGCATAAGCTGATAACAAAAACCAACATTGACATAATCATCAGAGTAGCGGAAATCCAAATACAGCTTATTACAACTTTCCACGTTACTGCCTCTATACAAAAGAGAGAAAGGTACACCACTAATGCCCAAAGTATTGACCACAGCAACACAGGGAGAATATATATAATATATATATATAATATATATATATATATATGTATGTATCATACGTGGAAGCCTCCTGCTCGCCTCCGGTATAACTACTCGTACATACCTCCTAACCTGTCTCTAGTCTGCTCGTGAGAGCACCCAGAGTAATAAGAAGAGACATAAAACTCTGGGTCAGACAAAAAGTCTGGTATGAGTGATAAGCAGCAAATAGAACAATAACATGTATACTAAACCATACCTGAACATGGACCTGCAACCAAAGAGTTAGCACTACATACCGTACAGTACTCTGAGGTGCCACTAACACATGGTGTAAAGAATACGGGGGTGGGGGTGTGCATGTCATAGTGATGGAAAACAAATCAAACATAGCAACCATCCTCACATTTCTCACTCAATGCGTAAAGCATACAATATCCACCACTTTCAATCACTAGACCCATCGAAGTAGTGACGGAGTTCGACTTGTACAACTAATGTTACTACCAAGCTCACCCCATGGAGTGATGACCAAATCTTTACAAAATGACCCCACTTCATTGGTCTATAGCTCTTTAGTCGTACCTAGGACACTGTGGCCCTGAATCCGTTCACGTACCCCCTACACATAGTGATCCAAAGTTACAGACATCGACAGCCCCTTAGCACACGTCCCGCTGCAAAGCCCAACTCATGAAGTCAACTCGTTGGTTCCTAACTGGATCCTAAGTGCAAACCCCAAGAAACTTCTTATGTCTGTTGCATTCTTGGGCGTAGACCAATCTTATACTGTAGCCACCTTCGCAGGATCCACGACAATACCATTCTCTGAAACAACATGGCCCAAGAATCTCACTTCCCTCCTCCAGAAGTGACACTTAGAAAACTTTGCTTTCAATTGGTTTTTTCTCAACACCTCCATCACTATCCTCAAGTGTTCCTTGTGTTCTTCCTCTGTCCTCAAATAAACAAGGATGTCGTCCACGAACACAAGAACGAACTTATTCAACTGATCTCTGAATACCTTATTCATAAGATCCACAAAATATGCTGGCGCATTGGTCAACCCAAATGGTATGACCAACCACTCATAAAATCCAGACGACGTTCGAAAGGCCGTTTTAGCTATACTCTCAGCTTCCACTCTAAGCTGATGGAAACATGTCGCGAGATCCAACTGAGAAAATACACTCGTGCCACTCAACTGATCAAACAAATCATCTATCCACGGTAGAGGATACTTGTTCTTCCTCGTCACTTTATTCGACTCGCGGTAGTCTACACACAATCGAAGGGAACCATCGGCCTTGGCAGCAAACACAACTGGTGCTTCCCATTCAGAAACACTCCTTCTGATAAATACCTTCTTCAAAAGATCGCTGACTTGCACCCCGAGCTCTCGCTGCTCCCTTGGTGCCATACGACGAAGTGACATCACTATAGGTCTGGCATCTTTCACTAAATCAATACGTAACTCTATCTCTCGGTGTGGTGGAAGCCCGGTCACTTCCTCGAAGACGTCTGGATACTGGCCAACCACGGGAAAACCTGACAACTCACCATGCGGGATCTCGAGGGAATTTAGAAAACTAGCCATTACCCCCATCACTAGGTAGACCACCAAACACTACCCTCTGCCCATCATCCGCTCTAGTTGTCACCAAAAAGCCCTCACAGTCTACCACCACCCTGTACCTTTGGAGCCAATCGACTCCCAAAATAATGCCAAACCCAGTAAAGCCCAAAACAAAGCAATCACAAACAAACATCCATTCATGACTCGATAAGACCACATTATGACAAATCATACTAAGGTTAGTCGAACCACCGATCGGGTTCGTCACTACTAAAGGTCCATCGACAATCTCGGGCTCCAATCCCAACCTATTTACCAGGTCACTAGATATGAAAGAACTGGAAGCTCCGGTATCAAACAAAACTCTAACAGGAACATCATAAATAGAAAGCATACCTTGAATAATGACATTCTTTCCCTTCTCCGCCGCAGTTGGGGCATTCGATGAAGAAGGAATACCATTAAGGGCATATGCTTTCACCATCTGCTTTTCTTTAGGGGGTTGCGGATGCTTGTCCTTGTGATGTCCCACTTGGCCACAGTTGAAGCACCTCCTATCTGCTGGCTTTGCTCGACAATTACTAGCATAGTGGCCCTTCTTGCCACTGCTAAAGCACTCAACATCTTTCTTCTTCTTCTGGCCATCCTTATTCTGGTTCTGCTTCCTCTTATTCTGAGAACTACTCTTGCCTCCACCGCTTTCTTGCGGTTTTGGTTCCTCTGCAGATTCGACCTCGGTCTTTGACTTAGGGTAAAGACTTTCCGATCTTAAATCTTTCCCCACAATCGATTCAAACGTCTCATCGATGTGGTTAATAAGCCTTTCCCCCAAGTATCCATCCAAGCTAGTTATGAACTTCTCGTTCTTCTTCTCGGCAGTATCTATTAGGGATAACCCATATTTCGACAAAGTGTCGAATTTAGCAATATACTCCGAGACAGCTCTGCCATTCTGGTTGAGTTCCAAGAATTTCTTAAACAACGCTGACTTCTGAGCAGTTGGAATGAACTTATCGCTAAAGCGAACCTTAAACTGATCCTAAGTAATCTGATCCTCGGGAGTAGCTGCCTTTATAGCATTCCACCAATTCATTGCCCGTCCTTGCAGCTGACGGGATGCTAGCCTTCTCTTCATCGCATCCTCGATACCCAAGTCTTCGAAGATACGCTCGCAGCTATCCAACCAATCCTGAACATCCGTAGCTGACTCTGTTCCGTGGAACGGCTTCCCACCAAGACTAGTATAATCCTTATTCAGCTTGGCGAAATCGGCCCTAGGCGCCTTCACTATTGGACTACCACCATTACCAGCATTGGGAGCTGCCCTCTGCACATCCCTAAGCATCTCCCTCATGAGGTCAGTAAACATCGTCCTCGTATCAGCAACATTCCCATTATTGGATCCTCTACCGGTACCCCTTGCGTATCGGCTCATCGTTCAATCTGCACAGAGAAAACGATTAACCATTCTATTTGTGGTGTCAATGCAGTGTAGCTTCATCCTTAACTATACTAATAATATATATATAGAGAGAGAGAGAGCTTTTGAAAACCAAAATAATCACAAATACGCGCTCTCATATACATATTATCTCTCCCTGGTGTCTTTCCCTAGGTTAACTACGCAACCTAGAGCTCTGATACCAAGTGTGACGGCCCATCCCGCACCAGCCGGCATTTCCCCCGAAAGTGCGCTGTACACATGCCCGACTAGCACGGAACAGTCACCAAAGAAAGGAAAGAAGAGAATGAACTAATCGAAAACCTGCAGAATGTCTCACAGCACATGGAACAAAATATAATAATAATATACTTGACATAGAACAGGCGAGACAGTGCATAAGCTGATAACTAAAACCAACATCAACATCAACATCAGAGTAGTGGAAATCCAAATACAGCTTATTACAACTTTCCAAATTACTGTCTCTAAACAAAAGAGAGAAAGGTACACCACTAATGCCTAAAGTAGTGACCGCAGCAACACAGGGAGAATATCTATACACACACACACACACACACACATATATATATATGTGTGTGTGTGTGTGTGTGTGTGTGTCATACGTGGAAGCCTCCTGCTCGCCTCCGGTATAGCTACTCGTGCATACCTCCTAACCTGTCTCTAGTATGCTCGTGAGAGCACCCAGAGTAATAAGAAGAGACATAAAACTCTAGGTCTGACAAAAAGTCTGGTATGAGCGATAAGCAGCAAATAGAACAATAACAGATATACTAAACCTGGACCTGCAACCAAAGAGTTAGCATTACATATCGTACAGTACTCTGAGGTGCCACTAACACATGGTGTAAAGAATACGGGGGTGGGGGTGTGCATGTCATAGTGATGGAAAACAAATCAAACATAGCAACCATCCTCACATCTCTCACTCAGCGTGTAAAGCATACGATATCCACCACTTTCAATCACTAGACCCATCGAAGTAGTGACGGAGTTCGACTTGTACAACTACTGTTACTACCAAGCTCATCCCATGGAGTCATGACCAAATCTTTACAAATGACCCCACTTCATTGGTCTATAGCTCTTTAGTCGTACCTAGGCCACTGTGGCCCTGAATCCGTTCACGTACCCCCTACACATAGTGATCCAAAGTTACAGACATCGACAACCCCTTAGCACACGTCCCGCAGCAAAGCCCAACTCATGAAGTCAACTCATTGGTTCCCAACTGGATCTTAAGTACAAACTTCCCATTTGGATTACCTTTGCATCTCGGTTTTATGTCGTCACCTTCTTCTTCGGATCGGTCCTCATTTCTTCACTTCACTTTGCTTCAGGTCGTGGTCATCAGCTCCTTGGTTCGGATCGGAACACCCCATACGGGTCAGGTCGTGCTCCTCCAGCTCGTGACTCATCGTCAGGTCCTACTCGTGATGCAATGCCATTGGTTCGGAGTCCACTAAGCGACTTGGATCGCGCCCCCTTGTGTGGTTCGGGTCGGGGTAGCTCATGCTCACGAGGGCGGATAGGGTCAGATGGTGTGAGCGGTTCGTTTCGGGTAGAGCACTTCGGTTTGTGATCCTCCATGGCCATCAGTTCACGAGCTTCCAGGCGGTTCGGGTCGGGCTCCATCACCACAAGCAGATCGGTTCAGAGAAGATACTCCACGAGAGGTTCGGTTCGCGAGTTGCACCTCGGGTCAGTCCGTGCTCCCATCCGACCCGATCCAGTTCGGGTAATTTCCTGCACTTTTCCTGCAACTTCCAGCGACTGTTTATACGCCACTCGACGGCATTTTCGACTACTCTAACTATTTTAGACAATCACAAAGCATACCAAACAATCATAGCAACATACAACATCAACCACAACCACCAAAATGACAACTTGATAGGTTAAAATGGATTAAACATAGCTGAAACCCCATATTTTCCCTTAAGCATGTTCAAGCATAACTAATAATAGGATTAGCAAAACTTAACCAAATTAACCCAAGTTTCTAAAGAAGGTCTAAAACATCATTTCGAAATTTATAAATATTTTTCCAGATTTTTAGCATGTTTAATTTCGTTAATCACCACTAATTACCCTTAATTAACCATAATTAGTGCAAAACTATGCAAATCACTCACCTTGACCACAAATTAACTTTAGATTTGAAATGATTCTTTGTTGGGCACGAGTACCAATGCAACACAGCAGCTCTACCTCGATTCTTGTGCTAATCCTCTTTGATTTGATGTGGATTTGGCTTAATTAGCGATTAGAAGGTGATTTGGGGTGTTTTAGATGTTGGATGCCATTACTAGGGTTCCTAGAATGAAAGTGTCGGCTGGAAAATGAAGTAAAATTCGTTTTCTAAACCCTAGCAGCCCTCTTATACTCTTAATCCCGAAATACCCCAGTGGGCTTAGCTGTTAATCACCCGGTTAAGCCAAATTAAGCTGTCTTTCACCATTTGAAACTTGTTTCAGCCATATCTCCCAAACGATGAGTCCGTTCGGCTAATGTGACCACTCTATGGAAATGTAAACCATCATCCGGATCTAATGAAAGTGGTTTCAGGTCAAAACTCCTTTCCAATCAAAAGTTATGGCCGAAACAATATCAGCTAGGGGCAAAACGGTCATTTAAAAATTGGCAAAAATCATGATTGTGGGAAATGACCCCAATAGTCATCTCTCAAAGTTACATGACCATATGACTTCGTATGTCAAAGAAATAATTATTCTACGATTCTTTGATGCATAGAATGCGGGTCGTTACAAGCAAGAAATTAGAAATCCAAATATGTGTTTCACAGCGATTGAGAATTCAGAAAATAACAAAGAAATGGATCTAAAAACCAGGTACACCTTAATAAAAAAAATTATGTTTTTTGGTTGATTTGGACGAATAGATGCTTTGTTTACCTTGTTTGAATTTGAAATTTAATTTTTAAAATTCAAATTCAAAATTTAAAACTGGAAATCCAAAATAATAAAATAATAATAAATGATAATATAATTAATTTTAAATATTCGATTAAGATTAATATTATTTCAGAAACAAATTAAATAGAAAATATGAAAGTTCAAATAATAAAACATAATCAAAAAGCAACTTGTATTTTGAAAACATACATATATGTCAACATATAGAAATCTACATATCGACATACGTACCAATAAATGAAATTCAAAATTTGAGTTTCACAACTTAAACTTTCAAACTTCCCACCATGTTTTAAATAAGAAAATGCCAGTTCAAATTCTAGTTATTAACTTTGTTTGTTTACTTATTTTCTTATATATTGTTTCAAAATATATGTAAATTAATAAAATTATATATACATGTTAATATGATATACTAAATTAATATAAAATATTCGAACATTTGATACTATTATAAAATATAAATTTATTTAACTTTTATATATAGTTTAAACATACATAGTTTAACTTATATATTGTTCATATGATTTCATATCAATTTGGGGTTAAATTATCACAAATATTATTTGTAACTTAATACTAATTTTGATTTCTTATTAAGATTTATAAATGCTTGAATATTTAACCTAATATTTTGGTATAAATATAACATATATATATATATATATGATTTTGTGTCTTAAATATGTAGTTATAGTTTAATTTATATCCAGAATTCATATTGTTGTGACCATGGATTTCTTTTAAATGTTTTAATTAATAAATGGTTCTTTAGCAAATTAATATGTTTGGATTTCCATAATTTTAAATTTTAATTTGATTTGTATCAAAAGACTAATGAATATCGTATAATAAATTAAATTTTAAGTCCTTTCTTAAAATTAGTTTTTATACATACAATTATGAATATATGTATATCAAAATAGTTTACTTCATATGATAAAATTATATATTATCTTTAAAAAGATCTTCAGAATTTACTACATTATTAAAGAAGCAACTTACTAATTTTATTTAACTCCATAAGAATTATTCTGAAATTTTATTATCTAATTATCATTAAACTCTTAATCTAATTCATTAGTATCATTAACCTAAGCCTAGAATTAATGTATATTACCTTTGTTTGATTGAAATAATTTATAATATACATGTATATATATGCATAATAGTTGATATTACTTTAAATATCTTTTACAGAAAAACATATCATCATCAAATCATTAAGTATATTATTATCATAATATCATTACACATCTGATTTCATATCATACATCATTATTATGAATTACAGGACATCTCAAATTAAAATCGTTCACATCATAAGTTGCCATTCATTCAATATATCACTTTATATAGTTTTGCATATGACATATTGCATTATAACCAACACACTGCATTACATGTTAACTTTAACTCCACAAATAACAAGTATACAGTATGAGAGGTTTTTATCTAATTAGAAATACAAGATTATTAATCAAATACATAACATATTTACTTTGTCTTGATTGACTTGGTTAACTTGTTTGGCTTAATTGAATTGATTGGACTGATTGAATTCTTTGATTTGTTTGACTTGAATAACTTGATTGACTTATTTGACATGGTTAAATTTCATTAGTGATTAATAGATTTGTTAGAAAAATACTTACGCATTTGTAGTTGATAGGAGCTTTATAGGTTTTTAGGAAAAATAGAAGCTACAAAAAATGTTTGCCTTTGTGTTTTGATGTTTTGTGACAACAAAGCTTATATTGGTCGATTGTTAGGATTAAATTGCTTGAATATTGACTTATCATTACTTGAGTTATATTACTTTAAGTTGTACCATAGTTTTAAGGATATCTTATCAGAATTATTACTTAGTCTAGATTAAAGTCTTAACAGAATTAGAGTTTAGGCTAGGCTTAGTCTTGTATTAGATTAAGGGGGAGTTTTATAGATTCTAGGATTATTTGAAGTTTCAAGAAGTGTTTTTGAATTGACATATATTATTTAATTTGGTTGATTTAGTTTAGGTTGTTTAGGTTGATCGTTTGAATTGCTTGTTTGGATTGATTGTAATTATTGATTGGATTGCTTAGTTTATTATCCTTCTATTTAAGTTTATTGGACTAGTATAGTCATAATTTTAGGAGGAGTTATTAGAATCATAGATTTGGAGGGAAATGTAAGGTTATTCAGTTCAAGAAGTATTATATAGTTATTAGGATATTATATAGGCATGAATTTAGGGGGAGTCATGTATACTAGTATAGAATTAAGCATTATAACTTTAGAATAGATAAACATATATAGGATAATTATTTATGGTATAGATTTAGGGGAGTATTTTTAGCATTTCTTTTTGTTGACAAAAGGGGAGAAATTATAAAATAAGGATTAGTTAGGCTTAGTTTAAGGGGGTTTATGTGGCATTCATGGTAAAAGGGGGAGTAATCAAAGGACCAGATCAAAAAGTATCAACAAGTATGAATATTCTATAAATCAACATTGTCATCATAAAAAAGGGGGAGATTGTTGGAGAATGGAGTTTTGATGACAACAACCTTATTTCAATTAGCATTATTAATTGATTATAAAATACATACTAACATCTCTATCTAGAATATATATATATATATATATATATACACATGCACACACACACAATATATATATATATATATATATATATATATATATGCAGGGTTTGTATACAAGACTAATACTAAAGACTGTACAGTTTTAGAGTTTCAAGAGATTCAGGATTCAGAAGAAATTCAATACTGATGAGTTATCAAGTTATCATGATATCAAGAGTTCAACAAAATATAGTAATAGAGTCTAGTTTATATGTGAGACTTTGAATAACACTCCAGGTTCAAACTCTATTTTTCAAATTATCTCTTTTTAAAGTTGATTTCAAAACTATTTTCAAATTGATTTCAAACATCTCTCAAAATAATTTAATCTTCCAAGAATTTCAAACTCATGATTTCAAATATATTTCCTAATTTAAAAGTAGTCTTATTCTTATAGTTTTATTAAATCAATTATATATATTACTAAGTTTATATTTGATTATTATATTCTTATTCAAACTCTAAGTTTTCATATAACCTTTTCGTTTATTTGCTTTATAAATCTCTCTTTATAAATTCCTATATATATATATATATATGTTTATAATTATATTATATATTGTTTTTATATCACATATACATAAAAAAATTAATCATATGTTTAAATAATATTTTCTTATGTTTTTATACTTGAAAAATAATGTTTTAACAACTAGCTTTGTTTCAAGAATTTCAAGAATATATATATATATATATATTAAATACTTAAAAATTGGTTTAAAAATCAAAAATAGAGTGTATATGTTGACATACATATATGGGTATGTCGACATACAACTGTCAGAAGTTTAATTTTCAAAGGAAGTGTTTTTCCAGTATTTGTAACGTTCCAGAAACGTTGCAACCTTTCAAATCTTATAAATAGAGGCTGATTTCGATTTTTTTTCATATATCTTCTTCTGCATCTTCAACGCTCTTCATCCCACCATTATTCTTAATCATATTACTGATTTCTACACGTATACTTTGTTGATTTCTGCTCAAATTATATAAAACTTCATCTTTTCTCAATCTCTATTTACTACTCTCTGAATTGAAGTGTTATTGAAGAGTTATAGGGATGTTGTAATCATTTGGGAAGTATTTGGGAAAGGGTTTGTTTATTGTAGTCTTGAAATCAAGGAAAGGGAGCAGTGTTAACCATGTAGCCGTAGAATCAAGGGCGTTTGGAGCGATGCTAACCTTGTTGCCGTGAAACTAAGGGTGGTGGAATCAGTGTTAACCTTGTGGCCGTGAAATCAAGGGTGTTGCCATTGGATTCTGATATTAATAAAACTCTGCGCAATCCAGGATTGCGTGGGACTTGACGTAGGAGTAATCCGAATCAGTATAAAATCTGGTATGCTCTTTCCTTTTCTGCATTTTATATTTATTTGTTTCTGTGTTTGTGTTTGATCCTGTGTCTATGATCATCTCTGTTGTGTTTGATTCATATAGAAGATCATTTAAGTTTAAGATTTTCATAAATTTCTCGTAAACACTATTCACCCCCACCCTCGAGTGTTAGTCTTGCCTTAAGATCCGCATTCCCTAACAATACTTTCCAAATTCATTTGTTCATACCTTCTTCATACATCGACCGTTTTTAGCATGTTATATATGAAAATAGTTCAGAATTTTGCCACGAATCCAAATAAAAGAATTTCGTGGCCAAATTCCTAAAGCTTCAAAATCTCATTTTCCAGCCTTACTATTAATTGGTTATTTCTATATATTTATTTATTATTAATGTTTACGTATTTTACGGGGTGTTACATTCTCCCCCCTTAAAATAGATTTCGTCCCGAAATCTGCTTTAAAAGGGGAAACACAACTCGCACGATCACATCTATGTTGTACATCCATGTTAAATCAGCTATAAGCATCGATGACTCGTAGTGATTATGAACTGCAGACCCACTGAAGTGAGATCTATCTTAGCACGTAGGTGTAATAAGTGATGAAGTATGTATGCGAACAACCTAAATATGCATATATTTCTATATGAGTGCTTAGTGCAATGGTGTTGCATCCATTTCCTAATAGACGCTCTAGGAAATCCACTCGATAAGCCAAAGATCATATCTTATCAATGACACGTAAAGGCCAAATAAATCTGGGAGCCAACTACCAAGTCTTCCCAAACTAAACAGTCTTCTTAAGAGGGGATACTTTTACGAATACTAAGTCTCCAACATTAAACTTATGTTCCCTCCTTCGCTTATCGGTATACGATTTCTGACGGTCTTGGGCTGCCTTCATTCTCTTCCTAATCAAGGATATCTTCTCCGTGAAATCACGGACAAAGTCTGGTATGAGTATAACCTTGTCAGTAGTTTCCCACCAACAAGTTGGCAATTTGCATGGCCTCCGGTAAAGTGCTTCAAAAGGGGCCATACCAATCGTCGTTTGAAAACTATTATTATACGTGAGCTCCACGAGTGGTAAGTGTTGCTCTAAACTCCTCCAAAGTCGATGATGCAACCTCTGAGCAAGTCTTCCAAGATTTTGTTTACTCTTTTTGTCTGTCCGTCGGTCTGCGGAAGATAAGTTGTGCTTAGGTTAAGGGTCGTTCCCAATGCTGCTTGTAGGCTTCTCCAAAATTCGCTTGTGAACAAGGGGTCTCTATCACTCACAATACTCGATGGGATACCATATAGTCTGATTATTTCTTTGACATATGATTGGGCTAATGAGGCTGCAGTCCTTGTCTTCTTGAATGGTATAAAGTGGGTGTTTTTGGTCAAACGATCTACCACAACCCAAATGGACTCATTACCCTTTTGGCTTCTAGAAATTCCATCTACAAAGTCCATAGAAATATGTTCCCACTTCCACTTGGGGATCTCTAAACGTAGTAATAATCCTCCGGGCATCCTTTACTCCACTTTAATTTTTTGGCACGTCAAAAATTTGGCCACAACTCGTCTACATCTCTCATCATTCCTTCCCAATGAAGACTCCTTTTCATATCTTTGTACATTTTATCCCTATCGGGGTGTATGGTCATTTTTAACCCATGACACTCCTTTAAATTTTCTCTCCTTAACCCTTCATCCTTAGGGACGTAAAGTCGTCCGTCCTAAAGTAAACTCCCATTATTGCCTATGATACCTATTCGAGTGGAGAAGGGTCTCCTTCTTTCCCACTTTCTCCTTTATGCTTCTCAATTCTTCGTTGAGGTTCTGTGTCTTTTGAATCCTCTCCTTTAGGGTAGGTCTAACTACCACGGCTCCAAGAAAACCATTAGAAGTGACTGGCGAGGGTTGCAGATTAAAATTAGTGAGGATCTCTATTTGTTTCCATTCTAGGATTACATTTAAAGTCACATGTTTCCTACTTAAAGTATCCTCCACAACATTTCCCTTGCCCGTAGTATACTGAATCGTGAAATCAAATGAGGCAATATATTTCATCCACCTTTGTTGTCTCAAGTTTAGGTCATGTTCAGAAAATAAATATTTTAGGGATCTATGGTCGGTAAAAAGTTCAAACTTCTCCCCTAAAAGATAATGACTCCACTTCTTAAGGGCAAATACTACTGCGGCTAACTCAAGGTCATGTACTGGGTATCTCTTTTCTAGATCCTTGAGTTGTCTACTAGCATGTGCAACTACTCTTCCTTCTTACTAAAGGACCGCTCCTAAACCGGTCCCACATGCATCGGTGTAAACTGAAAACAATTTTGTACCGCCAGGTATAATTAGGACTGGCGTGCTAGTTAATACTTCCTTTAATTTCTTAAAGGCTATATCACATTTATTACTCCAAGAGAACACCAAATACTTTCTTGTTAATTGGGTTAATGGAGTAGCAATCTTTGAGAAGTCTTTAATGAACTTCCTATAATATCCGGTCAGTCTAAGGAAGCTTCTTACTTCCGTGGCATTTCGAAGTATCCTCCACTCCTTGATTGCCCAGATCTTTGTGGGATCTACGACCAAGCCTTTACTTGACACAATAAGTCCTAAAAACCTAACTTCTTCCCGCCATAAACGGCACTTCGAGAATTTTTCTTTCAATTGGTTCTTTCTTAATATCCTCAACACTTATCTTAAGTGGTTTTCATGCTCTTTATGATCTTTTGAAAATATAACGATATCATCTACGAAGGCTACCACAATTTTATTTAGGATGCCCCTGAACACTCTACTCATGAGGTCAACAAAGAAGGCGGGTGCATTTGTTAATTCGAAGGGCATAACTTCCCATTGGAACAATTCGTCTGGCACCCTAAATGCAGTTTTGTCTTTGTTGTCCTCCACAATTTTTAACTAGTGAAATCCAGTAGCAAGGTTAGACTGGGAAAATACTCAGGCTCCTCAAAGTGGTCAAAACGGTCATCGATTCTTGGTAAATGGTACCTACTCTTCTTGGTCAATTTATCGAGTTCCCTATAGTCCACACAAAGTCTTACAGATCTATCTTCTTTGTTGGCAAACACAAAAGGTGCAGCCCATTTGAGGTACTTGACGAATGAAACCTTTTTGTAATATTCTGAAATCTTCTTATCTAACTCCCTTCTTTCCTTAGGCGCCATATGCCTCAAGGGTAGTGCTCCAGATCTAGCGTCCTTCTCTAAGTCAATACGAAAAGAGATTTCTCTATGGGGTGGAAGTCCCGTGACTTCCTCAAAAACATCCAAGATATCACAAACTATAGGGACTGAAGATGGTCCTTCAGAACTAAGAGATAAGGAATATAACAAGTCTTTATCCTTGTTTCTAAGATTACAAGGAATACTCAAACTAAGTCCTCCTCGGCTCCTAAGACGAACGATCCTTTTATCGCAATCTAAGACGTCCTCATAAATTGATTGCCTGTCCATACCTAGGATAAGGTCATACCCTATAACACCCCACCTCCGCTAATGCCACTCTTGCAAGGACATTAGCTTTGGAGGGGCGTTAAACAAGGTTAACATGCATGCAGATATCACAAGACAGAACATATAAGTAAAACAGAGTAGTAAAGCAGCGGATAAAACTTAGCATTTCAAAACCATAGTCATGTTACAACAAAGTACTTGGTCATTATTTTCCAACAACAAAGTCTAGATAAAAGCATAAACTGAAAAACCGAAATACATAAAGTACTATCCCCAAAATGAAGTGATAAACCATAGCTAGCTCAATGTCCAAAACCGTACATGAGCAAATCCAGAAAGCAAGCTGGAAAGATCCAAGCTAAGCTCCAATATTCCCACCCTGAGGACCTGAGGGGGGGGGGGGAACGGAAGACAAGAGGTGAAAGAAAACAGGTCAGTCAAAAAGACTGGTAAGCCTTACTACTATCTGTCTATGAACTAGTAAAGTTAACTGGCATGAGAAGCTGAGATGAACATAAGGATAACAACATACTGGCATGATGATTAACTAACAAGAGAGATAAAGGTGTCATCGCATAATCAAGGTTAAGTTTTGCACCACGGGTGTACTAGCATTCTAACATGTCAAGTAAAAACAAGAATTGATCCCTTGGCCCAAGCTTGGCCCAAATAGTTTGAGATGACCTAGATCAAGGTCCAACTACTCGGTCTAGTCGATCGGCTCCCTATAAGCCTAACTCGTCAAGTGTCGGTGTCATACGGCGTAATCATGTAATGTAGTTGACTGTGCAGGGTCCAACCTAGGGTGTATCTGGCCCTACGGTGTAACCCTATGACACCATACCATGATACACAGTCCAAACCTACCGGTGCCCGTGTTCAACTCCGGACTTGATGTGCACGACCATGGTCCACCTGAACAACCGGGGCATCATTCAGCCGTCTCTTTTTGGTCTCTTATAATCAGCCCAGTAATCGTGCCCCACCCTAGCCTAGTCCTAGGGTCTTATGATACAACTAGAAGGTTACTGCTGAAAAGGACCACGCAACTAGGGTTTCTTAACGGGTTAAATGTGGTTAACCCGATCCACACGTGGATTAAATTGGTTAAGAGTACCCAAGGCTCCTGACTTAACCTCGATTAATCCATCAAGCCCATATTGGTTAAGTATTAAGTGGACCATGACTTAACTCTAATCAGGAGGCATTCATTAACTTAATGTGCTTTAACCTCTCACATTAGACCTTGTTGTGGTTACTAGTTAAGCCGGGCGGGTCCGGGTAGCTTTACACCACAACCTGGTCTAACCTCGGGTTCGAGCACAACATGACCAACTTCTCACATTGGGTCCTATTGTTTGTAGCCACTAGTTAAGCCGGGCGGGTCCGGGTAGATTTATGCTACAAACTCAACCTAACCTCGAGTTGGCCACACTCATCTTTTCTAAGTGTCATGTCCATTATGTTTCCAAAACATAATTACATATCACGTCATGTTATAAAAATCATGTTCATGTCATTATGTTACCCAACCCCAACGTAATCCCATCGTTTACATAATCGCAATAACGCATAAAGGATAAAATAGGGAACTTAGCATAACCATGACAAAAAGGTGTTGAAGCCACGAGTTTAACATGGTGGCATATGAAATGTACATATGTTCATATACTTGCATATTGCATTATGAGGCTTCAAAAGCATGCATAAAACCAAACTTAGCATATGAGTGATACATGGTGATAAATAACATGTAGAGGTTGCTAGAAGTTCACATTTGGCCTCACATGCAAGTTATCATAAGGGATATGATAACTTTCATGTTGCCAAAATGCAACTTTTAACATAAAGCTTGAAGCTTTAAGGTCACAAACCCAAGTTTAACTTGCATAACATGATAACATGATCAACCCAAACTTGCATAACATGATAACATGATCAACCCAACTTGCATAACATGATCAACCCAAACTTGCATAACATGATAACATGATCAACCCAAACTTGCATAACATGACAACATGTGTCATACATAACTTGCATAATGATCAACCAAACTTGCATATGATGATCAACCAAACTTGCATATAATGATCAACCAAACTTGCATAACATGGCAACATGTGTCATACATAACTAGCATAATGATCAACCAAACTTGCATATGATGATCAACCAAACTTGCATATAATGATCAACCAAACTTGCATATGATGATCAACCAAACTTGCATATAATGATCAACCAAACTTGCATCATTCATTTAACTTTAGAGTTGAAAGAAAGAAAGTAGAAAAGAGCTTACTATGCTATGAAGACACAAATTAATATTTATTATAAAGATTGAGACGAAGCCCTTATGCAAGCACCAAAAACCCAAATATGCAAGCTCCAAATGAAAACCCTTGAGCCAATTCAATAAAAAAAACCTTGCTTTGAAATAGAAATGGTGCAACTTGACTTGAATGCAAGCTAAGAACACTCATACAAGTTTGAAAACACTTGTATGAACTCAAAATCTCTCATAGAAATTAACTTAGAAATTTTAGCATGAGAGTGGAGGCCATGAGAGGAACAAATTTGACATAGTTTAGTTGTAGGATTGAATAATGGTGATTTAGGCTAGGTTTGGGGTCTTTTTATAGAGGATTAGGATAGTATTAGCCATAGGATTAACCCTAGATTCAATCCAAGCCATCAAAGCATGTCTTGGGGAAGAAGTCAAGTGTAGGAACCATTTAGGGCCTTTAGATTAAAGCTAAACCATGAGAACCATTCAAATGCAAAATCTGCATTTGAGCGAATCGGCCCACGGGTTGACAGCCAAACACCCTGGATTAACCCCTAGTCGACCCAGCGGGCTTGGGTCGACCTCAAAAATCGGCCGGTTCGGTTATTCCCCTCTCCCAATTCGCTGTTTTGAACATTTTTGCATATTTATTTATTTAATTTTCAATTATATATATATATATATCAATATATATATATTTCTCTGCGCAACCCATTTCACTTAATTAAGTATACTTTAATTTGTGAATTTTTCGTGAAACTTCGCGAGGCCATATCTTGGTCATACGGACTCCGATTTTCGAAAATCGGACTCTATTTCGCGTATTTTTCTGAGACGAACGCAATGGCACAGCCCGTTTCCCTTGATTCAGATTTTACAGTTTAATTCTGCCTCCATTTATGTTATAACATGTTATTCAAAAATACGGGTTGTTACATTCTCCCCTCCTTAAAGGATTTCGTCCCCGAAATCTCCATGTTAGGAAGAAAGTATCCTACCATCCATCATCCATCTACTCAAAACATCATCCACGAGCAATCATTGTCCTTAAAAGGTTCTAAATGCTGTATGATCATATGCAAAGGTGTGTGTATATGTACTTATCTAATGCGAAAATCAGGAGGTTACTGATTCAGTAAACCCCCTTAATGCAAAATATGTTAGTGAAATGAGTCCATATGTATGCAAATTCCTAACATAATTTATAATCTCTACATGAGTGCACATAACATTCATCCATATGCAACATCCACGTGATAGCATAACAAGTTTTCATCCATGAATAAGCATAAACACTCATGCACATGCGGTATGAAACTGTGTGAGCCGATCTTAGTGCCTAACGTGTATTATGCATCCACGAGTATCCACTTGCAAACACTTGCAACCACTTGCAAACATCAAACATAACATGTTTCAAATACATGTTTCAACCAAGGGTTTCTACCTAAGGTTCTCATGACAAGATTTACGAAACAAGATAAACTAGATAAGCATGGATAGCAAAGGGAAGATATACCAATCTAGGAAAAGAGATTGAAAATGTATCCTCCAAGAGAAATGGATAAAGCACGCGCCTCGTCTCCTTGGTTTCCCAAGTTACGTCTCCCTCTGTTTCACTCCATTGCGCCTTAACAAGCTTAACTTCTTTGCTTCTTAGCTTCTTTGTCTTCATTTCCATGATACGAATCGGAGCTCGTCTCAGGGTTGCTTCATCCTCTACCTCCATGTCTTCAAGAATACTTGGTTCAACCACTTTGGCGGGTCTGTGCAAACACTTCCGGAGATGCGAGACATGAAAGACATTATGCACTCCGGCCAGCTTCTTGGCAATTCCACCTTATAAGTCATCTTCCCGACTCTTTCTATAGTAGGGAAGGGTCCTACGATCCTTGGTGTCAGCGAACCATATTTCGCAAAGGAGAAATCTTCACAAAGACCATATCTCCAAATTTTAAATTCCAAGTCTGTCCTTCGCTTGTCTGCATAGGATTTCTGTCTGTCTTGGGCCGTTCTTATCCGTCTTCGAATCAATTCAACCCTCTCGGATGTGTCCCTTATCATGTCGGGCTCAATTATAAGCTTATCCGTCGTCTTCCCACCAACATGTTGGTGGCTTGCACGGCCTCCCATACGAAGCTTCAAATGGTGCCATCCCTATGCTAGCTTGATAGTTATTATTATAAGCAAACTCTACAAGAGGAAGGTGGTCTTCCCAAGTACCACCGAAGTCGAGAACACAAAACCTCAAAAGATCTTCTAGCACTCTATTCACCCTTTCGGTTTGGCCATCCGTCCGGGGGTGATAGGCTGTACCCAGATTCAATCGCGTACCCATTGCTTCTTGCAAACTGTTCCAGAACTGGCTAGTGAAAATTGGGTCACGATCACTAACTATGCTAGAAGGAACTCCATGCAG
This sequence comes from Allium sativum, assembly GCA_030737875.1. Classification (NCBI taxonomy): domain Eukaryota; kingdom Viridiplantae; phylum Streptophyta; class Magnoliopsida; order Asparagales; family Amaryllidaceae; genus Allium; species Allium sativum. Next base: position 570,210,743 of record CM060922.1, read on the forward strand.
CCGCACTATCTTTTGAAGATAAACAGATGCTAGCCGCGATACGGTCCTCTTACTTTTCACCGGAATAAAATGGGCTCTCTTTGTAAATCTATCAATTATTATCCATATCCCATAAAGCCCAATTAGTTTGGTGGCGAACTTCTTCACCCCAACCATATATCACAAATAGGCTAGCCATACTCCTTAGGGGGTTTGTAACAGAACTAAGATTGAGGATAGGACTGAGAGGATATACTTAAAAGGTAGCATGCGAGTAAGCTCTACGGAACAATAGGGATCAAGGATATACTCTTAGAAAGAGATTAAATGCGCGTATCTAGACTTCAATCTTCTAAGCCGCATTTTTCTTGTGCTTATTCCCATCGTGCCTTGACCGTCTTTTAACTTCACAATTCCGTAGTTCTTAATTCTTATTTCCAAAATATGAGTTAGAACTCATTTCATCGTTGCCTCTCATTCCACTTCCACTTATTCTTTGCCTAAAATTCTTGGCTTTCACCCAACTGCGTACTCATGGTTTCATACAAGCTTTCCAAGATTCGTTAGTGAATCTTGGATCTCGTTTACATACTATACGGTATCCTACGCAGAAAACTATCTCTTGAAAACAGTGCCAATCCACGTTGCCAAACTGGAGCTGAGGTAAGGGCTCTCTTGAGCCTTTGAAAAGCAAGCTCACACTCCAAGTCCCATGCAAAGACTAAGTTCTTCTTCGTCAACTTAGTAAGAGGGGCCGAAATCTTAGCGAAGTCCCTGATGAACTTCCTATAGTAGCCTGCCAGACCGAGAAAGCTTCTTACTTCGGTTGCATTCCTCGGAGTCTTCCAGTCTTGAACCACAACCACTTTCGCGGGATCCACCGCTATGCCTTGCTTAGAAACTATATGTCCAAGAAACCGAACTTCCCTTCTCCAGAAATGACATTTGGAGAACTTGGCTTTCAATTGATGCGCTCTAAGCGTATCCATCACTTCCTTGAGATGTCTGGCATGTTATTCCTCATCCTTTGAGAAGATCAGAATATCATCCACGAAGACAACAACAAACTTATTGAGGAACTCCCTGAACACCCTACTCATCAAGTCTACGAAGTATGCGGGTGCATTAGTCAAACCGAATGGCATGACAAGCCATTCAAAGAATCCATCTGGAGTCCTAAACGCAGTTTTATCAATACTATCCTCAGCTACTCTAAGCTGATGGAATCCGGTAGCTAGATCGAGCTGAGAGAAAACAGAAGCACCAACAAACCGGTCAAAGAGATCATCAATCCTCGGTAACGGGTGTCTATTCTTCTTTGTCAGCTTGTTCAATTCTCGATAATCAACACATAGACGAAGCGAACCATCCGCCTTAGTAGCGAATACCACCGGAGCACCCCATTCAGAAATGCTTCGTCTAATAAAATTCTTCTCAAGCAACTCCTTGATTTGCTTACTGAGCTCCCTTCTTTCACGAGGGGCCATGTGTCTAACAGGCAATGATACTGGCTTGGCATTATCGACTAGATGAATGCGGAAATCTATCTCTCGTTTAGGGGGTAACCCCTTAACTTCTTCAAAGACATCGGGATAGTCTCGGACCACCCTTACAGATTGCAGATCATCGATGGACGAGTCGAGAGATTCAAGATAACATAACATGACGGGACCTCTAGGGTTACAAGAAATTTCTAGGGTATTACCGAGGCGAGTCATGAGCCTCTCCACCCTATGCTCACAATCAAGGATGGCTCCATAACTGGACAACCAATCCATGCCCAAGACCAACCCATATCCCGTGACCACGAGAACATAAGCACTACACGTGAATTCTACGGCCAAAATAGAAATTTTCAAATCCACCCAAATCATAGACAGATGGGCGGAACCCCAATTGGATTTGAAACACAACCGGGATCCTCAACTAGGCTAGTACTTAGGTGCAAACCTTCAACAAAATCAGAAATAAAACTATGCGATGCGCCAGAATCAAACAAGGTATGAACAGGGAAATCAGAAATGTAAATAAGGTTTTCTACAGAAATACTACCTCGATCAAGAACTGGAGCGATGTTGAGAGTATGCACTAGCCCTCCAGAAGGTCCTGCACACTGATTCTGCCCTTGCCCTTGTCCTTGCTTCTTGGGGCAATCCTTGCTAAGATGTCCAGGCTCTCCACAGTGAAAGCATTCGCCCAACTTCCTCTTCTTCTTCCTACAGTCTTTGGCTATGTGCCCAGTAATCCCACAGAAGCTGCACTTCCTCCTTTCTCTTGACTTGTTGTTCTTGCTATGGTTGTTCTTATCTCTTTCCTCGGTATCTTCCTTCTTGCCTTGGGACTCATTTGCCTTGACCTCCGTCTGGCCACTCTTATCTTCCTCTTGAAGTAAGGCCATATTCACCAAATTTTCAAAGGTCGCCCCCAGGGGTATATGAGATATGGCCAAACCACGTAATGGCTCATTCAATCCTAGAGAAAAGCATAGGGCCTTCTTCCGAGCGGTATTAACCCATTCTAGACCGAACTGAGCAAGTTGATTAAACTTATCCACGTATTCTCTAATGGTCATGTCCCCTTGCTTTAGTGATAGGAACCTCTCTAGCTGAAGGTTCTCTTCTGCTGATGATAAAAACTTTAGTCCAAACCTTCTCCTAAAGTCATCCCAAGTCTCGATGGGTCTAGTAGTGGTGGTGACTACCCACCAATAAGCAGCTTCCTCTTTCAATAGCCATACCACCAACAGAACTTTCCTACGATCTTCCACATCAAAGATAGCAAAGAGGTCTTCAGTTTCCTTTAACCAGTTTCTTGCCTCCACAGAAGTCTCCGTTCCGACAAAATTCTTGCAACCCATCGCCTTAAAGTCTTTGCAAAGCTTTGCGAAATCCTCTTGCGGATGCTGAGGGGGAGAAGGAACCTCAGCTACGGGAGGAGGAGAGATGTTAGCGACGGGGGAAGGAGGAGGAATGTTCGCGGGGCCGGCTTCATTCGCCCTTGCCTCCATAAATCTTCAGAACCAGACGGGTACTTGTACGCCTTCCGGGATGTTAAAGCGATCGGCCATACTAAAACGAAGAAAAAGATAGACTCAAAACGAAGAAACGAAGGATAGTGCTATGGCTTTTGGGGAATAGCCTTTTTAAAATAACTAGACTTTTCTTGGAAAATACTTAATTGGTTTTGAAAATAGTTTTTCAAAAGGTAAGTTTCAAAAACACTTTTGCTCAAATCTTGTAAACCTTATGCTCTGATACCAAATGTAACACCCCACCTCCGCTAGTGCCACTCTTGCAAGGACATTAGCTTTGGAGGGGCGTTAAACAAGGTTAACATGCATGCAGATATCACAAGACAGAACATATAAGTAAAACAGAGTAGTAAAGCAGCGGATAAAACTTAGCATTTCAAAACCATAGTCATGTTACAACAAAGTACTTGGTCATTATTTTCCAACAACAAAGTCTAGATAAAAGCATAAACTGAAAAACCGAAATACATAAAGTACTATCCCCAAAATGAAGTGATAAACCATAGCTAGCTCAATGTCCAAAACCGTACATGAGCAAATCCAGTAAGCAAGCTGGAAAGATCCAAGCTAAGCTCCAATGTTCCCACCCTGAGGACCTGAGGGGGGGGGGGGAAACGGAAGACAAGAGGTGAAAGAAAACAGGTCAGTCAAAAAGACTGGTAAGCCCTACTACTATCTGTCTATGAACTAGTAAAGTTAACTGGCATGAGAAGCTGAGATGAACATAAGGATAACAACATACTGGCATGATGATTAACTAACAAGATAGATAAAGGTGTCATCGCATAATCAAGGTTAAGTTTTGCACCACGGGTGTACTAGCATTCTAACATGTCAAGTAAAAACAAGAATTGATCCCTTGGCCCAAGCTTGGCCCAAATAGTTTGAGATGACCTAGATCAAGGTCCAACTACTCGGTCTAGTCGATCGGCTCCCTATAAGCCTAACTCGTCAAGAGTCGGTGTCATACGGCGTAATCATGTAATGTAGTTGACTGTGCAGGGTCCAACCTAGGGTGTATCTGGCCCTACGGTGTAACCCTCTGACACCATACCATGATACACAGTCCAAACCTACCGGTGCCCGTGTTCAACTCCGGACTTGATGTGCACGACCATGGTCCGCCTGAACAACCGGGGCATCATTCAACCGTCTCTTTTTGGTCTCTTATAATCAGCCCAGTAATCGTGCCCCACCCTAGCCTAGTCCTAGGGTCTTATGATACAACTAGAAGGTTACTGCTGAAAAGGACCACGCAACTAGGGTTTCTTAATGGGTTAAATGTGGTTAACCCGATCCACACGTGGATTAAATTGGTTAAGAGTACCCAAGGCTCCTGACTTAACCTCGATTAATCCATCAAGCCCATATTGGTTAAGTATTAAGTGGACCATGACTTAACCCTAATCAGGAGGCATTCATTAACTTAATGTGCTTTAACCTCTCACATTAGACCTTGTTGTGGTTACTAGTTAAGCCGGGCGGGTCCGGGTAGCTTTACACCACAACCTGGTCTAACCTCGGGTTCGAGCACAACATGACCAACTTCTCACATTGGGTCCTATTGTTTGTAGCCACTAGTTAAGCTGGGCGGGTCTGGGTAGATTTATGCTACAAACTCAACCTAACCTCGAGTTGGCCACACTCATCTTTTCTAAGTGTCATGTCCATTATGTTTCCAAAACATAATTACATATCACGTCATGTTATAAAAATCATGTTCATGTCATTATGTTACCCAACCCCAACGTAATCCCATCGTTTACATAATCGCAATAACGCATAAAGGATAAAATAGGGAACTTGGCATAACCATGACAAAAAGGTGTTGAAGCCACGAGTTTAACATGGTGGCATATGAAATGTACATATGTTCATATACTTGCATATTGCATTATGAGGCTTCAAAAGCATGCATAAAACCAAACTTAGCATATGAGTGATACATGGTGATAAATAACATGTAGAGGTTGCTAGAAGTTCGCATTTGGCCTCACATGCAAGTTATCATAAGGGATATGATAACTTTCATGTTGCCAAAATGCAACTTTTAACATAAAGCTTGAAGCTTTAAGGTCACAAACCCAAGTTTAACTTGCATAACATGATCAACCAAACTTGCATAACATGATAACATGATCAACCAAACTTGCATAACATGATAACATGATCAACCCAAACTTGCATAACATGATAACATGATCAACCCAAACTTGCATAACATGACAACATGTGTCATACATAACTTGCATAATGATCAACCAAACTTTAATATAATGATCAACCAAACTTGCATATAATGATCAACCAAACTTGCATAACATAGCAACATGTGTCATACATAACTTGCATAATGATCAACCAAACTTGCATATGATGATCAACCAAACTTGCATATAATGATCAACCAAACTTGCATATGATGATCAACCAAACTTGCATATAATGATCAACCAAACTTGCATCATTCATTTAACTTTAGAGTTGAAAGAAAGAAAGTAGAAAAGAGCTTACTATGCTATGAAGACACAAATTAATATTTATTATAAAGATTGAGACGAAGCTCTTATGCAAGCACCAAAAACCCAAATATGCAAGCTCCAAATGAAAACCCTTGAGCCAATTCAATAAAAAAAACCTTGCTTTGAAATAGAAATGTTGCAACTTGACTTGAATGCAAGCTAAGAACACTCATACAAGTTTGAAAACACTTGTATGAACTCAAAATCTCTCATAGAAATTAACTTAGAAATTTTAGCATGAGAGTGGAGGCCATGAGAGGAACAAATTTGACATAGTTTAGTTGTAGGATTGAATAATGGTGATTTAGGCTAGGTTTGGGGTCTTTTTATAGAGGATTAGGATAGTATTAGCCATAGGATTAACCCTAGATTCAATCCAAGCCATCAAAGCATGTCTTGGGGAAGAAGTCAAGTGTAGGAACCATCTAGGGCCTTTAGATTAAAGCTGAACCATGAGAACCATTCAAATGCAAAATCTGCATTTGAGCGAATCGGCCCACGGGTTGACAGCCAAACACCCTGGATTAACCCCTAGTCGACCCAGCGAGCTCGGGTCGACCTCAAAAATCGGCCGGTTCGGTTATTCCCCTCTCCCAATTCGCTATTTTGAACATTTTTGCATATTTATTTATTTAATTTTCAATTATATATATATATATCAATATATATATATTTCTCTGCGCAACCCATTTCACTTAATTAAGTATACTTTAATTTGTGAATTTTTCGTGAAACTTCGCGAGGCCATATCTTGGTCATACGGACTCCGATTTTCGAAAACTCGGACTCTATTTCGCGTATTTTTCCGAGACGAACGCAATGGCACAGCCCGTTTCCCTTGATTCAGATTTTACAGTTTAATTCTGCCTCCATTTATGTTATAACATGTTATTCAAAAATACGGGTTGTTACATACCCTATAAATTCCAATGCATACACTTCGCAAAGGAACTTGGCATTGTCGATCTCCAATACTAGGTCTTTACACAACAGTTCAAGATAATTAGATCCTCCGATAGGGTTGGCCACCTCTATCGGACTATTCGATATAGATATGGGAAGGTTCAATAGATTTACTAATCGCTTGGGGATACATATAGAATTTCCTAAAACAGAGGATATACCTTCAAGTGCTGGTCACCCTTGGTCTCTTTGGGTCGGCTTTGAATCGGTGCTGCCTCTATTGCATAGTTCTGCCACTCTTGACAACTTTAGGGTGCTCCTTGGACGTGTGTCCTTTCTGGAAGTTGTAACATTTTCCTTTGAACTCCTTCTTCGCCAACGAGGTCCCACAATCCTAGGCCTCATGGCCCTTGCGGCTGCACCTCGTACAAGTTTTTGTTTTCTTTTTGAATTTATTTCCTTCTTCTTGTTTTTCCACCATTCCTTTTTCTTATTTTTGTTGGAGCTTCCTTCTCCTTTCTCACCTTCTTTATCCTCCTTGGAGCCTTCCGCCGTGCATATGATAGCTGTCTCAACTAGGGTTTCAAAAGTTGCCTCAAACGTTACTTGGGCTAATAAAGTTTCTTTCAATGGTGAGCTCGGTCCTTTAACATATCTCAGGGCTTTGTTCATGCGAGTGTCTACTTATCCTCTTCCAAGCTTACATAATTCTGTAAATTTGGCTACTCTTGCAAGCTCAAGCTTCCTTGCTTAAGGTGGATGAATTCCTCTAACTGGATATTTATTTCTGCCCTTAGCAAAAACTTGGCTTCGAAGTGGGTTTGTGTGACGACCTTTATTCTACGTATTAGTGGGTTTGTGTAACCGAACGGGACTGGGAGTCCGAATGAGAAACGCGAACCGGACTGGAGCTTAAGCAAAAGGAAGCATGGAGAGAAAGAAGGCCACTTGCATAGGGTTGGAGCTGGAGCGGGGACCGGATCGGGCTGGAGCTAGAGCGATGGATCGGATTGACGTGAGAGGACCTGAAGCAACAGAACCAGAAGGGTTCGGGTTGACATAGCCGAACCGAAAGGGGATCTGAAAATGAGGAGGATGGCATACGAACTGAACCAAACCGAGGGAAGGAAGCCGAACCGAATCAGAGGATCTAACCGAATCGGATTTGAACTTCTACCACGCGACGACGATCGTGAAATCTTCTGAAGACCAATTCCAATCCGACCAAAACCCGAGATGAAAGGGAAGTCCAAGCGGGAAGTTATAGCTCAGGATCCAGATGGGAACCAACGAGTTAACTTCTAGAGTTGGGCTTTGCTGCAGAACGTATGCAAAGGAGTTATCGATATCTATAACTTTGGTTCACTATTGAGAGATGAGGCATGTAGACGAACGAAAGCCATGGCGGTGTGGACTGTATGGCTTGGCCCCAGAGCCAGGGCGGTGTGGACTAGGTAGGGTTAATGACTATAGACCAGGGCAGTGTGGTTATAGCAATAGTTGTACGGAGTCCACGGCAGTGTGGACCTATCATGGCCCCAATGGTTTTGATGATCAAAGCGGTGGATATCGTATGCTTTACACACTGAGTGAGAGATGTGAGGATGATTGCTATGTTTGATGTTTGCAATCATCATGACATGCACACTCCCATTTTACACTCTAGGTTAGTATTGCCTTAGTGTACATCTTGTTGTGTTAACTCTTTGGTTGCAGGTCCAGGTCAGGTATGATTACTTATACCTATTATTGCTCTATTCAGTTATATAGAATTGCTATTGCTCACACCAGACTTTCATCTGACCCAGAGTTTTATGTCTCTTCTTATTACTCTGGATGCCCCTAAACGAGCAGCCTTGAGGCAAGTTAGGTGGTCATGCATGAGTAGCTGTCCAGAGACGAGCAGGAGGATTCCACTTACTTTATACATATTCTCCCTATGTTGTTGTTGGTCACTGCTTTTGGCATTAGTAGTGTACCTCTTTTATTTCCTTTTGGAGACAATATTTTAAAGTTGTAATAATTGGATATGAAGCTGTATTTTGGATTTCGCTACTCTAATCGATATGGTTTTGTTTTCAGCTTATATACTACCTCGCCTGTTTATATCAAGTTATGTTATTATTATATTTTATTCCATGCGCTATGAGATATACTACAGTTTCTTTGGTAATTCATCCTTTCAACCCTTTTAATGATCGTCTTGTGCTAGTCGGGCATTGGCACAACGCATTTTGGGGAAATGTCTGATGGTACGGGGCGGCCGTCACACTTGGTATCAAAGCCTAGGTTGCGTAATTTAACCAGGGGAAGATATCAGGGAGAGATAGTATACGTATATGAGAGCGCATAATTGTGATATTTTGGTTTTCAGTAACTATATATATATACAATTAGTATATCTAAGGATGAAGTCGCACTGTACTGGCACCACTAAGGAGATGGTTAATCGTTTTCTCTTTACAGACTGAACGATGTGTCAAAATACGATGGCGCCACTGTAATGGCTTTCCTTCTTGGCAAGCTTCCTCTTGTGCTAGGTTCCGATCCGGTTAGGTTTCTCTTCTCAGTTCTCCGATCCGACTAGAGCCCCATAACCCGATCTGATCCGAAACCCTGCACACTTTCCAACGAGCATATATCGTCCATATTCGCCATATGACGGTGTCTTCAACTATTCTAACTTTTCTAATCAATCATAAAACATCACAAACAACAGTAACAACATATGGGTTCAATTAAAAAGATCAAAACATCAAGCATATAGGTCATTTTAAATCAAACATACCCAAAAAGCATGATTTTCCCCTTAATCATGTTTAACCATAACTAATGATAGGATTAGCAAAACATGTCCAAATTAACCCAAATTTTTATCAGAGCCCTAAAATAATATTTAAGAATTTATACATATTTTTCTAGAATTTTAACATGCATAATTTCGCTAATTAACACTAATCACCCCTAATTAGTGAAAAACAATGCAAATCACTCACCTTAGCCACAAATAAAACTTTAGATCCGGAACTCTACTGTTTTGGTCGATAACCAATGTATAGCAGCAACCCCAACTCTGATTTGGTTTTGATTTGCCTTGATTTGATGTAGATCTTCTTAATTAGTGATTAGAGGGTGATTTGGGATGATTTAGAAGGTGGAGGCCATTGCTAGGGTTCAAAGGATGAAGTGATGGCTGTAAAAACTGAAATGAAATGTTTTTCCTAACCCTGTCAGCCCTCCCATAACCCTAACCCTGAAACGAGTTATGGGCCTAGCTGCTAATTACCTTAATTAGGCCCGATTAAGTTGTTTTTTACCTTCTAAACCTTATTTCAGCCATATCTCCCAATCATTAAGTCCGTTTGGCTAATGTAACCAATCTACGGAAAGGTAAACCATCATCTGAATCCAATGGAAGTGGTTTCAGGTCAAAACTCCTTACCAATCAAAAGTTATAGGTGAAACAAGATATGCGGGGGAAAAGCAGTTATTTAAAAATTGGCAAAAATCGGGAACATGGGAAATGACCCCAATAGTCGTTCCCCAAAGTTACACGACTATACGACTTCATATGAAAAAGAAATAAATATTCTACGATCCTTCAATATGTAGAATGCGGGTCGTTACACTCTCCCCCCTATAGAAATTTCGCCCCTGAAATTCCTTAACCAAAAACATACAAAGGTGTTCCGCATGCCTATTAGTCATTCACAAACAATCAAACATACACAACAAGCACAACAAGCCTACCCTAGCATGCGGTTTACTAACAATGGAAGAAACTATCACTATTAAAATCTTACAAGGCAAAGAGTTCTGGATGCGATTCCCTTATGCTCTCCTCTGTTTCCCAAGTACAGTTATTCTCGTTATCACCCAACTGGACCTTGACCAGTTGCATTTTCTTCCTTCGAAGTTGCTTTGTACTGTGCTCGACAATACGGATCGACCTGAGGTTCCCAACCGCCTCGGGTTCTACTTCGATGTCATCCGACTAGTCCGGTGAAATAGTCATATCGGGATCGTGTACGAACTTTCTTAGTTGGGAAACATGAAATACATTGTGAACTCCCGCCATCTTGTCAGACAATCCAACTTTATATGCTAAATTCCCAACTTGCTCGAGAACTGGGAATGGGCCAACAAATCTTGGTCCTTTCCTACAAAATCAAATCACGCTCTTTTAACGGAGAAATCTTGACAAACACTAAGTCGCGCCAATTGAGAATTTTAGATCTCTTCTCCTCTTATCAGCATAACTCTTCTGTCTATCTTGAGCAGCCTTCATTTGCTGTTGGATAACCCTGATCTTGTTTGAAGTTTCTCTTATCACATCTGGCCCAAGCACAAACTTCTCACCGGTTTCTAATCAACATGATGGTGAGTTGCAAGGTCTTCCGTACAAAGCTTCAAATGGAGCCATAACAATACTAGACTGATAACTATTGTTATATGCGAATTCCACTAGATGCAAATGGTCATCCCATGACCCTCCAAAATCTAATATACAAGCTCTCAAGAGATCCTCCAATATACGATTCACCCTCTCTGTCTGACCATCGGTTTGAGAATGGTACGTGGTACTGAGATGTAATTTTGACCCTAAAGCCTCTTGTAAGCCCTTCCAAAACCCACTAGTAAGCAACGGACCTCGGTCACTCACAATGCTTTTGGGTATTCCATGAAATCTCACTACCCACTTCATATACAGTTCTGCTAACTTAGCTGTCGTTCTATTCGACTTGACAGGTATAAACTTTGCACTCTTAGTCAATCGGTCCAAAATCACCCAAATGCTATCTTGGCCCGATCTAGTCCTTGGTAACCCATCAACGAAATCCATTGAGACTTGTTCCCATTTCCATTCGGGAATTTCTAATGGTTGCAACAAACCACTAGGCTTCTTTTGCTCGGCTTTAACTAGCTTGCAGTTCATGCATTTGGATATAAACTTTCCAACATCTCTTTTCATCCCTTCCCAGTAGTAGGTCTTCTTCATCTCTCGATACATTTTGTTACCACCGGGATGTATAGTCGGTTTTGAGTGATGACATTCTCTAAGCACTTCATCTCTCAATCCATTAACATTGGGTACAACTAATCTCCAATTCTTCATAAGCCATCCATTTCGATCAAGCCCATACTTGTTCATCTCCTCGTCGATTCCTATTTCTAACTTGGAGATGATTTCTAACAGACTAGGTTCATCCCTCTGACTGGGAGCAATCTGCTCAATCAAAGTGGGTCTGACCGTCAAACTTGCTAACATCTCTGGATCCAATTCGCACTTTAGTCTGAAATCATACCCAGCGATGTACTCCAGTTGCTTCCATTCAAGAAACATAGCTTCTAAACTGGCCTGTCTTCTACTCATTGCATCAGCTACCGCATTGCCCTTTCTTGGTGTATATGCGATATCAAAATCATAGGAAGCCAAGAATTTTAACCATCTTTGCTGTCGAAGATTGAAATCCTTCTGAGAGAAAAGATACTTCAACGATTTATGATCGATAAACAACTTGAATCTTTCTCCCAAGAGATAATGCCTCCACATCTTCAATGCGAAAACAATCCCTGCCAATTCCAAATCATGGGTAGAATATCTTTTCTTATGCGGTTTCAGTTGCCGACTAGCATAAGCTACAACCCTACCTCCTTGCATCAGTACAACACCTAGTACGGTACCACAAGCATCCGTGTAAACTGTCATCTCTTCATTCCTTTTAGGAATGACTAACACTGGCGCACGCGTCAACTTTTCCTTTAGATTCTTGAATGCATTTTCACACCTTTCACCCCAAACAAAAGCTTGATTCTTCTTTGTCAACTGAGTTAACGGTGCCGATATCTTGGAGAAGTCTTGGATAAACTTACGTTAATATCCAGTTAACCCCAATAAACTTCTAACGTCTGTTGCATTCTTGGCCGTAGACCAATCTTGTTCTGTAGCCACCATCGCAGGATCCACGGAAATACCATTCTCTGAAACAACATGGCCTAAGAATTTCACTTCCCTCCTCCAGAAGTGACACTTAGAAAACTTTGCTTTCAATTGGTGTTTTCTCAACACCTCCATCACTACTCTCAAATGTTCCTTGTGTTCTTCCTCTGTCCTTGAATAAACAAGTATATCGTCCACGAACACAAGAACAAACTTATTTAATTGATCTCGGAATACTCAATTCATAAGATCCACAAAATATGCTGGGGCATTGGCCAACCCGAATGGCATGACCAACCACTCATAGAATCCAGACAGTGTCCAAAATGTCGTTTTAGGAATACTCTCAGCTGCTGCTCGGACCTGATGAAATCCTATCATGAGGTCCAATTAGGAGAACACTCTTGCTCCTTCCAATTGATCAAACAAATCATCTATCCGCGGAAGAGGAACTTGTTCTTCCTAGTCACTTTATTCAACTCGCGATAGTCCATACATAAACGAAGGGAACCATCTGCCTTGGTAGCAAATACAACTAGTACTCCCTACTCAGAAACACTTCTTCTAATAAATCCCTTCTTCAAAAGATCGCTTACTTGCACCCCGAGCTCTCGCTGCTCCCTTGGTGCCATACGATGAAGTGTCATCACTATAGGTCTGGCATCTTTCACTAAATCAATACGGAACTCAGTCTCTCGGTGTGGTGGAAGTCCGGTCACTTCCTCGAAGATATCCAAATACTAGCTAGCAATGGGAACCCCAGATAACTCGTTATGCGGGATGTCGAGGGAATTTAGAAAACTAGCCATCACCTCATCACTAGGTTGGCCATCGAACACTACCCTCTACCTATCATCCGCCCTAATAGTCATTGAAAATCCCTCACATTCTACCACCACCCCATATCTTTGGAGCCAATCGACTCCCAAAATAATGCCAAACCCAGTAAAGCCCAAAACAAAGCAATCACAAGCAAACATACATCCATGACTCGATAAGACCAAATTTCGGCAAATCATACTAAGGCTAGTCGAACCACCAATCGGGTTCGTCACAACTAAAGGTCTATCGACTATCTCGGGTTCCAATCCCAAACTATCTACCAGGTCGCTAGATATGAAGCAACGGGAAGCCCCAGTATCAAACAGTACTAAAACAGGAACATCATAAATAGAAAGCATACCTTGAATGACGACATTCTTTCCTTTCTCCGCCGCAGTTGGGGCATTCGACGAAGAAGGAACATCATTAATAGCATATGCTTTCACAATCTACTTCTCTTTAGGAGGTTGTGGACATTTACCCTTGTGATGTCCCACTTGGCCGTAGTTGAAGCACTTGCTGTCTGCTAGTTTTGCTCAACATTCCTTAGCATAATGTCCCTTCTTGCCACAGCTAAAGCACTCTACCTCTTTCTTGTCTTTATTTTGTTGACCCTCCTTGGTCTGACTTTGCTTCCTTTAATTCTGAGAATTATTCTTGCCTCCGCAGCTTGCCTGTGGCTTTGGCCCATCTGCAGATGCAACAGCGACTTCAGTCTTGGGCTTATAATACTTTCAAAAGTCTCATCAATATGGTTTATAATACTTTCTCCAAAGTACTAATCTAAACCAGTTATGAACTTCTCATTCTTCCTCTTGGGAGTGTCAATAAGGGAAAATCTATACTTCGATAAAGTATCGAACTCAGTAATATACTCCGAGACTGCCCTACCATTCTGCTTAAGCTCCAAGAACTTCCTAAGCAATTCTGATTTCTAAGCAGCTGGGATAAACTTATCACTGAATATGGCCTTAAAATGATCCCAAGTAACTTGATCCTCAGGGGTAGCTGCGTTAATAGCGTTCCACCAATTCATAGACCGTCCTTGTAGCTGGCGGGATGCTAGTTTTCTCTTCATTGCATCTTTGATTCCCAGATCCTTGGAGACAAGCTTACAACTATCAAGCCAATCCTGAACTTCTGTAGTTGATTCCGTTCCGTGGAACGACTTCCCACCAAGACTAGTGTAGTCCTTACAGAGCTTGGCGAAATCGGCTCTAGTTGCCTGCACCGCTGCACCACCACCATTTGTAGCATTATGAGATGCCCTCTGAACATCCCTAAGCATCTCTGTCATGAAGTCACTGAACATCGTCCTCATATCAGGAGCATTCCTATTATTGGATCTTAAACCAGTATTCCTCGTATATCGGCTCATCGTTCAATCTGTAAGGAGAAAACGATTAACCATCTCTTCGGTGGTGCCAGTGTAGTGTGACTCCATCCTTAGATATACTAATAGTATATATATAGCTTTCAAAAACCAAAATATCACAAATACACGCTCTCATATACGTATACTATCTCTCCTTGGTGTCTTTCCGTAGGTTAACAATGCAACCTAGAGCTCTGATACCAAATGTGACGGCCCTATGGAGTTATGACAACTCCACTGCACTGGCTCATAGCCTTACTACGATCACTATGCCCCATGAAGTCATTACAACTTCACTGCACTGATCCATAGCCAATAATCTGTTCCTTAGTGGTGAGTCAAAGCTATAGACATCTATAACCCCTTTGCACACGTCCCGCAACAAAGTCCAACTCGTGAAGTTAACTCGTTAATCCCCATTTGGATTCTGAGTAATAACCTCCTATTTAGACTTCCTTTGCATCTTGGGTTTTGGTCGAACTGGAGTTGGTCTTCAAAAGAGTCTTCGCGTAGAAGTAAAAGTATACATTTGGTTCGGTTCGGTACTCCATACCCGGTTCAGTTCGGTGCTCATATCCTATGCCTTGGTTAATATGCATAGTACTCCAATCCTCATAGGTTCGGTTCGGGTGTCTCATTTGGTTCGGCTCAGGTGCCATCCTCCATTCGTTTCGGTTCGGGTGCCATCCTCTAACTCGCCTAAGTTCGATTGCTTCAGCCCCGGTTTGGTTCGTGCTCACCATTTCCGATCCGATCCCCATGACCTCGCTTCTGATACGAACCAACTCCCACTCTGTGCGAATGACCTTCCTTCTTGCCAAGCTTCCTCTTGTGCTAGGTTCCGATCCGGTTCAGTTTCTATGCTCAGTTCTCCGATCCGACCCGAGCCCCATAACTCGATCCAATCCGAAATCCTGCACACTTTCCAACAAGCATATATCGTCCATATTCATCATACGACGACGTTTTCAACCATTCTAACTTTTCTAATCAATCATAAAACATCACAAACAACAGTAACAACATATGGGTTCAATTAAAAAGATCAAAACATCAAGCATATAGGTCATTTTAAATCAAACATACCCAAAAAGCATGATTTTCCCCTTAATCATGTTTAACCATAACTAATGGTAGGATTAGCAAAACATATCCATATTAACCCAAATTTTTATCAGAGCCCTAAAACAATAATTAAGAATTTTTACATATTTTTCCAGAATTTTAACATGCATAATTTCGCTAATTAACACTAATCACCCATAATTAGCCGTAATTAGTGAATGCAAATCACTCACCTTAGCCACAAATAAAACTTTAGATCTGAAACTCTACTGTTTTAGGGCGTTTTACTACGCAACGCAGCAGCTCCAACTCTGGTTTGGTGTTGATTTTTCTTGATTTGATGTAGATCTTCTTAATTAGTGATTAGAAGGTGATTTGGGAGTGATTTACAAGGTGGAGGCCATTGCTAGGGTTCAAAGGATAAAAGCGGTGGCTGTAAAAACTGAAATGAAATGTTTTCCTAACCCTATCAGCCCTCCCATAACCCTAATCCCGAAATGGGTCATGGGCCTAGCTGCTGATCATCTTAATTAGGCTCGGTTAAGCTGTTTTTCACCTTCTAAACCTTATTTCAGCAATATCTCCCAAACAATAAGTCCGTTTGGCTAATGTGACCACTCTACGGAAAGGTAAACCATCATCTAAGTCCAATGAAAATGTTTTTAGGTCAAAACTTCTTACCAATCAAAAGTTATATACGAAACTAGATTCGCTAGAGGCAAAATGGTCATTTAAAAATCGGCAAAAAACGTGAACATTGGAAATGACCCCAATAGTCGTTTCCCAAAATTGCACGACCATACGACTCTATATGAAAATGAAATAAATATTCTACGACCCTCCGATACGTAGAATACGGGTCGTTACATTCTCCCCTTAAGAATTTTCGCCCCGGAAATTCCCTAATTAAAGCATACAACGGGTCCCGCATGCCTAACATCCATTTACAAATAATCAAACATACATTACAAACACATCAAGTCTATCTTAGCAAGCGGAATAACTAAATCGCAATTTAAAATCTTACCAGGCAAAGAGTTCTGGATATGACTTCCTTATGCTCTCCTCTATTTCCCAAGTACAGTCATTTTCATTCTCGCCCCACTGAACCTCGACCAGTTTCACCGCCTTTCTTCGAAGTTGCTTCATATCATGCTGGAAAATACGAATCGGCTTGCGGTTCGCAACCGCCTCGGGTTCTACTTCGATGTCATCCAGTTGATCCGGTGAAATAGTCATATCAGGGTCGTGCACGAACTTCCTTAACTGGGAAATATGAAATACGTTGTGAACTCCCGTCATCTTGTCAGGTAATTCAACTTTATATGCTAAATTTCCAACTTGTTCGAGAACTGGGAATGCACCAACAAATCTTGGTGTTAACTTGCCTCTCCTACCAAATCGAATCACGCTCTTTAACGGAGAAATCTTGACAAATACCAAGTCGCCAATGCAGAATTTCAAATCTCTTCGTCTTTTATCAGCACAACTTTTCGGTCTATCTTGGGCAGCCTTCATTCACTTTTAGATAACCTTGATCTTATCTGAGGTTTCTCTTATCACATCTGGCCCAAACAAAAATTTCTCATTGGTTTCTAATCAACATGATTGTGAGTTGCATGATCTTTCGTATAAAGCTTCAAATGGAGCCATACCAATACTGGACTGATATCTATTATTATATGTGAATTCAACCAGATGCAAGTGGTAATCCCATGACCCTCCAAAATCTAATATGCAAGCTCTCAAGAGATCTTTTAATACTCGATTCACCCTCTTTGTCTGACCATCGGTTTGGGGATGGTACGCGGTACTGAGATGTAATTTTGATTCTAAAGCCTCTTTAAGCTCTTCCAAAATCCACCAGTAAAGAACGGATCTCGGTCGCTCACAATGCCTTTGGGTATTCCATGAAATCTCACTACCCACTTCATATACAGATCCGCTAACTTAGCTGCCGTTCTGTTCGAATTGACCAGTATGAACCTCGCACTCTTGGTCAATCGATCTATAATCACCCAAATACTATCATGACCCGATCTAGTCCTCGGCAAACCATCAACGAAATCCATTGAGACTTGTTCCTATTTCCATTCGGGAATTTCTAATGGTTGCAACAAACCACTAAGTTTCTTTTGCTCAGCTTTAACTAGCTGACAGTTCATGCATTTGGATATAAACTTCCCAACGTCTCTTTTCATCCCTTCCCGGTAGTAGGTCTGCTTCATGTCTAGATACATTTTGTTACCACCAGGATGTATAGTCAGTTTTGAGTGTTGACATTCTCTTAGCATTTCATCTCTCAGTCCATTTACATTGGGTACAACTAGTCTCGCATTCTTTCTAAGCCATCCATCTCGATCAAGCTCATACTTGTTCATCTCCTCGTCTATACCCATCTCTTACTTGGAGATGATTTCCAATAGACAAGAATCGTCCCTCTGACCAGAACCAATCCTCTCAATCAAAGTGGGTCTGATCGCCAAACTAGCTAACATCTCTGGATCCAATTTGCACTTTGGTCTGAAATCATACCCTGCGATATACTCTAGTTGCTTCCATTCAAGAAACATAGCCCCTAAACTAGCATGTCTCCTACTCAATGCATCAGCTACCACATTTCCCATTCCTAGTGTATATGCGATATCGAAATCGTAGAAAGCCAAGAATTCTAACCATCTTTGCTGACGGAGGCTTAAATATTTCTGATATAAAAGGTAATTTAACGACTTATGATCAGTAAACAACTCGAATCTTTCTTCCAAGAGATAGTGTATCCATATCTTCAATGCGAATACGATCGCTGCCAATTCCAAATCATGGGTAGGATATCTTTTCTCATGTGGTTTCAGTTGTTAGCTAGCATAAGCTACAACCCTACCTCTTTGCATCAATACAGCACCTAGTCCGGTACCACATGCATCCGTGTATACCGTCATCTCTTCATTCCCTTTAGGAATGACTAACACTGTCATACGCATCAACTTTTTCTTTAGACTCTTGAATGCATTTTCACACCTTTCGTTCCAAACGAAATCTTGTTTTTTCTTGGTCAACTGAGTTAACGGTGCTGGTATCTTGGAGAAGTCTTGGATAAACTTACGATAATATCCAGCTAAACCCAAGAAACTTCTTATGTTTGTGGTATTCTTGGGCGTAGACCAATCTTGTACATTAGCCATCTTCGTAGGGTCCACGGCAATACCATTCTCTGAAACAACATGGCTCAAGAATCTCGCTTCCCTCCTCCAGAAGTGACACTTAGAAAAGTTCGCTTTTAATTGGTGTTTTCTCAACACCTTCATCACTACTCTCAATTGTTCCTTGTGTTCTTCCTCTGTCCTCGAGTAAACCAAGATATCTTCCACGAACACAAGGAAAAACTTATTCAATTGATCCTTGAATATCCTATTCATAAGATCCACAAAATATGTTGGTGCACTGGTCAACCCGAATGGCATAACCAACCACTCATAGAATCTAGACGGCGTCCAAAAGGCCATTTTAGGAATACTCTCAGCTGCTACTCGGAGCTGATGAAATCCAGTCGCGAGGTCCAATTGGGAGAGCACTCTTGCTCCCTCCAGTTGATCAAACAAATCATCTATCCGCGGAAGAGGATAATTATTCTTCCTAGTCACTTTATTCAACTCGCGATAGTCCACACATAAACGAAGGGAACCATCTATCTTGGTAGCAAATACAACTGGTGCTCCCCACTTGGAGACACTCCTTCGGATAAATCCCTTCTTCAAAAGATCACTTACATGCACCCTAAGCTCTCGTGGCTACTTTGGAGCCATACGACGAAGTGGCATTACTATAGGTCTGGCATCTTTCACTAAATCAATACGGAACTCAATCTCTCGATGTAGTGGAAGTCCGGTCACTTCCTCGAAGATATCCGAATACTGGCCAGCAATGGGAACCCCTGATAACTCATCCTACGGGATGTCGAGGGAATTTAGAAAACTAGCCATCACCTCATCATTAGGTAGGCCACCAAAACACTACCCTCCTCCCATCATCCTACCTAATAGCCACCGAAAATCCCTCACAATCTACCACCATCCCATATCTTTGGAGCCAATCGACTCCCAAAATAATGCCAAACCCAGTAAAGCCCAAAAAAAAGCAATCACAGGCAAACATACATCCATGACTCGATAAGACCAAATTTCGACAAATCATACTAAGGCTAATTGAACCACCAATCGGGTTAGTCACAACTAAAGGTCTATCGACTATCTCGGGTTCCAGTCCCAACCTATCTACCAGGTCACAAGATATGAAGGAACGGGAAGCCCCGGTATCAAACAATATTCGAACAGGAACATCATAAACAGAAAGTATACCTTGAATGACGACATTCTTTCCTTTCTCTGCCGCAGTTGAGGCATCCGACGAAGAAGGAATAACATTAATAGCATATGCTTTCACTGTCTACTTCTCTTTCATAGGTTTTGGACATTTATCCTTGTGATGTCCCATTTGGCCACAGTTGAAGCACTTCCAGTCCATTGGTTTTGCTCGACATTCTTTGGCATAGTGGCCCTTTTTGCCATAACTAAAGCACTCAACCTCTTTCTTGTTCTTTTTCTGACCATCCTTAGCTTGGTTCTGCTTCCTCTTATTCTAGGAATTATTCTTTCCCCCACCGATTGCTTGCGGCTTTGGCCCCTCTGCGGATGTAACAGCGACCTCAGTCTTAGGCTTAGGATAAAGGCTCTTTGATCTCAATGCTTTCCCAACAATTGATTCAATAGTCTCATCAATATGGTTTATGAGCCTTTCCCCCAAGTATTGATCTAAGCCTGTTATGAACTTCTCATTCTTCTTCTCGGGAGTGTTAATGAGGGATAATCCATACTTCGATAAAGTGTCGAACTTAGCAATACAATCCGAGATTGCCCTACCATTCTGTTTAAGCTCTAAGAACTTCCTAAACAATTCTGATTTCTGAGCAATTGGGACAAACTTATCACTGAATCGGGACTTAAATTGATCCCAAGTAACTTGATTCTCAGCAATAGCTGCCTTAATAGCATTCCACCAATTCATAGCCCATCCTTGCAACTGACAGGATGCTAGCTTTCTCTTCATTGCATCATCGATCCCTAGGTTTTTGAAGATGCGCTCACAACTACAAGCCAATCCTGAACTTTTGTAGCCGATTCCGTTTCGTGGAAAGGCTCCCACCAAGACTAGTGTAGTCCTTACAGAGCTTGGTGAAATCGGCGCTAGGCGCCTTTGCACCCTGCACCACCACCATTTGCAGCATTAGGGGCTGCCCTCTGAACATCCCTAAGCTTCTCTCTCATGAAGTCAGTGAACATCGTCCTCATATCAGGAGCATTCCTATTATTGGCTCATGAACCAGTATTCCTCGTATATCGGCTCATCGTTCAATCTGTAAAGAAAAAACGATTAACCATCTCTTCAGTGGTGCCAGTGCAGTGCGACTCCATCCTTAGATATACTAATAGTATATATATAGCTTTTGAAAACCAAAATATCACAAATATGCGCTCTCATATACGTATACCATCTCTCCCTGATGTTCTTCCTTAGGTTAACTACGTAACCTAGAGCTCTGATACAAAGTGTGACGGCCCGCCCCGCACCAGCCAACATTTCCCTGAAATGCGTTGTGCCGATGTCCAACCAGCACGGGACGGTCGCCAAAGAAAGGAAAATAAAGTAATTTGAACTAAAAAGGAACATGTATAATGTCTCATAGCGCATGGGATAAAATATAATAATAACATAACTTTGACATAAAACAGGCGAGACAATGCATAAGATGAAAACTAAACCATCATAGCAGCGGAAAGATTCAAAATACAGCTTGTGATCTAAACCATCATTATTTCAACTTTTAAAACTGTCTCTAAAGCAAAATAGGAAGGTACACTACTAATGCCCAAAGTAGTGACCAGTAACAATACAGGAAGAATATATGGGAACAATACGTGTAAGCCTCCTGCTCGTCTCCGGACAGATACTCGTGCATAACCAGCTAACCTATCTATAGTCTGCTCGTTTAGGAGCACCAAGAGTAATAAGAAGAGAGATAAAACTCTAGGTCAGACAAAAGTCTGGTATGAGCGATAAGCAGGAAAAATAGAACAATAACAGGTATACATAACCACTCCTGAACCTGAACCTGGACCTGCAACCAAAGAGTTAGCACAACAGGATGTACAATACTCTAAGGTGACACTAACACATGGTGTGAAAATAATGGGGAGGGGGTGTGCATGACATGGTGATAACAAACATCAAACATAGCAACTATCCTCACATATCTCACTCAGTGCGTAAAGCATAAAATATCTACCACTTTGATCACCCAATCCTTTGCTACGATCACTCTGCCCCATGGAGTCGTGACGGCTCCACTGCACTGATCCATAGCCACTAATCCTTTGCTATGTCCACTCTGCACCATGGAGTTATAACAACTGCACTGACTCATAGCCTTGCTACGATCACTCTGCCCCCTGAAATCATGACAACTTCACTGCACTGATCCATAGCCAATAATCCGTTCCTCGGTGATAAGTCAAAGCTATAGACATCGATAACCCCTTTGCACACGTCCCGCAGCAGAGTCCAACTCATGAAGTTAACTCGTTGATCACCATTTGGATCTTGAGTAATAACTTCCAATTTGGACTTAATTTGCATCTCGGGTTTTGGTCGAATTGGAGTTGGTCTTCAAAAGAGTCATTGCGTAGAAGTAAAAGTATACATTTGGTTCGTTTCGGTACTCCATACCTGGTTCGGTTCGGTGCTCATAGCCCACACCATAGTTAATATGCATAGTACTCCAGTCCTCATCGGTTCGGTTTGGGTCTATCATTTGGTTCGGTTCAGGTGCCATCCTCCATTCGTTCCAGTTCGGGTGCCATCCTCCAACTCGTCTCAATTCAATTGCTTCAGCCCCGGTTCGGTTCGTGGTCACCATTTCCGATTTGATCCCCACGCCCTCGCTTCTGATCCAAACCAACTCCCACTCTATGCGAATGACCTTCCTTCTTGCCAAGCTTCCTCTTGTGCTCGGTTCCGATCCGGTTCAGTTTCTCTGCTCAGTTATCCGACCCGAGCCCCATAACCCAATTCGATCCGAAACCCTTCACACTTTCCAGTGAGCATATATCGTCAATATTCGCCATACGATGGCATTTTCAACCATTCTAACTTCTCTAATAAATCATAAAACATCACAAACAACAGTAAAAACATATGGGTTCAATTAAAAAGATCAAAACATCAAGCATATAGGTCATTTTAAATCAAACATACCCAAAAAGCATGATTTTCCCCTTAATCATGTTTAACCATAACTAATGATAGGACTAGCAAAACATATCCAAATTAACCCAAATTTCTATCAGAGCGCTAAAACAATATTTAAGAATTTTTACATATTTTTCCAGAATTTTAACATGCATAATTTCGCTAATTAACACTAATCACCCATAACTAGCCATAATTAGTGATAAACAATGCAAATCACTGACCTTAGCCACAAATAAAACTTTAGATCTGAAACATTACTGTTTTGGGGTGTTTTTTTACTCAACACAGTAGCTCGAACTCTGATTTGGTGTTGATTTGATGTAGATCTTCTTAATTAGCGATTAGAAGGCGATTTGGGAGTGATTTAGAAGGTGGAGACCATTGCTAGGGTTCAAAGGATAAAAGTGGCGGTTGTAAAAACTGAAATGAAATGTTTTTCCTAACCCTATCATCCCTCCCATAACCCTAATCCTGAAATGGGTTATGGGCCTAGCTGTTAATCACCTTAATTAGGCCCGGTTAAGCTGTTTTTCACCTTCTAAACCTTATTTCAGCCATATCTCCCAAACGGTAAGTCCGTTTGGCTATGTGGTCACTCTACGAAAAGGTAAACCATCATCCGAATCTAATGGAAATGGTTTCAAGTCAAAACTCCTTACTAATCAAAAGTTATAGGTGAAACAAGATTCACTAGGGGAAAAATGGTCATTTAAAAATCGGCAAAAAATGTGAACATTGGAAATGACCCCAATAGTCATTCCCCAAAGTTACACGACCATACTACTCTGTATGAAAATGAAATAAATATTCTACAACCCTCCGATACATAGAATACAGGTCGTTACATACGAGTACGGTAAGGAACTCCACATCAGGAGTTGAAGAGGGAGCGGGTTCAGGGACCAACAATGGGAATGTCCCTGATATAAGGACGATGTTTACTGCCTTCATGCGAGATATGCTTAGGGATGCTCAGGGAGCAGTTCCTAATGCTGCTAATGGTGGTGGTGTAGTAGTGCAAGCTCTTAGAGCCGATTTCTCCAAGCTTAACAAGGATTATACTAGTCTTGGTTGGAATCTGTTCCACGAAATGGAATCGGCTACGGAGGCCCAGGATTGGCTTGATAGTTGTGAGCGCATCTTCTTCGAGGATTTGGGGTTCGATGATGCAATGAACATAAAGCTAGCATTGCGTCAGCTTCAAGGACGAGCAATGAATTGGTGGAATGCTAATAAAGCTGCTACTCCGGAAGATCAAGTTACGAGGAATCATTTTAAGACTCGCTTCAGCGAAAAGTTTATTCCAACTGCTCAAAAATTAGAATTATTCCCGAAATTTTTGGAGCTTAAGCAGAATGGTAGGGCAATCTCGGAATACATCGATAAATTTGATACCTTATCGAAATATAGATCATCTCTTATTGATACTGCAGAGAAGAAGAGCGAGAAGTTCGTAACTAGCCTAAATGAGTACTTGGGGATAGACTTATAAACCATATTGATAAGACTTTCGTATCTATTGTGGGGAAGGCATTGAGATCGGAGAGCCTTTACCCTAAGACGAAGACCGAGGTTGCTATTACATCTGCAAAGGAGCCATAACCGCAGACAAGTGGTGAAGGCAAGAAGGAGTTCTAGAATAACAAAAAACAGAACCAAACCAAGGATGGTCAAAAAAAGAAGAATAAGAAAGATATCGAGTGCCTTGGCTGTGGCAAGAAGGGCCACTATATCAGAGATTGTCGATCAAAGCCAGGGGAGAAGAAGTGCTTCATCTGTAACCAAGTGGGACATTTCAAGAATAAATATCCACAACCACCTAAGGAAAAGTAGATCGTGAAAGCATATGCTATCAACGTTGTTCCTTCTTCGTTGAATGCCCCAACTGTGGCGGAGAAGGGAAAGGGTGTCGTTATTCAAGATACGCCTTCTATTTATAATGTTCCTGTTCGAGTATTATTTGATACCGGGGCTTCCCATTCCTTAGTATCTAGTGTGCTGGTAGATAGATTGGAGTTTGAACCCGAGATAGTTGATAAACATTTAGTTGTGACGAACCCGATTGGTTGTTCGACTAGCCTTTGTATGACTTGTCGAAATTTGGTCTGATCAAGTCATGGATGTATGTTTGCTTGTGATTGCTTTGTTTTGGGCTTTACTGGGTTTGGCATTGTTTTAGGAGTCAATTGGTTCCAAAGGTATAGGGTGATAGTAGACAGTGATGGGTCTTTGGTGACCATTAGAGTGGATGATGGGTGGAGGGTGGTATTGGGTTGCCTACCTAGTGATGGGGTGATGGCTAGTTTTCCAAATTCCCTTGACATCCCGCATGATGAGTTATCATATGTGCCTATTGCTGGCGAGTATCTGTACATCTTTGAGGGAGTGACCGGACTTCCACTACACCGAGAGACTAGAGTTTCAGATTGATTTAGTGAAAGATGTCAGACCTATAGTGATGCCTCTTCGTCATATGGCGCCAAGGGAGCAGCGAGAGCTCGAAGTGCAAGTAGGCGATTTTTTAAAGAAAGGATTTATCTGAAGAAGTGTTTCCGAGTGGGAAGCACCAGTTGTATTTGCTACCAAAGCCGATGGTTCCCTTCGCTTACGTGTGGACTACTACGAGTTGAACAAGGTGACTAGGAAGAATAAGTATCTTCTTCCATGGATAAATGATTTTTTCGATCAACTAAATGAAACAAGATGTTTTCCCAATTGGATCTCGCGACAGGATTTCATCAGCTCCGAATAGCAGCTGAGAGTATACCTAAAATGACATTTCGGACGCCGTCTGGATTATATAAGTGGTTGGTCATGCCATTCAGGTTGACCAATGCACCAGCATATTTTGTGGATCTTATTAATAGGGTATTCATGGATCAGTTGAATAAATTTGTTCTTGTGTTCGTGGATGACATCTTGGTTTACTCGAGGACAGAGGAAGAACACAAGGAACATTTGAGGATAGTGATGGAGGTGTTGACGAAACACTAATTAAAAGCGAAATTTTCTTAGTGTCACTTCTGGAGGATGAAAGTGAGATTCTTGGGCCATGTTGTTTTAGAGAATGGTATTGCTGTGGACCCTGCGAAGGTGGCTATGGTACAAGATTGGTTTATGCCCAAGAACGCAACGGACTTGAGAAGTTTCTTGGGATTAGCCGGATATTATCGTAAGTTTATTCAAGACTTCTCTAAGATAGCCGCACCGTTAACTCAGTTGACCAAGAAGAATCAAGCTTTCGTTTAGGATAAAAGGTGTGAGAATGCATTTAAAAGTCTAAAGGAGAAGTTAATGTGTGCACCAGTGTTAGTTATCCCTAAGGGGAACGAAGAGATGGAGGTATACACGTATGCCTATGGTACCGGACTAGTGTTGTACTGATGCAAGGAGGTAAGGTTGTAGCTTATGCTAGTCGTCAACTGAAACCACATGAGAAAAGATATCCTACTCATGACTTGGAATTGGCAGCGATCGTGTTCGCGTTGAAGACGTGGAGACACAAAGATAGTTAGAGTTCTTGGCTTGATATGATTTCAATATCGCATACAAACCCGGGAAGGGCAATGCGGTAGCTGATGCATTGAGTAGGAGACATGCCAGTTTGGGGGCTATATTTCTTGAATGGAAGCAACTGGAGTATATCGCGGGATATGATTTCAGACCTAAGTGTGAATTAGGTCCAGTGATGTAAACAAGTATGGCGATCAGACCGACTTTGATTGAGCGGATCGGTTCCAGTCAGAGGGACGACCATAATCTATTAGAAATCATATCCAAGGTAGAGATGGGTATCGACGGTGAGTGAATGAACAAGTATGAACTTGATCGAGAAGGATGGTTTCGAAAGAATAGAAGACTAGCTGTACCCAATGTTAATGGATTGAGAGATGAAGTGCTTAGAGAGTGTCATCACTCGAAACTGACTATACATCCTGGTGGTAACAAAATGTATCGAGACATGACGCAGACCTACTACTGGGAAGGGATGAAAGGAGACGTTGGGAAGTTTATATCAAAGTGCATGAATTGCCAGTGGTTAAAGCCGAGCAAAAGAAGCCTAGTGGTTAGTTACAACCTTTGGAAATTCCCGATTAGAAATGGGAACAAGTCTCAGTGTATTTCATTGATGGTTTACCAAGGACTAGATCGAGTCATGATAGTATTTGGGTGATTGTGGATCGATTGACCAAGAGTGCAAGGTTTATACCGGTCAAGTCGAATAGAACGACAACTAAGTTAGTGGAACTGTATATGAAGTGGATAGTAAGATTTCATGGAGTTTATAAAGGTATTGTGAGTGACCAAGATCCATTATTTACTAGTGGGTTTTGGAAGAGCTTACAAGATGCCTTAGGGTTAGAATTACATCTCAGTACCGCGTACCATCCTCAAACTGACGGTAAAAAAAGAGAGGGTGAATCATGTATTAAAGGATCTCTTGAGAGCTTGTATATTGGATTTTGGGGGGGTCATAGGATGACCATTTGCATCTGGTTGAGTTCGCATATAATAATAGTTATCTGTGCAGTATTGGTATGGCTCCATTTGAAGCTTTGTGCGGAAGCCCGTGCAATTCACCAACATGTTGGTTGGAAACCTGTAACAACCCGGAAATGCGAGCCAATTTAAAAAATTTTATTTTGGCAATTTTGATGAATTTTTAATATTTAAAATGAATTATTTTAAATAATATCAACGAAAAATTTATTTTGAACAGAATTCGAACGTATATATTTATATACGTCGCCGTTAGAATATAAATAATTATTTATAATTATAAAAGGAATTGAAAATGGCGAGGTAGTTCGATAATTCGATTTCAAATTTCAATTGAATGTACCGGGTGCAAAATAAACCGGATTTTAACGAAACCAAAAATATTCGAATCTAATTGAGAATATCTTTCCAACGAATCCGAAAAATTGAAATTTCATAGCGGGGATAAAAAGTTACGCCCAGTTGAAAATTCAGAATAGTCGCTATGGAATTCAGGCCCTTAAAAATGGAAATTTTGCAAACGACCTCGGATTTCGACGAAACCACTTTTGTTGGATCCATGATGTCAAATTATTGCTAGGTTTCAAATTTCATAATTTTTCGAATCAATATGTGAGCGTGGCAAAGGAAAACGTGTTTTGACAGTTTCAGTCAATTTCGATCGACCAGAATATGGCCATTTTTCAAACGGTCTCAGAAATTGACGAAATTAGTTTTGTTAGGACCGTATCATCAATACGAAGCTAGAAAATATTTTTCTGAAATTTTTTGGGGCCGTATATGGCCCCGGTAAATTGAAATGTGCATTAAAATTTAATACACAAAGATTTATATTTTAAATTCAAAGGAAACTGATCGTTACGATCGAATTGGCCTACGATACATATCTCATTGTGTTCAGAATGGGGGTAATTAGCTAGGGACAATAGTCGTTGTGCCTCGTTTGGTGTTCGAATTAAAAGTCAACCTTCATGGATTTAAAAATTAAAAATAAATAAAATAATATAAACATTTACAAACCCCCCCTCCTTCTTTCTCTTCCCCGATTCAGTTTTAAAAATGAAAAAAAGAAAGAAAGAGGGCTTCATGCCCTAACTCACGCGCCGCGCCGCCAAGGGGTGGGCCACCGCCGCCTTCCCCAAGCCCGCACTCCCTCCTTCCGCCTCCTCCTTCTCCGGTGAGTCTTCCTCTCGCGTT
Source organism: Allium sativum (assembly GCA_030737875.1). NCBI lineage: Eukaryota > Viridiplantae > Streptophyta > Magnoliopsida > Asparagales > Amaryllidaceae > Allium > Allium sativum. Next base: position 570,239,383 of record CM060922.1, read on the forward strand.
CACCCTCCTCTTCCTCAAAGAACCCACGCCCTAGCTTCCTGGAAACCCGCGAGCAGCTCCACCAACCGACGCAGCACCCTGGCCCGCACCCCCTTGCCACCGCGCCTGACCACCCGCGACCCCCCTCCTCCGTTGAACGCGACGAAGAAAACCCCACTCCCCCCTCTTTCTTTTGATCGATCCCTCCCCTTTGTTGACAAGTGAGTTCTCCTTCGTACTTAATTTAGTTTAACTAAATTAGTTTAAATCAGTTTTTACATGTACTTAGCAAAGTAAAAATAGGAAGTGAAAAAGATTTGATTTTTCCTAATAGAAAGATTTGATTTTTATCGGTAGAAAGATTAGATTTTTAATCAAAGAAAGGCGAGATTTTTAATTGAATAAAGGTTTGATTTTTATAAAATATAAAGATGCTATTTTTATTTGCATGAAGACGTAATTTTTATAGCTAAAGTAGAAAGGTTAAAAATATAATTTTTATATTATAGGAAAGTTAAAAATATAATTTTTATTCTATAGGAATATTAAAAATATAATTTTTATAAGATGGAGAAAATAAAATTATGATTTTTATATATGATGTAGCGAAATAAAAATTCGATTTTTATATAAGCAGCAGATTAAAAATATGATTTTTATAAGGAAGGAAGATAAAAATTCGATCTTTATATATATATATAGCAACTTAAAAATATGATTTTTATATAATAGAGAATATAAAAATATCATCTTTATATATGTAGCAAGATAAAAATGTGATTTTTATCATATGTGAAATATAAAAATATAATTTTTATAAAGTAGAAGTTGTAAAAATAGAATTTTTTATCTATATAGTAGTGTTGTAAAAAATAGAATTTTTTATCTATATAGTAGCGTTGTAAAAAATAGATTTTTTTATCTATATAGTAGCATTGTAAAAAAATAGATTTTTTATCTATATAGTAGCGGTATAAAAATAGATTTTTTATATACATAGCAACAATATAAAAATGCGATTTTTATATGTGTAGAGGCTACGGACAGTGAAATTGATGAAAGACGGGCACGACGGAGATTTCTACACAAGAAGAGTCGTGGCGTTGGTTTAGCTAGTCGGTGAGAACTCCTCACTTTAATTTTCTTTTCTAGTTTAAATTATATACTAGGATGTAGACGGTGCTTAGCAGCACCCGACACCCGTCGTCCACAGACCATGGACGGCTTGCATGCTTGTTTGATGTGTTGTGAAATTTGTTTGTGATGGTGATGTGAAATAGATAATAAAATATATTCATGTGTTGAAATAAATTAATTATCGTTAAGAATATAATTTTTAACTTGAATCTGAATAAATAAATATTTATAAATAAATCGGCCGATTTGTTTATATACACTGATTTGACTGATATTGATTGGGTCGATAAATTTTACACATCGCCCAACTGCACAAATAATATTCAGTACTTGTTGATTTGAAACCCCACACGGGTATTGGGATAAAATACGGCATACACTAATCCCAATAATTAGTTGTATGTTGATCGATTGATTGACAGGCTGTTATAAGCGTTAGATATCTATATTTGATGCTTATACAGAGTAGTGCACTTTGGATGATGGTTGATTATTTATCAGTGCCATTATATACATGTTTTGGGTGGAATCCATATAATTAACATTATATGGTAATTGATTGGGCCTCATTCCAATTGGGAAAATAAAGAATATTAGAATATAAAAATAGTCATGTGTTGACGATGCTCATGTGTTGAGAATATTCATGTGTTGAAACTATTCATGTGTTGAGTAAAATATTTTAACAATAAAATTTACGTCTTTTTCATATTTAAGATTAGAAACTACTTTACGGTTGGAATCTGATAAAAAAAATCAAACAATAGATACCATAATTTTATAAAATATATTACATAATAAAAATAGTCATGTGTTGACAGTACTCATGTGTGGAGATTAGTCATGTGTTGAAAGAAATATAGATTCATGTGTTGAATAGAATATATATTCATTTGTTGAATAGAATAACGAATTTATTGAAATATATAAAGCTGTGTTGATTAGAGTTGCGCTATTTTGACGTGAACGATATTTATATCGATTATATTCGTTTTTATAATGAATATAGAAAATTAGTGATTTCAAAATATAACGTTTTGAAAATATCATCATTTATATGGTAATGATATGAAATATTCAATTTTGATTTGAAATTGAATATAGAGTTGAAATGGTTTTGGAAACGAATTTAAAACGATTTATAAAATACGTTTTAAAAGGAAATCGACGTAATATATATAATATATATATTATATATATAATGGCCTGAATAGAACGCGCCGTGCCGCGGCAGTTCGTAAATTTCGACCATTGACTTCGAATTGATGTTGCGGAAGATCCGACCGTCGGATTCTCCTAAAACCGGAACCATTGGGTTCGTATCGAAAAGAGATTTCCAATGAATATTAGAAATTTTAAATCTAATGGTTGGATTCGGAATTATGTCCAAATCAAATTTGGAAAAGGTCGCTGTAAGTTCAGTTCGATGGCCGTTGATGGAAATCGACTGTACGGGCCTTGATAAAATTATTAAAAATATCAATAATTAGTGTAAAATCATAAGAAATGATTTGAAAAGAACTAGGATGAAAAACTCCATATTTGAAAAGAAAAAAATAGATTTTTATCGAAATGAACTAGTTTTGAACTAGAATTAAAATCAATTGGTTTTTGAAATAAATAAATTGAATTTGAATTGGTTTTGAAAATAACCAGAATTTCCAATATATATAAAGTGGAAGTGGATTTGAATAAAAATTGTCTTTGGAATATTTCGATGTTGGATTCCGTGATTATACGGATATTGTTATGGGAATTTGAAAGATATATTTATATCGTTATTTCCAGTACGATATTTGTTGGTTTCAGAATTTGATATTGAATATAAGACGGTATATTTTCTATTCAGAGCCTTGTATTTAATATCAAATGTGATTTGGGTTTGTCGTGAATCGTGTTTTAGGTGACATTGGTTCTTTAACCCAGTTAAAGAAAGGATATTGATTTTTGAGAAGATTAAAACTAAGTGAAGTTTTAACGAATCTTTAATTAGATTGGAAGTGAATTGATAATTTAAATTATCAAATCTGAAAAGTGATCGAGGATGGAGTATCACCAGTTTTGCTCCAAAGCGATAGTTAAATCTTTAAATAGATTTGAATGTGAAATTGTAATTAATTTTACCGATAACACTGTGGTGTTAGATATGGAGTATTACCAGTTTTGCTCCACGGGATGAATAGGTTGGGATTGGGAAATAAAATAAATAATTACTTCGGTGTGGTTCGCTAATCCCGACTAGTTTGGAAAACCATAATACGGTTTGAAATGATATCCAAAGGAAGACTAAAGAATAAATTTAGAAGAATTTATCTTTGATAAAATTAATGGGAACCTATTTCCTAATGATCTGAAAATTTGAATAAAAGAATATTCTGAATTGGAATGAGGCGTATGTTGTGTTTGTGTAACACGTGTTTATTATATACGCGGGTTATTCGGAAAGGCCGGGTTCATACCCATTCTGAATAACCGATTCGACGACAAGTCGAAGATGAAGATGGTGGTTGAAGATCGGAAGTCTTCACATCGTTTGGGTGATTACTGATGATCTTGATTGGGCTGTACACCCAAGAGGAGGGAATCAGTTGATGATCGTCCAGACGTACTTGGAGATCGATGGATATGCGAGGAAAGTGCCTCCGGTTTCGTTCAGACCCAGAAAGAACTTGTAAATGGACTGTGTGTCTGACATTGGATTTTATTCTGTGTTGATTGATCTCTATTAAATATACATCTATTTGGCGGTGGAGAATTTATTCTCTTGCTTAACGCCATTCTCTGAGACGTACGAGCTCAGAGGTTGTATATCGATGGACATCAGTCGCATGGCATGAATTTCCTGTGTGGCACGCCTAAGTGGCAGATGATCAAGGCTTCTGTTGAAAAGCAAAGTCTTGTGGTTGATGATCAAAGCACAACATGTGTGGCATAGCTTTGTGTATAGCGTGAATTCGCGAGCCTCACACCTCGGTATGAGTCAAAAACGGGATAGTGACTGCAGGGAGAGCACGACGTTTCTTTCTAGCTAGTGGTGGTGTCAGTGCTTAAACTGGCTGACATTTATATACTTTTCACCTGTATGGTTGTTGGAATGCGAGGCGCCTCGGATATAGGTCTGTTAGGACCGGGAAACGTGTGCTCAGGAATTGCCAATCCTCAAAAGTAAGAGAGGACCGGCCCTGAAGATCCAAGGATCATAGTGGGGTCCTGAGACATTTGCTAAAGTGTCTCGAATCGGAGAGGAGCTTGCCCCTTGCCTCAACTCATGACGGAAATCCAATTTCCAATACGTGATATTGCGGTTTTAATTGTAGAACTAGTATGGCGACATGATATATGGTACCCATGCCGTCTATGATTGATTTTTGTGATTGAAATTGTTTTGGAACTATACACCTATAATAGTATCAAATGATTTGTTTAAAACGTACCAAGCACGTTTGGCTATTATAAGGGAAAACCCTATCCTCCGGCTTGCATTGCATTGTGTGATGGGACCTGGGTCTTATAATAGCTCCATTTTTCCAAAGAACATTGCGCTGTTTTGTTATATGCACTAGTGTTCTTGGAAGGAAACCCATTCCGTGTTATACGGTGTGGTCCCTTGAATTACTCTCTTTTAAAGTAAAGTTTTAAATAACTGTTTTAGTTCTCACACCAGTCACATGACTGACCTGGAGTTTATTGTTTTAACCTAAACTCTGGGTGCCCTTATTTTCGACACGGGCAGCTAGTAGTTGGGTTTTTTCAGATTTATATTCACAGGATCCTGATTTACAGCTGGAACGATACTCGAAAAGCTCTGTATCCGTGTATTACTTTCAGTTGTGTTTTGTATTATTTTCCGCTGCGATGTATGTAAATGTAATTTAAATCTCTGATATTTGTGAAATGTGTAATATCTATTCATACTCTGTATATTCTTGTATTCTGATGGAATTGTTGTAATAAACAATGAACTGTTCTTCTGTTTTCGTTTCAATGTGTGTTGTTCTCAAGGCAATCTGTGCTTTCCTTACCAGGGAAGTTCGGGTCGCTATAGAGTGTTATCAGAGCTTTGGTTTATAGAGCTCGAGAACAAGACACATTAGAACCAAACAAAAGAATTCATCAGATATTGGATTTGTAATATCCAATTAGAATGACTTGTTAGAGATAGGATCAGTAGTATCCTAGAACGAGTGTGAAAAGTATATTTTTCAAATGAAAACAAACTTTGTTTTGAAAATTTAAAATCAAGTATTCGTATTTGAATATTTTATTTATATTGAATTTGGACAATCGAGTATATAAAGATTTTGCATATACGCGTCATGAACGTATATTCGAAGTTTTAATATACTAGATAGATATAGAATCATACTCTAGTAGCTCGAAGATGATTATGATGATTGAGTACTCGTCATCAGAATTTATATTCGAGTGATGAAGGTGTGATATCTATATACTTCCATTAGACTGGTGTGAGAACCAAAATATAGCTAGAATACATTGTTGTGAATTGGCATCAAAAATGTGATTTTTTGACTAGATATCAAAATTATGAATTTGAAACGATAATCCACTAATTGATTGCTGGTTGTGTTGTTTGATATTGTTTGATTAATTGTACGTTGAACCATTATGCCAAATTGAACCTAATATTGAACTGTATGGAAAATTGTATTGAAAATTAGTCGCATTTGCATGCATATACATGTACTTACATTGAACAGGTCATAGCAAGGAGGCTAGAGCAGAAGAATAAATTTGTTTGCCCGACAAATAGGTACATGTTTACCATAATTTACTGTTTTGTTTGGGTGATGATGATTTTGTGAGCCGATTGGCTAGCCGCTTGGCTTTTTCTTCTTCTTTTTGATTGAAGAAGGCCATGGGAGGCTATATGAAATATCCCAAAGACCCCGGTGCAGGGGAGGTTATGGCGAAAATTATCGGAAATTTAGGGTGTTAGCCAAATTTTTGAAAAATTTGAAAGGTTCTTAGAAGCTGAAAAGTTGAAGAACTTAAGCCGTGATGAAAATAAAGGAAGTTTAGTTGATTAGTTAAACAACTTTCGGCTTCATTCCTTTTCGGGGACGAAAAGTGATTGTAACAACCCGGGAATGCGAGCCGATTTAAAAATTTTATTTTGACGAATTATTAATATTTAAAATGAATTATATTAAATAATATCGACGAGAAATTTATTTTGAATAGAATTCAAATGTATATATTTATATAAGTCGCCGTTAGAATATAAATAATTATTTATAATTATAAAAGGAATTGAAAATGGTGTGGTATTTCGATAATTCGATTTCAAATTTCAATTAAACGTACCGGGTGCAAAATAAACCGGATTTTAACGAAACCAAAAATATTCGAATCTAATTGAGAATATCTTTCCAACGAATCCGAAAAATTGAAATTTCATAGCGGGGATAAAAAGTTACGCCCAGTTGAAAATTCAGAATAGTCGCTATGGAATTCAGGCCCTTAAAAATGGAAATTTTGCAAACGACCTCGGATTTCGATGAAACCACTTTTGTTGGATCCGCGATGTCAAATTATTGCTAGGTTTCAAATTTCATAATTTTTCGAATTAATATGTGAGCGTGGCAAAGGAAAACGTGTTTTGACAGTTTCAGTCAATTTCGATCGACCAGAAAATGGCCATTTTTCAAATGGTCTCAGAAATCAACGAAATTAGTTTATTAGGACTGTATCATCAATACTAAGCTAGAAAATATTTTTCTGAAATTTTTCGGGTCCGCATGTGGCCCTGGTAAATTGAAATGTGCGTTAAAATTTAATATACAAAGATTTATATTTTAAATTCAAAGGAAACTTATCGTTACGATCGAATTGGCCTACGATACATATCCCATTGTGTTCGGAATGGGGGTAATTAGCTAGGGACGACAGTCATTGGGCCTCGTTTGGTGTTCGAATTAAAAGTCAACCTTCATGGATTTAAAAATTAAAAATAAATAAAATAATATAGACATTTACAAACCCCCCTCCTTCTTTCTTTTCCTCGATTCAGTTTTAAAAATGAAAAAAAAGAAAAGAAAATAAAGAGGGCTTCGTGCCCTAACTCACGCGCCGCACCGCCGCCTTCCCCAAGCTTGCACTCCCTCCTTCCGCCTCCTCCTTCTCCGGTGAGTCCTCCTCTCACGTTCACCCTCCTCTTCCTCAAAGAACCCGCGCCCTAGCTCCCTGAAAACCTGCGAGCAGCTCCACCAACCGACGCAGCACCCTGGCCCGCACTCCCTTGCCACCGCGCCTGACCACCCGCGACCCCCTCCTCCGTTGAACGCGACGTAGAAAACCCCACTCCCCCCTCTTTCTTTTGATCGATCCCTCCCCTTTGTTGACAAGTGATTTCTCCTTTGTACTTATTTTAGTTTTACTAAATTAGTTTAAATTAGTTTTTACATGTACTTAGCGAAGTAAAAATAGGAAGTGAAAAAGATTTGATTTTTCCTAATAGAAAGATTTGATTTTTATCGGTAGAAAGATTAGATTTTTAATCAAAGAAAGGCGAGATTTTTAATTGAATAAAGGTTTGATTTTTATAAAATATAAAGATGCGATTTTTATTTGCATGAAGATGTGATTTTTATAGCTAAAGTAGAAAGGTTAAAAATATAATTTTTATATTATAGAAAAGTTAAAAATATAATTTTTTATTCTATAGGAATATTAAAAATATAATTTTTATAAGATGGAGAAAATAAAAATACGATTTTTATATATGATGTAGCGAAATAAAAATTCGATTTTTATATAAGCAGCAGATTAAAAATATGATTTTTATAAGGAAGGAAGATAAAAATTCGATCTTTATATATATAGCAACTTAAAAATATGGTTTTTATATAATAGAGAATATAAAAATATCATCTTTATATATGTAGCGAGATAAAAATGTGATTTTTATCATATGTGAAATATAAAAATATAATTTTTATAAAGTAGAAGTTGTAAATATAGAATTTTTTTATCTATATAGTAGCGTTGTAAAAAATAGAATTTTTTATCTATATAGTAGCATTGTAAAAAATAGAATTTTTTATCTATATAGTAGCGTTGTAAAAAATAGAATTTTTATCTATATAGTAGCGGTATAAAAATAGAATTTTTATATACATAACAACAATATTAAAATGTGATTTTTATATATGTAGTGGCTACGGACAGTGAAATTGATGAAAGGCGGGCACGATGGAGATTTCTACACAAGAAGAGTCGTGGCGTTGGTTTAGCTAGTCGGTGAGAACTCCTCAGTTTAATTTTCTTTTCTAGTTTAAATTATATACTAGGATGCAGACGGTGCTTAGCAGCACCCGACACCCGTCGTCCACATACCATGGACGGCTTGTATGCTTGTTTGATGTGTTGTGAAATTTGTTTGTGATGGTGATGTGAAATAGATAATAAAATATATTCATGTGTTGAAATAAATTAATTATCGTTAAGAATATAATTTTTAACGTGAATGTGAATAAATAAATATTTATAAACAAATCGGTCGATTTGCTTATATACACTGATTTAACTGATATTGATTGGGTCGATAAATTTTACACATCACACAACTGCACAAATAATATTCAGTACTTGTTGATTTGAAACCCCACACGGGTATTGGGATAAAATACGGCATACACAATTCCCAATAATTAGTTGTATGTCGATCGATTGATTGACAGGCTGTTATAAGCGTTAGATATCTATATTTGATGCTTATACAGAGTAGTGCACTTTGGATGATGGTTGATTATTTGTCAGTACCAATATATACATGTGTTGGGTGGAATCCATATAATTAACATTATATGGTAATTGATTGGGCCTCATTCCAATTGGGAAAATAAAGAATATTAGAATATAAAAATAGTCATGTGTTGGCGATGCTCATGTGTTGAGAATATTCATGTGTTGAAACTATTCATGTGTTGAGTAAAATATTTTAACAATAAAATTTACATCTTTATCATATTTAAGATTAGAAACTACTTTACGGTTGGAATCTGATTAAAAATCAAACGATAGATACCATAATTTTATAAAATATATTACATAACAAAAATAGGCTTGTGTTGACAGTACTCATGTGTTGAGATTAGTCATGTGTTGAAAGAAATATAGATTCATGTGTTGAATAGAATATATATTCATTTGTTGAATAGAATAACGAATTTATTGAAATATATAAAGCTGTGTTGATTAGAGTTGTGCTATTTTGATGTGAACGATTTTTATATCGATTATATTCGTTTTTATAATGAATATAGAAATGGTAGTGATTTCAAAATATAACGTTTTGAAAATATCATCATTTATATGGTAATGATATGAAATATTCAATTTTGATTTGAAATTGAATATAGAGTTGACATGGTTTTGAAAATGAATTTAAAACGATTAATAAAATACGTTTTAAAAGGAAATCGACGTAATATATATAATATATATGTCATATATATATATATATATATATATATATATATATATATATATAATGGCCTGAATAGAACGTGCCGCGCCGCGGTAGTTCGTGAATTTCGACCGTTGACTTCGAATTGACGTTGCGGGAGATCCAACCGTCGGATTCTCCTAAAACCGGAACCATTAGGTTCGTATCGAAAAGAGATTTCCAATGAATATTAGAAATTTTAAATCTAACGGTTGGATTCAGAATTATGTCCAAATCAAATTTGGAAAAGGTCGCTGTAAGTGCAGTTCGATGGCCGTTGATGGAAATCTACTGTACGGGCCTTGATAAAATTATTAAAAATATCAATAATTAGTATAAAATCATAAGAAATGATTTTAAAAGAACTGGGATGGAAAAGATAAAAATAGATTTTTATCGAAATGAACTAGTTTTGAACTAGAATTAAAATCAATTTATTTTTGAAATAAATAAATTGAATTTGAATTGGTTTTGAAAATAACCAAAATTTCCAATATATTTAAAGTGGAAGTGGATTTGAATCGAAATTGTCTTTAGAATATTTCGATGTTGGATTCCGTGATTATACAGATATTGTTATGGGAATTTGAAAGATATATTTATATCGTTATTTCCAATACGATATTTGTTGGTTTCAGAATTTGATATTGAATATAAGCCGGTATATTTTCTATTCAGAGCCTTGTATTTAATATCAAATGTGATTTGGGTTTGTCATGAATCATGTTTTAGGTGACATTGGTTCTTTAACCCAGTTAAAGATAGGATATTGATTTTTGAGAAGATTAAAACTTAGTGGAGTTTTAATGAATCTTTAATTAGATTGGAAGTGAATTGATAATTTAAATTATCAAATCCGAAAAGTGATCGAGGATGGAGTATCACCAGTTTTGCTCCAAAGCCATAGTTAAATATTTAATTAGATTTGAACGTGAAATGGTAATTAATTTTACCGATAACACCGTGGTGTTAGATATGGAGTATTACCAGTTTTGCTCCAGGGGATGAATAGGTTGGGATTGGAAAATAAAATAAATAATTACTTCGGTGTGGTTCGCTAATCCCGACTAGTTTGGAAAACCATAATACGGTTTGAAATGATATCCAAAGGAAGACTAAAGAATAAATTTAGAAGAATTTATTTTTGATAAAATTAATGGGAACCTATTCGCTAATGATGTGAAAATTTGAATAAAAGAATATTCTGAATTGGAATGAGGCGTATGTTGTGTTTGTGTAACACGTGTTTATTATATACGCGGGTTATTCGGAAAGGCCGGGTTCATACCCATTCTGAATAACCGATTCGACGACAAGTCGAAGATGAAGACGGTGGTTGAAGACCGGAAGTCTTCACATCGTTTGGGTGATTACTGATGATCTTGATTGGGCTGTACACCCAAGAGGAGGGAATCCGTTGCTGATTGTCCAGACGTACTTGGAGATCGATGGATATGCGAGGAAAGTGCCTCCGGTTTCGTTCAGACCCAGAATGAACTTGTAAATGGACTGTGTGTCTGACATTGGATTTTATTCCGTGTTGATTGATCTCTATTAAATATACATCTGTTTGGCGGTGGAGAATTTATTCTCTTGCTTAACGCCGTTCTCTGAGACGTACGAGCTCAGAGGTTGTATGTCGATGGACATCAGTCGCATGGCATGAATTGCCTGTATGGCACGCCTAAGTGGCAGATGATCAAGGCTTCTATTGAAAAACAAAGTCTTGTGGTTGATGATCAAAGCACAACCTGTTTGGCATAGCTTTGTGTATAGCGTGAATTCGCGAGCCTCACACCTCGGTATGAGTCAAAAACGGGATAGTGACTGCAGGGAGAGCATGACGTTTCTTTCTAGCTAGTGGTGGTGTTAGTGCTTAAACTGACTGACATTTATATACTTTTCACCTGTGTGGTTGTTGGAATGCGAGACGCCTCGGATATAGGTCTGTTAGGACCGGGAAACGTGTGCTCAAGAATTGCCAATCCTCAAAAGTAAGAGAGGACCAGCCCTGAAGATCCAAGGATCATAGTGGGGTCCTGAGACATTTGCTAGTGTCTTGAATCGAAGAGGAGCTTGCCCCTTGCCTCGACTCATGACGGAAATCCAATTTCCAATACGTGATATTGTGGTTTTAATTGTAATACTAGTATGGCGACATGATATATGGTACCTATGCCGTCTATGATTGATATTTATGATTGAAATTGTTTTGAAACTATACACCTATAATAGTATCAAATGATTTGTTTAAAACGTACCAAGCATGTTTGGCTATTATAAGGGAAAACCCTATCCTCCGGCTTGCGTTGCATTGTGTGATGGGACCTGGGTCTTATAATAGCTTAATTTTTCCAAAGAGCATTGCGCTGTTTTGTTATATGCACTAGTGTTCTTGGGAGGAAACCCGTTCCGTGCTATACGGCGTGGTCCCTTGAATTACTCTCTTTTAAAGTAAAGTTTTAAATAACTGTTTTAGTTCTCACACCAGTCACATGACTGACCTGGAGTTTATTGTTTTAACCTAAACTCTGGGTGCCCTTATTTTCGACATGGACAGCTAGTAGTTGGGTTTTTGCAAATTTATATTCACATGATCCTGATTTACAGCTGGAACGATACTCGGAAAGCTCTGTATCTGTGTATTACTTTCAGTTGTGTTTTGTATTATTTTCTGCTGTGATGTATGTAAATGTAATTTAAATCTCTGATATTTGTGAAATGTGTAATATCTATTCATAATCTGTATATTCTTGTATTCTGATGGAATTGTTGTAATAAACAATGAAATGTTCTTCTGTTTGCGTTCCGATGTGTGTTGTTCTCAAGGCAATCCGTGCTTTCCTTACCGGGGAAGTTCGGGTCGCTACAAAACCAGTGAAATTTTTTTGCTTAGCTCAGATGCAATAAGAGGAACTTCAGATAAGATCAAGGTTATTCAACAACGAATGAAGGCTGCTCAAGATAGGCAGAAGAGTTATGCTGATAAAAGATGAAGAGATTTGAAATTCTCCGTTGACGACTTGGTATTCATCAAGATTTCTCCATTGAAGAGTGCGATTCAGTTTGGAACGAAAGGTAAGTTAGCACCAAGGTTTATTGGTCCATTTCCAGTTCTCAAGCGAGTTGGGAATTTAGCGTATAAAGTTGAATCACCTGACAAGATGGCGGGAGTGCACAATGTATTTCATGTATCTCAGTTAAGGAAATTCGTGCACGATTCTGATATAACTATTTCACAAATCAGTTGGATGATATCGAGGTAGATACCAAGGCAGTTGGAAGCCGTAGAATGATTTGTATTATCGGACACGATACGAAACAACTTCAAAGGAAGACGGTGAAACTAGTTAAGGTCCAGTGGGGTGATAATGAGAATGACTATACTTGGGAAACCGAGGAGAGCATAAGGAAGTATATCCAGAGCTCTTTACCTGGTAAGATTTTAATCGCGATATAGTTATTGCCTTGTTAGTAAACCATATGCTAGGACAGACTTGTTGTGTTTTATTATGTATGTTTGATTATTTGTAAATGGTTGATAGGCATGCAGGACACTATTGTATGTTTTCTTAGTTAAGGAATTTCGGAGGTGAAATTTCTTAAGGGGGGAAGAGTGTAACGACCCGTATTCTAGGCATCGGAGGATCGTAGAGTATTTATTTTATTTTCATACAAAATCGTATAGTCGTATAACTTTGGGAACGACTATTGGGGTCATTTCCCACATTTACGATTTTTGCATATTTTAAAATGATCGTTTTATCCTTAGTGAATCTTGTTTCGCCTATAACTTTTAACTGGTAAGGAATTTTGACTAGAAACCACTTCCATTGGATTTGGATGATGGTTTCCCGTTCCGTAGAGTGGTCACAATAATCAAACGGACTTACCGCTTGGGAGATATGGCTGAAATAAGATTTGAAGATAAAAAAATCCTAATTAGGCTTAATTAAGTGATTAGCGGGTAGGCTCATAACCCAATTCAGGATTAGGATTATGGAAGGGCTGAAAGGAGTTGGAGAATCATCTCCTTTCATTTTTCTACCCGCCACAAACCTTTCTCAAACCCTAATCATGGCTTCCATCTTCTAAATCTCTCTCTAATCACTCCCTAATCGCAAATTAATCAAATCTACATCAAATCAAGCCGGATTAACACCAAATTCGAGGAAGAGGTGCTGCACCATATTGGAATCCAAGCCAAATCATTAAAAGTTTAAGATCTATCATTTATTGTTGGCTAAGGTGAGTGATTTGCATGTTTATACACTATTAGTGCTAAGGGGTGATTAGTGATAATTAGCGAAATTATACATCCAAAATTTATGGAAAAATATGCATAAATTCTAAAATCATATTTTATGTCACATATATGAAACTAGGATGATTTGGATTTATTTTGTTAATCCTGGAATCTAAGGGATTAAGGGGAAAATCATGGATTTGGGTATGTTTGATCTAAATTAACATGTAAAATTGTTGTATTGATGATTTTGGTTGATTCTATATGTTACTACTGCTATTTGGTATGTTTTATGATTGCATAGGAAAGTTAGAATGGTTGAAAATGTCGTCATTTGGCGAATATAGCTCGCTGGAAAACTTGCAGGGTTCCGGTTCAGACCGGGTAAGGGTGTGCTGATCGGATCGGTAGCTGAACCGAAAGAGACCGGGAGTCCGGATGAGAAACTCAAACCAAACTAGAGCTTAAGCAAAAGGGAGCATGGCGAGAAGGAAGGCCACTTGCATAGAGATGGAGTTGGAGCGGGGATCAGATCAGGTTAGATCTAGAGCATTGAATCAGATCGACGTGAGAAGAGCTGAAGCAACAGAACCAGATGGGTTCAGTTTGACATAGCCGAACCAAACTGGGATATGGAGATGAGGAGGATGGTATACAAACCAAACCGAACAGAGGGAAGGAAGCTAAACCTAACCGAGGGAAGGAAGCCGAACCGAACCGAGGGAAGGAAGCCGAACCGAAACGGAGGACCGAACCAGATTTGTACTTCTACCACTACCACGCAACGACGATCGTGAACTCTTCTATAGACCAATTTCAATTCGACCAAAACCCGAGATGCAAAGGAAGTCCAAGGGGAAGTTATAGCTCAGGATCCAGATGGGAACCAACGAGTTAACTTCTAGAGTTGGGCTTTGCTGCGGAACGTGTGCAAAGTAGTTATCGATATCTATAACTTTAGTTCACTATTGAGAGAGGGGGCATGTAGACGAACAAGTTCCAGGGAGGTGTGGACTGGTTGGCACGTACCCCAGAGCCAGGGCAGTGTGAACTGGGTAGGGTTATTGACTATAGACCAGGGCAGTGTGGTCATAACAATAGTTGTACGAAGTCCAGGGCAATGTGGATCCATCACAGCCCCAATGTATTTGGTGATCAAAGCGGTGGATATCGTATGCTTTACACACTGAGTGAGAGATATGAGGATGATTGCTATGTTTGACGTTTGCAATCACCATGACACATACACTCCCATTTTACACATTATGTTAGTTTTACCTTAGAGTATTGTACATCTTGTTGTGCTATTTCTTTGGTTTCAGGTCCAGGTCAGGTATGATTACATATACCTGTTATTGCTCTATTTAGTTATATAGAATTGCTATCGCTCACACCAGATTTTCGTCTGATCCAGAGTTTTATATCTCTTCTTATTACTCTGAGTGCTCCTAAACGAGCAGACTAAAGGCAGGTTAGGTGGTTATGCATGAGTAGCTATCGGGAGACGGGTAGGATACTTCCATGTACTTTATACATATTCTCCCTGTGTTATTGGTGGTCACTGCTCTGGGCATTAGTAGTATACCTCTTTTATTTCCTTTTAGAGATAGTATTTTAAAGTTGTAATAATTGGATATGAAGCTGTATTTTGGATTTCGCTACTCTGATGGATATGGTTTTGTTTCCAGCTTATATATTGTCTCTCCTGTTTTATATCAAGTTATGTTATTATTATATTTTACTCCATGCGATGTGAGATATACTATAGATTCTTTGGTAATTCATCGTTTCAACCCTTTTGACGATCATCTCATACTAGTCGGGCATTGGTACAGCGCATTTCGGGGAAATGTTTGATGGTACGGGTCGGCCGTCACAGTTTTGAATTCGGCCCATGTAAAAATCCGGCCCTTGTTCTCTCCAGATATTAAATTTCACCTTTCAAGGGCTTCATCCTTCAAGTGCCAGGCCTCTATTCTCCTTTTCACTTCATCGGGACAGCTAGTAGTTCAAAAATTCTTTCACATTCCATAATCCAAGATTAAGCATTAACAAAGCCTTCCATTCCAGAAAACGATTTCCCTCCAAGATTCGTAAAGGTCTTACATTAGCGAGAAAAGTCAAAGGCTACCTTAGCGAAAGGAGTTGCAGAGCCGCTAGGGTAGGATTAGCGACAGGGACCGGTTTCACAGTATGGAGGTGTTGTTGGAACCATTCTGGAAAGTATCAAGGTCTTTCCTGGTTATCCTGCTTAGTAGGATTTTCAGCTATTCTACTATCTAAAGAGAAAAGGAAGAATCCTTTTGTGGATATTCCTGAGATAGTATTTAAGCTGAAAAAGGATGAAAACGATAAAGATGCCTAGTAAAATGCATATGCTTATTGGGGTAAATATATACTTTATATATTTATATATAGTTTGAAAAATCCTTTTCAAATTACAAATACGCCTATCATACGTATAATTCCCTTATAATCAGGTAACCTATGCTCTGATACCAAATGTAACAACTCACCCAGAATGTGCCTAAATTTCGACCTAGAAAAGGCCCACTGAAACTTAGAACCATTCTAAATGGGCCCTTGGTTCCTGTAAGGATTACATTTGCACATATAATATATACATAGATACTTCGAATGGAAATCTCACACAGCGGGAAGAGAAAATATAACACTAAAATAAGATGTACTACTTATTTAAAAATCACAAAAATATAACAGTCAAGGTTACATCTGTTCAATAGGTACATCAAATAATTCATTCTCGGCGGTTTCCAAAAGATGTAAAGCGATTACTATTAATAATAGCATAATGACTTTGTCTTTGTCTTCGTCCTCAGCTTCCATCATAACTTTGTCCATAGCTTTACCTTATCTACCGATCTGTTGGATATGTTAAGGAGAAGGGTCAGAACATAAAGTTCTGTGTGACTGAAATATGGTGTTACTTAATGTCCATACCCTGTATTTTTAGCAAGTTACATTTGTCAAGGTATGTCTATGCAGCATACTACATTTTTACAAATACCAAGTATCTAACAAATGAGGTGGATATCCAAGTCAATCGCTCATCAGTGTTTTTTTACGATAAAGACACAACGAGGTGGACATTCTCCGTCGCTTATGGCCCTATTAAAGATGGATTCTTATGATCTCTTATAACCTTGAGGCGGACCCTATCCCCTTAAGACCCCGTCCTAATACGTTAACGTTCTTAAATCTATATTCTGGATTGTAATATGAGAAGTAGTATTGTGAACGTTACTACTTAACTGATTTTACGATAGGACACCTATATCGCTTAAGACTTCCATTAGACAGTTGGTGAGCATGTGATGGCCATATATCTTTCGTATACCAATCATGTCCCTAATTGAGCTCTTACAAGATTATAGAGGAAGTGGACATCCCCATGAACTACCTTACTCCATTACAGTTTATGCCTAACCACTTTTAGAGAAGGAGGACCCAAAGACTTACTTCAAATCTAATAAGGGTGGGTCCCATGACTTTGGTTCCTCTCCAAGGAATAAATCTTCTGAGGGATCCTAGTCATAACCACTTAAGACCCAAATTAGACAAAAAGAGAGTCAGTCACTTAAGACCATCTCAAAGTGTAGTAAACCTTCCTATTTTCACGCACAATAGACTAACATATATATAGTTATATATATATAGTGTTATATATATATATATATATATATATATATATATATATATATATATATATATGCACACACTAGACCTTTTACATTAAACCTTATACTTGTACATGCTGGATATGCCGATCGGTTCCGCGCAGGCTTCTACTACAAGTTGGTTTAACCTCATGTCTAGTGTACTAAGTTTTTCAATGGCCCATGGCACCGAGACATCTCACATTAGTTGGGCTTACTTGTGGTTGCTAGATTTTCCAGTCGGTTGCGGGCAGGCTTCTACCACAAATGGCAACTAACCTCGTGTATATAAATCCATTTTATATACGGACACGCAAGCAATCAATATATATTTATATATGGGGACATTTCAAATTCGAATCTTATCCTAATCGCATTAATTACGTAAATATTATGTTAATTACGTTGATTACATTATATTAATATAATAATAATAGTGCATAACAACGTTAAATATTCATAGGAATGAGGAAACATTCTAACGAGGTGGCAGTGGTCAATTTGTCCAAATCAAGGTATACAAGTTTTTTTTTTCATATCTTTACCGCTACAATTTGGGCACAATGACATAATAACGAAATAAAAGATAGTAGTGAATGGAAATTGTACATACATACAAATCTCAACTTACATCCCAAGCTTGTTGGAATGATTTCAATACTGGATTAAATATAGAGTATTACATACACTTATACATATATGTTTATAATTTCCACTTTATCTAATTCACCCCTTTTGGTGTTATGCATATAAAAAAGTTTACATTTAACATATTTTAAGTATGAAAATGTTTGGATTCAACATAGAATCCAAACCTAATCAAATCATAAAATACCCAAATTTGAACCCTTTTAGGTTACAATCAAATGTTTAATAAAGGCGAATTACGCTAAATAGAAATACTAGTAGTAACAGCCATTTTCATCTTTAACCCAGTATTAAAATCAAAAATCCACAAAACCTAAATAATCATGACAATTCATATGCAAATATAAAATAGAGGATTTGGGGGTTTTGGTGATGTTATCTATTTCCGAATTCTCCTAGGAATATCTATCAACATGATAATCTAATAAAAATATGAATAGACCTAAGTAATCGATATTCCACTCACAGATCTAGGGAAGAACAAAGAGGTATCTGTAGTAGATCTAGATTTGTGTTTAATCTTTGCGACGAACATGCTCCAATAATCCTTCTAATATATATATATGCAAGAAATATGTTCTAGAATCTTATATATATATTTACAAAACTAAACCTATATGAACTAGAATAGAGAGGAGATAAGATAAAGGTTGGAGGAATAGAAGAAATTCCCAACCTTTTATTTTTTTGGAATTTAGTAATGGCAGGGAGGTAACATGGAGGTAGGGATAAGAGAATGGCTAGGGTTTCATAGTGTGATATGAGGGCCTATATATAGTTTCCTATATGAGCGTCGGCCATTAGATTATTCAGATTTAATCCAAGCCTTTTATTTATATATAACCCTTTTAGTAAACCCTAACCACATAGATTCACTGGGTTGTTCAACCGCCAGGCGGTCGGCCTGGGCGGTAGATCGATGGTCGACACCCCTCCTAGGGAGGTGGTCGAACTCCTAGTCGCTGAAACGCCTGATGAACGTGCGTTTGCTGAGGTGTTAATTTAATTAATACGTTGCTTGATTTCTTAATCTTATTCCTTATATAAAATATCCTTTGTCCCATAATATTATACTCATTTGAATTTTAAATTATCCCTCTTACATTTAAATATATTCTGGCCACACACACACATATATATATGTATATATTATCCATTTGATTATATATATTTTTTCTGCGTTTTACTGTCCAAATGCATTTGTTCATGACTTCTTCATACATCGACCGTTTTCAGAATATTATATATGAAAACGATTCAGAATTTAGCCATTATCCAAATAAAAAAAATTCATAGCCAAATTCTTAAAGCTGCAAAATCTCATTTTCCACCCTTACTATTTAATTTCTTATTTATTTTTATTTATTTATTATTAATGTTTATGTATTTTATAGGGTGTTACAATGAAGGCATTGAAATCCACCACCGCCATGCAGTAAACATCATCTCCACCCCTATTCTCAGCTTGGGAGGCGACGGCATTGAAGTTGCCTCCTACAGCCGACGCCAGAAAACCCAAGTCGGTGAAAGCGAAAGTGTCAAACCACAAAGTCAATCTCTCGCTCCTATCGCACTTAGCATAAACATAAGAGAACAGAAAAGAAGAAGAAAAGGATGGGAGAGAGCAGGCCAACGAAGGTAATTGTTCGTAATCGAAGATAGGGTGAGCAACAACGATTTTGGACCATAGAATTCAAATCTTGTCTGAGACATAGGCTAATCCACCGCCAAAGCCAAGAGATAAGACTAATTTGGTGATTGCCTCTGGACCTACTAACGGTTCCAGAAGTGCTACCAAGCAAATAGAGTGCTTCATAACAATACGCCTAAGTCTAGACACATATGCATGTTACCTATGCCACATACGTTCCAGAAGAGGAAGTTGGCCATTAGGAAGAACCAAAAAAGACGAAAACACGGAAAATGGAAAACAGTCTAGTAGAGAAGCCAAAAAGACAGCCACATAACTCAGATAAGATAAAGAGTATGTCGAGTAGATCTAACGATCTGCTCATACGCCACTATAGAGCGTGTGCGAATGCTACGGGGAGTGCGGGGAGCCGCTCGTTGGCTACGACGGGATTTAGAATTTGATATGGATTTTGTTTCAAGGAATTTAGAAGATAGAGATATCGTTATTCCCTATATGGTACCTGTTGGTTTCAGAATTTGATACTGAATATAAGTCAATATGATTTTTATTCAAAGCCTTGTATTTGATATCAAACTGGATTTTGGGTTTGTCGTGAATGATGTCTTCAATAACACTATTTTTAAATTCAATTTAAAATGAATTTTATGAAATTAATCTTTTAAATTGATCTTTTAATTAAGATTAATGAAGTCTTCCAAAGTGAAAATTTTCAATTTAATAAATATAATTAGAAGTGAATAGAAATTTGATTTTGGTTTTATCGTGAACGATGTTTTAAATAGCATTTATTCTTTAACCCAGCCAAAAGGGCAGATATGACTTGGAATTTATAAATCTTTTAATTAAGATTTAATGGAATTTTCCAAAGAGAAGTTTCTCAATTAATGAATTAAATTAAATTGAATGGAAACCGATTTAGTGTTAATCGAGATGAACCTCCGTGGAGGAAGACCTTTACTATTTGAGGAACTTAAAAGGCTTTATCATAATTCTGCTTATAATATTAGTCTGATATGGAAAATTATATCGATCATGAACTGATATGATGTAACGACCCGGTTTTTTTTAGCGACTTTGGTTATCGACATAAACTCAATGACGACTAACCAAACATCGAAAAATACCGGTAGTTAATGAAAGAAATTAGAGGGTGGGAATAGATAAGATAGAAACTTAGAATAGAAGAAGAAGAACAACACAACATCAGAGCAACACGAACCTCACAGCGGAATGAATAACATATAATATATAACGTAACTTTGAAATATAAATCTGTACTTGAATATACATATCATTTCCAAAGTACAACACTTACAACACAGCGGAAAATAACCATAGCTATATAATTCTGAAGCCTCATGCTCCAGCTCTTCAAGTATCTTTAAATCCCGACTACTTGACTACCCGTACAAAATTAGGCACCCAAGAGTTTAGGGAAACAAAACAAAATAAAACTCTGGGTCAGTCATGGGACTGGTATGAGTAAAACAGTTTAAACAGTTTGAACAAGTAAACAATATCTCATAAGACCACACCGTATAACGGAACGGGTTTTTCCCTTATGAAAATCCAAATATCTTTATATCGATAACCTTTTGATATTATAATAATGTCTATCAACCATAATATAATAATCATCTAGCAGAAACGGTTTCATCTCACATTTTACTTATATAGTATACAATCAAAACCGCAAGCACGTATTGGGTAATGGATTTCCAACTATGACAAGGTATGGAACCACCTTTCACTAGTGTACCTCTAGAAAGGAATACACTTGGTTCAACAAGAACATCTTGCAACCCAGCCACACATGACCGACCACTCATTTCGCTTGAGTGTATCGAATGTATATCACCAATGGTTGGGATCAGCAACCGTTTACCGAATGGGACAACATAGATAATAGATTTTTAGAAGTAAATGAACCTCTAGATCAGGTGATTATACACCCTAATAGGTGCGACCTACATAGCCATGCTGCCTGCCCGATTTTTTGCCATTTCCCGGTTGTAAGGCTATAGGCCATGCTTATCTCTGATAGATCACACATTTATTCACTTTAAATGCCACATCGTCATACCCGCCAAATCGCAAATTGATTTCCCCAAAAATACCAAGGGTATACAGCTAAGAGAAACGAATTCCTCCGCTACCAAACGTAAATACGTTTGAAGAGATCAACTTACGTGATCTATTAAATATACCCTGTCAGACATTCTTCCATACAGGTCGTCCTGGGACTGGACAAACCGAAGGCACTATTCAGTACATCCATCTTAGGCAATCTTTACCTAAGATTTATACAATAGCCCTTGCAGTTTACTCCATCTTCAATTATCTTTGGCAAATATGATTCACAACGCTTATGCCAATACGGAGTAGTTCTTCGGATAATAATCCAACCAGTCTCTCCATATTAACAACGTTAAAATGGTCAAAACTTTGATAATATGTGATTTTACTATCAAAGAAAACAGGTGTGCAAACAACGATAATATTTCTAGATGGAAATTATATCGATTAATCATCATTGAACATTTATCTCTTTAGTTCATTAATTTATTCATTTTCCATTTCCTACTTCCACATATTCAACATTTCTTATTTTCTATACTTAGAAAATATACGTTATAAATCATTGGAAAACATTTCCATTTCTTGTTACTAAACATTTCCAAATCTCCTTCATTTGGTTTTAAACAGATGTTTAAATAAACATCGCTATGCCAACACAAACCATTTCGCTCATTAACTAAATTCACTTAACTATCCTTCACTGTAAAACCTTACCATTCCTTAGTTAAGAAAGAAGTAAATCAAGTTGGGGTAAATTACCTCTCAGACCTTAACTGAACAACGTTTTAACTTCAGAATAGACAAAGTTTATCTTTTAAACCTTTAACAAACTTCCTTACGTAACTCTCTTTCGAAAAATCTCTATTCGATAACTCCTCCCTTCAATAACTATATTCGATAATCTCTCTTACGAATAACTAGATTCGAAAACCTTTCTTCGAATAAAATATATTCGATTAACTCTATTCAATTAACTCTTATTAATTAACTCTATTGGATTAACTCTTTTTTATTAACTCTAATCGATTAGCTCTATTTGATTAACTCTTCTTGATTAACTCTTTTCACTTAACTCCTTTCGAATAAACTATATTTGATAACTCCTTTAATTCTATTCGAATAAACTATATTCGATTAACTCCTTTAATTCTATTCGAATAAACTATATTCGATTAAATCCTTTCGAATAACCAATATTCGATTAACTCACTTCGAATAACTTATATTCGATACTCTTTCTTTCGAATAAACGATATTCGATAATATCTTTTTTCAAATAGACTATATTCGATTAATCTTTCTTCGAATAAACTATATTCGATTACTCCTTTCGATTAAACTAACATCAATTAACTCCCTTCGATTAAACAAATCGATAACTCCTTTCGATTAAACTATAATCAATAACTCCTTTCGATTAAACTAATCAATAACTCCTTTCGATTAAACTAATCGATAACTCCTTTCCTTTAACTCTATTTGAATAAACCAATATTCAATAACTCTATTTAACTCTATTCGAATAAATAATATTTGATAACTCCTTTTAACTTTATTCAAATAACTAATATTCGATAACTCCTTTTAACTTTATTCGAATAACTAATATTCGATAACTCCTTTTAACTTTATTCGAATAACTAATATTGGATAACTCCTTTTAACTTTATTCGAATAAATAATATTTGATAACTCCTTTTAACTTTATTTGAATAACTAATATTCGATTAACTCAAATTTGATTAACTCTAATTAATTAACCCTATCGATTTAAATCCAACTGGTTAACTCTAACTGGTTAACTCTAACTGGTTAACTCTGACTGATTAACTCTAACTGGTTAACTCTAACTGGTTAACTCTAACTGATCAACTCTAACTGATCAACTCTAACTGGTTAACTCTAATCGATTAACTCTAATAGATTTAACTTTGATCAACTACTCTATTCGAATAACTGATATTCGATTTATTCCTTTGAATTAACTCCTTTTTAATTCCTTTTCTGTTTGTTTATACAAACTGTAATGACCCGGAAAATCTGAACCAATTTAAAATTTTTAAATTGGCTAAAATAGTGGATTTTAAATATTTAAAATAAATATTTTAAATAATAATTATGAAAAGTAAGGTTGAATCGATGTTTGAAAATAAATATAATTAATTCTAATTATAAACAAGGACTGAAATGGCGCGGTAGTTTCAAAATTTGAATTCAAACTTTGACTGACTGTATCGGGTGCGAAACAAAACGGATTTGAGTGGAACCAAAAATATTTAAATCTGTTAGTGAATACCTTTCTAACGAATTTTAAAAATCAAAGTTTCATAGCGGGAAGCAAAAGTATGGCCAAATGAATTTTCTAAAAGGTCGCTATGGAGTTTATATAGCCCGTGAAAATGGCCATTTTGCAAACGACCTCGGAATTCGACAAAACCACTTTTGTTGGATCCAGGATGTTAAATTATTGCTAGGTTTCAAATTTCATAATTTTTGAAGCTAGTATGTCAGCGTGACAAAGAAAAATGTGTTTTGGTCAATTACAGTTAAATTGGATCGACCAGAAATGAGCCATTTTTAAACGGTCTCAGAATTCGACGAAACTAGTTTTGTTGGGACCGTATCGTCAAAACATAGCTAGATTTATTTTTCTATAATTTTTCGAATCAGTTGTGGCCCTGGCAAATTGAAATGTACGTTTAAATCGAATATTGAATGTTATATATTTTAAATTGAAGAAAAACTGGCTGAAACAGTCGAATGAGCCTATGAAACATATCCCATTGTGTTCGGAATGGGGGTAAAATGCTAGGGACTACAGTCATTGGGTTTGGATTGGAGTTCGTAGGAGGCAAGGGGTATTTTCGGATTTTTAAAACTTTATGAATAAAAAAAGGGATTGGTCCACATCAGAAACCCCCCATATTCTCTCTCCCCGATAATGCGAATGGCGCCCCCTTCTTTCCTTCTCTCCTCTTTTCCGGCCGTGCCACGTCGAACCACCGCGTGCCACCACCCACATTCGAAAGCCCTCTCCTCCCTCTTCAAATCCGACTAACCCTCGCACCCCCTAGTCCACCGTATCGCCTGAATCGAGCCCACGAAGTCGACGACTTCGTCGCCGTCATTCTCCTCCGATAGACAATCGGATCTGATGCCACCACCACGTGCGAGAAGCCTTCTCCACCCCCTTCGACTCTGTGTAGTCTGATCGACGCAACATTCTTCGGATTGGAAGTTATTTCAAAACCTAGTTTTGATCAAAACTGAAGGTATATGACTGTTAAATTATATAAACTATATTATAGCAGTTTAAAGCGCTACGGTTTTTGATTTCATTGTAAAAATCATATCTTTTTCGTTTCTTGACGAAATTCAGTGAAATAAGAGATAGTGGACTCGTGTGGACGTCTTCTACATTTTAGTAGAGACCGCATATTTTTCTGAGCCTTCTGCTATTTTTGGTGGAGTGGAACCCAATATGAGATTTCTAAATTATAAACGAAATGGAAAACGATGATGTATAAATTATATAGTCGATGTATGGGTTATATAAGTGTTGTACACCTCTTGTATTAGCATTGTATAAGTTGTACGTTCGATATATAAGTTATATATGCGTTGTAAAAATTATATATGTGTTGAATAAAAGTGAAATGCTTATATATATATATATATATATATATACGCCCCTCGTCCACAAACCATTGACGATTTTATGGATTGTGATTGGTGTGAAAATTGATTGATTATGAATGGTTGATTAGAATTGTTTGTGGTTGAAATTGATTGATTGTGGTTGAAAAATACCCGTTTGTGGTTGAGAAATATTTGGTTTGAAGTCCGTGAATAAATCTCAGATTTTTCCTCTTCGGATTTTGAATTAGATGAGGGGCAAAGTGAGAAAGTTCATTGAATTTCTTATGATATTCGGGAATGGTCATGTCACCTTGTATTAGATAAGAAAATTCATCGCATAATCGCTCGGTTGCTTCGGGAGGAGTAAATCTTTCTAGGAAAATCACTTTAAATCTGTCCCAGGTGATATCACCTTCTGGATTATCTTTGATGATGGTTTCCCACCAAATTAAAGCTTCTTCTTTAAGCGCCCAAGATGCTACCAACCGTTTCTGGTCATCTCTTAGCTGGATATGCTCAAAGACTCTTTCGACAGAACTCATCCAAGCTTGAGTTTGAATAATAGATTCATTGCCCGAGAATTGTGCTCCACCCAGATTTCGATATCTCTTAAATAGAGCCTCTAGATCGGGTTCTGTATTCCTTCTGTTTCTGGCACTCATTTTTCTAGTACTTCTGCAATTAAAACAGATCAAGTGTCAGGTCACAGAAAAGATAGTTTAAAATATAGAAACACATACTTCAATGTAAATGTGTCTATCGAGGTGTAATTTCATTCTGCTTTACTCATACTAGGATATTGCTGATCCTATCTGTATAGAGTTACCCGTCCTAGAACACTACTGGTTCTATTTCTGACGAGTTCGTTCAAATGTTATATTCCAGAACTAAGCTTAACCAAAGCTCTGATACCACGATGAGACGACCCGATTTCCCGTTCTCACGGAAACAAGGGTTATCTTTTGGAATATAACACAGAAACAGAAAATAGCAGAACAAAATTAAATAAATACACCAGATAATGAACAATGGAATATACTGGATAAAAGTAATCATCAGAGTTACACAGTATACAGGATCTTACTTAGTACAAATACAGTTCAACTATACATAAATGTCTACAGCGGAAATAAACAAAATATGTACAATAGGAGTTGAACAGCAGAAAAGGAAATAAATGATAGAATCCATCTTCAGCTCCAGCTATCCAGAAAAAGAACCAGCTAAACCTGAATACAAGGCTGCCCGTGTAGAAAAAGGGGCACCCGAGTTTGAAAGTGAAACAAACTACGAGTCAGTCATGGGACTGGTATGAGAAATCCACTCAACACATATATAATTGGCTAATCACAGGACCACGCCACTTTCGTGGAACGGGTTTACTCCACTGGATTGCCAGTGCTTTAAAAACAAATCTTTCTTTTAAACATCGCTATGCTTTTTATAAAAATGAAGCCGTTATAAGACTCAGTTCCCATCACACAATGCAACGCAAACCGGAGGATAGAGTTTTTACCTTATAACGGCCAAATATGCTTGATACGAATAAAACAAAGGCATTTGATATTATTGCTAGTGTTTATATGTTTTGAAAACAATTTCAAATCATAACTATCAATCATAGACGGCATTAATGCCCCATACCACTATGTCGCCATATATAGGTATACAATCAAAACCGCACGATGTCGTATTTGGAAATTGGATTTCCGTCATGAACCAAGGCAAAAGATAGTCCTTACCGAATTCGAGACAATCTAGCCCATGTCTCAGGCAAGCGCGCAGGCAAGCCTTGGAGCGACAGGGCCGGTCCAACGATGTGGATTATTATGCCTGAACAATACGTCTCCCCGCCCTTTGGGGCGTAAATGAGCCAACGAATGACTCCATCGGACCCGGATCGTCCGATCAAACCGAGGCGCCTCGCAACAGCAACAACCACATAGGTGAAAAGTATATAAATGTCAGGGCTGGTAGGTCACTGACACCACCCTAGCTAGAAAGAAACGCATGCCCTCCCTGAGGTCCTTCTCCCGTTTTAGGTTCATACCGGGGTGTGAGGCTCGCGAATTCACGTTATACACAAAGCTACGCCACACAAGCGGTGCTTTGATCATCACCACAAGACTTTTCTTTTCAACAGAAGCCCTGATCACTACATCTTAGCATGCCACACAGGCAATTCATGCCATGCGACTGATATCCATCGATATACAACCTCTGAGCTTGTGCGTCTCAGAGAAGGGCGTTAAGCAAAAGAATAAATTCTCCGCCGCCAAACGGATGTATATTTAACAGAAATCAATCAACACAGAATAAAATCCAATGTCAGACACACAGTCCATTTACAAGTCCGTTCTGGGTCTAAACGAAACCGAAGGCACTAAATACCTCGCAAACCCTTCGATCCCCACGTACGTCTGGACGATCACCACTCATTATCCATATTTCGGGATGCCTCCCAATCAGGACCTCGGTTACCATCCAAACGAGGTGAAGATCTCCGGTCTTCGACCGTCGTCTTCATCTTCGAATTTCAATCGTCGGTCAATTATTTGAAATGAGAATTAACTCGGCTTTTTCAAATAATTTACGTATATTTAGAATTTCAAATTAATTTATTTCAATGGTTAAATTATTCGACAACACCAATTGTGTTCTTTAATGTAATTTTCACACCAAACACATTCAACCATCAAAAGCCACATAAATCGAGCAAATTCAGTTTATTTCCATTCCATATCGCTTATGATATTTTATAACTATTTATCGCTATTTTTATTTAATTTAAAATAGCTAATTTATTCAAAACGACGCTTCGGGCCATAACGCGGCCGTGGCGCTGTTTTTCTTCAGATTTGATTTACACATATCTGAAAATCTAACCGTTGGATCTTCACAAAATTTACATCATTAGAAAGGTCTTTTCAAAACGAATCCAACGGTTCCAGTTTCGGGAAATTCCGACGTCGGATCTCCCGGTACAATCGTTTGAAGTTTCGATTTCAAAATACGAACTGCAGCGTCGTTATTCGATTAAATATATAATTATATATATATATATATATAAATATAATCGCTTCTGGCGCTGTTTTTCTTCATATTTGAATTAAACATTCCAGACAATCCAACCGTTGGATTTTTACAAAGTTGGTGCCGTTGGGAAGATATTTCCAAGGCGAACCCAAAGGTTGAGGTTTCGGGAAAATCGAATGGTCGGATTTCCCGCACTAGTCGTTTGAAATCACGGTTTCAAAATACGAACTGCACGGCTTCGTTTCGTTTTAATTTTATTTATATTTATATATTTATATAAACATAGTTCATTCAATGATTTCCATATCGTTTTCACTTCAAATATTTTTCTAACACCCTAAAATTTTGGAAAATTTCGCCATAACCTCCCCTGCACCGGGAGCATCGGGAAATCGCAAATAGCTTTCCCGGTCCTTCTAATCTCAAAAAGAAAAAGAAAAAGCCAAGCGGCTAGCCAACAGGCTCATAAAATCATCACCCAAACAAAACAGTAAATGTGTACCTATTTGTCGGGCACAAAATTTTATTCCTCTTCTCTAGCCCCTTTGCTATAACCTGTTCAATAAATATGCATGTACATATATATACAGTTCTTATCATTTATCATTTTCTATTCAACTTCATATTTGACTTCTGTTTGGTTTAAAGACACCATTTATTCTAATGTTACATACATAGGTGCAAATCATCTCATTAGCTAATTAATGAATATTTCAACTCATATATGTTTATTTTGAACAAGTGGCTATTTTTAACACTTCACATTTCAACGATTTATGCATACAATAAAAATGTGATTTTTATTGTAAAACAATTCATTTCAAAACACTATTTTTCTATATAGTTCATATAGGTGATAAAAATAGGATTTTTATCATAAAACAATTTCTTTTAAAACGAGATTATTTTACACAGTTCATATAGTCGATAAAAGGTGATTTTTATTATCAAACAATTTATTTCAAAATATGAATACCATTCAACACATGAATTTCTAATCAACGAATGAATATCAATTCAACACATGAATGTTTTCTATAGTTTCTATATATAGATAAAAATGTGATTTTTATATTCAAACAATTTATTTCAAAATATGAATACCATTCAACACATGAATTTCTAATCAACGAATGAATATCAATTCAACACATGAATGTTTTCTATTCAATGAATAAATATAGTTTAAGCATATGAAAATAATTCAAACACACGAATATTATTCAAAATTTCGGCAGCATAACGGCAGGGTAGTTAAAACCGGGACCGTCCCTAGTACGGCTCCTCGCTCTACCTTAAAACCTCGCGGTTTTGGACAATGGGGATCATGCATCTAGTTCGCACGCAGGCGGCATGTATATATTTATTTCATTTCCACAAACTAATCCTATGTGGTTTTCAACCAAATACTTCTCAACCCCAAATGGGTATTTTTCAACCACAATCAACCAATATCAATCACAAACAATCCCAAACAATCAATCGCTATCAATCAATTTTCACAACAATTTCAACCAATAAATATTGTCCATGGTTTGTGGACGAGGGGCGTATATATATATATATATATATATATAGATATTTATATATAGCTATTCACTTTAATTTCAACACCTATATATATATAGAAAAAGAAATTGAAGAGTGAGAAATTCTCACCAATAGCTATCCAATACTACGACTCTTCCTTTATAGAAATCTTCGCCTATTTCGCCTTCTTGTCGCTTTGTTGCCCGTATTCTCTACATATGTAAAAATCGAATTTTTACTATGTTATTCAATATATAAAAAACTGCATTTCAAAAATATATATTCCGCCTTTTCAAAAATAAAGATTATATTTTTGATATTCCTATGATGTAAAAATTATATTTTTATTACTTTAAAAATACAAAAATCATATCTTATTCCTTATACCTAATAAAAATTCCGTCTTTTTCTCTTTTTAAAAATATGATCTTTATTTTTCCACGTTCAAATCATTTTCTTTTAAAAGATTAAACCTTTTTCTATTTCAAAGTTTAAACCTTTTCCTTTTAAAGTTTAAACCTTTTTTCTTTTTAAGTTTAAACCTTTTCCCTATTTTAAATCTTAAAATAAAATCAGTTTTTAAATTCTTTAAAAATCAGTTTTAAATCATTATAAAATCAGTTTTTAAATCTTTATAAAATCAGTTTTTAAATCTTTATAAAATCAGTTTTTCAGAAAATAAAATAAAATACTTACTTTAACCTGCGAAGGAGGGGAAAAGAAGACGTCGGCGGCCGCAGTGGTCTTCGGTGGTGGTGGCGTCGATGCTTCGGGGGCGCTGCTCGATTTGATTCGACGGGGGGGGGGATGGTCTTCGTCGGAGCTGGCTTCGAGGTGGGCGGATGCTTCAGCGTCTCGAACTGGGAGGGCGGCTCGTCTTCGTCGGAGCTCCGGTGGTGGCGGCGATGCTTCAGGGGGCGTCGATCGATAGTTTTAGGGTTTTTCCTTTTTTTTTATTTTGAACGAGAATGAATGTGAGGAGAGAGAGAAAAAGAGTTTATATAAATATTTATTATTATTAAATTTCTATTTAAAAGTTGACTTTTTATTCGAAGTCGAAATGGGACCCACCGACTGTCGTGTATAGCGTATTACCCCCATTCCGAACACAATGGGATATGTATCGCTAGCTGATTTGATCGTTACAATCAGTTTCCGTTGAATTTACATTTAAATCACTATATTGAATTTTAAGCGTACATTTCAAATTACCGGGGCCACATACTAACTAGAAAAATTCCAGAAAAATATTTTCTAGCTTCGTATTGACGATGCGGTCCTAACAAAACTAGTTTCGTCAAATTCTGAGACCGTTTGAAAAATGGCCAATTTCCAGTCGATTAAAATCAACTGAAACCGGTCAAACGCGTTTTCCTTTGCCACACTCACATATTGATTCGAAAAATTATGAAATTTGAAACCTAGCAATAATTTGACACCACGGATCCAACAAAAGTGGTTTCGTCGAAATCCGAGGTCATTTGCAAAATGTCCATTTTTAAGGGCCTGAATTCCATAACGACTATTCAGAATTTTCAACTGGACATATCTTTTGATTCCCGCTATCAAATTTCGATTGGTCAGATTCGTTGGAAAGATATTATCAATTAGATTCCATTATTTTTTGTTTCACTAAATTCCGGATTGTTTTGCAGCCGGTATATTCAATTGAAGTTTGAAATCGAATTATCGAACTACCGCGCTATTTTCAATTCTATATATAATTATAATTAATTATATTCGTTTTCAAATGTCGATTCAAACTCAGTTTTCATCGCCATTATTTAAAATATTTATTTTAAATATTTAAAATCCATTATTTTAGCCAATTTAAAAATTTTAAATTGGTTCAGATTTTCTGGGTCGTTACAATCTCCCCCACTTAAAACTTTTCGTCCCCGAAAAGGAACAAAGTCAAAAGTGGTTTGATAAATCTACAATCACACAACACAACAACCAATCCAATTGTTTTTAACCTTCAAAAATATACTAATCAAATCCTATGCCCCTTAAAAATCATTCAGACTATATAATTAAAAGTGCACATCTATGAAAAGAAAATAACAATAGAGTAGAGAATTGAATGGTAATGCAAAGTAGGGTAAATGTACCTTGCACCAGAGTCAATCAGAGATATCTACTCGGCATCTAGGATAAGCTTTCTGAATGCTCTCCTCAGTTTCCCAAGTACAATCTTGCGGATCTCCACTCCATTGCACTTTGACTAAGTGAACCTTCTTGTTTCTCAGCTCTTTGGTTTCTTTGCCGATGATCTTTAGCGGCTCTCGCCTCACAGCTAATTCTGGAGTAATTTCAATATCCTGCTGAGCTGCTTTTTCCACGATCAAGTCTGGATCATGAACGTGCTTTCTAAGTTGAGATATGTGAAATACATCATGCACTCCCGGCAACCAGTCAGGCAGTTTGACCCTATAAGCGAGAGTCCCAATCCGTTCCAGAATAGGAAACGGACCAATGAATTTGGGTGCCAACTTTCCAGTTTTACCGAACCGGATAACTCCTCTCATCGGCGATACTTTTAAATATACGTAGTCGCCAACTTCAAAGGATATATCTCTTCTTCTTCTATCGGCATAGCTCTTTTGTCGGCTTTGAGCGGCGAGTAATCGCTTCTTAATAAAATCGACTTTGTCGGCAGCTTCTCGGATCATATCAGGACCCAATACGAGTCTATTCCCTGGCTCGACCCAACAAGCAGGAGATCAGCACGGTCTACCGTACAATGCTTCGAATGGCGACATTGTCAGACTCGCCTGGTAGCTGTTGTTATAAGAAAATTCAGCCAAATGCAGATGGTCTTCCCATGATCCACCGAAATCTAGAACACAAGCCCGCAATAGATCTTCTAAAATGCGATTCACCCTCTCAGTCTGACCGTCTGTCTGAGGATGATAAGCAGTGCTCAAGTTTAACTTTGTTCCCAGCTCAACTTGAAATGCTTCCCAGAATTTACTAGTGAATATTGTATCTCTATCACTTACTATACTGAGCGGCACTCCATGTAGTCTAACTATTTCCCTGACGTAAATCTGCGCCAGACTCTGAGCAGTTCTGTTTGATCTGACAGGTATGAAATGGGCGGTCTTCGTGAAACGATCTACGATCACCCAAATACTGTCATTCCCCTTTTTGGTTCTGGGCAAACCATCGATGAAATCCATAGAAATATGTTCCCACTTCCAGCTAGGAACTTCTAGCGGTTGTAACAATCCAGCCAATTTCTGTTGGTCGCTTTTGACTAGCTGGCAAGTAGGGCATCGACTAACATATATTGAAACGTCTCTTTTCATAGCCTTCCACCAGAATGTTCTTTTGAGATCGTTATACATTTTGGCCATACAGGATGGATACTCAACTTGGACTTGTGACACTCGTCTAACACTTCCCTTTTTAGCTCAGGAACGTCAGGAACACAAATCCTTCCTTTTAACCTCAAGGTCTCGTCGTTATCTATTTGAAAACACGAGGGTTCGCCTTTCTGAATCCTTTTGATCATATCTTTAATAAAGTTATCCTCTTTCTGAAGAATAGATATTTTGTCAATCAAGGATGTCGTGATAATAAAGCTGGCGATCATTACATTCTTTCTGCTCAGCGCATCGGCCACAACATTGGCTTTTCCTGGAGTATATATAATTTCAAAGTCATATGCTGCAAGAAACTCCAGCCAACGTTGCTGCCTTAAATTCAAGTCTTTCTGAGTGAACAGATATTTTAATGACTGATGATCTGTAAACAATTCAAATCTCTCGCCCAGAAGATAGTGTCTCCAGATTTTCAAAGAGAATATGATAGCCAATAACTCAAGATCATGAGTTACGTAGTTTTTCTTGTGCGGCTTCAGTTGACGGCTAGCATAAGCAATCACTTGACCTCTTTGCATTAACACTGCTCCAAGGCCTTCTCTAGACGCATCAGTCCAGACTTTTAGATCTTGGTTGCCATCGATGATGGTTAACACTGGAGCTGTCGTTAATCTTAACTTTAGCTCTTCGAAAGCCTCCTCACTTTCTTGAGTCCATTTGAACTTAGAATGCTTCTTTGTAAGCTTCGTTAAGTGGCCAGATATCTTAGAAAAGTCTTTAACGAACTTCCGATAATAGCTAGCCAATCCGAGAAAGCTGCGGACTTCAGTGGGAGTACTGGGCTGTTTCCAATTTTGAATAGCCGTGATTTTACTTGGATCCACAGCAATTCCTTCTTTCGATACAACATGGCCCAGAAATTTCACTTCATCTTGCCAGAATATACATTTGGAAAACTGGGCTTTCAATACATTCCTTCTGAGGATTTCTAGAACCTGTTCCAGATGCTTTTCATGTTCGGCCTTTGATTTAGAGAAGATTAGAATATCATCAATAAAAACCAGAACAAATTTGTTCAATACTCCTCTGAATACTCTGTTCATTAGATCGACGAAATAAGTTGGAGCGTTACATAATCCGAACGGCATTACTAACCACTCGTAGAATAAGTCGGGGCCTCTGAACGCTGTCATTGGAACACACTCTTCGGCAATTCGAAGTTGATGGAAGCCTGTAGCTAGGTCCATCCTTGAGAATACTTGTGCGCCATTTAATCGATCCAATAGATCATCAATCCGCGGCAATGGATATTTGTTCTTTATGGTCTGCTTGTTCAGATCACGATAATCCACACATAGCCGTAGAGTACCGTCAGATTTTGGGACAAACACCACTGCTGCACCCCAATCAGAGAAACTAGGCCTGATCAGACCTTTCCATACTAGTTGTCTTGTTTGATTGTCTAATTCCTCCTTCTCTTTCAAGGACATTCTTCGAATAGTGTGAACTACCGGCCTTGCATTGGGAATCAAAGCAATCTTGAAATCTATTTCTCTCTGCGGAGGTAAGCGAACAACTTCCTCAAACACATCCGCATAATTCTTGACGACAGGAATATCTTTGATGAGGTCAGGAATATTCTCTGTGATTTCTGGGATATCTTCTATTTGGGCTGGAGAAACATCCAAAGCTGCCCAGAAGTCTTTTCTATTTGAAGTTGGGCCTTCACATGGTATGGTTATATAATTTCCCAATTGTGCTTTTGCCTTTACAACTCTCTCGGCGCATTTAACTTCCGCTTCATATTTGGTTAGCCAATCCAATCCCAGAATAAGATCGAATTCATTAAAATTCATGACGATAGAGATAATAGGGAATTTATAGCAAGAAAAAGAGACAGGTACTGCACAGATCCAACTGAGATTGATGGAACCCCCAACTGGATTTTGGACAGTCATGGGCTCTTTGAGCTTTTTCAAATTCAAATCCAACTTCTTGACTGCACTCTTTGCAATAAAGCTTCGTGACGCGCCAGTGTCAAACAGTACTTTAACTGGAATGTTTTTGACAGTAAGCGTGCCCTCTAAAACATCAGACCTCCCCTGACTATCTGAGGGTGCTGAGGTTTCTGCTACTTCATTTACCTGAGCCTCTTTGGCCCTTTTTAACAGCCAGCAATCTCTCTTTATATGACCGGACTGATGACAAAGATTGCACTCTCGAGTCACAGGAGACTTGTTCTTGGATTTAGATTCACTCCCCTTCGCTTTTTCGAGGGTTTGCAATTCCCCTGGAAATGCCCTGGCTTATGGCAGTCGTTGCTAGTTCTTTTTCGGATCTGGCCCTTTTTCGATTTACTTCGGGCTCCTTACCGACTTCAGACATTGTACTGGCCTCTGGACGATCAGTTTCAGACTCAATTTTATTACTAGAGCTGACTTCTTCTTCGTCGCATAACATTCCTTTCTTATGGCGATCTTCATACTGATAGGCCATATATATCATTTCAGAAAATGGAAGCTTCACAAGTCCCAATACTTTATTCTGGTATTTCCTTTGAAGTCCGTGAATAAATCTCAGATTTTTCCTCTTCGGATTTTGAATTAGATGAGGGGCAAAGTGAGAGAAGTTCATTGAATTTCTTATGATATTCGGGAATGGTCATGTCACCTTGTATTAGATAAGAAAATTCATCGCATAATCGCTCGGTTGCTTCGGGAGGAGTAAATCTTTCTAGGAAAATCACTTTAAATCTGTCCCAGGTGATATCACCTTCTGGATTATCTTTGATGATGGTTTCCCACCAAATTAAAGCTTCTTCTTTAAGCGCCCAAGATGCTACCAACCGTTTCTGGTCATCTCTTAGCTGGATATGCTCAAAGATTCTTTCGACAGAACTCATCCAAGCTTGAGTTTGAATAATAGATTCATTGCCCGAGAATTGTGCTCCACCCAGATTTCGATATCTCTTAAATAGAGCCTCTAGATCGGGTTCTGTATTCCTTCTGTTTCTGGCACTCATTTTTCTAGTACTTCTGCAATTAGCAGATCAAGTGTCAGGTCACAGAAAAGATAGTTTAAAATATAGAAACACATACTTCAATGTAAATGTGTCTATCGAGGTGTAATTTCATTCTGCTTTACTCATACTAGGATATTGCTGATCCTATCTGTATAGAGTTACCCGTCCTAGAACACTACTGGTTCTATTTCTGACGAGTTCGTTCAAATGTTATATTCCAGAACTAAGCTTAACCAAAGCTCTGATACCACGATGAGACGACCCGATTTCCCGTTCTCACGGAAACAAGGGTTATCTTTTGGAATATAACACATAAACAGAAAATAGCAGAACAAAATTAAATAAATACACCAGATAATGAACAATGGAATATACTGGATAAAAGTAATCATCAGAGTTACACAGTATACAGGATCTTACTTAGTACAAATACAGTTCAACTATACATAAATGTCTACAGCGGAAATAAACAAAATATGTACAATAGGAGTTGAACAGCAGAAAAGGAAATAAATGATAGAATCCATCTTCAGCTCCAGCTATCCAGAAAAAGAACCAGCTAAACCTGAATACAAGGCTGCCCGTGTAGAAAAAGGGGCACCCGAGTTTGAAAGTGAAACAAACTACGAGTCAGTCATGGGACTGGTATGAGAAATCCACTCAACACATATATAATTGGCTAATCACAGGACCACGCCACTTTCGTGGAACGGGTTTACTCCACTGGATTGCCAGTGCTTTAAAAACAAATCTTTCTTTTAAACATCGCTATGCTTTTTATAAAAATGAAGCCGTTATAAGACTCAGTTCCCATCACACAATGCAACGCAAACCGGAGGATAGAGTTTTTACCTTATAACGGCCAAATATGCTTGATACGAATAAAACAAAGGCATTTGATATTATTGCTAGTGTTTATATGTTTTGAAAACAATTTCAAATCATAACTATCAATCATAGACGGCATTAATGCCCCATACCACTATGTCGCCATATATAGGTATACAATCAAAACCGCACGATGTCGTATTTGGAAATTGGATTTCCGTCATGAACCAAGGCAAAAGATAGTCCTTACCGAATTCGAGACAATCTAGCCCATGTCTCAGGCAAGCGCGCAGGCAAGCCTTGGAGCGACAGGGCCGGTCCAACGATGTGGATTATTATGCCTGAACAATACGTCTCCCCGCCCTTTGGGGCGTAAATGAGCCAACGAATGACTCCATCGGACCCGGATCGTCCGATCAAACCGAGGCGCCTCGCAACAGCAACAACCACATAGGTGAAAAGTATATAAATGTCAGGGCTGGTAGGTCCCTGACACCACCCTAGCTAGAAAGAAACGCATGCCCTCCCTGAGGTCCTTCTCCCGTTTTAGGTTCATACCGGGGTGTGAGGCTCGCGAATTCACGTTATACACAAAGCTACGCCACACAAGCGGTGCTTTGATCATCACCACAAGACTTTTCTTTTCAACAGAAGCCCTGATCACTGCATCTTAGCATGCCACACAGGCAATTCATGCCATGCGACTGATATCCATCGATATACAACCTCTGAGCTCGTGCGTCTCAGAGAAGGGCGTTAAGCAAAAGAATAAATTCTCCGCCGCCAAACGGATGTATATTTAACAGAAATCAATCAACACAGAATAAAATCCAATGTCAGACACACAGTCCATTTACAAGTCCATTCTGGGTCTGAACGAAACCGAAGGCACTAAATACCTCGCAAACCCTTCGATCCCCACGTACGTCTGGACGATCACCACTCATTATCCATATTTCGGGATGCCTCCCAATCAGGACCTCGGTTACCATCCAAACGAGGTGAAGATCTCCGGTCTTCGACCGTCGTCTTCATCTTCGAATTTCAATCGTCGGTCAGTTATTTGAAATGAGAATTAACTCGGCCTTTTCAAATAATTTACGTATATTTAGAATTTCAAATCAATTTATTTCAATGGTTAAATTATTCGACAACACCAATTGTGTTCTTTAATGCAATTTTCACACCAAACACATTCAACCATCAAAAGCCACATAAATCGAGCAAATTCAGTTTATTTCCATTCCATATCGCTTATGATATTTTATAACTATTTATCGCTATTTTTATTTAATTTAAAATAGCTAATTTATTCAAAACGACGCTTCGGGCCATAACGCGGCCGTGGCGCTGTTTTTCTTCAGATTTGATTTACACATATCTGAAAATCTAACCGTTGGATCTTCACAAAATTTACATCATTAGAAAGGTCTTTTCAAAACGAATCCAACGGTTCCAATTTCGGGAAATTCCGACGGTCGGATCTCCCGGTACAATCGTTTGAAGTTTCGATTTCAAAATACGAACTGCAGCGTCGTTATTCGATTAAATATATAATTATATTTATATACATATAAATATAATCGCTTCTGGCGCTGTTTTTCTTCATATTTGAATTAAACATTCCAGACAATCCAACCGTTGGATTTTTACAAAGTTGGTGCCGTTGGGAAGATATTTCCAAGGCGAACCCGACGGTTGAGGTTTCGGGAAAATCGAATGGTCGGATTTCCCGCACTAGTCGTTTGAAATCACGGTTTCAAAATACGAACTGCACGGCTTCGTTTCGTTTTAATTTTATTTATATTTATATATTTATATAAACATAGTTCATTCAATGATTTCCATATCGTTTTCACTTCAAATATTTTTCTAACACCTTAAAATTTTGGAAAATTTCGCCATAACCTCCCCTGCACCGGGAGCATCGGGAAATCGCAAATAGCTTTCCCGGTCCTTCTAATCTCAAAAAGAAAAAGAAAAAGCCAAGCGGCTAGCCAACAGGCTCATAAAATCATCACCCAAACAAAACAGTAAATGTGTACCTATTTGTCGGGCACAAAATTTTATTCCTCTTCTCTAGCCCCTTTGCTATAACCTGTTCAATAAATATGCATGTACATATATATACAGTTCTTATCATTTATCATTTTCTATTCAACTTCATATTTGACTTCTGTTTGGTTTAAAGACACCATTTATTCTAATGTTACATACATAGGTGCAAATCATCTCATTAGTTAATTAATGAATATTTCAACTCATATATGTTTATTTTGAACAAGTGGCTATTTTTAACACTTCACATTTCAACGATTTATGCATGCAATAAAAATGTGATTTTTATTGTAAAACAATTCATTTCAAAACACTATTTTTCTATATAGTTCATATAGGTGATAAAAATAGGATTTTTATCATAAAACAATTTCTTTTAAAACGAGATTATTTTACACAGTTCATATAGTCGATAAAAGGTGATTTTTATTATCAAACAATTTATTTCAAAATATGAATACCATTCAACACATGAATTTCTAATCAACGAATGAATATCAATTCAACACATGAATGTTTTCTATAGTTTCTATATATGGATAAAAATGTGATTTTTATTTCAAACAATTTATTTCAAAATATGAATACCATTCAACACATGAATTTCTAATCAACGAATGAATATCAATTCAACACATGAATGTTTTCTATTCAATGAATAAATATAGTTTAAGCATATGAAAATAATTCAAACACACGAATATTATTAAAAATTTCGGCAGCATAACGGCAGGGTAGTTAAAACCGGGACCGTCCCTAGTACGGCTCCTCGCTCTACCTTAAAACCTCGCGGTTTTTGACAATGGGGATCATGCATCTAGTTCGCACGCAGGCGGCATGTATATATTTATTTCATTTCCACAAACTAATCCTATGTGGTTTTCAACCAAATACTTCTCAACCCCAAATGGGTATTTTTCAACCACAATCAACCAATATCAATCACAAACAATCCCAAACAATCAATCGCTATCAATCAATTTTCACAACAATTTCAACCAATAAATATTGTCCATGGTTTGTGGACGAGGGGCGTATATATATATATATATATATATAGATATTTATATATAGCTATTCACTATAATTTCAACACCTATATATATATAGAAAAAGAAATTGAAGAGTGAGAAATTCTCACCAATAGCTATCCAATACTACGACTCTTCCTTTATAGAAATCTTCGCCTATTTCGCCTTCTTGTCGCTTTGTTGCCCGTATTCTCTACATATGTAAAAATCGAATTTTTACTATGTTATTCAATATATAAAAAACTGCATTTCAAAAATATATATTCCGCCTTTTCAAAAATAAAGATTATATTTTTGATATTCCTATGATGTAAAAATTATATTTTTATTACTTTAAAAATACAAAAATCATATCTTACTCCTTCTACCTAATAAAAATTCCGTCTTTTTCTCTTTTTAAAAATATGATCTTTATTTTTCCAAGTTCAAATCTTTTTCTTTTAAAAGATTAAACCTTTTTCTATTTCAAAGTTTAAACCTTTTCCTTTTAAAGTTTAAACCTTTTTTTCTTGTTAAGTTTAAACCTTTTTCCTATTTTAAATCTTAAAATAAAATCAGTTTTTAAATTCTTTAAAAATCAGTTTTAAATCATTACAAAATCAGTTTTTAAATCTTTATAAAATTAGTTTTTAAATCTTTATAAAATCAGTTTATAAATCTTTATAAAATCAGTTTTTCAGAAAAAAAAATACTTACTTTAACCTGCAAAGAAGGAGGGGAAAAGAAGACGTCGGCGGCCGCAGTGGTCTTCGGTGGTGGCGGCGTCGATGCTTCTGGGGGGCTGCTCGATTTGATTCGAGGGGGGGGGGGATGGTCTTCGTCGGAGCTGGCTTCGAGGTGGGCGGATGCTTCAGCGTCTCGAACTGGGAGGGGGGCTCGTCTTCGTCGGAGCTCCGGTGGTGGCGGCGATGCTTCAGGGGGCGTCGATCGATAGTTTTAGGTTTTTTTTTTTTTTTTTTTGAACGAGAATGAATGTGAGGAGAGAGAGAGAGAAAAAGAGTTTATATAAATATTTATTATTATTAAATTTCTATTTAAAAGTTGACTTTTTATTCGAAGTCGAAATGGGACCCACCGACTGTCGTGTATAGCGTATTACCCCCATTCCGAACACAATGGGATATGTATCGCTAGCTGATTTGATCGTTACAATCAGTTTCCGTTGAATTTACATTTAAATCACTATATTGAATTTTAAGCGTATATTTCAAACTACCGGGGCCACATACTAACTAGAAAAATTCCAGAAATATATTTTCTAGCTTCGTATTGACGATACGGTCCTAACAAAACTAGTTTCGTCAAATTTTGAGACCGTTTGAAAAATGGCCAATTTCCAGTCGATTAAAATCAACTGAAACCGGTCAAACGCGTTTTCCTTTGCCACGCTCACATATTGGTTCGAAAAATTATGAAATTTGAAACCTAGCAATAATTTGACACCACGGATCCAAAAAAAGTGGTTTCGTCGAAATCCGAGGTCATTTGCAAAATGTCCATTTTTAAGGGCCTGAATTCCATAGCGACTATTCAGAATTTTCAACTGGACATATCTTTTGATTCCCGCTATCAAATTTCGATTGGTCAGATTCGTTGGAAAGATATTATCAATTAGATTCCATTATTTTTTGTTTCACTAAATTCCGGATTGTTTTGCATCCGGTATATTCAATTGAAGTTTGAAATCGAATTATCGAACTACCGCGCTATTTTCAATTCTATATATAATTATAATTAATTATATTCGTTTTCAAATGTCGATTCAAACTCAGTTTTCATCGCCATTATTTAAAATATTTATTTTAAATATTTAAAATCCATTATTTTAGCTAATTTAAAAATTTTAAATTGGTTCAGATTTTCTGGGTCGTTACATAGGGGCACCCAGAGTTTAGGTTAAAACAATAAACTCCAGGTCAGTCATGTGACTGGTGTGAGAACTAAAACAGTTATTCAAAACTTTACTTTAAAAGAGAGTAATTTAAGGGACCACGCCGTATAACACGGAACGGGTTTCCTCCCAAGAATACTAGTGCATATTACAAAACAGCGCAATTCTCTTTGGAAAAATGAAGCTATTATAAGACCCAGGTCCCATCACACAATGCAACGTAAGATGGGGGATAGGGTTTTCCCTTATAATAGCCAAACATGCTTGGTACGTTTAAAACAAATCATTTTGATCCTATTATAAGTGTATAGTGTCAAAACAATTTTCAATCATAAATATCAATCATAGGCGGCATGGGTACCATCTATCATGTCGCCATACTAGTTCTACAATTAAAACCGCAATATCACATATTGGAAATTGGATTTCCTTCATGAGTCGAGGCAAGGGGCAAGCTCCTCTCCGATTCGAGACACTCTAGCAAATGCCTCAGGACCCCCACTATGATCCTTTGGAACCTCCAAGGACGGTCCTCTCTTACTTTTGAGGATTAGTTATTCCTGAACACACGTTTCCCTGTCCTTACAGACCTATATCCGAGGCGCCTCGCATTCCAACAACCACACATGTGAAAAGTATATAAATGTCAGGGCTGGTAGGTCACTGACACCACCATAGCTAGAAAGAAACGTCGTGCACTCCTTGGGTCCTTATCCCGTTTTTGACTCATACCGAGGTGTGAGGCTCACGAATCCACGTTATACACAAAGTTACGTCACACAGACCATGCTTTGATCATCAACCACAAGACTTTTCTTCTCAACAGAAGCCTTGATTATTTGCCACTTACGCGTGCCACACAAGCAATTCACTCCATGCGACTGATGTCCATCGATATACAACCTCTGAGCTCGTACGTCTCAGAGAAGGGCGTTAAGCAAGAGAATAAATTCTCCGCCGCCAAATAGATGTATATTTAATAGAGATCAATCAACACAGAATAAAATCCAATGCCAGACACACAATCCATTTACAAGTTCATTCTGGTCTGAACGAAACCGGAGGCACTTTCCTCGCATATCCATCGATCTCCAAGTACATCTGGACGATCACTAACTGTTTCTCTCCTCTTGGGTGCACGGCCCAATCGAGATCATTAGCAATCACCCAAACGATGTGAAGACTTCCGGTCTTCAACCACCGTCTTCATCTTCGACATATCGTCGAATTGGTTATTCAGAATGGGTATAAACCTGGCTTTTCCGAATAACCCGCGTATATAATAAACACGTGTTACACAAACACAACCTACGCCTCATTCCAATTCAGAATATTCTTTTATTCACAAAATCACATTCTTAGGGAAATGTTCCCATTAATTTTATCAAAGATAAATTCTTCTAAATTTATTCTTTAATCTTCCTTTGGATACCATTTCAAACTAGATTATGGTTTTCCAAACTAGTCGGGATTAGCGAACCACACCAAAGTAATTATTTATTTTATTTCCCAATCCCAACCTATTCATCACATGGAGCAAAACTGGTAATACTCCATATCTAACACCACGGTGTTATCGTTAAAGTTAATTACCATTTCACGTTCAAATCTAATTAAAGGTTTAACTATCGCCTTGGAGCAAAACTGGGGATACTCCATTCTCGATCACTTTTCAAATTTGATAGTTTAAATTATCAATTCACTTTCAATCTATTTAAAGATTCATTAAAATTCCACTTAGTTTTAATCTTCTCAAAAACTCAATATCCTGTCTTCAACTGGGTTAAAGAACCAATGTCACCTAAAACACGATTCACGACAAACCCAAATCACATTTGATATTAAATACAAGGCTCTGAATAGAAAATATACCGGCTTATATTCAATATCAAATTCTGAAACCAACAAATATCGTATTGGAAATAATGATATAAATATATCTTTCAAATTCCCATAACAATATTTGTATAATCACGAAATCCAACATCGAAATATTCCGAAGATAATTTCGATTCAAATCCAGTCCACTTTATATATATTGGAAATTCTGGTTATTTTCAAAACCAATTCAAATTCAATTTATTTATTTCAAAAATAAATTGATTTTAATTCTAGTTCAAAACTAGTTCATTTCGATAAAAATCTATTTTATCTTTTCAAATGTGGAATTTTCATCCCAGTTCTTTCCAATTCACATATTATGATTTTACACAAATTATAGATATTTTTAATAATTTTATCAAGGCCCGTACAGTCGATTTCCATCAACGGCCATCGAACTGCACTTACAGCGACCTTTTCCAAATTTGATTTGGACATAATTCCAAATCCAGCCGTTAGATTTCAAATTTCTAATATTCATTGGAAAGCTCTTTTCGATACGAACCCAACGGTTCCGATTTTAGGATAATCCGACGGTCGGGTCTCCCGCAACGTCAATTCGAAGTCAATGGTCGAAATTCACGAACTGTCGCGGCGCAGCGCGTTCTATTCAGGCCATTTACTATATATATTATATATATTTCACCGATTTCTTTTAAAACGTATTTTATAAATCGTTTTAAATTCATTTTCAAAACCATTTCAACTCTATATTCAATTTCAAATCAAAATTGAATATTTCATATCATTACTATATAAATGATAATATTTTCAAAACGTTATATTTTGAAATCACTACCTTTTCTATATTCATTATGAAAACGATTATAATCGATATAAATATCGTTCACGT
The DNA here is from genome assembly GCA_030737875.1 of Allium sativum. Taxonomy (NCBI): domain Eukaryota; kingdom Viridiplantae; phylum Streptophyta; class Magnoliopsida; order Asparagales; family Amaryllidaceae; genus Allium; species Allium sativum. Next base: position 570,284,365 of record CM060922.1, read on the forward strand.
CAAAATAGCGCAACTCTAATCAACACGGCTTTGTATATTTCAATAAATTCGTTATTCTATTCAACAAATGAATATTCATTCTATTCAACACATGAATCTATATTTCCTTCAACACATGACTAATCTCAACACATGAGTACTGTCAACACACAACTATTTTTGTTATGTAATATATTTTATAAAATTATGGTATCTATCGTTTGATTTTTAATCAAATTCCGACCGTAAAGTAGTTTCTAATCCTAAATATGATAAAGATGTAAATTTTATTGTTAAAATATTTTACTCAACACATGAATATTTTTATATTCTAATATTCTTTATTTTCCCAATTGGAATGAGGCCCAATCAATTACCATATAACGTTAATTATATGGATTCCATACAACACATGTATATAATGGCACTAACAAATAATCAACCATCATCCCAATTGCACCACACAACTGCATAAGCATTAAATATAAATAATTAACGCTTACACAGCCTGTCGACCAATCGATCGACATACAATTAAATAATTGGGATTAGTGTACGCCAAATATCATCCCAACACCTGTGTGGGGTTTCAAATCAACAAACACAGATTTTTATTTGTGCAGTTGGGCGAAGTGTAAAATTTATTGTCCCAATCAATATCAGTCAAATCAGTGTATATAAACAAATCGGCCGATTTGTTTATAAATATTTATTTATTCACATTCACTATATTCATATTCACGTTAAAAATTATATTTTTAACGATAATTAATTTATTTCAACCATCTACATTTTATTATCAATTTCACATCAACATCACAAACAAATTTCACAGCACATCAAACAAACATACAAGCCGTCCATGGTCTGTGGACGACGGGTGTCGGGTGCTACTAAACACCGTCTGCATCCTAGTATATATTATTAACTAGAAAAGTAAATTTTAAAGTGAGAAGTTCTCACCGTCTAGCTAATCCAATACCACGATTCTTCTTATGTAGAAGTTATCGCTGTTCTCGCCTTTTGTCGCTTTCGTTGCCCGAAACCACTACATATATAAAAATCACATTTTTATATTGTTGCCATGTATATAAAAATCATATTTTTATAATCATTCCATATGGATAAAAATTCTATTTTTACATCGTTACTATATAGATAAAAATTCTATTTTTACATCGCTACTACATAGATAAAAATTCTATTTTTACATTGCTAATATATACATAAAAATTCTATTTTTACAACGATGTTCATATAATAAAGATTATATTTTTATCATGCTATTCTTCATATAAAGATTTCACCTTTTCAAATATAAAGATTTCGCCTTTTCAAATATAAAGATTTCGCCTTTTCAAATATAAAGATTTCGCCTTTTCAAATATAAAGATTTCGTCTTCTTAGATATAAAGATTTCGCCTTTTCAAATATAAAGATTTCGCCTTTTCAAATAAAAGATTTCGCCTTTTCAAATATAAAGATTTCGCCTTTTCAAATATAAAGATTTCGCCCTTTCAAATATAAAGATTTCGCCTTTTCAAATACAAAGATTTCGCCTTTTCAAATATAAAGATTTCCCCTTTTCAAATATAAAGATTTCGCCTTTTCAAATATAAAGATTTCGCCTTTTCAAATATAAAGATTTCATTTTTATTCTCTCTTCATAAATAAAACCACTCCTTGATAGCTTTGAAAAATCGAGTCTTTATGCCATGAAAAATCATATCTTTTTATCATGAAAAATCATATCTTTCCATTATGAAAAATCGTATATTTCTATATTAAAAATCTAATTTTTTCTCTAAAGAAAAATCATATCTTTCCCCGTCTAAAAATCATGATCTTACTCGTCTAAAAATGATATCTTTAACCTCATAAAGATTACATTTTTTATTGACTCTAAACACATTTAAAACTGAAATTAAAGTAAAACAAATGTAAATAAATATAAAAACTCACTTCTTTACGGATCTAAGCTTCGGGGGAGAGTCATCGGGTGCTGCTGGTGCCGAGGAAGTCGCGGTGGTGGTCGGTGGAGGTATTAATCGCAAAACAAACATTAAAAATCGGGTTTTTAACAAGGAGGGGGACCCACAGTTGGCCAGAGGTGGCGGGGAGGTGCGTGGGGGTCGGGGATGGAACTGGTGGTCGGCGGCTGGCCTGGGGTGGCTAGGGCTGGCATTGGTTTCGAGGGGGAGGGTGTTGAGGTTCGTACAGAGGAGGAGGGGCGAGGGAAGAGGAAGGAGGAGAACGGAGGGCGGAGGAGGTTGCTGCCGTGGTGGGCGGCCAGCGCGAGGGTGGGGCGACGATGGGCGGCGCCCTCTGGGAGGTGGTGGCGGTGATTTCAAGAAGCGACGGGTTTTTTTTTAATTCGATTTCGTTGACTGATGAGGGTAGGGGAGGTAGAGGGTTTTTATATAATTTTATACTATATTTATTAATTAATTTATTCTAAAAAGCAACTTTTATTTCCGACCTCGAAACGAGACCCACCGCCTGTCGTCCATAGTGTTTTACCCCCATTCCGAATACAATGGGATATGTATCGTAAGCAGATTCGATCGTTACGATCAGTTTCCGTTGAATTTACATTTAAATCATTATACTGAATTTTAAACGTACATTTCAAATTACCGCGGTCACATACGGACTCGAAAAATTCCAGAAAAATATTTTCTAGCTTCGCATTGACAATACGGTCCTAACAAAACTAGTTTCGTCAAATTCTGAGATCGTTTGAAAAATGGCCATTTTCCAGTCGATTAAAATCAATTAAAACTGGTCAAACGCATTTTCCTTTGCTATGCTCACATATTGAATCGGAAAATTATGAAATTTGAAACCTAGCAATAACCTTACATCCCGGATCCAAAAAAATTGGTTTCGTCGAAATCCGAGGTCGTTTGCAAAATGGCTATTTTTAAGGGCCTGAATTCCATAGCGACTATTCAGAATTTTCAACTGGACATATCTTTTGATTCCCGCTATGAAATTTTGATTTTTCGGATTCGTTGGAAAGATATTCTCAATTAGATCTAAATATTTTTGGTTTCACTAAAATCCGGTTTATTTTGCACCCGGTATGTTCAATTGAAATTTGAAATCGAATTATCGAACTATCGCGCCATTTTCAATTCCTTTTATAATCATAAATAATTATTATATTCTAACGATGACGTATATAAATATATACATTCTAATTCTATTCAAAATAAATTTCTCGTCGATATTATTTAAAATAATCATTTTAAATATTAAAATTAGCTAAAATAAAATTTTTAAACTGGCTCGGATTTCTGGGTTGTTACATTTTTACTATATATATACAAACTATAGAAAACATTCATGTGTTAAATAGAAATTCATTCGTTGAATAGAAATTCATGCGTTGAATGGTAATCATGTTTTAAAATAAATTGTTTTATAATAAAAATCCTATTTTTATCATCTATATGAACTATATAAAATAGTCGTCTTTTGAAATAAATTGTTTTACATTAAAAATCACATTTTTATTATATACATGAATTGTTAAAAATAGTGAAGTGTTGAAATAGAAGTCAGTTAGATAAAAATATCATTTTTATCATAAATATGTAAAGAATATGGTTTTGAAATCGAAGAATCGATTATATTTTTATATATATATAATTAAAATATATCGAATAACGAAGCTGCAGTTCGTGTTTTGAAACCGTGATTTCAAACGATTAGTGCAGGAGATCCGACCATCGGATTTTCCCGAAACCGAAACCGTTGGGTTCGCTTTGGAAATATCTTTCCAACGGCACCAACTTTGTAAAGATACAATGGTTGGATTGTCTGGAATGTTTAATTCAAATCTGAAGAAAAACAGCGGCAGAATCAATTATATATATATAATTAAATTAAAACAAATAACGACGCTGCAGTTCGTATTTTGTAATCGAAACTTCAAACGATTGTACCGGGAGATCCGACCGTCGGATTTTCCCAAAACTGGGACCATTGGATTCGTTTTGAAAAGTTCTTTCTAATGATATAAATTTTGTGAAGATTCAATGGTTATATTTTCGGATATGTGTAAATCAAATCTGAAGAAAACAGTGTCACAGCCGCGTTATGGCCTGAAGCGTCGTTCGAATAAATTGGCTATTATTAAATAAATAAAAATAGCGATAAATCGTTATAAAATATTATAAATGATATGGAACGTGAAATTTAGAAAATAATTGAAGGTTAGCTAGATCGAATGGTTTCCTGGGTTTTGATCTGATGTTGATTTCGGCTTTCGGGGTTAATATTTGGGAAATCGTTCTCTTCCTAATTAACGGTTAGTGACTAATGAATTGAAATAAGGCGTATGTTGTGTTTGTGTAGCACCTGTTAATTATATACATGAGTTGTTCAGAAAGACCGGGTTTATCCCATTCTGAATAACTGAATCGACGATAAGAAGTCGAAGATGAAGACGGTGGTTGAAGACCGATCTTCACCTCGTTTGGATGGTAATTGATGTCCTGATTGGGAGGCATCCCGAAATATGGATAATGAGTGGTGATCGTCCAGACGTACATGGAGATTGATGGATATGCGAGGTATATAGTGCCTCCGGTTTCGTTCAGACCCAGGACGAACTTGAAAATGGACTATGTGTCTGACATTGGAATTCATCCTGTGTGATTGATAGCCATCAGTTGCATGGCGTGAATTGCCTGTGTGGCATGCTAAGATGCAGTGATCGAGGCTTCTGTTGAAAAGCAAAGTCTTGTAGTTGATGATCAAAGCACCGCCTGTGTGGTGTAGCTTTGTGTATAATGTGAATTCGCGAGCCTCACATCCCGGTATGAACTAGAAGCGGGAGAGGACATCAGGGAGGGCATGCGTTTCCTTCTAGCTAGAGGTGGTGTCAGTACTTTAACTGGCTGACATTTATATTATTTTCACCTATGTGGTTGTTGCTGTTGCGAGGCACCTCGGTTATATCGGTCGATCCGGGACCGATGGAGTCATTCGTTGGCTCATTTACGCCCCCAAAGGGCGGGGAAACGTATTGTTCAGGCACTATAATCCACTCCGTGTGGACCGGCCCTGACGATCCAAGGTGCGGTTGCGGCTATTCCTGAGACTCGGGCTAGACAGTCTCGAATTCGGTAAGGACTATCTTTTGCCTTGGTTCATGATGGAAATCCAATTTCCAAATACGACACCGTGCGGTTTTGATTGTATATATATATATGGCGGCATGATATATGGTACCCATGCCGTCTATGATTGATAGTTATGATTGAAATTGTTTTTGAAACATATAAACACTAGCAATAATATCAAATTCTCTTGTTTTATTCGTATCAAGCATATTTTGGCCATTATGAGGTAAAATTCTATCCTCCGGTTTGCGTTGCATTGTGTGATGGGAACTGAGTCTTATAATGGCTTCATTTTTATAAAAAGCATTGCGATGTTTAAAAGAATATTTGTTTTAAAGCACTGGCAATCCGATGGAGTAAACCCTTTCCACGAAGTGGCGTGGTCCTGTGATTAGCCATATTGTAAATGTGTTAAGTAGATTTCTCATACCCGTCCCATGACTGACTCGTAGTTTGTTTCACTTGCAAACTCGGGTGCCCCTTTTTCTACATGGGCAGCCTTGTATTCAGGTTTTATCAGGCTTTTCCGGATAGCTGGAGCTGAAGACGGATTCTATCATTTATCTCTTTTTATGCTGTTCAGCTCCTATTGTACATTATGTTTTGTTTTCCGCTGTAGACATTTATATATAGCTGAACTGTATTTGTACTAAGTATGATCCTGTATACTGTGTAACTCTGATGATTACGTTTATCCAGTATATTCTATTGTGCATTATCTGGTGTATTTATTTATTTCTGTTCTGCTATTATCAGTTTCTGTGTTATATTCCAAAGATTACCCTTGTCACCGTCAGTTCGGGATTTGGGGTCTTCACAACAACAATTCCTTTTCTATTTGTTTACTTAACAATTAGCTATTCCCTTTCAATTCTATTTATTTAACCAATAAATATTTCTTTTATCTTTCTATTTATTTCCCAAATGAATATCCTTTTTATCATTCTATTTATTTCCCAAATAAATATTTCCTTTACACTTCTATTTGTAAATGTTTTACAAATATTTCCTTTATATTTGTTTTCACAAATAATTTCCTTTATATTTGTTATGTTTATTTTCTAAATAAATAACCCTTTTATACTTCTATTTATTTCTTAAATAAATATTCCTTTTTATAAAATCCTTTGATTTTATAAGTAATTCCTTTTATCCTTTCTAATTCAACTTACAAGCAACTATACTTTTTATTAAATCCTTTGATTTTATAAATAAATTTCCTTTTATCTTTATCATATTTATTTTCAATAAATGTTTCCTTTTCAAACCCTTTTGATTTTATAACTGCTTTCTTCTATAAAATCCCTTTTTCCTTTTTTATATAAAATCCATTGATGTTATATAACTAATTTATTTTCAAAATATACTTTGAAAATCCCCTTTTCTACATTCCAGTTTTAAGGTATTTACAATACCGAATAACAATGATCGATATCATTCAAGCACACATAATCAACAACAGATTATATAGCACATCATATATCATGATATATGAAACAAAGTAGTATTTTATGTATTGAGGAACCTAGTTGGGTCCCTCCAACCTGTTTCCACGTATCACAGATGTTAAACAACATAGTAACATCGATTTCATTTCGATATGAAATATTCTGATAAATAGAATCAATATTTGATTTACGATTTTTATATATATATCATTATCTATGATTTCAACCAATACACAAGCAATTCAACCAAACAGTTAACACAAAACAATCAACAGATGATTAACAGTTCTAAAAATACGTTATAAAAATATAACTGTTCAGAGTTGGTGAGTTTTACTCACATTGGCAGTTCATCGTTAAAGAACGATAAACCGTTGTTTGATTTGAATCAAACAATTTATTTTGCCATAAATTCAAACGAGCTCCAATCCACTCCCAGTTGGTTCCATTGGGTAGTGCCCGTTCATACGATTTCAACGTGACTGACGGTTCGTGATTCCGATTTCATATGAATAAGATATGTAAATTATAAGTTAATACATTTGTTTTACTTCATAATTAAACTAAATAAATTAGTTGGGCTTCACCTCATAAGACCCAGCCCATTTGAAAAAATACTGGCCCGCTTAAACCTCTTCTCCTCCAATTAATCCTTAGCGATTTCCTCCTACTCCAGGAAAACAAAACATGCTCCATTACCGATCCTTCAATCCCCTAAACCTCCTCCATCATAACACTGTTCAACCAACGAATAACACCGATGGATTCACCAATCGAAGAACTTCGCAACCGACCCCTCAAAGCACACCTCGAGCTGCTCCTCCCTGTCGCGGTTATATGAACCTGCATCGCCCCCGTAAAGACTCACGACATTTTTAAGCTGGGATTTCCACAGAATCGCCTCTACAGGAGTGCCTCTTCACCACAAGTTCGATTACACCCTTCATTTTGATCCATAGCTCCTCCAACGTTGGATATACCCAACCCTAGACTCACGTTGGCTCATAGACATCGAACTGTAGTTCGTTCGATCCACACAAAATACACATACGGTTGAAGAGCGGGTTGTAACGATTGTTAATATATGTATAAGAAGATTTATAGAATTAGTTTTGAATTTATAAAAATTCATGAAGTAATATTTCTCATGTTGAGACCAATTTTGATGGCGGCTACCAACATTTGACCGCAGAAAAATAGGTTTAGGGTTTGAGGGAAAATGTGGTGTATTTATAGGATTTTTAAATATTTTTTTAATTGAATATTATATTGAATTTTAAGCAAACGCTATTTTTATTTATCCTCTAAAAATTCTTGTGACCACATACGATACCCAAAAATCATGAAATGGGCATGCATCTACAGTTCGACATTACGGTCCCAACGAAACTAGTTTCGTCAAATTCCGAATCTGTTTTGCTCACACAGCATATTTTTAACCGTCACAATACTGACTGTTTTTCACATTAAAATCCCATGCGACCACATACTGACTTCAAAAATCACAAAAATTAAAATCTAGCAATAATTTAATATTGCGGATCCAACAAAATTAGTTTTCGTTGAATTCTGAGGTCGTTTGCAAAACTGGCTATTTTTAAGGCTCTAAATAACCTTTTTAAATATATAAATATATTTAAAAACATTTAAATTTAATATTAAAAATAAATATTATCATGTATATATTCACCTGGATTATAATAGAACCCCAATTAGATTTATAATCGATATTCCAGTCCCAGGTTGAATCGATATTCAATTTATTTTGAATAATTCTTTTATAATATAAATAAATCGTTATAAATTATAAAGGAATTCCATAGCGACTTTTCTAATTTTTGATTTGGACATAAATCAAAATCAACACGACGAAATCTCTATTTTTCTCTTCCACTAGAAAAATATACTTCACTAGCTCCTAACGTTTCTTGTTTCACAGAAATCCGATTTAAAACGGATCCTGTATTTCCAGTTGAAGTTCGAATCGCCAAATAGTGAACTGCCACGCCATTTGAAGCTCGATTTTAATAATAATATAATTATACGTTCAAACTTCGTTATTTAAATGTATTCGTTATTCTAATTAAATTCTAAGCTGAATTAGATAATTTGAATGGTCCAGTTCACATTATATTGTCAATTCACTATTTCTGATTATTTAAAAATTTAAATATATTATTCTATTACTTATATTAATTAAATATAATTATTATTTTATTCCAGTTATCGATACCGCCAACTCGATATTTAATAATTAAATTAATTAATTATTCGACAGCTAAAAATGCGGGTCATTACAATCTTTTCCCCTTAAAATAATTTCGCCCTCGAAATTGCTAAGGTAGAGGACGACCCTATCTTTTGGGTAAAAATTTATCTGTTTACCTCTTATCTCCTGTTTCTCTGAACCAATTAATATAGACTAAAATATTAATTCCTTCCGACTAACTAAAAATTTCAAAAATTCTGAAAATTTTCTAACACCTTAAATTTTCGGAAAATTTCGCCATAACCTCCTTTGTACAGCCCTATCGGTAAAACCACAACTCGCCTCTCCAGGCCTTCTCCAACCCAAAAGAAAATCAAACAGCCAAGCGGCTTGCCAAATCGGCTCATAAATCCCATACCATATGAAATATAAACTTGCACCTTTTTGTCGGGCATATCAACGCTATCACTTCCATATGCTATCAACTCAACATATACCAATGTTATCCCAATCAAATTCTGATCAATTTATACTCAACATGGCTATTTGCTTATATTCAAAGCAAATCCCATTTCACCTCAAGTTCAATTCTTAATTCCAAACTCTTAACTCGATTATCCAATCACATTTCAAGTTCAAATTTTACAAATCCAATCCTATTCGATTTCAATTCAATTTCAGTAACCACTTAACTGGCTTTACTTTAATCCCAATTTGCTTTAACAAGTATTATTTAACTTGTTTTTAGTTTAAACAATCTCTGCCTGGGAATTTTCAAATAGCTTACCTTTTCAAAAGTCAAATATTCCTTTTCAGGATTCAAAACGATCTTGTTTCCTCAAAACAATTCAAAAACAAAATCTTTGGTAGTAATCCGTCACTTAGAACTCGAAAATGAACACCGGTGATGCAGCTGTCATCATCGGAATCTATTTTCTAGCGATCAAGTGAGTTCTATACTATACCACTTTCAAAATCATTTCCACATACTTCCATTTTGAAATCAGCTCAAAACATCATTTCAATGCTTGTAACAAATTTAAAATCTCCTAGGATTTTAAAATTCACGTATATTTAATCCATGTTCTTTTACAAACACTTCTCCAAATTTTCAGGTTAAAATTTCAATTCTGATTTAATTTCAGTTTTAACTCATTCGTAACACTTATAGGAATCTTAATTGGTTATTTACATAACCGTTTCACTTTTAGAATCTTACTCGATTATAATAATAACCAACACATCCAATATATTAAAATCATTTCAATATAAATCCTTTATATCAAAAATATAATTTGGGTAAAATTATTTCGTTTACCCTCTTTTCAAAACATATAGTGTCGGTTCATTGTATTCGAGTGTTTATAAATCCCTACCGATACATTGGATCAAACTGATCGACCAAAACCCATAAACAACTCTACCAACAAAGCTCCACAATATAAAATCATTTTATATTGAATAACAAATATATTCACTCGTATATATACACTCAAACTCAATATAGGGTATTACTAACCCCATCTCTACCGAGTCACGCCACAGAGCCAAGGTAATTACTTAACCTTAAGCTCTGATACCAACTGTAATGACCCGATTGTTTTAGCGACTTTGGTTATCGACATAAACTCAATGATGACTAACCAAACATCGAAAAATACCGGAAGTTAATGAAAGAAATTAGAGGGTGAGAATAGATAAGATAGAAACTTAGAATAGAAGAAGAAGAACATCACAACATCAGAGTAACAAGAACCGCACAGCGGAACGAATAACATATAATATATAACGTAACTTTGAAATATAAATTTGTACTTGAATATACATATCATTTACAGAGTACAACACTTACAACACAGCGGAAAATAACCATAGCTACATAATTCTGAAGCCTCCTGCTCCCGCTCTTCAAGTATCTGTAAATCCCGACTACTTGACTGCCCGTACAAAATTGGGCACCCAAGAGTTTAGGGAAACAAAAAAAAATAAAACTCCAGGTCAGTCATGGGACTGGTATGAGTAAAACAGTTTAAACAAGTAAACAATATCTCATAAGACCACGCCTATAACGGAATGGGTTTTCCCCTTATTAGAATCCAAATATCTTTATATCAATAACCTTTTGATATTATAATAATGTCTATCAACCACAATATAATAATCATCTAGCAGAAACACTTTCATCTCACGTTCTACATATATAGTATACAATCAAAACCGCAAGCACGTATTGGGTAATGGATTTCCAACTATGACAAGGTATGAAACCACCTTTCGCTAGTGTACCTCTAGAAAGGAATACACTGGGTTTAACAAGAACATCTTGCAACCCAGCCACACATGACCGACCATTCATTTCGCTTGAGTGTATCGAATGTATATCACCAACGGTTGGGATCAACAACCGTTTCCCGAATGGGACAACATCGACAATAGATTTTTAGAAGTAAATGAAATTCTAGATCAGGTGATAATACAGCCTAATAGGTGCGACCTACATAGCCATGCCGCCTGCCCAATTTTTTGTCATTTCTCGGTTGTGAGGCTAGAGGTCATGCTTATCTCTGACAGATCAGACATTTATTCACTTTGAATGCCACATCGTCATACCCGCCAAATCACAAATTGATTTCCCCAAAAATACCACGGGTATACAGCTAAGAGAAACGAATTCCTCCGCCACCAAACATAAATACGTTTGAAGAAATCAACTTACGCAATATATTAAATATACTCTGTCAGACATTCTTCCATACAGGTCGTCCTGGGACTGGACAAACCGAAGGCACTATTCAGTACATCCATCTTAGGCAATCTTTACCTAAGATTTATACAATAACCCTTGCACTTTACTCCGTCTTCAATTATCTTTGGCATATATGATTTGCAAGGCTTATGCTAATACGGAGTGGTTTTTCGAATAATAATCCAACCGGTCTCTCCATATTAACAACGTTAAAATGGTCAAAACTTTTATAGTCTGTGATTTAACTATAAAAAAAAAACAGGTGTGCAAACAACGATATTATTTCAAGATGGAAATTATATTGATCAATCATTGCTGAACATTTATCTCTTTAGTTCATTAATTTATTCATTTTCCATTTCCTACTTCCATATATTCAACATTTCTTATTTTCTACACTTAGGAAATATACGTTATAAATCATTGGAAAACATTTCCATTTCTTATTACTATTTCTTATATGGAAAACATTTCCAAAACTCCTTCATTTGGTTTTAAAAAATGTTTAAATAAACATCGTTATGCCAACACAAACCATTTCGCTCATTAATTAAATTCACTTAACCATCCTTCACTATCAAACCTTACCATTCCTTAGTTAATAAGGAAGTCAATCAAGTTGGGGTAAATTACCTCTTAGACCTTAACTGAACAATATTTTAACTTCGGAATAGACAAAGTTTATCTTTTAATTCTTTAACAAACTTCCTTACGTAACTCTCTTTCGAAAAATCTCTATTCAATAACTCCTCCCTTCGAATAACTATATTCGATAATCTCTCTTACGAGTAACTAGATTCGAAAACCTTTCCTCGAATAAACTATATTCGATTCACTCTATTTAATTGACTCTATTGGATTAACTCTTTTTGATTAACTCTATTTGATTAACTCTTTTTGATTAATTCTTTTCACTTAACTCCTTTCGAATAAACTATATTCGATAACTCCTTTAATTCTATTCGAATAAACTATATTCGATTAACTCCTTTAATTCTATTCGAATAAACTGTATTCGATTAACTCCTTTCTTATAACCAATATTCGATTAACTCACTTCGAATAACTTATATTCGATACTCTTTCTTTCGAATAAACGATATTCGATAATCTAACTGGTTAACTCTAACTGATCAACTCTAACTGGTTAACTCTAATCGATTAACTCTAATTGATTTAAGTTTGATCAATTACTCTATTCGAATAACTGATATTCGATTTAACTCTATTCAAATAACTGTATTCGATTAACTCTTTCGATTTATTCCTTTGAATTAACTCCTTTTTATTACCTTTTCTGTTTGTTTATACAAATAATTACTTTTCTATTTGTTTACTTAACAATTAGCTATTCCCTTTCAATTCTATTTATTTAACCAATAAATATTTCTTTTATCTTTCTATTTATTTCCCAAATGAATATCCATTTTATCCTTCTATTTATTCCCAAATAAATATTTCCTTTATACTTCTATTTGTAAATGTTTTACAAATATTTCCTTTATATTTGTTTTCACAAATAATTTCCTTTATATTTGTTCTATTTATTTTCTAAATAAATAACCCTTTTATACTTCTATTTATTTCTTAAATATTCCTCTTTATAAAATCCTTTTATTTTATAAATAATTCCTTTTATCTTTTCTAATTCATTTTACAAGCAACTATACATTTTATAAAATCCTTTGATTTTATAAATAAATTTCCTTTTATCTTTATCATATTTATTTTCAATAAATGTTTCTTTTTTAAACCCTTTTGATTTTATAACTACTTTCTTCTATAAAATCCCTTTTTCCTTTTCTATATAAAATCCATTGATTTTATATAACTAATTTATTTTCAAAATATACTTTGAAAATCACCTTTTCTACATTCCAGTCTTATGGTATTTACAATACTGAATAACAATGATCGATATCATTCAAATACACATATACAACAACATATTATATAGCACATCATATATCACGATATATGAAACAAAACAGTATTTTATATATTGAGGAACCCAGTTGGGTCCTTTCAACCTGTTTCCTTGCATCACAGATGTTAAACAACATAATAACATCAATTTCATTTCGATATGAAATATTCTGATAAAAAGAATCAATATTTGATTTACGATTTATATATATATCGTTATCTATGATTTCAACCAATACACAAGCAATTCAACCAAACAGTTAACACACAACAATCAACAGATGATTAACAGTTCTAAAAATATGTTATAAAAATATAACTATTCAGAGTTGGTGAGTTTTACTCACACTGGCAGTTCATCGTTAAAGAACGATAAACTGTTGTTTGATTTGAATCAAACAATTTATTTTTCCATTGGGTAGTGCCCGTTCATACGATTTCAACGTGACTGACGGTTCGTAATTTTGATTTCATATGAATAAGATATGTAAATTATAAGTTAATACATTGTTTTACTTCAAAATTAAACTAAATAAATTAGTTGGGCTTCACCTCATAAGACCCAGCCCATTTGAACAAATACCGGCCCGCTTAAACCTCTTCTCCCCCAATTAATCCTTCGTGATTTCCTCCTACTCCAGGAAAACAAAACACGCTCCATTACCGATCCTTCAATCCCCTAAACCTCCTCCATCACAACACCGTTCAACCAACGAAGAACATCGATGGATTTACCACTCGAAGAACTTCGCAACTAACCCCTCAAAGCACACCTCAAGCTGCTCCTCCCTGTCGCGGTTAACACGAACCCGCGTCGCCCCCACAAAGACTCACGACATTTTTAAGCTCGAATTTCCACAGAATCGCCTCTACAGGAGCACCTCTTCACCACAAGTTCGACTACACCCTTCATTTTGATCCATAGCACCTCCAACGTCGGATATACCCAACCCTAGACGCACACAGGCTCACAGATATCGAACTGTAGTTCGTTCGATCCACACAAAATAAACATCCGGTTGAAGAGCGGGTTGTAATGATTGTTAATATATGTATAAGAAGATTTATAGAATTAGTTTTGAATTTATAAAAAATCATGAAGAAAGATTTCTCACGTTGAGACCAATTTTGATGGCGGCTACCAACATTTGACCACAGAAAAATAGGTTTAGGGTTTGAGGGAAAATGTGGTGAATTTATAGGACTTTTAAATATATATTTTTAATTGAATATTATATTGAATTTTAAGCAAACGCTATTTTTATTTGTCCTCTAAAAATTCCTGTGACCACATACGATACCCAAAAATCATGAAAATGGGCATGCACCTACAGTTCGACATAACTACCGCGCCATTTCGAGCTCGATTTTAATTATAATATAATTATATGTTCAAACTTCGTTATTTAAATATATTTGTTATTCTAATTAAATTCTAAGCCGAATTAAATAATTTGAATTGCCTAGTTCACATTATATTGTCAATTCACTATTTCTGATTATTTAAAAAATTTAAATATATTATTCTATTACTTATATTAATTAAATATAATTATTATTTAATTCCAGTTATCGATATCGCCAACTCGATATTTAATAATTAAATTAATTAATTATTCAACAGCTAAAAATGCAGGTCATTACATATGATTTCCGTGAAAATTTCATTTTGAATGAAGTATGATTTCGTGTTTATCGTGAATGATGTTTTAAACAACATTTGTTCTTTAACCCAGTTAAAGGGAAAGGTGATTTCTCAAATTTGATCTTTAATAAATCTTTCAACAAAAATTGGGAATGAATGATTTTGGAGATTAAAACCAAATTAGCGTTTTAATCAATCTTTAATTAGATTTGAAATGGTATAAGGTAATTAAATTTACCAAAACACGAGAAGTGTTCAATATGGAGTACCCCCAGTTTTACTCCATGAGATAACTAAACCTTTAATTACATTTGAACTGAAAAGAGGTAATTAAACTTACTGAAATATGAGGGATGTTAAATATGGAGTACCACCAGTTTTGCTCCATGGACGAATAGGATGAGATTGGGACAACGATATGAGAAATTATATTTTTGTATGGCTCGATGATCCTAGTAAGGCTAATAAACCTAGGTTTATGTTTGTGAAAAACTATTATATAACCTTTTGAAATGATTTCCAAGAAAATATTTAAACAAGAGGTTTGAATAGAGTAAATCTTTGATAAGATTTAAGGAAATAATTTCCAATGTAAGGAATATTTGAGTAAAATAATATTCTGAGTTGGAATGTAAAGAATATTTGAAAAAAAGAATATTCTGGATTGGAATAAGATGTATGATATGCTTATATATCACTTGATTTGGAAGATGCGATAGCTATTCAGAAAGACTGGGTTTAACCCATTCTGAATAATTGATATGACGATTAAAAGTTGAAGATATCGAAGACCGTGGTTGAAGATAGAAGACCTTCACATCGTTTGGAATATTGTTGATGTCTCGATTGGGATGTAGAACCCAAGACAAGGTTATAAGTGGTGGTCGTCCAGACGTACTTGGAGATCGACCGGATATGCAAGGGCCTCTTTCCTATGTTGGACATATGCATGGGACGAGGAATAAGGTGCCTTTGGTTTCGTTCAGACCCAGAACGAACTTGTAAATGGATGTGTGTTTGACATCTTATTCTGTGTCATATTGATTGATCTCTACTAAAAATATATCTGTTTGGTGGCGGAGAATTTATTTTTTTAGCTTAACACCCTTCTCTGAGACGTACAAGCTTAGAGGTTATATATTAATAAACATCAGTCATATGGTATGGAATGAAAGTTTGGAATGCAGAGTGCTACTGGCAAATAAATCAAGGCTTCTTGTTGAAAGCAGAGCTTTGTGGATAATTATCAAAGCATGGCTAATATAGCATAACTTTGTGTGTCGAGACGTGACTTCGATGACCCTCGCAACCCGTGAATGGCTGATGCTAGATAATAAACGACATGTTGGAGTTTAATTTGCTTGATTTCTAGCGTAAGTCGCACGGCTTGAAATCCAACGTGAATGCTCACACACCAATGGATGTTTCCTAAGAGAACTAGGCGTAACCATTGGGTTGCTTCGATTCTAGGTCGAGGACAGACAAAGGGTATAGATGTTTCCTGGGGGATCCAGGCGAACCATTGTGTATGTAGGTCCCAGAGAGAGAAGATTCAAAAACACCCGAATAAAGATGACTCTATGGTGAGGAATCTATATTCATCCCAATAATGGTGGTAGTTAGTTAATGTTCATGTGATCCTGGACACCTCAGTAAAGGTGATCCAAAGTTTTAGGACCTTCTGAGTCCTGAGACACCCATTAGCGGTGTCGAGAAAGCCTGGGTCATTGATGGAACCCAACTTCCAATACACACCCCTGTAATTTTTAATTGTAACCTATGTATGTAGTCACAATACCTTACGTCTGCTAAGATTGATATATTTGTGAAAATGATTTTTTTTACACTATGCACTAGTGATAACAAAAGGGAATTTTGCGTGTCAAGCATTTTTGGCTATTATAGGTTAAAACTTTATCCTCCTGTTTATGTTGCATTGTGTGATGGGATTGAGTCTTATAATAGCTTCATTTGCAACAAGCGTTGCAATTGGTTTGTAATTGGTATTCATGTGGAGAAAACTCATTCTGTGTTATACGGCATGGTCCCGTGATTTACCCAACTTTAAAATAAAGTATAATAATAGTTTTTGGTTCTCATACAAGTCCTATGAGTTTATTGTTTCCCACGAAAACTCTGGGTGCCCATATTTTCCACACAGGCATCTAGTAGTTTAGGTTTTGCAGATATTTTATTGAGCATGATTCTGGATTGAAGCTAAAGTTATGTCCAATGCATTTAAAAATCTTTCGTTGAATGTAATTATATATCCGCTATGTATTTTTTAAATTTATGTACTCTAATATCTTGTACTTTGATGTAAAACTTTTGTAATAACAATGAAATGTTCTTTGTTCTTTTTTCTGATGTGTTGTATCCCATAATGGTTCGAGGATTCTTGTTGTTTTTGATCGGACTTATGTGGCTTATGGTCGATTCTAAAGGCAGGTATTTTTGGGTCATTACAAATGGTATCAGAGTTTTGGTTTACAAAGCTTTAGGATATGACATGTTAGAACTGATAAAAGAACTCATCAGAGATAGGATTAGTAATATCCTATAAGAACGACTCATTAGAGATGGGGTTAGTAATAACTTAGAATGAGTTTGAAGAGTATTATATATAAAAATGAACTTGATTTTGAAAGATTGTATTTCGAATACAAAAAGGAATATGTTTTGAAAATATATGGATAACTTACCTGATTGTCTTGCAATAAGAGTTTGAGCGTTTATTTTGACGTCGAACTTGGACTATCGAGTATAAGAAGATGTTGATATATACGCCTGACCAACGTATATACGAAGTTTTAAATATACTGGATTGATATAGAATCACGTTCTAGCCGCTTGAGGATAATTCTATTGATTAATCGATCATCATCAATGTTTATTTTCGAATTTCGAAAGTGGGATGCCTATATAATTCCAATTGAAATGTTAAAATATACTTAAAATAATTTAAGTAAGTTTTTGGAAATGATTTAAGCTTTAAATTTAACTAGTAGTTAGTTAAATGGATTGAAAAGGTAAAAGTAAATCAAACGAATTGAAATTTAACTTAAGTGAAGTTAAATAAAATTGGAATGATAAAACAAATATGAGAATAGAAGATAAATTGAGCCAAATCAAGTTTAATGTTGAACTAATTTGAAATTCGTTGGAATTGGATATATATATATGTATATATATATATATATGTGTATATATATATATGTATATATATATATATATGTATATATATATATATATGTTAGACAGGTTATTGATTGGAAGCGAGAAGAGGAATAAAATTGCATGCCCGACAAACAGATATATATTTATTGTATTGATTGGATTTGATGATTTCATGAGCCGATTGGCAAGTCGCTTGGCTTTTGGGTTTTCTTTTTGATGGATAAGGGCCCAGGGAGGAAAGTTGTAGTTGTACTGATTAACCAGTACAAAGGAGGTTATGGCGAAATTTTTTGAAAGTTTGAGGTGTTAGCCAAATTTCAAGAAATTGGAAAGTTCTTAATAACGGAAAAGTTAAAGAACTTGAGTTAGAGCGATGGTTGAGTTAATTAAGTAAACGACCTTCGATTCTTTCTTCCTTTTCGGGGACAAAAAGTTTTTAAGTGGGGGAAATTATAACGACCCAAAATTTTAGTCAATTGAAATAAGAATTTTAAATGATTTTAATGGATTTTAAATATTTTAAATGGTTTATTTTAATAATCAATGATTTGGAATTTATTTTAAAATGAAGTTTGAATGTATAAATTTAAAATTTAATTAAAACAAACTTGTAAAGCCGCGATAGTTCGAAATATTTGGTTTTGAACTTCAACTGAATATACATAATTCAATGTAAGTGGATTTTTATGAAAGAAGAAACATTAGGATATATTTTATGATAATTTTCTAATAAATGTGAAAATTCGAGATTTCTTATTAAAGAATGTGAGTTATGTCCAAATCAAATTTCCAAAATAGTCGTTATGGAATTTATTCATATTTTAATATTATATAGGCTTTAAAAATAGATATTTTGCAAATGACCTCCATTTTCGATGAAATAATTTTGTTGGATCCGAAACACCAAATTATTATTAGATTTCAAATTTCGTAATTTTTGGAGATAGTATGTGGTCATAGCAAATTAAAACGCGCGTTTAAATTCAATATTGAATATTATATTGAGTTATATTTTAATTTTGAGAAAAACAGATGAAAACGATCGAACTAGCTTACGAAACATATTCCATTATGTTCGGAATAGGGATATTTGCTTAGGGGTGATAGTAATTAGGGTTCGTTTGCAGTTCGTACATGAAACTTCATAACGCAGTAACTAATGTAATTAAATAGTAATAAAATACACTATATAATATCTTAAGAGAACCCTAAACCTAGTTCTCTAAACACAGTCGCCGCCTCAACTGTTTGATGGCCGAGATTCTCCCATTTTAATTCGTTAATCACCTCAAAAATACACCGAATTAAATTATAATTTCAACAAGAAAGTTGTTAAGATTCTCGTGCTCTTCAATCTCATACGGACGTGATCAAGTCTCGTGCAGTGATTTGGGAGAAATTAGCCCTCAAAGGCACGTCGTTTGTGGTGTTTTCTGGTGCTAGTGGGGAGCTCAAGTTCGACGTCGCTTTGGGAGAAGGTGGGGGAGGTGAAGGCGCATCACGTGGTTTCTTCGGATTGGGGGCCGATGGCCTGTGGCATCGCCGGAAATGATGGGAAGGTTGCGAGGTTTTTTTTTCTCGTGTCTGGAGGTTTTCGAACGGAGGAAGACAAAGGGAATCGGCCATTAATTTCTAAATCATGCAATTAGTGTTAATAAAAAATCATTAAGGGATTGTAATTATAATTAAATCGAGTTAACCTTTAATTGTTAATAACTAATCCATATGTGACCAGAATTGGTCAAACTAGGATGCGTTGGACTCGCGTCGACGAGGACTACGCTATGGAATAGATCTAGACATAAACAGAGCTAGCTACAATTTTTGGTTAAATTAAACACACAGTTTGATTTAATTAAAACAATAATTATTTAACGATTTTAAACCGATCAATATGAGAACTCTCACTTAAACTGATTCTTTTTACAACTATTATAATCATAACTGAATACGTATTGACTGCCCGTATTTGCAATATTTGTTTTTTGGTTGATGGATGTTGATTACTGTTATTATTATTATTAAACAATGAATTTAAGTGTCAACAACGAAAAAACCTATATTATTATCATTGATTGATGAATGATAGTTGATATGGATGTAATTGATGTGTGAAATTCAATGATGGGTGATATTCATGTAAACTGAATTATATGGTAATTGGTTGAACCTTATTCCAGTTGGGGATTTAATGTGAATATTTTACTAATAAAATATTCAGTGGAAAATGACAATTTGAATTTTTTATTCAAATTATTTTGGAAATACAGTTTAAAAGATTTCGAATAAATTTTGCACAAGTCAGAATTGGCTTTGAATTAAATTTCGAGTAATAAGGCTTGTTTACAAATTTATTTTGAAATGAATAGTAATTTCAAAAGGTGGATTTGAGTTAAGTATAAAAACGACGTTTTTAACTCGAATGGATATCTCTGTTAATCTTATCTATTTTTTTAACGGAATTCAGAGGAATTTGGAATTCAAAATATTATATCTGAAAAATATTACTTTTATAGAATTATAATAATATTTAATATTCAATTTTGAGTTATAAATTGAAGTGGAAGTTAAATCATTTCCAAATGAATTTATAAACATTTTATTAAATACGTTTAAATGGAAATCGATGAACTTTATTTGAATGTTTTGAACTGGACGAGTCGCGCAGTGACCGTTCGTGAATGTTGATTGTTAACTTCAAATGGATGTGCTGGGAGATCCGACCGTTGAATTCTTCTAAAACTAAAAGCATTGGGTTCGTATTGATAAGATCTTTCAATTGATAATAATAGCTTTGAAATCCAATGCTTAGACTTAGAGAAATGTTCAAATCAAATTTGAATATAAACAATGGAAAACCAATAATGGCCTATAATAGAAAATTATGAAAATGGACTATTTTTATAGATTTAAAAATAATGAAAAATTATAATAAATCATAGTAAATGATTTAAAAATTGTTTGGATTTGATATAACTAGTTTTAAATAATATAAAGCTATTTTGTGTAAATTAACTGCTTTGATAAAGTGATTGGAACAGTTCGAAGTTAAGAAACACTTAACCAAGTTAAGTTTTTCCAATGAATAAGTATTGGATTTGAAAGGAAATAATCTTTGTATATTTCGATATCGGATTCCTACGGATATTATTTTTAGGAATTTAGAAGATAGAGATATCGTTATTCCCTATACGGTATCTATTGGTTTCAGAATTTGATATTGAATATAAGTCGATATGATTTTTATTCAAAGCCTTGTATTTGGCATCAAATTGGATTTTGGATTTGTCGTGAATGATGTCTTTAATAACACTGTTCTTAAACTCAGTTGAAAATGAAGTTTATGAAATTAATATTTTAATCAAGATTAATGAAGTCTTCCAAAGTGAAGTTTTCCAATTTAATAAATATAATTAGAAGTGAATAGAAATTTGATTTTGGATTTATCAGGAACAATGTTTTAAATAGCATTTGTTCTTTAACCCAGTCAAAAGGGAAGATATGATTTGGAATTTATAAATCTATTAATTAAGATTTGATGAAATTTTCCAAAGTGAAGTTTCCCAATTAATGTATTAAATTGGAACTAAATGGAAATCGATTTAGTGTTAATCGAGATGAACCCGAGATGAACCTCCATGGAGGAAGACCTTTACTGTTTGAAGAATTTAGAAAGGCTTTGCCATTATTCTACTTATAGTATTAGTTTAATACGGAAAATTATATCGATTATGATCTAATATGATTTCCATGAAGATTTGATTTTGAATGGAAGTATGATTTTGGGATTATCGTGAATGATGTTTTAAGCAACATTTTTTCTTTAACCCAGTTAAAAGGAAAGGTGATTTCTCAAATTTGAGTTTTAATAAATCTTTCAACAAATATTTAGAATTAATGATTTTGGTGATTAAAACTAAAAAAGAGTTTTAATAAATCTTTAATTAGATTTGAAATGGTGTAAGGTAATTAAATTTACCAAAACACGAGGAGTGTTAAACATGAAGTACCACCACTTTTACTCGATGGGATAACTAAACCTTTAATTAGATTTGAACTGAAAAGAGGTAATTAAACTTATCGAAATCCGACAGATGTTAAATATGGAGTACCACTAGTTTTCTCAATGGGATGAATAGGACCGGAATGAGATAACGATATGAGAAATTACATTTTTGTATGGCTCGATGATACCAGTATGGCTTATAAACCTTAATTTGGTTTAAGTTTGTGAAAAGAGATTATATAATCTTTTGAAATGATTTTCAATAAAAGATTTGAATAAGAGGTTTAAATGAAGTAAATCTTTGATAAGATTTAAGGGAGCAATTCCCAATGTAAGGAATACTTGAATAAAAGAATATTCTAAATTCGAATATAAAGAATATTTGAGTAAAAGAATATTTTGGATTGGAATGAGACGTATGATATGTTTACATATTACTTGATTTGAAAGATGTGATAGTTATTCAAAAAGACCAGGTTTAACCCATTCTGAATAACTGATACGACGATTAAAAGTCGAAGATATTGAAGATGGTCGTTAAAGACCAGAGTTCTTCACATCGTTTGGACTATTGCTGATGTTTCGATTGGGGTGTACAGCCCAAGACGCGGTTATAAGTGGTCGTCTTCCATATGTACTTGGAGATTGACCGGATATGCAAGGGCCTCTCTTCTATATCAAACATATGGGATGAGGAATAAGGTTCCTTCGGTTTTGTCCAGACCCGGAACGAACTTGAAAATGGATGTGTGTTTGACATCGTATTCTATGCCATATTGATTGATCTCTACTAAATGTATATTTGTTTTGTGGTAGAAAATTTATTCTCTTAGCTCAACACCCTGCTTTGAGACATCTGAGCTTAGAGGTTATGTATTAATAGACATCAGTCGTATGGTATGGAATGACAGTTTGGCATTTCGAATGCTGTTGGTAGATAAATCAAGGCTTCTTGTTCAAAAGAAGAGCCTTGTGAATGATGATCAAAGCATGGCTAATATAGCGTAGCTTTGTGTGTCGAGACGTGACTTCGACGAGCCTCACAACCAGTGAATGTCCAATGTTGGGTAGTAAACTACATGTTGGAACCTGTTTTTCTCAGTTTCTAGCATAAGTCGTAGGGCTGTGAAAGCCCACGTGAATGCCCACACGGCAACGGATGTTTCCTGGGGGAACTACGCATAACCATTGTGTTGCTGCGATTCTAGGTCGAAGACGGACAAAGGGTACAGATGTTTCTTGAGGGATCCAGGCGTAGACATTATGTATCTAGGGTCAAGAGAGAGAATTCAGGAGCACCCCGATAAAGGTGACTCCATGGTGAGGAATCCAGATTCACCCCAATAAAGGTGATGGTTAGCTAAGGGTCATATGATAATAGACACCACAATAGAGGTGATCCGAAGTTTTAGGACCATCTGAAAACTGAGACACCCATTAGCAGTGTCGAGAAAGCCTAAGTCATTGATGGAACCCAACTTCCAATACACATCTCCATGATTTTTAATTGTAACCTATATATGTAGTCATAATACCTTATGTCTGCTAAGATTGATATATTTATTTGTGAAAATTATTTTTTTACACTGTGCACTAGTGATAACAAAAGGGAATTTTGTGTATCAAGCATTTTTGGCTATTATAAGATAAAACTCTATCCTCCTGTTTACGTTGCACTGTGTGATGAGATCGAGTCTTATAATATCTTCATTTTTCAAAAAGCATTGCGATTGGTTTGTAAATTATACTTGGTATTCATGTGGAGAAAACCCATTCCGTGTTATACGACGTGGTCCCGTGATTCACCCAACTTTAAAATAAAGTGTAATAACCGTTTTTGGTTCTCACACCAGTCTTATGCTGATCTAAAGTTTATTATTTCCCACCTAAACTATGGATGCCCATATTTTCCACAGGGCAGCTAGTAGTTTAGGTTTTGCAGATATTTTATTAAGCATGATTCTGGATTGAAGCTAAAGCTGTGCCCAATGCATTTAAAAGTCTTCCGCTGAATGTAATTATATTTCTGCTACGTATTGTTTAAATTTATGTACTCTGATATCTTGTACTCTGACGTAAAATTGTTGAAATAACAATGAAATGTTTTTCGTGCTTTGTTCTGATGTGTTGTAACCATAACGGTTTCCTGTTGTTTTCAATCGAGCATGTGCGGCTAGTGGTCGATTCCAAAGGCAGGGATTATCGGGTCCTTACAAGTAGTCATAGAAACAACTAACATAATCCCTTAACAAACTCTGTAAAAGGAATAATTCGCATAAACACTGCCATCACATAAACACTGCCAAACAAACAAGACAACACATTTACCAGAGCCAACAAACAAAACTAGAATAAGCTCCACACTATGATGCAACTCAACAACAGCCAGAGCAGAATCTTACATCCACACTATACCAAGAAATTTTTCCCACCATTCACTCAAATGGATCAGACACAATAACATGGGACTCACAACTCACATCTGATAGATATCCCACTACACTCACAAAGCTTCCTCCCCACGCTAGTTACCACCCTTCTCCGAGCACAAGATACATCAACTACTCGCTGAACACCCAAAAGACCTACACCACCAAAAAGAATTACCTAGACTAGCACAAGAATACAGCAAGTCGCAATCCGGATATAGTGGAAGTAGAAAAAAATCAAAACAAGACGATACACTCTCCAAAAAAAAAAGTTACCCAACAAATAGATAACTCCAAAGAAAAACTAACATAGATAACCAAGTTGAAAACCAAAACAACCGAAACTCACCTGCACAGAGTACGAACCAGCACGTCGACATTGTCGATCCATAGTCAAAACACGACTTGCCTCTTGATGGGTAAAATTGTACTAAGAGAGTCAAAGAAGTGCATAAAAGAATAGTTGGTATGTCGCGAGTTTCCACTGAGAACTACCAAAGCTAGGCACTCAATTAATGGAGAGGATCACGGATGCGTTGAAGAAGAGGTTCGAAAGTAGAGAATCTAGGGGTAGGTGCAGATCCGAGGAAAAGAGGGAAAAGGAGAGGTAAATCGGTAAAAGCAAATCAGAGTAAGGTCGAGAAGTCGGAAGATTGATCTGAAGAAGGAAAGATGGAGCTAGAATCCACAACAATGAAAGCAGGGGTAGTAAAGAAGGATTTGAAAGAAAAGGTGGTGAAAAGATGATGAAAATGCGGACTGTGAAAGAAATAAGTAGAATCGAACAAGAAGAGGAGACGATTGGGATTACCCTATCACCATTGAAGATAAAAGCTCCAATCAAAACTAAACCACTCATATGCATTTCCAAAGTTCAACTTATTATCAATTTAGATTTTTTTCAGAGTTCAATTTGATAAATTTAACTTTAAACAATATATTCTTATATTTGGTTCATTTCAAAATAGTATTCACGTTAGGTCATCCGATCCTATTCTTAAAATCCACATTACCTTTAAATCACATCTTATAAAATTCATATCAAGAAAAACCTAAAATTTTAATTTAATCGATTACAGTATTTTTACTTTAATTATATGTAGACTTAGAACTACTTAATAGATTATTATCTAATCAATTTACTAAGTTTTATAGTCATAACAAATTCATATAAACCCATTTCATTATTTTCAGGAAAATCCTTCATCCGGATTTTTTTGGTGTATTTGATTTCGAATCATTTAGTTTTAGGTTAGCTAGTTAAGGGGAAAATTCGTTTTAATTTTATTTTGAATTTCCAATTGATTTCCTGGTTTAAGTTCGTTCGTTCGGTGGTCGCAACCATTTGAAGGCAGGGGAAAGGCGTTGAAAAATTAAATTTCTAGACTCGATGGGTAGTGGAAGTTGATATGAGAATTCGGTTGGGGTCGGAAGTTGTTTCGATGTAATAGGAATTTTATTTTAATTTTTATATAATTTATTCGGGCAGTTGGGCCAAGGTTCATACCGCACCCTTTAGGGGGCAAGCGATCGACCGATTGTCGATCGCCTTTCGTGGGCAAGGTCGACTGATTCCCTTAGAGGGAAGCGGCCTGTGCTCGAACCGGTTCAGATTAAACAATATATATATCATTCCAGCTGATGTCTTCATCCCCAAGCCCATTTTTCACCAAACCCAAACCCTACTCCATTTCCAGGCTCCAATCTGAGTAACCTTCTCCCCGTTTCGTCCCTAATTACCATCAAAATCCTTTTTATGCGAATCTCTACCCGATTTTACTCCAGATTTGTAATTTCGTTCGCCCAATTCACCAATTCCTCCATGGTTAAACTACGATGAGTAGAAGATTGAGCACTACTTGGCCATGGACAATTATGATTTTCCTTTTGGTCGACTGAAGAAGTTCGTTAATTTCACCGCTTTTGGTTTGAAAGAGCTTTTTGTCGTCGCGGGACTATAACCAATCTAGAGCTTCGACACTTTTGAGCGCGAGCTGTATCTGCACTGCATTCGTCTATTTGATACCTAGATGGATGCTGACATCGATGATGAGTCTTGCACCATCCGATCTGAGGTTATGGGCACCCGTATCGAGTTCACCAATGATGACTTAGCACAGATTTTGGGCATCTCGACAGTCGGAGCCAAGCTTGATGCTATCGAGATAGAGGACCCTCAGATTCCTTAACATATCTTCCTCAAGGCCCCCGAAGCGTAGACCACCGCCAATTTGCGACCCATCACCCGTGTTGTTGTGTGCACCCTATAACACAACATCATCCCAAAGACGGGAAGCTTGGAGCAGATTTATCCTTCTGTTTCGCTGTGCCACTTATGTTATTCTTAGAAGTACATCCGTCAATTAGAGTGCATTCTTATGATTCATCTTCATGATCCCTTCTTTAGCACCCCGTGGAGTTATTTTCCTTATAGCCATCTCCTTACCCTTGTCTTCTAGCACTTCCAGGTGAGACTTTCTGGAGAGACAGAAGTGAAAAAGGCGCCGACCTCCATTAGCCACTCCACTCTCAGGAAGATGGGTATTCAGCTTTCTGATGCTCCTGTATTGCACTGCTTATTCCAGCTTAGTATCCCCCATAGCCTGGCCAGGAGAACACAGAGCTCAGTGCCCTCCGCAACATCCAGGCCAAATTCGTGAAGTTCATGAGGAGCAACGCCAACAGGCGTGTGAGATTGGTTGCATCCCGACCATACTACGTTCTTGGTACAGACGTGGTAATGGATCGGGTTCAAGCCGTGGAACTCGACCAGCCTACAGCAGGTAGCCGTTGTAAGTTTATGCCTTGTGCATGTTGTATCTTGTATCGTGTGTTTTCCTTTCCAGTATTTTATCTTTGTTGTTGTAGTGTTTGTAACTGCTAGTGTTGCATAAATCACACGACATGGTTAATGAGATTTCTATGTTTGGAAACTTTGTGTCGTCACGCATATTTATTTGAATGAAATCTCATTTTCTTATCTAAAAATAGCAATTGTCTTAAAGTTAGATAGAATAGATGTATAATACACTATAACCCTAATAAATGTTCAGAATTAACTGAAACCGTCATTACCATTGCGTTCGTCTCAAAATTCTGGCTCAAATAGACCACAAGTTTATGTAAAACAGACAACGTATGAAGTTATAGGCTTTGGAAGTTTGTATACATATAAGAGGCTTGTGTGTGTATATATATATATATATATATAAATTAATAACTCCATAAATTTCAAACGAAGCAAGTGGGAAAAGGAAGCAGGAGATTGTCCCGTTAGGGGACGACCCACCCCAGCCCGGTGGCTGGGTCGACCCAGAGGGTAGGTGGGTCGACCCAACCCTGATCCATCCGAATTCTTCCCTCTGAATCTGGACTTCTTCCTAGATCTGTTCATGTTGACTGAGCATGACTTGTACAGTTCAGTTTTAAAACCTAAGATCTAAGGGTTGATATTAACTCTGTTACTCTATAAATAGGTGGTTTCCCTCATTCTCAAATCACACAAATTTCTTCATATCTTCTTCTGCCTCCATGAAATTTTTCTGAAAATTATAAACATATAATGGGGGAATGATGATAGAGATTGGATCAAGCAGAGACAACATTAAGACTTGCTTACACACAAATTGGATTCGATTTGGACTTCTTCCGGCATAGTGTTATATAATTATCTTCACCAGGACTCACTATAAGTTTCCGTTATTTACAGATCTGATTTCTTAGGCCTTGAACATGATAGCCAAATAAAATTGGTTAGGATCTATAATGATAGTAAAGTAAATGTTAAACCTGTTGATTAACTATGCCGTTAGAATCAGTTATATATGTATATGCTTGTGATTTGGATAAATAACAATTTATACATATGTCTGTGATGTTGATACATATGCCTATGATGTTGATAGTTATAAATACGTCTGTTATGTTGGAAAGACTAACAAGTTAAACGTATCTATCTTCCTTTTCCTATTTTCTATGTTTATTTTCAGTCTTGCCTATATACATACGTAATTAGATTCTATTCCACTCCCTCTGTTTTCATTTTTGTTTTACGCCAAGCCTAAGCCCCTGGAAGCCTAAGATATACCCGATTAGAATGGGATGCAAATTAGAGCAAAAATGAATAATATGAAAGAGAAATTTAGGCATGTTACATACTTGGACATAATTGATTATAACTTGGGAAAATGGATAAATATTCAGGTTTAGACCTTTTGTAGATACTTGCTATAATTGGATATTATGCATAAACCTATAACTCGGGAATATAGTTGATGAATAATATGCATATTAACTAGACATGTTAAATTTGACTTAAACGGACATTAAGTAAATGATATGTTAAGAATAGGGTTGTACAGACATAATGACATCACAACGATGCTTATTAGTAAACCTAAACCTGCTAGATTAAATATAAATATAAATAAGCAAAGAGGTCCCTCGTCTGTTGTTGTATCGGATTTTGGAGACTTTTAAATCCTAGATATTTAAGGGGATAAGCTTATGGGGTTCGGCTTATGTCAACCTACTGTTTGGAACCCATATCAGTCAGTATCCCTGTAAGTATCTTGTTATTAGGGGTCCCGCACTAAGTAGAGGCCAGGGCATGCTTTACTAAACTATATAGTAAGAGGTTCACATGGGGGTGGTTACGGGCGCGTTTCGACGGAGTCATGAGCGTGCATAGGTCCAACTAGGGAAGATAAGACGCTATAACACAAGTAGCCCTAGTAAATAGGATCTATGCATATAATAAATGCCAAATAGAACAATAGTAGAAGCGTTTAAAAAGTGCAACAACAAAAGGAGATGAAAGAAAACTGGCAGATCTAAAGCCAGAAGGTAACTATCCAGATGTAGACCACTACACGGGGAAAATCGGCCCGCAAGGAAAAGAATTTGCATATGATGACAGCTAGCTAAGCAACAAGACTGAGAATCTCAAAGGAGGGCGATCGATGCACAAATCAAATAAGGGTGGTGACCCAAGCGGAAAGAAAGCTCCAAAACCGAATAGCAAGTCCACATCCATAGCAGCCAAAATTCAGCAATCCAATAAATCTGAATGTCCAGACCCTACAGTACTAGCAAACGATATCAGTCGAAAAACGGGGGAGGGGGGTGGAGTGGAAGGCGGGACGGATCCCGCGAACTAAGGAGCAAAAGGTTCACCTAATCCCCACGTGGGAAGTTGCTGGAACCGATGGGCCATTAAAGGTTCTAGCAAGCGCCGCGATCGGGAACCAAAGGAACATCTAAACGGTTGGGAACGAAAGGAAAGGAACACATCATTCTATACATTTTGGATGATAGAAGAGGGGACCATAGGTTCTGTGACACCCCACATCCGTTAATGTCACTCATTAAGAGAATGCATTAAGTTTCGTGAAGCGTTATAGGTATACAAAACAGAAATATTACAAGACAGATATAAAATAACAGGGGAATTTAAAACTTTATTAAACAGAAAACATCGTGGTTCAAAACATAGTTACATCATGAGTCTGAAATACATAAAACCCTGTACATAACCATAAATTTCTATCTTGTACTAAAATCATCAGAGTACATTAAACATGAAAAGAGCATAATCCCCAAAAGCATAGCCATAGTTGAAAAGGTACGAAATCAATCAGTGCATATAAGAAGCTCCATGAAGGAGGAAAGAAGAATCCTGATCAAGCTTGAGTATTCCCACCCTGAGAACCTTGGGGGGGGGGGGAACGGAAGAGAAAGAAGAGGAAACAAAATATGTTAGACATAAAAGCCTGGCAAGTCCAGTTAATTTTAGCATATAAATAAGTAAAAGCATCATGATAGGCATATAAACTGGATAAGAGGTAATAACAACATATAAGGCAGGTATGACAAGGTAACAAGATAAACAGGATGGAATGAATAGCGTTTCACTAACACTTTTCTTTCTCTGCACCAATACTAGTATCACTAGAATAAGATGATCCCCAATAAGTACAAGATGGTAGACTTAGGCATACTTCTAGTGAAAGGTTTTACCCTATACAATTAACAGGCAGCCCAACTGAACATACCAGAGCTACCCCTAAGGATAATAACGGGCTCCTAAAAATTCCAAAGTCGAGATGTACCCTAATTACTACCCTAATCGATCGGCTCCCTATTTCGTAGATACCATGTGCTGGCCCCACAATAGGATGTATTAATTCCTTAAGTGGCAACCCTTCATTTTCAGGATGTGCACAACTATATCTACCAATGTCACGGCGTCTTAGCCTCCTCTTGTCCGGATCCATGCACGCATATGACCCCGTCGGAATGCGTCGCCCACACCGTCCCCTCTTTTGGATCTCTTACAATCAGCCCAGTAAGCATGCACTGACTCCGATCTAGTTTGGAGTACTCGTTTGATACCTATATATGGGCTACAGACTGAAACGGCTCCCACACACAAGATGTGTAACAACCCGTATTTTTATAACATGTTAAAACAAGAAATCAAGGCAGAATTAATTTTTAAAATTAGAATTAGAGGAAACAGCTTATGCTATTGCGTTCGTCTCAAAATTTTACATGAAATAGAGTCCGAGTTTTCGAAAATCGGAGTCCGGATGAAGAAGTTATGGCCTGTACAAGTTTCAGCAGTTTTCAGGCAGACTGGACCAGGGGGTCGACCATAGGGCCGACCTACCCCCCCCCCCCAGGTCGACCATAGTGTCGACCCCCCCACCTTACAGGTCGACCTGGTCGGCCTGGTTTGACCCAGAACTCATTTTTGAAGCCTGAGACGTGTTTTGACGGTCCGGATTGATTCTAGGGTTAATCTAAGGGCCTAAACTAGTTGCTACACCTATAAAAACACCCTTAGACCTAACCTAATTCATATCAAATCATTCTTACACCATTATGCTGCTAAACTCCCTCTTGAACCATGGCCGCCGCCCCCAAATTATAGAACAAGCATTCAAACTCAATCCAATTCGAAGATTAAAGCTTGTACAATGATTCAAGACAATAAATCAACACTACTACAACATTCTATGACAATTTCAGTTCCTAATTCACTAGACATGCTCTGTAAGTTCTATTTGCTTTTATATTTAAACATTTAATTATAATATGGACATGAAATAAAGTGGAATTGGATCTAAGTATGTTTATCGATTATGATCTATTTCTGTTGCTCTTTGAATCTTCTGTTTTGGGACTTGTCTGTCTTTATGTTCATGACAAGTTTATGCTCTATTCAGCAGTTTTCTTGATTCGTGATGACATTATCATCAAGTTGTAATATTTATGCCTATGATGATGTTTTCCTCTGATCTCATTTTTATTCAATTTCTATCTCCCCCAATTTATTTTCTTTTCATGAACCTTGGTTAATTTCGGACCTTGGCCTAAAATCGCGATTTGCGTACGATATGTATAGGGGGAATTATGGGATTATTGCCTATATGAATATGATGTAATCATTGGCAACATGAAATTGGATATTATCATTGTATTTGCAAGTTTGGGCTTGATCTGTAAATTTTGGTATAATCTTGTTATGAGCAAATTTGCATAAATATTATATACATGGAATTTGGCACAAATAGGATCTATGTAATGTAACATGAGATTTGGTATATATAACACGTATGTAATTTGGCATGTAAATTAAACCACGAGTTCGGGCCTATGTAAATTAAATCAAAAGATTTAGCTTACGATTGGGCATATGTAGAATTGGGGATTTGGATATAAAAGCGATTGTAAATTTGATAATTGGCATAAATATGTATTATGAACTTGGGTAGTTGGCGTGTGTTGTAATAAAAAGATTATAATTTGGGATAACTACATCATGAATCATGATTTGGGTTTATTTGGGCATGATACATGCAATTTTGGCTAGAACTCGATATGTGTAAATTGGCATAAAGTTGACATACATGTAAAACGGCATGAATTGAACATATGTAAATTTGGTAGGAATTGGGCATATGTAAAATTTACATGTAATCTAGAACTTGGGCATATGTTAATTATGTAAAATTTGGAGTTGAAACATATATGATAATTTATGACTTAGTAGAGGTTTAATATAAACGCGCCTAAGTTGGGGTTTTGGGTGGAATATGACCATTAATGAACCTTTGACACGAGGTTAGACTCGGTTTGTGGTGTAAATCTGCCCGAAACCGCCCGGCAAATCCAATAGCCACAAAGTGTCAGTCTAATGTGAGAGGTCAAAGGCCAAATTATAGGCGTAACAGTTTATGACACGAGGTTAGACCCAGTTTGTGGTGTAAATCTGCCCGGAACCGCCCGGCAAATCCAGTGGCCACAAAGTGCACGATCTAATGTGAGAGGTCATGATCTGTTCATCATAATGAATGAATTAAGGAATACTAACCATAATAAGACGTGGGTATGGTTAGAGGGTTAGGTGGGATGACATGGAAATTGACGTGTAAATACGGACCTAACCGGTATGAGTTAAGAACATGTAAAACTTATAAATGTAGGCTCAACCAACATAATTGTTAATCAGACCAATGGGTGGGTTAAGTAATAGGACTAGACTAATGACACTTAACCAATATGATATGAATGGGTGGGTTAAGTAACATGGCTAGGCTAATGACACTTAGCCGTTATAACATGACTAGCGGATGGGTTGGGCTAACTTGAATAGGTTGATAACACCTAATCGATATAAACTGATGCGTGGTAGGGTTAAGTAAACACACGAGGATGACACTTAACCATTATAATATGACTGGTGGATGGCGTTAAGTTATGCACTTAACTAATATAACGTGATGCGTGGTAAGGTTAAGTAACAACAGAGGGTAACACTTAATCATCACAACATAATAAGTAGGTGGGCTAATTCAATGTACACTTAACCAATATGACATGACATGCGGTGGGGTTAAGTTAACACAAGGGAGAACACTTAGCCAGTATAACAAGGCTTGCGGTAGGGTTAAGTAACACAAGGAACAACACTTAACCGATATAACATGATGTGTGGTAGGGTTAAGTAAAACAAGAGAAAACACTTAACCAACTTAACGTAATGGACGGAGAGGGTTAAGTACATATCGAGTTGGTGGGTAATATTAGTAAATATAGGCCCACAAACTTAACCATTAATAAGCATGCTTGAATAGGTGGGTTAAGTACATCACGGGAAGGTGGGTAATATCTATATATATATATATATATATATATATATATATATATATATATATATATATATATATATATATAGGCCCACACACACTTAACCAGTAGGAAACCCTAGTAACGGGAACCCATTTCAGCAGTAACCCAAATCAGGTATGAACGGTACCCTGAAACTAGGCAGGGTGGGGCACGATTACTGGGCTGATTGTAAGCGGTCAAACGACGGCGGTGGGTGCACAGTGTTGGTCTAACGGGGTGGGGGCGTGCACACACTCCGGAGCAGACAACCAGGGCACTGGGGACACCAGTAGTATAACCTATGCCTTCTAGAATTGCGTCGGGCCGCCACCATGGGTCTTGATACACCCTATGGTGGGACCAGCATAGGTATCTACAATCATATGGGGCCGTATGACACATGTAGGTAGCATAATCCCTAGGTTGGACCTAGGTGGCTTAAACCCTAAATCCGAGAAGTGTTCAATAGGTAGCATAATCCCTAGGTTGGACCTGGGTGGCGTAAACCCTAAATCCGAGAAGTGTTCAATAGGTAGCATAATCCCTAGGTTGGACCTAGGTGGCATAAATCCTGGTTGAATCTAGGAAGCGCTCGATAGAAAACCCTAGATTAGATCTAGGTAATAAAAAATAGATGTACACGTGAAAGCAACCTTAATTTCGGGGATCGGGATCACGTTATGATTTTATCATTTTATATTGATTACTAGTTGGTACACTAGTTAGGTGGTGCAGAGCAAATAGATATCATTCTAATGGTGAAGTAGAGAAATCTTGCGATGCTTGATAGAAATCTTGCGAAACTATACTTAGTTCATCTTGAATGGGAACCTCGCAATGTTATACATGACAGAAATCCTATGATGTTGTTCTTAGTTATCGTGCCTGTAGCTTATCTTGTCGTCATGCTTATGTTTACTTTTAGTTTATTCATGCCATGTTATCTTTACCTGTTTTTATGCTGAAAGCCACTAGGACTTACTCAGTCTTTATGACTGACCCAGTTTGTTTCGCCTCCTTTTCTTTCGTCCCCTCCCCCCCCCCCCCCCCCCAGGTTCACAGGGTGGGAATACAGCTTAATTTGGATCTTACCAAGCTCCAAGGCTCTTTCATGTACGGATTGGATTTCTCTTGGCTATGGCTTGCTTTGCTTTATTGGGGAATGCTACAGTTTATTTTTATGCTTCTTTGTTTTTGAGCAAGACAGATATTTTAGCTATGTATTTGGGTATTGGAAGTTGATGGGCTTTTATTGTAAACAATTTATATTTAATAAATGATTTGAAGTACTTCTACTTCATTTTCCGCTGTTTTACATATGTCTGCCTTGTAATATTTCTGTTCCAGTACCCATAATGCTCCATTGAAATTAAGGCATTCCTTTTTTGAGTGACCTTAACGGATGTGGGGTGTTACATTTGGTATCAGAGCATAAGGTTACCAGACTGGGCAAAAGCTTTTAAAAATCTTCTGAAATTATTTTCAAAAAGTTTACAAAGAAGCATTTTTCTAAAGAAAAGTTTTGTTTTACGAAAGTCATATTCCCCAAAGCCATATGCACTATCTTTTGATTCTCTCCTTGAGTCCTTCTCCCTTTCTTTTTCACCATAGTTTGTAGGCATGTGACACATGTCGGAGGGCAAAGTAGTGTCCAACCTCCATCTGTAGCCGCAATAGTTTTACTTGCGACCAATCTTATCTCAAGCTTTGTAGGGTTGTCGTGCGATGGAAGTAACTTTCGAGAAACTTTTCAACAAGCTATACAAGGATAGTAGGAACGAGGATAAAGAACACAAGTCTAAGGATGAGAAACTTGTTGATATGGCTTAATCCACGAAGAGGAAAAAGGTGAAAAGGGAAGAGGTCAAAGTGGAAGAATAATAAAACCCATGACAAGAGAGAATATCTTTGGTATGGTAAAAAGGGACATGTAATTAAGTATTATAGGACAAGGTCAAAGAACAAGATCGTCGAGAGGTCAATTGTATGCTCTCACTACTAGCGTACCTAAGAGAGGTGGTAACGTTTCTGTTAAAGGTTTAGCTTTTCTTTTCTATCATCCCGTTGTAAATTTGTTTTTGTACATCGCATCCTTTTAATTCTGCTTCGATAGTTGAGTCTCTGCACCTTAGTACTAGCATAGTAGAGGATCCCATTTTTGTCTCAAATCCTATTGGGGAATCGGCTTGTTTACTCATGACTTGTTTTGGATTTGAGAATGTCTATGCCAAGTATTGAGTTTAGGTGTAACACTTATGTTTTTGGATTATGAGTTGATTCTAGGGATGGAGTGGTTATCCAGTAAGGGACACATTCTCGGTTTTGAAAGGAGGGTAGTTAGACTCTTGACTTGCCTCGGTAATACCCTCGAAGTCTCATGTAACCTTTAGAGTTTTGTCATGATTAAGTTACCTAGAATCTCTTGACACATTTATTGGTAATTTGTAATCCGCCCAAGAAGTGTTCGCCACTAAGGCGAATGGTTCATTTCGTTTACGCATGAGTTATAGAAAATCACCTTAGTAACTACACTTAACAACATGGTTGGCATTTGTTTATTTTCAAGAGATAATTCATTTATGTGGAATACCTTCTAGTAAGTGAATGAGATCCAAGATTCACTAGTGAATTTTGGAGAGCTTGCATGAAACCATGAGTACGCAGTTATGTTTGATCCGAGTATACTAGAAGGAGGATAAGGGAAAGTGGGACGAGAGGCAACAGTGAAATGAGTTCCAACTCATATTTTGGAAACAAGAATTAAGAAGCTACGAAATTACGAAGTTAAAGGCGGACAAAGCACAATGGACTTAAGCTCAAGGAAATGCGACTTAGAAGATCGAAGACTAGATACGCGCATCATATCTCTTTTTGAGAGTATATCCTTGATCCCTCGTTTCCTGTAGAGCTTACTTGTATGCTATCTTTTAAGTATAACCTCTTGGTCCTATTCTCCATCCTATTTCTTTTGCAAACCCCATAGGGAGTATGACACATTTGTTAATAATACATGTTGGGGCTTGAGGGTGTCCGTTGGGTGGACTAAACTTTTTGGGTTTTATAGGATATGGGTTGGTCTTAGGAAGGGATTTCTTGTGACCAAAAAGGAGTCCATCATGCTAAATTTCCTAGAAACATATATATTGGTTGGTTAATTCTTTGGGTGTCAGCCTGATGTTGACTTCGGTCTTCGGGGCTGGTGCTTAGGGAGTTCTTCTCCAAATCAGTATATACGTGACATAGATTTCCAGTTTTGACATTGCCTAATGGGCACAAGGTTTTTACTTGCTTCTATCGTTCGACTATACCTTTAGGTAGGAACAATTGGGTGTAAACATGTGTTTGAGACATTTTATGATTGATGGTTGCAAGTGGTTGCAAGTGGCATCTAGTAGTTGCTCGTGATTGCACAACACACATTAGGCACTAGATCAGCTCAGACACATTTCCATATTGCATATGCATGAGTGTTTATACTTGTTTATGGATTAAATTAGATGTGTTATCATATGGATGATGCATATGGATGGATGTTTGTGCATACATATAGTGTTTAAGTGACTAGGACTATTTGCATACATGTTGGACTCATTGCACAAAACATATTTTGCATTAAGAAGATCAATCAGGCCTGATCATTTGCATTAGATAAGGAACATATACACACACTTTCTGCATATGTTCATACAACATTAGAAATCTCTTAAGGACAATGGATGCCTGTGATTGATGATTGAGTAGATGGATGATTGGATGGTAGGACACATTCTTCTTAACTTGAAAATTTCGGGGATGAAATCCTTTAAGGAGGGCAGAATGTAACAACCCGTATTTTTATAACATGTTAAAACAAGAAATCAAGGCAGAATTAAATTTTAAAATTAGAATCAGGGGAAACGGGTTATGCCATTGCGTTCGTCTCGAAATTTTACATGAAATAGAGTCCGAGTTTTCGAAAATTGGAGTCCGGATGAAGAAATTATGGCCCGTACAAGTTTCAGCAGTTTTCAGGCAGACTGGACCAAGGGGTCGACCATAGGGTCGACCTACCCTCCCCCCCCCCCCAGGTCGACCATAGTGTCGACACCCCCACCTTACAGGTCGACCTGGTCGGCTTGGTTTGACCCAGAACTCATTTTTGAAGCCTGAGACGTGTTTTGACGGTCCGGATTGATTCTAGGGTTAATCTAAGGGCCTAAACTAGTTGCTACGCCTATAAAAACACCCTTAGACCTAACCTAATTCATATCAAATCATTCTTACACCATTATGTTGCTAAACTCCCTCTTGAACCATGGCCGCCGCCCCCAAATTAAAGAACAAGCATTCAAACTCAATCCAATTCGAAGATTAAAGCTTGTACAATGATTCAAGACAATAAATCAACACTACTACAACATTCTATGACAATTTCAGTTCCTAATCCACTAGACATGCTCTGTAAGTTCTATTTGTTTTTAGATTTAAACATGTAATTATAATATGGACATGAAATAAAGTGGAATTGGATCTAAGTATGTTTATCGATTCTGATCTATTTCTGTTGCTCTTTGAATCTTCTGTTTTGGGACTTGTCTGCCTTTATGTTCATGACAAGTTTATGATCTATTCAGCAGTTTTCTTGATTCGTGATGACATTATCATCAAGTTGTAATATTTATGCCTATGATGATGTTTTCCTCTAATCTCATTTTTATTCAATTTCTATCTCCCCCAATTTATTTTCTTTTCATGAACCTTGGTCAATTTCGGACCTTGGCCTAAAATCGCGATTTTCGTATGATATGTATACGGGGGAATTATGGGATTATTGCCTATATGAATATGATGTAATCATTGGCAACATGAAATTGGATATTATCATTGTATTTGCAAGTTTGGGCTTGTTCTGTAAATTTTGTTATAATCTTGTTATGAACAAATTTGCATAAATATTATATACAAGGAATTTGGCACAAATAGGATCTATGTAATGTAACATGAGATTTGGTATATATAACATACGTAATTTGGTATGTAAATTAAACCACGAGTTCAGGCCTATGTAAATTAAATCAAAAGATTTGGCTTACGATTGGGCATATGTAGAATTGGGGATTTGAATATAAAAGCGATTGTAAATTTGATAATTGGCATAAATATGTATTATGAACTTGGGTAGTTGGCGTGTGTTGTAATAAAAAGATTACAATTTGGGATAACTACATCATGAATCATGATTTGGGTTTATTTGGGCATGATACATGCAATTTTGGCTAGAACTCGATATGTGTAAATTGGCATAAAGTTTACATACATGTAAAACGGCATGAATTGAACATATGTAAATTTGGTAGGAATTGGGCATATGTAAAATTTACATGTAATCTAGAACTATGGCATATGTTAATTATGTAAAATTTGGAGTTGAAACATATATGATAATTTATGACTTAGTAGAGGTTTAATATGAATGCGCCTAAGTTGGGGTTTTGGGTGGAATACGACCATTAATGAACCTTTGACACGAGGTAAAACTCGGTTTGTGGTGTAAATTTGCCCGGAACCACCCGACAAATCCAGTAGCCACAAAGTGTCAGTCTAATGTGAGAGGTCAAAGGCCAAATTATAGGCGTAACGGTTTATGACACGAGGTTAGACCCAGTTTGTGGTGTAAATCTGCCCGGAACCACCAGGCAAATCCAGTGACCACAAAGTGCACGATCTAATGTGAGAGGTCATGATCTGTTCGTCATAATGAATGAATTAAGGAATACTAACCATAATAAGACGTGGGTATGGTTAGAGGGTTAGGTGGGATGACATGGAAATTGACATGTAAATATGGACCTAACCGGTATGAGTTAAGAACATGTAAAACTTATTAATGTAGGCTCAACCAACATAACTGTTAATCAGACCAATGGGTGGGTTAAGTAATATGACTTGACTAATGACACTTAACCAATATGATATGAATGGGTGGGTTAAGTAACGTGGCTAGGCTAATGACACGTAACCGTTATAACATGACTAGCGGATGGGTTGGGCTAACTTGAATAGGTTGATAACACCCAATCGATATAACCTGATGCGTGGTAGGGTTAAGTAAACACACGAGGGTGACACTTAACCATTATAATATGACTGGTGGATGGGGTTAAGTTAACATGCACTTAACCAATATAACGTGATGTGTGGTAAGGTTAAGTAACAACCGAGGGTAACACTTAATCGTCACAACATAACAAGTATGTGGGCTAATTCAATGTACACTTAACCAATATGACATGACATGCGGTGCGGTTAAGTTAACACAAGGGAGAACACTTAGCCAGTATAACAAGGCTTGCGGTAGGGTTAAGTAACACAAGGAACAACACTTAACCGATATAACATGATGTGTGGTAGGGTTAAGTAAAACAAGAGAAAACACTTAACCAACTTAACGTAATGGGCGGAGAGGATTAAGTACATATCGAGTTGGTGGGTAATATTAGTAAATATAGGCCCACAAACTTAACCATTAATAAGCACGCTTGAATAGGTGGGTTAAGTACATCACGGGAAGGTGGGTAATATCTATATATATAGGCCCACACACACTTAACCAGTAGGAAACCCTAGTAACGGGGACCCATTTCAGCAGTAACCCAAATCAGGTATCAACGGTACCCTGAAACTAGGCAGGGTGGGGCACGATTACTGGGCTGATTGTAAGCGGTCAAACGACGGCGGTGGGTGCACAGTGTTGGTCTAACAGCGTGCGGGCGTGCACACACTCCGGAGCAGACAACCAGGGCACTGGGGACACCAGTAGTATAACCTATGCCTTCTAAAATTGCGTCAGGCCGCCACCATAGGTCTTGATACACCCTATGGTGGGACCAGCATAGGTATCTACAATCATATGGGGCCGTATGACACACATAGGTAGCATAATCCCTAGGTTGGACCTAGGTGGCGTAAACCCTAAATCCGAGAAGTGTTCAATAGGTAGCATAATCCCTAGGTTGGACCTGGGTGGCGTAAACCCTAAATCCTAGAAGTGTTCAATAGGTAGCATAATCCCTAGGTTGGACCTAGGTGGCATAAATCCTGGTTGAATCTAGGAAGCGCTCGATAGAAAACCCTAGATTAGATCTAGGTAATAAATAATAGATGTACACGTGAAAGCAACCTTAATTTCGGGGATCGGGGTCACGTTATGATTTTATCATTTTATATTGATTACTAGTTGGGACACTAGTTAGGTGGTGCAGAGAAGATAGATATCATTCTAATGGTGAAGTAGAGAAATCTTGCGATGCTTGATAGAAATCTTGCGAAACTATACTTAGTTCATCTTGAATGGGAACCTCGCAATGTTATACATGACAGAAATCCTATGATGTTGTTCTTAGTTATCGTGCCTGTAGCTTATCTTGTCGTCATGCTTATGTTTACTTTCAGTTTATTCATGTCATGTTATCTTTACCTGTTTTTATGCTGAAAGCCACTAGGACTTACACAGTCTTTATGACTGACCCCGTTTTTTTCGCCTCTTTTTCTTTCGTCCCCCCCCCCCCTCCCAAGTTCACAGGGTGGGAATACAGCTTAATTCGGATCTTACCAAGCTCCAAGGCTCTTTCATGTACGGCTTGGATTTCTCTTGGCTATGGCTTGCTTTGCTTTATTGGGGAATGCTACAGTTTATTTTTATGCTTCTTTGTTTTTGAGCAAGACAGATATTTTAGCTATGTAATTGGGTATTGGAAGTTGATGGGATTTTATTGTAAACAATTTATATTTAATAAATGATTTGAAGTACTTCTACTTCATTTTCCGCTGTTTTATATATGTCTGTCTTGTAATATTTCTGTTCCAGTACCCATAATGCTCCATTGAAATTAAGGCATTCCCTTTGTGAGTGACCTTAACGGATGTGGGGTGTTACATTTGGTATCAGAGCATAAGGTTACCAGACTGGGCAAAAGCTTTTATAAACCTTCTGAAATTATTTTCAAAACGTTTACAAAGAAGAATTTTTCTAATGAAAAGTTTTGTTTTACAAAAGACATATTCCCCAAAGCCATATGCACTATCTTTTGATTCTCTCCTTGAGTCTTTCTCCCTTTCTTTTTCACCATAGTTTGTAGGCATGCGACACATGTCGGAGGGCAAAGTAGTGTCCAACCTCCATCTGTAGCCGCAGTAGTTTTACTTGCGACCAACCTTATCTCAAGCTTTATAGGGTTGTCATGCGATGGAAGTAGCTATCGAGAAAGTTTTCAACAAGTTATACAAGGATAGTAGGAACGAGGATAAAGAACACAAGTCTAAGGATGAGAAACTTGTTGATATGGCTTAATCCACGAAAAGGAAAAAGGTGAAAAGGGAAGAGGTCAAAGTGAAAGAATAATAAAACCCATGACAAGAGAGAATATCTTTGGTATGGTAAAAAGGGACATGTAATTAAGTATTATAGGACAAGGGCAAAGAACAAGATCGTCGAGAGGTCAATTGTATGCTCTCACTACTAGCGTACCTAAGAGAGGTGGTAACGTTTCTGTTAAAGGTTTAGCTTTTCTTTTCTATCATCCCGTTGTAACTTTGTTTTTGTACATCGCATCCTTTTAATTCTGCTTCGATAGTTGAGTCTCTGCACCTTAGTACTAGCGTAGTAGAGGATCCCATTTTTGTCTCAAATCCTATTGGGGAATCGGCTTGTTTACTCATGACTTGTTTTGGATTTGAGAATGT
Organism: Allium sativum; assembly: GCA_030737875.1. Classification (NCBI taxonomy): domain Eukaryota; kingdom Viridiplantae; phylum Streptophyta; class Magnoliopsida; order Asparagales; family Amaryllidaceae; genus Allium; species Allium sativum. The sequence goes on from CM060922.1 coordinate 570,326,957, forward strand.
CTATACCAAGTATTGAGTTTAGGTGTAACACTTATGTTTTTGGATTATGAGTTGATTCTAGGGATGAAGTGGTTATCCAGTAAGGGACACATTCTCGGTTTTGAAAGGAGGGTAGTTAGACTCTTGACTTGCCTCGGTAATACCCTCGAAGTCTCGTGTAACCTTTAGAGTTCTGTCATGATTAAGTTACCTAGAATCTCTTGACACATTTATTGGTAATTTGTAATCCGCCCAAGAAGTGTTCGCCACTAAGGCGAATGGTTCATTTCGTTTACGCATGAGTTATAGAAAATCACCTTAGTAACTACACTTAACAATATGGTTGGCATTTGTTTATTTTCAAGAGATAATTCATTTATGTGGAATACCTTCTAGTAAGTGAATGAGATCCAAGATTCACTAGTGAATTTTGGAGAGCTTGCATGAAACCATGAGTACGCAATTATGTTTGATCCGAGTATACTAGAAGGAGGACAAGGGAAAGTGGGACGAGAGGCAACAGTGAAATGAGTTCCAACTCATATTTTGGAAACAAGAATTAAGAAGCTACGAAATTATGAAGTTAAAGGCGGACAAAGCACAATGGACTTAAGCTCAAGGAAATGCGACTTAGAAGATCGAAGATTAGATACGTGCATCATATCTCTTTTTGAGAGTATATCCTTGATCCCTCTTTTCCTGTAGAGCTTACTTGTATGCTATCTTTTAAGTATAACCTCTCGGTCATATTCTCCATCCTATTTCTGTTGCAAACCCCATAGGGAGTATGACACAACTGTTAATAATACATGTTGGGGCTTGAGGGTGTCCGTTGGGTGGACTAAACATTTTGGGTGTTATAGGATATGGTTTAGTCTTAGGAAGGGATTTCTTGTGACCAAAAAGGAGTCCATCATGCTAAGTTTCCTAGAAACATATATATTGGTTGGTTAATTCTTTGGGTGTCAGCATGATGTTGACTTCGGTCTTCGGGGCTGGTGCTTAGGGAGTTCTTCTCCAAATCAGTATATACGTGACATAGATTTCCAGTTTTGACATTGCCTAATGGGCACAAGGTTCTTACTTGCTTCTATCGTTCGACTATACCTTTAGGTAGGAACAATTGGGTGTAAACATGTGTTTGAGACATTTTATGATTGATGGTTGCAAGTGGTTGCAAGTGGCATCTAGTAGTTGCTCGTGATTGCACAACACACATTAGGCACTAGATCAGCTCAGACACATTTCCATATTGCATATGCATGAGTGTTTATACTTGTTTATGGATTAAATTAGATGTGTTATCATATGGATGATGCATATGGATGGATGTTTGTGCACACATATAGTGTTTATGTGACTAGGACTATTTGCATACATGTTGGACTCATTGCACAAAACATATTTTGCATTAAGAAGATCAATCAGGCCTGATCATTTGCATTATATAAGGAACATACACACACACACTTTCTGCATATGTTCATACAGCATTAGAAATCTCTTAAAGACAATGGATGCCTGTGATTGATGATTGAGTAGATGGATGATTGGATGGTAGGACACATTCTTCTTAACTTGAAAATTTCGGGGATGAAATCCTTTAAGGAGGGGGCAATGTAACAACCCGTATTTTTATAACATGTTAAAACAAGAAATCAAGGCAGAATTAAATTTTAAAATTAGAATCAAGGGAAACGGGTTATGCCATTGCGTTCGTCTCGAAATTTTACATGAAATAGAGTCCGAGTTTTCGAAAATCGGAGTCCGGATGAAGAATTTATGGCCCGTAAAAGTTTCAGCAGTTCTCAGGCAGACTGGACCAGGGGGTCGACCATAGGGTCGACCTACCCCCCCTCCCCAGGTCGACCATAGGGTCGACCTACGCCCCAGCTCGACCATAGTGTCGACCCCCTCACCTTACAGGTCGACCTGCTCGGCCTGGTTTGACCCAGAACTCATTTTTGAAGCCTGAGACGTGTTTTGACGGTCCGGATTGATTCTAGGGTTAATCTAAGGGCCTAAACTAGTTGCTACACCTATAAAAACAACCTTAGACCTAACCTAATTCATATCAAATCATTCTTACACCATTATGCTGCTAAACTCCCTCTTGAACCATGGCCGCCGCCCCCAAATTAAAGAACAAGCATTCAAACTCAATCCAATTCGAAGATTAAAGCTTTTACAATGATTCAAGACAATAAATCAACACTACTACAACATTCTATGACAATTTCAGTTCCTAATTCACTAGACATGCTCTGTAAGTTCTATTTGTTTTTAGATTTAAACATTTAATTATAATATGAACATGAAATAAAGTGGAATTGGATCTAAGTATGTTTATCGATTCTGATCTATTTCTGTTGCTCTTTGAATCTTCTGTTTTGGGACTTGTCTGTCTTTATGTTCATGACAAGTTTATGATCTATTCAGCAATTTTCTTGATTCGTGTTGACATTATCATCAAGTTGTAATATTTATGCCTATGATGATGTTTTCCTCTGATCTCATTTTTATTCAATTTCTATCTCCCCCAATTTATTTTCTTTTCATGAACCTTGGTCAATTTCGGACCTTGGCCTAAAATCGCGATTTGCGTACGATATGTATACGGGTGAATTATGGGATTATTGCCTATATGAATATGATGTAATCATTGGCAACATGAAATTGGATATTATCATTGTATTTGCAAGTTTGGGCTTGATCTGTAAATTTTGTTATAATCTTGTTATAAACAAATTTGCATAAATATTATATACAAGGAATTTGGCACAAATAGGATCTATGTAATGTAACATGAGATTTGGTATATATAACACGTATGTAATTTGGCATGTAAATTAAACCACGAGTTCGGGCCTATGTAAATTAAATCAAAAGATTTGGCTTACGATTGGGCATATGTAGAATTGGGGATTTGAATATAAAAGCGATTGTAAATTTGATAATTGGCATAAATATGTATTATGAACTTGGGTAGTTGGCGTGTGTTGTAATAAAAAGATTACAATTTGGGATAATTACATCATGAATCATGATTTGGGTTTATTTGGGCATGATACATGCAATTTTGGCTAGAACTCGATATGTGTAAATTGGCATAAAGTTGACATACATGTAAAACGGCATGAATTGAACATATGTAAATTTGGTAGGAATTGGGCATATGTAAAATTTACATGTAATCTAGAACTTGGGCATATGTTAATTATGTAAAATTAGGAGTTGAAACATATATGATAATTTATGACTTAGTAGAGGTTTAATATGAACGCGCCTAAGTTGGGGTTTTGGGTGGAATACGACCATTAATGGACCTTTGACACGAGGTTAGACTCGGTTTGTCGTGTAAATCTGCCCGGAACCGCCCGGCAAATCCAGTAGCCACAAAGTGTCAGTCTAATGTGAGAGGTCAAAGGCCAAATTATAGGCGTAACGGTTTATGACACGAGGTTAGACCCAGTTTGTGGTGTAAATCTGCCCGGAACAACCAGGCAAATCCAGTGGCCACAAAGTGCATGATCTAATGTGAGAGGTCATGATCTGTTCGTCATAATGAATGAATTAAGGAATACTAACCATAATAAGACATTGGTATAGTTAGAGGGTTAGGTGGGATGACATGGAAATTGACATGTAAATATGGACCTAACCGGTATGAGTTAAGAACATGTAAAACTTATAAATGTAGGCTCAACCAACATAACTGTTAATCTGACCAATGGGTGGGTTAAGTAATATGACTAGACAAATGACACTTAACCAATATGATATGAATGGGTGGGTTAAGTAACGTGGCTAGGCTAATGACACTTAACCGTTATAACATGACTAGCGGATGGGTTGGGCTAACTTGAATAGGTTGATAACACCCAATCGATATAACCTGATGCGTGGTAGGGTTAAGTAAACACACGAGGGTGACACTTAACCATTATAATATGACTGGTGGATGGGGTTAAGTTAACATGCACTTAACCAATATAACGTGATGTGTGGTAAGGTTAAGTAACAACCGAGGGTAACACTTAATCGTCACAACATAATAAGTAGGTGGGCTAATTCAATGTACACTTAACCAATATGACATGACATGCGGTGCGGTTAAGTTAACACAAGGGAGAACACTTAGCCAGTATAACAAGGCTTGCGATAGGGTTAAGTAACACAAGGAACAACACTTAACCGATATAACATGATGTGTGGTAGGGTTAAGTAAAACAAGAGAAAACACTTAACCAACTTAACGTAATGGACGGAGAGGGTTAAGTACATATCGAGTTGGTGGGTAATATTAGTAAATATAGGCCCACAAACTTAACCATTAATAAGCACGCTTGAATAGGTGGGTTAAGTACATCACGGGAAGGTGGGTAATATCTATATATATAGGCCCACACATACTTAACCAGTAGGAAACCCTAGTAACGGGGACCCATTTCAGCAGTAACCCAAATCAGGTATCAACGATACCCTGAAACTAGGCAGGGTGGGGCACGATTACTGGGCTGATTGTAAGCGGTCAAACGACGGCGGTGGGTGCACAGTGTAGGTCTAACGGGGTGCGGGCGTGCACACACTCCGGAGCAGACAACCAGGGAACTGGGGACACCAGTAGTATAACCTATGCCTTCTAGAATTGCGTCGGGCCGCCACCATGGGTCTTGATACACACTATGGTGGGACCAGCATAGGTATCTACAATCATTTGGGGCCGTATGACACACGTAGGTAGCATAATCCCTAGGTTGGACCTAGGTGGCGTAAACCCTAAATCCGAGAAGTGTTCAATAGGTAGCATAATCCCTAGGTTGGACCTGGGTGGCGTAAACCCTAAATCCGAGAAGTGTTCAATAGGTAGCATAATCCCTAGGTTGGACCTAGGTGGCATAAATCCTGGTTGAATCTAGGAAGCGCTCGATAGAAAACCCTAGATTAGATCTAGGTAATAAATAATAGATGTACACGTGAAAGCAACCTTAATTTCGGGGATCGGGATCACGTTATGATTTTATCATTTTATATTGATTACTAGTTGGGACACTAGTTAGGTGGTGCAGAGCAAATAGATATCATTCTAATGGTGAAGTAGAGAAATCTTGCGAAACTATACTTAGTTCATCTTGAATGGGAACCTCGCAATGTTATACATGACAGAAATCCTATGATGGTGTTCTTAGTTATCGTGCCTGTAGCTTATCTTGTCGTCATGCTTATGTTTATTTTCAGTTTATTCATGCCATGTTATCTTTACCTGTTTTTATGCTGAAAGCCACTAGGACTTACACAGTCTTTATGACTGACCCAGTTTTTTTCGCCTCTTTTTCTTTCGTCCCCCCCTCCCCCCCCCCCCCAGGTTCACAGGGTGGGAATACAGGTTAATTCGGATCTTACCAAGCTCCAAGGCTCTTTCATGTACGGCTTGGATTTCTCTTGGCTGTGGCTTGCTTTGCTTTATTGGGGAATGCTACAGTTTATTTTTATGCTTCTTTATTTTTGAGCAAAACAGATATTTTAGCTATGTAATTGGGTATTGGAAGTTGATGGGCTTTTATTGTAAACAATTTATATTTAATAAATGATTTGAAGTACTTCTACTTCATTTTCCGCTGTTTTATATATGTCTGTCTTGTAATATTTCTGTTCCAGTACCCATAATGCTCCATTGAAATTAAGGCTTTCCCTTTGTGAGTGACCTTAATGGATGTGGGGTGTTACAAGATGATACAAGCTTCCCCCTAGGCTTGCATCCCCACTACTAGGATTTCCATAGGTTATGCCATACCAGTGTAAAAAGATTGCATAACCCCCACATGTTAAGTTTGTGGGCCTATATATAAATATTACCCACCATCCCAAGATATACTTAACCCTCCCACTGTTTCAAGCAAGCTTACTTAACCCATACTCGAGTTAAGATGTTCATGTAATCCCTATGGATTCAAATAGGTTAAATATTCAAATTCACTACCATTCATTCATTTCCGTTTATAATGCTCTAGACCTCCCACATTAAGCCTACAACATGTGGATGCTGGATATGCCGGGCGGGTCTGGGCAGACTTCTTCCACAAGCTGGACTTAACCTCGTGTCTCAGCACGTTACATGTTTATGCACTTAGACCCCTTACATTAGATTCACCACTTGTGGTTGCTGGATATGCTGGTCGGGTCCAGGTAGACTTCTACCACAAGTGTAATATAACCTTGTGGCTAAGCGCGGTTACAGTTTCTAATTACTGTAAATCTAGGTATATTCACTATTTAATAATTATCCCAATTTCATTATAGGCTTTCATACCCCTTTTCAAGTCATATGCATCATGTACCATATGCCCCAAATTAAGATCTAAATCACAATTTGGTTTATGCCCCAAATCCATATTCATGCATTAAACTCAAGTTATGCCCAAATTTTTCAATACAAGTTATGCCCCAATTCTAAAGTTTTCCCATCGTTCCCAATTTCACGCGTTCTCATATTTCAGCGGTATGCCTAGTCTCGAAGGTAGCCTGGCTATAAAATAAGAAGGGGATAGAAGAAGGGAAGAAACAGAAATAAACATAATAACAAGATTGACATATGATGGCAGGAATAGGCATAACAACTAATAAACATATAGTGACAAAATTGGACATAATGACAAGATAGGCATATAGGAATAGATCTGATGAATATGTGATAATAGAATTGATTAGGCATAGGGTTATGATCATAAACATGCATGATGAGATCTAATCAGTGAATTAGATGTACAAATAATGCCAAATATGACATGATAAATAGGCATAGGCTTAGATCCAATTCGTAGTCATGTCAAAATAACTTGGATACACAGGTTATGGCAGATCTGATATGATTCAATTAGTCACAGGCTTAGATCCAATTCATATATATGTAAAAAATTAACTTTTAACCGTTCATAACTAAAAATACGTATTGATGTTGAATGGTTCATAACTAAAATTAACTCATAGAGAATGGTTCTAAGAAAACTGAGGAAAGCGTATTGATGTTGAATCAGCGATCTTTGAATACGTATGAATCGTCATTGCTGAAGAAAAGGCTATTTTAGTCTGAGCTGGAGAGGCATATCACCATCTCCGTTGATTTAGATGAATAAAACAATAGGTATAGGGACTTATTTATAGCCATCAGCCAATGAATCTTGTATAGAAATCAGTCCACGTTTGGGAACAGGGATCTTCCCAGATCCTTATGGAGGCCGACCCCCCTTGGTGTGTCGACCCAGGGATCGACACAGAGATCGACACCCTTTGATGGAGTCGACCCAGGGGTCAACACTCATGTGCGGGAATTTTCCCGTTCCCCTTCTGTTGTTCAATTTTTGAATTTGTTTGAATTCTGGATTTATTTTATTTATATATATATTTCTCTTGTGTGTATATAAACTTTTAACCTTAATAACTTCTTCATACGATGTCCGTTTTATGCAAACCAGGTGTCTATTTTGACCAGAATTCCGAGATGAACGCAATGGTGCAGTCCGTTTTGCTTAATTATGAATATTTAATTAAGTATTCTTTAGTTTATCATATTTAGTATTGTTGAAATTACGGGGTGTTACATTCTCCCCTACTTAACAGATTTCGTCCCAAAAATCTCCAAAATGTATATCCTAACATCTATCACCCATCTACTCATCCACCAATCATAGGTATCCATTGTCCTTAAAGATTTATAATGCTTATATGAACATATACAAAGATGTGTGTATATGTCCCTACACTGGTGCAAAATATCAGGCGGTCTGCTGATTCGGTATACCTCCTTAATGTAATGTATGTTAGTGCCATGAATCCAACATGTATGCAAATAATCATATTATAACATGTAAGTTCTATATGAGTGCATAATCATTCGTCCAAATGCAACATCCATACGATGATACACCCACTTTCATCCATTAAAAGAAGAAAAATGCACACACATCCATATGCAGTATGAGAGTGATTGAGCCGATCTAGTGCCTAATGTGTGTATATGTGCATCCATGAGCAACCACTAGCAACCACTTGCATCCACTTGCATCCATCAACCATAACATGTCTCAAACACATGTTTACATTCATGGGATTACTACCTAATGGTCGAAGATTCGATCGATAGGATATACCTAAATGATAGAAACAAGTATGAATAAAAGCTTTGGAAAGGAAGTTAAGAACATACCCTTGAAAAGAAAAGGGTACAAAGCGTGAATCTTGTCTTCGGTCTCCCAAGTTGCATCCTCTTGGTTATCTCCCCACTGAACTTTCATCAACTTGACTTCTGTGTTGCATAGCTTCTTAACCTCTGATCCAAGAACATGGGTAGGAACTCGACTAAGTGTCACCTCCCATTCCACCTCTACTTCCTTCAGTATACTCGGCATAACTACTTCTACGGTATCATGCAAGCACTTCCATAAATGAGAAAAGTGGAAAACATCATGAACGCCGGATAGTCTCTCTAATAGATTTACTCTATAGGCCATTTGGCCAATCCTTTCTGTTATGGGAAATGGCCCTACAAATCGTGGTGCCAATATCCCTACAGATCCAAAGCGAACCACATTCCTCAAAGGTGATACCTTAATGAAAACCATGTCCCCAACCTCAAACTTGATATCAGTCCTTCTCTTATATGCATAGGACTTTTGCCTATCCTGGACTGTCTTCATTCGCCGTCTAATAAGATCAATCTTTTAAAAAGTTTCTCTAAATATATCTAGTCTAAGTCGAAGTCTTTCTGTAGACTCCCACCAACAAGTCGGTGATCTACAGGGTTGTCCATATAATGCTTCGAAGGGTGCCATGCCAATGCTAGTTTGGTAATTGTTGTTGTATGTGAATTCTATTAAAGGAAGATGCTCTTCCCAAGTCCCTCTGAAATCTAGTATACACATTCTTAAAACATCCCAAAGAATTCTATTCACCCTTTTCGTCTGTCCATCTGCCTGAGTGTGATAAGCGGTGCTCAAACACAATTGTGTACTTAATGCTTCTTGTAAGCTTCTCTAAAATTCACTGGTGAAAATGGGATCACAATCACTTACAATACTAGAAGGTACTCCATGAAGACGGACTATCTCACGAACATAAACTGCTGCTAACTATGTTGCCGTACTCTTACTCTTAACTGGAATGAAATGAGCGCTCTTAGTAAGTATGTCTGCTATAACCCAAATGATGATGTTTCCTTTCCGCGATCTAGGAAAACCATCAATGGAATCCATAGGGACGCTCTCCCACTTCCACTATGGGACCTCTAAAGGATGAAGTAAACCACCGGGTTTCTTTTGCTCATCTTTGATTTGCTGGAAAACCAGACGTTGAGAAACAAACTCCGCCACATCTTTCTTTATCCTAGCCCAAAAGAAAATCCCCTTCATATCTCTACACATTTTATCACCACTTGGATGAATAGTCATCTTAGAATGATGGGCTTCCTCAAGGACTGTCTTCAACAAACTCCCAACTTGAGGAACACAAAGCCTTCCATCTCGTCGCAACTACCCTCTATCGTTTGTGGAATATCTACTGAGTTGACTAAAAGTCTCCCCTCTACTGAGCCTATCTAAGATGTCTGAAATCCGTGGATCCTCTCGCTGCAAAGCTCCTATCAGATCAATAAGAGTAGGTCGTACCTCTAGTGATGCCAATAAACTAGGTACAAACTCGGTGGAGGGTCTAAAATCAAAAGACAATATAAAATCCAAGCTTTTCCTTTCCACGAGCAGAGGAATTAAGGCCATCCTCTGCCTACTCAATGCGTGTGCCACTACATTACCCTTGCCAGGGGTATAAGCAATCTCAAAGTCATAGGATGCTAGGAACTCCATCCACCTTTGTTGCCTTAAATTAAGATCCCTTTGCGAGAACAAGTACTTGAGAGATTTATGATCAATGTACAACTCGAACTTCTCTCCAAATAGATAATGGTGCCATGTCTTAAGCGCAAATCACTACAAGAAAATCTGGATATGGTTGCTAATGATGGTTGCGTTCACGTCTGACTGCAGCCAATTTTTTATTTTCACTGGTACGGTTGCGTTCATGTTTCCCCCCATTTATTTCGTTTTCCCCCCAAAGGCTGATTTACTTTCCTCTTTACTGTCATATCGTTTCTTTCAATCCAACGACAAATCCCAACTTCTCCTTCAATCCAGCGACAAATCCCAACTTCTCCTTCAATCCAGCGACAAATCCCAACTTCTCCTTCAATCCAATCTCCTGAAGCGTGGTTTTGAAGCGCCGATTGATTTTCTCAGGTGGATTGATTTCTACTAGCACGGATTGATTTCAGGTTCAGGTATAAACTAAGAACCCTAATTCTAGTGCAATCGTTGAATCTGAAGATATCAAAATATTTTAGGGCTTTATCTATATATATGTTTGATTGGTTTTTCCTTGAGATTAAACTACTAATTATATAGGTTTTGGATGGATAAGTTGAGAAACTGAGATAAATTCTTTGTAAATCGAATTTTCAAGTGGTTTTCAATGGAGAAGGTGTGATTATATGTAGGTTTTTAATCGCTGGTCATTCTTAACAGATGGACCATCGTTCATGCATTATTTATGAATTTGGTTTAAGGCTTGAAGTATGAAACATATTACTGTTTGTTTCTTGTCAGGGGAAAATAGATATGAAAATATATAAACAATTAAAAGAAGGCCATCTCCAATTTCTTGCGAAATATGTCGTTCTTTCAACAGAAACTGAACATTCAGTTAATAAAATTTGTTGTATGCATTAGTTTATGAGTCAAGTCATCTAATCTATGCATTTATTGGCATTTATGAAGATCAGTGATAATTTATTAATACATATAAAAACAAACTTGATTTTTCCTAGGCGAAATGAAAGTTTAACTATCTAAAAAGTTATTCTGCCAATATTAAGTAACATAGGAGTAGATATTTTAACTACATATGTTTGAAATGTGAAGACAGACTATTGTTTTAGTTTATAACTTTTGCAACTTTGCTAATTTAATTTGGTTGCTAATTTAATTTTATGTCAGTTTTTGTTTTAAAAAAAAGCAACACATGCTAATGAAATGGAAATGGAACCCGTGCACTGCCTTGCAATTGCAAAGGCAGTGGTGTGCCTTTGTAAATTGCAAAGACGCTGTGCAAAATATGCCTTTGCAAATTGCAAAGGCACTGAGAAAATGTGCCTTTGTAAATTCAAAGGCACTGTGCTGTGCCTTTTGCTAATTGCAAAGGCACTGTGTTGTGTGCCTTTGCAAATTGCAAAGGAACTGAGCAAAATGTGCCTTTGCAAATTGCAAAGGCACTGTGCTGTGTGCCTTTGCAAATTGCAAAGGCACTGGGCAAAATGTGCCTTTGCAAATTGCAAAGGCATTGTGCTATGCCTTTGCAAAGTGCAAAGTGTGTAGGATAAATTTGATCACGGCAGGTTCAGCCTAAACTCAGTTGAAGTATTAATTCATATACCCACAGAACCGTGTGCATATCCAAAGTGAAGTAAGGTTCACTTGCAAAATTTTGAAGAGTTCTTTGGTATAACTTTCCATTTCTTGGAATACTGAAAATTTTATTTGGCGACCGTTTAACATTTTAGAACTTATCATCAGTTTTTCTGTTTACTTTGAAATATTCTTGGGTTTCTTTCCTTTCATATGTGATGAATAAATAATGTAAAAACAATTCTAACTAGTTCAGTTTTACAATTTTGCCCCTTCAAATTTTGATAGAATTAGTTCCTATAATATGTTAAGTTCAATGACAGTTGTGATTTTGTGCTTAACCTTTGCTGCGCTGCTTAGTTTCCACATATGCTGAATAGTTAATGCTTTTTTGGGTAATATTTTTGTTGGCTGTAATAATTGATGTAACTCCATTTAAACCTGACATGGTGTGGCATGTCATAGGTTCGAATCTCGCTTTGCTGGATTTGGACTTACTTGCCGTGTAGTATGTTATATACTACATAAGGCGTGTAGTTGCTATGTACTACTTTCTCACCCTATTTAACTGATTTTAACACTTGTAGCTTGAATAAATGATCTTCCACGATATTAAAGCAGTAATTATATGATGGATCATACATGTTAGGACACCGGATTTAATCAAAGGATGGTACAGTTTGAACTTAATGTAGTGGCGCTAAAATGGCTAGCACTCCCATTGATTAGTTTCATATTACCCTATTTAGTGTCCTACATATTTTTCGTATGCCTATATAACAAAAAGCATCCTTCAATCGAAATCAATTGTTGATAATTAGTAGTCTCGTGTTTATGCTAAATTATTACTAAAATTACCAAAGTTAACCTTTTGCTTTTAAAATCATGTTTGGCATCTCACTGCCAGTAGTCAAATCTACTTGTAACTTATAACTTATCTGAGTTATAGTGTTTAGGAACTCATTGTAAAGGAGCTGCAAGTTTAGAAATAGAAATTCCTAAGCCATTTTTTGCTTACAACTTAAAAAAGGCATTTCATAAGTTATTTTAGACTAGCAAATGAAATAACCATCCATTTTTGTAACAAATCCATGTCTGGTGTATATAGATACATCCAATTAGGTAATTTATTATACATTTGCTTCTTGTTAGTAACTTATCATACATATATTAATGTATTCTAACTAAAAAGGTAAAGTGTATCCAAATTCGTAGAAGCTACTTTTCAAAAAGAACTTTGAAGTTATTATTCAAGATGTGTCCTATCTTTGCAAACTGCCGTGACATTAAGTTGAGAGATACATTGAAAAAACTCATTACTAATATTAGAAACTGTTTTGGAGGCATTAACCCTATAAGAAGTGTATAAAACATCGTTAAAGTCACCCGTGATTATTCAAGGTGTGTCGTCTATGGGAGCCTGCTTTAACAAATGTTTCCGAAGCTGATTTCTTTGTAGTTGGGAGTTAAAACCATAAGCTGCTGAAATATAGAATTAAAGTCCTCCCATGTTTCTTAGTTTGCATGTGATACACTACGGATCCAAACTGACAATTTACATAACCAATATTTCTTTCATTTTAGGCTTATTTATTAGTTTAGGTTCATAAATTTATTAACCACCTAAATTTATCATACACTACCAAGCACGACCGACTGAAAACCTAAATAAAGTTGATGTCATTTTTTCAAATATAAAATCTTATAGCGGCTCATGATTTATCATTTAAAAAAGTTTTAAAAATCCCAATATGAATCTTGAAGTGGAAAATATAAATTTGAATTATGAAACATGTAGTATTTTGTTTGATTAAAACAGAAAAACATATTCTACATCAAAGTTTGAGAAATTGCTTGACTGCCTATATCGCCGATGGAAAAAGATTGGGTGAATTTAAACAGGTGAGTATATAATACTTAAAAATTATTTTAAGAGTTAACACATATATGTTAATATTAAAACTTAATTTTTTTATGTTTTTAATTTTTGTCATAGGGCTAGTGTAGAGTATCGGCAAGGAGCTTTGAATTTCGTACAAGTGGCAAAGACAAATCTGAGAAATGTGGGGAAAATTTTGTGCCCATGCAGGGATTGTCGAAATCTTAGACGTCATGATGACCACATCATCGTTGAGCATTTAGTTATAAAAGGAATGGATCCTAAATACAAGAGCAGTAAGTGGTATAGCCATGGCGAACAAATAAATGTAGATGAAAAGACAAATTCGTCCGACACGTATGATTTATTCAAGATGATTCACTATGAAGATGAAGATTTTGTGGATCATGATTTTGTTGCTGATGATGAAGATGATGTTGATTTTCAAAGAAGAGAGGATGAGTTGCTTAAAAATTTGGAAGATGCGGAAACTCCATTATATCCTGGCTGTACAGATCATACAAAATTATCAGCCATCACTGTCTTGTATAATCTTAAATGTGAGACCGGTCTATCAGATAGTGGGTTTGACAAGCTTCTAAATGTGCAACAATTGTTTTTGCCGAAAGACAACGTACTTCTTAAGACCTTATATGAAGTAAAAAAAATTCTTAAAGCATTTGACATGGGTTTTGAGAAGATACATGCTTGTGAGAATGACTGTTGTCTTTTCAGAAAAGAATACAAAGATTTAAATGCTTGTCCAAAATGTGGTTCTTCAAGATGGAAAATAAATCAAGATACCAAGGAGATTGTACAAGGTGTTCCAGCTAAAGTCTTGAGATATTTTCCGATAATTCCAAGATTTAGAAGAATGTTTAGATCTCAGAAAATGGCAGAAGATTTAAGATGGCATTTCAATAATAAAAGCAATGATGGAAAAATGCGTCATCCTGTGGATTCTATGGCATGGAAGATGGTGGATGAACGATGGAAACCTTTTTCTACCGATCCACGCAATCTTAGACTTGGTCTTGTTACAGATGGATTTAATCCATTTTCTATGTTAAATTCTAAGTATAGTTGTTGGCCAGTAATGCTTGTGACATACAACCTCTCACCTATGTTGTGTACGAAGAAGGAAAATATTTTGTTAACATTACTTATTCCCGGCCCGAAACAACCCGGAAACGATATTGATGTATATTTGGCACCTTTGATTGAAGACTTGCATTACTTGTGGAGTGATGGAATTGATGCTTATGATGCATTTAGTAAAACGTTGTTTAAACTGCACGCAATCTTGCTTTGGACAATAAATGATTTTCCAGCCTATGGAAATCTAGCTGGATGTTGTGTGAAAGGAGAAAAAGCTTGCCCATTATGTGGTGTTAATACTCATCATCGTTGGTTGAATTATAGTCGAAAGAATGTCTACATGGGTCATAGAAGATATCTATCTGTATATGATGCACGGAGGAAACAAAAGACTTGGTTTGATAACACCGTGGAGAATGGTAATGCGCCTAGAATTTTAACTGGAAGAAATATTTTTGAATTGTTAAAAGATTTTCCAAATAATTTTGGAAAAGAGAAAGAAAAGAAAAAGAAGAAGAAAAGGAATAATAAGAAAAAGGCCATTAAAATAAAATCCATCAAGTTGAAGAAGAGGAAGATGAAGATTGTCCGTGATACGGAAGATGAATATGATGAAGATAAAGATCCTATTAAACTGGAGTTAACAAGGTGGAAAAAGAGATCGATTTTCTTTGATTTGCCATATTGGAAGGTTGGTGGTAGTTTTTTTTAATAATTTAAAATTATAATATAATATAATTATGAGTTACATTATTTATTTTTATAGGAACTTCCGTTACGACATAATTTAGATGTAATGCATGTGGAGAAAAACATCGGTGAAAGCATCTTAGGATCAATGTTGCATGATAACAAATCAAAAGATGGAACGAACTCCAGAAGGATTTAGAGGATTGGGGAATTCGACATGAGCTTTATGCACAACCTCGTGGGAAGAAAACATATCTTCCGCCGGCTCCTTATACGTTGTCAAGTTCCGAGAAAAAAATATTTTGCAAAAGACTGTATGATTTCAAAGGACCCGATGGTTACTGCTCAAATTTGAAAAATCGTATATCGTTGGAGAATTGTAAAATTGGTGGCTTGAAATCACATGATTATCATGTTTTAATGCAACACTTATTACCTGTAGCAGTAAGAGGGTTATTGTCAAAAAAGGCAAGAAAAGCAATAATTCGCTTATGTTTATTTTTCAACAAATTATGTCAACGTGTCCTTGACAGAGAAAAATTGCAACAAATGAACATTGAGATTATAGAAATTCTATGCGAGCTTGAAAAATATTTTCCACCCTCATTTTTTGACATAATGGTCCATTTGTCAATTCATCTTGGTAAAGAAGCACTTATATGTGGACCGGTTCAATTTCGCTGGATGTATCCTTTTGAAAGATATATGAAAACACTCAAAGATTATGTAAGAAACTACTCACGACCCGAGGGATGTAATGCTGAATCTTATCTTGCGGAGGAATGCATGAAATTTTTTAGTGAATTCTTGAAAAAATCAGGGCACATTGAGGAGACAGATGCTCGAAATGAAGATTACGAAAGCAATGTAATACTCGAGGGACGCCGAATTTCAGCGTCTAAGACAATTACGTTATCCCCAAATGAGAAAGAAAGTGCTCATTTAGCCGTATTAATGAATATGGCCGTGGTTGAACCATTTTTAGAGTAAGTATATATTATATTATGTTTCAATTATTTTACTGTGTTTCTGCTAGTAAATATAACTTTAAGTTCCTTGTTTTATACTAGTTTGCACTTAGAGGAATTACAAAATTCAGACAAGCGCATGGAGAGAAATTCAGCTTTGCTTTGGCAAACGCATACAAAATTTTTTGCTGATTGGATTGAAAAAAAGGTTAAACATTTTTTTTTAAATACACTCATTTTTTTAAAGAATATTATTCTAAAATAACCAATGTAAATCAAACTTTTTCATAGATACCTATTAACTCCAATGATCACGATGAGATGCTGAAGTGGATTGCATATGGTCCGAAGAATGATGCTTTGTCTTACAAAGGATATATCATCAATGGACAACGGTTTCACATAAAAGATGTAGCGAGGCAAACTCAGAATAGTGGAGTGATTTATGATGCGACTACTTTATGTAGAGCAAGTGCGAAAGATAATTCTCAAGTAGCTGTTGTGGTCACTTATTATGGAATATTGACCGATATAATTTTATTAGATTATCACGTGTTTTATATTCCTATTTTTAAGTGTCATTGGGCGCATGTTGGAAATGGAGTAAAAGATGATGAAGATGGTTTTACTCTTTACAATTTACATCAAAACCAAGCATCATTTTCAAAAGATCCATACATCCTTGCATCTCAAGCGAAACAAGTATTTTATTCAAGAGAAAACGATTCTTCAAGTTGGTACGTTGTAATGAAAGCACCGCCTAGAGGTTTTCTTGATTCGGAAACAAATGATTATGTAGAACAAACTATCAATATTCCAGAAGATCTCGATGTAACCGATATGGAAGTTGACAATGTTAGCTATGTTAGAGAGGACTGCTAAGGCATACTCGAATAACTCAATATTGCTAAATTTGTTACCCTATGGATAGTCAATAAAAATTGTTACATGCATTAATTAAAAGAGGTATAGGTACCCTTCACACAAGGCATTTTTTGTTTAGTTATATTTGACTATTTTATTTTTTATGCAATAATTACTGTGTTTGATATGTGTTGATTTATATAAATGATTTTGACATCATCTTTTCCATTTCAATATTTAAATCAATAAGATACATTTAATTATGAATAGTTGGTGATCACTAGAAGAGTTATTGAGTTATATATCTCATAAAATTTGTTATTTTATATATGCAGGCATCGAGTTATTGATTATCATAGAGTTTTTCATATTTGAAGACGCTCATAATCTTGATCATGAAGGTATGAATGAAGTTAGCTTTAAATCGCTTTTGTCCCGGTGAAATATGTCAAGTTAGTTTTATTAAGGGATGAGGAGGAGAGTTATTGGAGAGGAACAATTACAATTTTTATTGATGCAAAACATGATACAAACAGCACATATTTATAGTGCTATGAGCCCAACGGCTAGTACAAAATATACCAAATATGTATGAGCCTAACGGCTAGTATTAAATATACCAAGTATGCATGAGCCTAACGACTAGTAGATAATGACAAAGCATGCTAAATATTATAAAAACGTGTTCACACTCTAACGGCTCTATTGTCTTTGTTATGCCCCCTCAGTTCGAACTAGGGTTTCCTTGCTCATTCTGGCTTCCGCCTGCACTGATAACGCGAAGTTCCTCTCTCATTCTGATGAAATTTTTGGTCGAAAGGGCCTTTGTGAGTGCATCTGCTCTCTGATAGTATGCGGGCACATGACATATTGCAAGTCTTCCTGATTGCGTTCTTTCTCTCACAAAGTGGAGATCAATTTCAAGATGTTTCGTCCTTGAATGTTGAATAGGGTTTAGAGATAAAAATACTGTGCTCTTATTATCGCACCAAATGACCGGCTTTCGTCTTGGAGTGAAACCAAGCTCCTCCATCAGTGACTCTATCCACATGATTTCGGCTGTAGCGCTTGCCAGTGCACGGTACTCAGCCTCTGTGCTAGATCTTGATGTGGTCTGTTGTTTCTTCGTACACCAGGAAATGATATTGGAACCGAGGTAAACGCAGTATCCTGAGACAGACTTTCGATCGTCAATATCGTTGGCCCAATCGGCATCGCTAAAGCACTGCAAGTTAAGTTCCTTTTCTGAATTTAGGCGTATGCCGTAATGTTTTGTGCCTTGTAAGTATCGTAACACTCTCTTTAATGCCATCCAATGTTCTGATAAAGGGTTTTGCATGTATTGACTGAGTTTATTGACGCTGTAGCATATGTCTGGTCGAGTAATAGTTGCGTATTGTAATGCTCCTATTATGCTTCTATATTGTTTGGTATTGTCGATAGCTTCTCCTTTATGCTTAGATAGTCTTAGGTTACTAATCATAGGCGTAGGTAATGGGTTTGCCTTGTGCATATTTGCCCTTTGCAGTATTTCAGTGATATAATTTTGTTGGGATAATATTAATTCACCATTGTTTTTCCTAATCACTTGTATTCCAAGAAATTTTTTTAGTTCCCCCAAGTCTTTAATGGCGAAATTTTGATCCAGCTTGTGTACGATTCTGTTTATTTCTTCGTTGTTGTCTCCTGTTATTAGCATGTCATCAACGTATACTAGAATGAACACAGTTCCATGTATGCCCTTCTTCCTATATAGAGAATTGTCCGATTTAACTTGTGAGAAACCCATGTTAGACAAAGTTGACTTTAGCTTTTCATACCAAACTCTCGAAGCTTGTTTTAAGCCATATATTGCTTTGTGCAGTTTGCATACTTTATCACCAGTACCATATCCTTCAGGCTGTTGCATGTATATCTCTTCATTCAATTCCCCATTCAAAAAAGCATTGTTGACATCCAGTTGCCTCACATTCCATTCTTTGTTTAGAGCAATGGTCAGTATAATTCTGATGGTTGTGGGTTTTATGACTGGAGAAAAAGTTTCATTGAAATCAAAATCAAATTGTTGCGCGTAACCTTTTGCAACCAATCTGGCCTTGTATTTGTCAATAGATCCATCTTCTTTTCTTTTTATTTTGTATGTCCACTTACAACCAATCACATTTTTGTGTTTTGGTTGAGTCATTAAGCTCCAAGTGTTGTTTTTTATGAGAGCTTTATATTCTGTGTCCATTGCCTCCTTCCATTTATTTGATCTTATAGCCTGAGTGAAATTCAATGGTTCGATCTCACTGGCAGAAATATTATATACTTTGGGTTTGAAGATGCCTCTCTTTGACCTGGTGATCATGTGATGTCCAGCTGATTGTGGTGGTGTTTGCTGCTGTGTATCATTGTTGCTGGTAGTGTCAACATGGTTGTTGTTTTCTGTATCTTCACTATACTGCATGTTTTGATGTATGTTTGTATCTTCTGAGTCATTGTGTGTCTCGTTGGTTTGCTCATTTGTTTGATCCATAGTTTCTTCCTGGGTGTTTAAATTGCTTGTGCGTTGTTGCTCTTCATTTCTATTAATTGAAGGTGGTTCAGTAATGAATGGCTCGAACCGTATGTTATTGTTTATGCTTTGTTCCCCATCCTTTTTGCTGATTTGCTTTTCTGCATAAGGAAACTTGTTTTCATCAAATATCACATGTCTAGAAACGTATATTTTTCCATTTTTGTCCATGCACTTATAACCTTTTTGGTTTTGTGCATACCCAATGAATGTGCATGGGCTTGATCTCATACTTAGTTTATGATTGTTATAGTCTCTCAAACATGGAAAACATAGACACCCATAGGCTTTCAGAAAACAATATTCGTGTCTAACACTGTATATCATTTCATGAGGGCTTTTATTGTTTAAGACTTTGGTTGGCAACTTGTTAATGAGGAATACAGATGTGTAGAAAGCTTCATTCCAATATTTCATGGGTAATGAGCTTTGTGATAACAAAGTTAGACCAGTCTCTACTATGTGTCGATGTTTTCTTTCGACTAAACCATTTTGTTCGGACGTATGCGGGCAAGTTAATCTATGTTTGATCCCTCTTTTGAGAAAGTAATTAGTTAGAGGTTTAAACTCAGCTCCCCCATCTGTCTGAACAACCTTAACAGTACTGTTCATTTGTTTTTCGACATGAGTTATAAATTGCATAACTGTATTGCAAACTTCTGGTTTAGTTTTCAGCATGTATATCCGAGTATATCTAGAATAAGCATCCACAAAAGAAAGATAATACCTGTGTCCCTGATATGAATTTAGAGGCGCGGGTCCCCACAAGTCAACGGCTATAAGTTCCAGTGGCTCATTATAGCTGGTTTCAGAATCACTAAAAGGGAGCTTGTGGCTCTTGCCGAGTTGGCAGTGCGTGCATGTGTGTTTGATAGGTACATTTTTATAATGAATGTTATTACTACGCAGAACAGTCTTAACAGTTTCTAGATTAGGATGTCCTAATTTTACATGCCAAGAATTAATCACGTTACATTCACTGCTATTGTTGTCATAATCAACGTTATTGCAACTATTCCTAATACAGTCATTGTCACTACTAGCATCTACATTATTGTACCAGAATTCTCCACTTGAGTTTGCATTCTTGAATTTGTATAAACCATTGTATAGGTTACCTCGAAGTAATATTTCATGATTTAGGGAATCTTTAACTAAACAAAACTTAGGATGAAATTCAAAGTAAACATTATTATCATTGGAAAATTTTGATACACTTAACAAATTTTTATTAATCGTAGGTACCCTAAGAAGATTGTTTAATTTGAGTTGTCTTTTCCCAAAGATAGTCCCTTTGCCTATGTGTGTGATACTAGCAGTACTACCATTACCCATATGCAAATTTCTCATACCTGAGTAATTTCTGCTCCCAATGTTTAAATTTTGAAGATTGCTAGTTATGTGGTGAGTCGCTCCTGAGTCAGGGTACCATTCTTCGAAGCCATTATCTTCGTTTTTTACTTCATCATTATCTGCAGCATTGTGTCTTCGGTTTGCATTATTATTATTTTGAGTTGAATTCCCTATTGTTGCCATATTTGCTTGTGATCTTCTTTGTGAAGAGTAATTTTGGCTTTCCTGTTGTCTACCTGTGTCTGAATTATACCTGAAGTAACATTTGTTCGCCATGTGACCAAACTTTTGGCATATTTGACATTTCACACGATAGTTGTTGTTATCTCCTTGTATCTGCTTATTTCTGACTGAGGGATAATTGGCAGAGAACTTATTTTGTGTTGCTTTTCTTTGGTTGATTCTGCCTTCATGAGCAAGGAGTGCTGATCGAACGAACTGTAAATTAGGTAAGGTTTGTTGTGTGGCTAGCACAGTTACTAGAGATTCATATTCTTCATCTAATCCACCAATAATAAATAGGATTTGCTCATTGTCGCTGATCTTATGGCCAACAGCATTTAGTTTGTCACACAGATTTTTAATTTTTCCTAAGTATTCCTTCATGCTTGCCTCCTTTTTTCTAGAATTTTGTAATTCCCTTCTATATTGCATGATTCTAGCAGCTGATTGTGAACTGAAAATTTGTTCAATTGTTTTCCATATTTCATAAGACGTGCTACATCCAACTATTTGTGATAATAAATTCGAACTTACTGACTATAGGAGCCATGTGAAGAGGTGGCTGTCTTGTTTTTGAAACTTTGTGTAGTCTGTGTTAGGCACAATTTCTCCTTCCGAATTGGTTATCGTCACTGGTGGGACTGTTATTGTCCCATTAATGTACTGCAGTAGATCATACCCTCTTAAAGCAATCTCTACTTGATATTTCCATAGAATGTAATTGTCTTCGTCTAGAGATGTGGTGATAATTTGGCTTTTTGGTTTAATCATGTCATGATGGTTAAGTGGAGCGCTGTACCCCATACTTTCTGAAACAGCGGAGGTTACTTCATTGTTGCTGGCCATAAAACAAAAACAACTTTCCGCTTGATGATTAAGCCTTTCGGCAATTTGGCTCTGATACCATATTAAGGGATGAGGAGGAGAGTTATTGGAGAGGAACAATTACAATTTTTATTGATGCAAAACATGATACAAAGAGCACATATTTATAGTGCTATGAGCCCAACGGCTAGTACAAAATATACCAAATATGTATGAGCCTAACGGCTAGTATTAAATATACCAAGTATGCATGAGCCTAACGGCTAGTAGATAATGACAAAGCATGCTAAATATGATAAAAACGTGTCCACACTCTAACGGCTCTATTGTCTTTGTTAAGTTTATCATATAATAGCATTGAATCTCTAGTTGTTTCCTAAGCATAATTCTTAATTTCACCTTTCAAATTTCCAGTTTAATTTATGAATGATGATGCATTCATCTAGATTATTTTGTGTCATTCAGTTTATGTTAAATTTTTGTATCCAAATAGCCTCCCCTATACATAGATAAATAAAAAAACTCGTTTACACATGTTGTTTTAATAATCATCCTTCCCTATTTGATATGTTAGTTTATAATCTATGCACAACTGTACTGCATGATTCATGTCCAGGTAAATTTCTGTTTTTTCATTAATTTCATATAGAATAGTAATTGTGGTATTCATAGGAACTTGTGATAAATCAAGGATGTTATAACATACGTATGTCCTCACTGTTGAATTCTATTTTAGAATACTGCATCAACATGGCTCTTCTGTTTTTGCCATTAAGTTAATAGAAATACACCATCACACGTTCATTTTTGCTCTAATTAATCGTGACTTTACCAAGTTATTTATCACTAAAGTCCTTCCCTTTTTGCAAAAGTTTCCTTCTTAATTGTGAAAATTAATGCAACATCAACACCAACATCTACTTTTATCGAAAATCGACTAAAAAAGTTGATAATCAAGCAGGTTATGTTTATTTCCCACATCATAATTCAAATTTGGTTAAGACATAAAATTATATTCTTCAACATATGTTGTTCCACTCAATATTATTACTGTAGTTGCTTGTAATTCCTATCAAGGTTGTCCATGATCTATTTTACATTGATTTCTGACTTTTACACACAAGCTCTCTGGTTGTAGCAATATCCTTCTTTCGATTGTTACTATGAAATTTCTCGTATATACTGTTTATATTGGCTTTGTTTATAAGGTAATCCAAGGTCTCTCGGTTGAATTTTGTAGTTGTTGTATCTTCTGATATTCACCTTTATTGTTTGTGATTGATGATAGATCACAACCATTGTGATGAGTTTCAAAGCGGTCATCTAATTTTGTTGAGCGCTCATCTAATTTTGTTGTGTTTGTTGATATTGTTTTCACAGCAAAAGGATAAGGATATGCACATAAGCTTAGTACGTACTCGCCAACAGTTGAAGAACGAGAAATCCCGAAAGTATAAGCCAAAATCCAAATACAACAAACCAACCGTTAAAGCTTGCAATGTAGACAAGGAACTAGAATTACGGCACAAGAAATTACAAATGCCATGTGCGGAAATTGAAATGACTTGTGAAGAAAATGAAATGCATGAGGAAACTGAAATGCTCCATGAAGAAAATGAAATACGTGAAGAAGTTGAAATAGCTTCCAAAGAAAATGTTGATGCCGAAGAGGAAATCAATGGATCAAATGAAGTTAAAACTGCAAATATCGATGTGAAAAAACGTCCTAGAGGTCCAACAAGAGCAAAAAAACTTCCGCTAAATCTTGGGAATCGAATTGAAATTGAAGTCAATGAGGTAGCCATACCCATAGGAGAGGGCTCAGTACATTTATCTTCTTATCTTGGGCCGCTTGTACGAGAACATGTACCGGTTACACTTGCCGATTGGAGGTTTCTAAGCGATGAATTGAAAGTTGTATTGTGGGATTCGATTCAGGTATGGGATCTTAATAATTGCATTGCTTAATCAATAAGCTGTCATAATTAAACTTTAAATATTTCTATTTTAACCTGCAGCCAAACCGTTTTATCGTTTACTGCATGATGAATTATCGTCAATGTTCATGCACATGTGTCACACCTGAGCACTCGTTGTACACGCATTTGTGTTTATCGTCAATGTTCATATGTTTAACTATATTTACTTACCTTTGCTAATAACCAAGCATATATACATTATGCCGCTCTATACTATGAATGCCTGCCAAAATCAGTTGTATACATCTCTGCACACGTCCATATGAACCTTAGTTACAAGTTCATAAAAAAATAATCACCAATCCTTTCTGGATTGTAGGCTGTGTAGAAAGCCTCTTTTATAAGTGTTAGATTGTTTTCTTGCACATGCACATGCACATGTAGTCATAATTTAAGATCTGCTTCAACTTGTATCACTGGTTTTTGTAAGAATAGGTTATGATATTTGTAGCACCAGGAATACAGCAAGTAAATATGCTAAAAAGGACTGTTTTGTCTACTTGGTTAATATGTGGCGATAATGCAAGTGATCATAGTCTAAAAAATAGAAAAGAAAATTTGCTGCAGCAATTGGCAGCAGCAGCAACAGAAAAAAAATGTTGTACAATATATTTAATGCATACTTCTTATAATTTATTCTATGATACTGATATTTAAGCTAAGATTAATAATAGGCACATTTCGGAGTTTATGGGGATTTTTGCAGCTGTCGCTTGCGTGCTTACGCATAACTTAATAATAGGCTAATTTGCTTATAACTACTATACAAAGGTACATTTTTAGATTAAAAACTGTAAAATTACAAATATTGATGTATATATTGTGTTTCCGACACTGTGGTTGGTGCATATTGTTTAATTACCATTGTAAAATTGTAAAAGTCCCTTTGTACAAAAAGAGAGAACTATGCCCTTTTTTTGGAAATTAGAAAAATTTTCACAAAAACAAAAGAATAATAATAATAATAATAATTTGTATGTGGTTAATAAAAATATTTAAACTAATTAATTTGAAATTCTTTGGAGACGACAAAATGAGTTAGAATATAAAAGCCACAAAGAAGAATGATATA
Organism: Allium sativum; assembly: GCA_030737875.1. Taxonomy (NCBI): domain Eukaryota; kingdom Viridiplantae; phylum Streptophyta; class Magnoliopsida; order Asparagales; family Amaryllidaceae; genus Allium; species Allium sativum. The sequence goes on from CM060922.1 coordinate 570,351,890, forward strand.
TACATGACATGTTGAATACATAAAAGTCGAGGTATAAGCTATTTACTATTCCCTATAAGAAATTATGAGGACATAATTTTATTGAGGGAAGTCTATAACAATTTCGGTTTCGACGTCGAGTTGATACGCATACTTGGTTAAAATAGAAATATTTAAATTTTAATTATGACAACTTATTGATTAAATTAAAACTAAATAACAAACATTTTAAAGTGTAAACAAATATATATTATAATTTTTGACTACCTTGTGCGTCAACCATACTACTCACCAAATATTACACATACTGTGTTTATATACATAATAACTTTCATTTAAACGCAAAAATAGCAGCATAATTTGTGATATAAAATCGATCTGAACCATTCAATAAACATGGACCACTTTTGCAAACATAATGCAATCTTATCAAGACACAAGCTTGTGACACAATATGTGACAAGATGGAACTAAACTTTTAAATCTTTACCCGAATTCAACCCATTACGAAAACACAATGAGATTCAAAAATTAAAATATGTTGTGCCTAAAATAACCACTGCCAACAACGTTGATCTGTATTCTTAATATTAGACAGGTTTTTTTTTGTCTTTTGGGCGAGGCCCTCTAGGTTGTGCATCGGATATCTTTTTACATCAATAATGGCTGCATGTGTGTGCGCGCGCACATGTTACATCATACTATATTATGTATACAAGTAGATGTGATTGTATTTCAATTAATACCTTAAGGGGACAGAAAATTAAAAATAAAAGTTACATATATAAATGGCGGAGTGGGTGTAAATTGAGATCTTTAAGTACATTGCTTACAAATCAACCAAATCGACTCTTGCAAACCCGAAACGAAATTGGGTTTGGGGTGTCTTCAAAAATATTGGCAGGGCATTAAAATCACAAGCAGTAGAATGCCTATTAGTTTTCTATGTTTACATGTGCCCAAATATGAACTTATGTATATAGTTTAGATATTACTAGATTCTTTTAATATGAAATTGCTTGCTTATTTCAGTCACTAATAGTCACTAAACTGAAAATAACGCATGTTATCAAATTGCTTACTTGTAGGCTAGATTCAAAGTGGAAGAATGGAAAAAAACTTCCATATTTCAACAAATGGGAACTATTTGGAGATCATCAAAAAGCAAATTGGTCCGAAAGTTAGTTAATGCAACAACGGAAGAGGAAAGACTTAGCTTGAAACCTTACAATATAAAAAACATGAGCGAGTGGAGATCGTTTGTAAAGGCGAAATTAAGTTTGGAGTTTAAGGTATGCTTATATATTTTATTCAAAATTATTTACTCTAAAGCTAAATTGTGGATTAAACAAGTTTAGAGTCTAAGGCTAAATTATGTATTTTCAGGCAAAAAGTGAGAAATATAGAGCCATTAGGCAAAAACAATTGCCGCACACAACTGGACGTAGAGGAATGGCTCGATTTACCGACGATTTGGTTAGTTAATTAAACGTAGCGTTATTTATCTAGCTAGCTAATAAATATCAACTGATTTATTTTTTGTGTTTTTAAATTTAGAAAAAGCATAGTCAAGATTCATCTTCCATAACTAGAACAGATATTTGGGTTAAATCTCATACTAAAAAGAATGGTGAACCAGTGAATACGGATGTTGCAAATGTTATTGTAAGTATTTTTATTTTTTGTCACTAATTGAATATTGTGACATTTTTACCTTTGTATATAACATACATGTATGTTAATTTAAATAGGAAGAGATTAAAAAAATTGAAAATGCGAAACCGTCCGACTCGATAAATAATATCCAAGAAGATGCAATTGTACAAATTTTGGGACAAGATAAACCCGGACGGTTAAGAGCACTAGGAAGGGGTATACTAAAACCAAGTTAGCTTTGGCACAATCGAGGGATACTCAGATAACTCAGTGTCACAAAAGAATTTCAGAATTGGAGAATGTGGTTCGCTCTCTAGTAAACAAACAGGTATACATTTTAATGCGCAATATATTAATTTATGCATTTTGTGTTCAGACTGTATACTAATTGAACATGGACATCATGTCACTGCATTTGTTCCCATGCTCCAGTCTTAGTGCTACAGCCATTGAATTGGGGCAGCAACTAGCGTATTTCGTTCATCCACAAATAAATATAACACAAGAATTCCCTAATCAGTTCTCAGTATTTATTTGATATTCAAATATTCCATGAAATTATGGTCATTTTAACTTAGTTCAGCCACTCTTATATCTTGTAAAATAGTTCCCTGATGCACTGCTCAATGAATGTAACATGTATTTTACCTTGACAATTTGGCAGGGTAATGAATGTTCGAAAGAAGGAAGCACACCTGAAATGGTATAAATCACTTATGTATTGATATAACACCATTTAGAGGTTAGTTTTAAATCCTATAATCAACATAATTTTTGACTGAATGATTGTAGAATAATGACAACACATGTGAGCTGTTGAATTGGGATGGAACCGATGAAATTGTTGCTGAAGGGAGAGTGGTGTCCACCGATCCAAATGAAGTTGTCAATGACATTCGTATTGGACCAAATGTTGTGAAAGTTGTTATAGATTGCATAAAGAGACCAGACGCTTATTTATGGAGGCCTACATCTAGTTTATCAGTATTAGGAGAAGCCAAGGATAAGTCAGTGGCATGGCCTGCAAATCGTGTTGTTGCATTGGGAGGACACATGATAGAAGACATTACGGTAAAATTTATGATTAACGGTAACTATTTGTAGTTGTATATTTCTTTTCCGTTAAACACATTTATTGTTCTTTTTAGAGTAAAACTAGTAGCATAAACAACAAATGCAAGCTTTATGATTGGAAAGAGGGTGAGACGTTGGTTGCCGAAGGAAGACTTTGCTCGAGTGATTCAAAAATGATTGTGAACGGTATTCCGCTTGGTCCGTTAGCCGTAGTGGTTTGGGTAGACTGTGCAAAAAAAGAGGATACTTACTTGTGGCGCCCCACAATAGATATGTCATGTATTAAAGAGGCCGTTGGCAAGAAAATAGCATGGCCAAAGTCAAAAGTTGTAGCTGAAAAAGCAAGCATCTCGTCTCCTCCTTTCAAGGCTACAACAAACATTTCAACTTCTCCTTGCAATGCTAAATCAACTCGTCAGGTAATTTATTGGACATTGAATTATCATGGTAAAGAAGTAAAATAAATTGTATTTATATTGTTTACATGGGTGAGTACTCCATTATGTACATATGCTCATTTAAAAAAAATGTTGTTTACATAATATTTTGACTGCTCTATTTTGTAAAAAATGTTACTTTGGTTTACTTATCCAGAAGAGCTCGATTCTGGTAGCAAATAATAAATGCAAGCTGATTGATGTGGCTGAAACGGGACGAGTAGTGGCCGAAGGAACTATCGCTTCAACTGATCCGACATCAACGGTTCACTGTGTTCCTTTAGGAGACGATGCGGTAAAAGTTTGGGTAGACTTTGTGAGAGTTAATGACGCATTACTATGGAGACCTACATCGGAGTGTACATACATGGAAGATGCTTTTGGAACTACCGTAGCTTGGCCGACGGCATATGTCATTGGGGAATCAAGTTCAAGTAAGTATTATTTTTCAGTTTAACAATATTTTTTTATGAATTCTGCCTATCAGACTGTTCGTAAACAAACACTAGTAATTTCAAGAGCAATCATTTTGTTTAGAGTTAGAAAAGTTAGTATAACAGTAAATACGTTGTTTTTCACTAAGAATTTATCATCATAGAATAAAGAACAAATTATACCAGTTAGTTAAGCTTAAGGAAATTGTTATTTTAGATAATTATTTCACAATTTTCAGTTGAAAACTGAAAAATTAAATTAGCATCCTAGGGTCCTCGAGATGGTTTGGATGGAGTTGTAGTGGATAATCAAACCGATCATTAATGAAGTTTATCTACTATAAGTCTGTCAAATCGAATTGTGTGAAGCCAAAAATACAAGTAATATGTTTGAAAATTTTCACTTAAATCTCTTCAGTCTAATTTATTTATTTTTTCTTCAATAATATCCAAGTTTTTAATACGAACATATATGATTTTTTGTCAAGATAACATAATAGTGTATGTAGAGGATGATGGACGAATTCGTAAGTAACTACATGTTATCATGATCATAGAGAGAAGCATGCGTTCATCTTCTGATGAAGGATATGTACAAAAGCAAAACATTATGATCGTTTCGTTTCATTGACAAAGCGGACAACATTTTTATTTTAAATCACTTCATAAAGATTTACTTTATTGTTTATTATATCATATGTCCTTGCACTAAATTCGAGGTAAATGCAAATATATGTCCTTACCTTGAATTCTACACATATGTCATTCAGTCCAGGTAAATGTTAACATATGCCCTTACCTTGAGTTCAACACATATGACACTCACGCGAAACATTGATCTCCTTGTTTCGCACCTTTTTATTGGTACTTAAAATCCAGATTGCTGCTAACTTCAAATGGTGCCTTATAAACCCAATTACCAGCATTGCAACATGACTGTTTATGGCTAATAGTACAAATTTTATTTCGTCCACGGAAAACTACTCTGATTTAACAGATTTTAATTGACTTTGCCATTACTTAACAATTGGGTAGAAATTAGCACTTTCGAAAACATTCATTTTCGAATTTATGTCCATCTAACATCTCATATTTTAAGGAAACATTTTAGTGATATCTCATTAAAGAATTTGGAGACAAATCAGTACAAACTTTTTTCAACAGAACTTGATGAAAGTGGGACTGATGAAAGTGGGACTGATGAAAGTGGGACTAAAGCAACATCCACAAAACATCATATCAAGTAACGTTTCCAACTGATAATGAAGAACCAGTTTATTTTCAAATTTTAAAATATTAATAATAATAACAATAAGATACTCACATGCTAAGAGAACAACATGAGCTCATCTCTACAAATTTTGCTTTTGTTCATGCTTCTCTCTACTACATGAAATTTTAAATGCGTGATCGGTATTGGACTGTTTTTCCACCACTTGCTGTTGCATCTTTTGATGCAGGCACCTTATTTTGTCTTGCCACCAGGCCATTATTCATGTACTACATGTACATGCTCCATGTACTCCTATTACCTCTGCCGCTTCAATACATGATTGGGTATTAGTAAAGTGACCCTGCATATTTTATTTGCGCCATATATGTTCAGATCAAATATTAGATGTCTGTATAATAGAAAAATAGGAGAGAGGGTACAAGTATGATGCGAATAACATATGGGGCGGTGCAGACAAATGCAAAATTCTTGGAATGGGGAATTGACATTCCCTGTAACTGCAAGGTAACTTGGTTTAAATGCCAAGCCTTGTTTAATCCCATCATCTTTCTTTGCTGTTTGTTAACTATGAATCTTTGTTTAATAATTACTGGGCATTATTAATTACTTGAATATTATTTGATAATTCATGACAAATACTTATTGATGATTATCGAATGTGTTTACAGGTAATTAGCTTTCCCGGAGTAAAGATCATCATCAACAACGGACGTGATTTAAATTGTTATATGTATTATGATATTAGTCGGTACTTAAGTAAAACTCTTTGAGAATGCTTATGGTATATGAACTTGTTCGTTTTTGTCAAACAACTATTATCTAAATGGTTATGTGTAGTACTTATGTAATTAACGTGTTATCAATTATTTGAATATGTTGACTTTATGATTGGTTCATTGTTGGTTTGAATATGATAATTATATGATTGATGCTGATTTCGGTATGACTATTACAAAGCTGGTTGCTGGAAACAATGTAAGCCATGAACAGTATATAGTAGCATTTTAAAAAAGCTACAAAACAATCAATACATTTCAGCAGCGTTTCTCAGATGCTACTGAAACAAACGTAAAATACTATCTGAATTTATAGTGGCATAAAATAAATGCAACGAAAAGTTTTTAGTTACATAAAATAAACGCTACAGAAAATCAAAGAAATGGACCAAGCAAAAACGCAACCAAAAAATGTTAGTTTTGGTTGGATTTTTTAAACGCTACAGAAAATTTTTGGTTGCTTTAGTTTGGCAGCGTTTATGTAAACGCAACAGAAAAAAACAGACTTTTAGTTGCAGGACCTGTAGTAGCGTTCTCTAAAACGCTACCGTAGGCTTTGGTAGCGTTTTTTAAACGCTGCTAAAGGCATTTTCTGGTGTAGTTGGAAATCAATAGAAATTGATAATGGTGTACAACTCGAACTTCTCTCCAAATAGATAATGGTGCCATGTCTTAAGCGCAAATACTATGGCAGCTAGCTCTAAGTCATGGGTAGGGTAGTTCCTTTCATGAACCCTTAGCTGTCTACCTCCATAACATACTACCCTTCCCTCTTGCATCAGAACCGCACTAAGCCCTGTTCCACATGCATCAGTGTATACTGTGAACACTTTGTTCCCATCGGGCAAGGTCAAGACTGGAGTTGTTGTTAGAGCCCTCTTCAATCGCTGGAAAGCATCATCATAAACTACACTCCAAGAAAATGTTAAATTCTTCTTCGTCAGTCTGGCGAGTAGGGCTGATATCTTTGTGAAGTCCTTAATGAACTTCCTATAATAGCCTGCTAACCCCAGAAAACTTCTCACCTCTATTGCATGTTGGATCTAGATTAACCTAGAGGGGGGTGAATAGGGTTTATCACAGTTTTTAACTGAATTAAAATTCTAACGAGATATATAATAATAAACAGATCATAGAATATAGCAGAAACAGAAATGCAAGAAATAAATCACACACAGATATACCCAGCTTCGGCAAAACCCTGCCTACTGCTGCATTTCTAAGGTTTCTACTAGGTGATAGAACAGTTCCCGCACACAAGACCGTGTACACTTGCAAACCCTGCTCTTATTTTAACCCTACGCTCAAAACCATAGACTGATCTAAACCCCTAGATCAGATTCCCCCTGATTACAACCCCGTAACCAGTAAATCCTAGATTTTACAGACTCCAGCAACTACCAGTCAACACCTTGACTAGATTCTTAGAATTTTACAGACTCTAGAACTGATACGAATTACAAAGGAAATAAAATTACAACAAAATAAAACAAAACAATAAAAGAAAAACAAAGAAAAACCCTTAGGAGTTAAATTAAAAGGGGTCATCCCCTTTTCAAATGAAAATATGGCCGGCCCATTTTGCTTGAGTGCACCACTTTTATTCTTCCGATCTCCTTTGCTCTGGAGATTAAAAATGGCGGCTCTGGAAAATTTGGGGTTAGGGTTTTCTTATAAATCCCAAAGCAAAAACGCGATGCTTGATAAATATATCTTGAATTCTCCGATGCTCGAAGCTTTCTGCTTCATCGATTGATGCTCTTCGTTGTGGAAATTTCTGATTTGGGATTTCTCTTGATCGAAACACTTGTGAATTTTCTGATTTAAAAATTTTCTTGTAATTGTGATGCTTGTGGCTTCGATAAGTATTGCCTATGATGTATGTGGTGTTGATTATATAGGATAAAATAAAATCTAAAAATCACTTCTCTGATTTCACTATATGCCTTGACTGATTTGCGTGGGTTCCTCTTTTGCTTGACTGATTGATTGCTTTTAATTTGGCTCGAATTTATTTTGAATAACTTGATGACCCTGGACGTGTATTTGCCCCAGAACTTCTCTGCTTCAATTGAGATACTTGACTTTGAATTCGGTTCTACTATGAATCATTTCTGGAAACCAAACAATGCCCTTTGCGTGTATTTGGAAATCAATAGAAATTGATTTATATCTTTCCATATATTTATTCAATGATTGTTTGATTTCATATCTTGACACATTCGAAATCTTCTTGTATTCTAGAACCAATTAAAAGTTTCTTACCATCATGAGATAGAATACTTTCCTGGAATGATTTTAAGACTTGCCATATTTGTTGCTCTGTATTCAAATAATGAACCAGAAATTCTTGACCATTTTTGGAATTTTGTTGACCCTATAAAGCAGTACCCTGTATGTTTGTCATTGCTGCGTTATATATGTGACTTGAACCTAAACCATGATGTTCCTGGTGCACCCAAATTGTTGCTAAAACTTGGCTTGAACATTCATGCTTTGCAAACACGCCCTGTATAACTTGCTGCACCATGTAGCTTTGTTTGTTCATGTAGAACTGCTATGTTTAAATACAGTGTGCATGCTCCATTCATGTTGACTTACATATGAACATACATTCTGGTCCTTGTTCTTACATTATATATGTGCATACATGTTTTGCTAATTCTCTCTAGCTTGTTGCATGCTTTCTTGACTTCATGCTGCTAGCTTCCTTGTATATTATTTGCTGTGATAGCTGACATGTAACTCAGCTCAAATTTGATGTATCCATGCTTGTTGTTCTGGTTCATTGATACTTCAGTTGTGTTTGTTCATGATTTCTTCAACCAGTACTTGCTATGTACACTTGGAACTGAAAAGTATAAAAAAAATGTTTTTGAAGTTGCTGTGTGTCCTCATTTTTGTTTGTGTTGTCCCCTTGTATTTGCATTGTTTTTAACTTGAATCTTGGCTGTCTTGACCATGGCTAGCATTGTCCACTTGAGCCACTTGCTCGACCAATTGGCTTTGTTGACTATGTTGACTTTGCTTGATGATGACTCTGTCATTTTTATTTGTGCGCTTGAAATATATATTATTTTATATCAGCAGACTGCTGCACTGTGTTGAGGCTTGTTAGAATCAGCTAATTTGACGCTTGGTTCTGATTATCAAACCAGTGTGGCAAGTTGAGGCTGATCAGTGGGTACTAGATGAATACAAATCAGATCGAGTCAGAAAAATGATGAGAAAACACACCATAAAACCGAGGCAAATAATTTTTTTTAAAAAAATATATATATATGCTAGAATTTAAAATATTATTTCTATTCCAGATACTGTGTGTGTTTCTGTATATGACAGGTATAAAGACTGGACTGATTGAACGCTGCTGTGAAGACTGAAGACAGAAGGCAGAAAACAAAAAACAGTGTGTAAAGGTGTGCATGAGTGAAAGGAACTGTACAGAGTGACCAAGTGTTGTAGCTAGGAGATGATGTGACAAATGTACTGAATGTGTATGAAATTGTTATGAAGTGTATCAGTGAATTTCATTGTTGAATAAATAGTGGATTTTAAAAATTTGTACTGTTTTGATAGTGAAATAAAATATTATATTTAAATAAAATATTGTGTGAATATTTAAATTTCTGTACAGTCGTATTTTATTTAAATATAAATATTATATTCCAGTATGTGATGTATAATAACAGTACAGTATCAAACATATTAAAATAAAATTTATTTATTTGTTATCATCAAACACAAATCATATAATTGTGTATACAACACCATTATATACAACAATCTCCCCCTTTTGATGATGACAAACAAATAAAAGATTTTGAAACAAAATAAATATTTTTGACAGTGCATATTGAACTCCCCCTATTTACTAGCTCCCCCTTCAATAGAAAACTCCCCCTTTAACTGTGCATGAGTGAAAATTGAAAATTGAATAATAATAAATTTTAAAAATATTTATAAAATATTCACTCATAAATCAAAATTCCAACCCATTCTCCCCCTTTTGTTATCATCAAAAGGATATAGAATTTAAAATATAGATGAAAATTGACTAAAAAATATAATTTCAGCTTAAGAGGAAGAATAGTCATCATTAATATCAATTAGTCAAACAAAAATCATAATATTCTGAGAATAGGTGGCATATTTCACATTTTAGAGAATGACGGATTTACGATGAATTTCATACATAATGGAGAGAGTTAAAAAAATGAGCTCCAATTATTTTCCAAAAGAATTTTATAAAAAATGAGGTTCAAAAATAGTGATGGAATTAGACTATAATTATAGATTCAACTTAAGTGACAAAAACAGATAGTCTCAAATCCCAGTAGCTATCAATCAACAAATCATAATACTTCATAAGATATTAACACATTTCGCATATTAGAATATGGATTGACAGACTTGTTTTTACACACCAAGGAGAATTTTATATAAATTTTTTATTTTTTCAAATTATTTTCTTTTCTTTTTCTGTTATTTAAGAGCACACTGACCACGCATAACCAGAGCTTGGATTTTTAAATGAGATCAGTCGCAGCTTAAAATATAAGTTGTCTCATAACCATGCATGACCAGAGCTTGGATTTTTAAACGAGGTTAGAAACACACTTATATATTTATTATCTTTTTATCATTTTCAGTTTCAAAATAAAAAACTCCTCAGTATATAAAAAATATGGATGATAGAAAATGGGATAGGTACATAAATGGACTATGAAATAAATTTCTAAATTAATTATATTATGAAATATGTTTGACTGTACGGGGATCATTGAAAATCTTCAATTATCACTAATTCTGAATAACAACATAGTCCCATTTCTATCACAAAAATTTCAACTGTATATTCAAAAAGATTTTTTTTTAAAACATATTAACTCTCCACACTAATATAAAATTATCATCGATGGGTGGCAGAATAATGGTAGATAAAGGAGATGATCATGAAATAATTGCCAGTTCAAAGATATTATAATAAACGTTCAACCATCATGAAAATTTGAAAAAAATCTCCTCTTGTTGTGAAATATAATTCATCACAATTTCAAATTCTGATAATAATTTTGATGAATTATAAATGCAATTCAATTCGGATATTGATTTCAATTTCTGAATGAATAATCAATAAATAATTTTAAAATTGAAAATCAATTACAAAAGGGAATATAAAGAGCTTTACAGGACAAGAGGGATAAGACAAATATATACATAAAAATTCAGTACTTCTGATACCAATTGGTGTCTCTATTAACAAATTTTAAACATAAAGCCCAAACAGACAGAATTAACAAATTTGCACATTTTTCAAAGCAGCAGACAAGAATAAGAAGTTATTTGAAACAGTATCAGAGCAGCACAGAAAACAATATCACAGCAGACTTGTTAGAGGATGGTCACATAAGATCATTCATGATCCGAGATTATAACTACAGTTTATTTGAAATCATTTGAGGAATATGAAAAACTCTAGATTCAATTAATCGATCACACCAAATTATTAGTTTTACATTCAAGATATGTGTGTGATTCAGTAAATCAATAATTTCAAATGATTTTAAACAAACATATATTCAAATCAAATACATCATGAAATAGCAATGAGTTTTAATAACCATTTTTCATAAGAATTTTTCACAAATTTTTCTGACAATCACACGACAAATTTCAAATCATTTACATCAAGATTGATTAATAATTCATAATTCCAAAATAGTGGTTTATTCAAAATCACTTGAACGAATGTAAATTTTAAGATACAATGAATCAATTACACAGGATAATAATTTCAGATCTGAGAGGTGTGTAAGATTCAAAATATCATAAATTTTCAAGTGATCTCGAATAAACAAAAAAACAAACAAACTAGATGATCATGAATAACAACGGATTTCATGATGTAAGCAATGATTCAAGACCGAAACAAAAATATCCAAGCCAATCTGACAATCAATGAAATTACCACAACTGATAAATAGCAGTATACTGTAATGAATATAATATTTTAAGCATTTCCAAAATGAATTGGAAAAGACTTAAAACAGCATAAGTGTGTGAAATTTCAATAATTATTTAGATCTTCAAAAGATTAGAATTCGAAATGACAGTGTTCAAGATATGATATTAACGCATCAATACTGTTATGAATTCAGAGAATCAGAAAGCAAACTTCAAAACAATTGCAGGGATTTACAAGATTAAGTTTAAGATCTGGAAGAGATTAAAAACATTAGAGTTTTATTCAAAAGAAGCTAATTTCAAGAAAAAAAACATGACTTCTGCAATGGGAAGTTAATAAAGCCCATAAAGAAAAAAAAATATGGCAGTGATAAATCAAATCAAGAAAAAAAACTAAAGAAAAATAGAAGGGGTAGAGGAAGGAATAAGCATAGAAAATAAAAGCAGAAAGAATATACAAAGGTGAGTTTAGAGATCATACCTGAAAGCAAATTAAACCAGAATCTCTAACTCAACAAATCTTGGCCAAGGAGCTGTAAATAATACAGAAGTATAACTCAGCTTGATTTCAAATTTCTTTTTGCACAGCAGTTCCTCAGCCTCTACTGGTACCTAGCAGATGAAGGGATCGAGTGGTCTAACAAAAGTAGTAAAACCACTCACAGTTATATTCGTACGTTTTGGTACCCAAACCTGTTTGTATAATAATCCATTCGAATCTATCTTCATACCCTTTGGAACCCAAATCTGTTTGCATTTCATGAAGTTTGTTTTATTTCTTTTTGGGATCCAAAATTGTTCAACTGGATTATTATAAAACAAATTCACATCAAGTTTATGATTTAAAAATCCTTTGTGATTATCAGAGTTTGAATTTTCATATCGATTCTTTCCAAAGCAGTTTAAAGGATTTTTAAAATCATTTGAGTTCTGATCTTCAAAAACATTATTTTTCTCAAAGCCGAGACCACTTTTATTACAGGATGAAAGTTGATTTTTCAATAGCATATTCAGATATTTTTCACCATTATAAAATTTAGTCAAAGTTGACTCAAGCTGTTGAATTTTAGTTTTAAGATCATGATTCTCTTTCATTAAATCTGAACAACGATTTTTAGTGATCTTACATCCTTCAAAATCAGATTTTAAAACCAAATTTTCATCTTTAAGAATTTTAATTCTGGCTTGAGATTCCAAGATTTCATATTCAAATCGTTTTTGTTTTTCAGACTCAAATTTCTTGGATTTTTCAATCTCATTTTCAAGTTCTTCCAAAATCAAATTTGATTTCAACAAGTTCTCCTTTTCAGCAATTTCAAATTTGGAATTTATATCTGTTTTAAAATTTTCAAATTCCTTTTGCAGGAGGTTACTCAAATTTGATAACTCAGTCTTGTTCTCATTTAAGTTCAGAATTTCATTCTCAAACTTTTGAATATTTTTATTGAGATGAACAAGATTGGTTTTCAATTTCAAACAATTTTTGCAAACAGAATTTGAAGATTTTTTAACATATTCAAGTTGTGATTCCAAATCATCAATTTTGCTGGTCAACTCAGAATTCATAGATTTCAAAAATTTGTTTTTAGATTGGATTTTATCAACAGACTTAGTTAGATCAGCACAAAAATAAACCAGATCTTCATAAGAGAAAATTTCTACTTCATTGTCTGTTGAGTCTCCATCAGTTGATCCATTTGAATTATCATGTGTAAGACCTGTTAAGCATAAATTTGAATCTGGGTTGATCTTTGCAGGTTTTGAGCAGTTGTCAACTTTTTGTCCATACAACGTATGAGAGTTTTCCAGATTTCCTGTGCAGATAAACAATGAGAGATAAGCTTAAATTGATCAATACTGAGACAAGAATAAATAATGTCCATAACATGAGTATTGATAACAATATTCTTTTTATCTGACAAATCTACTCCATTAATAATAATATTCCAATATTTAATATGAACAGATTTTATATAAATTTTCATCTTTACTTTCCAATTTAAAAAATCTGTACCATTAAAAATAGTTGGAATATGACTGGACTGACTCTCTATGGACTGACAACTAGAAATCACCATTACTCTAGAGTTAAGAGAATACCTGCTCTGATACCACTTGTTGGATCTAGATTAACCCTAGAGGGGGATGAATAGGGTTTATCACAGTTTTTAACTGAATTAAAATTCTAACAAGATATATAATAATAAACAGATCACAGAATATAGTAGAAACAGAAATGCAGGAAATAAATCACATAAAGATATACCCAGCTTCAGCAAAACCCTGCCTACTGCTGCATTTCTAAGGTTTCTACTAGGTGATAGAACAGTTCCCGCATACAAGACCGTGTACACTCGCAAACCCTGCTCCTATTCTAACCCTACGCTCAAAACCGTAGACTGATCTAAACCCCTAGATCGGATTCCCCGTGATTAAAACCCCGTAACCAGTAAATCCTAGATTTTACAGACTCCAGCAACTGCCAGTCAACACCCTGACTGGATTCTTAGAATTTTACAGACTTTAGAACTGATACGAATTACAAAGGAAATAAAATTACAACAAAATAAAACAAAACAATAAAAGAAAAACAAAGAAAAACCCTTAGGAGTTAAATTAAAAGGGGTCATCCCCTTTTCAAATGAAAATATGGCCGGCCCATTTTGTTTGAGTGCACCACTTTTGTTCTTCCGATCTCCTTTGCTCTGGAGATTAAAAATGGCGTCTCTGGAAAATTTGGGGTTAGGGTTTTCTTATAAATCCCAAAGCAAAAACGCGATGCTTGATAAATCTATCTTGAATTCTCCGATGCTCGAAGCTTTCTGCTTCGTCGATTGATGCTCTTCGTTGTGGAAATTTCTGATTTGGGATTTCTCTTGATCGAAACACTTGTGAGTTTTTTGATTTAAAACTTTTTTGTACTTGTGATGCTTGTGGCTTCGATCTGTATTTCCTATGATGTATGTGGTGTTGATTATATAGGATAAAATAAAATCCTAAAAATCACTTCTTTGATTTCGCTATATGCCTTGACTGATTTGTGTGGGTTCCTCTTTTGCTTGACTGATTGATTGCTTTTAATTTGGCTCAAATTTATTTTGAATAACTTGATGACCCTGGACGTGTATTTGCCCCTGAATTTCTCTGCTTTAATTGAGATACTTGACTTTGAATTCGGTTCTATTATGAATCATTTCTGGAAACCAAACAATGCCCTTTGCGTGTATTTGGAAATCAATAGAAATTGATTTATATATTTCCATATATTTATTCACTGATTGTTTGATTTCATATCTTGACACATTCAAAATCTTCTTGTATTCTGGAACCAATTAAAAGTTTCTTACCATCATGAGATAGAATACATTCCTGGAATGATTTTAAGACTTTCCATATTTGCTGCTCTGTATTCAAATAATGAACCAGAAATTCTTGACCATTTTTGGAATTTTGTTGACCCTGTAAAGCAGTACCTTGTATGTTTGTCATTGATGCGTTACATATGTGACTTGAACCTGAACCATGATGTTCCTGGTGCACCCAAATTGTTGCTAAAACTTGGCTTGACCATTCATGCTTTGCAAACACGCCCTGTATAACTTGCTGCACCTTGTAGCTTTGTTTGTTCATGTAGAACTGCTATGTTTAAATACACTATGCATACTCCATTCATGTTGACTTACATATGAGCATACATTATGGTCCTTGTTCATACATTATATATGTGCATACATGTTTTGCTAATTCTCTCTAGCTTATTGCATGCTTTCTTGACTTCATGCTGCTAGCTTCCTTGTATATTATTTGCTGTGATAGATGACATGTAACTCAGCTCAAATTTGCTGTATCCATGCTTGTTGTTTTGGTTCATTTATACTTCAGTTGTGTTTGTGCATGATTTCTTCAACCAGTACTTGCTGTGTGAACTTAAAACTGAAAAGTGTAAAAAAATGTTTTTGAAGTTGTTGTGTGTCTTCATTCTTGTTTGTGTTGTCCCCTTGTATTTGCATTGTTTTTGACTTGAATCTTGGCTGTCTTGACCATGGCTAGCATTGTCCACTTGAGCCACTTGCTCGACCACTTGGCTTTGTTGTCTATGTTGACTCTGTCATTTTTATTTGTGCACTTGAAATATATATTATTTTATATCAGCAGACTGCTGCACTGTGTTGAGGCTGGTCAGAATCAGCTAATTTGACGCTTGGTTCTTGTCAGCAAACCAGTGTGGCAAGTTGAGGCTGATCAGTGGGTACTAGAAGAATACAAATCAGATCGAGTCAGAAAAATGATGAGAAAACACACCAGAAAACTGAGGCAAATAATTTTTTTTCTAAAAAAAAAAATTATATCTGCTAGAATTTAAAATATTATTTCTATTCCAGATACTGTGTGTGTTTCTGTATATGACAGGTATGAAGACTGGACTGACTGAACGCTGCTGTGAAGGCTGAAGACTGAAGACAGAAAACAAAAAACATTGTGTAAAGGTGTATATGAGTGAAAGGAACTGTAAAGAGTGACCGAGTGTTGTAGTTACGAGATGATGTGATAAATGTACTGAATGTATATGAAATTGTTATGAAGTGTATCAGCGAATTTCAGTGTTGAATAAATAGTGGAGTTTAAAAATTTGTACTGTTTTGATAGTGAAATAAAATATTATATTTAAATAAAATACTATGTGAATATTTAAATTTCTGTACAGTCGTATTTTATTTAAATATAAATATTATATTCCAATCTGTGATGTATAATAACAGTACAGTATCAAACATATTAAAATAAAATTTATTTGTTTGTTATCATCAAACACAAATCATATAATTGTGTATACAACACCGTTATATACAACATTGCATTCTTGGGATCTGCCAATCTTGAACTGCAACTACCTTTGCGGGATTTACTGCTATCCCATCTTTAGAAACCACATGCCCTAGAAATCTCACTTCTTTTCTCTAGAAATGACATTTGGAGAACTTTTCCTTAAGTTGATGCTTACGGAGAGTTTTCAAAACCTCCCTTAAATGTAAGGCATGCTCTTCCTCCTTCTTTGAGAAAATCAAAATATCGTCAATAAAGACCATAATGAACTTATTTAGAAACTCCCGAAACACCATACTCATCAGATCAACAAAATAGGCGGGTGCATTTGTCAACCCAAAAGGCATGACGAGCCACTTAAAGAAACCATCTGGAGTTCTAAAAGCGGTCTTATCTATATCATCCTCAGCCACCCTCAACTGATGAAACCCCATGGCCAAGTCTAACTAGGAGAAAACAGATGCACCAACAAGCTAGTCAAACAGATCATCTATCCTCAGGAGTGGGTGCCTATTCTTCTTAGTGAGTTTATTCAACTCTATATAGTCTACAAATAAGCGAAGCGAACCATTCTCCTTAGTTGTGAATACCACCGGAGCATCCCATTTAGATATGCTTCGCCTAATAAACCCTTTCTCAAATAGCTCCCCTACTTGCTTGCTAAGCGCCCTTCTTTCTCTTGGAGTCGTGTAGCGCATAGGCAATGCAACTGGTTTAAAATTGATCTTGCACCTAGAAGGTAAGCCCCGAACCTCCTTAAAAACATCAGGATACTCATAGACCCTTGGTACAGATCATCGATAGATGAATCAAGTGACTCTAGGAACCTAAGCATGACAGACCCTTTTGGGTCACAAGAAATCTCGACGGTCCTCCTATGGCAAGTCAAAAGTCTAACGACCCTGCTCTCACAATCCAGAATGGCACCATACATGGCTAGCCAATCCATCCCTAGAATCAAACCATAGCCCATGAAACCAAGCACATATGCGTCGCACTCAAACTCTACGCCCAACATAGATATTCTTAAACTCCGACAAATCATAGAAAGATGAGTCGTACAACCAATTGGGTATGAGACAACCAATGGGATCCAAAAACATACTAGTACTAAGGTGGAGAGACTAAACCACAGAATCATACATAAAAGAATGTGAAGTTCCAGAATCAAAAAGAGTTATAACTGGATGATTGGAAAGAGAAATCAAACCTTCAACGGAAAAACTTTCCTACCTTTGTCTGGCGCACTGGCCACGAGAGCATGTACTTTCCCGCTAGAAGATCCTACCCTTTGACCTTGTCCTTGCTTTTTTCGGCACTCCTTAGAAAAGTGTCCGACCTCTCCACAGTTGAAACAAGCATTCTTCCTTTTTTTGCAGTCCTTGATCAAGTGACCCTCGCGTCCGGAATTATGACACTTCCTTTTATTTTTAGCCTTGTCGTTCTTTCCTCCCTTCTTTTGTTGTTGTTGTTGTCCTTTCTTGGGCCATACTTTCTTGTTTTTTGTTTCCTCAACCTTAGCTTCTTTCTTTTCACCTTTATCTTCCTCATGCATCAATGCCATGTCAACGAGCTTTTCAAAAGTTGCTCCCATCAGAATATGAGTCATACCTAACCCATGGAGGGGGTTCATTCAATCCTCTAGAAAACCGCAAAGCTTTCTTATGTGGGGTATCTACTAGATCCAAACCAAATCTTGCTAGTTGGTTGAACTTGTTAACATACTCTTTGACAGTCATGCCTCGAGTGCCAGAAACCTTTCTATTAGCATACTTTTCTCAGCTTGAGAAAGAAACTTCATTTCAAATCTCTGCTGAAAATCATCCCAAGTCTCCACTGGATGCCCTGATTGTGTCACGTCCCACCAGAATGAAGCCTCATCTTTCAACAGCCAAGCGGTCAACTGAATCTTCCTACGATCGTCAACTTCAAAAATTCCAAACAAATCATCCATCTCTTTAAGCCAATTCCTTGCTTCTACGAAAGTCTGGGTTCCTCGAAATGTATTTCCACCCATAGCACAGAAATCCTTGTAGATCTTAGAGAAATTATCTACTTGAGGAGGAGGAGGAGGAGGAGGAATAGCGAGTGTAGCTGGGGGAGAAACGTCTGTTTGACCACCGGTAGGCGCCGTGGCCTCCAGATACCTACGGTACTAACCCGGTATCGTAATGCCCTCAGGAATATTAGGTTCCCCAGAATGCTGAAAAAGGAAAATGGGATTCAAATAGAGAATCGACAGATATTACATATGGCTTTGGGGAATATGTTTTTCAAAACACACTTTTCTTTTTGAAATTGATTTCTTTTAAAACCTTTTTGAAAAGAATTTTCAAAATCTTTTATCCGACCTGGTAACCTTCGGCGCTGATACCAAGTGTGATACCCCACGTCCGTTAATGTCAATCATTAAGAGAATGCATTAAGTTTCGTGAAGCGTTATAGGTAAACAGAAACAGAAATATTACAAGATAGATATAAAATAACAGCGGAATTTAAAACTTTATTAGGCAGAAAACATCGTGGTTCAAAACATAGTTACATCATGAGTCTAAAACACATAAAACCCAGTACATTAACTTAAATTTTCTATCTTGTATAAAATCATCAGAGTACAATAAACATGAAAAGAGCATAATCCTCAAAAGCATATCCATAGTAGAAAAGGTACAAAATCAAGCAGTACATCTAAGCAGCTCCAAGCAAAAGGAAAGAAGAATCCCGATCAAGCTTGAGTATTCCCACCCTGAGAACCTGGGGGGAACGGAAGAGAAAGAAGGAAAAAACAAAATATGTTAGACATAAAGCCTGGTGAGTCCAGTTACTTTTAGCATATAAATAAGTTAAAGCATCATGATAGGCATATAAACTGGATAAGAGGTAGATAACAGCATATAAGGGAGGTATGACAAGGTAACAGGATAATCAGGATGGAATAAATAGCGCTTCCCTAACACTTTTCTTTCTCTGCATCAATACTAGTATCACTAGAACAAGATGATCTCCAACAAGTATAAGATGGTAGACTTAGGCGTACTTCTAGTGAGAAGTTTAACCCTATACAATTAATAGGCATCCCAACTGAACATACTGGGGTTACCCCTAAATATAATAACAGGCTCCTAAACATACTAGAGTCGGGATGTACCCTAAGTACTACCCCAATCTATCGACTTCCTACTCTGTAGATACCCTGTGCTGGCCCCACAGTAGGATGTAACACTTCCTAAAGTGGAAACCCTTCGTTTTTAGGATATGCACAACCATATCTACCGATGTCAAGACGTCTTAGCCTCCTCTTGTCCGGACCCATGCACGCACATGACCCCATCGGAATGAGCCTCCGACATCGTCTCCTCTTTTGGATCTCTTACAATCAGCCCAGTAAGCATGCCCCGACTCCGACCTAGTTCAGAGTACACGTTTGATACCTATATATGGGTTACAGACTGAAACGGGACCCACACACAAGATGATACAAGCTTCCCCCTAGGCTTGAATCCCCACTACCAGAATTTCCACATGTTATGACATACCAGTGTAAAAATATTGCATAACCCCCACAGGTTAAGTTTGTGGGCCTATATATAAATATTGCCCACCACCCCAAGATATACTTAACCCTCCCACTATTCAAGCAAGTTTACTTAACCCTTACTTAAGTTAACATGTTCATGTAATCCCTATAGGTTCAAACAGGTTAAGTATTCAAATTAATTACCATTCATTCATTTATGGTTATAATGCGCTAGACCTCCCACATTAAGCCTACAACTTGTGGATGATGGATATGCCAGGCGGGTCCGGACAGACTTCTTCCATAAGTTGGACTTAACCTCGTGTCTCAGCACGTTACATATTTATGCACTTAGACCCCTCACATTAGATTCACCACTTGTGGTTATTGGATGTGTCGGTCAGGTCCGGGAAGACTTCTACCACAAGTGTAATCTAACCTCGTGTCTAAGCGAGGCGATAGTTCCTAATTACTATAAATCTAGGCATTTTCACTATTTAACAATTATCACTACTTCATTATAGGTTTTCGTGCCCTTTTTCAAGTCATATACATCATGTACAATATGCCCCAAATTAAGATCTAAATCACAATTTGATTTATGCCCCCAAATCCATATTCATGTATTTAATTCAAGTTATGCCCAAATTTTCCAATATAATTTACGCCCCAATTCTAACGTTTTCCACTTGTTCCCAATTTCACGCGTTCGCATATTCCAGCGGATGCCTAGGCTCGAAGGTAGCCTGGCTATAAAATAAAAAGGGAAAAGAAGAAGGGAAGAGAACAGAAATAAGCATAACAACAAGATTGACATATGATGGTAGGAATAGGCATAGCAACTAGTAAATATATAGTGAAAAAATTGGGCATAATGACAAGATAAGAATATAGGAATAGATCTGATGAATATGTGATAATAGAATTGATTAGGCATAGTGTCATGATCATAAGCAGGCATGATGGGATATAATCAGTGAATTAGATGTACAAATAATGGCAGATCTGACATGATAAACAGGCATAGGCTTAGATCCAATTCATAGTCATGTCAAAATAACTTAGATACACAAATTATGGCAGATTTGATATGATTCAATTAGTCACAGGCTTAGATCCAATTCATAGACATGTCAACAATAACTTTTAAGTGTTCATATCTAAAAATAACATGGACTCACATAGAATGGATCTAAGAAAACTAAGGAAAGCGAGTTGATGTTGAATCAGCAAATCTTTGAATATGTATGAATCGTCGTTGCTGAAGAAAAGGCTAATTTAATCTGAGTTGGAGCAGCATCTCACCATAACCAAATTTTTAGATGAATAAAACAACGGGTTTAGGGTCTTGTTTATAGCCATCAGCCTACGAATCTCGCACATAAATCATTCCACGTTCGGGAATAGGGATCTGCCTGGATCCATATGGGGGTCGACCTCCCCTTGGTGTGTCGACCCAGGAGTCGACACCCTTTGATGGGCTCGACCTAGGGGTCGACATCCATGGGTGGGAATTTTACCGCTTCCCTTTTGCTGTTCGATTTTTCTATTTGTTTGAATTCTGGATTTATTTTATTTACATACATTTCTCTTGTGCATATATAAATTTCTATCCTTGATAACTTCTTCATACGATGTCCGTTTTATGCAAACCAGGTGTCAATTTTGACCAGAATTCCGAGACCAACGCAATGGCGTAGTCCATTTCACTTAATTTTGAATATTTAATTTAGCATTCTTTAGTTTATTGTCTTTAGTGTTGTTAAAATTATGGGGTGTTACAGGTTCCTCTTCAAAAAACGCCTTATTCCACGCGCAATAGATATGCTAGTAGATAAGACAAGGTACGAGCCAATAAAGAATATAGCACAAGGATTTACCAGAGACTCCTGTCCACCAGTTTCTCAGAATATGTGCGAGGGAAAACATATTACCTCGAAGAACCACCAAATTTCCGAAGTAATTCCAAACCGAAAAGGCAGAAAATCCAAAGATAAACAAGTGCGCTACGGAATCTGTATCCCTAGATGCATAGCACCTGCAAAGAGACACTAAAGGGGTGGCAATCCTTTTAAGATTCTCATCTATCGGTAGCCCATCGTGTAGGATCTACCACATAAATAGAGAAACCTTTGGGGGGATACAGACATCCTAGATGAATGAGAAAATGGGGAAGTGTGGGGATGCCGACCTCATCGAACTCCATGTTGACTAATCGAGAAGGGATTGCCATCCCATCCGGAGTAACCACAATGTGAATCCGAAAAATTCTTCACTGGCTACATTCGTTTTCCACGTCTCACTAGCATATGACAAGACACCGGAATAATTCGCGAGTAGAAGCCTGCGGTACTTAGCATGAAGGAACGTCGCCCATAAGGAGTAATTTGCTTCAAACCTAGCCCACATCTTTTAAGCAAACATCGTACAGGTATACTTTGGATTTCTGAGACCTATTCCCCCTTCGCTTTTGGGATAACAAATCATGTCCTAAGAAATCCAATGGTGGCAATTGATGTTGTCCTTTTTACCCAAGAAAAAGGACGAAGCCAAAGACCGAAAAGATCTAAAAAAGAAGAGGTAGGAGTCATGGCAGCAAAGACGTGCGATCCTATAGAGTCAAGCACATACTTTATGAGAACCAGCCTTCCTGCCTGGGATAGATGCGCCACATCCACCTTATGATCTTCCGCTTGGCTTTGTCGGTTAGGGGGTCGAAAATGGCGTTGAGTTTACGAACTTTGTAAAGGACAATACCGAGATACGGTAAGGGAAGGGAAGCGTCCTTGAAGTCAGTGATGGTTTCGATCCAAGGTGATCTAACCGCAGGTTTATCTCTCGCCAGGACGAAAAAACTTTTGGCAGTATTAACCAATTGGCCAGAACACCTCTCATACTGCTGAAGCAGGCCGATAAGACAATGGACTGAATGGCGACTACCATTCGTGAAAATGTTAATGTCATCGGTGAAAGATAAGGAAGAAATTATAGGATGACCCGTAGGGATGCCAAAATGATGAATCTGATTTGCTATGTTAGCGAAAGCAATCCACGAACGAAAGCCTCAGTAGCGATAACGAACAGAGTAGGAGAAAGAGGATCTTCCTGGTGGACCCCCTTTCCAGCCTTGAAATATTCGTTGGTCGACCTATTGATGAGACATGAGAACCAACAGTTGGAAATGAGCCTCCAGAAAATATCGATAAGGTTCTCGGGAAACCTAAAATCCCTAAGAACCTTAATGATGAAAACCCATGACATACAATCGTAAGCTTTAGCCATATCCATCTTGATGACGACGTTCGTTCCCTTGACTTTTCTATCAATCTAAGACACCAGTTCCTGGGCTAAAAGGACATTATCCATAATCAATCGTCCTTTTACAAACCCAACTTGAGAAGCAAAAACAATACGCTAGAGAAAAGGAGCTAGCTGGAAGCCAGGACTTTGAAGATATGCTTATTAGAAAAGTTACACAAGGTGATAGGGCAAAAACCCGCACACGTACGAGGCCTTTCACACTTAGGGATAAGGACCAAGTTAGTGGACGTCCATCCCTGAGGCAGGTTACCACCCAAGAATAAGAATCGAATCGCTAGGCAGAAATCCGATTGGATGATTGGCCAGACACTCCAGTAGAAAATCCAATTGTAGCCAACGGGCCCACTAGCGCTATCCTTGTTAAGAGCAAAGACACAGGCGCGCATCTCTTCCAACGAAGGAGGTACGGCAAGGTCAACACTCTCCGAAGGAAGAACCAACTTGTCTATGAAAGCAAGGAGAGACAGATCATACACCGAGACGGAGGGAGAACCCAGGAAGGTTTGAAAATGAGAAAGGATGGTCTCTTTGACTTCCATAGGAGTGGAAACCACAGAGAGATCAGAGCGCTAGATTTGGAGGATCATAAGAAGTCTGTTCTTATGAATATATTAGTAGAAAAACTTAGAGTTCGAATCTCCGTCGACAAACCACTTGATCCTCGCCTTTTGGCGAAGATAGTCGTTCTCGATACAAAGCTCCAATGAAAAGGCTAACTGAGCTAGGGCCTACTTCTCCTTGTTAGTCACAGAGGGATCTTCATCGAAAGAAGCCCCTATGAGGATAAGAGTCTCTTTGTCCACTCTGACACGTATGGAAATATTTTTGAAAACTTGACGTTCCAAGACTTGAGGCAAATCTTGAGATGCTTAAGCTTATGAGAAAAGTCGACAGTAGGCGAGCCGAAAACAGGGGAGTTCCAGGAGTGGAGGGGAGTTCCAGGAGTCTTCCACTACCCGACAGAACGAATGAGGAGATCTCCACATACTCTGGAATCTGAAGGAGGAAGGATCAGAATGGATATGGGGATAGTGACAGAGAAGCATAGGAGCATGGTCCAAGAAGGTCCTATGCAGATGAGAGACAGAGTGCACGAACGGAAGGCTGAACCAACTCTTTGAATCGAATACTCTTTCAAGCCGGGAAATAATCCAATTAGGAACTTCTTAGTTATTACACCAAGTGAAAGCCGAACTGACGAAAGATTCAGCGCCAAGATGACGATGAAGGCATTGAAAACAGCTACAACTGCATGACTAACGACATTCCCACCCTGTTTTTCAGCTTGGTTGGTGACAACATTAAAGTCGCCACCCAGCACCGAAACCGAAAAACCGAAATCAGAAAGGCAAACGACCACAGACCACAAAGCCAACCGTTCAATCCCGTCGCACTTAACATAGATTGAAGAGAACAGGAGAAGGAAGGAAACGAACAAATTACCAAAAGTAACTGGATGGAGTCGAAAACAGGGTGGGTGACTATGTCTTTGGACCAAAGGATCCAAATCTTTCACGAAACATTGGCTAGGCCACCATTAAAGGCGAGAGATAGGACATTTTTGGTGATTTCATTCGGACCTAACATAGGTTCCAATAGCGCAGCCAAAAGGATAGAATGCTTCTTAACAATGCGTTTGAGTCTAGCTACTGACGCATCATTGCCAATACCGCAAACGTTCCAAAAAATAAAGTTCGCCACCAAACCAAAGTCCACATAGAAAACCAAAACAAAGGAACAAGAAAACAAAACCAGAAGCATAAACAGACCCCACTCAGCTCATCTCAAATACAATGTGTGTTAATTAGATCTAATGATCTGCTCAAACGCCGCTATAGAGCGTGTGCGGATAGTGCGATGAACGCTAGGCCCAGAACTACGGCTACAACAGGATGAAATGGAAGAAGAACGGATGGAAGCTCCACCAGAAACAGAGAACCCCAAAGATCCCCCTCGACTCTGACGAGTAGGAGATGCGCCAGAATGACTAGACCTATTAGGGCAGGATTACTTAGTAAGACGAGATAGACGATCATTAATGATCATTATTTCCTCCTTACTAAGAAGAGGGGAAGAGGGGCAAACGGAGGCCACAGGGCGAGACAGAGAAGCAGAGGGAAGCATTAAAGCAGTAGAAACAGAACAAGCAGACACAATAGGGAAAAACCGCGCTCAGAAAGAAATGTGGGGTTACCTGTATGAGGCAACATCAGTTGCTCTGTGAGATTTACCAAAGTCGAGCTATCATCAGATTGACTGCCCCGCCTGATTGGTAAAGATTGATAGATCGGACATCAGCATCCTATAGAGGGAGAAGGTAGAGTAGGAAGCCGTCGCCCTGGTAAACTACATAGTGGGTTGACGAAGGCACCAATATGCGCCTACAAAAACAGGACCACCCATCCCACTCATATAACACCCTACTAAGTTGCCAGTAAAACACACTGGACATCACGAACAAAACCAAATGAATTGAGTCACCAACGACACTAAATAGGCCTCGCAGTGACTCATAAAGGCGGCTCAGTCGACAAACCAAAATGATACCCCCACAAACAAACTTAAACAATGACCAATCTAAGAAGAATGGCACCGATGAACCAAATCTGGCCCAATAAACAAAGCTGCCAGGCCCACTAAAGGCCCAAAAGGCCATCCAACCGAACCCTGATCAATTTCAAAACTACAATGCCAAACAAACCAGCCAAGACTTAACTGATCTGAAAGAAGAGGCTCAGCGAACACACCTGCACACAACATCATACACACATGCCCTGACCTTCTCACACCTGAAGATGGCTAAGAAAAGGTGGGGACCACACACAAAATGCGTCAATGCTCATAATATCACACAAAACACCATCCAGCCAACAAAGCCGCAATAAACAGCAAGGTAAATCAATTGAACAAGATAAAGTGACCAAATCAGAAATGTAGAGAAACAAAGGATCAATAGAGCTAGCAATATCAACCCCACAAATACAAGCACGGTCATAAACACTAACCATGCTTGAAATAGATCAGGAGACCAAAGGCACATGAACTGCCACATAAATATCAACAGCGATAAGGGAACAAGGGGCAAAAACCATAACTCTCTGGCAATGATAGCATCAAGATTGATGTTAAAATTACCAAATATAATTGCTCATATACCAAAAGCCATGCATGCCAGAGAGCTTGTATCCACTTCCAATGTGAACTCCAAACCAACAGATCGATAAACAACCTCTGAATGCACACAAAAATCAGCTGAAACACGCCTCCAACTAAGGTCAACACTACCAAGCCTTCACGGTCTAAACTCCTAGACAATAGACCTGCAAGAGCTTGTCGCCTTGCTAACATCCACAAGATCAGCTCCCCCTAAAACAATAAAAGAATTGGAAAGATCGAGTGTGAGGGGAGCTTACGAACCAACCATCGAAAATAACAAAGAAGACTCATCCCATAAAGACGAGCAACTCGAACCAGTAACAGGAGCTGAAGTGTTATGACTCTGCGACCGGTAAGACTTATGTCAGCGACATCGGAAGCCAATCTGCTGCTCAGCATCACCAGCAGACCGATGGTCCACGAAACTTGCAGACCGATTGACTATGGGTGGGGTGATCAAATTCCCACCACCACAAATATCGGCCGAAACTACACTGCCAAAACCAGCCCAAAGACACCTCCGCAGTTCCAAGATCCAACATAAAAGCCATGAACAACCACAAAAGGGGAAGCCTCAGTGACCATGAAATTCAGACAAGGCTAAAAAGGAGTGATTAAATTCCTCTTTTCTTGACTGATTTTAGGGCTACGGAGAGAGATGAGCTCTCCACCAATCATCGAACTGTGTAAAACGCCACGCCGAGAAAGTTTAGACACAAGCTCTAATAAGAAGAGCGGGGACAGCTCAAGAAAACAGTCCGTAACCACTAAGAAACGGTGGTACAGAACTTTGGCAAACGATTTCAATGAGAAAAGCCTAACCTCGATTGAGAATTCACCATTAAACACAACTGAGATCGGGCCATCTGTTACTGACAAAAGTGAGCTCGCTATTACTTCGAAGCTAGGGTAAGGCCGTAAAAACGAGCCTATCACCACAAAATATTTGACAATGGAGGTCAGAACCATGTCGTAATTAGGGTTTTCCGACACGAGGAACTACGAGAGCCTCCGCACAAACAACAATCGGAACAATAGCAGAGTGACGAGCGAAAAAAGAGAAACAAGAAATTTGCAGGAGATGACACGAAGAATTAGAATTCGGTCGCCATTTTTTGACCATTAAGGGTTTTTTCTAGAACCCTATTGTTATGTAATTAGGGTACACCTAATCCTGTTGTTTAAACCTGCTGTTTATTCCTGCTGTTAGTCCTGCTGTTATGTGATCATGTTGAACTTGTTATACTAGTATTGGTGTAGACATATATGTTTAGACATTGCATGTTTAGGATATAAATGTGAAGGATTACTCGATCATAGTTTATTTTTATTATTCCTCTCCATCATACTATTCTGTTTAGTTTATTTATTATGACACTGTACCTTTCTTATCCAGTTTTATTTACCTGTCTTGGCATTCCTATTTTATGCATATTTGTAAGTCACTGTAACTCGCCAGACTTTATGTCTGACCCTTTTTCTTTCACCTCTTTCTTCTTTCCCCCCCCCCTTCAGGTCCTCAGAGTGCCAGTACTCAACAGTGACTATGATTTCTCTTACAGCTTGGACTTGACTTGGACTTCTTGAGATGTATCGTTTTGACTTGCTCTCTACTTTAGTTTGGCTTATGGCATAGAATGTGATTTTGTGTACTTTGTTATTTTATTTTCTAAGATGTTTTGAAAGACATATTTGAGAAAGTTTACTAGATGTAAAGGGGTTTTTATGTATTTCGAAAACTATGCTTTATTTCTTTTATAATAAAGTTTAATGTTTTCCGCTGCATATTTTGTCTGTCTTGGTAATGTTCTGTAATGATTACATATTTCGCTTCACGGAACTTAATGCATTCTTTTAAGAGTGACATTAACGGACATGGGGTGTCACAATAGAATTTTGTGTTGGATAAATTTTAGAAAAGGATTGGTTTTGCGTTGTTTTCGTCATAGGTATAAATAAATAAATAAATCATTGTTCCTTGTTAAGAAAAAATTTATTTTGGTCTTTCTGTGTATGAGTTCAGTTTTCGCATTTCTGCGTGACTGACTTGCTTCTTCGCCAACATGTGACTTGAATCGTTTACGTTTCCGCAAAATATATTTTTGAAACATTTCGAAAACGTTGTTTGAAAAAAAACTTTTTATTGTTTTTAAATTTTTTACTGAATTACTTTCTTTTATTTCGGTTCGCGCAAAAATGCAAAATTTGGATACAATAATTTGTGCATATTTAAATGTTTGTTTTACATTAAATTGGATGATTTGAGTGATGCAAAGTGCAAGTTACCAAAAATTTGACTTTTCTATACGAATCTCATATGGAAAGTAAAACGGTATTAAAAAGAAATTTTCAAAATAAACATAAGAAGCTTTCTAGCAGAAATTTATTTTATGAATTTTTTTGATTTTTGGTCACATGAATAAGCGCAAGGAAGATGTCTGGATGGCTTGTGTCCACGTTTCAGCGGTGCAATAGGACCAACAATATAATAAAAATGATAGTGACAACAAGAAAAAGGTTGTCTTAGCCTTGGAAACTTTGTTCCTATATCTCGTCAATGATGCACGCGAGCTATTAATTAACTCGTTTTACATTTTTGAGCTTGTTCAAAGCTTCCTTTATAGTCTACAAATAGAAAATTTTGGTTTATTTTAGGTAACGGAGGTGAAAATTCCATTATAGGGTTAGAAATGGAATATTTATAAGTGGAGGAAACATTAAAATCCTTTCTTTGATTTCCTTTTTCCGGTTTAGGAGAAACTAAATAGGAAATAATTAGATGCGTCGACGTCTTGGATGGTAGGGTTTGGATGCAAAATTGATTGCTTCACACTTTTATTCGTAATCGTGTGAGGGAAATGGATGAAAAAGGATTTTCGCAATTGGCATTCATATAGAACTGCTTGTATATTTAGGATGTTTTGCACCATAATTCAAAGGGATTTAAAATTTCAATGCATACATATAGAGTGCCCCATTTATAATCATCTTGCATACATGTTTTTTGGTTGAAATGCATTATCTACACCATGCACATATACACATGGTTGCAAAGTGAATGTATACAAATTGGTTGTGTAAGATAGGACAGCAGGTGTCAGAATTTCGAGATGAAATTCTTTATAAGGAGGGAAGATTGTAATAACCCTGAATTTTGACAATAGAAATTAATTATTAGAATCTCAAAATAGGAATTTCTGCAAACGATGGAATGACCATGAAACTTTAACTAATGCGTTCGTCTAGGAATTCTGTTCAACTTTCATGTTTGGAGTTTCGCGAATGGAGTACGTATGAAAAAGTTACGGAAGAAATAAAAATGGATAGAAATAAATAAATGGGATAAATAATATATATATTTCCCTTTTTAACCTGCCTTCGCTGGGCATTTCGGTCAAAGAGCGGTCGACTTCTTCTACGAGGGTGTCAACCACTTCGGGCTTGTAATGCCTAGTGACAGCTAGGTTTCGAAGGGTATTTTCGTTATATAATATAAACGGACGGATGTTTATTTAAATAAATCTAATGGTTCATGGCCAATACCACTCTTATAAATAAAAGGGTAAGGCCTCATTCTTTTCCATACAAATTTGTAGGCAGAAGCAAAGCTCTGCCATTTCCCTTTCTCTTCAAATCAATTTCTTAATCAAAATATATATTCATATACAATCAATCAAATATAAATCATTTAGATTTGAAAGGGTTTATTAGATTTAAATGGAAAAGGGTATGAATTAATGTCTAAGTTATTCTTCATCGGGTTCTCCCCTCTTTTCCAATTTTCTTGCAAATCTACATATCTGAAAGTATCCCCTTTTCAGATTAATTGTAGATCTATAAGAATTTGGGGATTGTAGGCCTAAAAGATTATTCGTATTTTATATTTGGATACTTTCAGGTGAGTAGGAAATTTACATACAAGTTATAATAGCCTATTTATCTCGTTTGAATTAGATCTCAAAGTATATGCCTAATATTATCAAATATGCATATAATATTGTTGAATTTGAAATGACACCTGTCAGATCTGCTTATAATTATTTGTCAAAAGTCGAAATTATTAATTTGTGGTTATGAATAATATTATTTGTAGGTTTACTAGATTATTTATATATATTTCCTGCAATTATGTTAAAAATATATTGTGGTTATTGCAAAACACTATAGATCTGGAAATCAGTCGCATAAAATACTATTTAGATGTAGTTATATTCCAGATCTCCGGTTTCATCGTTAATTTATAAATTATGTGATTTTGACTTAAAAGACATAAACCTGTTTGTATTCAATGTTGTTGTGGTTTTGGCTTAGTTACTGTAAATATGTTGTTTTCAACAAAAAAGACATTATTTTGAAACCCACAAGAACTGTGATAAAAGATTAAAAAGGGGAAAAGTTGTGTAAATGTACGTATAATTATAAAGAAACATATTTGTGTGTAGTTTGCATCAACTATTCCAAAATATACATAAATATATATTTCTTGTTGTTTGAAATATGTCTATTCCAATAATCAGACATAATTTATAAAAACTATCGCTAACAGTCTTTTTGTAAGATTTGGAACCTTATAGCAAGATCGAATGCGAAAAGGTATATTTGGTTATTGGTTAAACCAAATTAAAAAATTAACGATAATAACAATAAGAGAAGATAACTATGTTAATCGCGCGAAAAATATAAATATATATATATATATATATATACATTATCCGTCTGAATGTACGTAAACGATAAAATATACATTATATTGAATGTTTGTACGATATTCATTTCTGGAATCATGCATGTAAATGTAATCCATACTAGATCAATATATTTGTGGTGACCATTGTAGCAGCTTATATGATTGGTCATTATAAATAGGTCCACAAATAAATTAATAACAATTGTAACTGATGTTGATTGGGGGAAAGTGAATTTAATTAGGTAATTAAGCCAAATGATTACAATTCCTAAGATTTATTAGGATTAATGTTGTAAACCCCAATTAGGTAATTTCATTTACAATCGCATTAAGATACAAGGTTAAGGTCAACTTGTGGTAGAAGTATCCTGGAACTGAGTGACAAATCCAGCATCCACAAGTGGTCAGCTTAATATTTGTGCCTGGTGCACAAGTGTGTGTGTGTGTATATATATATATATAATAGACAATAAATGAATAAATAAAATTAGTAATGTCTGTTGGGCGACAACAAATAGATATTTCCGGACTGATAAGATAAGGATATCCACTGATAATTAATGTCCTAGGAAAATTATGGCCATTAGGCTCATAAATGACATTAATTGTAATCAATGGTGATAAAAGGAAATTAAAGATTATTTGATACCTTAGAAAATATGACCGTTATGGTTATAAAGGGAAATAAACATATAAACAAAAATACATAAAATAAAATGGGGATTAAGGGGGTATTGATGGTTGTTTAAATTACTAAGTCCAATTAGGGAAAATAATTAAATAAATATCCTAGGATAAGGGGGATATAACTTTCCTTATTATACAAGCTAATATATAACTTATAATTAAAATTTAGAATTGGACTTGGTAGGTTATGAAGTAAAACATAATTAACCATAGGAACCCGTGACGATAATTAACTATGTGCATATGGTATTTCCATGAAGAGAAACTAAACGGGAATAACTCAATAACGCAGCCTTCTTTATTCCAATAAGGAAGAGCATTAAAGGGTAATTGGGTAGAACTTAATAATCTTCGTGTACAGCCCACTTCCTTGGATCTTAAGTGGCTTGGGTCGAGGAGTCCACCTGGGAGTAGGTCTTCCCGTTTCGGGTTCTTAAATGGTGTGTGAGGCCTACCCAAACCTATAAATTTAAAAATGTCTGATATGACTATCTATCCTACAGGAAGTAGTAAGTGACTAAGGAGATTACCAAATAAGGTCAACATGATGGTAAAGCAAAACAGCCTCTCGCACCTTACATGGGGTATGGGTTTATATGCGTGAATGACGGAAGCCTTAACTAGTAGGGCCCTCTAGTTTATGTTAACGTTGAATAAATCAGTGAGGAATATTAAGTGAGCAACAGGTCTGCCTAGTGTCTTAAGTGATCGGGAGAATCCACCTTATCTATCATTTGGTAGTGAGGCGTTAAATAAATAAGGATGTACGTATGAATATATATATATATATAATCCGTAATTAGGGGTCTAGCCTCGATTAAATAACTAGTCATGTTCTGGTATAAAGGCTTCATAAATATATGCATAAACCTTCGATCTCGGTATCATATTTTGGCTATACTACCTTGGGAAGGGTAGTTAGAGTTGTGCGTAAATATTTACAAGGTTTGGCTTGAATCACTAACCTTGGTAGGCACACATCTTGGGTTGAATCAAACGGGATACGTCTGTGTATTATAATCCATGTTGTACATTTGCTATTCACCGGAATCTTGTTGTTCTGTCCCACTCCTCGTTACAACCTCCTAGGTTTTTAGAGAAGGTTGGGTTCTTACAGGTGTTTAGGTTTGGCTTTCGGTTCTTGTTCTCTCTTATGCTCGGATTGACAAAGTGACTTACTTTGAAAAAGGTAGTTACATGAGTTAATACTAGTAT
Source organism: Allium sativum (assembly GCA_030737875.1). Taxonomy (NCBI): domain Eukaryota; kingdom Viridiplantae; phylum Streptophyta; class Magnoliopsida; order Asparagales; family Amaryllidaceae; genus Allium; species Allium sativum. The sequence continues at coordinate 570,384,854 of CM060922.1, forward strand.
ATCCTATTTTGTTTCCGCTGTGAGTTTCTTTTATCGTACTTTGATTATGCTCATGCTCATTTATTCGCAGGTACCAAATTTACATGCTCCATACTTGGATGAGTTCGAGTTTCGATTTTTGTCAAAATTTAGGCTCAGAGAAGTGTGGGGTGTTACATACCAGAACAGTCTCAACAAGTCAGTTCAACCTATTTCTACTATTGTAGATAATAAAAGTTTTATCAATCTAGGGAGAATTCAATAGGTCAATGATTCTAGTGCTATAAATAACATGATAGGTAATCGTATTCTTTTCTCGAGTTATCAAGCAAAAATTTCTACTCATAATTTCACTTTAGCTAATGGCTCCTCTTCAAACATTCAAGGGTTTGGAATGGTAAGTCCAACCTATTCCCTTCTCTATCAACATCTGTTTTATATATATCTACACTTGCATTCAATCTACTCTCTGTCAGTCAAATAACACAACAATTGAATTTTTCTATCTCATTCTTTCCATCATTGTATATTTCAGGATTTGTGACTCAGAAAATTATTGGTAGAGGGCGTGAGTCAAAGGGACTGTATGTACTCGATTCCACAAATCAACAATCATTTGTTTTTTCATGTATTTCTCAATCCTTAAAGACACACTATCAATTGGCGCATCCACTGTTACCCTTTTTAAAGAAATTGTGTCCACTACTTAAATCATTACAGTTGTTGAAATGTGAATCATGTCAGTATGCTAAACATCATTGTGTAAGTTTGAATCCTAGAATGAATAAAAGAGCTAGCTATTTGTTTGAACTTGTGCACTCTGATGTTTAGGGACCTATAGCTTTTATTTCTGAACCATGAATTAAATGTTTCATTACATTATGGATGATTAATTACATGTGACTTGGCTATTTCTTACGACAAGTCGATCTGAATTGTATTCAATATTTTGTTCATTCTGTGCTGAAATCAAAACTCAATTTAATGCCTTTGTTAAAGCTCTAAGGAGTGATAATGCGAAGGAATATACTTCAAGTTTATTTCAAAATTACATGAGTCAAAATGGAATGCTACGTGAAACACCTTGTGTTTTAAACAATATCTCAAAATGAAGTTGCTGAAAAAAGAACAGACATTTGCTTGAAACAACACGGGCATAGTTATTTTATACGAATGGGCCTGTGTTTCTAGGTTGATGCTATTTCCATGACATATTTTTTAATGAATCGTATGCCTTTAACTTTTCTTAATGGTGATATACCATACTCAATTCTCTTTCCAAACAAATCTCTATATCCTATTAAGCCAAAAATATCTAGGTGTGCATTTTTTATTCGAGATGCCAGACCACAAATTTCCAAACTTGATCCAAAATCCGTCAAGTGTATATTTCTTTCTTATTCTCTTTTGCAAAATTTGTTTCTTTCCCTCTCTAAATAAATATCTGATTTATTATTGATGTAACTTTCATTGAAGAATCACCATTCTTTCGGTCATTATCAAGCTTATCTTATCAAAGTCAGGGGGAGAATAATGATTTTCTTATATACGAAATATCACATTTTGTACAAGAAGAGAACAATATCAATGATTCTGTTGAAATTGGTTTATCATTTTCTTGTGATACCGCTCCGTCTACATTTGATACTATCCCTCCACTTGGACATGAACCTATTTCTACATTTAATCCTGAAACTGGTCTTCCTATTGCTCTACGAAAGGGAAACCGTTAGTGCATATATCCTATTTCTTTATTTGTTTCATATAAACATTTATCCTCATCAACTCATTCACTTATCACTTCTCTTGAATCTATTGAGGAAGCATTATCAAATCCTGGATGGAAGGCTGCTATGGTTGAGGAAATGAATGCTCTTGAATATAATGAAACATGGAGTTTAGTTCAGTTACCGGAAAATAAGAGACGTATTGGGTGTAAGTGGGTATTCACTGTAAAAGCAAAATCTAATGGTTCAGTTGCTAGATTTAAGGCACGCTTAGTTGCAAAAGGATATGCACAAATTTATGGAGTGGATTATTTTGAAACATTCCCCTGTAGCAAAGTTAAATTCTATTCGGATGTTTATTTTATTAGCAGCAGCATATAATTGGAAACTACATCAACTTGATATAAAGAATGCATTTATTCATGGTGATTTAGAAGAAGAAGTTTACATGGTTCAGCCCCCTGGATTCATTACACAAGGGAAGAGTGGTCTGGTGTGCAAGTTGAAGAAGACATTGTATGGTTTAAAATAGAGCATTAGATCTTGGTTTGGAAAGTTCAGTAATGCAATGGAAATCTTTAGAATGGTAAAGAATAGATGTGATCATTCAGTGTTCTATAAGAATACCAAATATGGTATAATTTTGCTCATGGTTTACATTGATGATATTGTGATAACTGGCAATGATGAACCAGGTATTACATCCCTCAAAACCTTTATTCACAAACAACTTCACACTAAAGATTTAGGAGATTTGAAGTATTCCCTATGTGTGGAAATTACAAGAGATAATGGTGGTATTGTTATGTCTCAACAAAAGTATGTTCTTCTGAAAGAGACTGTAAATCTAGGTGTTAAACCTAGCACTATTCCTATTCCATTAAATTGTAACATTGTAGAAAATGGTGAATTGTTCAAAGATCTAGAAAAATATAGGAGATTAGTAGGAAAATTGAACTATCTAATTGTTACATGACCTGACATTGCTTTTGCTGTCAGCGTTGTAAGTCAGTTTATGTCATCTCCTACTGTGTATTAATGTGGCATACTGAAACATGTTTTAAGTTATCTTAAGAGAGCTGTTGGGCAAGGAGAATCATGGACATGCAAGAGTTGAATGTTTCTGTGATGCTGACTGGCCAGGAACAAAGCTGGATAGGAAATCCATTTCTATGTTTTATGTATTTCTAGCACGAAATTTGATTTCATGGAAAAGCAAGGAACAATTTGTTATTTCTTGACCGAGTGCTAAATTCGAATAGAGACATGGCTAAATTAGTTCCTCAATCGGTACCAATTAATTTTTTTTGCTACTCTATTCGGCAATTGCTGAAATTGATATTCCTTCTCCACTTACGCTTTTGTCGGCTATAGTACTGTTACAGTCCACTCTGTACTAAGTAGTTTGGAACTCAATTATGTATGGATTAACTTATGGACATACATAGGCATACATGCATACATATGTATGCATGACATACTATCATCTGCATAACTATATAAACTGTTGGTTGTCTTCTCATTAATTAATGAACTATAATCTTTAGTATCTACGTTTAAGCTTCTGCTAAACACATAAGAAATTTTGAGACATTTGTCAAAAGTAATTCACCAAGAAGCGAACATTCTAAATGTCTGTAACGACCTGCCTTTTCGACCATTTCAAGTCGGTAATTAAACCAACTTAAACCGCTCGAAATGACATATTGTTATTTAGATTATGGGGTTTAAACAGGATCAGACACATAAATCACAGAATAAATAAGCTACAATATCTCATAGCGGGAGCATTTTACACAAAATATCAGAGTCGTACAATAAATTTTACATAGTGGAGTTATGTAGATTTGATTAAATAAAACTTCACAGAATTTCCAATCCAGAGCGCACGTCTGCACCACTCACTAACTTCAATAGCAGATGTCTTAAAATAAAACTTGTACTGTTTTGATATATTTATAAACATAAAATTTGAAATTCTAATTGAAACTAATGATGAACTATTTTGAGTAAATAATTTTAAATCGATACTTGAAATATAATTTCCAATTTAATGAACATGGTGTGTAAAACGCAAATGGTTACCGGCCATTTGGCTCGGTTTCCAAAAGTGGTTAAGCCCACATGACTCGTCCCATTGCGTGAATGAATAGCCTGGGAGCGTTGCTAGAACATTCAGGACTCGAGCCCAGATGGAGTCGTACATGAATGGTTGTCACGGCTCATCAAACCTGCTTTCAAATAACATAAGTATCGACATCAGTATTCTTTAACACTCATCCCACTTTTTGTATCCCACTTGGGACACTCCATAAACCCCCTTCGTATCTTCTCATTTTGTATCCCCAGCGATACGAGGTCTACAGATATGCCTCAACAACTCCTCAAAAGCCCGTTAAGGCCAAATTCATATCCCCAATGGGGCACTTCCTCAAACCACTAAGTCATTTTTTGTAGTCCCACTTCCACTCCTCCATTTCGTATCCTGCTCCACACTCTTTCCATTTTGTATCCCGTGTTCCCTTATTTTTTCGTACCCCGCGTGTCCCGATTGGTTTTGTATCCTACGACTTTCACATCTTAGATATGAAATCACAAGATTCTCAGATACGAAACACTAAGAACTACAGGGTACGAAGAAGGTGGAACAAACTAGCTGGATATGAATCTTAGGAGTTTCGAAGTGAAACAACAATGAGAATACAAGTATCGGAATCGGTACCGATCCAGGGGTACGAATTATGGCTATGGGGCCAACAACCTTACTTGCTCCAACTGCCTACCTTCTCCTATAAATACCCTATTACATGTAGCAAAGAGGGGGTTATTCTTACTTGGATCTAAGACCTAATGGCTTCTTAGGAAGAAGATAACTTTCCTACTTTCTCTCAAGCAACTTCTATCACTTCTGGGAAAGGAAGAACCGTCTCCTTGGACCCTTAGACCATCTAGTCTGCCTTGGCATCCAGAAAGAAGGTTTAAAAACCCATCATTGGACCTCCTTACCACTATGGGTACAGTAGCTTCGTGAGATCATCCCAGCATCTCGATCCCCACTAGACTAAGCTCGAAGTCACAGACGCTTGAAGGCTTCTCTTTTCAATTCCAAACATTTAAATCACGAAGAAGTGACTTTAACCCCCTTTAATCATAACACTTGGGAATTATATACTTTGTATTTGGAATCACCAAAACTCATGTACACATGAAAATATTCTGATCCTATGTTGTGAACAAGTACAAAGAGTATAATAAAGAACGAAAATTCTAAAGTAGACGTAGGCTCCGACGAGCCGAACCACTATATGATTTTTACTCATGTTTTTCCCCTGCACATTATATTAGAACTTGAATATTTACCATTGCTGGACGTTTATTTCTGTTTATGTGAAAATCACAAATGTTAGTGACCACTTTTCGGCGTTAATATTTTAGCGCACCATGTAAGGAGCGACGCACCTATGGTCAATTTTCCGTTACTCCTGCCGAGGAATTGAAAACTCCCATTTCCTACCGTTCGATCGCCAAGACTTGGAATGCTACTTAAGTCTTCTCAAACTTACCGAACAAGTCAACCAATAATGGTGAGTAAAGGGAAAATCCCTCTCAGCCTCGACTCGCCGAAGTTCGACCAACTCGAATATCGCTAAGACTACCAATCTCGACGCACTCATCGATCGAGTTCAATTTAACGAAACCTCAAGGAAATTAGGTGAAAACCTAAAGAAGATTCATCGAGCAAATCCACCAAAACATTGGGTTGACACAACGACTTAAACAATACGCTTAGCGAGACATCCTTTGACTTTAAGCACATTTGGGCATTCATCCTCCTCCGAATATATCTCTCCGAGTTCTGCCCCCGCTTCTTTCCATTATAACCATCGCTTCGACCGTTCTCACCTTAGGCCTAACCCTGAACAATGGGTTAGTGCTTAGCCGATCACCATGCAGGATCGACTTATCTCAAATCAGAACATGTCACCTATGCTTTACACAACAAAGCAAGCTCAAGTTCCCGCTTACTGGCCTCGGCAAAGTCGAACAACTAAGGTGGAATGTTCTTTAGATCAAGACAACGTTCATCCTAGAAGATTTTTAAGGATGCACACTCCCAAGTCGGAACACAACCACCGGAATCTAGTGAGATCCGAGCTTCTGTGTAAGACATAACCCTTTCACTAAAGATGTGCTCAATGCGGGATGGCCTGCACACTTCAATATGTCGTGGTTAGAAGTTTACTCGGGAGATTCAGATCCTTGGGACTTCATACACCGCTACGAGCCTCGTATGAATTCTATTGATGCCATGAAGTGCAAGTGCTTCTCCCTTCGGCAACTCATTTCCAGATGAAGTCCAAAGTTCTAACGGCTCTGGTCCTAATGTTTCGCACAAACCTGCTCAAACCGGCTATATCGGAGATAGTCACAACAAGAAGAGGAAGCATCCTAAACTTCCATCATTTCGCAACTCCACTCCACTCAACGACCTCCTCGAGAACATCTACATCAAGACCTGCAATTTCCATCCGTACAAGAACCCAAGCCTAAAGGTCCGTCGGACGAACCAAGAGAATCCACAAAGTATTGCTAATTGCACAACATCCACAGGCACAACACAAACGAATGTCGTCACTTGCAAGACAACATCGAAAAGATCATCTGCAAGAGAAAGCTTGAGCAGTACCGTTAGGGTGCAACGCATGAAATTTTCAAGCCATCGAACGCTCACCAGGAATTTCAACCATCTAGGAGCTCACTTGAAAACTAGATCCCTTGGGATCATCCTTTCGGCTCAGCAAGACTGCAGCAACTATAAGCGGTTCAGATACCACCGCTGCATCATACGACTCGTCTTGCTTGAGTTACACCTTGTACGTAGATAGTTGTTTTCATTCCCTAAGTATTTAGCTTGTATGTTGTAACCTCGATAAGTGAGTTGAGTTATCTTGTAACCAACTTAGTTGTAATCCTTGTTCAAAGTATAAAAACATTATCCTTAGACACTACTACCGTGAATACACTAAGTCCAGCAAATTTAGCTTAACCTACCTATGCTCCGATGGTGGCAATCTGTTGGTACCTCCATAAAGTCTAATAGATTTAGCCCAACCTACCTGCGCTTCGGTGTACCCAGGCGGAGGTTTGTTGACCCTATCTAAGCTTCACACACCTCGAGCCGGCCGAGAGTGAATCATTGAAGAACTTTGCATGCCTTGAGCTAATCGAGAGCAGAGTTCACCTATATAAGCTTCACAAGCCTTAAGCCAATCTAGAGTGAAGCGTCAAAGAATTTCGCATGCCTCAAGCTAATCGAGAGCGGAGTTCACCTATCTAAGCTTCACACATCTCGAGCCAATCAAGAGTGAAGAGTCGAAGAACTTCGCAAGCCTCGAGCTAACCAAGAGCGGAGTTCACCCATCTAAGCTTCATACGCCTCAAGACAATTGAGAGTGAAGTGTAAAAGAACTTCTCATCCTTGAGCTAATTGTGTGTGGAGTTCACCCATCTGAGCTTTATACGCCTCGTACGAATCGAGAGCTAAGCATAAAAGGATTTCGCACGCCTCGAGCTAATCGAGAGCGGAGTCCATTCGTTCGAGCTTCGCACGACTTGAGTTTCTCAAGAGGGAGTTTTAACCAGTTCGAATCTAAGTGCAATGTTGAATCATGATACGCAGCATCACTCCTGAAAATTGTAGAAGCACTCGAGCACATAGAACCACAACTTACATAGAGGTAGTGGCCTATGAGGTCGTTGCTCAAGAAATCAGTTTGCGACTCATTTCAAACTTTGTCTCCCTGGCCGAAAATGAAATGAGAGCGCTAAGAAAAACTTCAGTCTCCAATCGACACCTCCTCATCACTGTGTTGTTACCCCTTGCGTCCATTTATGCTCCAGCCACCTCCCAGATAATTGAGGGCATGTCGGGAAACACTACCAGAGGCTTCCTAATAGAAGCTAGCCCGGTTGCATCAGTCCTCCACTAGTTCATGCAACCGCCTGCATCGATGCAATGGTCTTTAAGGTCGACTCTGGTTTATTCCGATCTTTGCCTCCCTCGCAAGTACGAAATGGTAATGATAGCCAAGACTTTATTCCCTGATCAACACCTCCTCTTCGTTATTGTCAATACCTTACACTTCTATCTAGGCTCCGGCCACCTCTCAGATAGTTGGGGGCACGTCAAGAAGCACTATGGGAGGCACCATCACAAAAGAAGGCCCATGGGCATAAGTCCTCCACCGATCCCTACGACTGCCTACATCAACATAGTGGTCTATGAGGTTTTCTCTAGAGAAATAGGTTTACGGTTCATTCCCACCTTCGGCTCCCTCGTCAAGGATAAAATAGGAATGAGCGACAAATCTTTGTTCCTTGATCGACACTTCGTCTTTACTATAGTCACTACCTTACACCTCCATCTAGGATCCGGACACCTCCCAGATAGCTAGGGGGACATCAGGAAGCAGGACCGGAGGCATAACACCGAAAGAAGGCCCATAGGCACCAATCCTTCACCAGTTCCTTCGTACTCACTCCTACCATCTTCTCAGAAAACCACGAAGCGACCTTTAGGGAGCAAACCCATCACATCGAGAAGATGGACAAAAGCTGAAATCTCGGCACTATGGAAGTCTCTTTCGACACCCTTCGAGGCCGAGACTCCCCATAAACTAACATCCCGAAACACTGTGGCCACATTTAGCTTTAAAACTAAAACCAGTGTCATTGTGGATCATTGATGCAACATTTTGGAATGAATCGCGATCACGACATTGTTAGATTAAGAATCGAATCATGGAACTGGTGACTTAACTAGGTACCCACATCTCATATGCATATCCGAATCGTCAATCCGAGCGGATTCGATCCTCGAGCACCTTGCCAATCGGTTGTATCATGCTCGAATTCAATCGATCCAACGGCATGATGTCGCGTGACAACCCAGTCTCACAGACTCAAACTCAGGATCGAAGAAAACAATACAGCCTCCAACTCCCAGAGAAATAGAAGAAATTGGCTAAGTCCCCAGGATAGATGCCAAGAATTCATATCCCCGTGAACTTGCCACAAATTCTCGTGTTTCCTAGGTCAATCTTCAAGCTTTAGAAGTCTTAAGACTCCTCAAAAACCTCAAGTCTAAGTGTAACGCCAACTTAATTTACATAAGTATAGTACTGGAAAATGTAAAGAGTGCTTGAACACTTAGATGATAAGTGATGAAGAAAAAAAATATTTACGTATCAAAATTTACAGGTTTTTATCAATGACATTGAGGGTCGTGCTCGCACATTATATCGGCCTACAAGAACAAGACATATCTACACAACTACTTGGAAGAGTTGCCCTTCTTCCTTTTCTTCTTCTTGGACTCTGTCTCGGATGGCTCATCCCTCTCCTTTCTCTTCCTCTTCAACTCCCCGCTTCCTCCTGATCCTTTCATCTTTGCCAAAGTCAAAATGGGCCGAGTCCTAAACTCGTATCCACTACCCAAGGTTACTGGAAGGTTCTGTGTTTGTTACTCTTCACTTAGAATATCCTTTGTCCTTTCCTCGGGGACAATCGCCTTCTACAGAATAGGGAAAGCTTTGACAAGGGACACCAAGCCTATAGGATTTTCCATCTCTTTCTGAGTTTTCCTGGCTTCTCTCTTGGCCTTCTTTATTGTGAAATGGCCTGCTTTCAGCTTCCCTTCCTCCGGGACTTTCAGCTCCTTGAATTCTGCCTCATCTCTCTTCTGGGAGGCCTCGGTATTGCCTTCCTTCGAGCCTCCTCTTGTACCTCGATATCGGCCTCCTCCTCGGCCTTTTTCCCCAATTCCTATTGAGATTTGAGCCTGGACTCCTCCATCCATTTTTTCTTCGCCTCAAGTTCCTCAGACTTCATAAGCAGTTGAGCTTTATATTCTTCGACTAGTTCGTGCATGGTTTTCCCAACGGCTTCCATCTGTCATATAACTTAGGCATTTCCACCCTTCGGGTCCTTCCCCTCATTAATCACTTTGGCGAAATCATCCAATTTAAACTCTCCTATTTCCAGTTAAAAGCCTGCAAGGAACCCATGATCTTTCTCCATTTACCTCTTGTAGGCATCCGCAACTGTCTCAACCATGGCGGGATTGCTGTTTCTATCCGGGTCGTCGTCCCTTCCCCAAAGGTAACTATACTTGTAGATAAACGAATTGCTACGTTGCGCTATCATCTTTCTGGTTCCCATAGAGTAAGTGGATATACCTTATAGCACTTTTTGTATGGCACCCCTGACATAGACCCTTCGATGGTTAACGGAAGTACACTTTGAGCCAGAATGGAAGAACACCCGATGGAAGTAACAGGAATGGCCTGTTGCTGTTGGGAAACGAATTTGTTAGCCACTATGATGCTCTCGGTCACAAGTGTTTCCCATATCTTAACAACACGTATTTCTTCCTCCTCCGCTGCGACATCTTCCTCAAGGAGTTTCCGTTTTTCCGCCAATACCCGAAGCTCAGCCTCCGACAGGTAACGGTCCATCAAGTGAGCCTCATCCATGCTCTCAAATATTAGGGCAGAAGCCTCATCTTCAACAAGGTTCTCCCAAGTCAATGCCATGTTCCTAGGGTGGTCACAAACCCATGACAACCAGCAATGTCAAAGTGTTTTAATATAGAAACCAAAGATCGTTGGCTCCATGTCCCGCTTTACCTCCACCCGGGCCCCCCGGACTTGTCGTCCCATCTCCTTTAGGTCTACTTCATGCTCAGCCATAATCCCATTGATTTGGATGAGCACCTCTTTGTTTGAAGCTTCTTCCGCCTCCTTATCATTCTTGGTTAGATCGAGTTTGGGGCAGCTGCTGTTTAGCATCTTCATGAACTTCACATTCTCCTTCCTTAGGTGTTGGAAATCTTCGTTCTCCTTTTGTAGTCTTTCATTTTCTTCAACCAACGCATGGTTGTCTGTCCTTGGCTACTGCACCGTCTTATTCTCTTCTATCAGCCTACGGTTCTCCACTACTAGGGCCTTACTCTCCTTCTCCAAGTTGGTTGCACGAGTTAACGTGGAGGTTAACACGCCTTAATAATGGACACTAGCCACTGTCATCGCCAACTATGTCTCCTTCAGCTCCTTCTTCAAAGCATATGTTATGATAATAGAGAGTTAGCACATGTATTGTGATTTGAAATGTTTGAAACTTATATGACTTACATAAGTATGAGATTAATTTGAAAACTACTAATTTGAAAGATAATTTATTGAAATAATGGTCTTATATAATATAATTTATATGAGAATGATATGTTGGAAAAACGTGGTTTGGAAAAAAATCTTATGTAAATTGATATTTATGTAAGTGTAATATATGCGAAACGTGAAATGAAATGCTATATATATAGTATGTATGCTTTCGAAATGAAGATATGGGAAGTACCTTTCATTGAAAATCACAATTCCTAATGAGAGGGGTTGCGTTGGTGCTCGTTGAGAATGTTCATTGAAAATTGAAAATTGAAAATAGTAGCTACGTTGGTGCTCCTTTGATTGGAGTATCTATAGATATTGGAATCCTACTCGGTGGGATCACATTGATTATTATTACTTATTTGTTCTAGCGTAATTTAAGAGGCGCGAAGCCAAAAGTTATGAGCGATTCCACAAAGATAGTGGCGTTACCACCGTGTAACTGTGATCTAGATGCTATAGCGAAATTCAAAGGGCGCAATGCCTACATTACAAGCGATTCGATGCGTAACCGCCGTGTAATTGTGATCTACGGCAAGAACCATGGCAAAATTCGAGGGGTGTGATACCTATGGTTACAAGCGATTCTACCGGGATAGTAGCGTAACCGTCGAGCAACAGCGATCCATGAGAGAATGTATTTTCCATACCTATTTAAAGGTTTTAAGTAGTTTCACTAGGAGTTGAAACAAGTATATTTAGTACTTAGAGATTTTAGTCGTGCGCCTGGCCAGCGTATGCCTAACGTCTGTAAGAACGACATAAAACTTGTTAAACTTTGAGTTATCAAGTATTTTCAAACGTTAAATAACAAATCAATAACTTGCAATTAAATTTATATAACTTCAACATAATAAACTAAGAAATGAAAGTTTTAAATGTCTTGAGAAATACAACAGCTTTGGATTTTTAATAAAATACTCATTTCTGATTTCAAAACTTATTTTAAAACACGAGAATCATATTTTCAAAATTTAAGTTTGTTTTAAATACATTAAGTTATGACTATAAGAAAACTTGAACATTAATAAAAAAATTGTAATAAAGATTTTGAATTAATAAATGGATTTATAACAAATTAATTTAATTAATAACGTAAGGACGAATTTTCGAATTTAAAATCCTATAACTTGTTTTGTTCCAAACTATCCAAAATTTGTATAAGTGAGAATACTTATGTTAAATGCTTATTTTTCTACAACCTCTCCTTTTCGAGTACGAAAAGTTCTAAATGGGGGAGATTACAACATCCCGTATTTTTTGATCATTTAAAATTTAAATGTTATAAGATTTATTTATGATTATTATTGGAATTTAATAACTTAATGATTTGACTGGAATATAAAATTGTAATATTTAAAACATTAACTTATTCTAAATGGAATGAAATTGACTAATTTGATTTTTGTAAATGAACAATAATAAATACCACTTGAATAGTGAGATGTAACGACTATCTAATTTGAATTTAATTGTTAAATGACTCAATTTGTGTTATTTGAATTTAAGTAAACTTAAAAATTATATAAAATTAAATAAATTAATGAATATTTTAATTTACCAAATTTATTAAGCGTAAAATTTTCTGAAAGTCGGTTCTGGTCAAATTTGAATTCAAGCTAGAATTTAAAAAAATTCAAAATTTATCTTTTTTTTAAGAATCTATATTAAATTATAAGCATTCATCAATTTTTAGTATGTTGAAATTTAGTTTCATTTGTCCGAAATTCGCGTTTGCAAGTTTAAAAAGGGATGAAATAAGGACAAAAAGGACGATGTTTGTTATATGTGTACTTGTCTGAAAGTAATCTATATCTTCTTCGATGTTATCGGCTCGAATTTGAATAGGGGAAATTAATACTTGGGGACACTTATTAATTGACACTAAATATTTGGTAACTGTAATTCTCGTGCGAATAAAAAAAAGAATCACGTATATCTCTTTTCATTTATCATTCTCTCTCTTTGCAAATGGAGATCTCAACTAATGAAAAGGCTAGAAACTCTCTTTGCTCTCCAAGCCACCGTGGCAAAAGTTGCTACTAACATCACCTGTGCGGTGGGTGCTCACTCTTCTGGCACAATTCCAAATCATGACCAATCTGTTTAGGAGATCGATGGCCTAGACAAAGCTAATCACGCAGAATCCAATCCACCTATTGAGAACCATGCGGAAAGACCAGTTTCTCAAAAAGAGACTAGTTCCTCCAAAAGGGCACTTCCCCATGAGGGAGGCACAGGGCTCCAGATCCTAAGCCGCGACCTTTTTCGTAAGAGAACATCCGGTGAAGGGTACGGTGCCCGTCCTGCGGATTAGCGCGATGAGAAGGAGCGTCTTGAAGATATGGTCTGGAAAATCATGAAGGAAAGTGGTGAGAGGAATGATGATGAGATGGAGTGGGAGTTTGCTCCGTCTAAAACTCCACTCACCAAAAGGATCAAGCCGACCAAGTTCCCACATAAGTTCAATCCTCCGACATTTCAAGCTTGCAACGAAATTGGAGATCCAAATGTGTTCTTGTACAAATATGATCAGCAAATGGATGGTGCCAGAGCTACGGATGAACTCAAATGCTTATATTTCCCGGTGTATTTAGCGGGAGTGGCCTCGCTCTGGTTCTGGTTTACCAAGCTTCCACCAAGATATGTGGATAAGTTTTCCTCTATAGCCAAGAAATTTAGGGAGCAGTTCAGGCTACAATCCACGAAGGTCAAAAATGTGATGTCGTTACATGATATGGAATAGAAACCTAAAGAGTCAGTTAAAGCCTTACTTACACGATTTAATGTCGCAGCAACGAGGTTGCAGATCCATCTCAGCTAGTGTTAGTGGCATTAAAGTGTGCTATAATCAAAAAGTCAAAGTTTGGAAGATTGATTAAAATGAAGAAGCCTAACACCTTAGAAAGGTTCTCTGCAAAAGAGGAGGATTTCATTGATGTGGAAGATGATCCTTCTTTTGCTATGGATGTTGCTGAGGGTAGTACGGTTCCATCGAAGAAAGATAATAATGTTCTAAGTGACCAAAAGAAAGAAGTTCCGCTTCTTTAAAGCATCTAAATTAAACCCATTGATGGAGACATAGGAGAACATTTTCATTGCCACTAAGGATACCGAGGACTATCCAAAGCCAAAGACTCAGAAGGTGAGCGATAATCAGGCAAATTCTGGGAGGTTCCGCCGATTCCACAATCAGCCTGGACATAATACAAATGAATGCAAGCATCTTAAGAACCTGGTCGAGGAGCTGATTAGGAAGAACCGTATGTAGCAGTATGCGAAAAGACCACAATCTGCCAATCCTCCCCAAACCACCCAAGAGCATAATGCATCTGGATCGAGAGATATGCCTCGACACCGGTTAGCCAAAGGCCCGTGATTAACACCATTTCCTGAGGTCCTTATCCAGCTAGGGTAAGTTGGGGAGACATTGAGAGATATGTTAACGCACTCAAAAATGCTCCAAAGGAAGAAAAGTGCTTGGTCTAGAACAATGCCATCTCTGCAAAGTAGCAAAAGACATCAGTTAGGGATGTCATGTTCAATGGGAAAGATGAGGAAAGGGTGGTCACTCCGACTCAAGATCCCATGGTAGTGACGGTCGGGATTGGCCCAGCGACTGTAAAGCAGGTCGTAGTTGATTTCGGAGCCTCAGTGAATGTACTTTTCAAAAACACTTTCAACAAAATGAAGCTTTCCGTGTCGAATGTGAAAGTCTGTCAGAAGAAAATCAAAGGATTCACATGGGAACCGAAGAAACTCATTGGAGTTATTGATCTACCTGTGGAATCTGGAGACGGAGAGAGGAAAACTGCTTTAATGCAATCCGTTGTTCTTATATATAAGCCATCAGCATATAACGCTTTTCTAGGAAAACCAGCTCTGGCAGCTTTCAGAATTATACTAGCTCCCTGGTGCTTGACAATGAAGTTCCCGACAGATAAGGAGATTAGTGTGGTTAAGGCAGATCAGGACATTACTAGAGAATGCTATATCAATGAGCTAAGAGAAGTAAGCAAGAAGGACAAAGGAAAGGGTGTGGAGGTTCCCCTCCGTATTCGCGATCCTGCCTTATAGCAATTAGGACATGGCCCATGTACTGGCGAGCATAGTGGGTCCCAAAAGGAGATGGATCCAAGGAAGGCAAATACAGGTGAGGAGATAGCGGCACCAGCTGAAGTCACAATTCCGATTCCAGTTCATGATAAAGATCCGGGTAGAGTATTGAAGATAGGCTCTTAATTGGGTCCGAAGCGGCAGAAAGAATTGGTTATGTTTTTGAAAGCTAATCTTAACGTGTTTGATTGGAGTCCTTCTGACATGTGTGGCATATCCCCCGAAGTGGCGGTTCATGCACTCAACATTGACCCAAGCATCACTCCAATCATGCAGAAAAGAAGGATTCAGGGCCCAGAAAGGTCAGCTGCACTCGAAGAAGAAGTGGACAGACTTACGGAAAATCACTTTATATGAGAATCTACATATCCTGCCTAGGTCTCAAATCCTGTGCTTGTAAAGAAACCCAACAGCAAGTGGCGAGTATGCATCGATTATTCTGCTCTTAATAAAGCATGTCCCAAAGACAGCTTCCCGCTGCTTAGAATTGACCAGCTTGTTGACGCGACAGCGGGGCATGAACTATTATCATTTATGGATGCATACTTGGGCTACAATCAAATCATGATGCATGAGCCTAACCAAGAAAACATGAGCTTTATTATAGATGTCGGCTTATATTGTTTTAAAGTAATGCCGTTCGGATTGAAAAATACTGGAGTGACTTATCAACGCCTTGTCAATTCCATATTCAAATCTCAAATAAGATATGGAGGTTTATGTAAACGACGTGCTGGTGAATTCTAAAAGAGCCGATGATCATCTAGAAAACTTAGTCGGTATGTTCAATAATCTGATAAAATACGACATGAAACTTAATCCTCTCAAGTGTTCGTTTGGGGTCGCATTAGGAAAGTTTCTTGGGTTTGTGGTTAATGCCCGAGGCATCAAACCCAACCGTACACAGATTACAACTTTGAGAGAAATGCGAGCTCCTAGAATGAAGAAAGAGTTGCAGAGTCTGAATAGGAAGGTTGCTGCTTTGAACCGTTTTATTTCCAAGTCAATAGATCGGTGCATTCCTCTTTTTGATGCTCTAAAGAAAGGAAGGAAAGACTTCCAGTAGGCTCCAGAATGTCAAACTGCTTTTGAAGAGTTAATCAAGCATATGGAATCACCACCAATGTTGTCTAAGCCTAAAGATGGAGAAGATCTATTTTTGTATCTGGCAGTTTTAGCCCACGCGTTAAGCGCTGCTTTGGCCAGAAAGGAATAGAAGGTTCAAAAGTCAGTATACTACATTAGCAAGAGGTTGTCTGGGGAAGAATTAAACTATTCCAAGTTGGAAATGCTTGCATACTGCCTACTCATCGCATCTAAAAAGCTACGACCATATTTCCAATCTTATCCTATTAAGGTCCTCACAAATCAGCTGCTAAAGCAGGTAATATTCTGTCCAGAGATTTCTGGAAGGTTGTTGAAGTGGAACACCGAGCTCAGTCAATATGATGTCACTTACCATCCGAGAATGGCAATTAATGGCCAAGCGAGCTTTAGCAGACTTTGTCGCTGAATTCATGGATAGGAGTGATGACAAGGAAGAAGCCATCGAAGTGGTCACTCAGTGGAAATTATTTGCTGATGGTGCTATGAACGAATATTACTCGAGGGAAGGGGTAGTGCTTGAGACTCCTGAAGAACATTCGCTATGTTATGCCCTAAGATTAGAATTACCGTCGACAAATAACGAGGCAGAATATGAAGCCCTGATTGATGGATTGAAAATTGCAAGAGAATTACAGTTGAAGGCCTTACACATTTTCAGTGATTAACAGTTGGTAGTATGTCAAGTCTAGAGAGAGTTCCAGGCGAAAGGAGGAAACTTGATGTCTTACCTATCAAAAGCTTGGGAGCTACTCGATTACTTCGACTACCATACTATCTCACATATTCCTCGGGAAGAAAACTTGAAGGATGACTCACTCGCAAAGCTTGCCAGTACAGGAGATGCACAATTGCTAGGAATAGTGCCATTTGAAGTTCTTTCAAATCCCAATATTGATGATGATGATATAGATTGGATCATGGAGACTTCCACAGAACTGGATTCATGGATAACTCCAATTAAAGACAATCTCCTCAAGGGTATGCTCCTAGATGATCGGAAAAAGAGAACAAAGCTACTCAGAAAAGCCCATATGTATCTTATTCAAGATGGCCGGTTATATAGGCGAGGCTTCTCTATGCCTTTTCTCCGTTTTTTCACCAAAAAGGAGTCAAAAGCAATCCTGGCAGAATTGCATGAAGGAGAGTGTGGAGGACGCACTGATGGTCAGACACTAGCCAAGAAAATTCTACGATACGGTTACTTCTGGCCAGATGTGAACTTAGACTCCATGACTTACACTAAGAAATGTGACAAATGCCAGCGATTTGCAAAGATTCCAAGAGCACAATCTACTGAATTGACTCAAATGGTCAGCCCATGGCCATTTGCAGTCTTGGGCATCGATCTATTCAAGATATTACCCACTGCAAAATTCATTTTCAAATATGCTATTGTAGCTATTGACTACTTCACCAAATGGGTCGAAGCAGAGCCATTGGCCATGATCACCTCAAATAAAGTTATCAACTTCGTCCTGAAGAGCATTATTTGTAGGTTTGGTGTGCTGTAGAAGATAATCACAGAAAATGGGACACAATTTGATAGTGAAGAGTTTAAAGAATTCTTTATGTAAAATTCAGAAGAGTTTTGCAGCAGTAGTCCATTCGCAGGCCAACGGATAAGGCGAAGCAGTGAACAAGATCATAAAGTCAACTATCGAAAAGCGTCTTGAGAAAGCTAAAGGTGGTTAGGTAGAAGAACTTCCACTTGCACTATGGGCTTACCGTACCACTCATAAAACTGCGACTGGGCACACTCCGTTCACTCTAGCATTTGGATCCGAGGCCATGATCCCGGTAGAGTTGGAAGTTCCCACTCACCGCAGGATTCACTTCAACCAAGAAGAGAATGAGAAGCTACAGCTTGAAGCACTTGATCAACTCGAAGAAAGGAGAAACGAAGCAGAGATCCAAGTTTCTGCTCACCAAAGAAGGATCCCCAGGCATTTTAGTTCCAAAGTCAAGCAAAGGACCATCAAGATTGGGGACCTTGTATTGAAGAGAATAATGACTGGAACTGGAGTTTTTGGACCCAATTGGGAAGGACCCTTCATTATAAGCCAAAAGTTCCCAGAAAGCACCTTCAAATTAAAGATGACGGATGGAGTTTAAAGTCCCGGAGCTTGGAATAACAACCATCTCCGACGTTATTTTACCTAATTTTTCATTCATATTTTCTGCAAAATAGTTGTAAATACTTAGCAAGCATTGTAATCAAATTGTGTATATATGAATGAAAGAAATAAACTTGCCTAAATCATATATTTGCAAACTCTTGTTTAACTATTCAAAGTTGCTAAAATCGATTTTGATTGCAGGTCATCGAGCAATTGCCTACCAACAACCCGATAAGACCTGACGACCTTTACAACAAATCCTGATGGGGACAACTCAAGTAACAAGTTCCATAAACACCATTCGCAACAAAGTATGAAGGTGTAAAGTGTTGCCTTGCAAAAAAGTAAAGGCCACCAAGAGTCAGATGGTTAAAAGGTGCAACGTCAAATCTAAAAGACAAAAATCATTGCAAGTTTCACCAAAGGGGCATCTCCTAAAAATAAAGACACAGGACCCTAGTCTTGTTACTAGGATAGGTTGTTACAACAAGCGTCCGGTAATGGAACTGGCATCGACCCCGTGAAACTACGCAATGACAAAGCCTCTCGTAGTGAAGCTAATCAGAAGTCCCAACAGAAAGAAGGCATGAGTTCTATCTAGTCTCTGAAGAGTCTGGATTACTAGGATAGAGAGTCGCATGTTTGAATTCATCAAAATTCCCAACCAAAAGGGGTACCCAATGAGACCATCAGTGTCAAGAAACATCTGACCCAATTGCGACAAACATTGGGAATAAAGATCTCTTTGGGGTCATCCGAATAGATTGTTAGTGTATGCTGATCACGGACTCGACAATCGGCGGATTCAAAGGACCTCTCAGGGGCATCCGATTAGATTGTTAGTGTCTGATCATCTCAGACTCAGCGATCGGCAGACTCAAAAGACCACTTCGGGGCATCCGATTAGATTGTTAGTGTCTGATCATCTCGGACTTGGCGATCGCTGGACTTAAAAGATCTTTTCGGAGGCGTCCAATTAATTCGGCTAGCACCTGATTTATTCAGACTGCGACGAATGTTGGGCTTTAACCAAAGACCTCTCCAAAGGCACCCAATGAAATCACCGACCCTAGAATACATCAGTCTAGTTGCAGATGAGAGTCTCCTATGTCTTAATTAACTGGTCTGATAAAAGATAAACATTGGGCTAAAAATACAAGACCTTTCAAGCAGGGGCACGGAAGCTAAGGCATGAATTCGATCAATTAAACCAGATTTTATGGTTAATATGCAAGCTGAGGAGCGCTAAGCACAATGAAAAAAGCAAAAAGACTTAGTCAATGGAGTAGAAGCTTCCAAGTGTTCTAGCCATAAGCCAATAAAATCTCAGTAAAATTGATCGCATCCAACCTAAGTAGTTACGACAACCTTTGGTATGGAGGCATCAACTACTACATTAAGACGGAGTAATAATGCTCACAATACATAAGCTCATCACAACTTCATACCCAATAAAGAACTTACCAAAGGCTGGTGTAGTGTAAATGTGAAAAGAAACAGGTGCAAAATATAAACAGAAAAGTACAATAAAGCTAAAACAAAAGGCTTAAGTACAATAAGCAAAGCATAGTTTCATCACATCGACAATAAGAAAAGTCACATATACAAGAGTTTCAAACACGAATTTGCATAAAGTGATAAGCGAGGACCGATACTCGCATATACAACCAGTCTAAATGTAGTACGTAAAAGGAAATAGCAGAAAGTAAAGCAAGCTAGTCACAAGCACTAATTCTTCTTCTTTCCATTCTTCGTACCGCTGGACCTCAAAGATAGTTTGGTAGAAGAAGAAGGAGGTGTATCAGGTGACTGGTTCCCATCTTTAACTCCTATAAGACTCTTGGGAGAAGACATAACAATAACTCATTTCTTTTTAACAGTGTGCTTTCCTCCTTTGTGCTTCAAAGACAACAATGGCTTAGTTTTCTGCTTTTCCTAGTCCTCAGCAGCTTTTTCTGAGCTTTCGTCTGCATTCTCGGAATCTACTACTTCAACACTAGGAATATAGTCATCATCATTATCCAAGTCAACAAGTGCATCGATCCTCGTGTCTTGCGATCCTGGCTGTGAAGAATGCATTGCCCGAGGGAAGGGTGACAGTTGGAGCAGAAGTGGTAATCGACATCAAGGTCGAGTCAGTGATAATGGCTTCAATCGTCGTAGTGTTGGCTCCGGCGGGAGAGAGTTGTGACAAGATTAAACCTAATGCAAACGAGGAACAATGAGCATGGAATGCAAGTAACCCAGGCGAATTACAAAGAGAATCCAAGTATGACATTGCCTGGTCAATCTCGGTTTTACCTAGGGATGGAAGATTTCAGTGCTCGACCCTATAGTCATCCATGTTATTATCATCATCCCCTCGCCTTCTCCCGTGTGCTGCACGGCAATATACTTCTCAATAACAAGTTCCTCAGCAGGGTGCTCCTCAATAGTATCCTTTTCTATATGAGCAGCATAAGGGTCGACAAAATGCTCGATTAAAGTTTGAGAACCAAAAACCTAAACATTACCAGGATCAGTAGGGGCTTTGATAGTGGACATGTCCTGGGTTTTCTCTCCATAGGGTCCAATCCTAGAAGGTCCAACATCACCGCTTAATAATCCCTGCTGTTATACGAGTTTTTTCTTGCCCTCGGCTAAGGATTCACGAGATTCCTCATCTAATAGATTGTACAAGAGGTATTCTTCGTCATGGGTACCATTAGTATGCCTAAGTACGAATCCCCATACTAGGGCTAAAGTCATTGCAAAATCAGATCCCAAATAGCGTAAGCTCCCCCGGCTCATAACGCTGAAGACATAAAATTTAAATAAAGTGGCATTAGCATCTGCCTTAGCTTTTTCGAAAGCAGTCAAAGCTTTAGCTTTATCCTCCTTAAGAAGTTCAGCCCTAGTATTCAGCACAGAAATAAACATACTCTGAGAGGTATTCTTCTCATGAAGGATAACATTCTCTTGCTGATAAGTTGTAGAAGCATTCTTTTCCATGGCTATTTGGGATTCAGCAATTTGTTGGGCAGACTGAGAATTTTTAACCTGCGTTATGAGCGCAGTTTCTCTCAGTTTAGCGGCAGCAAGCTCTTCCTTGAGCCTCCTATTTTCAGCATCTAGCCCTTCTAACTCTGTGTTTCTTTGCATAAGAGAGGCAATGGTATTATCCCGGGATTCAAGAACTTTGGCGCATTCGACCTTGTTGTTCTCTAAAGTGGAAATTTTATCAATATTGACTCTATTAAGTCTCTGGAGATTGTTAGCAAATGTGTACTATACGGATAACTGTTTATCAGCATGACTCCTGACTGCATCTAACCGCGTCTCAAGATGACTTTTGGCGGGATCCATTTGCGTAAGCATATGGCCTTTTAAGGTGTCCAATTCTTTGATTATATCCCTCCTGTCAGATGGGTATATGTCTAAGTACATTCCTTTCAAGCACCAACCCTTGAATCGTTCAGCGAGAGTGGTGTTTGGCTGCTCAAGTTCGTAACGAGGCCTCTGAATGATCATCGAAATATCGACAGGAGGAAAACTGGACGAAGTAATTTGGGTGGCAGCAGGAAGCTTGTCTGATCTAAGGTGCTTTTGAGAATCATCCCTACCTCACTCATCCTTATTTCTCTTCCTTCGCCGGCCTTCCTCATCTTCCCGATCAACATATTGGTCATCGTGGCTGTCGTCATATTTGTCTTTATCACCATGAGAATCTCATGCACTCTCTCTCCTGTCTCTCCCTCTCCTTTGCATCCAACATATCTTGGTGATCGTTCATCCACTGTTTTTGCTAATCAGTCAATAAATTGCCATGTTTTGAGTATTATAGATGTTGGGGTTGTATGACATGCTTTGGATTATAATAGCTGGTGTGTTGTTTAAAGTTCTTCATAAATGGATAACTCATTTCTGGACCTGGAAAAGAGCAAAGCAGGATTTCAGTACTTAGATTGGAAAGTACGAAGCAAATTATAAAGCTTATGCAACACATTAGAAACTTATAGCGCACGTAAAATATTCCTAATGTGCATCTAATAACGAACCGCTCTTGAGTGGTGAAGCTAAATCAATCCCTATGTCCGCAAGCATTTTCCCCGAAGGAGGAGTTTGAGCTACAATTGTCTTAGTTCCAGTTTTTGTAACTGAAGTTGCTAGATTCGAGGTCATAGTATCACCCTGGCTAAGGTCCTTAGCTGAGCTGAGGTCACTTAAATTCTTAAAGGTGTCTGTGAAACTCTCTTCTTGAGTATCTGGAATGGCAGGATCCTCAGTCATTTTCTCAATAATTGGATTGACTCCCGGAGTGGTCACACCCTCTTTTATCTGCTCGGTATCCTTCATAAGTCTTTTACCTTCGTGGTGTGTAAAATCTTCTTCAACAATCGAAGGAAGTGGGGATTTTGAGGGCGTCTTACTACCACTAGCGGGGTCCGGGCATTTCTTTGGAGAGGTTTTCTCAGCAGAGGTTTTAGCGATAATATCTTCCTTAGTGGTTGGGTCTAGCACAAGGGTGCGTGAAGGATTGAGCAAGTATATCGACGAAGGAATTCCTTTGTAATTAAAAATTTCCTACTTCTCTCTTCCTTGACAATAGTTTTCAAAGAATCAAATAGAGCCTCATCAATAGCAGTATCTTAACTAGTAGAAGGAAGTTCTGTAAAATAAGGGAATGATTTAAGAATCAAAGCTTCGATGGAAAATGAAATAATGAAAATATAAGTAAATGTTTACCTCCTTCCATCCAACAGCCATAAAAACTATCAGAACACCAGACGTAGCAGTAATGATCTATGAATCCCTTGGCATTGTCTAACAATTCTGTTATAATCTTAGAATTCTAGATTCCTTCAACACAGATAATTGATGGTTGTTCCTTCCTCCTTTTGAAAACATATAAAGAACAAATATCCTGTAAAGTGGGCATGAGGATTTTGTCCTCATAAAAAGGACATAAAGACCAATTAGATGGCGTAGCCGTTCTGGTGTAGTTGGAAAGAGGCAATAGCTAAGTGCTAGAGAATCATTTCCAGAAATGGATTAAAAGGATAAATGACTCCCATCAGTAGCATGTGTCCATTAACTGTAATATAGCCAGGGGTGGGAGGTCAGCGAATTTGTTCTTTTCCGGTAATTTTGCATCAGTTTTCGGAATATTAAATTGAGCACATAAGTGTTTAAACGAACACTCATAAAGTTTCGTTGGTTTTCTATTGAGGGGTACTTCGATAAGAGGTCCAGGAAGAGGAAAATCCTGATTAACATTCGACCCAAGAGCATTAACCATCATAGTGTCCGAAGTTTGAGCAGAAGTCTCAACTTGAGTAGACCCAAATGCTTCCTCGGTTTGTTGGCGCGATTGTTGTCGAGTTAGCATTTCTACACAAATAATCATGTGTGAAAACAAACTATAGGTATGTGTTTCCTAAGATAAGAAATATTATGTTGTGTATAACTATATGTGCAAGGCTTGAGATTTACAATTGTCATAAACTGATTAAACGATTCTAAGTGCCGCTACGAACTTATATTAGAGTGCGTATGTTTGTGCAAGGGATGTGCAACTAAATTATAAATGATCAATAAAGCACCCCAATATAAAAACATCATTCAAATTCAAGTCGTAGAGTTCACTATAGAAATTCTCCAATCATTTATCTAACTTGTTGTCAATATGGGTAGTCGACAACAGAGTATATTAGCCTAAAACATGCGAGTGTTTTTTATTATAGAACAGGTGACAGTAAAAGAACGCATTCAAAGCATAAGTCATGAGTAAAAGGTTATTTGTTGCTTCTACACATGGTGCAATACAAAGAAGGACAATAATCAGAAGGTATAACAGAATATAGAAGAGTGCAATGGACTGACAATAACCAATCCATAATGGATTGGCACTGACTGATCCATAATGGATCGGCACTGACCGACCCATAATGGATCATTGCTGACCGACTATAATGGTTTGGCACTGACCGATCCATAATGGATCAGCACTGACCGATCATAATGGGTCGGCATTGACCGACCCATAGTGGTTCGACAGTGACCGATCCATAATGGATCGGCACTGAACGATCCATAATGGATCGGTACCAACCGAACCATAACGGGTCGGGTATAACCAGTCCATCGGTGTTTGTAATTTTTCACCCCTTCATGAATTCAAGATGAGTCTTTGATGTAATAAGCGCCAGAGGTGTGAATTCAAGCAAATGGTCAATAAAATGAGTTCGTACATCATTACAACACTATCAAGTGCGGGCTGGTTATTGTGTTCATAAGTAAAACACGACACAACAACAAAGATTGCAACCAATAATGAGAGATACGCATTGTCACAACAACAAAGTCAAGTTCAAATCAGAGCATAAAACAGTTCGAACATGAATTCTTACACAATATCAAATCTAAATATGGACTTGTTTCAATACTCAGAGATCAAGACTAGTTTACAAAAAGGTCGAATCCACCAAAATTCAACATATAGACACAAAAAGTCATCGCTCAAGCACATGCCTGATACAAATCAACACATCCACCGTTGCAAATTCTAAGTACCCAAATATTCATTTTAACCCCAAAATCAATTCGACTCAAACCCTAAATTGAAACCACCCATTCAGCGCAAATTCCAAAAAGAACTAATACCTGTAGTTGCAGTAAGTAATCGAATTCGAGTGGCGGAAGTTGGTTTGACCTCGATGGTGTCGAAGAATCTCTGATTTGAGAGATTCGATTTAAATTTAGTTCGATCTGGTTGCACGGGAGACAATAGTTGGCTTCGAGTGTAACAACCCGAATTCCGACAGACCGATTTTTTTAATTATTATCTATCGACACTCGTGTTGGTTTGCTCTGGTATCCGCCAGAATAGACAGAGGAAAAAAATAGGTCAGAGCTCAGAAAATATCTCACAACGGAATGGATAAAATATAATATACTCAAATTATAGCCTTACTGTATTAATAATACTGCCTAACCAGTATCCAAAGTTATCAAGTCTCTGCCACAAATCTAACCTGCGAGTATGTTATGAGGAGGGGTCAGAACATAAGTTCTGGTGACTGGATTTAAATTATACACTTTGGATACTCCTACATATAGCATTCAATCACATTTTATTATTTATTAGGTTACTTGGGTTAACAACACTCAAGGCTTACACACAAGTCGTATTCATTTACTTCCCAGAGGTTTAACATAATACAGTATATATGTAGCTACCCCCAATATTGAGGTACACCCATGGTAACCCACTCACACGATCCCCATCATAATGCCACAGAAATGAACGCAGTCCCTCATCCTACGCCGTAGTGACGTAGGATCTCTACATAACAATGTTACGTTTCACATATATTAGTCATTACTATGCCACGTAAGCGGACAGACTGCCATCTTTGATCGAATCAGATTTCATACCAGAGTAATGCCGTCAAGTCTACGATACACCACCCAGAGAAGACATGCATGTATCTAGACTGTCCCACGTACGTATCGTTAATTGTAGCTTGATGCCCTAACCCCACTTCCTCTAATGTGCACCGAGTTTCGTGGCAGGGCGATACAAGAAACACTGAACTCGGTCGGGAGCTTTTCCATATCTGTACAGGCCCGCCTTTAAGAGCCTCAAAATACATATATTCCTAGGGTCTATTTTTCATGGTGGCTATGGCCCACCTCGGCCCCTCCCTCAACTAGTAAATACTACAAGAGCTAAGCGACATGCCCCTAACAATAAACAAACTAAACATCCAGTTGGCATCTCCCCTTAACCACCGTACCTTGATAGTGAAAGGTGAATGGTTTATTGGGTTTAGCCTTAGTCTTTTCACATCCCACTGGCTGCTGATGACTGGCATTCGACGATCTACTATCCTTATTGATCGTGACCCTCTGCCTCCTCGTTAAGGCGACCGCCGAATCACCCTAGGTTCACCTCATCACAGCATTCTGACTACAAAGATACTTTTACAGTCAAGGCCTACGCACCTAGTAGTTGCGCGCAGATCAAACCTCTAAGAGCACAGCCTAAACATCTTCCACCACACAGAGGACTACTAGGAGCACCTTACGTACCTCAGGAAGCCGCATACTTCCCCTTCCAGTTCTTCGGAGTTGACAAAATAATCATAAGAACGTGCGCTCCCCTCGTGCCTTATGACACCGCGATGATCTACCCCGTGTGTTATTCACCCTCAAACGTGTGGACTGGTCCAAGTGCCTTACTTTAATATGTTATTAGACCCTATGTCTAAATTTTTTTTATGTGCTTGCTTTACCTCATTGGGTCTCCATTTAACTTGGTTACCATCTTAACTTTTTATTCATGTTACCAAGATCTTTCTAGCCCCTTATATCTCTAAGGAATGCCCCCCCCCCCCCCAACTTATTAATTTCAATCATATAACTTAACCCATTTAATTTTATTAATAATCCCACAATATGTTATTCTCTAGATTGTGATCCAAGGTTTGTAATCCACAATCCCTTTATATTCTTGTTTGATTCAAGGTTACAATAACATGTTCTACTTAATACGAAATTAAGTATATCCCAATTTACATGTTTTCTGTCTAACATGTCAATTATCATTTATGATTAAATATAACTTATTTCATTTCATAAGTTTTCCTCATTCTTTCTCATTTAATCATAATTCCATTTTACACCGTCACTACAAATTATCGTTGTTTACTTATTAACTTAGTTCTCTTAACTAAGGTCCACTAGTAAGTTTCTCTTCCCATAAATATAGCTTATGTTGTCCTCAACAGTAGATTTCAGATTCTTGTTCTTGTATATAACTTAATTTACAATAAAGTACAACTTATCCCCTTACATAAGTGATTCTATTCCCTTTATCGTTTATTGTAACCTAAGCTATAATTTCCACTTGTCCTTAGGACAAGCCTAAACATGTTATTCATATCAGCAGATTTCATACTTCCAAGTTTACAGATTACTTAATTTATAATTAATTACAACTTCTTATATTTCATAAACTTTCCCCCTTTTCTCTACTTTTTACAAACAACTGGTTTCAGTTTTCTCTATTTGCTGATTACTTAATTTACAATTAAGTGCCATATAACTCACTTCACCAGTTATCTCATTTCCTTACTAGTATATTATAACGTAAGTTATAATTCTCACTTGTCCCTAGGACAAACCCACCTATTATATAATATTCTCATTAATGTAATTCATTTATAATAGGTTATTATCATTCCCCATTCATTACTTTCCTTTACTGTTGTAATTATCTTTCATTCAATTCCATTTATTTTCATTAATTACAATTAATGTTGTTTATCAGTCCTGCCATTTAAATATATTTATATATATATATATATGTATATATTCATGCACTGGGCCTCTCACATTAAGCCTATACTTGTGGATGTTGGATTTGTCGGGAGGTTCCGGGTGGACTTCTACCACAAGTTGGCTTAACCTCGCGTCTTAGCGCCACTACATGTTTTACTTATGCACTTGGACCCTCACATTAGATTTACCACTTGTGAATGCTGGATATGCCGGGCGGTTCCGTGCAGACTTCTATCACAAGTGTGATCTAACCTCGTGTCTAAGCGCGTTACAGTGTCAAATTACTGTGAATCTAGACATGTTCGTTTTTTAACAATTATTCCTATTTCATTATAGGTTTTCATGCCCCTTTCTCATGTCATATTTATTATGTACCATATGCCCAAATTAAGATCTTTAATCATAATTTAATTTATGCCCCAAATCCATGTTCATGTGTTCATTTATATGCTAACACGAAACCATTTAATCATATAGCTATTTCAATTCATAAAAGTAAGGGTTCATGTATAAATGTGACAAGTTAACATGTAATACAAACAACAGTAGTTGCTACCCGTATTCTAACAAGCTTATATTTCAACATATGTTCCAACATATTAATATTGCAACATGTCACTTTAATCTTTTTAACATATGTTTGAACATTTCAACATATCATATTTCAACTTGTCATATATAACATATCCAATACACTTAATTTATTCTAGCAAATTCATATTGTACAATAACGAGGAATGTTAAACGATAATATATCATTATCAAAAATGATATAGCTTAAATCCACTCACCTCATATGCTTTCCAAATCCTGGATCTGGTCCAGATCTAGCATTCCATGGTTTTTCCCCTAATTGGATTCAGAACCTAACAACCATGGATTCATAGTTTTTACTAAAAGGAAGATAGAAAAAGAAGAAGAGAATTGAAAATAGACCAGATCTAGGAATTGCCTCACATCGATAAGAGATCTGAACACCTATTTACAAACATATGTTCCTTTCCATCAGATCTGGATTCAGAATTTTTCCTAAACTAGTAATCTTAATTTTCTGAATGGATTTGAGGAGGGAGAGGAATGGCCGAGCTTCTGCATTGTCTCAGAAATATGAGACTTAGGGTACGCTCTACAGGCTTATTTACAGGTGTTCAGCAACGTATTTGGTAAAAGAAATAGTTCACGTTCGCACAGAAATAATCTGCCCAGATCTGCCGTCTGGGGGTCGACCCCTCCAAATGAGGTTGACCCATGGGTCGACACCCCCCTTATGGGGTCGACCCAAGGGTCGACACCCTTGGGCGGGAATTTACCCACTCCCTTTTTTCCATGTGAATTTGAACTGTTTTGAATTTTTGGTCTTATTTTATTCATATATATTCTTCTTATGCATATAAAAATTTTAAACCTTAATAACTTCTTCATACGGTGTCTGTTTTACGCAAACCAGGCGCAGCCCGTACACTTAATTCTAGATATTTAATTAAGTTATCCTTATTTTCATGTTTTGTTACAATACTTCATTTAAAGATATCTCTTTCATCTTAAATTAGTTTTCTGCAATCCATACGTATAAATTGCCCAGAAAATCGTCATGAACACAATGACGCTAATCCCGTGGCCAAATTCTGAAAGGTCTTCATATTTTTATTTTTCTTAAATGTTTATGTCTGTGCATATATATACATATATACATTATTTAATTGTTATAAGATGCGGGTTGTTACATTCTCCCACCCTTAGGAAATTTCGTCCCTAAAATTTGATAAGGGTAAAAATCAATTAACCCTTCGCATAATATACATCCTTCATTTGTGCATCTAATTTTTGCAAACATTGTGCACTTGTGCAAAGTGAAATACAACATAATAATGCATGTATGCCTTAGTGGTACCTCCTATGTGTAGGCAAATTTTTCAAAAATCCTTTTACAATATGATGCTCACATCCTAAATATACTGGCATTTTTACAGAATGCAATATTTTGAAAATCAGAAATTCTTTTCCATCCAAATTTTCGCACACTCTTACTGAGCTAGAGCGTAGTTCGTCCAACTGTTGCATCCAAAACCCTACCAACCAACTTTTTTTTTTGAATTTCAGATAAATCTAATTTTCCAAATTTGATTTCTAATGCTAAAAAAGGTGGAAAACGGAAAATTTCACATCTTCCGTTTTTCTTTTTTCAACCTTTTTTTACCGTACTTGGATTTTATGTAACTATTTATGAAGATTCCCTATTTTCCTATCAAGCACAGCCCATATAAGAAATTTTCTTTGTTACAGCTTTTCTTTTTTGTCTTATCTTGGAAATTTTTATTTTTATCCATCTTTTCTCATGATTTTCCATTTCTTTAACTGTCATGGTTGTTGCTTTATTGAATTTGTTGTTTCCTTTTTAGTTGTACCATTTCTTTCTTAGCTTATTTAATTATCAGATCTAGATATAGTTTTCAAACAAGAATTCTAGTCTTTCAACTAAAACAGGAAAACAGACACTCTACACAGCTACTACTAAGGGCCAAGAATCTCGGGACTATGTCCCTCCTCAGACAGAAAAGTCCAAACCATAGGATCCACGACAGGTTTAGGTGTTACCCTAACTACCCAACAAGAATAAAATAACGAAACGATCCCAACAGAAATGTAGTAACGGGTTTCACCCATAACATGAAAATTAGCAACAAGATCTAAACACTTACTTGCCCTTCTTACTATCTAGTAGTCACCACTAGTCCTAGCTGTGTACCAATAATTATTTCAAGCAACACCCTAGGCTTTTCAATGCTTATGCATTCTACGGGAACTTACCATTATTCCAAGATAATTCTTGCTATTTACTAGATAGCCTCAAAACTTTTCCTGTCTTCCCTAGGTACTAACCCTTACCTACTCCATACTTTTTAAAACACGGTTTGGCCCTTTACATTTAATTTTTTCTTCCAAAAATCAAAAGTGTCAAAATTTTATTTTCCTCATAAAACTTACTTTTGCCGAACCATAAAAACACGTCATCTTAAAAAAAATGCAAATCATCATTTTTTTTCAAATCACAAAACTGGAATAGATACGGACAACTATTTCTCAATCGGGTTTATGGCTCTTCTTTTCTATAAGGTCAGTTCAATTTCTTACTACAAGGTGCAACCGTCTACTCTATTCTTAATTTCTACAACTTATTTTGTCTACCCAAATTTTTTTTTAAACAATTTATCAAAAATGATTGTCAAAAGAATAGAGACTTCAAAACTTCCTTTATTAATAATTCTTGTATGAAATATAACAAGAAAACTAGCGAGCTATACAAACTCTTTAACATGCACCTTTTACTGAGAGAATTTTACTTTAGACAAATTTTCGCAAGAAATCACTATTTACAAAATATACCCCATTTTACATTAAAACTCAATATGTGTACTTTACATAATTAAAACTATAACTTTTAAGATTAAAACTTGAAAACACTAAAACCACTTTCCCAAAACTTTTACAATTTCAAGTTCTTAAAAGTTAACAATGGGGTTAGACTCAAAGCGGGTTTCCGATTTTTTTAGGATTTCCTGGACACTCCCACAAAATCAATTCTCTCAACTATATACATTCCTAATCCATTTTTCTCTTTTTAACCTTTTCCAATTTATAAGGTTTTACTACCAAACCCACTAACCCAAAATACTAATCACATGGGATTCACCTTCCTTCTGTACAAAGTATATTGTACACTTTCGACCCAAATTACCTAAGGGTCTCAAATTTCCATATTCATTCCTTTAGTGTACAAAACAATCATCCCAATTCTTACATTATTATACTCTTTCTATTTAGTGGGTTCTTCTATGGATCTAGGTATATATATAATATTTATTTATTTTTAAAAATACAAACACGTTCACTCAATATTTATGCAGGAATCCTACACCTAAGCTTTGATACCAGATGCAACGACCCGAATTCTAACAGACTGGATTTTTTTTATAATTCTAATCTATCAAAACTCATGTTGGTTTGCTCTGGTATCATGCAGAAAAGACAGAGACATAAAATAGGTCAGAGCTCAGAAAATATCTAACACCGAAATGCATAAAATATAATATACTCAAAGTATAGCCTTACCTTATTAATAATACTGCCTAACTAGTATCCAAAGCTATCATGTCTCTGCCACAAATCTAACCTGCAAGTATGCTATGAGTAGGGGGTCAGAACACAAGTTGTGGTGAATGGATTTTAATTATACACTTTGGATAATCCTACATATACCGTTCAATCACATTTTATTATTTATTAAGTTACTTGGGTTAACAGCACTCGAGGCTTACAAACATGTTGTACCCATTTACTTTCCAAAGGTTTAACCTAATATAGTATATACGTAGCTACCCCCAATATTGAGGTACACCCCATGATACCTCACTCACACGATCTCCACCATAATGCCACAGAAATGAACGTAGTCCCTCATCCTACACCGGAGTGACGTACGGAACTCTACATAACAATGTTATGTTTCGCATATATTTGTCATTATTATGCTACGTAAGCGTACGGACTGCCACCTTTGATCGAAACAGATTTCATACTAGAGTAATGCCCTCAAGTCTACGATACAACACCCAAAACAGACATGCATGTATCTAGACTGTCCCACGTATGTATCGTCAATTGTAGCTTGATGCCTTAACCGCACGTCCTCTAATGTGCATCGAGTTCCATGGCAGGGAGTTACAAGAAACATGGAACTCGATCGGGAGCTTTTCCATATTTGTACAGGCCCGTCTTTAAGAGCATCAAAAAACAGATATTCCTAGGGTCTATTTTTTATGGTGGCTATGGCCCCACATCGGACCCTCCCTCAACTAGTAAAGACTACAAGAGCTAAGCGACATGCCCCTAACAACAAACAATCTAAACATCCAGTTGGCATCTCCCCTCAACCACTGTACCTCGATAGTGAAAGGTGAATGGTCTATTAGGTTTAGCTCTAGTCTTTTCGCATCCCACTGGCTGCTGATGACGTGTATCCGACGATCTACTATCCTTATTGGTCATAACCCTTTGCCCCCCGTTGAGGCGACCACCGAATCACCCTAGTGTTAGCTTGTCACAACATTTTGACTACAAAGCTACTTTTGCAGTAAAGGCCTGTAACGACCCTAAATTTTGGGGCCAAGTTAAAATTTATTTTAAGTGATTTTAAATGAGTTTTGATATTTAAAATAATCTATTTTAAATAATAAGGATCACAAATTTGGTTCAAATCGAAGTTAGAATGAATAAATTAATTTTAAATATAAAAAGAGCTAGAAATGGCGCGGTAGTTTGAAAAGTCAAACTTGAACTTTGACTAACCCTGCAGGATGCAAAATTTAACGGATTTTAGTAAAACCAAAAATATTAGAATCTATTTAAAAATATCTTTCCAACGAATCCGAAAAATCGAAATTTCATAGCGGAAATCAAAAGTTATGGCTAATTCAATTTTTAGAAAGGTCGGTGGGTAATTTGCATAGGACAAAAATGCTACTTTTCACATATGTAGGAATTTGAACTTGAAACCACTTCCATTGGTTTCAGAATGACGTTTCTGCATTGAAAAACAGTAAACACTTATATGTTTCGAGTTTCAGAAAATATTTGTTTAAAAATGTATTTTTAATATTAAATATATTCGCCTTGAAAATAGCCATTTTTCAAAAAGTCTCAGAATCGAACGAAATTAATTTTGTTGTGATCGTATTGTCATAAGAAAGTCAAAAATAATTTTTCTAGATTTTTCTGAGTCCGTATGTGGTCCCGGTGAATTTCTGCGTACGTTTGAATTTAAAATAATGATTTATATTTAAAACTGAAAAACGAAGGCCAAGACGATCCTGTGGGCTGATGAGACAGGTCCAGATGAGTTCGGGACGGGGGCTATTTGGTATAAATGACAGTCGTTGGGCCTGAATCGGAGTTCGGACCAAAACGGACCTTTATTGGATAATTAGATATTAACCTAATAAAAAAATAATATAAATAAGAAAAAGGTACGGCATCCTTCTTCTTCATCGTGAGTAAGCCGCCACCGAAACCCATTAGCACTCAGAATTTCAAACTCCATTTTCTCCCTCATCTCTCAACGATATTCAGCAAACCAATACTCGTTTCGAAGCTCTTCGCGAGCTCTTCGATTTGGTACCCACTATCGCCTCCCCCGTGCCCTGTAGCGCCGCCACCATCGCCGCAAAGTAGCCGCGAACGCAGCCCCCTGGGCCCCACCACGTCCAACCGCACCGCCCCCAACTCCCGGCGAAGATCGGCCTCCCGTAGCACTCCAAGCTCCAACAAACGGCACCCAAAACCGTTCAGTAAATCAAGAGAAATCCGGATTTGAAGTTTTGAACAAAAGGGTATGAATTATTTCAGTTTTTGTAACGCTTTTAAGCGTGACAGAAGCAGTTGTTAAAAGTCTGGTTAATTAAAACATCAATAACTTTTTCATATAAACACCGATTCTGAAAATTTCAGATCCGATGGAACCGTGACTTCGAATACAACTTTAATACAGAGCAATTGGGAACAAACTCTAATCTAATTGAGGTGAGAATCCTATTTATTTTATTTAAGTAATTATGTTTTAATTATGGATGTTCGCATTCATAATCATATATGTATGTGAATCTGCTATGATATAAACTGTATGTGAATCTGCTATGACTTAATCTGTATGCGTATGCTAGGACTAAAACCACTGTATGTTGATTGACGATTTTTGTCAATATTAGAATAAGAATTTTTTTACTGTATGTTGATTGACATATTTTGACAATATTTAAATAGGAAATGCTGAAATTGTTCATTGTATGTTAGAGTGACATTTTGCATATATTATAGAAAATGACATCGTATGGTAAAGATAACATTTATTTATATATGTTAAAATAGAATTATATATAGTATGTTGAATGGACTCTATTTTTGTTATGTTAAGAATAAGAAAAGCACCGTATGTCAATGAACAATATTTTGTTCATTATTAAAATAAGAAAACCACCGTATGTTAATGAACAATATTTTGTTCATTATTAAAATAAGAAAAGCACCATATGTTAATGAATAATCTTTTGTTCATTATTAAAATAAGAAAAGCACCGTATGTTAATGAATAACATTGTGTTCATTATTAAAAATAAGAATATGGCACTATATGAAATGAACTAATTTTTGTTCATTATAAATTATAGAATATGCCACCGTATGTTGATGAACGCTATTTTTGTATCATTATTAAAATAGTATTATACACCGTATGTTAATGAACAATTTTTGTTCATATTTGAATAGAAAATCACTCACCATATGTTCATTGACAGATTTTTGTCAATATTAGAATAGAGTTATTCATTGTATGTTCATTGGCATTTTTGTCACTGTTTAAAATAGAAAATCACTCACTGTATGTTAATTGACAATTTTTGTCAATATTAAAATAGCAATTGCCATCGTATGTTAATTGACAAATTTTTGTATATTAATATAGAAATTATTCATCGCATGTTAAATTTAGCATTTTTATTAATGTTAATAAAAGAAAATGTCACCGCATGTTAAATTTAGCATTTTTATTAATGTTAATAAAAGAAAATGTCACCGCATGTTAAATTAGCATTTTTATTAATGTTAATAAAAGAAAATGGTCACCGTATGAAAATGACATTTGTGTCAAATGTTAATATAAGAAAATATAAAAATGCAGGGTATGAAAAATAGCATTTTTGCAATGTTAATAAATATAAAAATGCATTCTATGTAAAATAGAATTTTTGATATGTTAAAATTAGATGAATGGATTAAATGAAAAATAACATTTTGTCATGTTATGATATAAAAATACATGGTATGAAAAATAGCATTTTTGATATATGTTGTAAACATAGAAAATGCATTGCAAGTAAAATAACATTTTTGTTTAAATGTTAAAATAGAAATTTTCATCATATGAAATTATTCACCGTATGATTCATTAACATTATTTTTAATGTTTTGTATTAAGAAAATGAACCGTATGAGATTAACATTCGTTTTTGTGTTAATATTAAAATTATAGAAAATTTTCACCGTGTGTGGAACTGACATTTTTGTCAATGTTAGAATGGGAAGTTTCCATCGCATGTAAGATTAACATTTATTTTTAATGTTAACAAATATGAAATGTAGGCATGTAAGATTAACATTTATTTTTAATGTTAATAAATATGAAATATAATGCATGTAAATTAACATTTATTGTTGATGTTAATAAAAAGGAAAATATATTGTAGGTTAGATTAACATTTATTTTTAATGTTAATAAAAAGGAAATGTAATGCATGTTAAATTAACATTTGTTTTTAAAGTAATTAAGAAGAAAATGTATCGCATGTTAAATTAACATTTATTTTTAATGTTAATATATCGTATGTTAAATTTACATTTATTTTATAATGTATAATAAGGAAAATGCATCGTAAGAAATTAACATTATTTTATAATGATATAAAATAAGAAAATATTCATTGTATGAAATTAACATTTTTGTTAATATTAGAAATAAGAAAATATTCACTGTATGAGATTAAAAATTTTGTTAATATTAGAAATAAGAAAATATTCACTGTATGAGATTAACATTTTTGTTAATATTAGAAATAAGAAAATGTTCACTGTGTGAGATTAGCATCTTTTGTTAATATTAGAAAAATAGAAGAATTTCATCGTATGATGATTTAACATTTATTTTAATGTTAAAATAAAGGAATTTGACCGTAGTATGTGTTAACATTTATTTTCAATGTTAATAAAAAGAAATTCGATTGTATGCAAATTTAACATTATTTATAATGTTAAATAAGAAGGAAATGAACCGTATGTAAGATTAACATTATTTATAATGTTAAACAAAAGAGAATTTACCTCGTAGGAAAAATGTACACTATTTTTGATGCATATTAAAAGAGAATTTACCTCGTAGGAAAAATTTACATTATTTACAAATGTATAGGAAAAGGAAATTTACGCCATAGGAAAAGTGACAATATTTATAGTATTAATAAATTAAGGAGGTGTCATGCAAACTAAGATTACTTTTTTTTTATTATATGTAATTGGAGATGAAAATTTCATCGTAAAGTAAAAATTACAATTTAGTTGTAATTAGAATTAGTAATGTATTTAACAAGAGAATGATAAATGGAATCATAATATGATGGAAATATGAAATGGAATAAGTGGAACGATGAATTATAATTTACATTTAAATGTAAATTATAGAAATATTAAATGAAAATAAATGAAGGAATGATTCATCGTCTAATTATAAACAACATTTTCATGTAAGTGAGAAAGTGAAAAAGCGAAAAGGTAAAAGATAAAGGAAGATGTAAGTAAGGACGATAAGTTAAACGAATTATTTATATATATTTATATATATATAATTATAATATAACGAATCGAGCGCAGTAGTTCGTGTTTTGAAATCGAACTTTTAAACGAATATACCGGAAGATCCGACCGTCGGATTTTCCCAAAACTGAAACCGTTAGGACCGTCTTGTAAAAATCTTTCCAACGATATAAGCTACGCTAAAATCCAACGGTTAGATTTTGAGGAAAGTGAAAAACAAAATTGATTGGAAACAGCGCCAAGGTCGCCCTTGACCTGAAGCGTCGTTAAATAAGGAATTAATTATATTAAATAATTAAGGCAAGAATTAATCGTTATAAAATAAAATAACGATATGAAATATTTTTTTCTCAAAATATATGAATGCGAGATTATTTGGAAAGACCGGGTTAATCCCATTCCAAATGATCGTACGATTTCAAGAATTCAAGTATGAAAACGGCGTATGAAGACCGTAAATCTCCCCTCGAATGGACAACGATCAAGACTCTGGATTGGTTTGATCCCAATTCAAGGGTCGGGGTAATTGCCCAAACGTACGTGTTGATTTCACGGGTTTGACCCTAGTTCAGACCTAGAGCATGGGTATAAATGGATAGTGTGTCTGACATCGTACCCCACAAAATATTATGTTGTTGATATTCAGTTAATATATAAACGATTGGTGGTAGAGAATTTATTCTCTACTTAACACCTGTTTATATAGTGACGGAAGATCAATAGTACGGTATGGAGTGACGGTGTGGCATACTAAGATGCAATGATCAGGGTTACTTGTTGAAAAGCAGAACCTTGTGGTATGAAGAACATGACTTCACGAGCCTCACAAACTGGTAGAGTCTAAAAAGGGGGAAGGGAACGTAGGGAAAGTAGCACGTTTCTTTCTAGTTAGTAGTCATTTTACTTTTGGAGGATGATGAAATGAGGCGCCTCGGATAGGTCCTATAGGACCGGGGAACGTGTGCTTAGGAATTGCCAATCCTCTAAGCTGTATGTGAGGACCGGCCCTGCAGGATCCAAGGGTTAACTGCGGGTAATCCTGAGACGTTAACTAGAGCGTCTCGAATCGGTAAGGAGTCCTCCCTAGCCTGGACTCATGATGGAAACCCAAATTTCCAATA
This sequence comes from Allium sativum, assembly GCA_030737875.1. Taxonomy (NCBI): domain Eukaryota; kingdom Viridiplantae; phylum Streptophyta; class Magnoliopsida; order Asparagales; family Amaryllidaceae; genus Allium; species Allium sativum. The sequence goes on from CM060922.1 coordinate 570,422,986, forward strand.
CGACCCCGACGGATTTGATTGTATTACTAGTATTGGAGGCATAATATATGGTACCTATGCTTCCTAGGATTGATACTTATAATTTGAATTGTTTTGAAACCATATACACTAATAATAGTATTAGTTACGTATTTGGCGTATTTAGCATGTTTAACCACCATAAGGTAAAACTCTATCCTCTTGGTGTGCGTTGCATTGTGTGATGGGACCTGAGTCTTATGGTGGTTCCATTTTTCAAAAGACATTGCGTTTTGTTACGTTTTACTTATCTGTATTGACACTATAGTTATGCACGGCAATCCATTGGTACAACCCGTTCCGCGTTAGCGGCGTGGTCTTTGGATTTGCCTTATTAGTATAAGTTATTTAAGAATTCTCACACCAGTCCCACGACTGACCCATAGTTTGTTTCACCTTTTTGCAAACTTGGGTGCCCTCTCTTCTACACGGGCAGCCAAGTAGACAGGTTCATTCTTTGCTTGGAGCTTTTCTTTGAAGCTGCTTATTTTCTCTCTCTTGGATTCTGCTTGGGAGAAGAGGTGATGACTTGGAGCTTGAAGACTTTTTGTTTCTATTGGCATCTATTCTTTTCTTTTTAGACATCAAACTTATTTCTTTTCTGCAAACTTGTTGTAATAATCTTAGTTTTCTGTGACTGTGGAATTTCTGTGATTGATGACATTATATTTTTCCGCTGCTATAATGTTATTACTCTATGAATCTCCTTTGCTATATTGTATCTGTGTTCTGTTTTATTGTATTTATGTTGTATTCCAAAAATGATTTCTCCTGCTTTCACCCGTGGAAGTTTGGGGCTATCACAGTTGGTATCAGAGCTTTGGTTTACAAAGCGGAGTACAATATATCTATAATAATTCGTTTACGTAGAATCACTATATTCTATGGCGAACAGTTCATGAGATACATAATAGCCAGTCATTTTATCGTCATCTTTTCATTCATCCTTCGATCTTTTCTATCTCTTAGAATCACCATTTCAGTTGTTTTGACTCTTCCCTTGATCGTGCATTCGAAGAAGACTAAGTGAAGTGGTGATGCTCAATTGGCACATGTTTACGAAGGAGCGAAAGGACCAACTTCTTCGGTAGAAAGCCTGATGTTATAGACGGTACCATCTCTGTTAAAAACATTCTCTATGTTTATTCTTCCTCTTTTCCTCTTCTATTTTTCTTTTTCCTTTTCGGGGACGAAAAGTTTTTAAGTGGGGGAGACTGTAACGACCCTAAATTTTGGGGCCAAGTTAAAATTTATTTTAAGTGATTTTAAATGAGTTTTGATATTTAAAATAATCTATTTTAAATAATAAGGATCACAAATTTGGTTCAAATCGAAGTTAGAATGAATAAATTAATTTTAAATATAAAAAGAGCTAGAAATGGCGCGGTAGTTTGAAAAGTCAAACTTGAACTTTGACTAACCCTGCAGGATGCAAAATTTAACGGATTTTAGTAAAACCAAAAATATTAGAATCTATTTAAAAATATCTTTCCAACGAATCCGAAAAATCGAAATTTCATAGCGGAAATCAAAAGTTATGGCTAATTCAATTTTTAGAAAGGTCGGTGGGTAATTTGCATAGGACAAAAATGCTACTTTTCACATATGTAGGAATTTGAACTTGAAACCACTTCCATTGGTTTCAGAATGACGTTTCTGCATTGAAAAACAGTAAACACTTATATGTTTCGAGTTTCAGAAAATATTTGTTTAAAAATGTATTTTTAATATTAAATATATTCGCCTTGAAAATAGCCATTTTTCAAAAAGTCTCAGAATCGAACGAAATTAATTTTGTTGTGATCGTATTGTCATAAGAAAGTCAAAAATAATTTTTCTAGATTTTTCTGAGTCCGTATGTGGTCCCGGTGAATTTCTGCGTACGTTTGAATTTAAAATAATGATTTATATTTAAAACTGAAAAACGAAGGCCAAGACGATCCTGTGGGCTGATGAGACAGGTCCAGATGAGTTCGGGACGGGGGCTATTTGGTATAAATGACAGTCGTTGGGCCTGAATCGGAGTTCGGACCAAAACGGACCTTTATTGGATAATTAGATATTAACCTAATAAAAAAATAATATAAATAAGAAAAAGGTACGGCATCCTTCTTCTTCATCGTGAGTAAGCCGCCACCGAAACCCATTAGCACTCAGAATTTCAAACTCCATTTTCTCCCTCATCTCTCAACGATATTCAGCAAACCAATACTCGTTTCGAAGCTCTTCGCGAGCTCTTCGATTTGGTACCCACTATCGCCTCCCCCGTGCCCTGTAGCGCCGCCACCATCGCCGCAAAGTAGCCGCGAACGCAGCCCCCTGGGCCCCACCACGTCCAACCGCACCGCCCCCAACTCCCGGCGAAGATCGGCCTCCCGTAGCACTCCAAGCTCCAACAAACGGCACCCAAAACCGTTCAGTAAATCAAGAGAAATCCGGATTTGAAGTTTTGAACAAAAGGGTATGAATTATTTCAGATTTTGTAACGCTTTTAAGCGTGACAGAAGCAGTTGTTAAAAGTCTGGTTAATTAAAACATCAATAACTTTTTCATATAAACACCGATTCTGAAAATTTCAGATCCGATGGAACCGTGACTTCGAATACAACTTTAATACAGAGCAATTGGGAACAAACTCTAATCTAATTGAGGTGAGAATCCTATTTATTTTATTTAAGTAATTATGTTTTAATTATGGATGTTCGCATTCATAATCATATATGTATGTGAATCTGCTATGATATAAACTGTATGTGAATCTGCTATGACTTAATCTGTATGCGTATGCTAGGACTAAAACCACTGTATGTTGATTGACGATTTTTGTCAATATTAGAATAAGAATTTTTTTACTGTATGTTGATTGACATATTTTGACAATATTTAAATAGGAAATGTTGAAATTGTTCATTGTATGTTAGAGTGACATTTTGCATATATTATAGAAAATGACATCGTATAGTAAAGATAACATTTATTTATATATATTAAAATAGAATTATATATAGTATGTTGAATGGACTCTATTTTTGTTATGTTAAGAATAAGAAAAGCACCGTATGTCAATGAACAATATTTTGTTCATTATTAAAATAAGAAAACCACCGTATGTTAATGAACAATATTTTGTTCATTATTAAAATAAGAAAAGCACCATATGTTAATGAATAATCTTTTGTTCATTATTAAAATAAGAAAAGCACCGTATGTTAATGAATAACATTGTGTTCATTATTAAAAATAAGAATATGGCACTATATGAAATGAACTAATTTTTGTTCATTATAAATTATAGAATATGCCACCGTATGTTGATGAACGCTATTTTTGTATCATTATTAAAATAGTATTATACACCGTATGTTAATGAACAATTTTTGTTCATATTTGAATAGAAAATCACTCACCATATGTTCATTGACAGATTTTTGTCAATATTAGAATAGAGTTATTCATTGTATGTTCATTGGCATTTTTGTCACTGTTTAAAATAGAAAATCACTCACTGTATGTTAATTGACAATTTTTGTCAATATTAAAATAGCAATTGCCATCGTATGTTAATTGACAAATTTTTGTATATTAATATAGAAATTATTCATCGCATGTTAAATTTAGCATTTTTATTAATGTTAATAAAAGAAAATGTCACCGCATGTTAAATTTAGCATTTTTATTAATGTTAATAAAAGAAAATGTCACCGCATGTTAAATTAGCATTTTTATTAATGTTAATAAAAGAAAATGGTCACCGTATGAAAATGACATTTGTGTCAAATGTTAATATAAGAAAATATAAAAATGCAGGGTATGAAAAATAGCATTTTTGCAATGTTAATAAATATAAAAATGCATTCTATGTAAAATAGAATTTTTGATATGTTAAAATTAGATGAATGGATTAAATGAAAAATAACATTTTGTCATGTTATGATATAAAAATACATGGTATGAAAAATAGCATTTTTGATATATGTTGTAAACATAGAAAATGCATTGCAAGTAAAATAACATTTTTGTTTAAATGTTAAAATAGAAATTTTCATCATATGAAATTATTCACCGTATGATTCATTAACATTATTTTTAATGTTTTGTATTAAGAAAATGAACCGTATGAAATTAACATTCGTTTTTGTGTTAATATTAGAATTATAGAAAATTTTCACCGTGTGTGGAACTGACATTTTTGTCAATGTTAGAATGGGAAGTTTCCATCGCATGTAAGATTAACATTTATTTTTAATGTTAACAAATATGAAATGTAGGCATGTAAGATTAACATTTATTTTTAATGTTAATAAATATGAAATATAATGCATGTAAATTAACATTTATTGTTGATGTTGATAAAAAGGAAAATATATTGTAGGTTAGATTAACATTTATTTTTAATGTTAATAAAAAGGAAATGTAATGCATGTTAAATTAACATTTGTTTTTAAAGTAATTAAGAAGAAAATGTATCGCATGTTAAATTAACATTTATTTTTAATGTTAATATATCGTATGTTAAATTTACATTTATTTTATAATGTATAATAAGGAAAATGCATCGTAAGAAATTAACATTATTTTATAATGATATAAAATAAGAAAATATTCATTGTATGAAATTAACATTTTTGTTAATATTAGAAATAAGAAAATATTCACTGTATGAGATTAAAATTTTTGTTAATATTAGAAATAAGAAAATATTCACTGTATGAGATTAACATTTTTGTTAATATTAGAAATAAGAAAATGTTCACTGTGTGAGATTAGCATCTTTTGTTAATATTAGAAAAATAGAAGAATTTCATCGTATGATGATTTAACATTTATTTTAATGTTAAAATAAAGGAATTTGACAGTAGTATGTGTTAACATTTATTTTCAATGTTAATAAAAAGAAATTCGATTGTATGCAAATTTAACATTATTTATAATGTTAAATAAGAAGGAAATGAGCCGTATGTAAGATTAACATTATTTATAATGTTAAACAAAAGAGAATTTACCTCGTAGGAAAAATGTACACTATTTTTGATGCATATTAAAAGAGAATTTACCTCGTAGGAAAAATTTACATTATTTACAAATGTATAGGAAAAGGAAATTTACGCCATAGGAAAAGTGACAAAATTTATAGTATTAATAAATTAAGGAGGTGTCATGCAAACTAAGATTACTTTTTTTTTTATTATATGTAATTGGAGATGAAAATTTCATCGTAAAGTAAAAATTACAATTTAGTTGTAATTAGAATTAGTAATGTATTTAACAAGAGAATGATAAATGGAATCATAATATGATGGAAAGATGAAATGGAATAAGTGGAACGATGAATTATAATTTACATTTAAATGTAAATTATAGAAATATTAAATGAAAATAAATGAAGGAATGATTCATCGTCTAATTATAAACAACATTTTCATGTAAGTGAGAAAGTGAAAAAGCGAAAAGGTAAAAGATAAAGGAAGATGTAAGTAAGGACGATAAGTTAAACGAATTATTTATATATATTTATATATATATAATTATAATATAACGAATCGAGCGCAGTAGTTCGTGTTTTGAAATCGAACTTTTAAACGAATATACCGGAAGATCCGACCGTCGGATTTTCCCAAAACTGAAACCGTTAGGACCGTCTTGTAAAAATCTTTCCAACGATATAAGCTACGCTAAAATCCAACGGTTAGATTTTGAGGAAAGTGAAAAACAAAATTGATTGGAAACAGCGCCAAGGTCACCCTTGACCTAAAGCGTCGTTAAATAAGGAATTAATTATATTAAATAATTAAGGCAAGAATTAATCGTTATAAAATAAAATAACGATATGAAATATGTTTTTCTCAAAATATATGAATGCGAGATTATTTGGAAAGACCGGGTTAATCCCATTCCAAATGATCGTACGATTTCAAGAATTCAAGTATGAAAACGGCGTATGAAGACCGTAAATCTCCCCTCGAATGGACAACGATCAAGACTCTGGATTGGTTTGATCCAAATTCAAGGGTCGGGGTAATTGCCCAAACGTACGTGTTGATTTCACGGGTTTGACCCTAGTTCAGACCTAGAGCATGGGTATAAATGGATAGTGTGTCTGACATCGTACCCCACAAAATATTATGTTGTTGATATTCAGTTAATATATAAACGATTGGTGGTAGAGAATTTATTCTCTACTTAACACCCGTTTATATAGTGACGGAAGATCAATAGTACGGTATGGAGTGACGGTGTGGCATACTAAGATGCAATGATCAGGGTTACTTGTTGAAAAGCAGAACCTTGTGGTATGAAGAACATGACTTCACGAGCCTCACAAACCGGTAGAGTCTAAAAAGGGGGAAGGGAACGCAGGGAAAGTAGCACGTTTCTTTCTAGTTAGTAGTCATTTTACTTTTGGAGGATGATGAAATGAGGTGCCTCGGATAGGTCCTATAGGACCGGGGAACGTGTGCTTAGGAATTGCCAATCCTCTAAGCTGTATGTGAGGACCGGCCCTGCAGGATCCAAGGGTTAACTGCGGGTAATCCTGAGACGTTAACTAGAGCGTCTCGAATCGGTAAGGAGTCCTCCCTAGCCTGGACTCATGATGGAAACCCAAATTTCCAATACGACCCCGACGGATTTGATTGTATTACTAGTATTGGAGGCATAATATATGGTACCTATGCTTCCTAGGATTGATACTTATAATTTGAATTGTTTTGAAACCATATACACTAATAATAGTATTAGTTACGTATTTGGCGTATTTAGCATGTTTAACCACCATAAGGTAAAACTCTATCCTCTTGGTGTGCGTTGCATTGTGTGATGGGACCTGAGTCTTATGGTGGTTCCATTTTTCAAAAGACATTGCGTTTTGTTACGTTTTACTTATCTTATTGACACTATAGTTATGCACGGCAATCCATTGGTACAACCCGTTCCGCGTTAGCGGCGTGGTCTTTGGATTTGCCTTATTAGTATAAGTTATTTAAGAATTCTCACACCAGTCCCACGACTGACCCATAGTTTGTTTCACCTTTTTGCAAACTTGGGTGCCCTCTCTTCTACACGGGCAGCCAAGTAGACAGGTTCATTCTTTGCTTGGAGCTTTTCTTTGAAGCTGCTTATTTTCTCTCTCTTGGATTCTGCTTGGGAGAAGAGGTGATGACTTGGAGCTTGAAGACTTTTTGTTTCTATTGGCATCTATTCTTTTCTTTTTAGACATCAAACTTATTTCTTTTCTGCAAACTTGTTGTAATAATCTTAGTTTTCTGTGACTGTGGAATTTCTGTGATTGATGACATTATATTTTTCCGCTGCTATAATGTTATTACTCTATGAATCTCCTTTGCTATATTGTATCTGTGTTCTGTTTTATTGTATTTATGTTGTATTCCAAAAATGATTTCTCCTGCTTTCACCCGTGGAAGTTTGGGGCTATCACAAGGCCCACCCACCTGGTAGTGGCGCGCAGACCCAACATTTGAGAGTACATCCTAAACATTTACTACCACACAAAGGACTACCAGGAGCACCTTACGTACCTCAGGAAGCCGCATGCTTCCCCTTTCAATCCTTAGGAGCCGACAGAATAATCAGATGAACGTGTGCTCCCCGTGACACCACGATGATCTACCCCGTTGGGTTATTCACCCTCAAACGTGTGGACTGGTCCAAGTGCCTTACTTTAATATGTTATTAGACCCTATGTCTAAACATTCTTTTATGCGCTTGCTTTACCTCATCGGGTTTCCATTTAACTTGGTTACCATCTTAACATTTTATTCATGTTACCAAGTTCTTTATAGCCCCTTATATCTCTAAGGAATAGGCCCCCCTCGCTATTAATTTCAATCATATAACTTAACCCATTTAAGTTTATTAATAAGCCCACAACATGTTGTTCTCTAGATTGTGATCCAAGGTCTGTAATCCACAATCCCTTTGTATTCTTGTTTGAATCAAGGTTACAATAACATGTTCTACTTAATACGAAATTAAGTATATCCCAATTTATATGTTTTCTGTCTAACATGTCAATTATCATTTATGATTAAATATAACTTATTTCATTTCATAAGTTTTCCTCATTCTTTCTCATTTAATCATAATTCCGTTTTACACCGTCACTACAACTTATCGTTGTTTACTTATTAACTTAGTCCTCTTAACTAAGGTCCACTAATAAGTTTCTCTTCCTATAAATATAACTTATGTTGTCCTCATCCGTAGATTTCATATTCTTGTTCTTGCAAATAACATAATTTACAATTAAGTACAACTTATCCCCTTACATAAGTTATTTTGTTCCCTTTATCGTTTATTATACCCTAAGTTTTAATTTCCACTTGTCCCTAGGACAAGCCTAAACATATTATTCTTATCAGCAGATTTCATACTTCCAAGTTTACAGATTACTTACTTTATAATTAAGTACAACTTATTACATTTCATAAACTTTCCCCCTTTTCTCAACATATTACAAATAACTGGTTTCAGTTTTCCCCGTTTACTGATTACTTAATTTACAATTAAGTGCCACTTAACTCACTTCACCAGTTATCTCATTTCGTTACTAGTTTATTATAACCTAAGTTATAATCTTCATTTGTCCCTAGGACATGCCCACCTATTATATAACATTATCATTAATGTAATTCATTTATAATAGGTTATTATCATTCTTCGTTCATTCCTCATTCATTCCTTTCCTTTACTGTTGTAATTATCTTTCATTCAATTCTATTTATTTTCATTAATTACAATTAATGTTGTTTACTAGTCCTGCCATTTACATATATTTATATATACGTATGTATATATTCATGCACTAAACCTCTCACATTAAGCTTATACTTGTGGATGCCAGATTTGTCGGGCGGTTTCGAGCAGACTTTTACCACAAGATGGCTTAACCTCGTGTCTTAGCGCCACTACATATTTTATTTATGCACTTAGACCCCTCACGTTAGATTTACCACTTGTGAATGCTAGATATGTCGGGCGGTTCCGGGCAGACTTCTATCATAAGTGTAATCTAACTTAGTGTCTAAGCGCGTTACAGTGTCAAATTACTGTGAATCTAGGCATGTTTGTTCTTTAACAATTATTCCTATTTCATTATAGGTTTCCATGCCCCTTTCCTAATTCATATTTATTATATACCATATGCCCAAATTAAAATCTTTAATCATAATTTGATTTATGCCCCAAATCCATGTTCATGTATTCAGTTCTATGCTAACATGAAACCATTTATCATATAGCCATTTCAATTCATACAAGTAAGGGTTCATGTATATAAATGCGACAAGTTAACATGTAATATGAACAACAGTAGTTGTTACCCATATTCTAACAAGCTTATATCTCAACATATGAACTCTCCAACATATTAATATTCCAACATGTGACTTTCATATTTTTAACATTTGTTTACACATTTCAACATATCATATTTCAACTTGTCATATATAACATTTTTAATACACTTAATTTATTCTAGCAAATTCATATTGTACAATAAAGGGGAATGTTAAACGATAATATATCATTATCAAAAATGATATAGCTTAAATCCACTCACCTTATATGCTTTCCAAATCCTGGATCTGGTCCAGATCTAGCATTTTATTGTTTTTCCCCTAATTGGATTCAGAACCTAACAACCATGGATTCATAACTTTTACTAAAAGAAAGAAAGAAAAAAAAGAAAGAGAAGAGAATTGAAAATAGACCAAATCTAGGAATTACCTCACTTCGATAAGAGATCTAAACACCTATTTACAAACATATGTTCCTTTCCTTCAGATTTGGATTCAGAATTTTTCCTAAATTAATAAGCTTAATTTTATGAATAGATTTGAGGAGGGAGAGGAATGGTAGAGCTTCTGCCTTGTCACATAAATATATGTAACGACCCGTATTTTTACGGTATAATAATTAATTAATTTAATTCTTTAAAATAATGGTTTGTTAATTTAACGGTTTTTTAATTAAATAATATTGAATATTTAATTAAATTAAATAATAGAATAATATATTTAATTTCTGAAATAGTCGAAAATAGTAGAATTGACAATATTGTGTGAATTGGGCAATTCAAAATATATAATTCAGTTTAAAATTGAATTACGATAACGAAGTTAGAGCATATAAATTATAATATAATTTAAATCGAGCTCAACATGGCACAGCAGTTCGTAATTTGACTATTCGAACTTTAAACGAATATACATAATCCATTTTAAGTCGAATTTCTGTGAAATAAGAAATGTCGGAGCTAGTGAAGTATATTTCTCTAATGGAAGAGAAAAAATGAGATTTAATCATGTAGATTATGAGTTATGATCAAATCGTATTTTCGAAAAGTCGCTATGGAATTCCTTTATAATTTATAACGATTTATTTATATTATAAATGGATTTTCAATATAAATTGAATACTGATTTAACCGGGATTTGAAATATCGAGTTATAACTCTGATATGTATATTTTGGAATTATATGATATTCAATGTGAATATATACGATAATATTTATTTATAAATATTTAATTTAATTATTTTTAAATATATTAATATTTAAGTTGGTTTATTTAGAGCTTTAAAAATAGCCATTTTTGCAAACGACCTTCGTTTTTGATGAAACCAATTTTGTTGGATCTGGAATATTAAATTATTGCTAGATTTCAATTTTCGTGATTTTTGGAGTCAGTGTGTGGCCGAACTGAATTTTAATGTGAAAAATAGTCAATAATTTGACTTTCAAAATACACTGTGTGAGCAAACGGAGTCGGAATTCGACGAAATCAGTTTCGTTGCGTCCATAATGTCAAACTCTAGTTATATGTCCATTTCCATGATTTTTGGATATAGTGTGTGATCATAGAAATTTTAATGGACAAATACAAACAATGGTTGATTAAAAACAATTATAATAATCGAATAAAATAAATATTTAAATTCTTCTATAAATACGCCTTAAAAATCTTCTAACCCTAGGTTTTCATTTCTTTGGTCAAACAAAATATTCCGCCATGATTTTTTTGTTCTTCTAGTAAACTATTTCAATCCTCTAAAATCAAAATAAAATCGTATAAAATTATATATATCAAGTGATAATATTTCTGAGTTGCTGGGTGGTTTATCTTCACTTTGGTATGATGTTTGGAGCTTGCGAACACAGTTTTCCAAGTTCGAAATGTACACAGTACATCTAAGGTTTAGTGGTATGGAACTTTAAAGCTGCGATATGGATTTTTGATATTTTTTTGGCTTATTGAGATCGTTTAGCACTTTGTCGGGGGTTTATGTGAGTTTCGGTGCTAAAGGAGTTCGCTGGGATTTCATCAGGTAGCGTTGAGACTGGGGTTGACGCGGGTGAGGAGGAGTGTTCGAATTTGATTCTATGGTGAGGAGTTGATGTAATTTGGAACGAGAAGTTTTCTGTTGAAATCTGGAGCACAAATATTGTTGAGGGAAGTAGAGTGTGGTTTTCAAACTGAAGGCGTGGCAATTACTGGAAGTCGGAGGAGAAGGCGGAGGAAAATATATACGGGTTTAGGTATTAACCAGTTTTTGATGGGCCAAGATAAGGATGAAGCTATGTTTCGAAAATGGTATACAGATGGCTTGCGTGTTGCTTGTGATGAGTGGGATTAAGAATAACAGCGGGTTTCAGGAGGGATTAGAAGGAGAAAATGGCGTGGATTATTTTCTGGAGTTGGGGTATTATTTGAAACTGAAGAAGGAGATAATAAAATACTGAAGAGTGGTTTGGTTGGGAAGAAGTGTTGATAGGCGGGTCTATTTGTTACAAACGTGAGTGGATGCTGCGGTTTTGTTTTTGTTGTGTTGGGGGAGTACTGCTGGACCATGTGTGAACAGTGAAGAAGAAACTATTTACCGGCGGGTGATTTATTGTGTGGGCTGATGGGATAAATGGTAAGCCCATTTTAAAATATATAAAAATAAATATATACACGTGAGGCCCAGTGAAGTAAGGGGTAAGCTTGTGGTTTTATTTGTACTGAAAAGTGGGGATGGCGCTCAAGATTTTGGGAAGGAGAAATAGAGAAGGCAGTGGGGTTTTACACTGGGTAATGAACGGGAGTCTGGGCTTTTTAAGAAATGACTGGGCCGGATATTTAGGATAAGTCCCGAGTTATATAAAATTAGGTTTTAACTTGTTTAAAATATTGCATAAATGTATAAATGTGATACTTAACTTGTATGATATCAGAATTGCGAACGATATGATCCGTTGGGATCGTATGGACGGGAGGTATAGGATGGAATTGACTGGGAGTGAATTGGAGCTCGCTACAATTTATAGCGAAACAAATTGTCTGTCTGAATCAACCAACAGTTATCGTTATTTAATGATGACCATCCAATGTGAGTAAAACTCACTAACTCTGCCAGTTTATATTTTTATAAATATAATCTAGTGTTGATAAATGATGATTGATTGTTGTGTGATGATCGGTTGGTTGAATTGCTGATTTATTGGTTTAAATTTGAGATAACGATATATATAAACCGTTAATCAAATATTGATTCTGTTTATCAGAATATTCCATATTGAAATGTAATCGATGTTATTTATATTGTTTAACATCTGTGATGTAGGGAAACAAGTTGGAGGTATCCAACTAGATTCCTCAATATTTATAATACTGTTTGTTTTCATATATTGTGATATATGATGTGATATATAATGTGTAATTGATTATGATGACACTGGTCATGTTATTTGGTATTTTAAATACCATATGAGATACTAGAATGTAAAAAGGAAATTTTCAAAGTAAATATTAAAAATGACATATTTATATAAAATAAATAGAATCATATAAAAGAATTTGTATAGGATAAATAGAATTATATGAAGGGAATTATAAATGGGATTATAAGTGTTAGAAGAAAAAAAGGGGATTTTATGGATAATTCTACAAATGAAAATATTAATGAAATTTGGATATTTGTTTTTTAATATGAAATCAAACTATTTGATTATATAAAGAAATATTATTCACATTCTATGTGAAAAATTAGATTAAAGTAAATATTTTGCAAATAAAATATTATAATGGAATTTGGGGTTTGAATTAGGAATCTAAATGGAATTACTAAAATTAGAAACTGACTGGAAATTAGTTGAGTGAATAGCTTTCTAGGTATCGATCTGATGTTGGTTTCGGCCCTCGGGGTTAATACGTAGGGGTTGTTCTCTTACTAGTTTACAGTTAGAGACCGATATATGTGAAAATATAGTGATGCGTGAATCAGAAATGGAACGTTTTCCAAAGTTAATAACGTATATTTTCTAAAATTAAAAATACGGATTTGATGAATATATGGAAACGAGAAATGGGGAAATGAATAAATGTTGATTGATGATTGATCGATAGAATTTCCATCTGGAAATAATATCGTTGTTTGCACACATGTTTTTCTTTGATAGTTAAATCACTGACTATCAAAGTTCTTGACCATTTTTCCGTCGTCAATACGGAGAGATCGGGATCAGATTCATTATCTAAAAACCACTCTGTATGGGCGTTAGCGTTGCGATCAAATATGATGAAGATAATTGAAGACGGAGTTATGCAAGGGTTGTCCAGTTAACAGAATAGTACCTTCGGTCTGTCCAGTCCCAGGACGACCTCTATGGAAGAATGTCTGACAGTGTATATTTAATAGATCGCGTAAGTTGATCTCTTCAAATGTATTTACGATTAGTGGCGGAGGAATTCGTTTCTCCTAGCTATATACCCCTAGTATTTTTGGGGAAATCAATTTGTGATTTGGTGGGTATGACGATGTGACATTCAAAGTGAAGAAATGTGTGGTTTGTAAAAGGATACGTTATGGCCTCTAGCCTCACAAACAGGAAATGTTATAAAATCGGGTAAGTCGCATGGCTAAGTGGTTAGCTGCCAAGTAGGGTGTATTGTCACCTGATCTAGAGTTTCATTTACTTCTATAATCTATTTCGATGTTGTCCCTTTCGGGAAATGGTTGCTGATCCCAACCGTTGGTGATAATACATTCGGTACACTCAAGTGAAATGAGTGACCGGTCATGTTTAGCCTGGGTTAAAGATGTTCTTGTTGAACCCGGTGTATTCCTCTCCAGAGATACACTGTCGGAAGGTGGTCCCATACCCTGCTAGTTGGAATTCATTACCAAATAAGCGCCCGCGGTTTTTGATTATATATTATTTATGTGGAATGTGAGATGAAAGCGTTCTGCTAGATGATTATTATATTGTCGTTGATAGACACTATTATAATATCCAAAGAGTTTTGATATAAAGATTATCGTTTCTTTCAAAAGGATTTTTAATGATAAATCAAGTGTTTTGGATTCTCATATGGGAAAAACCCCGTTCCGTGTTATACGCCGTGGTCTTATGAGATATCATTTATTTTCTCAAACTGTTTTAAATTGTTTACTCACACCAGTCCCATGACCGATCCGGAGTTTATTTGTTTTGTTTTCCCTAAACTCTTGGGTGCCCAATTTTGTACGGGCAGTCAAGTAGTCAGGATTTTACAGATATAATTGGAAAGCTGGAGCAGGAGGCTTCAAGATTATATAGCAATTGTTTATTTACGCTGTGTCGTAAGTGCTGTTCTTTGATAATGATATGTATATTCAAGTACAGATTTTGTTTCAAAGTTATGTTATATACTATATTTTATTCATTCCGCTGTGAGATTCGTGTTTACTCTGATATTGTATGTTCTTCTTCTTCTATTCTAATTTTCTATCTTATCTATCCTCACCCTCTAACTTCTTTCATTAACTATCTGGTATTTCCGATGCTTGGATCGTCGACATTGAGTTTATGACAATATCCAAGGTAGAAAATCCCCCGGGTCATTACAGTGGTATCAGAGCTGAAGGTTAAGTAATTATCTTGGCTCTGTGGCGTGACTCAGTAGAGATGGGGTTAGTAATGCCCTAGATTGAGTTGAGTGTATATATACGAGTGAACGTATTTGTAGATTGTATAAAAATTGTTTTATATTGTGGAGATTTATTGATTGAGTTGTTTATGAGTTCTGGTCGATCAGTTTGATCCACTATATCTGTAGGGGTTTATAAACACTTGAATATGATGGACCGATACAGTATGTTTTAAAAAAGGGTAAATGAAATAATTTTACCCAAAATATATTTTGATACAAAGATATTATATATTTGAAGTATTATAGTAAATTAGATGTGTTGGTTGTTATATTAATCGAATAAGATTAAAATTGAGTGGTTATGTATATATAACCAAAAAAAATTCATATAAGTGTTGTGAAATGAATTAAAACTGAATTTAAATCGGAATTTAAATTACAACTCCAGAAAGTTGTAAAGGTGTTTGTAAATGGATTTGGATTAAATATATGAGAAATTAAAAATCCTGGGAGATTATAAATTATTTACAAGCAATGTGAATAATATTTTGAAATGTATTTCAAAATGGAAATGGTTAGAAATGGCTCTGAAAGTGATATAGTATTGAACTCACTTCGATCGCTGGAAAATAAATTCCGATGATGAAGTCGACCATCATCGGTGTTCATTTTTGAGTTGTAAGTGACGGATTATTGCCAAAGACTTTGTTTTTGAATTGTTTTGTGGAAAACAAGTTGTTTTGAATCCTGAAAAGGGATATTTGGTTTTAGAAAAGCTAAACTGTTTGAAATTCCCTGGGAAAGATTGTTTGAATTAAAACAAATTAAATGTGAATTTGTGAAAGAAAATCGAAATTGAATTGAAACCAGTTAAGTGGAAAATGAATTGAGATAGAAAATATCGAATTAGATTGGATTTATAGATAATCCGAAATGGAATTGGACTGGTAAGTTAAGAGTTGAAATTAAAAATGGAATCTGAGTTAAGAACAGAATTTGGCTTGGGTATAACCGAATGATTGGGATGACATTGGTATATGCAGGATTGGTAAAACATGGAAATGATATATTGATATGCCTGACAAAAAGATACCAGTCTATATTATATATGGGTGTGAGATTTTGATGCGCCGAATTGGCAAGCCGCTTAGCTGTTTGATTTCTTTTGGGAAGAAGAAGGCCTAGAGAGGCAAGTTGGAGTTTGAGCTATTGACCAATACAAAGGAGGTGCTGGCGAAATTTTTCGAAAAGTTAAGGTGTTAGAAAATTTTCAGGATTTTTGAAATTTTTCGTTCGTAGGAATGAATAAATATTTAATTGAAATTAAATTGGTTTAGTTGAAACTGAAGTTAATAAGTAAACAAATAATTTTTACCCAGTTAGTAGGGTTTGTTTTCTACCTTAGCAATTTCGAGGACGAAATTATTTTAAGTGGGGAATAATGTAACGACCCATATTTTTACGGTATAATAGTTAATTAATTTAATTATTTAAAACAATGGTTTGGTAATTTAGCGGTTGTTTAATTAAATAATACTGAATATTTAATTAACTTAAATAATAGAATAATATATTTAATTTCTGAAATAGTCGAAAATAGTAGAATTGGCAATATTGTATGAATTGGGCAATTCAAAATATATAATTCAGTTTAGAATTGAATTATGATAACGAATATATTTAATTAATGAAGTTGAGCGTATAAATTATAATATAATTTAAATTGAGCTCGAAATGGCACGGCAGTTCGTAATTTGACGATTCGAACTTTAGACGAATATACAGAATCCGTTTTAAGTTGGATTTCTGTGAAACAAGAAATGTTCGGAGCTGGTGAAGTATATTTTTCTAATGAAAGAGAAAAATCGAGATTTCATCGTATAGATTATGAGTTATGATCAAATCAAATTTTCGAAAAGTCGCTATGGAATTCCTTTATAATTTATAACAATTTATTTATATTATAAATCGATTTTCAATATAAATTGAATACTGATTTAACCGAGATTTGAAATATCGAGTTATAAATTCTGATATGTATATTTTGGAATTGTATGATATTCAATGTGAATATATACGATAATATTTATTAATAAATATTTAGTTTAATTATTTTTAAATATATTAATATTTAAATTAGTTTATTTAGAGCTTTAAAAATAGCTATTTTTGCAAACGACCGCCGTTTTCGACGAAACCAATTTTGTTGGATTCAGAATATTAAACTATTGCTAGATTTCAATTTTCGTGATTTTTGGAGTCAGTATATGGCCTACGGAATTTTAATGTGAAAAATAGTCAATAATTTGACTTTAAAAATACACTATGTGAGCAAATGAAGTCGGAATTCGACGAAACCAGTTTCGTTGGGTCCGTAATGTCAATATCTAGTTGTATGTCCATTTCCATGATTTTTGGATATAGTGTGTGATCATAGAAATTTTAATGGACAAATACAAACAACGGTTGATTAAAAACAATTATAATAATCGAGTAAGATAAATATTTAAATTCTTCTATAAATACTCCTTAAAAATCTTCTAACCCTAGGTTTTCATTTCTTTGGTCAAACAAAATATTCCGCCATGATTTTTTTGTTCTTCCAGTAAACTATTTCAATCCTCTAAAATCAAAATAAAGCCGTATAAAATTCTATAAATTAAGTGATAATATTTTCGAGTTGCTGGGTGGTTTATCTTTACTTTGGTATGATTTTTGGAGCTTGCGAACACAGTGTTCCAAGTTCAAAATGTGCACAGTACATCTAGGGTTCAGCGGCATGGAACTTTAAAGCTGCAATTTGGATTTTTGACATTTCTTTTGGCTTGTTGAGATCGTTTAGCACTTCGCCGGGGGTTTATGTGAGTTTCAGTGCTAAAGGAGTTCGCTGGGATTTCATCAGGTAGCGTTGAGACTGGGGTTGACGCAGGTGAGGAGGAGTGTTCAAGTTTGATTGTATGGTGAGGAGTTGACGTAGTTTGGAATGAGAAGTTTTCTGTTCAAATCTGTGGAGCAAGTATTGTTGAGGGAAGTCGAGTCTGGTTTTCAAACTGAAGGCATGGCATTTGCTGCAAGTCGGAGGAGAAGAAGGAGGCAAATATATACGGGTTTGGGTATTATCCAGTTTTAGATGGGCCAAGATAAGGATGAGGCTATGTTTCGAAAATGGTGTACAGGTGGCTTGTGTGTTGCTTGTGATGAGTGGGATTAAGAATAACAGCGGGTTTCAGAAGGGGTTAGAAGGAGAAAATGGCGTGGATTATTTTCTGGAGTTGGGTTATTATTTGAAACTGAGGAAGGAGATAATAAAATACTGAAGAGTGGTTTGGTTGGAAAGTAGTGTTGAGAGGCGGGTCTTTTCGTTACAAACGTGAGTGGATGATGCAGTTTTGTTTTGGTTGTGTTGGGGGAGTACTGCTGGAGCATGTGTGAATGGTGAAGAAGAAGCTATTTACTAGCGGGTTGTTTATTATGTGGGCTGATGGGATAAATGGTAAGCCCATTTAAAATATATATATATATATATATATATATATATACACACACACGTGAGGCCCAGTGAAGTAAGGGGTAAGCTTATGGTTTTATTTGTACTGAAAAGTGTGGATGGCACTCAAGATTTTGGGAAGGAGAAATAGAGAAGGCAGTGGGGTTTTACACTGGGTAATGAACGGGAGTTTGGGCTTTTTAAGAAATGAGTGGGCCGAGTATTCAGGGTATGGCCCGAGTTATATAAAATTAGGTTTAAACTTGTTTAAAATATTGCATAAATGTATAAATGTGATATTTAACTCATATGATATCAGAATTGCGAACGATCTGATCCTTTGGGATCGTATGGACGGGAGCTACACGAAGGAACTGACTAGAAGTGAATTGGAGCTCGTTACAATTTATAGCGAAATAAATTGTCTGTCTGGATCAACCGACAATTATCGTTATTTAACGATGACCGTCGAATGTAAGTAAATATCACCAACTCTGCCAGTTTATATTTTTATAAATATAATCTAGTGTTGATAAATGATGATTGATTGTTGTGTGATGATTGTTTGGTTGAATTTCTGATTTATTGGTTAAAATTTTAAATAACGATATATATATAAATCGTTAATCAAATATTGATTCTGTTTATAAGAATATTTCATATTGAAATGAAATCGATGTTATTTATATTGTTTAACATCTGTGATGCAGTGAATCAGGTTGGAGGGATCCAACTGGATTCCTCAGTATTTATAATACTGTTTGTTTTCATATATTGTGATATATGATGTGATATATAATATGTAATTGATTATGATGACACTGGTCATGTTATTTGGTATTTTAAATACCATATGCGATACTGGAATGTAAAAAGGAAATTTTCAAAGTGAATATTGAAAATGACATATTTATATAAAATGAATAGAATTGTATAAAAGAATTTGTATAGAATAAATAGAATTATATAAAGGGAATTATAAATGGGATTAGAAGTGTTAGAAGAAAAAAAAGGAGATTTGTATGGATAATTCTACAAATGAAAATATTAATGAAATTTGGAAATTTGGTTTTTAATAGGAAATCAAACTGTTTGATTATATAAAGAAATATTATTCACATTCTATGTGAAAAATTAGATTAAAGTAAATATTTTGCAAATAAAACATTATAAAGGAATTTGGGGTTTGAATTAGGACTTTAAATGGAATTACTGAAATTAGGAACTGACTGGAAATTAGTTGAGTGAATAGGTTTCTGGGTATCGATCTGGTGTTGGTTTCGGCCTTCGGGGTCATTACGTAGGGGGTTGTTCTCTTACTAGTTTACACTTAGAGACTGATATATGTGAAAATATAGTGATGCGTGAATCAGAAATGGAATGTTTTCCAAAGTTAATAACGTATATTTTCTAAAATTAGAAAATAAGGATTTGATGAATATATGGAAACGAGAAATGGGGAAATCAATAAATGTTGATTGATGGTTGATCGGTAGAATTTCCATCTGGAAATAATATCGTTGTTTGCACACATGTTTTTCTTTGATAGTTAAATCACCGACTATCAAAGTTCTTGACCATTTTTCCATCGTCAATACAGAGAGACCGGGATCAGATTCATTATCTGAAAACCACTCTGTATGGGCATTAGCATTGCGATCAAATATGATGAGAAAATTGAAGACGGAGTTATGCAAGGGCTGTCCAGTTTACAGAATAGTACCTTCAGTCTGTCCAGTCCCAGGACGACCTGTATGGAAGAATGTCTGACAAAGTATATTTAATAGATCGCGTAAGTTGATCTCTTCAAACGTATTTACGTTTGGTGGCGGAGGAATTCGTTTCTCTTAGCTGTATACCCGTGGTATTTTTAAGGAAATCAATTTGTGATTTGGCGGGTATGATGATGTGACATTCAAAGCGAAGAAATGCGTGGTTTGTAAAAGGATACGTTATGGCCTCTAGCCTCACAAATAGGAAATTGTATAAAATCGGGTAGGTCGCATGGCTAGGTGGTTAGCTGCCAAGTATGGTGTATTGTCACTTGATCTAGAATTTCATTTACTTCTATAATCTATTTCGATGTTGTCCCTTTCGGGAAACGGTTGTTGATCCCAACAGTTGGTGATAATACATTCGGTACATTCAAGCGAAATGAGTGACCAGTCATGTTTAGCCTGGGTTACAAGATGTTCTTATTGAACCCGGTGTATTCCGCTCTAGAGATACACTGTCGGAAGGTGGTCCTATACCTTGCTAGTTGGAATTCATTACCAAATAAGCGCTCGTGGTTTTTAATTATATATTATATATGTGGAATGTGAGATGGAAGCATTCTGCTAGATGATTATTACATTGTCGTTGACAGACACTATTATAATATCCAAAGGGTTTTGATATAAAGATTATCATTTCTTTCAGAAGGATTTTTAATGATAAATCAAGTGTTTTGGATTCTCATAAGGGAAAAACCCGTTCCGTGTTATACGGCGTGGTCTTATGAGATATCGTTTATTTTCTCAAACTTTTTTAAATTGTTTACTCACACCAGTCCCATGACTGACCCGGAGTTTACTTGTTTTGTTTTCCCTAAACTCTTGGGTGTTCAATTTTGTACGGGCAGTCAAGTAGTTAGGATTTTACAGATATAATTGGAAAGCTGGAGCAGGAGGCTTCAAGATTATATAGCAATTGTTTATTTTCCATCGTGTTGTAAGTGTTATACTTTGATAATGATGTGTATATTCAAGTACAGATTTTGTTTCAAAGTTATGTTATATACTATATTTTATTCGTTCCGCCGTGAGATTCGTGTTTACTCTGATATTGCATGTTCTTCTTCTTCTATTCTAATTTTCTATCTTATCTATCCTCACCCTCTAACTTCTTTCATTAACTATCCGGTATTTCCGATGCTTGGATAGTCGACATTGAGTTTATGCCGATATCCAAGGTCGCAAATCCCCCGGGTCGTTACAATATGAGACTTAGGGTAGGCTCTACAGGCTTATTTATAGGTTTCAGCAACATATTTGGTAAAAGAAATTGTCCACATTCACGTAGAAATAATCTGCCCACATCTTCCGTAGGGTGGTCGACCCATGGGTAGACCCCCCTTAGGGGGTCGACCCATGGGTAGACGCCCCCTTGATGGGGTCGACACTCTAGGTAGGAATTTTCTCGTTTCCTTTTTTCCATGTGAATTTGAAATGTTCTGAATTTCTGGACTTATTTTATTCATATATATTCTTCTTATCCATATACAAACTTCAAACCTTAATAACTTCTTTATATGTTGTCTATTTTACGCAAAACAAGTGTCTATTTTAACCAGAATTCCGAGACGAACGCAATGGCGTAGTCCGTTTCACTTAATTCTAGATATTCAATTAAGTTATCCTTATTTTCATGTTTTGTTACAATACTTCATTTAAAGGTATCTCTTTCATCTTAAATCAGTTTTCTGCAATCCATAGGTCTAAATTGACCAAAAAATCGCCACGAACGCAATGACACTAATCCTGTGGCCAAATTCTTGAAGCTCTTCAAAATTTTCTTTTTCTTAAATGTTTATGTCTGTGCATATATATACATATATGCATTGTCTAATTATTTAATTTTTGTAAAATGCGGGGTGTTACATCGAGCATGGCCCAAAATGAGGATCTGATTGGAAGAAGAAGCCGAGAATTTTGGGATGGAGTTGAATTATCTTCAGAGGATCTTGACCGCCATGAAAATGCTTCCTTCAGTACAAAAGACAGAATGAAGAGAGAAAGGGCCGAAAAAATAATATAAAAGGCAAACTACAAACGGGTCGACCGATCCATAAAGCCTTGTTACACCCAACTTATTCAAATTTGTCTACGACGGACCGTTCAAATTAATTTCCGACAGATCCATAACAATGTATATGTGCTGACCCATGTAAAGTAATGCGTGTCATTGTCCATGGCAAAACATATGATGTCAACCTTTAAGAGTAAGTTACAATATGCTACGTTGCATCATATTTGTTAATTTCGAAGCTTGTAATTTTTGTAAAACAAAAATTACAAACTTCGAGGGGCAAATGTTTATCCATCAAAAATCATGCATTACATCAAGGGATCAGATATTGGCATTAACCGTGGATCGATCACCAAATAATGTAGTGGATCGGTTGTATTAGAATTGTATGGCCAGTCACACCATTTCCATATGGATCCGTAGTCTCTTTAAGTCATGGGTCGTTCCTCTCTTTAAGATATGGGTTGGTCGTCTTCAAAGCCTATGGATCGGTCAGAATCCCTCACCATGGATCGGTCACTACTAGTATGATGGGTCAGTCAGCGACTATAGATATGGATCACTCGGCCAAATGACAACTACATGGATCAGTCGGTAAAAAGCCAGCTGGATGGATTGGTCGGCCACCATAAATGATGGATCGGTCGGAAGTATTTGACCATGGCATTTTTGTAAATAAAATTATGACCGATCCATAGTCTGCACATATAACTTCAGCCTTCCCACTTCATTCTCTACACACGTATAAATACTCCATGGCTTCCCACTTTCAAGGGACCGATTTCTTGCTCCACAAAGTGCTGTCAAATTGAATTCTCAATCGTTCCAAGTCATTCCAACCACCATTACTCTTCCATCAAGCCTTGATCAACATCATATCTTCCATGGATTCATCAGAAATCATCTAAGTGCTCCAGTCATTCAAGATTCCTCCAACAATTGTCGCATCTATAGAAATCTCATTGTTTTCATATTGAATCCAAGTGAATCAAGTGTAAAAAAAGAGAGTGAAATACTTGTAAAAAGGAGAAAATGTATGAGATTGAAAAGAGCATGTACCATGTAATGGCAACCATGATAATAAAATTTTCTTCCATAGTGGATGTAGGTCAAAACTCATACCGAACCACTTTAAATTTCCTTGTTTTTACCTTTCTCTTTGTATGTGGCTCCACACTTTTAGACTTTATTTTCTGTGAATTGTACACATCCTACAGGGGTGTTTGTGCCATTTTTGGTGTAAACAAAATCTAAACTTTAAGATACATCGATCCTACTTGATATATAGAAAAAAATGTATATGTGTACTTATGAATGATTTATATCAATATATCAATAACACTTTCTTAGTATTAAGTTGTTTTGCATGTAAATTCATTATGTAACCGGTTCATACCTTTTCAATTACACCCATGTTCCGTTAAACCACGCTATAATTATTTCATTAAAATTTGATTTAAAATAAAATTTAATAAATATTTTTATATTTTATATTAACACTTTAACGGTCTGTTTTTCCACCGTTGTTGGTCAAACTAGTCAAACCAATCGTTAAGGAGGTTTGTCTACTGTAAGGGAACCAAAACAAAATACTCTGAAACCAACTATTTTCGCAGGTAATCTTTCTAGTGAAAACATCTCCGTGCAATTTTATCTTCGATTCGCTTCCTTATTAAATTTTCTCCATATTCTTCTCTTTTTATTTGAAA
The DNA here is from genome assembly GCA_030737875.1 of Allium sativum. Taxonomy (NCBI): domain Eukaryota; kingdom Viridiplantae; phylum Streptophyta; class Magnoliopsida; order Asparagales; family Amaryllidaceae; genus Allium; species Allium sativum. The sequence goes on from CM060922.1 coordinate 570,446,899, forward strand.
ACTAGTATGAGGCGCATGCTTCGCATATGGGCTGGTACGGTGGATAATGATATGTAATTGAATGAAACATAACTTGAAAAGTTAAAAATTTCTAGCAGTATTACTATAAGGGTAATATTTAGGCCAACTATGTTTAATTGAAAACTCATACAATAAAAAACATTGCAAGTCAAATAGAATCATGTTTGCACAAATTTCTTAGTAGTCAAAGTTTGCACCATTATCCCTTTCATTTCCTTTGTCAGATAATCTATGGAAATATCTATATGATACAAATGACCATCACATATTACACACAGGTCCTCTTAGTCAGGTAAGACATGATATATCGTAAGATTGCATGTATTTTACAATAGCATAGTTATTTTTTCTTCTTCCACATAAATAATAAAATAATTAAAATCAATTAGCGGTTAAGCTGCAACATACTACTTTAATCATTGCCTGTGAAAAACTTCTCATGTTGCTTTTATAACTTGCAAAATCGCTTCGAACAACCATGACTCAACGATACCTGCACAAAACATGGTTAACTTAGTGAATGTTTATTTATACGACAAATATATTAAAAAATGGTGAGATATACATGTATAATTACCCAAATTGATGTTAAGAACTGTAGATAAAAGCAGCTTAGCTGCCGCTGTAGGTCCGAATGGTATTCCCCAAGAAACAACCCAACTTTTCATGAAGGGAAGGCTGTCTCCAATGGCTATTGCTGGAGCTGAAGTATTATGCAGAAGAGGAGTTCATGTATATAGTTAAAAGCTGACAAAACAATAATAACATTACATTATGTACTTGAAGAGAGAAAGGTAATCATACAAACAGACGATCACATACATATTTATGGTCAAACATGTAGGACAGTTTGGAGGATATTTTTATTTTAATATAGTCTTCTTTGTAATTTTCCTTTTCTTACATATACTTGCTTCTTTATAATTTTGCTTACATTCCAAAACCAAATGATAGTAGGCTTTATATAGGAGCCTTACATGACACTTCGCTCCTAATAGACACAACATTTCACTAAGAGACACATACTTCTTTAAAATAGACACACAAACTTTGATATAACTCTTGACTAATAAAACATTTCACTAAGAGACACATACTTCTTTAAAATAGACACACAAACTTTGATATAACTCTTGACTAATAAAAGGACTCATTACATAATACTAGACACATTATTCAACACATCATTTAACACAAGTTTACTTTTCCAACATCTCTTCCTAAACTTGTGTTTTGATAACTCTAAGACAAATTTCTCAATCTGCGGAAGTCTTCATACTTTCTGGTCATTTGTTTGAACATGATCCCTTAATTTGAATTTTTTTTTTGACTTCTTTCGGGTTGAATATCTTAAGCTCCATTGGTTTAATCCTTTTTCTTTTTTCTTTCTCATCTCTACCACATCCAATTGGAAAATCTCGAACAACTGGCAATTGCCCCTTTCTCTTAACGAAATGAAGTCTTTTTGCACCATTGAGTTCAGCCTTGACATTTCTACTCACAAATTCTAGTAACTCCATTTTTTCATTAGAGAATTCTGTAGAGTCAAATAAAATTTCAACATTATCAATATTACCTTTTTTGAAATCAATATTTTGATCATCTTTTTGAGTCTTGTTAGACTCCACGGCTGTCTTCTCATCAACTTTACTTTTAGCATGTTTGCATGCTTGCTTTCTTCATTGACTTTTTGCGAATTTTCTGCGGTGGTCATGTTTCCTTCCACTGCCATTTCAACTTCTTCATTTTCTTCTTCTTCCACTTCAGTAGTTCTTGCATTTTCTTCTTCATTTTCTTGAATCTCCTTGCCTTCTAGAGTTGTTGCTTTTTCATATTCTGCAAAATGATTTTCTAGCCATTTCAAGCTTCTTGTGCTGTTATTGCACTTATAATACATGGAAGAACCGATCGACTCATCCCTTGGAACATAAGAGACAAGGCTTTTGCATTATTAACCTTGTTCTCATTATGTTTTTCTTCTTTGCTGCTGACATTTCAGCTACTTCCTCTGTTGTATGAGGAGTAAAACCTTCTTCAACAATATCCCATAATTTTTCAGATATGAGAAAAGTCTTCATAAGAACATTCCATAGCCTATAATATTTTTCAAAGAGAATAGGAACTCCTTGTATAGTAAAAAGAAAACCAGATTCTTCATTTTTTTTGTAAATGCCATTTGATTGAATATGAGAAGGGAATTGAAACCAAGGGTGATTCCGACTCTGATATCACTTGTAGGAAAATTTGGAGGATATTTTTATTTTAATATAATCTTCTTTATAATTTTCCTTTTCATACATATACTTGTTTCTTTATATTTTTTCTTACATTCCATAACCAAATGATAGTAGGCTTTATATAGGAGCCTTACATTACACTTCACTCCTAATAGACACAACATTTCACTAAGAGACACATACTTATTTAAAATAGACACACAAGCTTTGATATAACTCTTGACTAATAAAAGGACTCATTACTTAATACTAGACACATCATTCAACATATCATTTAACACAAGTTTACTTTTCCAACAAAACATATTTGGTTCGCAATCACAAGGTCGAATTTGTCAGGAAGGTAGCTTACAAATATACAAGGTACAAACAAACAGTTCAAATGAAAAAAAACAAGAGTTAACTAAAACACGGATAGCTGCTGGAGGAAGCAAATACTATCAAGATAGAGTGGAACTCAAGCTTTTCTTTTCCTATGTTTATCATGTGGTTTGATTGGCAGGTCATCTGGTGTACCAGAGTTGCTTGCCCTTCCTATTAGCAGATGTTAAACATAAGTAAGTAAAATAAAGTATACCACGAACGAATAATAGAAGTACAACAAATTTGAACATGTTTCAGACATAAGTAAATGTGTATGTAACAATAACGGTCAAAATATTAAATGCGTAGGTGGAATAACATTACAGATGTTAAAATAATAAGTAGTAGGTTGTGCTATAGTAGCAATATACTCAGATATGCATCCTTACTTAGTTGTGGCATTTACGCATGTTTAATTCTGTTTTGACTTACAAATCACTCTTGTTTTCCATTTTTTTCCCAACAGTGACTTTTGCATAAGCATGGTCCATGGTTTACGCGCCAATAAAGATGGATAAGAAAAGAACGGACCATATTTTACTATATAAAACATATCAACATATCTCTTGCAAGAAGAAAACTGATATGTGTGTTTTGCAACTTCATCAGATGAAGATCTTTGATTTTGGAAATGTGTTTATATTGCCGCATTGGTTAACTAAAATGCAATATGCCAAATTTATAAGTTATTGGAACTAAATTGTTGTGTCGAAATAGCCTTTCAACATATACACACACATACACGATGGCTTATTAGCAAAACATCAACGAATATGTAAGGCATAGTACATTATTACATATACAAAATGTGTATAAACAAACAAAACTTATATTGATTAATATTCCTCTTTGAGCCCCTTTCTGGTACTGTCTGCCTCCAGTCTTAGTTGTGCCTTTTTGTTGAACATTTTCGTCAGTTAGCCATTAAAATTATATAATAATCACTATGCGCAAGTAATATTTGTATACAAGAACTGAATTTAGGGAAAAACCTTACAACTTGTTTTCCTTTGGACACAGAGTCCAGTGGAGACAATGGTAGAGACTCAGATGTAATGTTGTCCAATACTATACTTTGACTGCTTGGTGGAGTAGTATGTAGAAAATAGATATAGCACAGTAACCACTTATAGAACAAAACATATGAATATAAATTAAACCAACTAACGAAGATGAATGATAAGGCAGTCTATAACACCTGCAACAAAGATGAGTTTACGCTAACAGATCCATATGTCTTTACAGCTCATCTAGCAGTTAAGGACGTGTATTTTTTGTTTATGTCATAATTGGTTGGAATAAATTCGAAAACCGCATTTGTCCCAACGATTTTTTCAAAAATGGTTATAACCTTTTAATGGGATCTTCCTAGAAAGGGAAATCATTGAAAATTCAAAAAACAGTTATTCAGCTTAAAAGTAAAGAAAGATGGAATAAACCAAAGCAATTTTAGGATAAGTAGTCGATATATATATATATATATATATATATATATATATATATGTGTGTGTGTGTGTGTGTGTGTGTGTGTGTGTGTCAGAAGTATATCGTAACGTGCTAATAGGTTGTAATGCATGTAAGAATAGAATCAGAAATAAATAATCAATATAGAGGCGAACCATTTTTGATATTTTCAGCAATTCATCCACCCCCAAACCGAGCAGAGCTTCAGCCTCTTTGTCAAAAATAGTAACGGTCGTTGACATAGTTGCAAAAAATATGTCAATAGTAAGTTGATACGTTAAGTAAGAAACAGTTGACTAACTAAAATTTTATGTGCATTGTATATAGATAACCAGAGAGAAAGAATGTACCAAAGTATTGGGTTTTCAACAGATTCATGACACTTTGCATATATATATATATATATATATATATATATATACACACACACACACACACACACATACATACATATATATTGCGAACCTTCCCAATGAGCAGATGCTTTGCGGGTAACACATGAAAGATAGTTCCAAGAATTGGTAGATCTAATCATTAATATAGCAGCAGTGACAATGTATTTCTTTCCTAAAATCAAGCAATTGGGTTAGAAAAACATTTGTAACAATCAAGGATTACATTAAATTGTAAGTCTAATATCAATGTGTAAGCAATGTTGACAAAAAATTGATTAATGTATGAGCTCTGAGTACTAACTAATGTAAATTGGCATATGAAGTTGCAGAATTACTAGGATAATAAAATAGTTTGCAAAAAAGGTACAACATACGTTAATAAGGCACCTATTACCTGACAATTTGCAGTTCGAACATCTTCAATAAGATGTTTGATAGTGGCTTAAACAATTTCCATGTCCACCATTTGTTTACAACCTGGATTAGCAGGAATAAAAGTTAATTTTTTTCCCATTGCAATAATCAGCTATGCACTAAGATAGTATAGTAAGAGTTAAATTACCTACTTTTTTAGCATAAGTATGTTTGATAATGGGTGGAAAAAGAAAAAGCAAAGTTGTAGTTACCTATCAAAAATTATTATCAACTTCAGGGATATTTATGTTTATGTAGACCATTGTTGCTTTGGTAGAGTAATAGGTGAAAAAACCTTTAGAAAAAAGAAAAATCTTAGTAAAACAGGTAAGAAGATAGGCAATTAACAATGTACATATGTCTAAAGGTAGTAATGGTTATTGATGTAACAACAATAGGAATGAGATGTTCTAATATATGTAGCAACGTCTCATTGATTAAAAAAAATTTACCCACTTGCAAAGACATGACAACCTTTGCACCACTGTTGTAAAATGTAGAATTAGTATAGGCGATAGTAATTCAATGGAGCAGAATTAGGAACTTCGTAAATTTAACTAAACCTGACAGTCTGAAGATAAACTTCTCTTTTAACGGTCTGAATATCGACTCTAGTGGTGATGTGAAGTATATTTGAAAATGAACCTAATATCACACACACATCTTCAAATGTAGCACACAAAATTTATGTTAATTTGTGTGGTAAGTATTGTAAGGTTCTAAACTGTAAACGATTTGAAAGTTAATATTATTCACTAGCAAGTTGTCATTTCTTATCGACTCAAGTGTATAAGGCAACCTCATCTACAAGGTCGAACTTATACCTTGGAATATCATCCACCATATCTGTCACTCGTGTTACACGAGTATCAGTCCTAATCACTATGACCAATTCTTCATCAATGCTTTGTACGTTGACTTAGATGGATGAACAATGAAATTAGTAATTTCTTAGACAGCTCCTTCTACGAACGTATTTTCAAATTGTTGGAGTATATTTTTACGTACAAATGCCATTTTTTGATTGCCCTACGAACAAAGCATTACCACATTTCAAATATGAGTTGAGAAAATAAAATATGCCAATAGGATATGAATACATAGTTGCATGAAAATCAGGAGACTTAAGTGCTAAAATTAAAAAACCTGCAGACTAATACAAAAGAGGAATGGGATAGAAACAACTTTGTTTGTTGACCGCTAAAAAAAATACCGGCACAACTTGTCAACCTAATGTTGGATTAAAAATCATATGTGGGTACATATGTGTAATTGTATGTTATATTATAAAGGTATAAACAACAAGTGATATTTACAATTTGTTGACGGGCCAAATTGTAAATGTGACATAACTAATTTTTGTCTGTTGATAAAAAGAGTTCGGTCCCCAAGAAATAGTACGCTCTTTTGTTTTCTCTCTTCCCGTCAGTGAGAAACTATTCAAAGAAGAGGAGGTACTGTATTTTTGGAAGATCTAACATTTATTCAATTATCTTTATGGATTTTGGTACGCTTCCGCAATCTCTAATTGTTTATGATTTTGATTTCTCTTGAACTGATTACGGTTATAGTTGAATTTAAATTCTCCAACAATTGATATCAGAGCAATCCTAAATTAATTCACGAGGATTTGCTGGTTGATCATATAAACCTGCGTTTACAAATCGATGTGATTTTGGGACTCGAAAATGAAGTTTAACCTCTTGCATCTTGTTTTATTTATCGATGATATTTTATTCGGTTAAAATACCTAGGCATGGAGTTAATGTCGGGCACAATTCAAACATCGACTTGGTTCGAATGTTCTCGGGAAGAAAGCAATTTGTATAAAATAGAACCAAGTCCTAACATTAATGATCAAAGCTTCCAAGAATATGGAACTTATAATTATTAACTTTTGTCCTACATAACCTGGGGTATTTACTACTTGAATGTTTTGTGATTTGCTACTTCAACCCAACTTTTAAAATAGGAAATCTGGATGACAGAAATTGCATTGAATATATAATTTAGTTTTGACTTTTCAAACGTGGTCTGTACATCAATCGACCCTATATTGTTTAGGAAAGATGCGAAGCACAATGTTGCTTCGTTCATGTTGAGTAGTTTATATGACTTTAAGTGGCCATGCACTGCACTGTCCATACCGACGTGACAAATAATAACTCAAACTAAATTGCAATATGTCATGGTACGCTCTGGTTGCTAATTAAGGAAACTAAGTTATAAATTGTTATAACAAAAGCACTTGAATAGAATGGAATATTCCTGCAGTTTTGGGATTGCACCATTCATATTATCAAAGTAAAATGCTAATCTTAACTGACTGTAATGCATCTGATCCGTATTGTTCCATTTTGAGCGTTTATTGGTATATTAATTTTTTAATTACAGTGTACTCATGTTGAGTAATTTAAAAAAAAAAAGGTTATTAATCATTAATGACAGTATGCGGTATGAAGCCACACATTTAAATACATAAAGTTATGATCCTATAAGATAATTGACGATTAAATACAGTATGTGACATTTTAAGGATCAAAATATTTGTATTTAAATTTGTATGTATTCAAATTTGGTTTCTGTGGAAATTTGATATTTCAAATAGATTAACTGAAACAAAATATCACCAAAGCGATCACTTTTGTGTAGATTAACCTAAATAAAATATCAAACTAATTACGTGTATAAAATTAATGCATTTATTAATGAACCCAAAGGTGAATTAGTATTTGGCAGAATTTAATGCATGCTTGTGGCGATAAATATGTGATGATTATAAGGTATTTTATGTGAGCAATATGTTTATCCAAAGATTGCATATTGTTTAACAAAATTTATTGCCAATATTTGATCGCTACAACAAGAGTACCATTTACAGTTAATATTACTATCCAAAGACTTGATATTAATGATGTGTTTGGTATCTTGAAATGTGAATTTATTGATTTATATGGATTTTGTTGTTGCTACTGTATCAGCTTACCTTAATTCAGTAGCGGTCCTTAATGGTAATAAATTTAAGGACTGGAAGGAGAACATATTAATTGTTCTTGACGTTGCATTAAGAATGGATAGACCTGTTTCTCTTACAGATGCCAGTACCTCGAGGAAATGAGGATTTTTTTTTTGTGAAATAGGATTGTTCAAATTGTATGAGTCTTATGATCATCAAATGCGGCATACACAAGGCTTTTATGGGTGCGGTATCCAAATAGATCACCGATGCCACAACCTTCCTTGCTAAATTGAGAAACGTTTTGAGAAAAGCGATAAGGCAGAAACAAATGCTCTTTTAAATAAATTTATTTCCATAAAGTTCAGAAGTAAGGAAAACATATGGGAGTACATTATGGAATATGGCTACGTAATTTTGTCACTAGCTGCGCATTTTGGAAAATGTAGAAAAACCATTGAAGCTATGTTATGATAATAAGTCAGCAGTGCCATATTCTAATAATAATAGAAGCTCAACTAAGTCAAAACATATTGACATAAAAAAAAAATCTTAGTTGTGAAAGAGAGAGTGCAGAGTGTACATATTTCTATAGAGAGCATATTGGAACAAACTTCATGATAGTCCGCTCACAAAAGTTTACCACCCAAGGTTTTCATGAGTATACTGCTCATGTGGGTGTTGTACCGTTAGAGGATACCATGGTTTAGTGGGAGTTTGTACTTTATATGCTTTATATTTACCTTAAGACATTTATGTATTCGGTTTTCTGATCAGAAGTAAAGTATTCAGTTCATTTACTCTGCTTGCTATTTTGATTCTGACTTCGCTTAAGTTTAAGGAGGACCAACTGAAATATATACGTGTTTGATTCACATTACATGTGATTTTCATGCTACGTATTCAGGATTGATCTATTTCATTTAACTATATATATATGTATGTGACCATTTATGAGTTTAGTCATGATTAATATGGCAAAAATCACTATGATCCTATATAAATATGGTTGATGAACGAGATTGTTAAAGATTACCTTTATTAAATAGCAAAATTTTGAGCTTATAAAGTTGTACAGTTATAAGCAAACATATGTTGCCCAAGTGGGAGATTGTTGGATTAAAAATCATATGTGGGCACATATGTGTAATGGTATGTTATATTATAAAAGTATAAACAACAAGTGATATTTATAATTTGTTGAGGGGCGAAATTGTAAATGTGACATAACTAATTTTTGTCCGTTGATTAAAATGGTTCGGTCCCCGAGAAACAGTACGCTCTTTTGTTTTCTCTTTTCCCCATCGGTGAGAAACTATTTAGAGAAGAGGAGATATTGTATTCTTGGAAGATCTAACATTTATCCTTATGGATTCTGGTACGCTTCCGCAATCTCTAGTTGTTTATGATTTTGATTTTTCTTGAGTTGATTAGGGTTATGGTTGAATTGAAATTCTCCAACACCTAATTCTCTATGGTCCATTTTTTTAGAAGCACGAGCATAAATTGGCACAATGCGCGTTAATATGTTTTGGGAAAACAAGATTATCCTTGTATACAAATATTTAAGCACAGGTAAATGTCTACACACTACATGGAATGACAACAAAGCTACATGGTTTAATCATCGATTTGATAGAATCAAAACGCAAATTACTTGAATGATTATATGTAGCAATGAAAAATTCAAGGTAATTTTTGTTCTAATCCACGGTTTTAATAAGTTAATCCACCATTTAACTTTAATAGGTTAATCCACAACTACTTTATAAGTTAATCCACGAGTGGGTTAACTTAAAATTTTCACCCTATTATATATCTAACAATCTATTTTGTGCTTCTTATTTCACAATTCTGCGTTATTTCACAATTCTCATATCAGATTAATAATAATAATCCAACTAGCACAAAATCAAGATCTCATACCAGATTAATTATGTGAAAAAAGTACATATTACATCGTAATGTAACATAGATAACATATAAATCTACTGTATGCAACATGTTTCTTATATAAATTATACTGACATGTCAATTTACAAGATTTTTATTTGGTAATCAAGTTCTCTTCCTGTATATGTTAGCTTGTGCAGCCACTCTTATTAGTCATTCATACATGCTAGTATACATATATGCATAAAAATCCAAATAATGTGGTGAGGAACAAACAAGAAATTCTTGCTATAAATAAACAGATCATGGAGAAAACATCAAAAGCTTCTCTTCTCTGACATATTACTATCAAATTTTCAAGATTTTAAAAAATAACTAACTACAATTATGTGTGATAATGGTGATATTAAAAAAATATACAATTTTGTATACAATTAATCAAAATCAATTTAAAAAATAATAATAATAAAAACTACTTACCGTTATGTTGAATTACTCCGCTTAACGCTTAACCTTGGATTTAGATGTTAGGATTCCAGAACCGAGAAGACGACGGAAACGCACGGAAGAAGATTGAGAAAAAGGGAATACGTGCGGTTTTTTTGGTGGATGTACTGATTAAAATTAAAATTTTAGTAAAAATCAAAGATGAGTGAATTAACTTACTAATATTGTGGATTAGAATAAAAATTATCAAAATTCAAAGGTGTCCTTGCAACACAATATCTTTGGGGACGCATGATGAATACAATTATTTAAAGCGCTACCAAAACCTAAGTAGGATCATATGTCGCATTGTTGAGAATAAGACAACAACATATAAAAATTAGACCTATAAATAAGTTGATTAACAAACCGACATTGACAGTGGTGGATCTACCTATTGTTTTGAGCTAGGGCCAAATTGTCCCACATTGCCAAACTTACTCAAAGTTTTCTATATATATATAGCAACTTATGCTTAGCTATTACAAATTAGCCTCTACATGGGCCAAATTGTGGCTTGCTTGAGTTCAGCTAGCTAGGGTGTTCCTCTCCATTCCAGTTAGGGCAAAATTTAGAGAGAGGTTTGGTTTTGCCAGAAAAAAATTTCTTCAGCTAGGGCATTGGCTCTTGCTGGCCTGTGAATAGAACCGCCCCTGGACATTTGATGTCACATTATGTTAAAATAATGATGTGGACAGGTATACTTAATCACAAAGTATATGTTAGTGAATATCTATTGACATTAGTGTAGTGCTAAGAAGTAAATAAAAGATAAAATGGAAATCATACTTCAACATCCAAAAGCTGTCAATTCAGTAAGTACAGCTTGTTGGTTTCGTTGTTGAAGAGAATCCACAGACGTGTGAAAGTTTGTTCACACTGCAGTAAGTATACTGCAGTGTTTCAGCCATTGATTTCAGTGGGGTCCACATGGACCCTCCTGAAATCAATGGCTCACACATCGCAGTATACTTACTGCGGTGTGAACAAACTCATGCTCATCCACAGACGACCCATCCCGACGCAAACTGAAGTCCAGTTAGTTCCAGGGACCAGTAATGACAAAGGCTGAAATTCATGATTCATTATTCTTTCTGTGGCAGTTAAAGTTTAAATCAAGCATGTGTAATGTTAGAGAAAGTTGGTAAAAGAAGATGCAGCAATCGAAAGTACGGGAAATGTATGTTGTACATTTTATGAAGATAATAAAAAGCTTATACGGCTAGTGATAATAGAAGACAACGGATGAGAAGCAAAAATTGGTGTTGAATGTATGCAGAGAAATAGTGGTAAGAAAGATAAATGTAAGGTTATATAACTGATTGACCACTCATAACATGGTCTGTAGAAAGAGAGAAAAAAGTACGTGTTTACTAAATTTAAAACCTATTTGCAGCTGCATACGTAAAGCATAATGAGCAGTTAATGACAAGCAACAAATAAATTTTTGGCACTCTGAATCTCCGCAATAATCTAGAAGGTTTGATAGGTAATCAGGACATTTTCTATATACATAGGCAACTGTACTTATATCTTTTGACAACAAATAGAAAACAAAGATTGGGTAAACGTACTCCCCAGCTTCCTCACGCGCTCTTCGCACCGCAACACAACACTACAATATGAACAAAGTACAAACACAACCCGGGGAGCCAAAGTTCCAGTTGCTGAACATTTTCCCTATAATAATATATACGTTTGATTTTATAGAATCATCGAAATGTACATATAACATAAATGCAGTTTATAGCTTACGGTTTCCAGTATGATTCATATCCGTATATGTTGGATGAGGAGTGCCATAAACACAGGAAATATGCCACAGCGGAAACAGTTAATAGTTGTAGTTTTGTACAATACGTCTTGGACGTGGTAACGAAGTTCGTCCTACAAGTTCACACACGATAAAAAAACGTGGATATGGTTGTAGGTGCTACACAAAACTGGTGCAGTAATGGAGGAAATTGCAAAAGTTCAATAATATTATATGTCAGAAAACTTACCTTTAAGTACTTGATCTTTGCAGTCGTTGCTTCAAAACTCAAAACCCATCTTCTATAGTGCCTGCTCATACGATACACTTGAAAGAAAGAAAAAAAAATGCATGTATGATCAAAGTATATTAGCAGTAAAAGCACGGTGCAACCAAAGTCATGACAAGTTAACAGTGGTTAACAGTCAAACCTCCTCTATCGTATGTAGGGAGAAGATGCAATAGCAAACTCCAAAGGTGAGTTTGTTCATCTCATTTTTAACCAATGTGAACATAAGTGATGTACAAACAGGATTAAATTCAGGGACCAATACCTACCCCACACCTATTTGCAGTTGCATCCGAAGTATTTCTTGGATGTTATGTTGAAATATAATTCAAACTAAGATGGTGCAAGTTTTCGGCAGAAGCAGTCGATAAAAGAGCTATTCTTTCTCCTATACTTTGTTTATTTAGATGTCACGTTCATTAAATATCTTAGATTAAAGTAATCTATGTATGTAGTGAATCCTAGGCTTAGTTTAGATATTTTTAAGCTTATTTAAGTACTTGTACCGTTCATTATTTCATTAAGTGAATTTCTGTGAGATTATTACTTCTGCTTCCTCCTCTAAAAAGATACAAACTTTTATCTTTTCCTTCTCTGTCATAAGCTGACATGTTATCGTACGGAAGTGCATCAAAATTAAGTCTGCACTCGCATTTTTCTAAACCTGAAGTGAACACTTTTAAAATGTATTTATTACATGAAAATCTTTTTCGTAAAAAAATTACAAACATTTGTTGCATGAGAAGCCGTAAGCAAACATCTGTTTAATTTCTATTTTTTTATAAAAGATAATGCAAAGAGGGTATGAGTAGCACCAGCATATGCATGGAAATTAGTATGGTGCATTATATAGTTTTGCGCATAAATATTTGTAACTCATGCATCTTTTATACTCCACATGACAGCAAAAAAAATTCATCAAAAAACATGCATCAACTTTGCAGGACAAAAAACATTCAGTCACACTACAAAATGCACAGGGAATTACGACGGCTGATAGGCGTTGGCGGCCGTCGCAAAGTGCCGTCGCAATTTTAGTCGTCGCGATGCCAAAATTGCAACGGCTTGAGCGACGGCTCCGTTGCCATTTTAGCGACGGCTGGCAACGGTAAATTGCTTACGTGGCAAGTAGTTGATTTTACCGCCAAGCCGTCGCAAACCGTTGTTAAGCGTTACAATGTGGCCATCGCAAACCGTCGCAATATACCAACCAAATTGGCGTCGCAAGCCGTCGCAAACCGTCGCAATTCTGAAAAAAAAAATTTGCATCGCAAACAGCAGTTCCATTCCTTCAAGCCACACAACCACAAACCAATCCAATACCATCACATTGGCCACTATCAAACCACTATTATCCCATCAATTCGTCACCAACTCAAACCAAATGAAAAAGAAACCAAAATTAAAACCACCATCATAAAATATCATCACATAACATCCAAAACACTATATCCATCGTCATATATCGTCGTCATACACATCAAAACATACCATATCATCATGAAAACACACCATAACGTCACCAAAACACACCATAACATCGTCAAACATACCATATCGTCATGAAAGCAAAGTATATGTACATACCTAAGCATAAACCAAAGTATATGTCATCCAAACTAATCTTCCGCCGCCTCGTCGTCGTCGTCTTCGCCTCCTTCACTTGTAGCATCTCCTCCCTGCCCAGGCATAAACCCATACTCCTGAAGGTAAGCTGCAATGCGCTCATCTACGTCATGTTGCATCTGGGTTTTTCGCCAGTCCATCATTTCGTTCATCTGCTCCTGCATCCGAGCAATAGTCTCCTCCTCCATCGACCTCCTAAAAGCACTCTGAGTAGCCTGCGAAATAATTAAGTTCACATTAAATTTATTAGCTCCTGATTGTAAAATAAAACGCGTTATGTTTCCAATTCAAAATATTAATATAAAATGCACTAATTAATACCCACAATTTATATATTTATGGCATCACATCGTTGTAAATTATTAAGTTTGTAATTTAAGTCTTACCTCCTGATTACCGTCTCCATATCGCCTGTTACGAGAAGGCGGCTTTATGATAGAGTCTCATATACGATCAGACTGCGCGACTGTAAGCTCCTCTTGTCCACTAGCCTGCAACACTCTAGTAGACTCTGTGTAGTATCTCTCCTACATACAAATATAATTTTAACACCAATGTTGTAAAATTTACTTATATATTGTGATATGAACGAATATGAAACATTTTAATTCATACGGATAAGCATATTTACCAATACACCCGCACTCTTCGAATCCGCCCATTCATACGTAACATTTCCTTCCTCGTCGGTATGCTCCACCGCATGTGTACGTCTGAATACCTCTGCCATCGAAGGCTCTCTTCCGATCTTTGCATGCTGAGTAAACATACAGTAATAAAATTATTGAAAATATGAATAAATGATATACACTAAATTTTAACGTGAACATAAGCTACAAATATTTAAAATTTATACCAATTCTCTCCTATGATCTTGAAATGATTTAGAGCCACCACGGTGTAGACCAGGATTCTTTTCTCTGTTCGCTTTATTTCTGGATGCTACTTCCTATTACATTTGATACACGATTATGTAAAATACTGCAATCAATATAAATGTAAATATTTTCATTATATCTTACTTTAGTTTTTTCCGTCTGCCAGTACTGTTGAAATGCTGCCCAAACATCATCACTCATCCACGAAGGCTTTTTTCCACCTGTCTTCGCACTTGAAATTGTCTCCCGATAATTTTTACGCATCTTCGTATTCCAAATATCCAAAAAAGTGTTCATGTCATGCTCCTCAACACGGACAACAGCCTGCATATTAGATTTATTTTCAATTATTTACAGTATATCAATTTTCAACACTCGTTTAAAAAATTACTTACAAGTACATCAGCCAGAATGACATTCTTAATATGGGGTGGAATAGAATCCCAATGCGGCCAAGCCCCCGACATCCTGCTTATGTAAGAATTCCTCGATATATCTAATACGAACTGTGTTGGCTGAAACTGTAATCCTCTGCGTAGATGTTGATATAAAAATTTGATCATATATTTTGAATAATCCAAATTGAAATAAAATTAAATTGACATTTACTCGGAACTTTTGGGAACAATCTGCACAGGAGTACGCTGATCTGGATAGGAGTACTTTAATGAAAATGCTCGTGTCTCCTCCATACAATGAGGACAAGCTAGACGTCCAGCAGTGCTCCAGCCCGAAAGCATGCCATGCGCGGGAAAATCGCTAATAGTCCATAAAATAGATGCAAACATACGAAAATTTCTTTTTCTCGAAACGTCGTACGTTTCGACTCCTTCATGCCATAGTATTTTCAACTCTTCAATCAACGGTTGTAGATAAACATCAATTCCTTGTGTCGGATCATCGGGACCGGGGACGACAACCGTTAGAAACATATATGGATTTTTCATACACATCCATGGAGGTAAGTTAAAAGGAGTAACAATGATAGGCCATGATGAATATTTACTACCAAACTGAGAAAATGGCGAAAACTCATCCGTGCATAAACCAAGCCTAACATTACGGCTCTCTGCAGCAAATTCAGGATAAGTCCTATCAAAGTGTTTCCATGCTTCACCATCAGACGGATGTATCATAGTTCCTTCTTCTGCTATTCTCACGCTATGCCATCGCATATGACACGCTGTAGCAGAAGATGCATATAGCCGTTGAAGTCTAGGAGTTATGGGTAGATAATGCATTCTTTTATACGGAACTTCTTTTCCTTTCTTTTTCCTTGGTTTATATCTTTCTTCGTTGCAATATTTGCATCTTTTACGTTGAGCGTCTTCTTTCCAATACAACATGCAACCTTTAACACATGTATCTATCTTATGATACGGTAGTCCAAAAGCAGACATACGTTTTTTCACTTTATAATGACTATCGCACATCAAATTATTGGGTGGCATATGTTTTTTTGCAGTTTGTACAACTGCTGTAAATGCAGCTTCTGTAAGATTGAATTTTGATTTCATAGTGATGAATTCGGCGGTTACAGACAATTCGGTTCCGCTTGTACATCCTTCCCACAATGGCCTCTTAGTAGAATTCAATAAATCATAAATTTTTTTCGCTTCCGTCGTTGGTTCTTCAACATTTTCATTCTCATCGTCGCCTTGCGGACCAATGTTAGGAAACATTGATCGTGCTACATCTTGCACCATATTTTCTATCGGATTCATCATTGTATTATCGTTCATCATTGTACTATCGTCCTCTACCACTACAGGGTCTGACGTAGGTTGAACAAGTTCTCCATGACGATCCCAAAAGTAATAATTCGATACAAAACCGTATTTATACAGATGTACTTCTACTACATCTGGCTTCCAATGCTTTAGATGTTTGCACTTACTACACGGACAACGAACGTCTACGTTGCCCCGATTGTTAGATATAGCGAATCTAATAAATTCTTGGACCCCATTACAAAAATGTTTCTTTATCGACCCTTTCTTACCGGTTCGGGGTTGATACATCCAACTACGATCACGAAAATAATCGGACATTTTCCTGATTTTCAACAAATATGTTAGAAAATTCGATCGAATACTATATTAATTGAAATCTTGTAAAATTTCATTTATAACTACTACATGTTTTCGTTTATTACCTTTTTGCTTTGACGGCCAGTCTACCTACTTCCCATTACAAATATAATAACGCAAGTATATTTTATAAATCATTTCAGGTTAAACGGTTCTACAAAATTTCGGCAGCACTTCCCTTTGGTCCCTGTATCGTACACAAATGCGTGTACACAGGGAACAAAAAGGAAGTGCCATCGAAATTTTGTTAACCGTTTAACCTGGAATGATTTATAAAATATGCTTACGTTATTATATTTGTAACTTGTCCGAAATACTAGGACAAATCCAACAATATTGTATCAGATGAATATAGATTTCCGTTTTGTATAAAAACGAATACCCATATAACGATCATATACAACAAATGTCGGACGGGGCCAAATTTATCTAAGGGGTTCACATAAATAGTCAAAAAAACATTTAACCTAAGTTTAAATCAAAAAAACAATTCAAATGAAAAAAGCGCGCTTTATGTGCTTTGGGCTTTTTTGCGCTTTGTTAATAGGTGCGCCTTAAACTTCAAAAAAGCCCCTTAGTTGCGCCTTGCGCCTTTTTCCGTCTACGCTCGCGCGTTAACTACATAGCGTTTATATAATATTTTTGCCTAATTTCAATTTGTAAAATAACATGACAGTGAAAATTATGAAGTATAATTTAGTTTTAGTTAATTTTAGTTTAATGTATAAATTATGAAGTTAATTTTAATAAATTAGTTTCAATTTTTGAAATACAAACTAAGCTTTCAAGTTAATTATTTAATTTCAATTCAAATTTAAGGTGTTACGTTATAAATATGTGATAATCATAATCAAGTTACTACAGCAAACCAATCACGTTTACATACATGATAATCGTCGTTTTCATGCTCCTAAATCAAAGTACATATGTGATAATCAATGATTTCAACCTCCTAATCAATTCCACTTATTCTCAAATCAATGTATAACAAAAACAACATCATATGCATCTCACAAGACAACCAATTTCATGTCCATAGACACTGAATTTACAACCCAATTTAAACATACGAGTTTAGAAGACATACCGGCACGATTTGAGAGGATTGGAGGGGCTGAAATCGGAGCAAGGGGGAGCGACGGCGGAGAGAGGTTTTTTTTTTTAATTTTCGTTGCAGAAGTGATTTGGGGAAGAAGGAGTAACAGTTAATTATCTCGTCCCGTGCAACGGCTTGCGACGGCCGCTTTTTTAGCCGTCGCAAGCCGTCGCCCTCCCCCGTTGCAGTTTCAGCCGCTTCTTGTAGTGTCATTGAAAACGAACATCATTTGTAAAATGACACTCATGCTATACATATGGGACGCTTAATGCTTTGTATTTCTGAGCTTCATCGCTTGTAATTGGTTATGTGTAGGTAGGCAGTCAGTGTTACATACAAATCATATGTAGTAATGCATTTGCCATAGCAGACACCAATAACGCATATTACTTTAACAAATATTAATTAATATGAGCTATTGTCAGTAAAAAATCAAAAGATATAGCTAGAAAATGTGAACATTAATTAATTAAAATTGTAAATATGTAATTGTAATGGAGGTTAACAATAAACTTAGTTGACATTCTATTTTAAATCACGAACCACTATAAGAATGTGAATAACCAAAGTTGAAATCTATCTACGCATCCAAGGCAGATCTGTATCAAAGTATTCTTACAATTCCAGGTTTCGACCAAAATTGTGATATGTTACGTGCTAATAAGTAGGTATGTATGTGATACGGATATTAGGGGGTGATAGGAGGAAAGAGCAATCAGGAAGAAGAATTACAGTTGGAAGAAGGAAGACATTGCTGAGACGCAGAAATAGGAATTGGGGAGATTAGCAAATTCTTTTCTTCTATATTCTTTCATCAAATAGCAGCTACATATATAGTTGTATATTCCAACAACTTTAACACGTGGCCTCTATAGTTTCCCTCCTAAATGCAACTTGCCGCCAAAAGCAAAACATAATAACAAACATTCGAATTTGAATTAAAGTAAAATGTAGAAAATCTCCCATGGGTCTTCTACTATCAGCTGGCAGGCATTGGCTTCATGAGCTTATGTAATATGCATATCATTACCCACGCCTTGAAATTGACCTTGTCCTCAAGATCATAGGTTGGTTGAAACAATCGCTCGAACTTAATTATCCCGCCCGGATCAAAGACGAGCCTCTTACTTTCATATTTCCACTTGCTCATTTCAGCAAACACACCTGATGCATCATACCACTCCAGCTGTAGGCTGTGCATTTCAGCAAACAGGTCTTGTGCAATCCATTTCTGCTTAATATGGCACTTCGAGTTCAGTGCTAGTGTGGCGCTCAAAGCTTTATGAAGTGCAGCGGCCAAGTAGTATGCCTCAGATTGGTAATGGACACTATTTTGCATTGGCGCAAAAATAGGATATTGCGGCAATGGAGATGAATTTGCTGACGGTAGAGCGGGCAGTGGAGGTGACTTTGGTGAAGGCGGAGCAGCAACGGCGACGACGTTAGAGGCAGGAGGAGGTGTAGGGAACTTGGGCGGAGAAGGGGCTGATGATGTATAGCCTGCGATAGTGGATTGGATTTGCGGAGCCTTCGGATCTGCTGGCTCAACTAACCCCAGCGACATTGCTTTCAGATCTGAGGTAGGTGTTGGAGGAAGAACGAGGGTTGGTGGTGGTGGGTTGTCTAATTTTCGGCTGAGTTCGGTCACGGATTTGCTAAGTTCGGTCACGGATTTGCGAAGGTCTTGAAGCAGAGCTTTAATGTCAATAATGTTGGCATGCTGAGTTTCGAGCATGGAGCTGTGGCGTGCTTGGATGGCTTGGATGGTGGTGAGGGCTTCTTGGTGGTTGGCGAGCTGATTGATGACTTTATCCAGTCGGGTCATGTTTGAAAAGAATAGTTGAGAGAGAGGAGGAGTAGAGGTCAGTAGGAGGAGGAGAGGTCAGAAAGTGAAAGCACCAATTGATACGGATATTAGGGGGTGATAGGAGGAGAGAGCAATCAGGAAGAAGAATTACAGTTGGAAGAAGGAAGACATTGCTGAGACGCAGAAATAGGAATTGGGGAGATTAGCAAATTCTTTTCTTCTATATTCTTTCATCAAATAGCAGCTACATATATAGTTGTATATTCCAACAACTTTAACACGTGGCCTCTATAGTTTCCCTCCTAAATGCAACTTGCCGCCAAAAGCAAAACATAATAACAAACATTTGAATTTGAATTAAAGTAAAATATAGAAAATCTCCCATGGGTCTTCTACTATCAGCTGGCAGGCATTGGCTTCATGAGCTTATGTAATATGCATATCAGTATGTTACTGCGACGGTTAACTAGTGGGCTATGAAGTACAAAAGATAGTCATTACGGATGATAAGAAAATTTACTAATAATCTCAGAAATCAACTTTTGTGCACAGTGACGAAATATTTTAATGAACTTGAAAAAAAATACATAGGTAACATGGATATTTTTATGGTGTAAAATTTCCAGTTCCCTACATTATGATGTCTGAGCATGGTGTGTCCTTAACTATATATAAGCTACTCAGTTCGATTTCCTACTCAGTTCCAATTTTTGCAACCTCGTTTTTCTAGAACAGCCTTCCCAAATACCACCCATGTTGTGAAACAATGACTGAGTCGTGGACCAGGTCGCTTTCTTGAAGACGATTCAACGATCTGGTCGGTGGTGCCACTACAAGGAGCGCTTCATTTAGCGACGGCATAGAGCCATCGGCGGCCGACGCTAGCCGTCGCTATATGCCATCGCTATAACTGTCGTCGCCAACAGGAATAGCAACGGCGAGAGCGACGACTCCGTCACTTGTTTACCAACGGCTAGCGACGGCCAATGGACACGTGTCATCTGACGTGTCAGTTGGTTAGTTTAACCGGGAAGCCATTGCTAGCCATTGGTATTCGTTGCAAAATAGGCGTTGCTAGCCGTCGCTAATTTACGACAAAATGGCCGTCGCTAGCCGTTGCTATATCTGAAACCAAAAAACTGCAGTATACAGCGATTCCTTTCCTACAATCCAATCCACAACCATTCAATCCAAAAACCAATACCACACCACTATTATCTCACTATTTCATCGATACTCATCAACAACCAAACCATCATAACCATACAATCATCAAATACATTAAAAAAAACCCTTTATAACATAAAACCGTTCAAACACATCATATAAGTCATGCACATGTCCAAACACTTCATACCACCGTCCACAAACCGTCATACACATGTCCAAACACATCATATAACATCGTACGCGCATTTAACATAGAAAAAACCTATATGAACATACCAGAGTCAAGTCAAAATAAGCGCCTACACTACGAACTAATCCTCGTCTCCCTGATCCTCGTTCTCGTCTTCTTCCGATTCCTCGTTCTCGTCTTCCTCTCGATATACAGCGGAATCACCTCCCTCTCCTCCCTCCCCAGGCATAAAGCCATGCTCTTGAAAGTAAATCGCGATGCGCTCGTCGATTTCCTGTTGCATCTGGCCTTTTCGCCAGTCCATCATTTCGTTCATCTACTCTTGCATCCGCGCTATAGTCGCCTCATCCATCGACCGCTTATAAGCACGATGAACGGCCTGTAAAATAAATAATATCACATTTAAGTTATTTAAACAAATTTTTACTACTTAGTGCTAAACATGAGTTTTTTCCATTAACTCGTATTCTTGGTTTACATATTTATAAAGCATCGTGATTGTAGTAATTTACGTCTAAAAAAAGTCTTACCTCCTGATTGCCAAAACCATATCGTCTTCCTTGAGTAGGTGGATCAGTGATAGAATGCCATATGGCATCAGAATCTGCAACTGTAAGCTCCTTTCCACTAGCCTCCATCGCTTTGGCAGCCTCTGCATCATAGTCCCCCTGCAAGAGTAATATAATTAAGAAAAGTGTTATAAAATTTACTTATGTACTGTGATATGAACGAGTGTGTAACATGTTAATTTATACGGATAAACAAATTTACCATTATACGTGCACTCTTCGGATCCGCCCACTCATACGTCACATTTCCTTCTTCATCGGTGTGCTCCACCGCATGTGTGTGTCTAAATACGTCTGCCAACGAAGGCTCTTGTCCGTGCTTTATAAACTGACATCATTAAAGATAAGACATGATTATAGACGCTAAATTTTTATCTAAACATATACTGCAAATATTTAAAATTTATACCAAATCCCTTCTGTGTTGTTGAAATGATTTTGAGCCACCTCGGTGTAGAGCAGGATTCTTTTCTCTATTTGCTTTGTTTCTAGCTGCTACTTTCTATTAAATTTGATACACGATGATGTTAAATAATGCAATCAATATTATAAATGTGAATATTATCATTAAAGCTTACTTTAGCATCTTCCGTCTCCCAGTAAGCTTGAAAGTCTACCCAAACATCATCACTCATAAATTGAGGCTTTTTTCTGCTTTTCTTGGCTCTTGAAACCATCTCTCGATAGTTTTTTCGCATCTTCATATTCCAATATGTCAAAAATGAGGGCATATCCTCCTCCTCAACACGTACGGCAGCCTGCATATTACATTTATATGTAATTATAACCAGTATATTAATTTTTAATATTACTATAAAAAATATTTACCAATAAATCGGCTAAAATGACATTCTTGATATGTTCTGGGATACTATCCCAATGCGGCCAAGCGCCTTGCATTCTACTTGTGTAAGATTGCCTTGATACTTCTAAAATGAACTCCGCTGGCTCAATCTCAAATCCCCTGTGTAGATGTTAATATAAACATTTCATAATATTTTAAATAATGTACATTGAAATAAATTTGAACATTTACCCGCCACTCTTCGGAACAATCTCCGCAACTCGGCGAAGATCTGCCCCTGAACCACTAGGACCAGATCCTGATCCTGCTCCAGGAGATGGTGAAGGAGTAAGCTGAGATGTACTCCTCGATCGTCGTCTATCGCCAGACATATCTTTCCCAATCATATAATATGCATACAAAATAACTTGAATTATTAGCATTAGTCATCATTATCATAACATAAATCAAGAATGAGAAGAACAATACTGCATAACGTAAATAGGCAACATTATCATTACATAAATCATACTAGTACAGAACGTAAGTAAATTCATAGCTAAGAACAATCAACATCATTATTATTACATAGCTCATAGTAGTACACAAATAACATAAGTACATAACATCATTCTTCTTCATCATCTTCGGATCCAGACTCGGTCTCATACTCTATATCGTTTTCATCAGTACTTACAAATGCATCTACTAATACATTCGCTTCATCATTCAACAACCCAACATCAATGTCATCAGCTATTATTATTTCAGTATTTGGCTCTAAATCCGCTTGATACGCTGCTTCGTCTGGAATATTATTCCCATCAAATGTAAATCCTGCCTTTGTTTTAAAAACAGCCCACCAATCTGCTTTATCTTTTTTTAAGGATGGATACGGAGTAAAATAGACTTGTAATGCTTGCTTAGCTGACACAAAAGGATCATCCTTATAGTAATGCGACGTATGCCTTATTTCGATTAGCTTATAATCTTTGTGCACGTTGATTCCAGAACCAGGAACATTGCTAAACCAGTTGCATTTGAATAGATAAACTTTCTCTACGGGCTGAACATAATATGTCAACTCTACAACTTGCGTTAAGACGCCGTAAAAATCTTTTATATGCTCCTCTGGATCATCACTACCTTTGACAAATACACCGCTGTTATACGTTAATTTTTCAGCTCCGTAGTCATTAGTGTTGAATTTAAATCCATTGACAAAGTATATTGGATAAGTTTTGACATTTCTTTTTGGTCCAATAGCAAGATGTCGTAATCCTTCATTAATAACACAGTTTTTCGGATCATGAACATAGTCTGAAAACCATCGAGTGAATTCTGTACTGAGATCACCAGATGGATGTTATGACTTGTAGATACTGCATATATATATATATATATATATATATATATGTGTGTGTGTGTGTGTGTGTGTGTGTGTGTTATGTTCATTTTTTATTAATAGAGACAAATAAATGTATATGTACATTTAATTGAATTGTACATCATGAATTTAGTATTACCTGACAAACGGTGCAACTTCCGCACAATTTAACAGAATATATGTGTGTGCCACATTGTAGTCTTTATCGCTTAACCATATTTCCACACATTTTCCTGCAGGTCTTCCGTGTTGTCTAAAAATAGATAACATAGTTTGAGAAGACTCCTACTCAACGACTTGTTCATTACCGGGAATAGTTACAAAAGACAAGTTCACATCTTCACTAAAGTAATGAGAGAAAAAAATAAGGCTTCTTCTTCAAGGTACAATTTGCAAATCGAACCTTCTACTCGAGCTTTTTGCCTAATTTTTTTCTTCAAATGATTCAAGTACCTATAACAAGATTAATTTATTTTATATGTTGTTACAATAATCTAAGTTGTAATCTATCACAATTATTGAAATTATATATATAATTACCTCTCAAACGGATACATCCATCCATACTGCACTGGACCTCGAAGAAGTGCTTCGGATGGAAGATGAATAGGTAAATGCTCCATTACATTAAAAAAACCAGGTGGAAATATTTTCTCATGTTTGCAGATCAGTATAGGGATTTCTAGTTCAAGCTTACGTAGACGGTCTACCTTTAACGTCGTTGAACAAAGTTGTTTATAAAACAAAGTTGTTTATAAAACAAACTTAATTCTGTTATAACACTCCAGATTTTTGTAGGCAACAGTTCCTTGAAAACCACAGGTAAAAAGTATTCCATCATGATATGGCAATCATGGCTTTTCATTCCACTTAATTTATTGTTTTTAAAGTCCACACATCTACGGAGGTTTGAAGAAATCCCATTAGGACATCGTAATCCTTCCACCCACTTTAGCACGAGTTTTACTTGCCTGTTGTCTAGCTTATAGCATGCTTTAGGTTTTTTTTTATCATACAAGTGCAGCTCCGGCCGTTTACAAAAGTGTAATATATCGCGTCTCGAATTCGCATCGTCTTTGGTTTTACCCTTTACATTCAAAACTGTATTAAAAACGTTATCAAAAACGTTTTTTTCATTATGCATCACGTCAATATTATGCCTAAGTTCTAGATTTTTCCAGTAAGGTAACTCCCAAAATATACTTTGTTTGCACCAATTATGAATGTCCGATTTACCTGGAATTTCAACCCGCTCTCCAATTTCATGTATTTTTGGGTACTCACTTACAACTTAATATATCTCTTCACTTGTCCAAACTTTAGGCGGTAGCATAGTATCTACTCTGTTGGCTTTAAAGTTCTTTTTATCCGTTCTAAATTTATGATTAATATGGAGAAAACAACGATGACAGTCAAACCAAGTTTTTTTTTTCCATACTTCAATGAAAATGCCCGTGTCTCCTCCATACAATGAGGACAAGCTAGACGTCCAGCAGTGCTCCAACTAGAAAGCATGCCATTCGCGGGAAAATCACTAATAGTCCATAATACAGAAGCAAACATACGAAAATTTCTTTTTCTCGAAATGTCGTATGTTTCGACTCCTTCATGCCACAGTGTTTTCAACTCTTCAATCAACGGTTGTAGATAAACATCAATTCCTTGTGTCGGATTATCGGGACCGGGGACGACAACCATTAAAAACATATATGGATTTTTCATACACATCCATGGGGGTAAGTTATAAGGAGTAACAATGATAGGCCATGATGAATATTTACTACCAAATTGAGAAAATGGCGAAAATCCATCTGTGCATAAACCGAGTCTAACATTACGGCTCTCGGCAGCAAATTCAGGATAAGTCCTATCAAAGTGTTTCCATGCTTCACCATCAGACGGATGTATCATAGTTCCTTCTTCTGATGTTCTCACGCTATGCCATCGCATATGACACGCTGTAGCGGAAGATGCATATAGTCGTTGAAGTCTGGGGGTTATAGGTAGATAATGCACTCTTTTATATGGAACTTCTTTTCCTTTCTTTTTCCTTAGGTTGTATCTATCTTCGTTGCAAAATTTGCATTTTCTACGGTGAGCGTCTTCTTTCCAATACAACATGCAACCTTTAACACATGTATCTATCTTATGATATGGTAATCCAAAAGAGGACATAAGTTTTTTCACTTTATAATGACTATCACACATCAAATTATTGGGCGGCATATGTCGTTTTGCAGTTTGTACAACTGCTGTAAATGCAGCTTCTGTAAGATTGAATTTTGATTTCAAAGTGATAAATTCGGCGGTTACAGACAACTCGGTTCCGCTTGTACACCCTTCCCACAACGGCCTCTTAGCAGAATTCAATAACTCATAAATTTTTTTTGCTTCCGCCGTTGGCTCTTCAAAATTTCCAGTCTCATCGTCGCTTTGCTCAATGTTAGGAAACATTGATCGTGCAGCATCTTGCACCATATTTTCTATCGGATTCATCATTGTATTATCGTTCATCATTGTACTATCGTCCTCTACCGCTACAGGTTAGACGTAGGTTGAACAAGTTCTCCATGACGATCCCATAAGTGATAATTCGACACAAAACCAAATTTATACAGATGTACTTCTACTACATCTGGCTTCCAATGCTTCAGATGTCTGCACTTACTACACGGACAACGAATGTCTACGTTACTCCGATTGTTAGACTTAGCGAATCTAATAAATTCTTGGACTCCATTACAAAAATGTTCCTTTATCGACCCTTTCTTACCGGTTTGGGGTTGATACATCCAACTGCGATCACGAAAATAATCGAACATTTTCCTGATTCGCAACAAATATGTTAGAAAGTTCGATCGAACGTAACACTTTATACTATTTTAAATCTTGTAAAATTTCATCTATAACTATTGCATGTTTTCGAATTTTTTGTTTATTTCTTTTTTACTTTGACGGCCGGTCTACCTACTTCCCATTACAAATATAATAACGTAAGCATATTTTATAAATCATTTCAGTTTAAACGGTTCAACAAAATTTCGGCAGCACTTCCCTTTGGTCCCTGTATCGTACACAGATGCATGTACACAGGGAACAAATAGGAAGTGCCATCGAAACTTTGTTAACCGTTTAAACTGAAATGACTTATAAAATATGCTTACGTTATTATATTTGTAACTTGTCCAATACTAGGACAAATCCAACGAATATTGTATCAGATGAATATAGATTTCCGTTTTGTGTAACAACGAATACCCATATAACGATCATATACAACACTTGTCGGACGGGGCCAAATTTTTCTAAGGGGTTCACATAAGTAGTCAAAAAACATTCAATCTAAGTTTAAACCAAAAAACAACTCAAATGAAAAAAGTGCATTTTTGCGCTATGGGCTTTTTTGCGCTTCACTAATAGGTGCGTCTTAAACTTCAAACAAGCTCCTTAGTTGCGCCTTGCGCCTTTTTCCGTCTACATGTACTTTCAATTTGAGTTACTTTCAATTTGTACTTTCAATTTATACAATAACATGACAATGAAAATTATGAAGTATAAATTAGTTTGAGTTACTTTTGGTTAATTTTAGTTTAAAGTTATAGATTATAAAGTTAATTAGTTTCAATTTTTGAACGATAAACTAAGATTCCAATTTTGTTAATATTATAGCAACAAATTTGTCAATTTTAGTTTGTTAGTATTATAGCAACAAACTAAACTTTAAGTTTGTCAATTTTTGTTAATATTACAACAACAATTTTTTTTTTGAATATTGCAAATGCATTCTTCAAATTTGTTGGGACCGACTATTATAGCATTCGTTGGTGACATAATTAACCGTGCATGCATAGAGGGTCATCATTACATCGTTTCACAAGTCTTAATCAAGTTACTACCGCTAAACAATCACATTTACTTCATTTTTTTCTCAAATGATACTACAACACAATCAACCTAAATACACAATCAACGTAAACCCAATTATATACATGATAATCGTCGTTGTCATGCTCCTAAATCAAGCACATATGTGATTAATCAACGATTTCAACCACCTAATCAATTCCACTTATTCCCAAATCAATGTATAACATTATCGATATCATATGCATCTCACAACACAACAAATTTCATACCCATAAACCATCAATTTCAAACCCCACATAAACATACAAAACAACCCTAAATAGCCCTAAATATGCCTAAATAACCCTAATTAAACATATAATAGGGATTAGAAGTCATACCGGAGCAATTTGAGAAGATGGAATCAAGTTTTGGATGAAGAAATCGGCTGATGGAAGGGGGGCGACGGCAGCAGGGTTTTTTGTTTTTTGTTTTTTTGTTTTGGTTAAGTGATTTGGGGAAGAAAGGCCACGGTGGAAATAAAGCTCCAGGTCGAGCGACGGCTAGCGACGGCTAGCAACGGCCGCTTTTTTGGCCGTCGCTAGCCATCGCACACTCTCGTTGCAAATTGAAGCCTCTCTTGTAGTGTGCAAAATAGTTCGTACTTGTCGCCGCCGCCTCTGGAATAAAACAAACTTCTGAGAAAAATAACTGGTTTGCTTGCACAACAAACCAATTCAGATTTGCACTTTCTATTTAAATTTAACTGCTAGTTCTAATTTTGTTTTTGAAGAACTTTGTAATGGTGGAGGAAGAAGAAGAGAGAGATAAGAAATAAAAAATGGTTTTTTTCTGAGTAGTTCAGCAAAAAAAACGTGATAATACTTGTAGAGGAAGTCGGTTCAGATCTAAAAAATTGGATCTCAATTTTTTTTATCAAGTCAAATAAAAAACTGTTTTTTCTCATATAATCTCACGATGTGGGACTATTCATATACGAATCACCTCACACTTATCTAATTTTTTTAAATAATTCATCTTTATAAAAAATGAATCATTTTTCCAACAATCCCCCACTTGAATTTTTAAAAAAATATTTCGAACAGTTTCTAGAAACATAAGATTGTGCATAAACAAAGGTGTCATCCGACTTGAACCTTTGCATATTGAATAAGATTCAATTTTTACTAGAGTGACACATAGTCTTAAACTCTATTCCTGACATCAGACCACACACAACCATTTCTATAGTGCAATCAAATAAGCCCGTGCATTAATGGCCATGCACGTCTATCCCAGTTTAGCGAACGCTCTAGGAATCTTGCCCAAAATTCCATAGGAAACGGCCACATTTCCACATTCACATAGGTGAGTCTATCAAGAGTACTCCTGAAGGTAGGTACTCCACTCCAATTAGAGTATAGATCTCATTAAGAGTTTCTATCAACTCATCCTCTAATCACTTCAGGAATACATGCTTCTTAATACAAAAATTTAGCATGTTCATCTACTATCACTACATAACTTGTTTTTACCCATTGAACCTAATTCTTGGAATCTCCAGTCATTTAGGTCGGGTTACCATCGTGCGTGATTCCACAATCTCTGGGCAATAGTCCCATTCTTTTAGAATCATTAAGGACTTTCTTTCAGGTCAATCCTTTCATCAAAGGATTTGCCAAATTGTCATCACTTCATATGTGATGTTCTCTAACAATACTGTGCATACGACTGTCATTTCTTACCGTTGTAATATCGGTTCTTTCCTTCTTTCAATACACGTCAAATTTTCATCACTATGTATGTGATGTTCTCTTACAATATTGTACTTACGACGTCGTCTTTTACCGTTGTAATAACGGTTCTATACTTTTTGCAATAGCCGCGATACTATCGCACTGGTGTCAGTTTTTCCCTTATGGGGATCTCAAATAGCAGATTTCTTTAGTTCTCTGCTTCTTACTAGTTGTGGCTAGTGTTATTATCTCAGTCTCTATAGTAGACTGAGTCAAAATAGTCTGTTTCTTGGGTTTCCAAGAGACAGCTTCTTCAGCGATGCTAAATATATAACCACCGGTCCTTTAGAATCATCAGATAAAGTATTTCAACCTGTATCAGAATATCCTTCTAGTACAACTGAAAACTTTTCATAGTATAATCCAAGGTTCATAGTTTATTATAGGTATCTCATAACCCTCTTATTAACATGTTAATGCTCTATACTAGGTCTACTGAAAAATATGCATAATAATTCCACGACATAGGTAATGTCGGGTCTAGTACAATCAATGAAATCCGAAGGCTGCTAATGACAAGGTTCATAGTTTATTATAGGTATCTCATAACCCTCTTATTAGCATGTTAATGCTCTATACTAGGTCTATTGAAAAACATGCATAATAATTCCACGACATAGGTAATGTCGGGTCTAGTACAATCAATGGCATCCGAAGGCTGCCAATGATGCTCGCTTGAACAGACTATCTTATACATTCACCAGTGTTCTTAAATAACTTTACACTGAATTCATATGGTGTACATGCAAGTTTACAGTTAAAATAATCGTATTTCTTTAGAGTCTTCTCAATTTAATGAAATTGATCCAAAGAAAATCCCACTTTTTACCGAATAATCTTAATATCAAGGATTACACTCACCTTATCTAGATCTTTTATATCAAAATTGACATTTAATAAGGATTTGACTGAGTTAATGACATGAATATTTGACCCAACGATGAGAAGGTCATCTACATAAAGACATATAATAGTGCAAATGTCATTCTCAGATTTGTAATAAATGCATTTGTCACTTTCATTAACTTTAAAACCATAAGAAATGATTAAGTTATCAAAAAATTTCATGTCATTGTTTAGGTGCTAGTTTTAAACCATAGAATGATTTATCTAATTTGCATACTTTATGTTCTTGACCATGTACTACAAATCCTTCAGGCTGGTCCATATAAATTTCTTCTTCTAATTCACCGTTTAAAGAACGTGGTTTTAACATCCATTTGGTGTATTAATAAATAACAAATAGAAGCAAGTGAGATTAATACCTGAATGAATGTAATTCTAGTTACAGGTAAAAAAATGTTGAAGAAATCTATATTTTCTTTTTGCTTAAAACCTTTAGCTACTAGTCGTGCTTTATATTTATCAATAGTGCCATCAGGTTTTAATTTTTTTTTAAGTACCCATTTACAGCCTATAGATTTACAACCGGAGGTAAATCTACCAAATGCCAAGTCTTATTGGATTCCATAGAATCCATCTCATCATTTATAGCCTCTTGCCAAAAACCGGCATCTAAAGAAGATAAGGCCTCTTGCAGGTTTAAGGGATCCTCCTCTATAGTAAAAGGACAAAAATCCAAATCAAATTCTTTTACGATTCTTGCTCTTTTACTTCTTTTAGGTTCAACTTTAGAATTTTCATTAAATTCTGTTCTAATAGGCATACTTGAAGTGCCCCCACTATTCCTTAATTTAAAAGGAAATTTCGTTTCATAAAAATCGGCATCATTTAATTCAATTATATTATGTGCATTTAGGTCATAAAATCGGTATGCTTTGCTATTAATAGCATAGCCCATAAATACACATTCATATGCTCTACTTGTCGATTTTATTCTCTTAGGGTCTTGAGTGTGAACATATGCTAAACAACCCCAACTTCTAAAGCATGACACATTGGATTTATAATTCTTTAAAATTTCATAAGGTGAAATTTTATTCTTAGATTATGAAATTCTATTCAAAACATAGCATGCAGTCAATTAAAATAAACCCCCACCAATGTTTTGCTGCACCAAAATTTAATAAAATGGCAATTACTAATTCGGTAAAGGTCCTATTTTTTTCATCTTTACCGTTCATTTCAAGTGAATGTGGTGCAGTTTTCTCATGTACCATACCATGTAATGTATAAAAAATCAGAATAAACTAAAGTCATATTCTGTTCCTCTATCACTATGAATTCTCTTAATTTTTCTTATTTCTCAATTTCAGTTTTTAATGTTTCAAACATGTCAAATGCATCACAACTTTAAGAAACACTGTCTTTCTAATTGTAAGCTTTCTTTTCACATTACCAATCTCTACAGTTTTAGTGGTGTGAGGATCTTCCAACAACACTTTCTGATCATCAGCAGCCGTGTATATTGTGAATATATCACGGTCATTGCAGACATGGCGAGAAACACCATTTTCTACCCACCAACCCTCTGATGCACCATAAAAATGGATCTCAGTAGTTGTAGCCGTTAAAAGCTTCTCAGTCAAGTTTGCCTGCAGTGCAGGGCTAAGCCTATTCCGAAACTGTCGTTCCATATGGCCTGGTTTTCCACAATTGTAATATAGAAGCAACTGTCTAGAATCATTCTTTTTGGTTGGTTTATGCTGTCCTTTATGGTTTTCTTGTGGATTCCCATTCTATTCTCAACTAACCGGCTGTGGAGGCTTACTATTGCTTGAGATGTTAATATGTTTGAAAATTTATGTTTTTCTTATAGAAAAATATACGTAAACTCATAGACTAACATAAGTTATTCACATAAAATATTATTTCCTGCATTTTACTTATCAATCTTAATAGTTACTTAGAACTCAATCTCATCTCAATGTTAAATCAGAAAATCAAGGTCTGTCTAAGCATTATTTAGGCTAGGTTTTGTCATGCAATGTTCATTTACATGTTCTGACTGAGTGATACGTGTGTTTGACTAAATACGTTACACGTACATGCATTGAAACTTCAGTTTAAATACTGTAAATGTCATAAACATACCTTCACCATGAGCAACATCTTCCTTTCTGAAGATGTGCCTACATCGTCTATCTCCGTATGGGAATCGGCGCATATGGAATATCAGTGCCACCATCAGGTTCCTTGTGAAATGTGTACCACAACATTTTACCAGCTCCTTTGACCACAACTATCAATTGCTTCGCTGCGGTCATCTGAAATTGTTGCACGTGTAAACAAGGTAATCTCCTGAAAGATACTCTTAGACCAGCTCAAATTCCTGTCCGTACAAGCCTCAAATTAGTTTCTCCTTTCGCAGGAAGATAAATGCAGTAGATCTACATTCTAAAAAGTTGGCGCTTGCATGAACGGTTTGGTTTCCAGTTTAGAACTTCGAGCTATAGCAGAATTGCTAGATGGTACAAGACCATGTGAATAGCCTTTAGGAGAGCAACGATCCACATAATCTTTTCTTCGTCTGTGATTCTAAATAAGAATTCTGGTGCTTTAAGTTCAACAATTCTTGTACAGACCAATAAGCAACATTACAAGAAAGCAGTGGAATAAACAGGCGCCCACTGCACTGCCCGTAACTTAAGCAATCAAAATGACCGGGTCCCTCGTCCCTAATCTCCTAATCTTAATCTTCAATCGTAATTATCCATGATTTTTATGGTTAACTATGTTGTCGACGTTTATCTGAGCACTCCGACGTTGATATGTGAATCACCAGTGTCGAAGCTAAGTTTTAACCATGCAACTTCAAAGTAATTGTATGTCATCCACATCTTCCAGATCTGGCCAAGATCAACTGCATTTCCTTGCCAATAGAGCACAGTAATTCTCGCGAAGGATTGTAAACATACATCAAAATTATCTCGTTTCCTCTTCTCGTTTTCGTTGTCCTAACCTCCATGTTTTCTGTAATTTAAGGTAGCGGCCATTGTTTCAAAATCGTCTTCAAATTTTTGTGAAACAATGACTGAGTCGTGGACTAGGTCGCTTTCTTGAAGACGATTCAGCGATCTGGTCGGTGGTATAAACCAGTTCGTACTTGTCGCCGCCGCCTCTGGGATAAAACAGCTTTCTGAGAAAAATAATTGGTTTGCTTGCACAATAAACCAATTCAGATTTGCACTTTCTATTTAAATTTAACTGCTAGTTCTGATTTTGTTTTTGAAGAACTGTTTAATGGTAGAGGAAGAAGAAGGGAGAGATAAGAAATAAAAAAATGGTTTTTTCTAAGTAGTTCAGCAAAAATAAAATAAACGTGGTAATACTTATAGAAGAAGTCAGTTCAGATCTAAAAAAGTGGATCTCAATTTTTTTTTTTACCAAGTCAAATAAAAAACTGTTTTTTTTTTCCTCATATAGTCTCATGATGTGGGACTATTCATATATGAGTCACCTCACACTTATCCAATTTTTTTAAATAATTCATCTTTATAAAAAATGAATCATTTTTCCGACAACCCACTATCGTTTTTTCTCCCCGATTGTTTTTTCTCTACTTAATTTCTACCCTTTCAAATGTTTATCCTTCAACTCCTTCAATGTCACAATGCAACCAAGATTACAGGATCTGCCACTGAATATTATAATTTATGTTCCACTGTAAGAATATTTCGATGTTCATGTGGCCTATGTGTCTTATGGTTTAATTGTGAGAATAATGTTTCATAGGTAAATTTTATACGAATCCACAACTTTAATCTCTTAATCCACCAACAAAATAGCATCTTTTAATTTGAACATAATGTTAAAAAATGATTAGTATATCCATCATGCATATTTCTTTCTTTTTATCTTTTATTTTATAGCTCATCTTTTTTTATTGCACTAACAAAAGTGATTCAGATTTGTAAGACAAAATTTATCATAAATAAAAAATATACTCTTATTTATCGATGACCCTAGATCTTTTGTGTTTTGATAGTGTACAAGAGTTCAAATCTAAAAATGATTCAAACTTATAAGGAAATGTAATGGTATCTCGTGATTTTATCGTGTTTCAATTGAACAGAGTATGAATTTGAGTTTTTATACATGTAATAAACGTGTAGTCTACTGTACATATCATATTTCGTATGTATAGAAATAGAATTATACAAAGTAAAGTATAAAAGTAAGGAAATGAATAAAAATAAGAATATTATATTCTATCAGTTAATCCATTTGTGGATTAACTTACAAATAATTTGTGGATTAACTTAATGAGAGTGTATTGTGGATTAACTAAAAGAAATTAAGGATGGAAGTAAAATATACCAAGTTCATATTATATGTTGGAATTTTAACATTAAAGTCGACATCGTGATGGATCGGTTTCGATTGAAGTTGTTAAAATTTAGGGTATTTATTGTCCCTCTTCCCTTGCCTAATTATGTTTAATGTATTCCTTTTATGTTGAAATAAGTATTTGCAGTTTTTTTTATGCATTATGCAGTTATATAATTGCTGCAGTCATGACTTTTCCCTTTTGAATTTGAATACAAAACGCAACATGCTTATAAAAGTAGAGTAGTTTCTTTTATTATGGACAACTGACTATAACTGAGTCAAAAAGAGAAACATTATTTGGGGTTCTATCCATCGAGAATAGTTTACAAAACAGAAAAGAAAAGGCAAAGGGAGGAAAAGATCATTAGCAGTACAAGGCCAAATTAACATTGAATCAGGTTAGTCATTCCATTTTCTTTTGTGATATTCAAAGGTTTGAATCATATCAAGTTTAGATTCATGAAAAGTTTAGTTTCATGACTGATATATATACATTAAAATGCTTTCAATTGGTATCGAAGCCATATTAAACTTGAATGATTCACCATTTTATTGACTGATGTTATTTCATTTGGTTTGAATCCATTATTACTTATCATGGTAAATAGTGTTTTCAGTTTGGATTAATTTCAGTTTGACTGCATGCAACAGTTAAGGTAAATAATGTTTTCATGTTTGCGTTTAACTTCATGTATGATTTCAGTACTGTTATGGTGCGGTTCTGCTTTTTAATAAAAAAGAAATTGCCCTCCCTATATATACAAGTTTGCGTTTGACTTCATGCATGATTTCAAATATTGTTATGGTGTTAGTCAAATTCATGGCAACACATATATATAACAGCCAAAAATGAAAAGGTTTACCTGGATAAGAAATTTATGTTAATTTATGAAAAAGTTCGTTGTTGTGTTTAGTAAATAAACAAATTGTTATTTATTTGTTTTTAGTGATTTTGGTTAGTGGGTTTCAGTTTTAACTGTATAAATGTTTATTATGTATTATGTAACCCACGTCAACTAAGGCTGTGTAATTTCTGTTATGTAAATGTTAGTATATTATAAGAATGTTTTTACTCATCAAAGTTCAATGTCTACATTATTTGTAACATGTTAGTCGCCAAAGTGACCTTGTTATATTATATTTAGACATTAAAATTAACTGTATAATTAGATTGATCATGATTTTAGAGATGTTAAGAAATGACATAAAATTTTCGGATGATCAATTGTTTTATTATCTATATTCTATGAGACCACCCAAAGGTTGGTCATTGAATGTAGTTAATAAGATAAAAAGAATTGGTCATAATTACATAGATAGAATAGTGTGAATATCCCAAGATAACATGCTCGTTCGGATAAGTGTATTATGATTAGTCACTAAATTATGATATTTTAGCATCAGTGAAAATGCATTGTTTAAGTATTACCCAAAGGTTACTTAAATGCATGCTTTAAATATATTAGTTCAAAATCTTGCATCTGCATCAGATTTTTCAAAGTACTAATAGATAAGTATGTATTAATGTTTATAGCTTCATCAAATATGTTTGCAACTGTTAACTCTGTCCTGAAGTTCAATGGGATTAACTATGCTGACTGGTCTAAATAGATCCAGTTTACACTGGGTAATGGCATTGGACCTTGCAATATTAACAGAGGAAACTTCAGCCATTACAGATGATAGCTCCGAGACTGAGAAGTCTCACTATGAGACATGAGAGCGATCTAATAGGTTGACTTAAACCTCATGAGGATGACAATGGCTGAAAGTATTAAGTCATCTATGCCTAAGACAGAGAATGCAAGGAATTTTATGCGTATGATTAAGGAGTGTTCACAATCGGATTTGGCGAACAAGGCAATTATAGGAAGCCTCATGTGTCAGCTAACAACAAAGAAGTTCGACTGGTCTCAGCCCATCCATGATCATGTAACACATATGTCTAACTTGGCAGCAAAGTTAAAGACATGGAAATGGAAGTTAATGAATCATTCTTGGTTCAATTCATAATTAACTCTCTACCTTTTGAGTTTGGTTAGTTCCAGGTTAACTACAACACCATTAAGGATAAATGGAACTTTCAGGAATTGAAGGCCATGTTGGTTCAAGAGGAAGGGAGATTAAAAAAGATGAAGGATCATGCAATTCATCTCATATGTCATGATGGTGCCGACAGCTGTAAAGGAAAACCTAGTAAGAAGGACAAAACATCCATAAAGGACCTGAAGGTCAAATCCGAAAGGAGAAGCAGAAGTGTTTCTTTTGCAAGAAAATGGGACATTCCAAGAAAGATTGTCCAAAAATGAAGGCTTGGTTCGGAAAGAAAGGTACACATTATAGTTTTGTTTGCTTTGAATCAAACCTTATAGAAGTTCTTAATAATACTTGGTGGTTAGATTATGGTGCCACTACTCATGTATCTCACATTAAACAGGGATTCCGTTCGATCCAGCCCATAAAAGGAGTTGAACAGTACTTGTTCATGGGAAACAGGATGAAGGCACAAATTGAGGGCATTGGGACTTATAGATTGTATTTTGACACTAGTTGTCATGTAGATCTTGAAGGATGTCTTTATGAACTCGAGTGTGCTAGAAATCTTGTTTCTATGAGTAAATTGGATAATTAGGTTTATATGTAAAGTTTGGACATGGTGGTTTTTCATCGTATCGAAATAATTATTATTATAGTTGTGATACTTTGATTGATTCACTTTATTGGTTCAAGCTTAATGTTAAGTTTTCTGAATCTTTATTTAGTGTTAAAAATCAAGGCATTAAGCATAGTGCATCCAATGAAAGTTCCGCTTTATTGTGGCATCAAAGATTAGGTCACATTTCCAAGGAAATAATAATGAGGTTGGTAAAGAATGGAATTCTTTCTCAATTGGATTTTAGTGACTTAGCTGTATGTGTAGACTGCATTAAAGGCAAGCAGACTAAACACACAGTAAAGAAGCCAGCCATGAGAAGTAATCAACTACTTGAGTTAATCCACACTGATATATGTGGCCCTTTTGATGCTCCTTCATGGAGCGGTGAAAGATACTTTATCACCTTTATTGATGATTACTCACGTTATGGATATGTATATCTACTACATGAAAAGACTAAATCTGTGAACGTCCTATAGGTGTTTATTAATTAAGTCGAAAGGCAGTTAGATAGAAAAATAAAGGTAGTGAGGTCTGATAGAGGTGGCAAGTTTTATGGAAAATTTAATGAAAGTGGACAATGTCCAAGTCCATTTTCAAAGTTGCTTGAAAGTAGAGGCATTTGTGCGCAATATACAATGCTTGATACACCTCAGCAAAATGGTGTAGTTGAGAGGCGGAATCGTACATTAATGGGTATGGTTAGGGGCACGTTAAGTAATTGTTCATTACCTCTTTCATTGTGGATGTATGCATTGAAGACTGCAACATATGTGCTTAACCGGGTTCCTAGCAAAACAATTCCTAAGACTCCTTATGAACTGTGGACAGGAAGGAAACCTAGTTTACGGCATCTTCGTATTTCGGGGTTCCAAGCAGAAGTAAGGTTGTATAATCCACATGAAAAGAAACTTGATCCTAGGAAAGTCAGTGGCTCTTTCATTGGCTATCCTGAAAAGTCAAAGGGGTATATATTTTATTGCCCTAACCATAGTACGAGAATAGTAGAGATGGGAAATGCTAGGTTCATTGAAAATGGTCAAACTAGTAGGAGTGGTAAATCACGAAAATTGGACATTCAAGAGATTCAGGTTGAACTTACTTCACCTGTTATTTCTTCTAAAGTAGTTGTACCCATTGTTGCTTCACAATCAAATGATATAGTGGAACAACATGATCATGTTCAAATCCCACAAGACGAAGTTATGTTTGATGAATAAGACATAATTCAAGAAGAACATCATAAGCCACATGAACCTTTAAGGCGATCTATAAGGGAAAGAAGATCCGCTATTTCAGATGATTATGTGGTTTATGCTGTTGGAAGTGAATATGATTTAAGCCTTGATGAAGACACGATCTCATTTAAGAAAGCCATAGAAAGTGATAATTCAGAAAAATGGTTGACTGCCATGAAAGAAGAAATCAAGTCAATGGGTGATAACAAAGTCTGGGACTTAGTGGAGTTACCTAAGCATTCTAAACTGTTGGGTCTAAATGGGTCTTTAAGACTAAACGTGACCCAAGGGGTAACATTGAAAGATATAAAGCTAGACTTGTTGCTAAAGTTTTCACCCAAAAAAATGGCATTGACAGTGAAGAAACCTTTGCTCCAGTATCTAAGAAGGATTCTCTAAGAATTGTTTTGGCTTTGGTGGCTCATTATGATCTTGAGCTTCACCAAATGGATGTAAAAACCGCCTTTCTGAATGGTGAGCTTGAGGAAGAAGTATATATGGACCAACCTGAAGGATTTGTGGTCACTGGGAATGAAAAAAAGGTGTGTAAGTTGAAAAGTCAATATATGGACTAAAACAAGCTTCCAGACAATGGTACTTAAGCTATATCATTACATCATATGATTTTGTAGAGACAATCGTTGATCGGTGTATCTGCATTAAAGTTAGTGGGGCAAGTTTGTGATTTTAGTCTTATATGTTGACGACATTTTGCTTGCTGCAAATGACATATGCATGTTATGTGATGTAAAGAAGTATCTCTTTAATAACTTTGAAATGAAGGATATGGGCGAGGCATCTTATGTAACGATTCGGATTTCTCCCGGACCTAATCGATCGCTAAATCGACCAAGACCATTCAAAACCCGAATACACTAACTCTGGGAATACAACGCATTAGAACCAATAACAGAATACTTTTATAAACATTATAATAATGTTACATCAGAGTACAAAATATCAGAGTACATCGGAATATAATACAGCGGAAAATAAATTTACAATAAATGTAATACAATGCAGCGAACCAAAATCAAACACAGCGGAAGACTTTCAATGCTCTGGACATAGCTTTAAGCTTCGATCTAGAATCCTGCTCAAAATATCTGCAAAATAAGCTACTCGACTGCCGGTGTGGAAAATATGGGCACCCGAGTTTGCAAAGTGAAACAACTATGAGTCAGTCATGAGACTGGTATGAGAAATCTTACTTAACCTATTTAATAATAAGGCTAATCACAGGACCACGCCGCTAACGCGGAACAGGTTTACTCCATTGGATTGCCAGTGCATGAAATAAATTAAATCATTATAACAACGCAATGCTTTTTAGAAAAATGAAACCATTATAAGACTCAGGTCCCATCACACAATGCAGTGCAAACCGAAGGATAGAGTTTTACCTTATAATGGTCAAAAATGCATGATACGATAAAACGGATTTGATATTATTATAGTGTATACATGTTTCAAAAACATTTCAATCATAATGTATCAATCATAGATGGCATACCTACCATATACTATGTCGCCATACTAGTTATACAATCAAAACCGCATGTGTCGTATTGGAAGTTGGATTTCCATCATGAACCAAGGCAAAAGAAAGTCCTTACCGAATTCGAGACACTCTAGCCCGCGCCTCAGGATACAGTAGCAACTGCACCTTGGATCTTCAGGGCCGGTCCACAAATATGTTAGTGGATTAGTTATGCCTGAACAATACGTTTCCCCGCCCTATGGGGGTGTAAATATAGAGCCGCTAGGGACTCAAAACCGAGGTGCCTCATTCCATCATCCACATAAGTAAAAATGTCTGGGCTTGTAAAACCCTGATACCACTCCTAGCTAGAAAGAAACGTATGTACTTCCTGTAGTCCTCTCCCGTTTCTGGTTCATACCGGGGTGTAAGGCTTGCGAAGTATTGCTACACAAATCTGTGCTAAATAAAGCTGTGCTTTGATCATCAACCACAAGGCTCTGCTTTTCAACAAAATCCATGATCATTTGCATTTAGCATGCCACATTGTAAAACCATACCATACCATTGATTTCTGCCAATATATAACCTATAAGCTCGTACGTCTCAGAGAAAAGTGTTAAGCAAGAGAATAAATTCTCTGCCACCAAACATATATATATTTAGTAGAGATCAATGAATACAGCATAAAGGAATACAATGTCAGACATACCATCCATTTACAATTCCGTTCTGGGTCTGAACGAAACCGGAGGCACCTTATTCCTCGCCCCATATGTCCAATACAAGAGAGAGGTTCTCGCATATCCATCGATCTCAAAGTACGTCTGGACGATCACCACTTATTACCTTGTCTTGGGATGCCTCCCAATCAAGACATCAGTAATCATCCAAACGATGTGAAGACCTCCGTTCTTTAACTGCCGTCTTCATCTTCGACTTTTAATCGTCGTAGTAATTATTCAGAATGGGTTAAACCCGGTCTTTCCGAATAAATCACGTATTTTATTAATAATAATAAAATACTATAAAAGCATATCATATGCCTCATTCCAATTCAGAATATTCTTTTAAATAAAATATTCACATTATTAGGGAAAGGTTCCCATTGATTTTATCAAAGATAAATTCTTTTAAATTTATTCTTTAATCTTCTTTTTAAGGATTCATTAAAACTCCAATTTGGTTTTAATTACTTTATGATTATTCAACTTTAAGAAATTAATCTTGTCTTTAACTGGGTTAAAGAACCAATGTCATTTAAAACACAATTCACAGTCAAACTCAAAATCATCTTCCATTAAACATGGAATTTTCACAGAAATCAAATCAATATATAATTGATATAAAATTCCTTATCAGACTAATAATATAAATGGAATAATGGAAAAGCCTTTTGAATTCCATATATAGTTACGGTTATCTTTTACAGAAGCTCATCTCGATTATTATTAAATCGAATTCCATTCAATTCCAATTTAATATATTAAATTGGAAAACTTTAC
The DNA here is from genome assembly GCA_030737875.1 of Allium sativum. Lineage (NCBI taxonomy): Eukaryota > Viridiplantae > Streptophyta > Magnoliopsida > Asparagales > Amaryllidaceae > Allium > Allium sativum. The sequence goes on from CM060922.1 coordinate 570,488,520, forward strand.
TTTCGAAAATTTTCATTTAAATCTTAATAAAAGATTTATAAATTCAAAATCATATTTTTATTGTTAATTGGGTTAAAGAATTAATGTCGTTAAAAACACAGTTCACAATAAACCCAGCTCACATTTCATTTTATTCCAATTACTAAATACAATTGGAAAATCTAATAATCTTAATTAAAAGATTTATTGTTTTCATACGGGGTTTAAGAACAGTGTTATTTAAGACATCATTCACGAAAAAACCCAAAAATCCAATTTATTTTATTTAATTCCAATTAAATATTAATAAATTAGAAAACTTCATTAAATCTTAATTTAAAGATTTATTCTAGTTAATAACTAGTTCATTTCGATAAAAATATATTCTTATCTTTACAAAATTGGAAATTTTCATCCAAAATCTTTTCAAATCATTTATTATGATTTTACATGATTTTACCATATTTTTAATAATTATATTTAGGTCCGTACAGTCGGTTTTCAATAACGGCCACCGAACTGCAACCATAGCGACCCTTTTCAAATTTGATTTGGACATAATTCCAAATCTAACCGTTAGATTTAAAACTCTTATATTCATTGGAAAGCTCTTTTCGATACGAACCCAACGATTTTGATTTTAGGCGAATCCGATGGTCGGATCTCCCGTTACATCAATTTGAAGTTAATGGTCGAAATTCGCGAACGGTCGTTGCGCGGCGCGTTCTATTTAGGCCATTAAATATATAATATATATATATATATATTATATATATTTTGTCGATTTCCATTTAAATTGTACTTTATAAAATATTTATAAATTCGTTTTAAAACGACTTTAACTTCATTTTCAATTTTAAATCAAAATCGAATATTTTATATATTTATCATATTATAATATTAATATTTTCAAAATATTAGATTTTGAAACCACTACCTTTCGATATTCATTATAAAGTGAAATAAATCGATCGATAAACCCGTTCGGGTTAAAAATGGCGTTTCTATACTTAACCCGGCTTCATATTTATATATTTTCGTGTCCATCAAAAAATGGACATAAAATCACAATTTTATTCTTCATTAAATTTATTTTAAAATATTCTTTATTTAAAAATATTCTTTATTTAAAAATATTCTTTATGTTAAAATATTCTTTATTTAAAAATATTCTTTATGTTAAAATATTCTTTATTTAAAAATATTCTTTATGTTAAAATATTCTTTTAAAAATGTTCTTTATTCTGAATCGGAATGCGACTCAATCAATTACCATATAATTTCAGTTATATGGATTTCATACATTGCATGTACATAATAATAATGATAAATAATCATTAAACAATCCATTCACATCCAGAGTGAAATTTATAATTGTGTGAGCATTAAAGTAAATAAATAACGCTCATCACAGACTGTTAATCCATCGATTGACATATAATTAAATATTGGGACTAGTGTATGTCAAATATCATCCCAACACCCGTGTGGGGTTTTCAAACAACAACAGTTTACATAAATAAATCATTGGATAATGAATTTAACCGATTATAATTCGGTTTGGATTATTTTCTATTTAACCAATTTCCATTGTTTAAATTATAAATAAATATTTATAATTTAATTCCAACAGAACATTTTTTAACAAGTAATTATTCTCGTCTAACATGATAAAGGTGACAATTTTTATTTAACATGTACATAATCTAAATAAATGAAGTTTTTAAATAAAGGACATTTCTAAATAAATGGCATTACCATTAACATGGCATTTCTAAAAAATGACCTTTTTATTTACACAACATGATTCAAAACAAAATGATGTTTTTATTTACATGACATGATTCAAAGCAAAATGATACTTTTATATTAACATGAACTGTTTAATGTAACATGAACATATCTAAATATATGACAATTTAGTGTAACATGAACATATCTAAATATATGACAATTTAATGTAACATGAACATATCTAAATAAATGGAATTTTAGTATAACATGACATTATCCTATGTAAATAGCATAATTATTTGACAAATCAGTATTCTAAATAAATGACATATTTATTTGACAAACCACTATTCTAAATAAATGACATATTTATTTTAATAAAATGTCCCTAGCAAAAGTGACATTTTTATTCTAATGTAATATTTCTAACTAAAATGACATTTTTATTCTAACATAAAATTTTATACAAAAATGACATTTTATTTCTAATGCAACATTTTATAACAAAAATGTTATTTTATTCTAATATGACATATTTTACAAAAATGACATTTTTTCTAACATGACATATTTTACTAAAATGACATTTTTAAACTAAAATGATAATTTTATTCCAATATGACATATTTTATTTACAAAATATGATTTCTACATAAAGGACATATTTGTTCTAATATAACATCCCTAACAAAAATGACATTTTTAACATGACATGACATTATTCTAATATAAATGATATTATGACATTATTCTAACATAAATGATGTTATGACATTATTCAAACATAAATGATGTTTTTCATTAAGAAGACATATATTTATTAACAAAAATGTTGTTTTTCTAATTAAAATGATATGTTTAACATAACATGATATTTTCATTTTAATATTTAAAGATTATATCTTTATCCCAGATAAATATAATTCAACGAATAATCATCACCACAATCAATTAGTCAATCTAAATTTTACACACTGCATATTTGTATTCTATATGGTGTATATTAGCAACACAGTCACAATCAAACCATATATATATATTTCTATTTAAATATATTTTTTAATTTTTAAATTGAGAAATCTCACCGATGGTTTTAATTCTGTACAGTTCAGATTTGAATTTTCCCCAAATTCTGATTTTCTCTGTTTCAGATTTGGTTTGTTCCATCATCTAGATCTCATTTTTGTGATTCTAACGCATCCAGTCTCATCAATTTCCGAAGTCGTATGAATGAGATATCAATTTTTATACATTAGATACAATATTTAATTCAATTACATAATTAATTATATTTAATTACATGATTAAGCGGTTAAACCTTCTTCCTCCGTCGTATGTTACTCGACCGAGAAAACCCATCGTTCCCATTGAAATCATCTAGTCGCGCAGACCTTGGACCACCTGAGCAAGATCGGGTATCACCACTCCGTCGCCCTCCGCCACGCCATCCACCACCCATCACCCCGGCTGGCTCGCACCCCATAGCCGCCTGAATCCAGCTTTGAACGAAGCTCGTTTGAGCTTGAAATCTGATCCCATTACTCAATGAATTTCAATCATATCTGTATCACATGGAAGAGTGTAAAGTGCTCTTCGATTTTTGTTTAATCTTCATTCATTAATTCGATTGGGATTGAGGAAGATTAAGGAATCAAAATCGTGTTATTTCGGCCATTGAAATAAAGATACGGCGGCTGTCATTTTAGAATTAGGGTTCCGTATACCTACCGTATTTATACAATATTTTATATTATTTAATTATTCCTTTAATTTAGATAATTCTTGTTTAATGCCACGTACTACAAATTGTACCCAACGACCATCTCCCCTAGCTAAATACCCCCATTCCAAACATAATGGGACATGTTTCATAACCCAATTCGGCTGTTACGATATGTTTTTCTTTAAATTAAAACATAAAACATTTAATTATTTAATTTGATCGTACATTTAAATTTACTGGGGCCACATACTGACTCTGAAAATTCCATAAAAATTATTTCTAGTTATGTTTTGACAATATGGTACTAACAAAATTAATTTCGTCGAATTTGGATATCGTTTGAAAAATGGTCATTTTTTGGTCGATCCAATTCAACTGAAATTGACAAAACACATTTTCTTTTGTCACGCTCACATATTAATTCCAAAAATTATGAAAATTTGAATCTAGAAATAATTTGACATCCCGGTTCCAACAAAAGTGGTTTCGTTGAAAACAGAGGTCGTTTGCAAAATGGCTATTTATACGGGCTAAATATTATATTAAATTCTACATCGACTATTCTGAATATTCAACTACGCATAACTTTTGATTCCCGCTATGAAATTTCAATTTTTCGGATTCGTTGGAAAGATATTTTTAAATATTTTTGGTTTCACTAAAATTCAATTTATTTTGAATCCTATACATTCAGTCAAAGTTCAAATTCAAATTTTCAAACTACCGCGCTATTTCCAACTCCTTTTAAAATTAAAATAAATATATTTGTTCTAACTTCGTTTTAAATAAATTTTAAGTCGTTATTATTTAAAATAAATTATTTTAGATATTTAAAATCCACTAAAATTTCTAAAATAAAATTTTTAAATTGGTTCCAAAATTCCGGGTTAAATCTCCCCTACTTAAAAGCTTTTCGTCCTTGAAAAGGAATGGAGCTGATAGTTGTTTTAACTAACCAACTCAATTTTCATTCTTTTATTGGTTTCAATAATTTTATTAGTTGAACTTATAATCACACAACACAATCATCAATCAATTAGTCGATTAACTTTTCAAATATATATAACTTTTATATATTAAAAATCATATTTTTTAAGATCGGATTATATATATAAAATCACAAATACGTTAATTATAAACCTGTCACTCTCAACTCATTCTAGGGCATTTCTAACCCCATCTCTAACGAGTTTTCTCATTCTAGGATACTGCTGATCCTATCTCTAATGAGTATTCTTTTATAGGATATTTCTAATCCTACCTCTGATAAGTCTTTTGTTTAGTTCTAACGAGTTGTACCCCAAAGATTTGAGTTAACCAAAGCTCTGATACAAACTGTAACGATTCGGATTTCGCCCGGACCTAATCGATCGCTAAATCGACCAAGACTGTTCAAAACCTGAATACACTAACTTTGGGAATACAACACATTAGAACCAATAACAGAAGACTTTTATAAACATTATAATAATGTTACATTAGAGTACAAAATATCAGAGTACATCGGAATATAACACAGCGGAAAATAAATTTACAATAAATGTAATATAATGCAGCGGAACCAAACACAGTGGAAGACTATCAATGCTCTGGACAGAGCTTTAAGCTTCGATCCAGAATCCTGCTCAAAATATCTGCAAAATAAGCTACTCGACTACCCGTGTGGAAAATATGGGCACCCAAGTTTGCAAAGTGAAACAAACTACGAGTCAGTCATGGGACAGGTATGAGAAATCTTACTTAACCTATTTAATAATAAGGCTAATCACAGGACCACGCCGCTAATGCGGAACGGGTTTACTCCATTGGATTGCCAGTGCATGAAATAAATTAAATCGTTAAAACAATGCAATGCTTTCTAGAAAAATGAAACCATTATAAGACTCAAGTCCAATCACACAATGCAACGCAAACCGAAGGATAGAGTTTTACCTTATAATAGTCAAAAATGCATAATACGATAAAATGGATTTGATATTATTATTGTGTATATGTGTTTCAAAAACATTTCAATCATAATGTATCAATCATAATAGACGACATAGCTACCATATACTATGTCACCATACTAGTTATACAATCAAAACCGCATATGTTGTATTGGAAGTTGGATTTCCATCATGAACCAAGGCAAAAGATAATCGTTACCGAATTCGAGACACTCTAGCCCATGCCCCATCATACAGCCGCAACTGCACCTTGGATCTTCAGGACCGGTCCACAAATATGTTAGTGGATTAGTTATGCCTGAACAATACGTTTCCCCGCCCTGTGGGGCGTAAATATAGAACCATTGGGGACTCAAAACCGAGGCGCCTCATTCCATCATCCACATAAGTAAAAATGTCTGGGCTTGTAAAACCCTGACACCACTCCTAGCTAAAAAGAAACGTATGTCCTTCCTGCAGTCATCTCCCGTTTCTGGTTCATACCGGGGTGTGAGGCTCGCGAAGTATCGCTACACAAAGCTATTCTAAATAAAGCTGTGCTTTGATCATCAACCGAAAGGCTCTGCTTTTCAACAAAAGCCTTGATCATTTGCATCTTAGCATGCCACATTGTCAAACCATACCATACCATTGATTTCTGCCAATATATAACATCTAAGCTCGTACGTCTCAGAGAAGGGTGTTAAGCAAGAGAATAAACTCTTTGCCACCAAACAGATACGTATTTAGCAGAGATCAACGGATACAACATAATGGAATACAACGTCAGACATACCATCCATTTATAAGTCCGTTCTGGGTCTGAACGAAACCGAAGGCACCTTATTCCTCGCCCCATATGTCCAATACGGGAGTGAGGCTCTCGCATATCCATCGATCTTCAAGTACGTCTAGACGATCACCACTTATTACCTTGTCTTGGGATGCCTCCCAATCCAGACATCAGTAATCATCCAAACGATGTGAAGACCTCCAGTCTTCAACCGTCGTCTTCATCTTTGACTTTTAATCGTCGTAATAATTATTTAGAATGGGTTAAACCCGGTCTTTCTGAATAACTCGCGTATTTTATTAATAATAATAATATTATAAAAGCACATCATACGCCTCATTCCAATTCAGAATATTCTCTTAAATAAAATATTCACATTATTAGGGAAAGGATCCCATTAATTTTATCAAAGATAAATTCTTTTAAATTTATTCTTTAATCTTCTTTTTAAAGATTCATTTAAACTCCAATTTGGTTTTAATATCAAAAATCATTACTTTATGATTATTCAACTTTAAGAAATTAATCTTGTCTTTAACTGGGTTAAAGAACCAATGTCATTTAAAACACAGTTCACGATAAACTCAAAATCATCTTCCATTAAATATGGAATTTTCACAGAAATCAAATCAATATATAATTGATATAAATTTCTGTATCAGACTAATAATATAAATGGAATAACGGCAAAGCCTTTTAAATTCCATATATAGTAACAGTCATCTTTTACAGAAGCTCATTTCGATTATTATTAAATCGAATTCCATTCAATTCCAATTTAATATATTAAATTGGAAAACTTTACTTAGGAAAATTTCCATTTAAATCTTAATAAAAGATTTATAAATTCCAAATCATATTTTTACAGTTAATTGGGTTAAAGAACGAATGTCGTTAAAAACACAGTTCACAGTAAACCCAATTCACATTTCATTCTATTTCAATTACTAAATATAATTGGAAACTCTAATAATCTTAATTAAAAGATTTATTCTTTTCATACGGGGTTTAAGAATAGTGTTATTTAAGACAATATTCACGACAAACCCAAAAATCCAATTTATTTTATTTAATTCCAATTAGATATAAATAAATTAGAAAACTTCGTTAAATCTTAATTTAAAGAATTATTCTAGTTAATAACTAGTTCATTTCGATAAAAAAATATTTTTTATCTTTACAAAATTGTAAATTTTCATCCAAATTTTTTTCAAATCATTTATTATGATTTTACATAATTTTACCATATTTTTAATAATTATATTTAGGCCCGTATAGTCGGTTTCCAATAATGGCCACCGAACTACATCCATAGCGACCCTTTTCAAATTTGATTTGGACATAATTCCAAATATAACCATTAGACTTCAAAACTCTTATACTCATTGGAAAGCTCTTTTCGGTAAGAACCCAACGGTTCTGATTTTAGGAGAATCCAACGGTCGGATCTCACGTTACATCAATTTGAAGTTAGTGGTCGAAATTCGCGAACGGTCGCTGCGCAGCGCGTCATTAAATATATAATATATATATTATATATATTTCGTCGATTTCCATTTAAATCGTACTTCATAAAATATTTATAAATTCGTTTTAAAAAGACTTAACTCCATTTTCAATTATAAATCAAAATTGAATATTCTATATATTTATCATATTATAATATTAATATTTTCGAAATATTAGATTTTGAAATCACTACTTTTCGATATTCAATATAAAATGAAATAAATCGATCGATAAACCCGCTCGGGTCAAAAATGGCGTTTCTATACTTAACTCGGCTTCATACTTATATATTTTTGTGTCCATCCAAAAATAGACATAAAAAACACAATTTTATTCTTCATTTTCTTTATTTAAAAATTTTCTTTATTTAAAAATTTTCTTTATTTAAAAATACTCTTTACGTTAAAATATTTTTTATTTAAAAATATTATTTATATTAAAATATTCTTTATTTAAAAATATTCTTTATGTTAAAATATTCTTTATTTAAAATTATTCTTTATGTTAAAATATTCTTTTAAAAATGTTCTTTATTCTAAATCGGAATGCGACTCAATCAATTACCATATAATTTTAGTTATATGGATTTCATATATTGCATGTATATAATAATAATGATAAATAATCATTAAACAATCCATTCACATTCAGAGTGAAATTTTTAATTGTGTGAGCATTAAAGTAAATAAATAACGTTCATCACAGACTGTTAATCCATCGATTGACATATAATTAAATATTGTGATTAGTGTATGTCAAATATCATCCCAACACCCGTGTGGGGTTTTCAAACAACAACAGTTTACATAAATAAATCATTGGATAATGAATTTAACCGATTATAATTCGGTTTGGATTATTTTCTATTTAACCAATTTCCATTGTTTAAATTATAAATAAATATTTATAATTTAATTCCAACAATACATTTTTTTAACAAGTAATTATTATCGTCTAATATGATAAATGTGACAATTTTTATTTAACATGTACATAATCTAAATAAATGAAGTTTCTAAATAAAGGACATTTCTAAATAAATGGCATTACTATTAACATGGCATTTCTAAATAAATGACCTTTTTATTTACACAACATGATTCAAGATAAAATGATGTTTTTATTTACATGACGTGATTCAAAGCAAAATGATATTTTTATACTAACATGAGCTATTTAATGTAACATGAACATATCTAAATATATGACAATTTAATGTAACATGAACATATCTAAATATATGACAATTTAATGTAACATGAACATATCTAAATAAATGGCATTTTTGTATAACATGACATTATCCTAAGTAAAAAAGCATAATTATTTGACAAATCAGTATTCTAAATAAATGACATATTTATTTGACAAATCACTATTCTAAATAAATGACATATTTATTTTAATAAAACATCCCTAGCAAAAGTGACATTTTTATTCTAATGTAACATTTCTAACTAAAATGACATTTTTATTCTAACATAACATTTTATACAAAAATGACATTTTATTTCTAATGCAACATTTCATAACAAAATTGTTATTTTATTCTAATATGACATTTTATAACAAAAATGTTATTTTATTCTAATATGACATATTTTACAAAAATGACATTTTTTCTAACATGACATATTTTACTAAAATGGCATTTTTAAACTAAAATGATAATTTTATTCTAATATGACATATTTTATTTACAAAATATGATTTCTACATGAAGGCCATATTTGTTCTAATAAACATCCCTAACAAAAATGACATTTTTACCATGACATGACATTATTCTAACATAAATGATATTATGACATTATTCTAACATAAATGATATTATGACATTATTCTAACATAAATGATGTTTTTCATTAACAAGACATATAATAACAAAAACGATGTTTTTCTAGCTAAAATGGTATGTTTAACATAACATGATATTTTCATTTTAATATTTAAAGATTATATCTTTATCCTAGATAAATATAATTCAACGAATAATCATCACCATAATCAATTAGTCAATCTAAATTTTACACACCGCATGTTTGTGTTCTATATGGTATATATTAATAACACAGTCATAATCAAATCAAATATATATATATATATTAATTTTTAAATTGAGAAATCTCACCAAGGTTTTAATTTTGTACAGTTCAGATGTGAATTTTCCCCAAATTCTGATTGGCTCCATTTTAGATCTGGTTTGTTCCATCGTCTATATCTCATTTTTGCGATTCTAAAGCATCCAGTTTCATCAATTTCTGAAGTCGTATGAATGAGATATCAATTTTTATACATTAGATACAATATTTAATTCAATTACGTAATTAATTAGATTTAATTACATAATTAAGTGGTTAAAACTTCTTCCTCCATCATATGTTACTCGACCGAGAAAACCCATCGTTCCCGTTGAAATCACCTCGTCGCGCAGACCCTGAGCCACCTGAGCAAGATCGGGTATCACCACTCCGTCGCCCTCCGCCACGCCATCCACCGCCCATCACCCCGGCTGGCTCGCACCCCCCTAGCCGCCTAAATCTGGCTTCGAACGAAGCTCGTTCGAGCTTGAAATCCGATCCCATTACTCAGTGAATTTCAATTATATCTGTATCAAATGGAAGAGTGTAAAGTGCTCTTCGATTTCTGTTTAATCTTCATTCATTAATTCGAATGGGATTGAGGAAGATTAAGGAATCAAAATCATGTTATTTCGGCCATTGAAATAAAGATACGGCGGCTGTCATTTTAGAATTAGGGTTCTGAATACCTACCGTATTTATACAGTATTTTATATTATTTAATTATTCCTTTAATTCAGATAATTCTTGTTTAATGCCACATACTCCAAATCGTACCCAACGACCCAGCTAAATACCCCCATTCCGGACACAATGGGACATGTTTCGTAACCCAATTCGGCTGTTACAATATGTTTTTCTTTAAATTAAAACATAAAACATTTAATTATTTAATTTGATCGTAAATTTACCGGGGTCACATACTGACTCTAAAAATTCCAGAAAAATTATTTCTAGTTATCTTTTGACGATACGGTCCTAACAAAATTAATTTCGTCAAATTTGGAGACCGTTTGAAAAATGGTCATTTTCTGGTCGATCCAATTCAACTAAAATTGACAAAACACATTTTTTTTGCCATGCTCACATATTAATTTCAAAAATTATGAAAATTTTGAATCTAGCAATAATTAGACATTCCGGTTGCAACGAAAGTGGTTTCGTCGAAAATGGAGGTCATTGCAAAATGGCTATTTATACTGGTTATATATTATATTAAATTCTACAGCGACTATTCTGAATATTCAACTGCCCATACATAACTTTTGGTTCCCACTATGATATTTCAATTTTCGGATTCTTTGGAAAGATATTTTTAAGCGTATTTAAATATTTTTGGTTTCAGTAAAATCCGATTTATTTTGAATCTTGTACATTCAGTCAAAATTCAAATTTTCAAACTACCGTGCTATTTCCAACTCCTTTTAAATTAAAATAAATATATTCGTTCTAACTTTGATTTAAATAAATTTTAAGTCGTTATTATTTAAAATAATTATTTTAAATATTTAAAATTCACTAAAATTTCTAAAATAAAAATTTTAAATTGATTCCAAAATTTCGGGTTGTTACATCTTATGTGATCGGAATAGAAATAATACGAAATAGATCACAAGGATAGCTAGGGTTGTCTTAAAAAGGTTATATCAATAAGATGTTAAAGAAATACAGAATGGATAAATGCTCCGCAGGAATAGTTCCCATACAGAAAGGGGACAAGTTCAGCAACAACCAATGTCCCAAGAATGATTTGGAACAGCAAGAAATGGAAAGAATTCCATATGCATTTGTGATAGGGAGTTTGAACTATGTTCAAACATGTTCTCGACCAGATATCATCTTTGTTGTAGGTATGTTAGGTCGATATCAAAGCAATCATGGACTGGACCATTGGAAAGCTGCAAAGAAAGTTCTCAGATATTTGCAAGGCACCAAAGAGAACATGCTTATATACAGGAGATCTGATCATCTAGAAGTCATTGGATATTCAGATTCATATTATGCCGGATGCAAAGATGGTAGAAAATCAACATTTGGCTATTTGTTTCTATTAGCCGAAGGGGCTGTATCATGGAAGAGTGCAAAACAGTCTGTCATTCCTACTTCCACTATGGAGGCCGAATTTATGGCATGCTTTGAGGCTACTATTCAAGCATTGTGGATGCGAAATTTTATTTCGGGACTTGGGATTGTCGATGCATAGCCAGACCGTTAAGAATTTATTGTGATAATTTCGTAGTTGTTTTCTTTTCGAAGAATGACAAGTATTCTAAGGGTGCTAAACACATGGAGTTGAAGTACTTTTCAGTCCAAAAGAGAAGGTGTAGAAACATAGAGTGTCTTTTGAGCATATTAGAACAGATCTGATGGTAGCGGATCCATTGACTAAGGGACTACCACCCAAGGCATTTATTAGCAGGCCTTGCTATTTTAATTATGATACGCTTATTATGTTTGTGACACTATGAATTCAATTATAGTTACATTTCTGTTTTATTGAGCATGTTATTATTACAGTATGTGTGTACACTTATGGTTGTTAGATGACATGTGATTATTTTGAGAATTATGATATTTCTTAATTTGGATTTGAAATTGAGTTTGGATTGATTTGCGATACATGGAAGGGATCATGTCGCTTAAATAACATGAGACTTCCATGATCCAATCTGTTCTGATTCGATTATTGATCATTCGAACTTGAAATAAAAATATGCATTAAAGTTATTGAATAACCAATTAGACAAAAGGCCAAGTGGGAGAATGTAAGAATATGAAACAATCCGGAAATGCGAGCCAGTTTTTTTTTTTGGCAATTTTAGTGAATTTTGAACATTTAAAATGAATTATTTTAAATAATATCGACGAGAAATTTATTTTGAATATAATTCGAACGTATATATTATATACGTCATCGTTAGAATATAAATAATTATATATAATTATAAAAGGAATTGAAAATGGCTCGGTAGTTCGATATTTCAATTTCAAACTTCAATTGAATGTATCGGGTGCAAAACAATCCGGATTTTAGTGAAACCAAAAATAATAGAAACTAACTAAGAATATCATTCCAACGAATCCGAAAAATCGAGATTTCATATCGGGAATCAAAAGATATGTCCAGTTGAAAATTCTGAATAGTCGCTATGGAATTCAGGCCCTTAAAAATGGGAATTTTGCAAACGACCTCGGATTTCTACGAAACCACTTTTGTTGGGTCCGTGATCTCAAATTATTGTTATATTCCAAATTTCATAATTTTTCGAATCAATATGTGAGCGTGGTAAAGGAAAACGCGTTTGACCAGTTTTAGTTGAATTTAATCGACTGGAAAATGGCCATTTTTCCAACGGCCTCAGAATTCGACGAAACTAGTTTTATTAGGACCGTATCGTTAATACGAATCTGGAAAATATTTTTCGAGAATTTTTAGAGTTAGTATGTGACTCCGGTAAATTGAAATGCGCGTTCAAATTCAATATATAGAGTTATATGTTGATTTTAATGGAAACTGATCGAAACAGTCGAATCAGCTTACGGTACATATCCCATTGTGTTCGGAATGGGGGTGAAACGCTATGGAGGACAGGCGGTGGGCCTCGTTTCGAGGTCGAAATAAAAAGTCAACTTTTTTTGAAATTAAATAATAAATAAAAAAAATAATACCCTCTCCCCTTACTTCACTCAGCCCCCCCTGATTTAAAATCAGAAAACAGATCGAAGAAAAAAAAAGAATCGAAGAGGGGCGACGCGGGGGAGGGGGGAACCCGCCATCGCCCCCCCCCCCCCCCCCCCCCCCGACCGTTCGCCGACGCCGCTAGGGGGCGCGACGCCCCCCTGACTTCCCCCTCCGCTTCTTCCCCTTCCACTGCTCCCTCCTCTTCTCCTTTTCCCTTCTGAAAACTCGCCGCACCCCCCCTCCCTCCTGAAACCCTACACCTCCGCTTCACCCTCCTCTGGCCACCATCGACGCAGCACAGCCCCCCTTTTTCTTCCATTTTACAGTAAGTTTTCCCCACTTTTTATTTTAGTTAAAACTGAATTTTATTCGATAGGAAGATTAGAGATAGAATTTTTATTCGATAGAAAAGTTAAAGATATGATTTTTATATGATAAGGATGTTAAAAATATAATTTTTATCGCATGTAAAGGTGGAAAATATAATTTTCATATTATATAGATAATAAAAATGTGATCTTTATATGGTAGGATATAAAAAGTCGATATTTTTATGTAGTGAAAGACGACATTTTTAAAGTAGGAAAAGGCGAATCTTTATTTTTGAAAAGGCGAAATCTTTATATTTAAAAAGGCGAAATCTTTATGTAGAGAATAGCATGATAAAAATATAATCTTTATTATATGAACATCGATGTAAAAATAGAATATTTATCTATGTAATAGCGAAGTAAAAAATTTGATTTTTATATAGAGAATAGCGAAGAAAAAATTCGATTTTTATATATTGCATAGCGTAGTAAAAATTCGATTTTTATATAGAGAATAGCGAAGTAAAAATTCGATTTTTATATATTGAATAGCGAAGTAAAAATTCGATTTTTATATATTGAATAGCGAAGTAAAAATTCGATTTTTATATATTGAATAGCGAAGTAAAAATTCGATTTTTATATATGTAGTGAATACGGGCAACGAAAGTGACAAAGGGAGAGAACGACGAAGATTTCTATAAATGAAGTGTCGTGGAGTTGGGATAACTATTGGTAAGAACTTCTCACTCTAAATTTCTTTTTCTAGTTATATATATATACTAGGATGCAGACGGTGCTTAGCAGCACCCGACACCCGTCATCCACAGACCATGGATGGCTTGTTTGTTTGATTGATGTGTTGTGAAAATTGTTTGTGATGTTGATGTGAAATCGATAATAAATTGTAGATGGTTGAAATAAATTAATTATCGTTAAAAATATATTTTTCAACGTGAATATGAATATAGTGAATGTGAATAAATGAATATTTATAAACAAATCGGTCGATTTGTTTATATACACTGATTTGACTAATATTGATTGGGACGATAAATTTTACACATCGCCCAACTGCACAAATAAAAATCTATGTTTGTTGATTTGAAACCCCACACGGGTGTTGGGATGAAATTTGGCGTACACTAATCCCAATTATTTGGTTGTATGTCGATCGATTGGTCGACAGGCTGTGTAAGTGTTAATTATTTATATTTGATGCTTATGAAGTTGTGTGGTGCACCTTGGATGATAGTTGATTGTTTATCATTGCTATTATATACATGTGTTGTATGGAATCCATATAATTAACATTATATGGTGATTGATTGGGCCTCATTCCAATCGGGAAAATAATGAAGATTATAAAAGAAAATTCATGTGTTGAATAAAAAAATAGTCATGTGTTGACGATGTTCATGTGTTGAAACTATTCATGTGTTGAGTAAAATATTTTAATATTAAAATCTACATCTTTATCATATTTAAAATTAGAAACTACTTCACGGGGGAGTTTGATTTAAAAATCAAACGATAGATACCATAGTTTTATAAAATATTTTACATAACAAAAATAGTCATGTGTTGACGATGTTCATGTGTTGAAACTATTCATGTGTTGAGTAAAATATTTTAATAATAAAATCTACATCTTTATCATATTTAAAATTAGAAACTACTTCACGGTGGAGTTTGATTTAAAAATCAAACGATAGATACCATAGTTTTATAAAATATTTTACATAACAAAAATAGTCATGTGTTGACAGTACTCATGTGTTGAGATTAGTCGTGTGTTGAAAGAAATATAGATTCATGTGTTGAATAAAATAAATATTCATTTGTTGAATAGAATAACGATTTTATTGAAATATATAAAGCCGTGTTGATTAGAGTTACGCTATTTTGACGTGAACGATATTTATATCGATTATAGTCGTTTTTATAATGAATATAGAAAAGGTAGTGATTTCGAAATATAACGTTTTGAAAATATTATCATTTATATAGTAATGATATGAAATATTCAATTTTGATTTGAAATTGAATGTAGCGTTGAAATGGTTTTGGAAGCAAATTTAAAACGATTTATAAAATACGTTTTAAAAGGAAATCGACGAAATATATATAATATATATATTATATATATAATGGCCTGAATAGAACGCGCCGCGCCGCGGCAGTTCGTGAATTTCGACCATTGACTTCGAACTGACGTTGCGAGAGATCCAACCGTCGGATTCTCCTAAAACCGGAACCGTTGGGTTCGTATCGAAAAGAGCTTTCCAATGAATATTAGAGATTTGAAATCCAATGGTTGGATTTGGAATTATGTCCAAATCAAATTTGGAAAGGTCGATGTAAGTGCAGTTCGATGGCCATTGGTGGAAATCGACTGTACGGGCCTTGATAAAATTATTAAAATTATTAATAATTTATGTAAAATCATAATATGTGAATTGGAAAGAACTGGGGTGAAAAATTTCACATTTGAAAAGATAAAAATAGATTTTTGTCGGAACTAGTTTTGAACTAGAATTAAAATCAATCTATTTTTGAAATAAATAAATTGAATTTGAAAGTGATTTTAAAAATAATCAATATTCCCAATACGTGAATTGGACTGGAGTTGAATCGAAATTATCTTCGGAATATTTCGATGTTGGATTTCATGACTATACAAATATTGTTATGGGAATTTGAAAGATATATTTTATATATCGTTATTTCCAATACGATATTTGTTGGTCCCAGAATTTGATATTGAATATAAGCCGATATATTTTCTATTCAGAGCCTTGTATTTAATATCAAATATGATTTGGGTTTATCGTGAATCGTGTTTTAGATGACATTGGTTCTTTAACCCAGTTAAAGGCAAGATATTGATTTTTGAAAAGATTAAAACTAAGTGGAGTTTTAATGAATCTTTAATTAGATTGAATTGTGAATTGATAATTTAAATTATCAAATCTGAAAAGTGATCGAGAATGGAGTATCACCAGTTTTGCTCCAAAGCGATAGTTAAATCTTTAATTAGATTTGAACGTGAAATGGTAATTAAATTTACCAATAACACCGTGGTGTTAGATATGGAGTATTACCAGTTTTGCTCCAGGGGATGAATAGGTTGGGATTGGGAAATAAAATAAATAATTACTTCGGTGTGGTTCGCTAATCTCGACTAGTTTGGAAAACCACGATATGGTTTGCTATGATATCCAAAGGAAGATTAAAGAATAAATTTAGAAGAATTTATCTTTGATAAAATTAATGGGAACCTATTCCCTAAGAATGTGATTTTGTGAATAAAAGAATATTCTGAATTGGAATGAGGCGTTTGTTGTGTTTGTATAACATTTGTTTATTATATACGTGGGTTATTCAGAAAGGTCGGGTTTATACTCATTCTGAATAACCGATTCGACGAGATGTCGAAGAGGAAGACGGTGGTTGAAGACCGGAAGTCTTCACATCGTTTGGGTGATTACTGATGATCTCGATTGGGCTATACACCCAAGATGAGGGAAACAGTTGGTGATCGTCCAGACGTACTTGGAGATGGATGGATATGCGAGGAAAGTGCTTCCGGTTTCGTTCAGACCCAGAGCGAACTTGTAAATGGATTGTGTGTCTGACATTGGATTTTATTCTGTGTTGATTGATCTTTATTAAATATACATCTGATTGGCGGCGGAGAATTTATTCTCTTGCTTAACGCCCTTCTCTGAAACGTACGAGCTCAGAGGTTGTATATCGATGGACATCAGTCGCATGGCATGAATTGCCAGTGTGGCACGCGTAAGTGGAAATTGATCAAGGCTTCTGTTGAAAAGCAAAATCTTGTGGTTGATGATCAAAGCACGGCCTGTGTGGCGTAGCTTTGTGTATAGCGTAAATCCGCGAGCCTCACACCTCGGTATGAGTCAAAAATGGGATAGTGACTGCAGGGAGAGCACGACATTTCTTTCTAGCTAGGGTGGTGTCAGTGACCTACCAGCCCTGAAATTTATATACTTTTCACCTGTGTGGTTGTTGGAATGCGAGGCGCCTCGGATATAGGTCTGTAAGGACCGGGAAACGTGTGATCAGGAATAACTAATCCTCAAAAGTAAGAGAGGACCGGCCCTGAAGATCCAAGGATCATAGTGGGGTCCTGAGACATTTGCTAGTGTCTCGAACGGAGAGGAGCTTGCCCCTTGCCTCGACTCATGACGGAAATCCAATTTCCAATACGTGATAGTGCGGTTTTATTTGTAGAACTTAGTATGGCGACATAGTGGTATGGGTCATTCATGCCGCCTATGATTGATATTTATGATTGAAATTGTGTTGACACTATACATTTATTATAGTATCAAATAATGTGTTTTTAACGTATCAAGCATGCTTTGGCTATTATAAGGTAAAAACTCTATCCTCCGGCTTGCGTTGCATTGTGTGATGGGACCTGGGTCTTATAATAGCTTCATTTTCCTTTATTTAGCATTGCGCTGTTTATTTTATGCACTGGTATTCTGGGGAGGAAACCCGTTCCGTGTTATACGGCGTGGTCCCTTGATTTACCGAACTTTAAAATAAAGATTAATAACTGTTTTAGTTCTCACACCAGTCAAATGACTGACCTGGAGTTTATTTTTTTAACCTAAACTCTGGGTGCCCCTATTTTCCACGGGCAGCTAGTAGTTTTGGTTTTGCAGATTTATATTCACAGGGTCCTGATTTATAGCTGGAACGATGCTCGGAAAGCTCTGTATCCGTGTATCACTTTCAGTTGTGTTTTGTATATTTTTCCGCTGCAATGTAATTTATTGTAATCTCTGATATTTATCGAATGTATATTTATTCATACTCTGTATATTCTTGTAATCTGATGGAATTGTTGTAATATACAATGAAATGTTCTTCCGTCTGCGTTCTGATTTGTCTTGTCCTCAATGCCATCCGGGCTTTCCTTCACGGGGAAGTTCGGGTCGTGTCAGTTTGGTATCAGAGCTTTGGTTTACAGAGCTCGAGAACAAGACACATTAGAACCATACGAAAGAATTCATAAGATATTGGATTAGTAATATCCAATTAGAATGACTCGTTAGAGATAGGATCAGTAGTATCCTAGAACGAGTGTGAAGAGTATATTTTTCCAATGAAAACAATTTTGTTTTGAGAATTTAATTCGTTTTAAACGTATTTGAATATTTATTTATTTTGAATTTGGACAATCGAGTATATAAAGATTTCGCGTATACGCGTCATGAACGTATAGTCGAAGTTTTAATATACTGGATAGATATAGAGTCACATTCTAGACATCCGGGGATGATTCTGATGATGGTGCATCATCATCAGTATTCATATTCGAGTTTCGAAGGTGTGATATCTATATATCTCCATTAGATTGGTGTGAGAACCAAAATATAGCTAGAATACATTGTTGTGATTTGGCATCAAAAACATGATTTTCTGTATATATATATATCAAATTATGAATTTGAAACGCTAATTCACTAATTGATTGATGGTTGTGTTGCTTGTTTATTTGTTTAATAATTTTGAACCATTTAGCCTAATTGAACCGAATATTGAATTGTATTGAAAATGGGTCGCATTTGCTTGCATATACAAGTACTTACGTTGAACAGGTCATAGCAAGGAGGCTAGAGCAGAAGAATAAAATTGTTTGCCCGACAAATAGGTACATGTTTACCATAATTTACTGTTTTGTTTGGGTGATGATGATTTTATGAGCCGATTGGCTAGCCGCTTGGCCTTTTCTTTTTCTTTTTGAGATCAGAGGGCCTGTATGGCAATTTCGGGATTTCCCGGTGCTCCCGGTGCAGGGGAGGTTATGGCGAAATTTTTCGAAAATTTAGGGTGTTAGCCAAATTTTTGAAAAATTTGAAAAGTTCTTAGAAACTGAAATGTTGAAGAACTTAAGCCGTAACGAAAGAATGGAAGTTGAGTTGATTTGTAAAATAATTTTCGGCTTTGTTCCTTTTCGGGGACGAAAAGTTTTAAGTGGGGGAGATTGTAACAACCCGGAAATGCGAGCTAGTTTAAAATTTTTATTTTGGCAATTTTAGTGAATTTTGAACATTTAAAATGAATTATTTTAAATAATATCGACGAGAAATTTATTTTGAATATAATTCAAACGTATATATTATATACGTCGTCGTTAGAATATAAATAATTATATATAATTATAAAAGGAATTGAAAATGGCGCGGTAGTTCGATAATTTGATTTCAAACTTCAATTGAATGTACCGGGTGCAAAACAATCCGGATTTTAGTGAAACCAAAAATAATAGAAACTAATTGAGAATATCTTTCCAACGAATCCGGGAAATCGAGATTTCATAGCGGGAATCAAAAGATATGTCCAGTTGAAAATTCTGAATAGTCGCTATGGAATTCAGGCCCTTAAAAATGGGAATTTTGCAAACGACCTCGGATTTCGACGAAACCACTTTTGTTGGGTCCGTGATGTCAAATTATTGTTATATTCCAAATTTCATAATTTTTCGAATCAATATGTGAGCGTGGCAAAGGAAAACGCATTTGACTAGTTTTAGTTGAATTTAATCGACTGGAAAATGGCCATTTTTCCAACGGTCTCAGAATTCAACGAAACTAGTTTTATTAGGACCGTATCATTAATACGAAGCTAGAAAATATTTTTTAAGAATTTTTAGAGTTAGTATGTGACCCCGGTAAATTGAAATGCGCGTTCAAATTCAATATATAGAGTTATATGTTGATTTTAACGAAAACTGATCCAAAACAGTCGAATTAGCTTACGGTACATATCCCATTGTGTTCGGAATGGGGGTGAAAAGCTATGGACGACAGGCAGTGGGCCTCGTTTCGAGGTCGAAATAAAAAGTCAACTTTTTTTGAAATTAAATAATAAATAAATAAAATAATACCCTCTCCCCTTACTTCACTCAGCCCCCCCCCCCCCCGATTTAAAATAAAAAAACAGATCGAAGAAAAAAAAAAGAATCGAAGAGGGGCGACGCGGGGGGGAACCCGCCGCCATCCCCCCCCCCCCCCCCCCCCCCCCCGCGACCGTTCGCCGCCGCCGCCGGGGGCGCGGCGCTCCCCTGACTTTTCCCTCTGCTTCTTCCCCTTCCACCGCTCCCTCCTCTTCTCCTTTTCTCTTCTGAAAACCCGCCGCACCCCCCTCCCCCCTGAAACCCTGCGCCTCCGCTTCACCCTCCTCTGGCCACCGTCGACGCATCACAGCCCCCCCTTCTTCTTCCATTTTACAGTAAGTTTTCCCCAATTTTTAATTTTAGTTAAAACTGAATTTTATTCGATAGGAAGATTAGAGATAGAATTTTTATTCGATAGGAAAGTTAAAGATATGATTTTTATATGATAAGGATGTTAAAAATATAATTTTTATCGCATGTAAAGGTTGAAAATATAATTTTCATATTATATAGATAATAAAAATGTGATCTTTATATGGTAGGATATTAAAAGACGATATTTTTATGTAGTGAAAGACGACATTTTTAAAGTAGGAAAAGGCGAATCTTTATTTTTGAAAAGGCGAAATCTTTATGTAGAGAATAACATGATAAAAATATAATCTTTATTATATGAACATCGATGTAAAAATAAAATTTTTATCTATATAATAGCGAAGTAAAAATTCGATTTTTATATATTGAATAGCGTAGTAAAAATTCGATTTTTATATAGAGAATAGCGAAGTAAAAATTCGATTTTTATATATTGAATAGCGAAGTAAAAATTCGATTTTTATATATTGAATAGCGAAGTAAAAATTCGATATTAATATATGTAGTGAATACGGGCAACGAAAGTGACAAAGGGAGAGAACGACGAAGATTTCTATAAATGAAGTGTCGTGGAGTTGGGATAGCTATTGGTAAGAACTTCTCACTCTAAATTTCTTTATCTAGTTATATATATATACTAGGATGCAGACGGTGCTTAGCAGCACCCGACACCCGTCATCCACAGACCATGGATGGCTTGTTTGTTTGATTGATGTGTTGTGAAAATTGTTTGTGATGTTGATGTGAAATCGATAATAAATTGTAGATGGTTGAAATGAATTAATTATCGTTAAAAATATATTTTTTAACGTGAATATGAATATAGTGAATGTGAATAAATGAATATTTATAAACAAATCGGTCGATTTGTTTATATACACTGATTTGACAGATATTGATTGGGACGATAAATTTTACACATCGCCCAACTGCACAAATAAAAATCTGTGTTTGTTGATTTGAAACACCACACGGGTGTTGGGATGAAATTTGGCGTACACTAATCCCAATTATTTGATTGTATGTCGATCGATTGGTCGACAGGCTGTGTAAGCATTAATTATTTATATTTGATGCTTATGCAGTTGTGTGGTGCACCTTGGATGATGGTTGATTGTTTATCGTTGCTATTATATACATGTGTTGTATGGAATCCATATAATTAACATTATATGGTGATTGATTGGGCCTCATTCCAATCGAGAAAATAATGAAGATTATAAAAGAAAATTCATGTGTTGAATATAAAAATAGTCATGTGTTGACGATGTTCATGTGTTGAAACTATTCATGTGTTGAGTAAAATATTTTAATAATAAAATCTACATCTTTATCATATTTAAAATTAGAAACTACTTCACAGTGGAGTTTGATTTAAAAATCAAACGATAGATACCATAGTTTTATAAAATATTTTACATAACAAAAATAGTCATGTGTTGACGATGTTCATGTGTTGAAACTATTCATGTGTTGAGTAAAATATTTTAATAATAAAATCTACATCTTTATCATATTTAAAATTAGAAACTACTTCACGGTGGAGTTTGATTTAAAAATCAAACGATAGATACCATAGTTTTATAAAATATTTTACATAACAAAAATAGTCGTGTGTTGACAGTACTCATGTGTTGAGATTAGTCGTGTGTTGAAAGAAATATAGATTCATGCGTTGAATATAATAAATATTTATTTGTTGAATAGAATAATGAATTTATTGAAATATATAAAGCCATGTTGATTAGAGTTGCGCTATTTTGACGTGAACGATATTTATATCGATTATATTCGTTTTTATAATGAATATAGAAAAGGTAGTGATTTCGAAATATAACGTTTTGAAAATATTATCATTTATATAGTAATGATATGAAATATTCAATTTTGATTTGAAATTGAATGTAGCGTTGTAATGGTTTTGGAAACGAATTTAAAACGATTTATAAAATACGTTTTAAAAGGAAATCGACGAAATATATAATATATATATATATATATATTATATATATAATGGCCTGAATAGAACGCGCCGCGCCGCGCAGTTCGTGAATTTCGACCATTGACTTCGAACTGACGTTGCGGGAGATCAGACCGTCGGATTCTCCTAAAACCGGAACTGTTGGGTTCGTATCGAAAAGATCTTTCCAATGAATATTAGAAATTTGAAATCCAACGGTTGGATTTGGAATTATGTCCAAATCAAATTTGGAAAAGGTCGCTGTAAGTGCAGTTCGATGGCCATTGGTGGAAATCGACTGTACGGGCCTTGATAAAATTATTAAAAATATTAATAATTTGCATAATATGTGAATTGGAAAGAACTGAGGTGAAAAATTCCACATTTGAAAAGATAAAAATAGATTTTTGTCGGAATGAACTAGTTTTGAACTAGAATTAAAATCAATCTATTTTTGAAATAAATAAATTGAATTTGAAAGTGATTTTAAAAATAATCAATATTCCCAATACGTGAATTGGACTGGAGTTGAATCGAAATTATCTTCGGAATATTTCGATGTTGGATTTCGTGACTATACAGATATTGTTATGGGAATTTGAAAGATATATTTTATATATCGTTATTTCCAATACGATATTTGTTGGTCCCAGAATTTTATATTGAATATAAGCCGATATATTTTCTATTCAGAGCCTTGTATTTAATATCAAATATGATTTGGGTTTATCGTGAATCGTGTTTTAGATGACATTGGTTCTTTAACCCAGTTAAAGGCAAGATATTGATTTTTGAAAAGATTAAAACTAAGTGGAGTTTTAATGAATCTTTAATTAGATTGAATTGTGAATTGATAATTTAAATTATCAAATCTGAAAAGTGATCGAGAATGGAGTATCACCAGTTTTGCTCCAAAGCAATAGTTAAATCTTTAATTAGATTTGAACGTGAAATGGTAATTAAATTTACCAATAACACCGTGATGTTAGATATGGAGTATTACCAGTTTTGCTCCAGGGGATGAATAGGTTGGGATTGGGAAATAAAACAAATAATTACTTCGGTGTGGTTCGCTAATCCCGACTAGTTTGGAAAACCACAATATGGTTTGATATGATATCCAAAGGAAGATTAAAGAATAAATTTAGAAGAATTTATCTTTGATAAAATTAATGGGAACCTATTCCCTAAGAATGTGATTTTGTGAATAAAAGAATATTCTGAATTGGAATGAGGCGTTTGTTGTGTTTGTATAACATTTGTTTATTATATACGTGGGTTATTCAGAAAGGCCGGGTTTATACTCATTCTGAATAACCGATTCGACGAGATGTCGAAGAGGAAGACGGTGGTTGAAGACCGGAAGTCTTCACATCGTTTGGGAGATTACTGATGATCTCGATTGGGCTGTATACCCAAGATGAAGGAAACAGTTGGTGATCGTCCAGACGTACTTGGAGATGGATGGATATGCGAGGAAAGTGCCTCCGGTTTCGTTCAGACCCAGAGCGAACTTGTAAATGGATTGTGTGTCTGACATTGGATTTTATTCTGTGTTGATTGATCTCTATTAAATATACATCTGTTTGGCGGCGGAGAATTTATTCTCTTGCTTAACGCCCTTCTCTGAGACGTATGAGCTCAGAGGTTGTATATCGATAGACATCTGTCGCATGGCATGAATTGCCAGTGTGGCACGCGTAAGTGGCAATTGATCAAGGCTTCTGTTGAAAAGAAAAGTCTTTTGGTTGATGATCAAAGCACGACCTGTGTGGCGTAGCTTTGTGTATAGCGTGAATTCGCGAGCCTCACACCTCGGTATGAGTCAAAAACGGGATAGTGACTGCAGGGAGAGAACGACGTTTCTTTCTAGCTAGGGTGGTGTCAGTGACCTACCAGCCCTGACATTTATATACTTTTCACCTGTGTGGTTGTTGGAATGCAAGGCGCCTCGGATATAGGTCTGTAAAGACCGGGAAACGTGTGCTCAGGGATAACTAATCCTCAAAAGTAAGAGAGGACCGGCCCTGAAGATCCAAGGATCATAGTGGGGTCCTGAGACATTTACTAGAGTGTCTCGAACGGAGAGGTGCTTGCCCCTTGCCTCGACTCGTGACGGAAATCCAATTTCCAATACGTGATAGTGCGGTTTTATTTGTAGAACCTAGTATGGCGACATAGTGGTATGGGTCATTCATGCCGCCTATGATTGATATTTATGATTGAAATTGTGTTGACACTATACATTTATTATAGTATCAAATAATGTGTTTTTAACGTATCAAGCATGCTTTGGCTATTATAAGGTAAAAACCCTATCCTCCGGCTTGCGTTGCATTGTGTGATGGGACCTGAGTCTTATAACAGCTTCATTTTCCTTTATTTAGCATTGCGCTGTTTATTTTATGCACTGGTATTCTGGGGAGGAAACCCGTTCCATGTTATACGGCGTGGTCCCTTGATTTACCGAACTTTAAAATAAAGATTAATAAATGTTTTAGTTCTCACACCAGTCAGATGACTGACCTGGAGTTTATTGTCTTAACCTAAACTCTGGGTGCCCCTATTTTCCACGGGCAGCTAGTAGTTTTGGTTTTGCAGATTTATATTCACAGGGTCCTGATTTACAGCTGGAACGATGCTCGGAAAGCTCTGTATCCGTGTATCATTTTCAGTTGTGTTTTGTATATTTTTCCGCTGCAATGTAATTTATTGTAATCTCTGATATTTATCGAATGTATATTTATTCATACTCTGTATATTCTTGTAATCTGATGGAATTGTTGTAATATACAATGAAATGTTCTTCCGTCTGCATTCTGATTTGTCTTGTCCTCAATGCCATCCGGGCTTTCCTTCACAGGGAAGTTCGGGTCATGTCATTTCGATGTTCATGTGGCCTATGCATCTTATGGTTTAATTATGAGAATTAAGTTCATATTATGTGTTGGAATTTTAACATTAAAGTCGACGTCGTGATGGATCGGTTTTGATTGAAGTTGTTAAAATTTAGGGTATTTATTGTCCCTCTTCCCTTGCCTAATTATGTTTAATGTATTCCTTTTATGTTGAAATAAGTATTTGCAGTTTTTTATACATTATGCGGTTATATAACTGCAGTAGTCATGACTTTTCCCTTTTGAATTTGAATACAAAACACAACATGCTTATAAAAGTAGAGTAGTTTCTTTTATTATGGATAACTTACTATAACTGAGTCAAAAAGAGAAACATTATTTGGGGTTCTATCCATCGAGAACAGTTTACAAAACAGAAAAGAAAAGGCAAAGGGAGGAAAAGATTCGTTAGCAGTAAAAGATTCATTAGCAGTACAAGGCCAAATTAACATAGAATCAGGTTTGTCATTCCATTTTCTTTTGTGATATTCAAAGTATTGAATCATATCAAGTTTAGATTCATGAAAAGCTTAGTTTCATGAATGATATATATACATTAAAATGCTTTCATCCCCTTCCACTTCCACTGACATTTTACTGTACCAATCCATATTGGGTATTTATGGTTAGATATTGAAACTCAACTCTCCTATGTTGTGTTGAAGGGATTATAATTTTTCTCTTCAATAAAACAAAAAAATCGCACCACTATTTCTTCTACTTTGTGTTTTGACTGCAAATTTACTTCTGATACACGTTAATGAAATCAAGGAATAGATAACATCTGAATAGGAATTGAAAATTTAATCATGAAATAAGTTAACATGTCTTTTGTTTTTAATGTTTACTGCACTAGGTGGAAGATACATGTGGATCGTTGAAGAAGAAGAGGCATTATGTGGAACATAGGTGAAGCATGTGGATGTATGGTTTTGTATGCCATGAAATGAGTTTCGAGTTTTTTGTATTCTTTGAGTTTATTCCTTTTATTTTTTTTATTTAGAAGTTTATTTGACGATTGAATGTTGGCATGGATAAAAAAAATTGCACGATGATAACACTTTTGGCAAATTCTATTTGAACTTAGCATTTTGCTGAGTTCACCCATATATATTATTTTAAAAAAGCCATTTTTACCCTTCTTCGTCGAGGTTCGTTGATATTCTTTAGTCTACCTCGCAAAGCAGAGGCAGTTTTGTCATCGTTTTTCTAGGTATACTCAGCAAATTCCTGAATCTAAATAGAATTAGCCAACACTTTTTTGTGCTGCATAATTTTAGTTGCAGAGGTCTGGAACAGGGATCCAACCCAAAATACTTTAAGAATTGTTTTAAATAGTTTGTATCAAAACTTATTTGCTTGGTCAAGCAACTAAAGATGGTGTTAGATGATCGTTGCAGTCTATTTTTAACAATCCTTGCACAAATTAGCATTTTACCGGTTGAAGTTTATTTTTTTGGCAATGCAATATTTTTTGTATGTGTTTCTTTCCTTATACATAATCCATTATGATTGCTCCAAAAACATTTCCTTCTGTATACCTTTTCCAAACGTCATTGCCCCTTCTCATAGATTGGTTTGAATTAATTATTCTTTTCGTTATATATTTGCAAATTGCTATATTTCATCCACTATAAGCATTACAGTGGATCCAAGGGTGGATTTACATTCAGCTGAGGTAGGGCAGAGGCCCTACCTGATATATTTATGTCTAATGAGAAAAAGGCACGTTTTCATCTTTTTCCCCACCTCAAACTAATTTAATGCCCTACCTCAACTCATTACTTGCCCACTCAGCCTATTAAATCAAATAAATAATACTTTCAACTTTCTACGATTGCTGTAAGGCATAGAACAATCCGGTTTTTTGCTGTTTACCTTCAAAAAAAAATGTAATTTCTTTTTGTAAATACTGTGCTTTTTTGTCTTTACTTTTTTCCCTATCTGAGGTTAAAAGCCGGCTCCGCCACTGAGTGGATTTGATACTCATTTGACAATAACTTTTCGTCGACAATACATGACAGAGGATAACTTGCATAGCTGGTCATGGTTAAAAACAGTAAAGGAAATGAGCAAATGATCTACATGGACAAAGCCAGAGGTGGGTAAGATTAATTCATATTATTGGCTTACGATCCCCTCATATGAACATTTATCACAAAAAATTTCTTTTTTTCCATTTTTCAAAAATAGTATATTCAAGGATATAAATATGTTTATACTGTAACGAACATGTGTATAATGAATACATTTTTGCTCATGTACTGCGTAATTGTTGAAACTATCAATTGATATCCATTTATACATATGCCTTACTCAGCTTTTAACACATGCTATTATTGCGTTGTTTCTGTACCCGTGAACGTAATCGCCATCTTTTTGGTTTTCAAGTGAGTTGGCTACAAGTATTCTACAGTGGACAATGCTGGCAACTAAATATAGTAGACTATTTGCAGACATTATGTTATGTATTATCTCGAGCAGTTTGTTAAAAATTTGTAATATAAATACATTATATTTCTGTTTTGCTCTAGCTAACATGTAGATCATGGTCTTACATAGAGATAATTTTAGATCATTTCTCCGTTTTCGCATGTCGTCCTTGCGCAGGGTCGATGCTAATCTTCCCTGTATTAGTCCTATATTATCTAATATTGTCGAACGATATAAAAAAGGAGTAAAAGAAAACAAAAAATGAACCAGAGAAGAAAAACAACAAGCGAGAGGCTAGATTCTATTTTTTTTCTTTCCATCTTACGTTTGCTTACATGCACGGAGATGAAAACACACATCCATACACATACAAAGAGTTTTGTATAATTAAGCCACTTAGTTGAAAATAATTTAATTTGAGTTGATTAGACAATGTGATAAATTTGTTTTTGTTTACCTTTTGGTATGTTATTTAAGTTACAAACATTAATGATTGAATATGTCATGAAATCATTCAGCTATACCGAAATACTTGATTACTTTCAATTAACCAGATTTTTCTGAACTTCCTAACTTATAGTGTGTAAAATACTTGGTTACTTTATGTACATTAGGAAGTTTGACCACGGTGTCCTTACTTATCAGCTACTATATATGTTTTTGATTCAATAGCAATTGTTGAAACCACCATAAACAAACTGATAGGTTCTCAAGTGACAGAAAGAAAATAAGAAGAAGATGCAGGAAGAAGATAACAGAGGGAAGAAGAAATAGAAAGACAGAATTGGAATTAACTTTTTGTCATATTTGCATTGCTTTCAGTTACATATATAGCCATAATTCTCAACAATTTGGCTTATCCATATACACAACCTTTGTAACCATAATCTTTTGATAACCAATATAGCAGGAAAAACAAACAAAATTCAAATGAAAAGGTTATGTGCCATTTTCTAACCGAGTTGCAGCTGCATTTGATTCTTTTTCCATTTACCCCAAATATCTTCTTGGTATTCGTATTGTTCCCTTCGACCTTGTACTGTTGTGTGCATTATTCTCTTGCATTGGTGTATCGGCTGTAGGCATATCAACACCCACCCCATCAAGATCGACCTTGTCCTCAAGGTCGGTTGTGCTCACGTTTTCTGGCAGTGGGAGAAATGTTGTTGTGTCTGGATTTGGGTAGAATTTTAGTAATGTGATGTAGAAAACTGGGTGGATGTGAGAATCACTTGGCAGCAGTAATTTGTAAGCTATAGGACGAACGCATTCTATAATTTGATAAGATCCAAAGTACCTTTTTGAATGTTTATGGTGGTTAATTGAGATTTGGCGATAAGGCTGCATTTTAACGAACACCCAAGCACCAATGTTAAACCGTTTGTCAGTGCGTTTTTTATCTGCATGTTTCTTCATTTTGGATTGCTCTTTTTGCAGATTGGTTTTAATGAGTTGGAGCAATTTGTCACGTGAAGTAGCCCATGAAGATAGGTTTGTTGGCACTGTAGGGTGGTTGATGTAATTGGAGACTATCGAAGATGGTTGGCCGTATACTGCTTGAAATGGTGGCATGCATAAAGCCGAGTGTTTGCTTGGGTTGTACCACCACTCCACCAGACATTTAACCCACTCATTTAGGACGTCACCAGCAATAGCTCGAAGATATATTTCAAGATATCAGTTAATTACTTCGGACTGGTCGTCGTTTGTGGATGGTAAGCGCTGCTCATCCGAAGCTTTGTACCATGAAGACGAAGCAATTCTTTCCAAAAGTTGTTTGTGAACAAGCGATCTCTATCTAATACAGTTGATCTTGGGAACCCATGGAGACACACTTATTCTTGAATGAAGTGGGAAGCTAATGGGGGGGCGGATACCGATGTGGGCAGTGAGAAAAATGGGCGTATTAGGAGAGCCTGCCAACATTTACCCAAATGGCTGTTTTGCCTACGGATGGTGGCAAGTGAGTAATGAAGCCCATTGCGATATCATCTCAAATTTGATCTGGTATTGGCAGAGGTTTAAGAAGTCCCTTGCATGCAGTCGTGTCGGTCTTGGTCAGAAGGCATGTAGAGCATTGTTTGATGAAAGATTGGACAGATGCTGCTAATTTTGGCCAATAGAAATTGCTTGCAACTTTAGCAATGGTTCCTTTGATGCCGGAGTGACCGCCAATCTTTGAGGAATGCAGCTCCGAAATCAGCTTAATCCGCGGTTCCTCGTTTGTCGGTATGTAAATTCGGTTATCCCAAAACAGTAAATCATTCTTCAATTGAAATTTGGGTTTGAACACGTACCTATGCGCAGTTGGGTGACGGTGTTTTCCGCTATAGTGTCATTGATCGTCGCTAATCTATGAATTAGACAAGCGCGATATTTGTAATAAAATTCTGCAAGCACACAGGTGTGTAGCATACAGGTCGAACACAGGGAGGTAAATTAAAATCAAATTATTTATCTAATCTCTTGGGCGAGTTAGACGAAGCCTGGAGATTTTGTTGAAATAAAAACAAATTGAAATTGCGAACTTAGGATTATCATTGAATCTAATCAACGATTAATCACTAAAGAAAGTAAATTGCAAAACAAGAACAACAATGCAGAAATTAAAATTGCAGGAAAAGAAGAACAACAAAAAGTAAATTAGGATTGTCGCTGAAACTAATCAAACGACTAATCACTAACAAAAAAAATTGTAAAATACAATTGGTGTTCTTCCAAAACTAATTGTGAAGACAACACCGATTGCTAAGAAAGAAAAATGCAGAAAATAAAAGAAGAAGAAGAAGAAGAATTTTTATTAGAGTAATGGAATACAGAAATGAGATGGTGGCTACAATGGCATTACAAGGGTATTTATAGGATAGATAGCCAAACCCTAACCCTAAACCTAATACAATGATAGATGGGCCTTAGGGAATTCATAAAAGAGTTTACAATGAGAGTCTCAAATGGGCCTTAATTAAATCTATTAAATTTTTGGCCTTTCTTCTTTTCCTCTTGGTTCTTTGACAAGCCTCCCTTGATTTGAGATGTGCATGGCCTTTTCATCAATCATTTTCTTGTCCAACAGCAACTAGTTGTGGGATCTTCATCTACAATTCTTCAAAATGTAAATATATAGCAATCTGATCTTCATTTCTCTACTTTTCTGGTTGCATGCGGGCTGGGTTGGAATATCTGTAAAAGTGACAAAATAATACCCAAGTAATATTTATTTATATACAAAAGATAAGATATAAGAGCATAAAATAAACACATTTCTATGTCAATCAGTCATCTTCCAAGGCTTTCCGAATATCTGTAAGCAAGGGGCAATGTTGTCCCCGATAATGCGTCCATCGTTGCCTCGCTTGTGTATCGGGAAAGGCCGACAGCGACGACATTCCACTTCCCTAGTTTGTAATAAATGGTGAAGTCGAACGCTAAAAGTTTGGTGAACCACTTTTTCTAATCTGGTGTTTGTATGGACTGGAAGACAAGGTCGCGAAGGCTTTGGTGGTCGGTGTAGATTTGGAATGGGCGGCCTAAAAAGTAATGACGCCATTTTTTTTATTCCGGAGAGGTCATGGTGAACATTTCGCAAGAGTGTGTGGAAGCTTTGGCGAGGTGTGATGGAAGTTTGAGGATAAAATATGTTATGGAATGGTCCTCTTACGCAAGTACTGCACCTATAACAGCTGCGGATGCGTCGGTGGTGATTGTGAAGGGGCAGCTGAAGTTTGGTAGAGATAGGATGGGAGTTTCGATGACTGCTGTTTTAAGGGTTTCGAATGCCTATTGGGCTAATGGGCTCCAATTGAATTGTTTCTTTTTTAACAAATCAGTGAGTGGGCTCGCCGATGATGCAAGATGTTTATAAATCTTCGATAATAGCCCATAAGGCCTAAAAAGCCTCTTAGTGTAGTTATTGACGTGGGTTGTGGCCATTGCAAAAATTGAATTTACTTTGGATGGGTCAACTTTAACTCCTTCGTGTAAAATTATATGGCCCAAGTAAGGTCAGTAATGCGGTCATGCCAATGCAACATTTAGATAAATTAGCAACAAATTTATTTTGTTCTAAGATATCTAATGTGGTTCGAAGGTGTTCCAAGTGTGCAGTCCACGACGCGCTTATACAAGTATGTCATCAGAAAAAACGAGTATGAACTTTCTCAAGTGAGGCCGGAAAATATTTTTCATTGTGGCTTGAAAGGTTGATGGTGCATTAGTTTGACCAAATAGCGTAACTGAGAACTCATTGTGGCCTTCATAAGTGCGAAATGTTGCCTTTGGAATATCGGGTGGGTGGGCATGAATTTGGAAGTAGTCACTTCGAAGATCTAGTTTGGAGAAGAAATTTGCACCATAAAGTTCGTCTAATAATTCATCAACTGTTGGTATTGGAAATCGGTTTTTGATTGTTATAATGTTACGTGTGCGATAATCAACACAAAATCTCCGTGATCCATCTTTTTTTTTACTAATATAACCATAGAAGAAAATGGACTAGTTGACGGTTGTATAATTTCGGATTGAAGCATTTCGTGGACTTGACATTCTATTTCATTTTTTTGGAAGTATGGATATCGGTTAGGCTTAGAATTGACTGGATTGGAATTGGGACGTAGATTTATGTGGTAGTTAAGTGTGTGGTTTGGTGGTAGACTAGTTGTTGTGGAGAATAGATGAACATAGGGGGTTAAAAGTTTTTGTAGTTGTGGGTCAGTATGGTGTATGGTGTTTGGTTCGATTATAGGGTGAGTCGATTGATATTGTAGGTAAAGATAATGAAATAGAGGATGTGGCATCAAATCGTTTCATTTGCTGTAGGGAAATTAGGGAAGGTCTACTTAATGGGTCTAGCCCATTTAGGCATATAACTTGGTTTTCGGTGGCAAATGACATGGTGAGTTTCTTGTGGTCCATAGTTATTGGGCCAAGTTTTTCAAGCCGTTATATTCCAATTACTGCATCTGAACCCATTGTTTCCAACGAATTAAAATCGATAAAAAATACGTGTCCTTGAAACTCAACTCGTACCTTCGAACAACAGCCTTCCTTCGAAGTTTCTCTCCGTTGCCCGCTGTGATGGTGAATGAAGCTGCGTTGTCTGGTCATAGGCCCAAAAACTTTGCAGCCTTTGGATGCAAATAATTATGGGTAGACGTTGAATCGACCAAGATTGAAATGGAGCTGCCGTTGATGGACGCTAAAAGGCAGAGTGCGCATGGGTTGGAGGATCCTATTAGCGCAATGAACGATATTTCTTGAGCAGTATCGGTTATTGGGTTGGATTTTCTGGAGTGGCAAGGCCTATGGTTTGTTTGGTTTTAGATGAGTCTGTGGGTGGTTCATCGTCAGGATTAGTGTCGGGTAGGATCATGAGGATGTGTGTAGGCTTACATCTGTGATATAATTGATATTTCTCGTCACAATTAAAACACAATCCTTATTGTTTTCGGATATTGATCTCTGCTTGGGAAAGCTGTTTGATAGGAACATGTGGTTTAGGTTGGTGTGGTTGTGGTGTTTGTTGAATTGACTGAGAGGGATGTATGGTACTAGTAGGTTTCTGAATCTGGTGTGATCTTTTGGTGAATGGGTATTTGTTTAGATCGGTCAACTTCCTCTCTATGAGCTTAGCTCCATATATAGCATCGAAAATATTTATAGGTTAAAGGATATAGAGTTTGTTTTGGATATTTTTTTAAGGCCAGAAATGAAACATTGGAGTATCGAATCATTGGATAGTGTAGTGATGCGGTTGCATAGGTTTTCGAATGTGGTTTGGTAGTTTTCGACGGTGGTGATTTGTTTAAGCTTGAATAAGGTTGCTTGTGAACTGAGGAATGTGGGCAGTCCGAAGCGTTTCTCGATCGCTTTTGTTAAAGCCGACCAAGCAGAGATTTGGTTGTTATGATGCATCCATTAAAACCATGATAAGGCTTGTCCTTGCATGTGGAAGCTAGCCAGATGTACGCATTGGTCCTTCAAAGTGGAGTAATACGCAAAGAATTTATCCGCTTGAAATATCCAATCGTGTGGATTAAAGCCGTCGCAAGAAGTTAGTGAGAATTTGGGTGTACGCGAGGGTGTTGGTGTGGCTAATAGTGGTGGCTGTCGGTATTGGGGGATGGATGGTATGTAGTGGAGCTTGGCTGGTTGGGGATGATGTTTGTAGATTGTCTAATTTGCAGTTGATGTCAGCTAGTTGCTTGGCAAGGTCGTGGAGGGCTGTTTTGATGTCAATGTTGTCGGCGATTAACGATTCGAGCATGGTGCTGTGAGACTTTGGGCTGGCTTGGATGGAGGCTTGGTTGGTTTGAATGGCGTCTATGGTGTTTTGGTGATCGGCGAGCTGCAGAAATGCATCGTCTACTCTTGTCATTGTTGAGGAAATTAATGGTATTTGGCAGGGAAAATGAGGAGAGATCAGCTAGTGGAAGCACTAAATGATAAGATTCTTAAGTGACAGAAAAAAATAAGAAGAGAATGCAGGAAGAAGATAACAGAAGGAAGAAGATAACAGAAGGAAGAAGAAACAGAAAGAGAGAATTGGAATTAACTTCTTGTTATCATTTGCATTGCTCTCGGTTACATATCTATTAAATAACAGTAAAGCAGAAGAATTTCTAGCTCTATCCTTGATTCTCTCAGTTCTCTCAATTCCCCTTAATTCTTTCAATTCTCTCAATTCTCCTTAAAACTCTAAAGATATTTTTATTAATTCAAAATAATACAATAATAAATTATAAATATATTACAAATCTAAAAATTAGCCAGCTTGATTACATATCTCGCACGTTTTTAGCATTTTTACAGACAGAATTACAACATCTGAATTTAAGATCTGTACTACAAATCTGTCTATTAATTCTACTAAATAACAGTAAAGCCCAAATTTTTAATCGTTTTCCTCCTCATCCCTCCGCTTCTCTCTGGAACCCTAATTACTATTATTCCCGCTCTACCTCCCAGCCTCTATCTTCAATTTGTATAATACTTCAAATATGAACAACCAAAAACCTAAGCTACCACCCTGTACAAAGCGGCAACCTCAAATGTGTTTGTATTCTCTTCTCCAATCACCAGTCATCAGATGCCTCTACGCTTCAACCATCTAAACCAATAGAACCGCCTGCATCTCTTTATCGTCTGGTAAGAATACCATTTGGTATTTCATTTGTCTGTTTTATTGGTTTTGTTGTTGCTTACATCAAGATATATTGTTTAGGTTCATCTTTTATGCTCTTAATAGGCGACGTTTAATTGATATTTTTTCATATTGTGCAATAGAAGGATTAAACATGTAATTGATTTCAAATTGCTGAAGTTGCAAATTATTATGATCCATTGACACATGTGTTAATTATTTAGGTAATTTAAGTGATGAATAATTTAAGAAATGGATTTCCTGCTCTTATTTAGATCCAGTTCTAGGATGTGAAACATCAAATAGCAGTTGTTCAATTCTTTGTTGTCTTTACATATATTTCACTCTTCTCTTCACTGTTTTTTAGCAGTTGATCTTTCCACTAGGTTTGTACCTGCTCAAAAAGATAATGTAGGTTTCAATTACATTAACTAAAAAATAACTACGAACATGATATTTTGCTTGGCAATGTCATTCGATGTGCCCTTTTTGATTTCATAACTACCCCATCGGAAAATATCAGAATATATTTGTTCTAAGTTAAGCCGTATTTTCATTTAGAATGTACTAAGATAACCGTATGCATCATTTTGTATATTACAATTTTTTTTAACCTCCGGACAAATTAGTTACCATATTTTGCTTTTTCTGTAAGGAATAGTTACCGTTTCAATTAGCATTTCGGTTACTGTTTTGATTAGCATCACTTTTTGACATGTCCGCCCTATTCTTAATTCCTATAGATCTAATTTGCGAATGTAGATCATCGATCCATGCAACTTTCTATAGTACTTCAATGAAAAAATAATTGAAGTTTCTTAGTGTTGTAAATTGTTTGTTGCCTTGCTAGATTATCTTCCTCCGATGCTAACAAGATGATGTTGATAGCTAAGACTTCTATTTGTAGTCAATATTCAAAATTTTGGTTTACCAGATTACATATTGCAGCTTTTGTACTTTATGAATACTAGAATAATAGTCTGGAGTACAATATAACTACAATGCAGGTAAGAAAATATTGATTATGCAATGTGTACATGTAAAATAAGATCTAAATTAAGTATGAAAGTTCCCAGTCGGTGAGGAACGGATGAATATAGAATAGATTCATAATTAGCGAGGATACCTATGAACATATTTGTGTTCTCTGAACTATAGAAAGAATCAAACTTTTAGCTATTGAAGATCCAAGATTTGTGGATAGAAATTAGTTTCCTATAGAACAAATGCATGAAACAGGCGCTATCTCTGTTATTCCGACCCTATTGGGCAAACAGAAAAAATGTTCCTACCAATAAGCGTATATTTAATTTATATATCAGTTTTCAATCCTATGCTCATCAAAGGGTATCATTAAAATTATCATTTTGGTATTGTTCTCTACTATGTTCAGAAAAATAGTGTTCTCTATTCTGTGATTTAACATTTCTTTTACAACCAATAAGGTGATGGAATTTAAATTTTGTAGTACGTATCTATTAAAATGAGTCTTACATAAATTATAGGACTCAAGAATAGGTATTGGGAATTTAATATCTATTTTACGTGGACAGACTTCTACCTATTTTTTCTGCATTATTTGCTAAAAATATTACACATTAAATTGCATAATTATGTTTAGTATGCAATCTCCCATTTTTTGCATATAACAATTTATTTCACAAAGATGTAAATACATTGTCACCTTTTTCTCCAATTTGGTCTGATTTTTGAAGTGATTTTCCACTTGCTCTATAACTCAGGAAACAAAATTTGTCCCAAACAAACATGTTGAGTATTCTTAGTAACATAAGTTTATTGTTTGTATGCTGTTTATACAAAAAACTCAGTACACTCTTTATGTATATCCACTAAATCTTCAATGCTCTTCATTTGTTCCTGCTATAGTTTTTGTTTCTTTGAAATTTTGCTTATGTTTCCAATTGACATCGCAACAATATTTGATTGTTTACAATTATTTGGACTTGATTAATGTTTAAGCCATATGTTAGACTTCCCACTGCTGCATTATTCATGATATTTATGAGTTTGATTTGGCTTTAGCGTATTAGCTAACGCAATTTTTAGATAAACTTCCCACATGCGTTCATTGTTTACCTATGTTTTGATAAAGCATTATGCCAATAATAGTGCATTTGGACCTTGTATTGATATTTGTTTAGTTATTGAAAAACCCAAATTTTTACTATTCAATGGGAGGACAATTCTAATTAATGATTCTAATGGTTCTTATTTTTTATTTTTTAACTTGAAAATAACTATATAATAAAATTGATTTTCGTAGCATTTTTTCTTATACATGTATAATTAGTGGTGAATCATTAGTTAGAGTTACTATTAGATATGGCAGTATTTATAAAGATTGTAAATGGTCTTACTCCAAAACCAATTTATACACTTAGAATTCATTTTCTTCCTATTAACTACCATGATAAGTAACAATTTAATCTGAGCATTAATCAAAATATTCATTAAATGATATTGATTAAATTTTAAATCGCCACCATTCGATGACATTATTTTGACTGTTTAAAGATACACATTAGTTAATGGATATATTTTATTGTAAACTTAAATTTCAGTGGATACATTGTACGTACTCCACATGCACTTTGCGTCTATTGTTATTCCAATGTGGTTTTTGATTTTCATGTAATATGTAATAAATTCTCAGGTATACGATGACCTTCTACACAATTCGAGAAGTTGTTATTGAAATGAATGGTAATTTAAGCACATGGTAGTTTACTAATTAGGGAAATTGAGTAACACATTAATTATGAGGATTGTTTAAAGTGGCAGAAACTAAAGTTGTTATTGAAACTAATTTTGTTTGTTAGCTAACGAAAGTTCATAGGCCAAAACTACATCAAAAGTCATTGGATAATTAATGTGTTTAAATGGAAAAAGGAAGAATCAAATTAGTACTGATTTTCAAAATGGTATTAATTTTCAAAACTAACATTCATTAACTTAATAGGATACTATGAATATTTTAAGTTAATAAAAATCAGTTCTTATATGTAGGATAATTGAAGTCAAATCAGTTATTAGGATGATTAATGATATTCATATCAGTATTATTATTTTTCCCAATTCAGCTATTGGATATCCAAAATTAAAATAGCTTGATTGAACTTTCATTAAATCGATTAAAGCATAATTTGTTAAAGCAGTACTAAATCAGTTCGATCCGTTAAATCAGGATGTGATATTAACACATGAACTATTGGATACCTATCAGTAGATGTATTTTGCTAAATAAGACCGCTTACTTGATTGAAATAATATTAAATCGGTTTGATAGGATAATTAATGATAATCAGCTCAGTATTACTGTTATACTTCAATTACGATGTTGGATACTTAGAGTTAAAAAAGCTTAATTAGTGAAAATTTCTCTTGCTTTGTTGCTAAATAAACAAGGATAATACATGCATGAGCTACCTATATGTATTAAATGAAACAAGGATATTGTATACACCTGTTGCTAATTGGTGAAAATTTTCCTTGCTTTCTTGCTACATAAAACAAGAACATTGTATACATTAATCGCTTTATGACTTTTTTTTGAAAATGGGTAAACCTTCTCGTTAAAAACCTAGCCTAATGCTCAGTGTAAGCACTAGCTAGGAAAAAAGAGTGCGGCGTTTTATTGACAACGAATCAATAAAAAAACTGTACAATAGTCAAGAACAAAGGGCATACCAACATATGATAATACGAAAGCCCAACCCACAATTTAACAAAACACTTTAACATAAAATAGGAAATCGGCCCAAAAGATACAACACCAGTAGAAAGCCCATAGGACCGCATCTCTCACATCCATGTCAGCATAGAAAAAAGGCTGCCGATTAAAAGAACTCCTCTTCAAAACACATCTTTCCCAAAATGAAGCAAACGAAAACCTAAATCTGCGCCGCCATCACTGAAGCAAAATTGATGATTATCAGCCTTCATCATTGAGCTCAATACCCCACTTTTGAAGAATCCTCATGTCTGCTAGCTGATGAGCGCCTCTTTTAGACTTGCGAAGTAAGTATTTAATATCCAGATTTATCTCTTCCCATCGTTGAAACTTGTTCCTTCCTTGGTTGCCATGAATTCTTTCGTTTCTTTCTTTCCAGATATGCTATACCGTAGTTACTATGCTACAAAACGCGACATCTTGTATGATGCCGTTATGGTGAAAAGACGATTTAAGACGGAGCATCTCATTTTCCAACAGTAATGGTTCTGCAGTCGTTGGTGGAAGTCCGAGATTAATTCTACACCGAATCCACAAGTATGAAGCGTAGGGACACAGGAAAAACAGGTGATCCCTATCCTCTAACTGTTCAAAACATAATTCACATTTAGGGTTAACCTCATACCCCCATGAAATCATCTTATCTTTAGTACTCAAACGATTAAGCATAGCCTTATACATACATAACGACATTTTAGGACAGTTTATAAAATACCACGTCACTTTGCACCAGTCCAATTCTGGTAAATGTTCTCTCGCGGTGTCCCATGCAGAATAAAAAGAAAAACCATTCGGTTTAGCATTCCAGCTCCAAAAATCTTTGTCAAAAGAATGATTAAGCCTGACTGATCTGATCTTGTCTGACACTAATCTAGTAGCATGGTGTTTGTTAGTATTTACCACATTATTTTGAATCACACTGCTTACCAGTAAATCTTCACCCCCACAAATACTAAGATAATCCCATCCTAGCAAATTAACTAGAATTTCGCTGTTTATCCAAAGATTGTACCATAATTTAGAGTCATTCCCATTGACTATGCACCTGTTAATGCATTGAAGTCCCAATATTCTGTGTTTCAGAATTGATTTCCATGTACCAGAACTATTAGACTCGCATTTCATAACCCAGAATTGTTCATCAGCACAATATCTACTTTGCATCCATTTTTTCCACATACTTTCCCCGTTAACAAAATGCTATAACAATTTAAGAGCAGCCGCTGTCTTAATATCTTTGAAGTTCCGCAAACCTACACCCCCTTCAATTTTAGGTGTACATAAGGTTTCCCATGCAATTTTATGAGATTTCCCAGCCCAGATAAAGTTAGCACACAGACTGTTAATCTTCGCGATGGTAGCCGCCGGTAATTGGTATGTCAGCATCCAGAATAAAACCATGGGCGTAATTACAGACCTAATTAATTCCACTCTTCCCGCCATAGATAGTAGCCTGCAGTCCCAACTATCCATTCTTTTTCTAATGTTATCCAAAAGTTGGCCACAGTCAGCAAACTTCAAGTAATTCGTAGTCAAAGGGATCCCCAGATATTTAATGGGCAGCCTACCTTCCTTCATGTCAAGCATATGTAGAATCTGCGCTTTAACACCAACCCCTCTACTGAAGAAAACCTTAGATTTGGCATTATTCAATCTCAGACCTGTCACATCCCTCAGAATCTCTAAAATCCTTTTAATCTCTTTAACACATTTAATTTTGGCCTTAGAAAAAATCATGAGATCATCAGCGTAGATTAGATGTGTGATTATAGGATCATTCTTGAAAATAGGCTCCACAAATTTCATTCTCTCCGCCTTAAACATAAGAATGGAAAAGTATTCCATAGCAATACAAAAAAGATAGGGTGAAAGTGGATCCCCTTGTCGTAAGCCTCGATTACTCATAATAAAACCCTTTGGACTCCCATGTAAAAGGATAGAGAAAGTAGGGGTGTTAATGCAAGATCTAATGATACGTACAATGATTTTAGGAAAACCCATCATCGCTAACATGTGACAAACAAACTCCTTGTTAATCATGTCATACGCTTTTTGAAGATCAATCTTAATACACAATCTGCTACTGCCATTTCGATTAAAAAGTCTAACATGCTCATGGGCCAATAAAATGTTTTCAGCTATGTACCTACCCAGAATGAACGCTGACTGATTATCCGATATAAGATGTCGAAGAAAAGGTTTTATCCTATTACAAATCACTTTGGAAATAATTTTATAAAGCACATTACAGCAAGATATAGGCCTAAAATCAGTGATACTAGAAGGTTTATCAACTTTGGGAATGAGAGTAATAAAAGTATGGTTGATACCTTTAGCCAATTTTCCTTTTCTGAAAACCTCCTGCACCATATCTAACATGATATCACAAAGAGTAACCCAATGAATTTTGAAATTTTTTGCAGAGAACCCATCCGGTCCAGGACTTTTATCATCTGGGATGGAGAAGACGGCCTTGCGGACTTCCTCCATGCTTATACTTGAAGACAGGTGATTTCGCCCCCTTTCATTAATAATTGTCTTGCAATTTATATGCTGAAAAGAATTATGATATGGAGCATCAGACATAAATATATCAGTGAAATACTTTATAGCCTCATTTTCCATGTAGTCTATACTGTGTATAATCTCTCCATTTTCCAAAAACACTTTGCCATAATTATTGATGTGCTTCCTAAGAGACATCTTTGCATGAAAAAATTTAGTACACGAGTCACCTTCATTAAGCCAGGTTATCTTAGACTTTTGACGGTTGTTTATGAATTGGATAGTGCTTTGTTCCTTCCACTCAGAATGGGCAATTTTAAGTCTGTCATAAATATTATGATCAGTAGGAAATTTATCCAATTCTAGCAAAATATCCCTATAGTTTGCTTCCATACGCTTTAGGTTATCTTCATCTTTATTTCTTTGACTATTCCATTTTTTCATAAGGATTTTGCATTCTTTCAGAAATAATTGGAATCTGCGCATTTTTTTCCCTTCCCAGAAACAAAAATACCACTTCTCCAAAGCACCACTAAAACAATCCCAATAACCATCACTCAAATGCCATGAATTTATATACCTGAACGGTATGCACTTTTTCACTCTATCTTCCATCCTGAAATTTATACAAATTGGTATGTGGTCGCTCAAAGGGTTAACAAAACCATATACATTAATGTCCGGGATCACCTCCATCAAAGTGTTATTACAAAACACCTTATCAATTCTAGTTGCTACGCCTTTTTTCCGCCAAGTAAATTTAAAACCTGTGATGTTAAGTTCCTGAAGACCAGAACTAGTAATGCAGTTTATAAGACCCGACATGTATCTAAAAGGGACAGAAATGCCTCCCTTTTTGTCGCTTAGGGAAGTAATGTTATTAAAATCACCCAAAACAATCCATGGCATATTCACCTGAGTAGCTTCCTTAGAAATCTCGGCCCAAAGTTTTCCTCTGTCTAGTAAGAAATTGCTAGCATAGATAAAAGTCATTCTACATTTGAGACCCCCTGCATTCTCTGCTAAGATTGACATATGTTGAGAAGATTTAAATACTACATGTATCGACCACACATTAGTGTCCCACAGAATAATGATTCTACCCTTGCAACCGCATTCGTTGTTGTTCACCAAAGCCCATTTAGTCTGCAAAAAGATTCTCAACTTACTAATCTTAACATCGGATAATTTATTTTCTAACAGGCCGATAATAGACGGCCTGAATTTACTGAGGAACTTGACCACTTCGGACAATTTGTTCGGAGCGTTCAACCCCCTCACATTCCATGCCACAATATTCATTTTATTTTGCTTTGGCTCCTTGTCGTTACATTACGAG
The DNA here is from genome assembly GCA_030737875.1 of Allium sativum. Taxonomy (NCBI): domain Eukaryota; kingdom Viridiplantae; phylum Streptophyta; class Magnoliopsida; order Asparagales; family Amaryllidaceae; genus Allium; species Allium sativum. The sequence goes on from CM060922.1 coordinate 570,531,595, forward strand.
GAGCAAAAGGTTTTGAGCTATTATCTTTTTTGTTAATATTATTGTACAGAGCATTCAATTCCTCATGAAATTTTTTGTTACTCTCTACAAACTCAGATACATCAATATCCTTCTCTGGGGGATCATCTGGTTTATCAGGGACAGTTAAATGGTTAACCAAATCATCATCTTCGGAATCTACCCAGTCGTCTACTTGTCCTTCTACTATATCATCACCACTGGTTCTAATTGCATTCTCGACACTAGTCACGGCCGGGTTCATCAACTCACCAGAAGAATACAGATCATTGTTAATAGAAACATTATCCTGTTGCACAGCAGATTCAACCCTGTTTTGAACTATTATCGAAAATATGTATTTAAGTTCAAGTGTATGACATGATTAACAGTACATGCAAGAACTGATAAACATTATCCTGTTGCTAAAGAAAACAATTTAAATAGATAAATTAGTATTAAATCAATTTAATATGGTAATTGATGATAATCAAATCAGTACTGATTTTCTATTTCAGTTAAGCTGTTAGATATCCAAAGTGAAAAAACAGCTTAATTGGTGAAAATTTCCCTAGATTTATGTTGTACTATAAGCGTTTAAAGTTAATTCGAGCAAATTCTACGTAAGTTAGTGAAAATTGGATTATAGTAACAATGATTTGATTATCATGTTTGTTTAATTTAATTTGTGTTAATTTGTGTTTTCTTGCGAAGGCGGGCTGGATCTGAAACGTGCTATGCCTATAAATATTATCGAAAATATGGATTTGGATAACCGAAACAGTACATGCTTTAAGTTCAAGTGTTGTTACAAGCAATGCCAACTAATTGAAAGAACATAATCTAAGATCTTCATGGATTAGCCATATTTGATTGTTTTTTAAAGACCGCCATTTTGTGTAGATGATGATTCTAAATATCTTACCATTGTCTTTGTTCATTTTTTTTTACTTACACCATTCTATGCAAATTTCAGCATTTAGATTATTTTTTTAAGTTACACATACGTATGAGCAGATAAGCCATTTACCAAAAAGAACAATCAATAGTTGAGATAGTATATAGATTGTATGTATTGCATTTTTTGTTTTATTTGGAGTATGAAGTACTAAATTTATCTTATTTAGTAACAAATTAGCTTTTAAATTTTTTTCTCCTTTGCTGGATCATTTGAATATTTTCGCTAATCGACACGGATGAATTTCTATTACACCATCTGTAGATTTTATGACTGAATATGTTTTACACCATTTCTAATACATGCTCCCTGTTTGTCATAACTGCATGTGCTCTATTACTGATTTTGCATTTACATAGTGTATCTGTGACTATAATTGAAAAACATTCTGCATGCTATGTTGAAACATGTTTACTATATCAAAACATCTTTGGCTTGATCTGAATTGAACATTGTGTAAACAACATCGTGCTCTTATATTTTTCCAGCAAAAATATTAAAATTTGTTAGATACTTAAAATTTACTCACAACAGCCACTCTGTTACTACTGAATGTGTGCCTGGAACAAATATTATATCAGCTCGCCATTATTAATAATTAAAATTATTCAAAAATCTGCCAAAATTCAAATTGTGGATAGTGTTACTTCCTGACCAATTGAAAGAAAACAAGTTTAAATAATTAAACTAAACCTAATGTTGACACAAAGATCATAATATAAACCTGTATTGCTTTTATGTATACTTTCTATTTTTCTCTCTTTGATAGTTCGACTATTATTCTCATATGCATATCTAATTTTATATCAGCATAATTAACTAATGCCACAAAATCCTGTTTCAAGGTATGAGAGTAAGAATAGATTTTTATTTTTTTTATTTTTTACTTCCTCTCTAAGTAGCAAAAGAAGAAGTACAAATTTGAAGTTAATGTAGTTTACTGTCTACATGCTCAAAGGGCATCGTGTATATCAAGAAAGCTTTTATACTTAACGTTTTGGTTTCATTGGTATTATTGTATGCATGCACATTTTCTGGTACATTTATAAATTTTTTCGTTTGTTTTTTCTATTTCTCTATTTGTAATTTTATGGTTCAGGTATAAAATCGAATAAGATTTACTTTCTTCTGCATTTATATATGATAGATGCACAAGTATGTTCGTTTTTATTCGTTCTGACATTAATCTTATGGGTCGTTTTAGGATTCAGTGGTGTTATTTAAAGAAATTGTCCAATTAGTTTGTCAAGAATTACCTGGCTGACATCAGCTTTGCTGATTCATGAAAGGTACAATAGTATGCATATTTAACATCTGTTCTTATTTTAACAACGAAGCATGCCGCACAAAAAATTCAAAGCATCTGTTTGAACATATACCCGCAGTTACATTAGGAATGAATATAAAGTTAGGTAAGTATGAAGTATTGCACTCATTAATTTTCTACGCTCAAACAATATCATTCATAGATTCATTTTTTAAATTATGTGCTTTAATTCCATGATTACTAACAATTATCCAAAGATCATAATAGATACCATTTATTGACCTATTTTTTGTCCTTGCCTTTTCTATTTAATTTCTTACATTTTGGATTTTTTAATCCACTCTTTAAGTTGTTTTACATATACTAAAAGTATATATGATTCACATAAATGTGCACTATGTTTAACTATTTATGATTTTTGCAAGGGTTTAACCTACATTTTACTATAAAAGATGAGTTAGCAATGCTGCTCTCTCCTTGCATGTTAGTGTGATCTTTGGTTTTTAAATTTCATGGTTATTCCTCGAATTACAGAGAGATGTGTATTCGTACACATATAAATGAAGAATCGAATGACTACTCAGAAGTGTCATTGGCTAAAGATGCAAACTCTATATCAAGCAACCACTTTTCAGGTACATCTAAAACCTAATATCAGTTTATCCATTACTTTTACGCTCTTCATTTACATAAAATGGGTTGAAAAGCTTCTTCAATTAATGTAAACGTTATTATTGTCATGATTAAACATATATTTTTGATTTATATATGCAACGTATGAATGTGAACATGGTTGATTCATCAAATAAAATATGTAAGTGAAGTTTCATTATTTTATGCTTTGCTGGAGAGATATCTCTTTTCCTCCATGGATGCACTGAAATATTTCTTCTGCTTTAGATACTTACCATGATTTATTTGTTTTACCATCAACTGATTCGTATGTATTGACATATTTTGCAGAGTTATGAGCTTTCACATAACATCTGTATTGTGTTTTTGAGTTATCTAAGTTTGCACTATGCTCTTTTTCAACCCTACTGTATATTTGTGAGATGATATGTAGTGTATGCCGTTCTTTTTTCAATCTTTATCAAAATATAGACACAAAAGTGATTGAGGCCATTAATTTTTGTGAAATTGGACACTGTGTCCATAACTTACAAGAGATTAAAAGAACTAGCTACACAGCTATATCTGAAAACCCTTCTGATTTTGTTCTTTTACCCCTGCTTATATCACTAGAAGCAGTTCAATTGCCAGTATCGCGGTTTATGTTGACTTCTGTTGTTTAACGTGCTTCTTCTTTATGCTGTAGATAACTTGGCTAAACACTTTTGGCCTTATTGAGGCTTTTTTTCTCCAACAATAAGGTGAATGCCTAAGATGTACAAACATGACTTTTCAAAGTGTTATATTTTAGTTCAATTCATTTAAATTTTCACTATCAACCCCAGAAGATCAATATAATTGTTACTGTATGTGAATGTTGTAACATATTGTTAAAAATATTCTTTTCTCTTTTTTCCACTGCTACCGAATGCCAAGCTTTTGCATAGTCGAACATAGTTTTAGCAATATTTGTCGCTTTTATCTTTATATAAGTTGATCATTTTGTTTTCAAGTTGTAGGTGGACTGAAATATTTTTGCAGGAACCGACAAAGAATGAAGGCTAATATGAAATCAAGCACTGTCAAGTAGTAGCTTTAAGATTTGGGGCCCAGTATGGCAACTGTTTCAAACATTGTATGTTGCCCAAGGTTAGTTTATGCTAAGTCGTCATGTATAGGCATTTATGATGTTTAATTTTTACAAATTGATACATGCTAGGATTTTTTTGTGTATGCTTTCATGAACGCAAGTTGACCGTGTATTTTTCTAAAGCTAAAGCCATGTGATTGGTGTAATTTTTCCTTTCTATTTTTCAGTATATGTGAGCTAGAGTATACAATAATGATCGGTTTTTGCATAAGTGGACTGATCATCGCCTTTGATTCATTATGTTTTTTTACTCTTTATTTGGTGTATATCTATACTTTTTGCCTTTTGCCACATGTTCAGTACTGTTATGAGCTGAAAATGCTATTTTGTTCAGTTTGCTAATTAATGGCAGCTAAGGTTATGCCACCACAGATTGCCCCTTTGTCCATATATGTGTTCGTGTATAGATCAAAGCGATGGGTCACGAGTGTCGAAAATTTACATTTATTTTACTGATTTAGTTGCAAGTTTACTATGAACGTCTTTCTGAAAGATTGTTGTAATAGTGTTACTTGGTGTATTTCATATTTTGTTTTATTGGATTCATTTATTTTGTCTTACATTTCATTAGTATGAGTTCAGGTTTGTATTTGAGTTTTGATTAGATAATATCATCTATATTAATATTACTAACTACTATTTTACGTACCCTCGCTATATTTTTTTCTGCATCTTTTTAGATTATTAATTATTACAAGTTGCAAAAGACTGGGGCACCGATCCAATCTGGGTTCGATGAGGTAGACTGAATGGAACGATTGTTTGAAGCAGGATGAGAAAAATGCAAGAGTTGTAGACCGGAGAAATGTTGACAACTGTATTGTGCATAGCTCAACTGACCTGCACGTGAAGAATTAACCAAGCTCACGTCGAGTTCTCTATACAGTTGGATACTTTTCAAGCATGGAGTGTCCAAGTCCTTTACTGTGTATATAATAATAAATATTAGCGATGTAAGTACATTAGATTTTTCAAGATTTAGGAGATGTGTTGTATGTATTTCATGAATTAGCCTACTGTATTTCTGCATAAATTGTTCATCCAGATTTTGAAACTTGGATTAAATGTTTGATACCATATAGTTAGTGTTGCTACCCACCATACAAAATTTTGGTATAATTTGTGGTACTGTTCTCCACCATTAGATCACCCTTTGTATTATACCTCTCCATACAAGGAGAAAAAGATCCAGCGGTTCAGATCTTTTATGCCACCAACTATGTCTAATTTTGTGTTCAAATTGCTGCTCTTTTAAAGAAAATAGTCAAATGAAATTTTCAATTAAATATTGAAATATATAATTTAAATATCATAAATAGCATACATGGGTAATATTAACAAAGATAATTTATTATTCATTTATCTCAATAAATTATCTGCATTGTAAAATTCTATTTTTAACTTTAAATATTCATATGTTGACATTTCTATAGTTATGTACACTTCATCGACTGCTTACTAATTTTTTATATTTAGACCATGTGTATTAAATTGCTTACGAAATCTCAAATTTAAAGTATTTTAATAATCTATATATCAGTCACTTATGTGTAGGCTTACATAATAATAAAAATCATAATAAAAAAAAATTGTGTTTGACTACGTTAATGTATAGATCACATGCGTACATTTATGTACATAAATAATAATAATAATAAAGTTAATTTGTAAATAACTATCATTATTTATGTACATAAACTATAAATTCATTGCACATTACGTTAAAAAAATTACCATTTTTAACTTCAAATAACTCTACAATATATAAGACCTATGTAATTTTTTTATAAAATTCTTCTTAATTTATTTGGATTATTTATTTTTAAGATAATATATTTTAACCAATTACATACTTTCATAGCTAACATATTTTTAAAAGAAATAAATAATATTTTTTAATATATCTAAAATAATTAAAATATGTTAGTTTCGGCATAAGCACTTGCTCATAACAATAAGAACGATAAAATTATTTTTATTTCAAACCAATAAAAGTTACATAATACATAGCTTATATAACTTACAACAAAATAATAATTTATAGTTTATTTATTCTATCAGATTCATCGTAGGTTATTAATTAAATTCCAATTTTAACAATAAAATTCTAAATACTATAATTTATAACATTATCGTGTGCAACGCAAGGGTTACAGACTAGTATAGTCATAATTCTCAACAATTTGGCTGATGTTGCATTAGCTATACCTATCACTATACACAACTTTTGTAACCATAATCTTTTGGTAACCAATAAAGCAGAAAAAAAACAAAATTCAAATGAAAAGGTTGTGCGCCATTTTTATAATCGAATTGCAGTTGCATTTAATTCTTTTTCCATTTACTCCAAATATCTTCTTGGTATTTGTATTGCTCTCTTCGGCCTTGTACTGTTATGTGCATTATTCACTTGCATTGATGTATTAGTTATAGGCACATCATAGACATATTAGGTTATAGAATCAGCGTCAGGAGCTAACAGTTCTGGGTAATAATTAGACCTGGTGCAAATACAGCATGGTCCAATGTTCGTGATTATTCATATTTACCCACTCACCATATTTAATGGCCAACCTTGTTTACTCCAGTAACTATACGGTTCAGTTTTGAAGGATAAATGCACAGTGAGTACAACCTACAAATTTACAGATTGTGAGTGGATGACCAAAACAGATGGGATGGTAAGCTACTAAACTTGACAGTAGGTTTGAATACGTACCCACAACTGACAGTCCTGTGTGCCGAATGGAGATGCTGCCCCTCGTCATAATGCAAGACAGATTTAACAAAAGGAAGTCTGTACATGTAATCGAAACATAAGTGAGGGAGTAACTGTAATGAATGGGAATATGGCATACATATAAACTTTCCTTCAATGTATAAACATATTTTGGGTTATTGGCATGATATAACTACCATAATACCAAGTAGACAGCATGCCAATATACAGCTGAAAAGTGTAAACATAAATTTATTTTTACCAAGAAATTAATTGTGTTCATGTGATCGTTTTTTTTCTTTTGGGTGTTCAACACCAAAGAACAGATAAATAATACGATAACACTGTGAAATGATGAACTGCGAAGTTGCAATGGAAAGAAGGCGCATATTCTAGTTCAACATCGATCATACACAATACAAAGTGTAGACGGTGGTAATATCAGGATAAAAAGTAGTGATATGTCAAATTAGATAAACCAGGAGCATGCACAATAAACCTGTGAAGAGCAGTAGATGAACCGGAGCAATTGACGACGTCACTGATTAAATCAGCAATTTGTTACTAATGTTGAACTGAAAATAACCAACAAATGGGAGTAAAAGTAGAATAAAATAGATGAGACCCACGAACAACTCACAATGAGGGGTTCGGCTGAGTACGCGTGCAAGCCATTCTAGTTAGTTTGTGATAGCAAGTACGACGGTAGTAGGCGGAGGTGGATATGGATGTGTTTAGGATTGATCGAAGACCTAATCGTTGTCCACCGAGATTGGATTGATCGAAAAATCGATTCAGATTCTTTTGGGAAGAAGAGAGGTAAAAGAGAAGAAGAAGAGACAATTAAATTGTGGTAAAGCAACCGGGAAGACAAAACAGTGACACGTTGCAGAAGAGAAGAGGAGGTTAAAAAAACGGTGATTAACGTAATGCTGGTATTTTGAAATGGACAATGCTAGAAGGACCGAAAAAAAAAAATAGTAAAATTCACCATATCTTGAAATATGCGGCAGAAAAGCAGCGCAATTCATGGAGAAGAAAGAATCACACGACTCAGAAACTGCTGCGTTCCGGTTGATTAAGTATTATTGTTTTGAAATTAGGATGCAGGCGCTGATCCACATCAGCATATATGAGATCCTGCTTATAAGTTTAACTAGTGTGTAATCTGTGCGTTGCACACGACAATATTATTAAAAATAATGTTTATTATATTAATGTTAAAGTGATAACTTTGTTATGTAATATATGATAAAATTTTATGTGAAATACATAAATTATTAATTAAAATTATTATTATTATATGTGTGTAATTCATGTTTTATATCTTACACAAAACCTTTGTATTTGAGAATTTTTAATTATTTTTGTTAATATAGATATACATATTGAAATTGTTGTATGTTAGTAATTTATTCGATAAATTAGCAAATATTATCTAATAGAATTTGTTTAAATAAGTTAAACGTAAAATTACAAAGTTAGTTTAACTGCATAACATGGAAGGAAAAACAAAAAAACAATTTGCAAAAAAAATAATATAAATTTGTTGTGGAGTTATTGACGATCAAAAAGAATTTTATGATAAAATATATGGTAAATTCTTGATATAAATGAATCATAACTAATTTACAAATTAACTTTGGCATTATTATTGATATACATAGTTCACGTCACGTAATTTATACATCTTTATAGTTGCATGAAAAAAACGCATTTTTTTAAATATGAATATACATAGTAAAATTAACGTATATTTTTAAGAGCTATTAGAAAAATGGACTAAATGCTCTCTAAAATTATTTAAATAAATATAATTGAAGATTTCATTAGTAGCTTAAATATATGGATTGAAATGTAAAATATCACAAAAGAATTGAGGAGGTTTAGCAAATAATTGTAGAAATGCTAAAATGCAGGTTTTAAAGTGGAAATTATTCTGTTCAATTTATGATAGATTTATTGTGGTAAGTGTATAATATATTAATTTGTTTATTATTGTTTAAATATATTATTTAAATCATGTGACTTGTTCAACTTTATATTTAGAAGAAAAAATTGACTTTGTCATTTTTGTTGATATGGACATGGTGTACATTTTAAAACATCAATCTTAGCGTTAATTAGATGAATTAATAATAATTTTTTAGTAGAATTCATTTATTAAATTCAAAATCACATAATTTCTTTTAAACGTATTTACTTAAATGTACTATGTTAAGTGATATTGTGTAGTTTTTTGCAAATAACTAAATAACATTTGAAATGTTAGTGTTTGACATTAATGCTACAATTCAATACACAATAAATATATTGATGTGAATGAGTTAACTTTAAACTTGTGATAGTTATTTATGCGTATGGTTAATGTTATGTGATTGACGTTTTTATATATTAGATTTTTTTTCATTTTTGTTAGATATAGTTAATCTTGATGTGATTTATTAAAGAATCAATGAATAATTTGCTAAAGTTATTTATATAGTTTTAATATTATGTAACTAATAGTAAAATATGGTACTAAATGTAAAATATTAGAAAAGAATTAAGAGTGACTTCAATGATGATAGAAAATTTAAAGTGTAGGTATTTGTAGCCAATGTTTTTTTGTCATTTTTAGTATTTAAAAAAAATAGTTAATTAAGTTTATTTAAATTACTTAAATTTTAGACTTAGTAATTAATCTAACTATGTGGTCTTAAATATAGAATGTAAGGAGCTAATCATTAATAAATATTGTGTTAATTTTGAAATGTTTATATTAAAAATGTAAAATGACAGAAGGATTAGAATAATGTGAGAGTGATAGTAAATAATGTAAAGTATTAAACTAATTAACACATAAAATATTGAAAGAGAATTAAGAAGAAGAAAGAAAACTCCCGAAATTAAGGAGAGAGTTTAGATGTTTTTTATTGTTAGTCAATAGATTTATAAAAATTCCGAGCATATCGATCCTAACTTCTCCTAATGGAATCCTCTTTTTTCGCCATTTTCCTTTGTGTGTTGCTAAAAGCACCATAAAAAGTGTTTTCTAACACCATTACAAAAAAGTACCATAAAAGTTTAGGTTACACACTTCCTGATACCAAGCATATTAAGGCTACCAAATTCGTTATTTTCATTTTTTTATATGATGAACAACCGCCGAGCAACACCGTTCTCTGCAGCGATCAACCATCAAATAACAGTAGTTCGGTAGTTAATGATCATGGAAAACGATGTTGGTCGACGGTTGTTTGCCATGCAAAACAGTTTTACACGGTGGTTGGTTGTTGTATGAAATGATTTTGATATTGGAAGTGCAAAAGTTTTATTGAATTGATTATTTTTATTCGTGGTATCAGGGAGCACATCCTTTTGCATCCTCCACGGTCCCAGATTTTGATTTCATCCTCCTTCTTTTGCATTTTTGCTCCCTAGGTTCATCCATTACGCCCCTCCGCATTTCTCACTTTGTTTATAGGGACGTTCTCAAATCCAATCTCTTGGATTTATTCAGAACCTGCAAATCGATTCATCCACTAAAGGTAGGGACGACCTTTTACCAAAGCTGGAAAAGCAATGTCTTTGGGCTACAAAACTGCTAGGGCACCATTAAATCATCAAAATTCACATTTCATTCTCGTAACAACCCGGAAAATCAGAACCAATTTAAAAATTTTATTTTGGCAATTTTAATGAATTTTGAATATTTAAAATGATTTATTTTAAATAATAACGACTAGAAATTTATTTTGAATAGAATTAGAACATATAAATTTATTTAAATCGAATTAGAATATAAATATTTATCTTAATTATAAAAGGAATTGAAAATGACGCGGTAGTTTGAAAATTCGATTTCAAATTTCAAATAAATGTACAGGATTCAAAATAAACCGGATTTTGGTTAAACTAAAAATATTTGAACCTATTTGAAAATATCTTTCTAAGAATATGAAAAATCCAGATTTCATAGCGGGAATAAAAAGTTATATCCAGTTGAAAATTCAGAATAGTCGCTATGGAAATATAGCCCTTAAAAATAGCGATTTTGCAAACGACCTCCGTTTTCGACGAGACCACTTTTGTTGGATTCAGAATTTCAAATTATTGCTTGATTCCAATTTTCATAATTTTTGGAATTAACATGTGAGCGTGGTGAATTTAAACGTGTTTGGTCATTTCAGTTTGAATTTAATCGACTGAAAAATGACCGCTTTTCAAATGATCTCTAAATTCAGTGAAAGTAGTTTTGTTAGGACCGTTTCGTCAAAACATAGCTAGATTTATTTTTCTGGAATTTTTGGAGTTCGTATGTACCTTCAGTAAATTTAAATGTACGTTTAATTTAAATATAAATTGATTTAAATTTTAATTTATACGAAAACTGATTGTAACAGTCGAATTAGCTTGTGAGACATATCCCATTATGTTCGGAATGAGGGTAATTAGCTAGAGGCGACAGTCGTTGGGTCTCGTTTGAAGTTCATATTAAAATGTAACTTTTTAGAATTAAATATATATTAAAATATAAAAGTCAACCCTTTTATTTCTCTCTCCCCCCTTTATCCTCCCCGTCGCTCTAAATCAGAAAGAAAATAAAACGGAGGAACGAACCCTGTCGCGCACCACTCAAGGCCGCCGGAGGCGCGACACCCCTCCCCCTGATGATCGGCGCCCCTCCTTTCTCCTCCTCCCTCTTCTAAAAACCAAACCCTAAATCCCCAATCACCCCAAAATGGAACCGCCTACCCCTGAGCGCCGCCAATAGCCAACCACCGCCGTCCCCAACCATCAGACCCCCCTTCCCCCGCGCGACACCCTTAGCCCCCATCTTCGGCCTTCGAGCCAAAACAAGACTGAAAGATGAGTTTTTATTGTATTTTTTTTATGTAGTAAAAAGATGATCTTTATGTAGATAAAATAAAAATATGGTTTTATGTAGAGGGAATAATATTAAAAAGATGATTTTTAATATATAAATAACATTGTTATAAAAATGTAATTTTTATATGAAATGTTTTGCCATAAAAATATGATCTTTATGTGCATGCATGTAGCGCTAATAAAAATAAGATTTTTATATGAAGAAAGATTATATTTTTATATAAAGAAAGATTATATTTTTACATAATGAAAGATTATATTTTTACATAAGCAAAGATTATATTTTTATATAAGAAAAGATTTGATTTTTTATATTAGAAAAGATTTGATTTTTAAAATATGAAAGGAGGAGATTTTTAACAGATAAAAATGTGATTTTTATATTGGAAGTGAACAGATAAAAATTCAATTTTTATATATATGAAGTAGCGATAAAAATTCGATTTTTATATATATGAAGTAGCGATAAAAATATGATTTATATATATATATATATATATATATATATATATATATATATATATATATATGAAGTCGCGATAAAAACATGATTTTTATATATATGAAGTAGCGATAAAAGTTTGACTTTTATATATATGAAGTAGCGACAAAAATATGATTTTTATATTGGAAGTGAACAGATAAAAATTCGATTTATATATATATGAAGTAGCGATAAAAATTCGATTTTTATATATATGAAGTAGCGATAAAAATATGTTTTATATATATACGAAGTAGCGATAAAAATTTGATTTATATATATATGAAGTGGTGATAAAAATATGATTTTTATATTGGAAGTGAGCAGATAAAAATATGATTTTTATTATATATATAGCTAAGTAAAAATATGATTTTTAATATATAAACATCATTTTAAAAATGTGATTTTTATTATGAACAGTGTGGAAAGGACTGCGTTGGAATTTCGAACAAATCCAAACGATTCAGAAATTCAGAAATAAAACTGGAGGAGTGGATCCCAAAGGTGAGAACTTCTCACTAAAATTATTTATGTACAGTTATTTATTTTATATAACTGCATATATGAACTGCTTCCCGTTGTCCACAGACCATGGACGACTTGTTTGTTTGTACTATGTTATGGAAATTGATTTTGATTGTGATGTGAAATGGAAAATAAAATATTTATATGTTGAATAAAATATTTGAACAATAAAAATATCATTTTTATTGAATAAATAAAATATTCATGGGTTGAAATAAAATAATTTATCGTTAAAAATATAATTTTTAACGTGTATATGAATAAAAAAATATTTATTTACAAATCGGCGATTTGTTTATGTACACACATTTGACTGATATGGATTAAGACGATATATTTTACACATCGCCCAACTAATCAAGTAATAATCAGTGTTTGTTGTTTGAAAACCCCACACGGGTATTGGGATGATATTTGACGTACACTAATCCCAATATTTAGTTGTATGTCAATCGATTGGTTGACAGGTTGTTTTAAGCGTTAATTATTCATATTTAATGCTTATGCAGTTGTGTAATGCACTCTGGATGATGGTTGACTATATTTGATTGTTGTTGTGTACATGTGCATATGAAATCCATATAAATAGAATTATATGGTAATTACTGTGTCTTATTCCAATTCGGAAAGAACGAATATTTTAAAATAACGAATATTTTAAAATGACGAATAATGAATATTTTAAAATAACTAATATTTTAAAATAACTAATATTTTAAAATAATATTCAGTAATGGATCAAAATATGATTTTGATGTCCGATTTGGGATGGACATGAAAATATTTAAATATATAAAGCCGTGTTGATTAAATTAACGCCATTTTGACGTGAACGATATTTATATCGGTTATATTCATTTTTAGAATGAATATTGAAAAGTAAGTTATTTCAAAATCAAATGTTTTGAAAATATTATCATTTACATATTAATGATATGGAATATTCAATTTTAATTTGAAATTGAATATGAAGTTGAAATTGTTTTGAAAACGAATTTAAAACGATTTATAAAATACGTTTTAAATGGAAATCGACGAAATATATATAATATATATATATTTAATGGCCTGAATAGAACGCGCCGCGCCGCGGCAGTTCGTGAATTTCGACCATTGACTTCGAATGGACATTACAGGAGACCCGACCGTCGGATTCTCCTAAAACCGGAACCGTTGGGTTCGTATCGAAAAGTGTTTTCCAACGAATACAAGATATTGGAAATCTAACGGTTGGATTTGGAATTGTCCAAATCAAATTTGGAAAAGTTCGCTGTAAGTGCAGTTCGACGACCGTTTATGGAAATCGATTATACGAGCCTTGATAAAATTATTAAAAATATCAATAATTTGTGTAAAATAATAATAAATGATTTGGAAGAATTAGGATGAAAAATTCCAAATTTGAAAAGATAAAAATATATTTTTATCGAAATGAACTAGTCATGAACTAGAATTATGAAATCCAACATTTTTAAATAAATAAACTGGATTTTAATGGCTTTAAAAATAACCAGAATTTCAAATACATAAATTGGAATGGATTTGAATCGTAATTATCTTCGGGTTATTTCGATATTGGATTCCATGATTATATGGATATCGTGGAGGAATTTGGAAGATATATATATATCGTTATTCCTAATACGATATTTGTTGATTCAGAATTAGATATTGAATACAGGCTGATATAATTTCTATTCAGAGCCTTATATTTAATATTGAATTGGATTTTGGGTTTGTCGTGAACTGTGTTTTAAATGACACTGTTCTTAAACCCAGTTGAGAAAAGATTAAATCTTTTAAATAAGATTTAGAAAAGTTTACCAATTAATTAATATTTAATTGGAATTGAATAGAATTGAATTTTGGGTTTGTCGTGAATGGTGTCTTTATTAACACCGTTCTTAAAACCAGTGTGAAAAGAATAAATCTTTCAATTAAGATTTAAAGAAGAATTGATAATTAATTAACATTTAATTGGAATTGAATATGGAATGTGAATTGGGTTTATTGTGAACCGTGTTTTTAACGACATTCGTTCTTTAACCCGATTTATAGTGAAATGTGATTTGGAATTTATAAATCTTTTTATTAAGATTTAATGGAAAATTTCCAAAGTAAAGTTTTCCAATTTAATATATTAAATTGGAATTGAATTGAATTCGATTTGATAATAATCGAAATGCGCTTCTATGGAGGAAGACTGTTAATATATATGGAATTTAAAATTAGTCGTTATTCCATTTATATTATTAGTCAGATATGAAAATTGATATCGATTATATGTTGATCTGTTTTCCGTGAAGATTCCATTTTTATGAAAGAGGATTTGGGTTTATTGTGAACTGTGTTTTAAATGATATTGGTTCTTTAACCCTGTTAAAGACAGGATTACATGTCTAACATTGTATTTCGAACTGTATGCTTGATCTCTGCTAAATATACATATGTTTGGTGGCGGAGAATCTATTCTCTTGCTTAACACCCTTCTTTAAGACGTACAAGCTTAGATGTTATATATCGGCAGAAATCAATAGTACGGTATAGATTGTCGATGTGACATGTTAGTGTTTCCAAAGTTAAATAATCATTAATATTGATTTTTTGGAAGATTAAAACTAAGTGGAGTTTTAATGAATCTTTAATTAGATTGAAATGGAAATTGATAATTTAAATTATCAAATTGGGGAAATGACCGAGAATGGAGTATCGCCAGTTTGCTCCTAGCGATAGTTAAATCTTTAATTAGATTTGAACGGGAAATGATAATTAATTTTACCGATAACACTGTAGTGTTAGTTATGAAGTATTACCAGTTTTACTCCATGGGATGAATAGGTTGGGATTGAGAAATTAAACAAATGATTACTTCGGTAATGTGCGCTAATCTCGATTAGTTTGGATAAACCTTAATTTGGTTTGAACTGATATCCAAAGGAAGATTAAAGAATAAATTTAAAGAATTTATCTTTGATAAAATTAATGCGAACCTTTCCAGAGGATATGAATATTTAAATAATAGAATATTCATAATTGGAATGAGGCGTATGTTGTGTTTTTATAGTACTTATTTATTATATACGCGAGTTATTCGGAAATGCCGGGTTTATACCCATTCTGAGTAACTGATTCGACGATAAGTCAACGATGAAGACGGCGGTTGAAGACTTGAGGTCTTCACATCGTTTAGATGATTACTGATGTCTTGATTGGGCTATACACCCAAGACGAGGTAATAAGTGGTGATCGTCCAGACGTACTTGGAGATCGACCGGATATGCGAGGACCTCTCTCCTGTATTGGACATACGGGACGAGGAATAAGGTGCCTCCGGTTTCGTTCATACCCAGAACGAACTTGTAAGTGGATGTGTGTATGACATTGAATTTTATTCTATGTTGATTGATCTCTATTAAATATATATCTTTTTGGCGGCAGAGAATTTATTCTTTTGCTTAACACCCTTCTCTGAGATGTATGAGCTCAGAGGTTATATATCGATTAGACATCAGACGCATGGTGTGAATTTCCTGTGTGGCATGCTTAGATGCAAAGGATCAAGGCTTCTGTTGAAAAGCAGAGTCTTGTGGTTGATGATCAAAACACGATTTTAATATAGCATAGCTTTGTGTATAGCGTTAATCCGCGAGCCTCACAGCTCGGTATGAGTCAAAAACGGGATAAGGGACAACAGAGAGAACATGACGTTTCTTTCTAGCTATGGGTGGTGTCGGGGTTTTGCAATCCCAGACATTTATATTATTTTTACCTTTTGTAGTTGTTGGAATGCGAGGCGCCTCGGTTATATCGGTCTCTACGGAGCCGATGGATAGGTCCTGTAGGACCAGGAAACGTGTGTTCAGGAATTGCCAATCCTCAAACGTAAGGGAGGACTTGCCCTGCAAGATCCAGGGGTTACCCAGAGTGTGTAGTCCCGAGGCATTTGCTAGTGTCTCGAAGCGGAAAGGAGTACATCTCTTGCCTAGACTCATGACAAAAATCTAATTTTCAATACGTGATATTTCGGTTTTGATTATAGAGCCTAGTACTGACGACATGATAGATGGTACCCATGCCGCCTATGATTGATACATTTATATTTTGAAGTTGTTTTATACACTACGCACTTATAATAGTATCAAATGATTGTTTTAAACGTACCAAGCATGTTTGGCTATTATAAGAGAAAACCCTATCCTCCGGCTTGCGTTGCATTGTGTGATGGGACCTGGGTCTTATATTAGCTTCATTTTTCCAAAAAACATTGCGCTGTTTGTTTTATGCACTAGTATTCTTGGGAGGAAACCCGTACCGTGTTATACGACGTGGTCCCTTGATTT
Organism: Allium sativum; assembly: GCA_030737875.1. Lineage (NCBI taxonomy): Eukaryota > Viridiplantae > Streptophyta > Magnoliopsida > Asparagales > Amaryllidaceae > Allium > Allium sativum. Next base: position 570,548,522 of record CM060922.1, read on the forward strand.
ACTTTATTTTTTAAAGTAAAGATTTAGTAACTGTTTTAGTTCTCACACCAGTCACATGTCAGACCTGGAGTTTATTGTTTTAACCTAAACTCTGGGTGCCCATATTTTCCACACGGGCAACTAGTAGTTTTGGTTAATTTTGCAGATTTAGATTCATAGGATCCTGGTTTACAGCTGGAACGATATTCCGAAAGCTCTGTATCCGTTTATCTCTTTCAGTTGTGTTTTGTATTATTTTCCGCTGCTATGTAATGTATTTTATCTCTGATATTTTACAATGTGTAAATTATTCATACTCTGTATATTCTTGTACTCTGATGTAAATTGTTGTAATAAGCAATGAAATATTCTTCTGTTTGTGTTCTGATTTGTCGTGTTCTCATTACAATCCGGGCTTTCATTTACAGGGAAGTTCAGGTCGTTACAATTCTTTTAGAACATCTCCAATTCAAGTAGTTTGTATTGTCAATTAAATCGTATGTGTCAAATATATTTCACAATTGTCTATGTGAAATTATCAAACATATGACACTGAAAATAAAATACGCACTGCAATGCTAATTTGTTAGCAGAAACAATTTTGTCTACATGTACCAATTATATAATAGATATATAAAATTTATTTGTAAAATAATATTGTTTTAATTGTTCACAATGTGAAGTTGAATGTCTAAAACTTGACATTTCACTTGACGATGTCTAATTAATTTTAGGCCACATCAACATGACATTCTAATTAACATTGACACTGATGAGTACAAATTAAACAATTTGATGTTTTGATGACATGTACTTTACACTGGTCTTGAACTAGCAATCATCGATGCTTTTAGGATTGATTTTACTTTTTCTATTTACTCTTAGGAGAATTCTTTATAGAATCGTAGTTCATTTCGGTTTCTCCTAATTTTCAATTTTGGAGTACAAACTGCAGGTTTGATTCATCTTACTATTTTTATGACAAAAAATTCAAAATGTCGGAGGTTGTCCATTATCTGTATTGTTTCGGCTAATTCTATTAACACCCATCATTTTGCTTTTGCCACCCCACTACAGGTTTTAAAAATGAAATGACCTATTTACCCTCATTTGTTATTAAACTAGACATATTCATCATTTCATTTTATTATGCCCTTTAATCATAGTGAAATGGAAAAATAAGATGAGAACAATAAAATTAAGTGAAGATGACAATTATGATTTACAAGAAAATGATGTTATATTTTAGATTTGATTTTTTTTAGATTTTTTTAAAAGAATTTGATTTACAGTTCAATTGTTTTTTTAATTAAACTAAAATACAAATTTTTAGATAATGCAATTGATGAAAAAAATAAAAAAACAATTACAAATTACAATTCTATTGTTTTCGGATTTCATTTCTTCTTTCATTCCATTATTAGTTTTATGTAGTTTTTTAAGTATAAAATAAATGTTAGTTTCGGTATATTCTGGAATGGGAAAAAACAAAAATGGAATATGATAAATTTTATTGAAAAAGGGGGTGGAAAAGACAATAGTTGTGTGAATAAATCTAGCCTATTGTTTCAAAGTGGTTTCAGCACAATAGCAGCCAACTGGATAAACACATATTTTTTTCAACTAGTTTGATATCCGCTCCCCAATTTTCATGCCAAAAGGAAGCGATGTTCTTCTCTTCTCCCAAAATCATGTAACAGAAGCGGCAGCCTAAAATCCAAGTTGAATCGAACTCTGATGGTAAGAGGCATAAGGTTCCTACTTTCAAAGACTAATTCGTTAACTTTAAGAGGGTTTTGCATGTAATTATAATTCCTGATCTGTACAGGGACTTAATCTTTAACCTATTTGTTTTCTATTTTCTATCGCAGAACCTAATTGGACATTTTGAAAAAAGTGAGCGTGGAATTTCTTGGGTGCTATGAAGCCTTTGATTAGGACAGTCGTAAGGTTGTTTTTTTTTTCATTTCGATTATTTTCCAAATTCTTTTATATATCTTTTGTCAGTTGATATGTTCTACCCAAAAAAAGGTTTTGACAGCATGCCATTATTTTATGTTTCTGGTGAATTCGTAATACAAGCTCTCATTTTTTTATTCTATCGTACAAAATACGAGTGAGTAAGATCTTATAATTAACACAAAACAATTACTTTATATAGTAAGTGTGGTGCTAAGTGCACCTCAATATATTCTTCCTAATACCGTAACTAAAAAAATAACATTAAATTTTATATGCTTCCTAATACCACATTACCTTTCCATTCTAATCTCTCACTCAAACATTATTTGTTGAACTAATCATGTACTAAGCTAATCTAAAAAACCCTAACCTCTCGTAATCGCTGTATTTTTAGCATCTCTCGCAGGAAAATACAAATTCGTACAGTAATCTCTCAATTGTTTGATGATTTAATCCTAATTCTCACTTCCTCTTCTATTTTGCTTAATTCAAACCTTATTCACGGCTTTTGTATATTGCAGCGTCGAATTCGATGATTGGTTATAGATCTAGGGTTTATCTCGTTTATCGTTTTTACAAATAAGGACGAATGAATATCGAGGGAAATAGAAATAAGGTAAAACAGTGTCGTATCCCCTATTTTTAAGTGTGCGGTATTAAGAAGAGTGTAATACTAATTCTTGTGGCATTTTTTAGTCGCGGTATTAGGAAGAACATATTGGGGTTCCCTTAGCACCACACTATAATAATATCATGTGAGTTTATCTTGTTGACCATTAACTCAAAATGGTTTTTTTTGGGTTGGATATGAAAATATCAATACAGCTTTGTGACTTGGAATATAGTATGAGACAGTCCAAACGGTAAGATAGATGGTTTTTTTTGTTAAGATTTATGATACGTAAATCAAAATTGTGGGCAACAAATTTTCTATGTAGATTCATTTTTGGTGGAGAGATTTGTTGCTACTTTTGTGGGATATTTGAAAGTGAAGGCAAAGATTATTTGGTACTTATCCAAATAGATATTTGATATATATGAAGATAATTTGGGTGACAAGTTTATTAAGGTGGCAAGTTTACTTGGATGCCAAAAAACTTGGGTATGAAGTAATTCACTCTATAAAAGACCCAATTGATTTCTTTATTATGTGGTGGAAAATTTTTGCTATTGTTCTTCATTATCTTTCTCCTCAAATTGTTTAGTCATTAGATATTCTCTACCTATTTCTCAATAAGGTTATTGATTTAAGTTGTGTTTATTTGTAACTATAGTTGAGATCGGTTGTAAACAATATTTTGGTGAATCAATAAAGAGGGTGGTTGGATGGAATATCGTGTGTTGATATTTCCGATATTGTTTGTGTTGTTATTTGTCTTTCATTCACATTCATCTTTAAGTGATTGGGTGAAAAAGATTAATTTTTTTCCGGGTGTTTTGTTAAACTTCCGCTGCGTACAAAACCCCAGCAGCTGGTATCGAAGCTCAGACCATCGCATAGCTTGGAGTGTTTGTTGGATTGAAAAAAAAATTGAATTTTTTGATGTTGGAGATGATGACGTTTTCAAAAATGGCTATTTTGAATGGGAGGAATTGGGGTATATGGAAGCCGAGGATGGAGGACGTTCTATATCTCAATGATTTGCATGATCCCATTGATGGGCATGCGAAGAAGCCCTCAAATATGGATAAGGGAAAGTGGAAGAAAATGGGCAAAAAGGCAATTGCATTGATTCGCCAATATTTGGATGATTCAGTATTCCACCATGTGGCTAGTTGTGAATCCGCGAAGGCATTGTGGGATAAATTTGTATCGTTGTATGAGTCGAAGAGTGCTACAAGTAAGGCTTTTCTGGTTCAAAAGTTGGTGCAACTTCGATTGGATGAGGGGAAGTCTGTTGCAGAGCATTTGAACAAGTTTCAGGATGTCATCAATCAATTGGCAAACATGAAGGTCAATTTTGATGATGAATTGCAGGCTCTTTTGTTGATAAGTTCTCTTTCGGAAAGTTGGGAGACTTTGGTTGTTTCATTGAGTAATTCCAATGCTAATGGAACTATCTCTTTAGAAATGGTACGAAATAGTCTTTTGAATGAGGAGCTAAGGAGAAAAGGGTCGGAGTTGAAATCGGTTCAAACTGAGGCGATGGTAGCAAGGGACTCGAAGGATACGGTTTGGAAGAAAAAGGGAGCCAAAGGTAAAAGTGCAATCACTTGTTTCCATTCCAAGAAGGAAGGTCACAAGCACAATGTGACGGCTTGCCCCGCACCAACCGACATTTACTCCAAAAGTGCGCTGTACACATGTCCAGTTAGCACGGAACGGGTCGTGAAAAGAAAAGGGAAGAAGGAAATGAACATACAAAGAACCTGTAGAATGTCTCACAGCGCATAGAACAAAATATAATAATAACATACTTGACATAAAACAGGAGAGACAGTGCATAAGCTGAAAATCAGAACTAAACATCATAGCAGCGGAAATCCAAAATATAGCTTATTACAACTTTTCAAACTGTCTCAAGCAAAAGCAAGATAAATGAGGTACACTACTAATGCCCAAGTAGCGACCACCAACGACACAGGGAGAATGTGTATATATATATATCATACGTGGAAGCCTCCTGCCCGCCTCCGAATCAGCTACTCGCGCACCACCAGCTAACCTGTCTCTAGTCTGCTCGTGTGAGCACCCAGAGTAATAAGAGGAGGCATAAAACTCTGGGTCAGACATAAAGCCTGGTATGAGCGATAAGCATCTAAAGTGAACAATAACAGGTAGACTAAAACATACCTGAACCTGGACCTGCAACCAAAGAGTTAGCACTACATACTATACAACACTCTAAGGTATCATATCAAACAATATAAAGATACGGAGGAGGGGGAGGTGTGCATGTCATAGGGATGGCAAACAATCAAACATAGCATCCATCCTCACATCTCTCACTCAGTGCGTAAAGCATACGATATTCACCACTCCGATCACCCAACATACCTTGCTACGATCACTTTGCCTCATGAAGTCATAAATGGCTTCACTGCACTGATAACGTAGCCACAAATCCTTCGCTATGTCCACTTTGCCTCATGGAGTCACAAGAACCCCACTGCACTGGCTCATAGCCTTACTAATCCTTACTATGTCCACTTTGCCCCATGGAGTCACAAGAACCCCACTGCACTGGCTCATAGCCTTACCAATCCTTACTATGTCCACTTGCCCCATGGAGTTATTCACCCCATCTGCGCTGGCTCATAGTCTTACTACGCATCACCTTGCCCCTCAGGTCATAATGACCCTACTGCACTGATAACGTAGTCTTGCTACCATCACATTGCCCCTCAGGTCATAATGACCCTACTGCACTGATAAGTAGCCCATCATTCATTCTTAGTGGTGAATCGAAGTTATGAACGTCGACAACTCCTTAGCACACGTCCCGCAGCAAAGTCCAACCATGAAGTGAACTCATCGGTTCCCAACTGGATCCTGAGCTCTAACTTCCCATATTGGACTACCTTTGCATCTCGGGTTATTGGTCAATACTGGTCGGATCGGGTCCTCTTCAAGCCATCGGTTCGGGTCGGGTATCCTTCATTGGTTCGGGTCGGGTCTTCTCCTGGTGCGGTTCGGGTCGGTTGTCTTCCATCAGTTCGGTTCGCGTGCTTTACCTCAGGTCGGGTCGGGTGTCATCTCCCCTCCAGCTCGTGCCTCCGTTCCGATCCGTGTCCTCGATTCGATTCGTCCTCCTCGATTCGATTCGTCCTCCTCGATCCGATCCGTCCTCCTCGATCCGATCCGATCCCAGTTCAGCTAGCTTGGCCTTCCTTTTTGCCACTTTTTCCTAAGTGTTGGGTTCCGATCCGATCAGATTCCTTGCTCAGTTCAACATATCCGATCCGAGCCCCATATCCGATCCGATCCGAACCCTACACTGTTTTCTGAAACTGTTCCAGCAAGTGTTTACGCCATTCGACGACGTTTTCGACCATTCTAACTATTGAAATCAATCACAAAGCATTTCATACAGTCATAGCAACATGCATAATCAACCACAAACATCAAAACATCAACATGATAGGTTAAAATGGATCAAACATACCCAAAACCCCATATTTCCCCCTAAGCATGTTTAGGTGAAACTAATGATAGGATTAGCAAAACTTAACCAAATTAACCCAAATTCATATCAGAGGTCTATAACATCATTTAGGAATTTATGAACATTTTTCCCGAATTTATTAGTGTATAAATTCGCTAATTAACACTAATTACCCTTAACTAGCCATAATTAGTGTAAAACTATGCAAATCACTCACCTTAGCCACAAATAAACTAAGATCTGAAATAATTCTCTGATTTGATGTGAATCTCAATGCCAAACAGCAGCTCCTATGTTGCTTTGGTGAAGATCTTCCTTGATTAGGGGTTGCTAAGCTTAATCCTTGACCAAAAGATGATTTGGAGGTGATTTAGAGGTTAGAGGCCATTTTTAGGGATCCTTGGTGATAAGTGGAGGCTAGAAAACTGAAATGGAATGATCCTCTATCTCATTTCAGCCTCCCCATAACCGTAATCCCGAAATGGGTTATGGACCTACTCACTAATCACCCGATTTGGCCCGGTTAAGCAGTTTTTCACCCTCCAAACCTTATTTCAGCCATATCTCCCAAACGATAAGTCCGTTTGGCTATTATGACCACTCTACGGAAAGGTAAACCATCAAACGAATCTAATGGAAGTGATTTCAGGTCAAAATTCCTTTCCAATCAAAAGTTATGGCCAAAACAGTACCAACTAGGGGCAAAATGGTCATTTAAAAATCGACAAAAATCATGAACATGGGAAATGACTCTAATGGATGTTTCCCAAAGTTACATGACCATACAACTTCACATGGGAAAGAAATAAATATTCTACAATCCTATGATGTGTAGAATACGGGTCGTTACACACAATGATTGTTATTCATGTATACGAGATATGAAGGAGGAGAAGGCGCAAGGTGATAAAAATAGTGATGAGGCACTGGCAGGCTTTGCTGAAGGTATCAAAGACGATTTTTCATGTGACGTCCTATTTAGTGTTGTGGAGCCTTGGAAGATGGATTCAGGAGCCAGTTTTGACATGTGCCTTAATGTGAAAAGTTTTCTTCGTATAAGAAAAGTGTTGGCATGATAAAAACGATCAATGGAGTAGAGCTACCAATTTGTGGAGTTGGAGCTATTAGATTTTAGATGCATGATGGAGTGGTGAGAGAAGTGGCAGGTGTGAGGCACATACCCACTTGTTCGGATAACCTCATATATCTCGGTCAGTTAGATCGCCGCGGTTGCACTTATGAGACTCGAGGTGGAGTTTTGAGAGTGAAGAAGGGTGGTCGTGTGATGATGTGAGGAGTTTTGGAGGAGGAAAACCTATATTGTTTGGTCGGTTCGGTGGTCAACAGTGGAAGACAAGTGACGGTTGAAGAACCAAGTCCACAATAAGGTGGAGAAGTTAATATGGTCACTGCTGATGGTCCTAAGGTGGAGGATCATGGTATCGACAAGGGTCTACATGTTGATGATGCTCGAGGGATCCCGGAGATGAAGAGATCATGTCAAGCGGAAGACGGATGTCGAGTTGTGAACTCTACAAAGACAAGATAGAGGTCTTTGTGGTATTACAAACACTTTTGAAGATCGCTATTGACGTGATGCACAGATAAGGAAGGTGCATCATTAGTGGGCTATGGTGGAGTTTTGTAATGATATTAATTGAGAAAATAAGGTTGAAAGTGAGAGCTAAGTTGGCTGTTGTTGAGTGGAGGAGATGTCATGATTTGGTATCAGGGTGGAGTGTTGAGATTTGTGATACGCAAATCGCAATTGTGAGCAACAAATTTTCAATGTAGATCCATTTTGGTGGAGAGATTTATTGCTACTTTTGTGGGATATTTGAAAGTGAAGGCAAAAATTATTTGGTGTTTATCCAAATAGATATTTGATATATATATATGAAGATGATTTGTGTGACAAGTTTACTTAGGTGGCAAGTTTACTTGGGTGCCAAGAAAACTTAGGTATGAAGCAATTCACTCTATAAAAGGCCTAGTTGATATCTTCATTATGTCATGGAAAAAATTTGTCATTGTTCTTTATTATCTTTCTCCTCAAATTGTTTAGCCATTAGATATTCTCTACCTAGTTCTTAATAAGGTTATTGATTCAAGTTGTGTTTGTTTGTAACGATAGTTGAGATCGGTTGTAAACAATATTTTGGTGAGTCAATAAAGAGGGTGGCTGGGTGGAATATCATGCGTTGATATTTCCGATATTGTTTGTGTTGTTATTTGTTTTTCAATCACATTCATTTTTAAGAAATTGGGTGAAAAAACCAGTTTTGTTTTCGGGTGTTTTGTCAAACTTCCGCTGCATACAAAACCCCAACATTTTTCAATGAGGAAGGGCGACCTATGTTGGTTGAACTTTGTGACTGCAATCTTGGCAACTTGTTATTGGACATATGTTAGGTGCATTAACATATGAAAGATCTATTAGCATGCTTATATTAACTGACTGTTTATTTTCGGTTATTGTATGTGCTTTAGCCAAACAGATGCAAATGTGCAGTATGAAAAAAGCACATAAATTATCAAAGCGCGCGCTATAGCGACTAAGAGCGCATAGCGCACTACTTGCGCTATTGTACTTATAATAGCGAAAGGATTCCCTATAGCGCAAAAATAGCACGTTATTTTGTCATAGTGCAAAAATAGCGTGCTATTTTGTCATAGCGCATAGCTCTAAATAACACGCTATTTTGTTTTTTTCCTTTTTAAATGTTTGGATAATGAATTAAGCCCTAAATAGCATGCTATTGTATCTATAGCGACTCAGAGGAAAAATGCTATAGAGTATGACTCAAAAGAAGAAGAAATTGACGATCGTTTAAATAATGATTAATGGTTATGATTTAGATGAAACTAGTGACTATATTTTAAAAGTTTAGAGGCATAATATAATTTCTATATTTTGTTATTGTACACCTGAATCACGTTTAACTTTTTTTTTTATTTGAATCTTGTTATTGTAGACTTCATATATTATTTTCATCTAAACTTATTTTCACTTTACAACTTTTCTTTTTTATAATTTTTTCCTTAGTACTTGTTAGAAAAAAAATTCAAAACATTTTGTACATAAGTGTATTTTCATTCATTTTTCTTTGAATTTTAAATCACCGTAATAGATAAATAGAAATAAATTTCATTATAACTAACAATTATAAGAATAAATTTTAAATTTGTAAGACACAAATATATATCCATCTATTATTTTGAATGTACAATACCAACACATCAAATTTTCTGTAATATAATTACATTTTACATAAAAATATATTTAATACGTATATAGAGTAAGGTAGTGCTTGTATTTGGAGTCTTGAACGGTTTGGATATAATGCAATTATGAAGAAAAAAAAAAATCTGTTAGGAAAAATATAATTGATTACCTTTTTTCCCTCTAAATGAATGCAATAGCGCGCGCTATAGCGCAGGATAGCGCATAGCGCAAGCCCTGCGCTATAGACTACGTTTAGCAGTGGCGAATATAGTATAGTTTTTAAATGTGTAATCTATGATGACTATGTGACCTTCCAACTAGCAGTGAGTATACTTCAAAAGGAGTGTACTGGAAAGTTTATTTTGTTCTGATAGGCCGGATACATATAAAATCTCAAAAAGAAACCCATCTCACTTGAAGTTTCTGTAATTGTATACTTCATAATTCAGGTGCAATTCTGCATATTTTGCATTATTAAGCGGGTTGTACAGATGTGTAATATATGAAGACTTTTCTTGTTGTGATAATCAATTTTCGTATAAAGCCAAAAACATATACACCTCTTCTCCGTTATTATTTCTCTCTCCCCTTTCTTCTCTAGCATTCCGCGATCCCATCTTGGTCTCTCTAATTTTTTGTACAAATTCTCTTTTTTATAACCGATTCTGGAGCTTTGATTTTGGAGTAACAAGTGTTCTGGAGCCGCAAATATCACAAACTTATTGGACTTTTGATCGGAAAGCTTGCATTGAATTTTTTCTTCATCTTCAATTATTTCATTCCAGCTTACCAGTTTCCTCATCTTCAATTATTTCATTACAGTAACCTTGATTTTTTCTGCTACTTCTGCTCATTGTTGAAACCCTAATCCCCTCGTCCTCATCCCCTCCTTCATTCATCCTCACCACCGTTGCTACTTATTGCCTAACCCGTTTCGTTCCCTAATCACCACTTTCCACCGACCCCTCATACCTTTTCGTTGCTGATCTTCTCGCCTCCAAGTTCGATTTAACCTTCTATCCATCAACTCAGGTAATTCCACTTTTTTTTTAACATTACTTATTGTTTGTTCCTTAGATCTGAACTATAAGAATCCATTTTCATCCTATAGTGATAGGTTGTTTTGTATATCTAATAATTGTATTTAATATAAATTTCTCACATAGATTAAAACTTCCAGGTTTCGTGTCCAAAAAACCTTGGGTTTTTTTGGTTCTTCAAATGGACTAAAGCATATTAGACATTTGATTGAAATCTCACTAATGACCATGATGGTTAATTAAGAAAGAATTGTCATTATTCAGAAGTAATTATAGTCAAGGATGTGCTTGGATCAAGATAAGTTTACTCCTACCAGAGTCTTGATTCTTGTAGAATAAATGCCATGGTTCTAAAATTTATGATTTATTTTAAGCAACAAAGTAATTTGTTAAGGGTATTTGAGAGTCGTATGCCTTAACATATGTAAAAAGAATCATCTTTTATGATTTTTTATTTTAATTAGCTTCGACGTGGAGAACATGAATTTTTTGTATTGGAACGGATTTAATGTTTTTAATAATAAGAGGTTAGTTTAAGAAAAGAAAAAAAGGATAGAATAGAGGTGGGTAACTGGGCATACTACATATAAACTGTTGGAAACAATGGTTGAGTCGCGGACTAGGTCGCTTTCTTGAAGACGATTCAACGATCTGGTCAGTGGTGCAAAACCAGTTCGTACTTTCGCCGTCGCCTCTAGGATAAAACAACTTCTGAAAATAACAACTGATTTGTTTTGCACAACAAATCAATTCAGATTTACACTTTCGAGATTAAAAATACTGCTCATAATTTCAATGGGAAGATTTTAATGGCGGAGGCAAGAAAAAGGTAATTTTTTTGTTGTATTATTTTCATCACAACTGAAGATAATATATAGATGGGGATTAGGGCTAAACAAAATACTGTGCAGTGGATAAATCTGCTAAAATACCGGTTCAACAGTTTACCGCTTCAAAATGAAAGTCGGCTCTGAAATATTCTCCGTATATAAAAACACAGTTCGAAAAAATTAATTTTTCTGGTTTAAAAATATAAGTGTTTACACCACAAAGTCAAGGCCCAGGCCCAAGCCGGGCCGGGCCAAGTCGAGTCGGTCGCGCGCGCGTATGTGGTGGTCATGATGCATGACCTCCCTCCTCACAACAAAGCATGTATTGGGAGCCCAAGGCCCCAACATGATTTCTTAGGAAGAAGTATAAATACTTGCCTCTTTCATATAGTTTCATGATGTGGGACTATTCACATATAGGAGCCATTCTTACACTTAGTCAAATTTTTAATAACTCATATAAAATTTCCAACAATCCCCCACTTGAATTTTTAAAAATATCTTCGAGTAGTTTCTAAAAAACATAAGATTGTGCATAAACAAATGTGTCATCCAACTTAAACCTTTGCATAGTGAGTAAGATTCAGTTTTTACTTGAGTGACACGTAGTCTTGAACTCTATTCCTGACATCAAACCACACACAACCTTTTCTATAGTGCAATCAAATAAGCCCGTGCATTTATGGCCATGCACATCTATCCCAGTTTAGTGAACGCTCTAGAAGTTTTGCCTAAAACTCCATAGGAAACGACCACATTTCCACATTCACATAGGTGAGTCTATCAAGAGTACTCCTGAAGGTAGGTACTCCACTCCAAATAGAGTATAGGTCTCATTAAGAGTTTCTATCAACTCATCATCTAATCACTTCAGGAATATATGCTTCTTGGTTTATTAAATAGCATGTTCAACTTCTATCACTACACAACTTGTTTTTACCCATTGAACCTATTTCTTGGGGTCTCCAGTCATTTAGGTCGGGTTACCATTGTGCGTGACTCAACTATCTAAGGGCAATAGTCCCACTCTTTTAGAATTATTAAGGACTTTCTTTCTGGTCAGTCCTTTCGTCAAAGGATCTGCCAAATTGTCATCACTTCATATGTGATGTTCTCTAATAATACTGTGTATACGACTGTCATTTCTTACCGTTGTAATATCGGTATAGTTCTTCTTTCAATAGTCGTCCAATTTTTCATCACTATATATGTGATCTTCTTTTACAGTATTGTGCTTACGACGTCGTCTTTTACCGTTGTAATAGCGGTTCTATACTTTTTGCAATAGCCATGGTACTATCGCAATCAATTACACCACTGATGTTGGTTTTTTCCCTTATGGGGATCTCAAGTAGCAGATTTCTTTCGTACTCTGCTTCTTCACTAGCTGTGACTAGTACTATTATCTTAGTCACTATAGTATATTGAGTCAAGATATTCTGTTTCTTAGATTTCCCAAAAAACAGTTCTTCCAGCAATGCTAAATATATAGCAACTGGTCGTAATAGAATCATCAGATAAAGTATTTCAGTCTGTATCAGAATATCCTTCAAGTACAACTGAAAGCTTTTTCATAATGTAATCCAAGATTCATAGTTTATTTTAGGTATCTTATGACCCTCTCAATAGCATGTTAATGCTCTATACTAGATCTACTGGTAAATTTGCACAATAATCCCATGACATAGGCAATGTCAGGTCTAGTACAATCGGTGACATCCCGAAGATTGCCAATGACGCTCTCATAATCAGAATATCTTACACCCTCACCAGTGTTCTTAAATAACTTTACACTAGGATCATATGGTGTATATGCAAGTTTACAGTCAATATAATTGTATTTCTTTAGAGTCTTCTCAGTTTAATGGGATTGATCCAAAGAAAATCCCCTTTTTGACCTAGTAATCTTAACATCAGGGATTACACTCGCTTCACCTAGATCTTTCATATTAAAATTGGCACTTAACAAGGATTTGACTGAATTTATGGCATGAATGTTTGACCCAAAGATGAGTAGGTCATTATATAAAGGCACATAATAGTGCAAATGTCATTCTCAGATTTGTAATAAATGCATTTGTCACTTTCGTTAACTTCAAAACCATGTGAAGTGATTAAGTTATCAAATTTTTCATGCCATTGTTTAGATACTTATTTTAAACCATATAATGATTTATCTAATTTGCATACTTTATGTTCTTGACCATGTACTACAAATCCTTCAGGTTGGTCCATATAAATTTCTTCTTCCAATTCACCGTTCAAAAATGTGGTTTTTACATCCATTTGGTGTATTCGTAAATTATGAATAGAAGCAAGTGAGATTAATACCCAAATGAATGTAATTCTAGTTACTGGTGAAAAAGTATCAAAGAAACCTATATTTTCTTTTTGCTTAAAACCTTTAGCTACTATTTGTGTTTTATATTTATCAATAGTGTCATCAGGTTTTAATTTTTAAGTACTCATTTACAGCCTATAAATTTACAACGGGGGTAGATCTATCAAATGCCAAGTCTTATTGGATTTCGGAGAATCCATCTCATCATTTATAGTCTCTTGCCAAAAAATGGGCATCTAAAGAAGATAAAGCCTCTTGGAGGTTTAAGGGATCCTCCTCTATAGTAAAAACACAAAAATCCGAACCAAAGTTTTTTACGGTTCTTGCTCTTTTACTTCTTTTAGGTTCAGCTTCAGAATTTTCATTAAATTCTGTTCTAATAGGCATACTAGAAGTTCCCCCACTATTCCTTAATTTAACAAAATTGTTGTTCCATAACAATCGGCATCATTTGTTTCAATTATATTATGTGTATTTAGGTCATAAAAAACTGTATGCTTTGCTATTAATAGCATAGCTTCTAAATACACATTCACATGCTCTACTAGCTAATTTTATTATTCTCTTAAGGTTTGGAGCGCAAACATATGTTAAACAAACCCAAGTTCTAAAGTATGACATATTGGATTTATAATTCTTTTAAAATTTCAAAAGGTGAAATTTTATTCTTAGATTAAGGGAATCTAAATAGAACATAGCATGCAGTCAATAAAATATCCCTTTACCAATGTTTTGCTGCACCAAAATTTAATAAAATAACAATTACTAATTCGGTAAAGGTCCTATTTTTTTCAGCTTTACCGTTCATTTCAAGTGAATATGGTGCAGTTCTATCATGCACTATACCAAGTAATTTATTAAAAAATCAGAATAAACTAAATTCATATTATGTTCATCTATCACTATGAATTCTCTTAATTTTCTTATTCCTCAATTTCAGTTTTGAATCTAAGCATGTCAAATGCAACATATATTTCAGAATCACTGTTTGTCCAATTGCAAGCTTTATTTTCACATAACCAATTTCTACAGTTTTAGTGGTGTGAGGATTTCCCAACAACACTTTCTGATTATCAGCAGCCGTGTATATTGTGAATATATCACGATCATAGCAGACATGGCGAGAAACACCAGTGTCTACCCACCAACCCTTTGTCCACCAACAAGGTGAATCAATCATAGCCTTAAGAGGCTTCTCAGTCAGGTTAGCCTGCAGTGCAAGACTTAGCCTGTTCCGACACTGTCGTGCCATATGATCTGGTTTTCCACAGTTGTAATTTAGAAGCAACTGCTCAGAATCATTCTTTTTGGTTGGTTGCTGCTATCTTTTATGGTTTCCTTAGCATTCCCATTCTATTCTCAACTGACTGGCTGTGGAGGCTTACTATTGCTTGAGATGTTAATATGTTTGAAAAATTTATTTTTTCTAAATATACATAAATTTAGTCTAACATAAGTTATTCACATGTATGCAAAAAATGTGTTCTATATTCTATCTTTTCACTTGTATGCATATAAACTATGTCAATTTATTTGATGCAAAAACCTATTCATCCAATTAATGTCAATTCTTAATGACATTATCAAAAAACATACACATTCTATTAATGTCAAATTTTTAGTGACATTTCCCAATAATATATATGTTCTATTAATGTCAATTTTAATGACATTTTCAAATAATCATATGCATTTCACTAATGCCAAAATTTTAATGACATTGTCCAAATAAGTATGCACTTAATGTGATATTGTCAGTTCAAATGTAATTCTTTCGTATATGTAATGCTGGAACAATAGAAATTGATTAAATTTCTAATTTTACCTGCATTCATTTTCTCGCAAGCCCCAGATCAAAGACATCAAATTTTTAATAAAATGTAAAACCTGACAATCAACTCTGCAGCGTCCATCCAGAGATGAAGGCATTTCAGTTAGCAGCAGCAGAACTAGTATCGATAGTCTCAACAAAGCTCATGTTCCTCCTAGGTTCGAATCTAAACCCTAAAACCAAATCGAGCTCCGTCTCATCATAAGCCAGACCGGAAGCCACCTCTGAATCTATCGAACTCTTTCCCGTCTCAACAAACATGTCTATTTCTTTCAAAGATCCGAAGCGCGCTGGATTTGTTGGTCGGCAAATCTGAATGGGGCAACCGAAGCCATTGTTTCATGAATTCGTCTTCAAATTGTTGGAAACAATGGTTGAGTCACGGACTAGGTCGCTTTCTTGAAGACGATTTGGCGATCTGGTCAGTGGTGCAAAACCAGTTCGTACTTTCGCCGCCGCCTCTAGGATAAAACAGCTTCTGAAAATAATAACTGATTTGCTTTGCACAACAAATCAGTTCAGATTTACACTTTCGAGATTAAAAATACTGCTTGTAATTTCTGTAAGAAGATTTTAATGGCGGAGGCAAGAAAAAGGTATTTTTTTTGTTGTATTATTTTCGTCACAACTGACGATAATATATAGATGGGGATTAGGGCTGAACAAAATACTGTGTAGTGGATAAATCTGCTGAAATACCGGTTCAACAGTTTACCGCTTCAAAATGAAAGTCGGCTCAGAAATATTTTCCGTATATAAAAACACAGTTCGAAAAAATCAATTTTTTCTGGTTCAAAAATATAAGTGTTTACACCACAAAGCCCAGGCCCAAGACGGGCCGGGCCGGGATGAATCGAGTCGGTCGCGCGTGCGTGTGTGATGGTCATGATGCATGGCCTCCCTCCTCACAACAAAGCATGTATTGGGAGCCCAAGACCCCAACATGATTTTTTAGGAACAAGTATAAATACTTGCCTCTTTTATATAGTCTCATGATGTGCGACTATTCACATATAGGAGTCATTCTTACACTTAGTCAAATTTTTAATAATTCACATAAAATTTTCAACATGAACCTATGAAGTACATCCCTTAATTATTGTGTATGCCAAGGCAGTGAATGATGAGCACTCTCAGTCAACCATCAATTGAAGATCAAGAATGTATTAATCATGTACCTATACGGTGTTTGTGCATGTAATGCATATACATGAAGCACAATGAGTAGTAAACCCCCTGCTCTGTTTCTCTTCATCATGTTATATGCATGCTTTAAGCCATGCCTATATTACTCTATTACCCTTCACATGGGCAGTTCTAATATGAATATTTTCCTTATTGTATGTTCATAGTTTGAGTCATTGAATATAACTATTTGTAATCGGCAATTAACCAAAAAAAAAAAAAAATCCTACCTAAAGCTTTTTAGTTGAATTTGAGCACATGGTTATTGAACAAATCAGATATTCTTTAATTTAATCGATTTGATTGGTGTTTGGTCTACTAAATTAAGAGTTGCACCTGACCTTCTATTTTTTTTGATAAAAGTCCTTTTTGTGTGTTTGGTTATCATATATATTGAGTTGCATCGTAGAATATTAGCAAACCAGTGTTGCTGTCTGTGTTCCTCGGTCTCCCGTGTGACTCAATAATCCAATCACGTACATCATAATTTATATCTAAAATATAGCTTTCCTGCGAAAATAAATGTAGATGTTACTGTTGAGTTTTTAATTGGAATGAAGTTCTGCATAACAATAATTCAATCATTTAGTTTCCCTATTTTAATTTATTTGAATAAGAAAAATCCTATTTTGTTTTCCTAAGTCGGAACAATCTTTTGTTGACCGTTTAATTTTTGCTTATAGTAACAATTGTTTGTCTTAGAGAACCAAATTAGCTAGTAAAGTGAGGTTAATCCCTAAGCTAAAATCTTTACTTAGTAGGAGGATTTAGGTCTTTTTAAATTTCCAGATAAGCCATGTTTAGCATAGTTAATGATCAAATTTCAGATTGGTGGAATTGAAACAGCAATATCAAGAGAAATTAATGGGGACTTTTTTTGGCTTGGGTTCATTGTTTGTTTGATGTTCTTTGATATTGTATATGTGCTTAATTGTCTGTTTGTTCAAGTTTAGAAGTATTTGCCTGTTCCGCTTGTTAGATCTTATTTTTGGCTTTGATACCAATTTGTTGGTTTTTGAAGAAGTTTTGATACTAGTTTGATGGAGTAGAGAAACACTAATATAATTTTGTTGGAGGAAGGAGACAATAATAGTTTGAATAAGAAATGGATGAAGAACTACTTTTTTTCTTTCTTTTTTTCAACACTTACATTCACTTTTTTCAACTAAAATGACCACATATATATAGTGGTTTACAAACCATTTCAATAGACACAACATTAAATGAACATGACTTTTCACCGAACAGACATGACACATCACTGAACGGACATGACACTTCACTGAACGGACATGACACTTGACGAACGGATACGACTCTTGATGAATGGACATGACTTTTGACGAATGGACATGTCTCTTTATTTTAATAGACACTTAAGTAATTAATGAATTTTGGTTTACGCCAACAATGCCTCCCTTAAACCAAAATTTCTTCGAAAACATAAGTCTTTTAAGGGGGTTTGTATACGTCACCAGTTAGTTCTTCACTTTTCTCTATGAGTCCGGAAGGTTGCTTAATGTAAATTACATCTTGAAGAAAAACGTTCAAGAGAGCTTTCTTTTGCTTATATCCCTTTGTAGTAATGGTCAATTTGTATGTATCATCTCTTCTGATATGCTTGATTTCTTCTTTCGCTACAAGGACCAATTTTTCAGCTTTTAAAGCATTATCAAAACTGATGGGATATTCTCTTCTGCTTTCTTTTGCAATTTTATCCACTTTTTCAGGTTTTTTTTGGCCAAGTTATCCGCTTTGACCTCCCTTGATTTCTCAACCAAAGCAGCATCATTTGCTTCTTTTATTATCTCCACTGATCCACCCGCAACAACTTCAGTCACCATGACCTTCTTCTTTTTTGGTTCAGCTGCAACATTTTTATGCTTTAACATCATCCTTTCGTTCTTGTTATGCTCAACTACGGGTGTATTGTTCTGCAGAGAGTTTGCCTCTTTTAAAACCACTATTTCAGATTCTTTTCCCATATCCGCAATGCTACTAACCGTGTCTTTGACATCATTTTCGGTATTTTCTTTTGCAACATCATTGATTTTCGGTAGTGATTCATCATCTTTTTATTCTTCAGGCTTGTTTGCTACATCCCCGTATTTCATATTGTTTGTGGTATCTTTCACATCATTGGTTGACTTAACCTCTTCAATGTGTACTTTGGCTTCGTTGCCATTTGGCACGTTTGCGGGCTCAGTTACGCTACTTTCAGCTTTGACTTCAGAAATAGCCTCTTTCAATTTATCTTCGTGTATGTTCTCCTCCACATTCTTACCATAAATCTCCTTTAATAAATTCCACGCATCTTTCGTGCAATTTTCTCCAATAATATGATCATATGTTTCATCATCGATATTTGCAGTCATCACAATACGAGCTTGCAGATCATTCCAACTCAATATTGTGATCGATTTTCTTTCTTTCTCCGTCAAATCTTTAATATCTTCTGGATCTTCAAAGCCATTTTCAACGATCTCCCATAATCCTTTAGAGATCAATTCTTCTTTCTTTTTGTTACTCCATGCTTCATAGTTTTCTTTTGTGAGAACAAATGGAAAAAGAAATTGAAATGCCATTTTTCAACCAGGCTCCGATAATCAGGCTCTGATACCACTTGTTAGATCTTATTTTTGGCTTTTGGCTTTGATACCAATTTGTTGGTTTTTGAAGAAGTTTTGATACTAGTTTGATGGAGTAGAGAAACACTAATATAATTTTGTTGGAGGAAGGAGACAATAATAGTTTGAATAAGAAATGGATGAAGAACTACTTTTTTTCAACACTTACATTCACTTTTTTCAACTAAAATGACCACATGTATATAGTGGTTTACAAACTATTTCAACAGACACAACATTAAATGAACATGACTTTTCACCGAACAGACATGACACTTCACAGAACAAACATGACACTTCACTGAACGGACATGACACTTGGCGAACGGATACGATTCTTGATGAATGGACATGACTTTTGACGAATGGACATGTCTCTTTAATTTAATAGACACTTAAGTAATTAATGAATTTTGGTTTACGCCAACACTGCTTGCTTTGGTACCCACTTTATTTCTTCAGTTTTCTCAAGCACTTATAAATGTATGTCCAAAGTACATTTTTTAGCTGTATGTATTTGCTTGCAAGTCTATATTTATTAGTGATTGCGAGGAGATGGTGCCGGTGGACTGGTTGCTGGAGAAGCGGTGCAGCGGAAATTTGATGGAGGCGATGGAATTTATCAGAAACATTGCTAATTTGAATATAGTATACATTTGTTACTTGTGTATTACACTTCCAGTGTATATTGTTCTGTTTTAAGCATATAGAGTGGATGTATATGTGTTCTTAACGGTCAACAATGAAATTTTTGTTAGCGATATTTTTCGAAGTATTTAAAAATGAGGTTTTGCATGGATACTCTTGTAAAAATGTTGTTTGCAGTTGATATTAACTTTCCCCTTTTTTTCCTCTTGCGGTTACGTTATGGTTGACATTTGATTAACATATTATATTACTACCATACTCGAACAATTTCCAAATTCATGGTCAAAAGTTATATTAAAAACATATCTGCTAGTTTGTTTTATTCCTGATTTATGTGCATAAGAGAGGAAGAATATCATATTTTACTTGCTTATTGAGTTTAGTCATTTGCTTAATGAACTAACAGCTCAATCAGCCAAAATGGTCAATTAGCAATTATATTTTACAAGGAAGTCTAAGGTAGTGTTTGGTTACCATTTTAAGTTTTGGGTTTTCATCCATACAAAAATGTGCACCACGCATGCATGCTACGGAAAACAACCATTTTAGAAAACAAAGATAACATACAAAATAAAAAACAACTTTTATCTATTTTTCATGTTTTGAGAAATAAGAAAACATGGAGAGCATTTCTTCCTTCCATGATTGCTACATCCCTCTGCGGTCCCCTCCATCTTTCATTCATTCTATCAATCCTCCTTTTACACCTTTGATGTTTTGTAATTAATTTTGAAAACTCAAAACCCAAAACTCATTTTCAACCAAACGCTATCTAAATTTTTAGTTTTTGCATTTTGGCCTAATGTATTGTGTTAACATGCATTTATATTAATTGTTTCCATACATTCCAAAGGTTCAACTCAACCCGTACACATACTTATTTTTGCATAGTGTTATTTATGATGGTAGCCATGCATTATCTTTTCTTCTTTTACATTTTTTGTTATTTTTACATGCATTACCAGTTCATGATGAATAATGGATAGTTGTACCTTCCACATTGGTATGTAATCTTCCAACACAACGAGAGTAAAAATCTTAATTCGACTGTTGTTTGGGAATATACTATTGATTTATATAGATATATTATTAATTTCCAATTTTTAGATATCAATAAAATATTCCCTTGTTTTCTATTTGTAAACTACTCTTTCTACCACTATGGCCATGCATTATTGTTTGATTTCCAGTGAAAGCTAGATTCCGTTTTTATATGCTTGAATTTGGACAAATACAACAGGTTATTTGCTCCCAGCCTTTAACTTAAACTCATAAATGATTAAATTTGTAAGGTTACGAAAGAAAAAACTTATATCATATTCCTCTATATCATATGGTCTATTTGATAAAACAGTTCATAATTTGGTTTCATGCCTTACCCATTCGTATTGTACTTTCAAAACTGAGTACAAAATTCTTATCTCGCGATCCTTCAAAATTTTACATTGCCATTTTAGTGTGGTTACCCATTTCAATTTTCTTTCTATGTTTTTCCACCAATTCCTTCCTATAGCTGCATGTTGATTCATCTTTGTTCTTTACTGTTGGCTCCTTATCCAATATAATTTTAAATTCCTCAAATCTTTATATGTTGTTTATAATTACATAATATTACTATAACGGGTTCCACCTAATATTGATAGGTTATTCTTTAGAAGCAGGAATAATTAATAGCATATAATCCAATATTTATTTCTTCCATTTATTGCATAAAATGTAAGTGACGATGTTGTAGTTTTAGTTCCCTAATCCTTCCAATGTGACACTATTTCAGATGCTTGGCTCAAATCAGTAATGTAGTTTATTTAGTGTATTCATCGTCTTTTAGCTGAAATTAGTAAATACTATTTATAGTTAATGTAAGTTTGCAAGGGGTCATGGATATTGTGCCATATTAGATAAAGTAAATTTTGAGGAGGAAAGCAGCCTATAATCAGTCACTTTGAAATCTACACACCACAGTATAGGTACCGTTGTAAACATTTTATGTTCATCTTGCTTTCGCCAAAATCAGATGCATTAAGTTGAGAATATTTCACATACTATTCGGCATTTAGCGTGCTTCATATTTTTTTGATATAAATAATTTTAGTTTTCAACCATTATCAGTTGTATTTTCATTGTCGTTTAGTTGTTTTCAATTGGGTTTACATGCAGCTTGGACGTATCCAAATTATGAGAATGTTTAACGCTTAATTTTTACTACAATATTCTATCCATGGGAAAGACAGTTATGGTTACCTTAATTTTGAAAATGTCAGTTTTAAAAACTTAACTATGTTTCAAATTTCATAATTAAATTTAAAATCTGCTAAAGTGATGTTTTGTCATGATTTTCAATTTTACATTTGTACAGTGTAAAGGTTTTTTGAACAATACTTAAGCAAGTCTTGGATATGTAAGTGTAAATGTTTAAATAAATTTATAGGTTTCTTAATGGTATGGCACTTCCACAGCCCCAGACATAATAATGGCATTAAAAAGAGAGCACACATTCATACATGTTTTTGTTTGGGATATCTCAATCCATCAATGTCATTAAATGAATGGTTTTTTTAATCTCTCTTACTGTTTAGATTGTCCATTCATAATACGCCTGTAAAAGTACTAATTTTATTTCTGTTGTATGTCTATTGTTTCTCTGAGTATTACAATGATCAGAATGTCGTTTTTATTCATAAAGCTTCGGTTTGAGTACTACATTTTTTTTTCCTATACAACCATTTGAAGTTTAATTTTGTTGTTCAATCATCATTGTAAGTTTCAGTTTTCTCTAATTTCCTTTATGCACTACTAAGTGGCAGGCATGAATCATTCAATACATGCTTTTTATAAATCATTAACATCAATGGATTCATTGAGGCAATTTGCTTCAAAATTTTATATGATAGTATTTGATAAACCATGAAGATTTCCAATGGCTATTTTAATGATTTACAATGTCTGATAATTATAAGTACCTGGAAATCATTTCGGTCCATTTAGGTGATTTGCTTATGCGATTGTTTGTTTTGTTTGGGGATATTTCTATAATTTGTGTTTTGGAAGAGTAGAATATTATGATAGCAACCTTTGCAGTATTGATTCAGTTCGAAATTACCTTACTTCCCATTATCTATTGTCCTATAATGGGATTATATACCTGAAAAATTAAGTCATAGACTGCTTAGGCTATTGAAGTACGCAATATTCTTAAAATTTTAGAAACATAAGATAACCTTTTTAATGTTATAATAGTATGCTTCATTTCTTTTTGTATATGTTGAGTTATGATGAAATGTTGATGATAGAGGTTCTTTTATAGTCCTTATATCGTTCAATAATATAAGAGATTAAATAACTATCAATATTGTGCTGTTTGATTGCTTAATCATGTTAAGACAAGTATATTTAAGTGGACGGATTTTAGAATATATTATTAGTATGCTGCACGTATTTTTGACCATTTCCTAATTTTCTGTAATATTATATTGTGATATTTTTTATAACAAAATTATGATACAAACTTTATTTTGTAGCGTTGTCGTGAACCAGGCTTATGCATAATCATGCTCGGCTTTAGCAATTCATTTTTTGTTGTTGTGGAATAAGTTGAACTGCTTTGTTTCTGTTAGATATACATGAACCAATGTTTGAATATTTATGCAGGCACTGAAGAAGAATGAATGCTGATATGAACTCGAGCATTGTCAGCTTATATGATTAAGGTTCAGGGTCCAGTATAAGTTCAACCACTTCAAACTAAGCTAAATGGCTGAAGTTAGTTTATGTTGTGATGTCATCAGTAGCCATTTCTGATGTTTAATGATCATGCATTGACATTTGCTTGGCGCTCATTGCTTACTTTCATGACTGAAATGTAATTGTGTATTTGTTTAAAGCTGAAGCTATGTTATCACTTAATACCATTTTTCATAGGTAGATTATATAAAAATGCTTAGTTTTTGCATAAATGCAAATATCATTCCTTCTGTTCATCTAAGTTTTTTTCCCCCATGCTTCATGCAAGTTTACAAATCATTGCATGTAGCCACCTGTAAAATAACGCTATGGGTTGAAAATAATAATATGTTTTGTTTGTTAATTTACGGCAGCACGGGTTATGCCACTAAACTTGGTCATAATGTTTTAGATTTCAGTGGTCAGTTATGCTCAATCTTCTGTTTCTATTGCAATGGTCAGATATATTTGTAGCTACTCACAGTTTAACCTCCCCTTACTGCCAAACAAAACATTGGTTAACCTCTGCTTCACTATCATATGGTTTACGCAATTACAATAATTTACTGTTGTTGAAAATTGGTTTCCTTGGTGGATGTTTTTACTGATAAGGGTGCAGACTGCAGATGGTCAGGGTGAAGTAGGGATTAGCGGTGGATTTTTGATCATAGTGGTAGAAGTTGGTGAAGGTGGGGGTGAGTTGGGACGTGAATAAAACATAGGAGGTGGAGTGGTGCATTTTTGATTTATAGGCGGATGAAGTACGTTTGGTAGTAGGGATGGTTCCGGGCAGTTGGAAGGCATGAAGTGATAAATGCATTGCAGCATTGGTGTTGTGCTTTTTGCAAGAAAGAAAAGATTTGTTAACTTTAAAATCAAGTTGGATGTTGCTTATAAACTTAGTGTGTTTCCTCACTTCGGTTCACCATACTGATCAGGCGTTTGTAATGCTCGGGTTAAACTGAGTTTTACAGGTTCAAGTTAAGATGCTATGGACTTTAGAAGATGTGTTGGAGGAGTTCAAACATCAAGTCTTTTATTCGATTATCATACTTAAAATTTTTTAAATAATAGTTATTAATTCATCTAAAATTATTATAATATGTCAACTTCAAAAAGAATATATACTTGCTAATTATAGCAAGAATAATAAACATTATTATATTACTTCAAAGAAATATAAGTTACATAACACATATCATGTATAAATAACCACAATAATTTATATTATTTTTATTTTGATGAATCCATCGTATATTGTATAATAAAGTTCCGATTTTAACATTAACATTTTAAAATCTATATTTTATAATATTATCGTGTGCAACGCACGGGTTACACACTGTTTGTATTATGTATTATAATTAGAAGGGTCTCCTTCATGACATATTGTGGACTTGCAAATTTGAATACGTTTCCCATCTTGATGTCCATTAAATTGAAGCATATTACATGTTTCTCTCTTTAGTATGTTTTCCTTTTTGTATAGGTTTTTCTCAATAAACTTATTCTCCTTCTGTGAATACTAGAATGATTGATCATTGGAAAAGGTTACTGTTAGGACATAAGTGTACCAAAATTGATGTGAAACTGAATGTGGTTTTGCCCTGATTGGTTGTTCAATTTTTAATGTATTAGTTAGAAAATGAGTCTTATTTATCCTCCTTCTAGTATGCCATTTATAATAAATTTAAGTATATATTTTAGTGTACAGCTTGCAACAAAAATAGTACAACCAAACTAAAACATTGTAGCTTCATTATGATTATTATAAGAAAATTACGCGTGCGCGAAATGTGATCAGTATACTTAAATGTTTCTTAATCAAAATCACTGTTTCAAATCTTCTAAATATCGCTCGAGATCTTCTCCGAGATCTTGTTTTGGGCTCCTTCCAAAACGAAACAACAAATATCATTCAAAATCTCTTTTCGAATATATCGCCTGAAATATTGAAATATCGAACGATATATCCACCGAGACAGAATACTGGAGTATCGTCCGAGATCTTAGTTTTTTTGGTTAAAATTTAAGTATGTGCCAGAACTAGAACAATAATTAAAAAACTCAAATCTAGCCATGATAATCTTTTGTTATTTTACATTTTGCATGTTAAATGACCATATTGTATGTTTATATATGTTCTACAATGCTTATGATTTTCATATTCGTCTTTTTTACATACATGTTACTTATGAAGTTATGTATTTTATGGTCTATTTATACCTTTTTTTTAATGTATTGGATCCTTTTATTGTTTTACGTCTAACAATATTTCTGTTTTTAGCATATTACGATTTATAGTATGAATAATCTTTCACAAAACAAAGAATAATAAAGTTATTTTGCAATTCAAGTTTAAGTTACTATGTTTTTAATAACATTCATAAAAACCATTTTCTAATAATATCATTTTTTTAACATATCATGTACGCCGAAATTGTTCTGATATGAACTTTCAGATCTGAGATGGAAATTTGAGACGAACTCCCGAGTTACTCTTCTCGTCCGAGATTTTCCCGATACGAGATCAAGTCTATAAAATCCTCGAAACGAAACGCGACCAGTATCCGAGATTTAAAACCTTTATATTCACAATGAATTCTGATTTGAGAAGCTACAAATGTGTTTCATTTGTTAGCTGGAGGAAGAATGCCCTGTTACCATATTAAAGGAAATAACAGAGGGCCATGTGCATTGTTAATTACTCTTAACATTTTGCAGTTTAAAATACATGAAGTATCATTTGAATCTAGATAGATATGAACTGCAAGCGCCGTAGAAGTAATGGTTAAGATGTAATTTTAAACTATCGTTGCATAAAAATGAATTATTATAATCAGCTTGGAAGGTATTCATAATATTAAATGAAGTCATTTAATTAGCAGGTTTAGATGTTCGTATTTATAGCTCGAATGTGCAAATATGTAGAAAATAAATTATTACTATTAGCATTATTCAACTATCAGTATCAGATGGCAAGATTCTCGAAAATGATAGCAAAAGGTTGTCCATGTTTACATGAATACTCAAGGCTGCCTACTTGATATCTTATTTTCTATAGCAATAAATTTTGAGCTGAATCATTCACATTTCTAGTTAGCTATACATTGTTGATTTAAGAAATAACTATAAATAAAAAATCAAACCACTGTAGATTTCTAAATTAAATTTAATCAGCTTGAGCTTGGATTTTGAGCTCTTATGGTGTCTATCTCTGTTCAGTGTCCCAAGGCTTCCACGGTGATACGCTTTACGGCTGTTCCTCGTCATCTTCCAACATCGATTTTCACACCCATTTACAGATTCCGGCCTCAAAGGGTTCTAGTAGTAAGTGGTTTCCAACTATTATGGCTCAGGTTGCAACTGAAAATTAGTCGATCTCAGCATTGAATACAGAACCATCAAATGAAGAACCTGTTCTTTAATCTGAATCTAAGTGCCAGAGTCGGTCATAACAGCATTTATGGCTGAAGTGTTTGATCTTGTTATGCTTGTTGATTCAAGAAACATTACGGAGTTACAACTAAAGAAGGGGCACTGTGAGCTAATAATAAGGAACAAAAAAAGCATTGCCACAACAAGCTCCTCCCCATATAATGATGATGCAGTCTCCTGTCTCCTCAACAAGGCATGTATCAACCTCAACCTCAACCTCAACCTCAACAAGGCATGTATCAACCTCAACCTCAAATGGCAATAGTATTTGATAAACCATGAAGATTTCCCATGGCTATTTTAATGATTTACAATGTCTGATAATTATAAGTACCTGGAAATCATTTCGGTCCATTTAGGTGATTTGCTTATGCGATTGTTTGTTTTGTTTGGGGATATTTCTATAATTTGTGTTTTGGAAGAGTAGAATATTATGATAGCAACCTTTGCAGTATTGATTCAGTTCGAAATTACCTTACTTCCCATTATCTATTGTCCTATAATGGGATTATATACCTGAAAAATTAAGTCATAGACTGCTTAGGCTATTGAAGTACGCAATATTCTTAAAATTTTAGAAACATAAGATAACCTTTTTAATGTTATAATAGTATGCTTCATTTCTTTTTGTATATGTTGAGTTATGATGAAATGTTGATGATAGAGGTTCTTTTATAGTCCTTATATCGTTCAATAATATAAGAGATTAAATAAGCTATCAATATTGTGCTGTTTGATTGCTTAATCATGTTAAGACAAGTATATTTAAGTGGACGGATTTTAGAATATATTATTAGTATGCTGCACGTATTTTTGACCATTTCCTAATTTTCTGTAATATTATATTGTGATATTTTTTATAACAAAATTATGATACAAACTTTATTTTGTACCAGGCTTATGCATAATCATGCTCGGCTTTAGCAATTCATTTTTTGTTGTTGTGGAATAAGTTGAACTGCTTTGTTTCTGTTAGATATACATGAACCAATGTTTGAATATTTATGCAGGCACTGAAGAAGAATGAATGCTGATATGAACTCGAGCATTGTCAGCTTATATGATTAAGGTTCAGGGTCCAGTATAAGTTCAACCACTTCAAACTAAGCTAAATGGCTGAAGTTAGTTTATGTTGTGATGTCATCAGTAGCCATTTCTGATGTTTAATGATCATGCATTGACATTTGCTTGGCGTTCATTGCTTACTTTCATGACTGAAATGTAATTGTGTATTTGTTTAAAGCTGAAGCTATGTTATCACTTAATACCATTTTTCATAGGTAGATTATATAAAAATGCTTAGTTTTTGCATAAATGCAAATATCATTCCTTCTGTTCATTTAAGTTTTTTTCCCCCCATGTTTCATGCAAGTTTACAAATCGTCATTGCATGTAGCCACCTGTAAAATAACGCTATGGGTTGAAAATAATAATATGTTTTGTTTGTTAATTTACGGCAGTACGGGTTATGCCACTAAACTTGGTCATAATGTTTTAGATTTCAGTGGTCAGTTATGCTCAATCTTCTGTTTCTATTGCGATGGTCAGATATATTTGTAGCTACTCACAGCTTAACTTCCCCTTACTGCCAAGCAAAACATTGGTTAACCTCTGCTTCACTATTATATGGTTTACGCAATTACAATAATTTACTGTTGTTGAAAATTGGTTCCCTTGGTGGATGTTTTTACTGATAAGAGTGCAGACTGCGGATGGTCAGGGTGAAGTAGGGATTAGCGGTGGATTTTTGGTCATAGTGGTTGAAGTTGGGGAAGGTAGGGGTGAGTTGGGACGTGAATAAAACATAGGAGGTGGAGTGGTGCATTTTTGATTTATAGGCGGATGAAGTATGTTTGGTAGGGATGGTTTCAGGCTGTTGGAAGGCATGAAGTGATAAGTGCATTGGTGTTGTGCTTTTTGTAAAAAAGAAAAGATTTGTTAACTTTAAAATCAAGTTGGATATTGCTAATAAACTTAGTGTGTCCTCACCTTGGCTCACCAGACTGATCAGGCGCATGTAATGCTCGGGTTATACCGAGTTTTACAAGTTCAAGTTAAGATGCTATGCACTTCAGAAGATGTGTTGGAGGAGTTGAAACATCAAGTCTTTTATTCGATTATCATACTTACAAATTTTTTAAATAATAGTTGTTAATTCATCTAAAATTATTATAATATGTCAATTTCAAAAAGAATACTTGCTAATAATAGCAAGAATAATAAAAATTATTATATTACTTCAAAGAAATATAAGACTATAAGTTACATAACACATATCATGTATAAATAACCACAATAATTTATATTATTTTTATTTTGACGAATTCATCGTATATTGTATAATAAAGTTCCGATTTTAACATTAACATTTTAAAATCTATATTTTATAATATTATCGTGTGCAGCGCACGGATTACACACTAGTTGTATTATGTATTATAATTAGAAGGGTCTCCTTCATGACATATTGTGGACTTGCTAATTTGAATACGTTTCCCCTCTTGATGTCCATTAAATTGAAGCATATTACATGTTTCTCTCTTTAGTATGTTTTTTTTGTATCGGTTTTTCTCAATAAACCTGTTCTCCTTTTGTGAATACTAGAATGATTGATCATTGAAAAGGTTACTGTTAGGACCTAAGAGTACCTAAATTGATGTGAAACTGAATATGGTTTTGCCCTGATTGGTTGTTCAATTTTTAATGTACTACTTAGAAAATGAGTCTTATTTATCCTCTTTCTAGTATGCCATTTATAATACATTTAAGTATATATTTTAGTGTACAGCTTGCAACAAAAATAGTACAACCAAACTAAAACATTGTAGCTTCATTATGGTTATTATAAGAAAATTGATGTGATCAGTACACTTAAATGTTTCTTAATCAAAATCATTATTTCAAATCTCCTAAATATCGCTCGAGATCTTCTCCGAGATCATGTTTTGGGCTCCATCCAAAACGAAACAACAAATATCATTCAAAATCTCTTTTCTAATATATCGCCTGAAATATTGAAATATCAAACGATATATCCACCATGACAGAATACTGGAGTATCGTCCGAGATCTTAGTTTTTTTGGTTAAAATTTAAGTATGTGCCAGAACTAGAACAATAATTGAAAAACTCAAATCTAGTCATGATAATCTTTTGTTATTTTACATTTT
Source organism: Allium sativum (assembly GCA_030737875.1). Taxonomy (NCBI): domain Eukaryota; kingdom Viridiplantae; phylum Streptophyta; class Magnoliopsida; order Asparagales; family Amaryllidaceae; genus Allium; species Allium sativum. The sequence goes on from CM060922.1 coordinate 570,578,624, forward strand.
GCATGTTAAATGACCATATTGTATGTTCATATATGTTCTACAATGCTTATGATTTTCATATTCGTCTTTTTACATACATGTTACTTATGAAATTATGTATTTTATGGTCTATTTATACCGATTTTTTTAATGTATTGGATCTTTTAATGTTTTATGTCTAACAATATTTCTGTTTTTAGCATATTACGATTTATAGTATGAATGATCTTTCACAAAATAAAGAATAATAAAGTTTTTTTGCAATTCAAGTTTAAGTTACTATGTTTTTAATAGCATTCATAAAAACCATTTTCTAATAATATCATTTTTTTTAACATATCATGTACGCTGATATTGTTCCGATATGAACTTTCAGATCCGAGATGGAAATCTGAGACGAACTCCCGAGTAACTCTTCTCGTCCGAGATCTCCCCGATACGAGATCAAGTATATAAAATCCTCGAAACGAAACGTGGTCAGTATCCGAGATTTAAAACCTTTATATTCACAATGAATTTTGATTTGAGAAGCTACAATTGTGTTTCATTTGTTAGCTGGAGTGCCCTGTTACCATATTAAAGGAAATAACAGAGGGTCATGTGCATTGTTAATTACTCTTAACATTTTGTAGTTTAAAATACATAAAGTATCAATTGAATCTAGATAGATATGAACTGCAAGCGCCGTAGAACTAATGGTTAAGATGTAATTTTAAGCTATAGTTGCATAAAAATGAATTATTATAATCAGCTTGGAAGATATTCATAATATTAAATGAAGTCATTTAATTAGCAGGTTTAGATGTTTGTATTTATAGCTCGAATGTACAAATATGTAGAAAATAAATTGAAAACAGTAGTTCAAGGATTTGAACCTTGGATAAGTATTATTACTACTAGCATTATTCAACTATCAGTATCAGATGGCAAGATTCTCGAAAATGATAGCAAAATGTTGTCCATGTTTACATGAATACTCAAAGCTACCACTTGATATCTTATTTTCTATAGCAATAAATTTTGAGCTGAATCATTCACATCTCTAGTTAGCTATACATTGTTGATTTAAGAAATAACTATAAATAAAAAATCAAACCACTGTAGATTTCTAAATTAAATTGAATCAGCTTGAGCTTGGATTTTGAGCTCTTATGGTGTCTATCTCTGTTCAGTGTCCCAAGGCTTCCGCAGTGATACGCTTTACGGCTGTTCCTCGTCATCTTCCAACATCGATTTTCACACCCATTATATTTACAGATTCCGACCTCAAAGGGTTCTAGTAGTAAGTGGTTTCCAACTATTATGGCTCAGGTTGGAACTGAAAATTAGTCGATCTCAGCATTGAATACAGAACCATCAAATGGTAAGGTTAGCGAAAATTGAAAGAGGCTATGCAGCAGTTTAGGATCGTGTAGTATGGAGAATAGGATATAATATCTATATACCAGAGTAGAAAGCAGTAAATCACACAGTCGATTTATACTAGTTCGGACCACTGTCATACGTCCAGTCCCAGACTCACTTCTGGTATTTCACTAACACTAAAACCCTCACTTCACCCGGAGGAATAGGTTCACAATTACCCGAACCACTGAACGGGATTTCTTGCCTCAACCACTGAAGAGGACTTCACAATTACAAAGGTTTTTGACTTTTGAATGTGTTCCAAACAATATTGAGTAGTCACAATATAGTACAACACTTCTTTAGCCCTCACAAACGGTATTTTTGTGGATGTACAAAGGCTAGGATTAATATTAGATCGATTATAAAGGATGTGAACGAAAATAATCGATCTTTTTAACAGAATTTGAGAGAATGATAGTCGTAGAGCAATTTTAGAGCAAAATCAATAGATTTGATCAAAGTAGTTGTTGTGAAACGGAGATGTTTGGGGCTTATATAATGATGAAGGGATGTTATTAGAATAGTCACAACCCTTCTGAAAGATTTAAAACCTGAAAAGATTTGGTGAAAAACGAAGTGTCTTTTCATAAAATATAGCCGTTATTTACAGCACTTAAGACAGCACTGAACAGTAGCTTTTGGCCCAAACACGCTATCATATGTCTATTCAAAATATAGCCGTTATACCATTTCATAGCGTTTCGGAATATAGCCGTTATAACCTTTAATAGCTTTCCTAGACAAAATGCTACGGTTTTCTGCTGCGAAAAATTCTGCAAAAAACAGCCTTCTATATTCATCATTTTTTGACTTTTTTTATCGTTTTTCTTGCAATAAAAAACTCCAAAAAATTATGAAAAATGCTTTATGATATATTAGATGTTATGTAGAAATTTTAGGTGATTTGAAGTTAATTTGTGGAGCTTTAACAATTCTAGACTATAATGACTTCATGTACACTCAACTTATGATATGCATTCTTCTGAAGCTCTTGAGTCTGTTTCTTCTTGTCTTCTTCCATCATTAGAGTCCAAATAGATTTTCAATCACCATAATAGATATTCAAATGCTTGAACACTACATAATTGATTAGCATCCTTCATGTATACGCTTTTATCCTCTTTTGTACTGTGTATCTTCATGTTGAACTTATTTTCTTTTCTCTTTTTGATACCCATGTACCTGCAAGTTAGCTCAGAAGTTCTTTGATATAATTGTATGGTTGTTGCCATCAAAATCCAACAATATAGTTTCCAACATTCTCCCCCTTTTTGATGATGACAACTATACAATTTACATATATATATATATATATATATATATATTCATTCTATAAAATATCATTATTACCAAAGCTCCCTTTAAGTATAACATCTCCCTCTATCAATATATACATGAATTTCTCCCCCTTTGTCATTATCAAAAAGAATGAGGAAATAAATATTTTCTTCTCCATTTTGATTGATGATAGAATCTTGCATTATCATCGTCTTGTCTTTATCTTCTCCCCCTGAACGTGTGATATATGAAATTTTCTCCCCCTGAGTATGTGATTATTATATTTCCAGATTCCCTGATTTAACTTTAAGCTCAATTTTTAAAGATATTAGAGATACTAAAATACCCTCTTTTTTTTGTTGTGGTGTACCTGCAACAAATATTATATAAATACTTTGGTACCCACTTCTTCCGTTAGGGTCCAGGGGTTAGATAGAAGGTAACCATACCCATGAGGGTTTAATGGTACCTTTGAAAATAAAATTTTTATTTTTAACTACTGAATCAAAATAATCATCTATATATTTTTCTCTGTTTTTTCAATTTATAGGAACCCAAATACTTAGATAGTTTCTAATAGTATTTCCTGTTGTACTTCTATTATAAATGTTTCTAGTCATAGAAGCATTTGAATTTCTATAGAAATTTGATCTTCGAGTTACACGTGCTTTAGTACTAGCAGTTAAATTTTTGTAATACATGAAAGCATATCTAGTACTAGTTCTATGATTAGTTTTATTATACCCTAAGCCACTTTTATCGTGTAAAGGTCTAGAGTAAGATAAAATATCATTTAAATCATTTCGACCTTTATTAAATTTTACGAACTTATTTGTACATTTTTCAAATTTGATTCTAAAGTCGTGATTGAAATTTTCAAAAGAGTTATTGCAATCTTTTAAACCAATTTTCTTATTTAATTCAGAATTCTCCCTTTTAAAGTACTATTCTCATTTTTGAGATGACAAATTTGTAATCCTGAATTAACTAAAGAAGAGTGTAATTTTTCAAAATTTTCATTCGAATCAGACGTTTCATTTTGCAAAGTATTATTATTAACCTTTAAAAACTCATATTCTTTAGATAATTCTAAATTCTTTTCAGTTAAAGCTCCATTCTCTTTTTCAAGAAACGAAACTAAAGAATTAGAATTATTTAAAGAATCTTCTAATGATTCATTTCTATTTTTCAAGAGATCGATTTCCTTTAAAAGAACATTGTTTTTATCTTCTAGTCGCTCATTTTCTTTTTGAAGGAAATCTTTTTGAAATACAAGCTCTTCTAAGGTATTTTCAAAACATTTGGCTTGTTTGACTAAAAAATTGTTTACTTCTTTTAATTTGGAATTTTCTTGCTCACAATTTTTAGACTTGGCTAAAATAATTGCATTAAGTTTACCCAAACTTTTAAAATCTTTTAATAATTTTTCGTGGTCTAATAAAAGATCTTTATATAATGAATCCTCACATACCGATTGTGATCTCACTTTAGCCGTTAAACATTTGCTCTTTTGCTCCGTCGCTTCTGCTTTGTTGTTCTTCCACTTTCTAATGCTTTTACTAGATTTCTTTATTGCCATTTATTCTAGGATGTTGTTACAATCTCTAGAATACCAAGCTCTGATACCAAGTGAAAGAGGCTATGCAGCAGTTTCGGATCGTGTAGTATGGAGAATAGGATATAATATCTATATACCAGAGTAGAAAGCAGTAAATCGCACAGTCGATTTATACTGGTTCGGACCACTGTCCTACATCCAGTCCCAGACTCACTTCTGGTATTTCACTAACACTAAAACCCTCACTTCACCCGGAGGAATAGGTTCACAATTACCCGAAGCACTGAACGGGATTTCTTGCCTCAACCACTGAAGAGGACTTCACAATTACAAAGGTTTTTGACTTTTGAATGTGTTCCAAACAACACTGAGTAGTCACAATATAGTACAACACTTCTTTAGCCCTCACAAACAGTATTTTAGTAGATGTACAAAGGCTAGGATTAATATTAGATCGATTATAAAGGATGTGAATGAAAATAATCGATCTTTTTAACAGAATTTGAGAGAATGATAGTTGTAGAGCAATCTTAGAGCAAAATCAATAGATTTGATCAAAGTAGTTGTTGTGAAATCAATGGACATGTTTGGGGCTTATATAATGATGAAGGGATGTCAATAGAATAGTCACAACCCTTCTGAAAGATCAAAAAACTGAAAAGATTTGGTGAAAAACGAAGTGTCTTTTCATAAAATATAGCCGTTATTTACAGCACTTAAGACAGCACTGAACAGTAGCGTTTGACCCAAAAACGCTATCATATGTCTATACAAAATATAGCCGTTATACCATTTCATAGCGTTTCGGAATATAGCCGTTATAACTTTTAATAGCTTTCCTGGACAAAATGCTACGGTTTTCTGCTGCGAAAAATTCTGCAAAAAACAGCCTTCTATATTCATCATTTTTTGACTTTTTTTATCATTTTTCTTGCAATAAAAAATTCGAAAAAATTATGAAAAATGCTTTATGATATATTAGATGTTATGTATAAATTTTAGGTGATTTGAAGTTAATTTGTGGAGCTTTAACAATTCTAGACTATAATGACTTTATGTACACTCAATTTATGATATGCATTCTTCTGAAGCTCTTGAGTCTGTTTCTTCTTGTCTTCTTCCATCATTAGAGTCCAAATAGATTTTCAATCACCATAATAGATATTCAAATGCTTGAACACTACATAATTGATTAGCATCCATCATGTATACGCTTTTATCCTCTTTTGTACTGTGTATCTTCATGTTGAACTTATTTTCTTTTCTCTTTTTGATACCCAGTACCTGCAAGTTAGCTCAGAAGTTCTTTGATATAATTGTATAGTTGTTGCCATCAAAATCCAACAATATAGTTTCCAACAAAAATGAAGAACCCGTTCTTTAATCTGAATCTAAGTACCAGAGTCGGTCATAACAACATTTATGGCTGAAGTGTTTGATCTTGTTATGCTTGATGATTCAAGAAACATTATGGAGTTACAACTAAAGAAGGGGGGCTGTGAGCTAATAATAAGGAACAAAAAAAGCATTGCCACAACAAGCTCCTCCCATAAAATGATGATGCAATCTCCTGTCTCCTCAACAAGGCATGTATCAACCTCAACCTCAAATGGCAAGTGCAAATCCTCCCCTCCCCCCCCCCCCCACCGGGCCACCTGCAAAGAGCGGCAAGTCATTACATCCTCCTTTTAAGTGCCCAATGGCTGGAATGTTTTATCGAAGTCCTGCACCTGGAGAGTCACCTTATGTTAAGGTTGGCGACAAGGTTAAAAAGGGACAGGTGGTTAGTATCATTGAGGGCATGAAATTGATGAATGAGATAGAGGATGATACGAGGGGAACAGTCGTAGAGGTTGGTGCTGAGGATTGAAATCCAGTTAGCGTTGGTACTCTTCTATTTGTGATTGAACCCTGAAGATGGCCGAAATGAAAAATGAGGATTATCATATTGGATTAAGTATTAATAATTTGATGGCCTTATATTTTTGGAAATCGCGATGCAATATAAGTAAAGAAAGAGTATTTGCCTGCATGCCTTATTACTGTGGTATGTTGTGTTCACTTTGTGTTCTTATACGTACTTTATATTTGATTGTTTCATTGTAATCTAGCTACGGGTTAGAAATTTGTCATACTTATACAACATATTGATAATAATTCTCATTTTGCTGGAAAAAAAAATCGGTTCAGTAGTGAAAAGCTAAGGTAGTGTTTGTTATCTCAACGAAAGAAAAACTGTGTTGATACAGCAACAGCAGATTATGGATAGTAATCTGGAAACTTTGCAAAACGTATGCAATAAAATTACAACAGCGTGGAGAATATACCTTCGCAGTTGATCAGAGAACACTTGGTTAGTGATCCGAGTCCAGTCCAAAAACAACTGTTTCCTTAAATCGTATTTGCGCCCCTTTGTAGCACTTGAGGGCTTTGATGCAAATCGATTCCTAAGATAAAACAGATCAACTTCGCCGTATAGTGCAGTAGGCGAAGCAACAACGAACGTAAGAGAATATGTAAATAAGAACAGTGTAGGAAGAGGGCAGTTATTCAGAAAATTCGTATCTTGAAATGAGGAAGAGGATGTCTTTATAAAGACTTCAACAGGTGCTTTTCAATTGAATGGTCAGCGTTGTTGGAAAGGTTGCGATCCTTTCACCAAAAGTCGCAGCCGTTTGAAGTGCAAAGTGCCTCTAATACGCCTCAAACGCCCATTCGCTCACGGACACGAACATGGGTGCGGGTGCGAGTTTGTGCGTTTCTCCAACCCTTACTCCATTCGGTCTTTCATCCCTCTATATTACCTCTCTCATGTCCTTGTAATTATTATAGGGTACCCTAATATATAAGAACCTATATGGTAGTGTCTTACAAGATATGAGACTATTACCCTCTAACTCATTTATTTCTAACAATCCCCCACATAAATGAGTATTTGTTTTGTTCTTATTTAATGAAATATTACTGTATTGGTTAAAGTAGCACGAGGCCTTGAACTTTCCTAGTGATTATCTATATGACTTACTAGCGAATCAGTAGACTGATTTAATCCTTGAACTGCAAGCTTTTGTGTAAGTCTAGACGATAGATAACACACAGTAATATTTCTCATTTTCCTTGGTTCTCTGTTTGTGTTCGTTTTTTCCATGAACACCAGATTGGTCTCATGAGTGTTTAGAAAATTTAGGCCCTCAGTAATTTTCTTTGAAGCGGCGCCTTCACACTCACGTAGGTGTTTCTACAAAGTGTATCCCGCAATACACCACTTGGTTCTCTTTTTCTACCAAGTATAGAATCATTAAAAGCTAAACTTAACCCATCCTCCGGCGAGTTTTGCACTGACTTATCATAGGAATGGTTTAAATAGTACAGTGCTTACTAAGTTTATCCTAAACTTAGTTGTCCCTTTGATCCTAGATCTTGAGATCTCCAGTCAACAAGGTTGGGTTTCCATTGAGGAAAACTTTTCTAGTGTGATTGGCCTTAAGCCCATTACCATCGATAAGATTTTCCTTTCTCTCTAGGTAAACCTTTCGTTAGTGGATCCGCAATGTTATCGTTTGACTTTACATAGTCGATAGTGATAACTCCATTAGAGAGAAGCTATCTAATGATTTTATGTTTACGATGAATATGTCTAGACTTCCATTATAGAGTTTGCTATTAGCTCTTCCAATAGCAGATTGGCTATCACAATGTATGCTTATTGGTGGCACAGGTTTTTCCCAACTTGAATATTTTCTAAGATGCCTCGAAGCCATTCAGCTTCTTCTGCGGCTTTGTCTAAGGCAATAAATTCTGATTCCATAGTAGACCTTGCTATGCAAGTATGTTTGGAAGATTTCCAAGATACTGCACCATTAGCCAAAGTAAACACATATCCACTTGTGGATTTAGTGTCTGCTGGCCCAGTAATCCAATTTGCATCACAAATATTCTTCTGCTACAGATGGATATCTTGAATAATGCAATCCATAATTCTGAGTATATTTAAGATATCCTAATACTCAAATTATGGCTTTTCAATGATTCTTCCCTGGGTTGCTCGCATATCTGCTAAGTTTACTTATAGCATAAACTACGCCAGGTCTAGTACAAATTAATAACATACATGATGCTGCCTAATATACGGGAATACTCAAGTTGGTAAATACTATCACCGCTATTTTGGACCCAATTTTGGTTTAAATCTACATGTGACGTTGCAACAATTATGTTATACTATTTAAATTTTTCCAGTACCTTCTCGACATAATGTGATTGAGATAAAATATACCCTTATGGACTTTTATGTATCCTTATTCCAAGAATTACATCAGTAGTCCCAAGATCTTTCATATCGAACTTGGAAAATAGCATATTTTTCATAGATATTATTATATCTTTATTGCTTCCAAGTATGAGTAGATCGTCTACATATAAACACATGATGACATAACCTTTATCTGTGGTTTTGGTATAAACACATTTATCACATTCATTTACATGAAATCCATTTGACATCATAGTAACATCAAACTTTTCATGTCATTGTTTTGGCGCTTTTTTAAGTCCATAAAGAGATTTTACTAATTTGCACACCTTTTCTTCATTTCCTTCTTTTAGGAAACCCTCAGGTTACTTCATGTATATCTCTTCTTCTAGTTCGCCATTTAGAAATGCTGTTTTAACATCCATTTGATGTATTTCCAAATGTAGTATAGATGCATTTGCAATTAGCATTCTAATAGATGTTATTCGTGTCACAGGCGAATAGGTGTCGAAGTAATCCAACTCTTCCTTTTTCCTATAACCTTGTACCACAAGTCTTGCTTTATACTTGTCTATTGAGCCATCGGGTTTTAATTTTCTCTTAAAAATCCATTTATTACCCAATGCTTTGCATCCTTGAGATAGATTCACAAGTTCCCGTGTATGATTATTCATAATGGATTCTATCTCACTATTAATTGCTTCCTTTTGGTAAGGAGCTTCGGAGGCAGTCATTTCCTGTTTATATGTTAGAGGTTAGTTTTCGAACATTAAGGCATAGAAGTCAGGTCCATAAGATTTTTCAATTCGTTGCCTTTTACTTCTTCTCAGTTCCTCCACTTGTTGATCAACAATGGTTTGTTGAACATTATCTATAGAGTCGATGATAACATCTTCTCTCGTTCTCTTTTCAGTAAGATTTCCAATATCCTTTTTTAGAGGAAAGATGTGTTCGAAAAATCTAGCATTTCTCGACTCAATGATGGTATTTTCATGAATATCATCAATTTCAGATTTGTGTACTAAGAATCTATACGCTACACTATTTTGTGCATATCCAATGAACACACAATCTATTGTCTTAGGTCCAATTTTGACTTTCTTTGGTTTAGGAATTTCTACTTTAGCTAGACACCCCCACACTTTCAAGTATTTGTAGGATGGTAGTATATTTTTTCCAAAGTTCGTGGGGAGACTTAGATGTTTTTTTCATGGAATTTTATTTAAAATATGATTTACCGAAAGAATGGCTTCTCCCCAAAAGTTATCAGGCAAACCAGAACTAATTAGTAAAGTATTCATCATTTCTTTAAGATTTCTACTCTTCCGTTCGGCTATACCGTTGGATTGAGGGGAATATGGTGCTGTAGTTTGATGTATAATACCATGCTCAACGCAGAATTCTTCGAATCGAAATTCATATTCTCCTCCTCTATCACTTAAAGCTTTTACTTTCTTGTTGGGTTGGTTCTCAACTTCTGCCTCATACTGTTTGAACATATCGATTGCTTCGTCCTTACTTCTAAGGAGATAGACATAACAGTATCTTGTACGGTCATCAATGAAAGTAATGAAGTACCTTTTTACACCTCTAATTTGACACATTTTTAAGTCACACGCATCTGTGTGTATTAGATCTAGAGGTTCCATTTCTCATTCAACATGATGAAACGAGGTTCTAGTCATTTTCGCTTCTGCACAGATTTGACATTTATACTTAGAGTCTATGTTACATTTTGGTATAAAGTCTAGATTAATCAATTTTTGCAATGTTTCAAAGTTAACATGCTCTAATATAGAATGCCAAATGTTAGAAGAGTCTACGATATAAACAGAAGATTCAACTTTATTCATATCGTCTTTTGGTACAATGGTAGTTACATTAGCTTTAAACAAGCCATCACTAACATAGCCCCTTCCCACATACACTCCATTTTTCGATAATACAAATTTATCAGCCACAAATACGAGTTTGAAACCATGCTTGCTAAGAAGCGATCCAGAATTCAAGTTTTTACGAATGTCTGGAACGTAAAGAACATTGATCAAGGTAAGTTCCTTTCAAGAAGTCAGTTTGAGCACGACCTTTCCTTTTCCTTCAACTTTTGATGTGGATGAGTTGCCCATAAACAACTGTTCCTCCTCGGTAGCAACTTTGTAAGTCGCGAACATCCATTTATTTCACTACAAAAAAAACAGTGATTTAGCGTCAAAAATTTAGAAGCAGAAATTTTCGTCGCTAATTTGCGACGGATTTCCAAGCCAACTTTTTCTGTTATTTATTACCATCGTCTGCTGTCATTCCTCACTAAACCGTCGCAAATTGCGTCAAATTGCCGATAGAAAATTTCTTCTGCTATTTTCCGCTGCAAATCCATGCAGAATACCGACGAATATTTATCCAAGCAATGCTTCACCTATGATTTTGTGATTTCCTGCAAACTTAACAATCCGCGTCATCTATAAGTACAAAATTTGCACCCTTTAACTTATATAATCCAACGATGATTAGCTAGCAATCCATTGTTAAAAAAAATCTAGACCATCAATTAATATTTAATAATCAAACATTTCGTTAAAATCCTTTCCTTAAACCCGATCACAAATTAAACGTATTTCTTTTATCGTTTCAGTATCTTCGTTTATGATTTCCCCAATTCATACCTTTAATTTACAACTTCTGGTTTACCCTAATTCATACCCTTAATTAATGTCATGAAAACCGCTCATCAAATCTGTTCTCCCTATTCCAAATCCCACATGCTCCTCTCACCATCTTAGTGATGGAGCGTGGAAGAAACAAAGAAATGATGGTTGGATGTAGGCGCTAAAGTGGAAGCGGTTGTGCGATTTCAGACATCCGTAGGCTGATTGATTCTGGTCTGCCACTTAGGTAATGATGTCGGCCGAAGTGATGAGGTGAGGTTGGTTTGTGATTTGAAGGTTGCAGGAGAAATTTGTGGTGGTCTGGGTTCTGTTTCTGGTGGAGAAGTGGAGCAGGTGTTATAAGTGATTGTTGTATTGACAGCAGGCTGAGGAGAGTGGGTTGCTGATTTAGAGTTTTCGAGTGTCTTTAGATGAAGAGGGAGCAGTGGACTGTAGATTCACGACAAGGAGAAGTGGATTCATCTTGTGTTCTAGTATGAAGGTGATGAAGAGAGAGTTATGGACAGTGTAAATGTAAAATGGGTGGAGTAGCAGTAGGTTCTTGAGTTAATGATAATGTATCATGTGTTTGTGTTGTTTGGTGGATGGTTAACTACAGAGGTAGGAGGTAGAGTGAAGATGGTTACTTGGTGGAGTTCTTGGTTTACGAAAGCTTTGGTTTGTGGTCGGGTGTTAGTGATGAAAAATTGAAGTAGCAGAATGGTGGCCTTGTTATGTTTGGTGAAAAGTTGAGTTAATAATATTTGAGGTTCGTATATTCGTACAATCTCTCTCTCTCTCTCTCTCTCTCTCAATTTCTAATCAAATATCTAATGTGACCTTAGAAGAGGTTAATCACTTAATTGTATTTCATTCACGTATTATTGTTCCCATTTTATACCCTATAATTAACATTTTTGCTTGAACAAAATAAAAAGAAGGAACACAACTTTTGAGTTTTCAACTCATGAAGCTTTGTGATTGCTCGGAAGATAACTTGGTAATTATAGTATAATATAGATATTTGAACACAATTTGCATGAGATTTCTACCTGGAGAACAGAAGAAAATCTCTTTTATCTATTCTTTAGTCTTTACTCAATCCTACAGAATTAGAAAAAAGATTTAGGGAAGGAACGACAGAATAACCAATTAAAAAGGTATAAAATGCATATTTTTTTTGTTAAGGTAGGAAAAATTTAATTTAATTCAATATAATTCACATAGATTTAGGAAAATGATGAGGACTGATTTATGTAATAAACTCTCTAATTTTATGAGTTTTTAAAAAAAAAAAATCAAATAATGTACTTAAAAATATTTGTAGGACAAACCATTCTCCTTATGATTTACAATGCCAAATAAAAAGCCTTAGAAAATTTGGTGCCATCTTCTGCACCATTTTGATTCAGATCTATCAAAAAGAATAAAATCTTTGATTGAAAAATCTATGGTAGGCTTAGAACAAATAAGCATTAATGTGCTCTGCATCCACCTCCTATGTATATCATTATGCCATGAGATGTAAAAGAAATTATCCGGACCTCTAAACAAAATTTGTGAAAATAAGAAAGATGACTTAGTCTTCAAGCCATAAGGAATACATGAAATTAGTAAGAAATAATTGACAATAGCAATTTTTTATGTAACATAAAATCATGAACTATGGATACATGTTATGCACAACCTGATCGTGTAAACTTAGACAAAATAATGAAGACAGTAGAGCCGTTACAATAGAGCTATTAGTGTGTGAACACGTTCTATCATATTTAGTAAGTTTTGTAATTATCTACTAGCCGTTAGGCTCATGCATACTTGGTATATTTAATACTAGCCGTTGGGCTCATGCATACTTGGTTTATTTGATACTAGCCGTTAGGCTCATACATATTTGGTATATTTTGTACTAGCCGTTGGGCTCATAGCACTATATATATGTGCTCTTTGTATCATTTTAGCATCAATAAAATTACAATTGTTCCTCACTAATAACTCTCCTCCTTATCTCTTAATATGGTATCAGAGCCTTAATGCCGAAAGGCTTATTCTTTATCGAAAGTGTTGATCACAGCTACAAAACCAACTCTGTAGTGTCAAACCTCTTTCAGCCTTTATTCTTTTCTGGATCTGTACATGTTGCCGTGAGCTTTATCACGTTACGATGATAGAAGTGAGACAAAAAAAGTTGCAACTATAAGTAAACTGCCTCATCATATTCTCATATCTAATGGTCAATTACTCTGACGCCACATCAGCTATATCAGCAAGCGCCATCAACAACACCCCAACAAGCCATCATAACCTGATCAAACCAAAAAGTCAAGTCATTACTACATCGTTGGACGAGGATAAATATATACTATGGAAATACCAAATTGAAATTGCGTTAAAGGGCTATAGACTACAAGAGTATGTCAATGGAACCATATCTATACCACCAGTGATGATAGCAGACCAAGATGGCAATCTCTCACCGAACCCTGACCACGTCAAATTTCAGAAACATGACAGCTTGTTATCATCATGGCTGCTATCATCGATAAGCTTGAGTTTGTTATCACGGATAGTAGGCTGCAACACATTTCATGAAATATGGACCACTGTGCAACAGATTTTCAGTTCACAATCAGCTGCTAGAATCATGCAATATAGAAGGGAATTACAATATTCTTAAAAAAAAGGAGGCAAGCATGAAAGAATACTTAGGAAAAATTAAAAATCTATATGACAAACTAAATGCTGTTGGCCATAAGATCAGTGACAGTGAGCAAATTCTATTTATTATTGGTGGATTAGATGAAGAATATGAATCTCTAGTAACTGTGTTAGCCAGACAACAAACCTTACCTGACTTACAATTCGTTTAATCAGCACTACTCGCTCATGAAGGCAGAATCGACCAAAGATAAATAACATAAAATAAGTTCTCTGCCAATTATGCCACAGTCAGAAATAAGCAGATACAAGGAGATAACAACAACTATCATGTGAAATGTCAAATATGCCAAAAGTTTGGTCACATGGCGAACAAATGTTACTTTAGGTATAATTCAGACACAGGTGGACAACAGGCAAACCAAAATTACTCTTCACAAAAAAGAGCACAAGCAAATATGGCAATAACAGGGAATTCAGCTCAAAATAATAATGGCACAAACTGAAGACATTTTGTTGCAGATGATAATGAAGTAAAAAAAAATGAAGACAATGGCTTCAAAGAATGGTACCCTGACTCAGGAGCGACTCACCACATAACTAGCAATTTTCAAAATTTAAACATTGGGAGCAGAAATTACTCAAGTATGAGGAATTTGCATATGGGTAATGGTAGTACTGCTAGTATCACACATATAGGCAAAGGGACAATTTTTGGGAAAAGACAACTCAAATTAAACAATCTTCTTAGGGTACCCACGATTAATAAAAATTTGTTAAGTGCATCAAAATTTTCCAATGACAATAATGTTTACTTTGAATTTCATCCTAGGTTTTGCCTAGTTAAAGATTCCCTAAATCATGAAATATTACTTCTACAATGGTTTATACAAATTCAACAACTTGAAGACTACAAAATCAAGTGGAGAATTCTAGTACAATAATGTAGATGCTAGTAGTGACAATGACTGTATTAGGAATAGTTGCAATAACGTTGATTATGACAATAATAGCAGTAAATGTAACCTGATTAATTCTTGGCATGTAAAATTAGGACATCCTAATCTGGAAATTGTTAAGACTGTTCTACGTAATAATAACATTCATTATAAAAATGTACCTATCAAACACACATGCACACACTGCCAACTCGGCAAAAGCCACAAGCTCCCTTTTAGTGATTCTGAAACCAACTACAATGAGCCATTGGAGCTTATAGCCGCTGACTTATGGGGACCTGGGCCTCTAAATTCATATCAGGGACACAGGTATTATCTTTCTTTTGTGGATGCTTATTCTAGATATACTTGGATATACATGCTGAAAACTAAATCATAAATTTGCAATACAGTTATGCAATTTATAACTCATGTTGAAAAACAAATGAACAGTACTGTTAAGGTTGTTCAGACAGATGGGGAGCTGAGTTTAAACCTCTAATTACTTTCTCAAAAGAGGGATCAAACATAGATTAACTGGCACCCATACATCCGAACAAAACGGTTTAGTCGAAAGAAAACACCGACACATAGTAGAGACTGGTCTAACTTTGTTATCACAAAGCTCATTATCCATGAAATATTGGAATGAAGCTTTCTACACATCGGTATTTCTCATTAACAAGTTGCCAACCAAAGTCTTATACAATAAAAGCCCTCATGAAATGATATACAGTGTTAGACCAGAATATGGTTTTCTGAAAGCCTATAGGTGTCTATGTTTTCCATATTTGAGAGACTATAACAATCATAAACTAAGTATGAGATCAAGCCCATGCACATTCATGGGGTACACACAAAACCAAAAAGGCTATAAGTGCATGGACAAAAATGGAAAAATATATGTTTCTAGACATGCGACATTTGATGAAAACAAGTTTCCTTATGCAGAAAAGCAAATCGGCAAAAAGGATGGGGAACTAAGCATAAATAATAACATATGGTTCAAGCCATTCATTATTGAGCCACCTTTGATAGAAATGAAGAGCAACAACACATAGGTAATTTAAACACACAGGAAGAAACTATGGATCGAACAAATGAGCAAACTAATGAGACACACAATGACTCAGAAGATACAAACATACATCAATCAAATCAAAACATGCAGTATAGTGAAGATACAGAAAACAACAACCATGCTGACACCACCAACAACAATGATACACAGCAGCAGACACCACCACAATCAATTGGACATCACATGATCACCAGGTCAAAGAGAGGCATCTTCAAACCCAAAGTATATAATAATTCTGCCAGTGAGATCGAACCATTGAATTTCACTTAGGCCATAAGATCAAACAAATGGAAGGAGGCAATGGACACTGAATATAAAGCTCTCATAAGAAACAACACTTGGAGCTTAGTGACTCAGCCAGAACACAAAAATGTGATTGGTTGTAGGTGGACATACAAAATAAAAAGAAAAGAAGATGGATATATTGACAAATATAAGGCCAGACTGGTTGCAAAAGGTTACGCACAACAATTTGGTTTTGATTTCAACGAAACTTTTTCCCCAGTCATAAAACCCACAACCGACAGAATTATACTGACCATTGCTCTAAGAAAAGGATGGAAGGTGAGGCAACTGGACTTCAATAATGCTTTTTTGAATGGGGAATTGACTGAAGAGGTATGCATGCAACAACCTGAAGGATATGGTACTGGTGATAAAGTATGCAAACTACAAAAAGCAATATATGGCTTAAAATAAGCTTCGAGAGCTTGGTATGAAAAGCTAAAGTCAACTTTGTCTAACATGGGTTTCTCACAAGTTAAATCGGACAATTATCTATATATGAAGAAGGGCATACATAGAACTGTGTTCATTCTAGTATACGTTGATGACATGCTAATAACAGGAGACAACAACGAAGAAATAAATAGAATCATACACAAGCTGGATCAAAATTTCTCCATTAAAGACTTGGGGGAACTAAAAAAAATTCTTGGAATACAAGTGATTAGGAACAACAATGGTGAATTAATATTATCCCAATAAAATTATATCACTGAAATTTTGCAAAAGGCAAATATGCACAAGGCAAACCCATTACCTACGCCTATGATTAGTAAGCTAAGACTATCTAAGCACAAAGGAGATGCTATCGACAATGCCAAACAATATAGAAGCATAATAAGAGCGTTACAATACGCAATTATTACTCGACCAGACATATGCTACAACGTCAATAAACTCAGCCAATACATACAGAACCCTTTATCAGAACATTGGATGGCTTTAAAAAGAGTGTTACGATACTTGCAAGGCACAAGACATTATGGCATACGCCTAAATTCAGAAAAGGAACTTAACTTACAGTGCTTTAGCGATGCCGATTGGGAAAACGATATTGACGATCGAAAGTCCGTCTCAGGATACTACGTTTACCTCGGTTCCAATATCATTTCCTGGTGTATGAAGAAACAACAGATCACATCCAGATCTAGCACATAGGCGGAGTATCATGCACTGGCAAGCGCTACAGCTGAAATTACGTGGATAAAATCACTGACGGAGGAGCTTAGTTTCACTCCAAGACTAAAGCTGGTCATTTGGTGCGATAATAAGAGCACAATATCTTTATCTCTAAACCCTATCCAACAATCAAGGACGAAACATCTTGAAATTGATCTCCACTTTGTGAGAGAAAGAACACAACCAGGAAGACTTGCAATATGTCATGTGCCTGCAAACTATCAGAGAGCAGATGCTCTCACAAAGGCCCTTTCGACCAAGAATTTTATTAGAATGAGAGAGGAACTTCGTGTTATCAGTGGAGGCGGAAGCCAGAATGAAAAAGGAAACCCTAGTTCGAATTGAGGGGCATAATAAAGACAATAGAGCCGTTAGTGTGTGAACACCTTTTATCATATTTAGTATATTTTGTAATTATCCACTAGCCATTAGGCTCATGCATACTTGGTATATTTAATACTAGCCGTTAGGCTCATGCATACTTGGTATATTTAATACTAGCCGTTAGGCCCATACATATTTGGTATATTTTGTACTAGCCATTGGGCTCATAGCACTATATATGTGTGCTCTTTGTATCATGTTTTAGCATCAATAAAATTACAATTGATCCTCACTAATAACTCTCCTCCTTATCTCTTAATACAAAAGACGTACTTTTTGTTAGTGATAATAAAGTAGCTTAACTATGGTAATCTAGAAATAACATGTGGTGACTCATTATAATTTAATTTGGTTTCTCATAGGACATAAACATCTGAGTAGAATGGCATAAAAATGCATAGAACAACAATATCAGAAAATGGTAAGTTACCTATGTTGATTATAAAATCAAAATTAATGGCGCTAAATAACACAACTTTTAACTATTGTCGGAAATATCTTTCCAAGTAAAAGTTATCGCATCTGAAAACGGAAAGAAATAACTATGTGTATGAAACCATGTCAATTAGGATGATCTTTTTTTGGATTATCAATATGAAAGGAAAAGGAAAAATATTAGTGAAAAATGCTTTATCATTTTTCATTCATGAAGCTTTGTTTGCGTGTAAACCTGTTAATGGCAACAAGGCAGCCGCCTTTTCTTTCTTCCACTCAAACTCTCCTTAGATCTCTTCATCTCTCCTTCGAATCAAGAGACCCACTTCTCTTTAACCACCTTTGTTCCACTAACTTGCTTTTTCTACGCATGGGGTTTACACGTTTACTCTCTCAATTTAAGATCTGAAGCTTCTAATCGGATTCGTTTTGAACTCCTCTCCTCCCCAATTTCCTTAACCTCATTTATGCATTTTCCTCTAGCTTTAAAAATGATTCAGTTAATCTCTTCTCTCCACTGTAAATCGCTACTTCAAGAAACTACGAGCTAGCTCGTTCTTCAACTGGTGGTATTTTCTCTTGAAGTGGAATAGTCACTAACGCGGAGGTCTTGGAAAACAACAACTCCTTTATGGTGTGAATAGTTTTCGTGTCTCGAGCTCGGGTTAGTGATGGTACTTTTCGGCTATCTGGGTATTCGTTGTAAGCCATGAGGTCTTGTCAGTAGTTTCTTTTTTGACTGTGTGATTTTTCTGGTTATATGGATGTTGTATGGGTGTTTGGTTTTTCTATCGGTGAAGAGGAGTTCAAACTCTTGTAATGAAATTTCTATCTGTCTAGCTAGATCTGTACGGAGTCTGTTCATATGATAATGATCTGTCATCACCTATACACGAGATGCGAAGCACTGACCATAGGCGGTGATAATTGTGGTGATTTTCATTCTCTGTACATGTTTTAGCTAGCTGTATAGTTCTCTTTTGTGATGTTGTGGCTTGTATGGCTTGGTTTTGGCGTGCTGGAACCACTTTTGGCACTTTAGCAACACATGGAAGCGTTCTGCTCATTTTGTTCTTGAGCCTCTGCCTAATTTCCTTCCTCTCCTTGTCGGTTTCTTGCCTAACTCACTGGGATGTTTTTCATGTCAAACTGGTGGTTGTGGACCTGCTAGCAAGTCCAACCACTAAGCAATGTTCCCATGTCAATGAAGGATGTCAGAAGTTTATGTTACTGGGGCTCCCCATTCTACTTGTTTTCCATGGATGCCGCACTGTTTGGGTGAAGTTTGGAGAGTTTCTTTTCAGCTTTCCTGTACAAGTTAGGCACTTTATGTATTTTAGATACTGGGTATCTTGTACTTTTATTGTGATTGTATTATGCAACATATCATGTGACTCCCTGCTTGGAGCAAGAGTGGACGGAACACTTTAAACTCCGATGACCGTGGACGGTCCACCTTAAAAACCGACATTAGCTGGCTATAAACCACAGTCACCTTCATATTGTATTTTCATTATTGGTAATAATTAAAAGGTGTTTGCGGCCACCTTAAAAACCGGTCAGCTTTGCCAAAAAAAAAAAAAAAATTAGTGAAAAAACATTAATACTAATCAATCACTCCACTATTAAAATTACATGTAAATGTGGAGTTATGAGTTTATCGCCACGTTGAAAGTTTTCCTGATATAATAAACTAATCACATATTATGCAAAATCCTTTTTCATACCTGCTGGCTTCACTATTGTAAAAAAGTATACTTTCTTCACTATGTTCATTTTATTATCCATTTAGATGAATTCTTAATTCTTTATCGATCAAACTTAGCAAAAAATCCTTTTATGCCAACATTGCAAGAACTTGATCTAATGCTACAAAGCCAAGCAGATGTGTAGATTTAGTATCTAGTATGCGTATATTTAATACAATATTATCACCAGAGATCACACATAAAATTAAGATGACATTCTACCTAAAGAAAATATAATTTAGTAGTAGCTAAGACTAAAAGGAATCAATTTTTTTCCTAAACACAAAAGAAACTTATCATACAATAATTTATTCAACTAAAAGGATGAATTAAGTGTTGTGAAAATTGAGCATATGCGGAAGCGCAATAAGCAGGATCTATATTTTTCAAGTGAACACCAATCTTATCTGATAGCAACTATTCTATTACATCAACAAATAGTAAATAACTATAACAGAGAAACAAAGAGACACAATATTTATACTGGTTCCACTATCATCATAGTGTACGTCCAGTCTGACAAAGAGAGATTTTATTCTACATGAGAGAATTACAAGAGATTACAAAATAAGAGTTTTCATATCCAAACCTCAATCAGGTTTAACAAGAAGAGACACCATTGGGGATCACTGGCTCAAAGCCAGGATGGGTTTACACTAAGTCTACCCCTCAATATATAGCCAGTGCAAATTTATGTGAGTCATCAATTAAATTTCCAACATATGGTAATAATATAATGGAGACAAATTACCATAACAACAAATGTGCAAACATAGGAAGTAAATCAATCCGTTTCTTTAGCATAAATGGAAGAAATTAATCCCTTCATTTATTTCTCTACCACATCATCAAATGCAATCAATGCATTCCCATTATAAAATATTTACTTTCCATTCTTTGCAAATTTGTTCCAATCAAATTGTGATTTTGTATCACCAAATTTTTAACACTCCACCTTGATGCAAAATCACATATCTGCAACACCCCGTCTCCAATCAAATTCTCTTCGCAACATAAAACTCTTCAACAGAACTCCACCTTCAATCAAAATCTCACAACGAGATACACCAAAAAAATGAATATTTACCAAATGGGTTCCAACAAAGCCACCCCCCATCATACAATTGTTAACGAGCTCAGACTACGTCCCCGCCCGCCAACAAAATGTTGCAAATATCGAAAATAACAACGAAGCCAGACACCAAAGTAATCTCAACACCACCAAGACCAAAAAATAATTCTCTCAATCGCCAAAAAAATCTCTCTCCTGCAACTTAATCAAAACCATTACAAGCTTTACCCACCGCCTGCAAAAGATGCATCTACCACCATGAGCTGCACCGCGCATAAACCAACGGTCTAAAAAATGCTTGCAATACCACAAGATCTCCATCGTCTTTGTGGATTTCAAAACTCGACATCCGTCTACCGTTTGACATGATCTCTTCATCTCCGGGATCCCTCGAGCATCATCAACATCTAGACCCTTGTTGATACCATGATCCTCCACCTTAGGACCATAAGCAGTGACCATATTAACCTCCCCACCTTGTTGTGGACTAGGTTCTTCAATCGTCACCCGCCTTTCATTATTGACCACCGAACTGACCAAACTATATAGGTTTCCCTCCTCCAAAACTCCTCGCATCATCACACGACTACCCTTCTTCACTCTCAAAACTCCACCTCGAGTCTCATAAGTGCAATCGCGGCGATCTAACTGACCGAGAGATATGAGGTTATGCGAACAAGTGGGTATGTGCCTCACACCGGCCACTTCTCTCACCACTCCATCATGCATCCGAAACCTAACAGCTCCAACTCTACACATTGGTAGCTCTACTCCATTGGCCGTCTTTATCATGCCAACACTCTTCTCAAATGAAGAAAAACTTTTCACATCACGACATATGTGAAAACTGGCTCCTCAATCCATCTTCCAAAGCTCCACAACACTAAATAGGACATCACATGAAGAATCGCTTTCGGTACCTTCAGCAAAACCTGCTTGTGCCAAATCATTATTATTATCACCTTGCGCCTTCTTCTTATCTCTTTGATAAGCATAACAATCATTGCGCTTGTGGCCTTTCTTACCACAATAATAACAAGCACCTTTACCACTAGCCTCTTTCTCCTTCCTTCTTGTATCTTTCCCCGAGTCCCTTGTTACCATCGCCTTAGTTTGAACCGATTTCAACTCTGACCCTTTTCTCCTTAGCTCCTCATTCAAAAGACTGCTTCGAACTGTTTCTAAAGAGATAGTTCCACTAGCATTGGAATTACTCAATGAAACAACCAAAGTCTCCCAACTTTCCGAAAGAGAACTCATCAACAAAAGAGCCTGCAACTCATCATCAAAATTGACCTTCATATTTGCTAGTTGATTGATGACATCCTGAAACTCGTTCAAATGCTTTGCAACAGACTTCTCCTCATCCAATCGAAGTTGCACCAACTTTCGAACCAGAAAAGCCTTACTTGTAGCACTCCTCGACTCATACAAAGATACTAATTTGTCCTACAATGCCTTCGCGGATTCACAACTAGCCACATGGTGGAATACAAAATCATCCAAATATTGACGAATCAACGCAATCGCCTTTTTGTCCATTTTCTTCCACTTTTCCTCATCCATATTCGAGGGCTTCACCCCATCTCCATCAATGAGATCATGCAAATCATTGAGATATAGAATGTCCTCCATCTTCGGCTTCCATATACCCCAATTCTTCCCATTTAAAATAGCCATCCTTGAAAACGTCCTCATCTCCTACCTCTCCAATTTTCAATCCAACAAACACTCCAAGCTATGCGATGATCTGGCTCTGATACCAAACTGTTGTGAAAATTGAGCATATGCGGAAGCGCAATAAGCAGGATCTATATTTGCCAATTGAATACCAATCTTATCTGATAACAATTATTTTATTACATCAACAAATAGTAAATAACTATAACAGAGAAACAAAGAGACACAATATTTATACTGGTTCCACTATCATCATAGTGTACATCTGTGACGACCCCAAATCCCGTACTGATGGAAACAAGGGTAATCTTTGGAATATAACACAGAAACAGATAATAGCAGAACAGAATTAAATAAATACACCAGATAATGAACAATAGAATATACTGGATAAAAGTAATCATCAGAGTTACACAGTTTACAGGATCATACTTAGTACAAATGCAGTTCAACTATACATATATGTCCACAGCAGAAACAAACAAAATATGTACAATAGGAGCTGAACAGCATAAAAAGAGATAAATGAGAGAATCCGTCTTCAGCTCCAGCTATCCAGAAAGAACCAGCTAAACCTGAATACAAGGCTGCCCGTGTAGAAAAAGGGGCACCCGAGTTTGAAAGTGAAACAAACTACGAGTCAGTCATGGGACTGGTATGAGAAATCCACTCAACACATTTAATATATGGCTAATCACAGGACCACGCCACTTTCGTGGAACGGGTTTGCTCCATTGGATTGCCAGTTCTTTAAAAACAAATCTTTCTTTTAAACATCGCAATGCTTTTTATAAAATGAAGCCATTATAAGACTCAGTTCCCATCACACAATGCTACGCAAACCGGAGGATAGAGTTTTTACCTTATAACGGCCAAAATATGCTTGATACGAATAAAATAAAGGCATTTGATATTATTGCTAGTGTTTATATGTTTTGAAAACAATTTCAAATCATAACTATCAATCATAGACGGCATTAATGCCCCATACCACTATGTCGCCATATATAGGTATACAATTAAAACCGCACAGTCACGTAATTGGAAATTGGATTTCCATCACGAACCGAGGCAAGGGATCGTCCTCTCCGAATTCGAGACAATCTAGCCCATGTCTCAGGGCCCAGACTCAGTTGGGCCCTTGGATCGTCAAAGCCGGTCCACCGATGTGGATTATTATGCCTGAACACTACGTTTCTCCGCCCTATGGGGCGTAAATGAGCCAACGAATGGCTCCATCGGTCCCGGATCGACCGATATATCGGAGGCGCCTCGCAACAGCAACAACCACACAGGTGAAAATTATATAAATGTCAGGGCTGGTAGGTCACTGACACCACCCTAGCTAGAAAGAAACGCATGCCCTCCCTGAGGTCCTTCTCCCCTTTCTGGTTCATACCAGGGTGTGAGGCTCGCGAATTCACATTATACACAAAGCTACGCCACACAGGCGGTGCTTCGATCATCACCACAAGACTTTGCTTTTCAACAAAAGCCCTGATCATTTGCCACTTAGGCATGCCACACTAGCAATTCATGCCATGCGACTGATGTCCATTGATACACAACCTCTGAGCTCGTGCGTCTCAGAGAAGGGCGTTAAGCAAAAGAATAAATTCTCCGCCGCCAAACAGATGTATATTTAATAGAGATCAATCAACAGAGAATAAAATCCAATGCCAGACACACAGTCCATTTACAAGTCCGTTCTGGGTATGAACGAAACCGGAGGCACTAAATACCTCGCAAACCCATCGATCACCACGTACGTCTGGACGATCACCACTCATTATCCATATTTCGGGATGCCTCCCAATCAGGACCTCGGTTACCATCCAAACGAGGTGAAGATCTCCGGTCTTCGACCACCGTCTTCATCTTCGACTTTCAATCATCGGTCAATTATTTGAAATGAGAATTAACTCGGCCTTTCCAAATAATTCACGTATATTTAGAATTTCAAATCAATTTATTTCAATGGTTAAATCAATCGACAACACCAATTTGTTCTTTAATGTACTTTTCACACCAAACACATTCAACCATCAAAAACCACATAAATCGAGCAAATTCAGTTTATTTCCATTCCATATCATTTATGATATTTTATAACAATTTATCGCTATTTTTATTTATTTTAAAATAGCCAATTTAGTCAAAACGACGCTTCGGGCCATAATGCAGTCGTGGCGCTGTTTTTCTTCAGATTTGATTTACACATATCTGAAAATCTAACCGTTGGATCTTTACAAAATTTACATCATTAGAAAGGTCTTTTCAAAACGAATCCAACGGTTCCAGTTTCGGGAAAATCCGACGGTCGGATCTCCCGGTACAATCGTTTGAAGTTTCGATTTCAAAATACGAACTGCAGCGTCGTTATTCGATTAAATATAATTATATATATATATAATCGTTTCTGGCGCTGTTTTTCTTCATATTTGAATTAAACATTCCAGACAATACAACAGTTGGATTTTTACAAAGTTGGTGCCGTTGGAAAGATATTTCCAACGCGAACCCAAAGGTTGCGGTTTCGGGAAAATCCAATGGTCGGATTTCCCGCACTAGTTGTTTGAAATCACAGTTTCAAAACACGAACTGCAAGGCCACGTTTCGTTTTAATTTTATTTATATTTATATATTTATATAAATATAGTTCATTCAACAATTTCAATATCGTTTTCACTTCAAATATTTCACTAACGCTTTTAAATTTTGGAAAATTTCGTCATAACCTCCTTTGTACGGGAGGGGCTGGGAAAATTTCCAAATAGCCACACGCGCGTCTCATGTCAAAAAGAAAAAGAAAAAGCCAAGCGGCTAGCCAACAGGCTCATAAAATCATCACCCAAACAAAACAGTAAATGTGTACCTATTTGTCGGGCACAAAATTTTATTCCTCTTCTCTAGCCCCTTTGTATAACCTGTTCAATAAATATGCACGTACATATATACAATTTTTTATCACTTATCGTTTTCCATTCAACTTCATATTTGATTTACTTTGGTTTAAAAACACCATTCATTCTAATGTTGCATGCATAGGCTAAAATCATATCATCAGCTAATTAATGTATATTTCAACTCATGCATATTTTATTTGAACAAGTGGCTATTTTTAACACTTCACATTTCAAAGATGATAATTTTGGCGAACTAAAACACATTTCAACACATGACTATTTTTTTTAGTTCCTATGCGTGTTGAAAATAATATTTCTTCACAAATATTTATTTCAACGTCCGCATATCTTTAGCATATCACATAGATGATAAAAATGATATTTTTATCATTTAAAGTGTTTATTCGACAAATAGATGTTTTCAACACTTCATAGTTTCAATAAAAATGTAATTTTTATTGTTCGATCTGTTTATTCAACACATGAACTTTTCCACTACACACACTTCTCAACACATGAGCATTTCCACACATGGATATTTTATTTATGTTGTTCATATAAGAAAGATAGAATTTTTGTTGTTGAAACTATTTATATATAAGGCAAATATTTTACATACTTCATATATATTATAAAAATGTGATTTTTATTGTTTAGACACTTCATTCATTCACAAATGAATTTAATTTTCACACATCACTTTTCAACACATGAACATTTCCACACATGGATATAGTTTCAACATATGACTTTAATTTCAACGCATGAAAATAATTTCAACATATGAAAATTATTCTAACACATAAAGATTTTTCAAAATTTCAGCAGCATAACGGCAGGGTAGTTAAAACCGGCACCGTCCCTAGTACGGCTCCTCGCTCTACCTTAAAACCTCGCGGTTTTTTACAATGGGGATTCATGCATCTAATTCGCACGCAGGCGGCATGATTTATTTTTATTTCCACAAATATTTCCAATTCATTTCAATCACCAATGGGTATTTTTCAACCACAATCAACCAATATCAACCACAAACAATCACAATCAACCATTCGCTATTAATCAATTTTCACACCAATCACAATCAATAAATATCGTCCATGGTTTGTGGACGAGGGGCCTGTATATATATATATATATATATATATATATATATATATATATATATATATATATATAGCAATTCACTTCTATGTCAACATATATATATTTTTTACAACGCATATATAACTTATACATCGAACGTACAACTTATACAACGCTTATACATGAGGTGTACAACGCTTATATAACTTATACATCGACTATATAATTTATACATCGTCGTTTTCCATATCGTTTATAGATTAGAAAATCTCACATTGGGTTCCACTCCACCAAAAATAGCAGAAGGCTCAGAAAAATATGCGGTCTCTTCTAGAATGTAGAAGACGTCCACACGAGTCCACTGTCTCTTGTTTCACTGAATTTCGACCACAAAGGAAAAAAGATTTCAAAGTTTGCAATGGTTTAAAGGTGTTAAAACAGTTGAAAATAAAACAAGCTGATACCTCTCTGAATTCTTCAAAACTAGGTTTCGAATTTTCTTCAAATCCGTTGATTGTTGCTTCGATCGTCCAGCGCCACCTTGTCGGGCTAGGAGAGGCGCACGTGCGCCAGGAGGTGGGGCCAGTTCGGTGGTCCCAGGCGACGGCCGCGGCGGTTTGAACGGCTCGACTTTCGAGCCCGAGATCTCCCCCGATGCTCAACGAAAAAATTCAAACTTTATATGGATTTGAAGATCTCGAGAAGATCTTCAAAAAGTTCAACTGTGGCACGAGCTAATTCGGCGTGGATTGATCGGAAAATGAGGGGGAAGGTCTGAACGTGTTTCCGCCTTCGACGTCGGGGAGAGAGAAATAGTATTTTCTTTTTCTTTTTTTATAAAAATTCTGATTGGTCGGGAAAGTTTTAAAGGGGTTTTCTGACACGACCACCAATCTAAACCCAACGACTGTCGTCCCTAGCGTTTTACCCCTATTCCGAACATAATGGGATATGTTTCGTAGGCCCATTCGACTGTTTCAGTCAGTTTTCCTTCAAATTAAAATATAAAACATTCAATATTTGATTTGAACGTGCATTTCAATTTGCCAGGGCCACAAACTGATTCGAAAAATTCCAGAAAAATAATTCTAGCTATGTTTTGACGATACGGTCCCAACAAAACTAGTTTCATCGAATTCTGAGACCGTTTGCAAAAAGGCGCATTTCTGGTCGATCCAATTTAACTATAACTGACCAAAACACGTTTTCCTTTTCCACGCTCATATACTAGCTTCAAAAATTATGAAATTTGAAACCTAGCAATAACTTCACATTCCGGATCCAACAAAAGTGTTTTCGTCGAATTCCGAGGTCGTATGCAAAATGGCCATTTTCACGGGCTATATAAATTCCATAGCGACCTTTCTGAAAATTCATTTGGACATAACTTTTGCTTTCTGTTGTGAAAATTCAATTTTTCAGATTCGTTAGAAAGGTATTCACTAACAGATTTAAATATTTTTGGTTTCACTCAAATCCGTTTTGTTTTGCACCCGGTACAGTCCGACAAAGTTTGAATTCAAATTTTGAAACTGCAGCGCCATTTCAGGCCTTGTTTATAATTATAATTAATTATATTCGTTTTCGATTGTCGATTCAAAATCAGTTTTCATTGCTATTATTTAAAATATTTATTTTAAATATATAAAATCCATTATTTTAGCCAATTTAAAATTTTTAAATTGGTTCATATTTTCTGGGTCGTTACAACGTCCAGTCTGACAGAGAGAGATTTTATTCCACATGAAAGAATTACAAGAGATTACAAAATAAGAGTTTGAATATCCAAACCTCAATCATGTTTAACAAGAAGAGACACCATTGGGGATCACTGGCTCCAAGCCAGGATGAGTTTACACTAAAGTCTACCCCTCAATATATAGTCAGTGCAAATTTATGTGAGTCATCAATTAAATTACCAACATATGGTAATAATATAATGGAGGCAAATTACCATAACAACAAATGTGCAAACATAGGAAGTAAATCAATCCGTTTCTTTAGCATAGATGGAAGAAATTAATCCCTTCATTTATTTCTCTACCACCTCATCAAATGCAATTAATGCATTCCCATTATAAAATA
This sequence comes from Allium sativum, assembly GCA_030737875.1. Classification (NCBI taxonomy): domain Eukaryota; kingdom Viridiplantae; phylum Streptophyta; class Magnoliopsida; order Asparagales; family Amaryllidaceae; genus Allium; species Allium sativum. Next base: position 570,607,280 of record CM060922.1, read on the forward strand.
TTTACTTTCCATTCTTTGCAAATTTGTTCCAATCAAATTTGTTCTATATATTGTTACACAGTTGAATATCGCACACGGTTTGTAGTTAATGTCTATATAATTACAATGGCCGAGCTAGACTGACTACTCAAGTAAGGCAAGATATATCAAATTGGTAAAATCTAAGCTAAATATGCCTAAACTTCCCATCTTATTTTGAGGTATGACCAAGAAAAATATTTAGATAGACCACTACACTGATTTTGTAAAGGTTTTGCATTTTTTAGCTTTGGCAACTGCCAAAGCTGATCCAATAGTAGGTCCACTCCTTTGTAATTATCAATGAATTTTAGAAGATACTTTGAAAAGAATTTGATGTGATGGTATTAGCTTAGGAAATCCTTTTTTGGTTTCACCTCAAATATACTATTCTATTCTTTCAGTATAATATATGTTTAAGTATTGAATTTTATTGCGGTTCATGCAACCCACGATATTGAACTCAAGCAAAATAGGTATAATGTCGATGAATGAAATGTAAAACCTCATACTTTATTTGATAAATCATTTGTAAAATACCTCTTAAGATTTTTTTGGATGATTACTGCACGTAGCCAACATGATTTATATATCATACAGCCAATCACAAATTCATAAATACGTGATGTGAACACAAAATTTGTGTTTTTTGCAGCAATAAAACACTTAACATATATTCAAGCTGTAAATAAGAGTGCATAGATAATGAATACACACACACACACACACACACACACACACACATATATATATATATATATATATATAATATTTAGACAAATCAATTTTTGATCGCTCAAAAATAAATCTAATTTTCAATATTATGACGACGCTTCATGATGGACTACAATTTGCATACATCAAAACAAATTATGAAACACAAGTAAGATTCAAATATGACCTTGCGTTATCGACTTATGCCTAAAAGATGATATTCCATATATTAAACTAAGGTCATGTTTTTTCTTATCATTTCGTGATTTTTGAGGAAATCTCAGGATTGCCCCTATACAAAGTGTTATCAATACGAAAGAAGTTAATCAATTGAGGCTCTGGACTGGATCAAGGATACAACAAATAAGCGTTCAATTTGTTCACATTAGGAACACAACAGAAAACCAAATCTACACTAGACATTCATTGAAATAAGCAAAAAAAATAAAAATCACCATGGGAGCTTGAATAGTTTTGTTTGTTGATGACTAAAAGTTGTTTGACACCATATGTTAATTACATGACCAATTGGTCATCACTATCCAGATAAGCAATTAGTTTAAACTTGACATATATGCACCCAAATTTGCAATGTTGACTTTTCTTTCCAAATTTTTTTCTAGTAGAATAGTTTTTTATTTATTGAAAGGGATCTATTTGTTCTTTCAAAAATGTTAGAATAAGAGGAAGCCATAGTTAATTATTTAGCTTGAGCATTATAAATGAAAATCCAAATCACTTTATATCTATCTTCATTACATGTAGAAGAAACTTGGATTGCCTTTCACAGATAGTGATAAAATATATAACTAATGATGATCTTTATTTGAAAATTGCAGCAGACTAAACTTAAGGTAGTGCACAAGCTATGTGGAATATTTCAGACATGCAGTTAGCCATGCACAAAAGAAAACCATTTCAATATTCTTCACTAATGTAATTATAAATGGGAATAGAATACATGCTAGCAAGCATAAATGGTAGAGCAGTAATTACATGATCAACCACCAATCAAAATTAGAAGGTGTCCAAAAAATTCAAATTTTTACCTACAACAACAACAACTGAAGCAATACACTGCGTTCGTTTGTGACTTTAAACCAAAATGCAGAAAAAAATTGGTTTTATTTGCAATTATAAATTACTGCATCTTAGAATTATCTTCAAGTTGCAAACATAACCTATATATTTAATATATCAAAAATCAACAAAATGGTGAAGCACATCATAATGCAAGTAGAAAAAACATGAATAATGCAAGTAGAAAAGCATGAAAAACATATATATGTGCATGTTTGTGTATACACATACAGACACACACACGAAATTATGGCAGGCTATTTTGTATTTGCATATTTTCGCATCTCATGTGTTAGCTCATTTTCTTGTGCTAAAAATAGCTAAAAATTTTGAAAATTGCATTTGCATTAAATATGAATGTTTTAGTTACATAAACAAATAGTATATAGGTATATCATTAGTTAAATTTTTTTTAATGTGTGATTATTCTTTGTAGTTAATTACAAATTGTCTGTACCATGCTTATTATGGATAATATTTGTACAAGTTGTTTATCTTCATCTAGGCTATTACTAGAAGCCGCCTGGTCTTCGTTTTAGTCCCTAAGGCATTTTGGCACCGCTCTGAAAAGAAAAAAATAAATGTAAATACGTTTTAATTTGTATATGTCTACATACTGAAACTGACCTATCTGCTTATTGCAGTTGCTAGAATTCATGATTGATATCTAAGAAAAGTGGGATGGCCGCGTCTTGTATAAGTGGGCTTTTTTTGCCTACAGATAATATTTCTCATAAGGTTTGGGAAGACCCATCTATTTATAAGTGGAGAAAAAGTGATGCCCACATGCCACTGTATTCTCATGATTCAGTTGAAGGTATATTGTTTTCACCAGTTGATTACTCAAAATATGATAATTTATTCATGCATGAGAAGCATTCCTTTTGGGGCTTTGCGTTCAACATTTGAAGTTAAAAATAAAAAGAAAGAAAGTCTCAGCTATACATAAGTAGCAATTGACATTTTTATGATAGACTAATTAAGAAATATGCTTATCGTTAATATACTGTGATTGTGCACATTCCACAAACGCTTGTAGAAAAGACGAGAAATAAGAAGGTACTTGCCAGATCAAATAAATAAATGCGAATCAAGCTTTCACATTGTGTAACATAGCTTGATTTCTAAATTTTGGCTTATGCGAAACTTACACCATCATTTTTTTGTGTTCATTTTAAAATGTAAAATGAAGTTGGTGCTATTGCCAAATGCATGGGAAGCATGATTCGTTAAGTCAATATGTAACTCCATATTGCTGATGCATAATGTAAATGAACCTTCATCCCAAAAAAATGGAGGTTAATTATAAAACTACTGTAACATATCACTTCAAATAAATGTAGTTTATCTCAAATGCAGTATGCTTAGTTGCTTACCCTTTTGACCGAATCATTTTCCGTCCTCATCGTGATATGTTACCTAAATTACCACTGTCCATCATATAAACTTGAATCTGCACCACTTCAATCCAATTGAGTACCTATTCACCATTTTAGTCATCTCTAGGATGAACTTATAAAACTGAAGTCTGTTCGGTTTAACATAACTTTGTTCAGGGTCACTTAAGTTTTGGTATAAGCGAAGCAAGGTAGATTATTTGACATTTAATTTGGCTGAGTGGAACGATGATGTTGTTTTTGCTTCACTTGAAAACGCAACTTTTTGGGTCAAAGGTCTACCTTTTGTTGAGTCTCTTAATGGTTACTGGAAATTTCTTTTAACTGAATCTCCTGAATGTATCCCGGAAAAATTTCAAGATATTGCTTTTGACGATTCAAGTTGGGATTCATTAGCTGGTAAGTTTATACAACTTCATTTGTTTATAATTTAATTATGGTCTAGTTTCTGTTTCCAAACTACAAGTTCTTGCAGCATTTATTATCAGATTATAAACTATATTCTTATAAAATGAGTATTATTATATCGATTAACCAATAGTGTGTTACATCACAAAATGTTTGATGCTGACATATCCTTTAGTACTTGGTTTATTTTTGAGCGTACTTGTATTTCATGTGAGATATCAAACAGCTCTAACAACTTTAACGTTGTTGCTATTGTTCATATTTGAATAATATGTTTCTTCTCAGAGTATGGTTATTTCTCCTGGAACAAAATTTGTTATAGAACAACTATATTGATGCTTAGGGTGTAGCTTCAATGTTGTACTTCGCTATTTGGATAGGTAAACGTTTTATGCTATCTTCCCAGTGGCAGTGACACATCTAATTAATAGTTTCCAATGCATTTGGAACGATTACCTCATAGATCATTTCATAGCTATTGGAACCATTAAATTACATTTATGCCTATAATTTTACGGGTGGAACAGAGGTTTAGATAGGTTATTGATAGAGCAGAGACAGAGAGCTTTAAAATTCATCCTTCACAAAATATATATTTTAGTTTGTGTCAATTATCAAACAACTCTTAACAACTGCCATAAGAAATTTAAGCAATATATTATAGAGTCTTAGTATTGACTATTAGAGTATATGAGTATTGAAATGTCAATGACATAATTATTATGTAGTAGATTCAACAATTATTTCATTGTTAGCATTTGCAATAAAAACATGATTGAAAATTTTAACAAATGATATTGTTAAAACTATGCAGCAGCTTATAACCTCCAAGAGCGCTTATCAAAGTCCAAGAACACCCAGGATAGTGCACAAAGACATGCTTATTTTGTCCTGTGTAGGTTTACTGTTGCATATGTTAACTAGTTGGTTTTTTCTGCAATTTCAGGCTAAATTCTACGGAGAGATGGTAAAGGTTTTGTGATGGGCATGGCTTCGGTGAGTTTTGAGTTCTTATTGAAACTATAATAGTCACATAATTATTTTTTATGTTTTCCCTTCTTTTTCCTTGTCTTCCAGTTGGCACTCCTCGAAGAAATTAGCAACAAACTGATGGATGAAAACTTATGCCTTTTACATAATTTGTTAATTGCTTAACTTCTGCTCGAATGTTATGTCCATACTTATGTTTTCATTTTTTATCCTCTTTCTATGTAATGGAAAGCAACAGTTACTGCAATGAAAAGGCTGTGTTTGTTGATAAATCATGGAGGACATGTGAAAAAGGGTGAGGAAGAGTAAGTTTACAAATATTATTGATATGTTATGATATTAGGTTAACATAGGGCAATTAAACAATTTTTTTGGGTACTTGACTAGGGCACTCAATACGTTTGGGCCGGTCCTGAAATCAAGTTAGGCTACTCCATGACAAAAATAAAAAAATAAAAATTGGGAGTAGTAGCAAGGCTGCTGCATGAAGAGGGAGCTGTTGCTAATAGCTTGGCCTAGATGCGCATGTTGTGTTGTGCAAGTTAATGAGTGTGTATTTGCTTATACTATGCAAGTATATGCATCAATCATAATAGTTTAGTTGTAACGTGAAGCTTTTTTTCGCTGTTTTGATGTGTTGTTTGAACATGGTTTGCAAGTTAATGAGTGTGTATATTTAATCTTGTTCATTGTGTGGCAGCAATAGATCCGGCTGTGTCAGATAAGTACTTCAGAATGAGAAAGCAGAGCAGATTAGGGTTGAGCCAGAGAGAGAGCGTGAGCGAGCTAATTGCCAAAGACTTGAGGAAGAGCAGGCAAGGCTTGCACAACAACAAAAAGAAAACAGAGAAAACTTTTAAGCACAAATGAAATAAGTGATGACAATGCTTCGGAGAAATGATGAATCTGATTATGAAGATCCTTCCCCATCGTCATCTTCATGAGTTACTCGGGTATAGTAGCTGGATAAGTTTTGTTGATGCTTCTTTTATGTGGTTTTTTCTATGGGTATTTTGAGTAAGGATGATGTTTTTGTATGGAATAACACTAGCACTAGCTAAATAGTTTTGTTAGTTATTATTCAGTATAGTGTATGTATGAATTGATGGATGATTGTGGACGGTATTGTTTTTTGTATGGAATATTAGCTCTAATAAAAAAATATTGTTGTGATAAAAAAAACTAATGATTGCATTTCTTTTTTTTAATTTGTTAATGTCACTCATTTTATGTGCATGTGTGTGTGTGTGTGTGTGTATATATATATACACACACAACTATCAATTGGTAGCAATGGTTGGAAAAACAAAAAATAAAAAAACAATATGCAACCAGAATAGAAAGAGAATACCGACAGAATATTTATCAAAATTGATACTAAATCGTCGATAAGCAGAAACGGCTATTTTAAAGATAGCGACAGTTTACCAACGGATAAATGCAATGCAAAAATGTTTGCTATATATTTCCGTCGGTAATCCATCGCTAAGTTGCGTGCATTTAGTGGCGGAAAAATATTTACTGATTTTATTATGTTATATATATCCGTCGATAAAACGTCGATGAAATATTTTAAAATGAAATCATAATATATCAGAAAACGACAGTGAAGTGACGGAGAATCGATGTTAATTTCTATCGTAAAATCGTGCCTAAAATACCGACGTGTTTTTTAGCGACAGCCATATTCTGCTGCAAATCCGTCGCTAACAGGCCTTTGCGAGGGTTTAGTGACTGATTTTTCCACTGCAAAATCAGTGTTTTGTTGTAGTGTTTACACAAATGTGGCGAATGGCCCCTGTGTCCAAAAACCATTCCTTATTGTTGCCAACAAGGTTACATTCAGATACTACCGTGTACAAGTCCATGTCATTAATGCCATCAGAAACTTCAGCTACATTTGCTTCACACTTCTTCTTCTTTCCGCGACATTCTACTGCCTTGTGTCTTTCTTTCCGCAGTTATGACAAGATCCTTTAAACCTTTTAGCCTTTTATTTGGATCATTTTCGCGCTTTCTTTTGTTGGGCTTTTCTTCTTTAACTACATTCGCCTCCGCTGCCATGTTGAAGGACCCTTTTTTCTCTGATTTTCAGTTGTCTCCCTCAATCTTCAATTGAACCACTAGTTCTTCAACAGTCATCTCCTTGCGCTTGTGCTTTAAGTAAATTTTGAAATCCTTCCATGAAGGGGAAGTTTTTCAATTGCAGCAGCCACTTTGAATGATTCGCGGAGCGTCATTCCTTCATCATTTAATTCGTGGAAGATGACTTGTAATTCCTGCATTTGACTGATTACAGTTTTACTATCAATCATTTTGAAATCGAGGAATTTCCCTGCGATGAACTCTTCATTTCTGCATCCTCTGATTTGTACTTCTTGTCGAGTGCAGTCCATAGTTCCTTGGAAGTTTCAGTAATACAGTAGACATTATATAGAGAATTGTCCAGGCCATTGAGTATATAATTCTTGCACATAAAATCTGCATTTTTCCAGATGTTGAGGTTCAACCTTTGTTGCATCTGGTTCAAATTCAGCCACCTTTGGAGCATCTTCTGTCAGATTCTTCGCAAGGCCTAGAGTTGTCAAATAGAAAAACATATTTTGCTGCCACCTTTTGAAATCCATCCCCGTAAATTTTTCAGGCTTTTCGCCATGGGATAGACTTACCGGTGGAAGGACTGTTGGAGGCTGAGTTACAGTCACTACTGGTGCCGAGGGTTGTTTTGTTTAGACATATTCGCCTCTATAATGCAACACAGCAACACAAAATACGATTTAAGATTGTTATCTCAACGACAAAAAAAACTGTGTTGATACAACAACAGTAGATTATGGATAGTAATATGAAGCTTTGCAAAACGAATGCAATAAAATTCCTTTCCATCAAGCCGCACAATCACAAAATGAATTTAATGAAAAAATAACTGCATTCTTGTGACGGTTAAAGACGACAGTTTGGTCATTATACAGCGATGGCTAGCAACGACACATTTGCAACGACTTGCAACGGCTAGCGACGGCTGCCCAGTCAAATAAACGACTTGCCACGTACGATGACACGTGGACATTAGCCGTTGCTAATCGTTGTTAAACTAGCGACGGAGTCGTCGCTATAATTGTTGTTGCTCCTGTTGGCGACGACAATAATAGCAACGGCATATAACGACGGCTAGCGTTGGCTACCGACGGCTATATGCCATCGCTATTCACCGTGTGCCTTGTAGTGTTATGAATGATGACTAAAACTTCTTCATTATTTGCTATTTTGTTTATTGTGGGTTGCTATTGCAAGTCATGCGTGGTATAGTCCCCTTTTGTTTTTCATTGTGGTTTCATGTTCATTCTTTGGTAACACGGAATATGAAAGTTGTTAATTGGAGTAATTATGCTTTTTAATTTTTTTTTAGTAATTACAAGTGAGATAACAGAATTACAGGCTGCTGGTTGCAATGAAACTATAAAATCAGCCAACTTTACTTGCAAGTTGCCAAAATAAATAAATAAATAGAATTATAGTTGTTATGACAATTCTTTGATATAAATGTTTGTTTCTATTTTATTATGTTGTATTTCTTTTATTGTTTGATTCATAGTCTGTAATTCTGCTTCTGTCACCTAATATTCATTAAAATTTGGCATTTAAATTAAAATAATATTTTTTGAAGAGCTGGAATATGTTGACCATGATTATTAGATTTTTCTCATAAATCAAAGTAGAATACAAATGATTTGGTCACTCTTTATATATAAAGCAGGAAACTTTTATAGGTGGCTGTTGTGAAAATCAAGAAATTTAAAAAGGTTTGCAAGTAAAGGCCAAAAGAGTCGTGCGAGAATGTTTCAAGTGGAATATTTCTATGGGCAATAACTAGAACAAGTAGCTTACCAGTCAGTGCAAAATATATCTTGCCTACCTTTTGTCTTTATTTAGTTATAAGTCTCACATGGTCTAAATATGTGAAATATTATTTGTGTATAAGATACTTAGTAAAAACATAAATTATCCAATTATATTTATGATAGTTAGGGAGATGTTGCTCTAGAGTTTCTGATGAAATCCGATCTACTGAACCACGAAATGATTTTTTAGCTCACAAAGCAATGTAAATCTAACAGTTTGGATTTCCATCGTGTCATATTGGGAAGAGTTATGCAACCTAGAGTTTGTTTATTAATAGCTTTTTAAGTATTTTCTATTTTTTAGTTTTCAAGAATGCAGTTATTTTTTCATTAAATCCATAATTAATAATCCTTTTTTAGTATTATACAGCTAAACGGTCGTTAAGTTTTAACTTCCGTCTGAAGGACAGGCGGCAAATTCTCCATCGTGAATTCATTAATTTTATTTTCTTCTACAAAATTACTTTTTCAATCTTCACTAAAAATGGCAGCCCTACTCTCGCTCTAAAATAATTCTCTTATCAAACTTCAGGTTTCTCACGCAATCGACTCTAGCAATGGAAGAAAATTCGCCGACTTCCTCAGATTTTACACATAAACCCGAAGATTCAAATCTCTCCAAAACTAGGGTTTCTCCAAGATCTAGGTCTTCTCCACGAACATCAAAACCAGTTTCTCCAAGCACTAGGTCTTCTCCATGAACGTCAAAACCAGTCGATTCGAGTAATATTAAGGGAAAAAGAAGAAAAGCGAGAAGATTACTCACAGCTGAGACCGAGAAACAAGACCAACTAAAGCAACAAGAGTTGTGCGATGAAATAATCTATAGGAAAAGGAAATCAAAGGTATAACATTAGATCTATATTTTTTATAGAAATATATCATGTTAAAATGATAGTTCAATATGTCATATTATTATTTGCAAGCATTATACAGAAATGTTATATGCGTAAATGTAGAATGAAACCTAAACATAGCATTAAAACAATGCAGTATGCTCATCGAGATATTAAATGTTGTGTTTATTGATTTTTTTAGTTAGTTTTAGACTGTTGTTGAATTTGCTAAAGTGTAATGCTAGATGTATATAACATTCCATTTTTACTTTTGTTACTTTTAGATTCTAGATGAGTATAGTGCGCGTACAATTAATTCCTGTGTCTATCTCAGTGAGACCAGTAATGATTATTTAGCTATCAAGATGTTCAATGATTGATGGTCAAAAAAATAGTATTGTATATAAAATATGAATAATGATAGTTGAATTTAGCATTGCATTTTTTAAAGTGATCTAGCATTATAATAGTTGAATATGACTATGTTTAAAAAAGAATTAGCTTGTATATATCATTTATACTATGAAAACAAACAGGGAACATGTGTAGTATGCTCAATAACAGTTAAATATATCATTATAATAAAAAATGTACTAGCATGTATAAACTATAAAATGATATTCGAATTTAGCATTGTATTTTTTAAATTGAATTAGCATGTGTAGAATACATTACATGATAGTTAAATATAGCATCATATTTTTAAAGCGAATTACATGCATAAAATATAAATATGATAGTTGTATATAGCATTGTATTCATAAAGTGACTTAGCATGTATAAAATATGTTAAATGATAGTTGAATTTAGCATTGTATTTTTTAAAGTGAAATAACTTATGTACAATATGCTAAATGATAGTTGAATATAACATTGTACTTTTAAATACGTCAAATTGTTTTGCTGTGTGCTCTATGGGGAATGATAAATGATATACACACATATCATTCATTTTTTGGAAGCATTATACGTATTATTAAAATGATAGTTCAATATATCATATTATTGGTTGCAAGCATTGTACAGAATTTTTATATGCATAGTTGTAGAATGATGTGTAAACATAGCATTAAAAAAATGATATACAAACATATCATGGAAAAAGTTTAGTTGAATACGTCAAATTGTTTTGCTGTGTGCTCTATGGGGAATGATAAATGATATACACACATATCATTCATTTTTTGGAAGCATTATACGTATTATTAAAATGATAGTTCAATATATCATATTATTGGTTGCAAGCATTGTACAGAATTTTTATATGCATAGTTGTAGAATGATGTGTAAACATAGCATTAAAAAAATGATATACAAACATATCATGGAAAAAGTTTAGTTGAATACGTCAAATTGTTTTGCTGTGTGCTCTATGGGGAATGATAAATGATATACACACATATCATTCATTTTTTGGAAGCATTATACGTATTATTAAAATGATAGTTCAATATATCATATTATTGGTTGCAAGCATTGTACAGAATTTTTATATGCATAGTTGTAGAATGATGTGTAAACATAGCATTAAAAAATGATATACAAACATATCATGGAAAAAGTTTAGTTGAATACGTCAAATTGTTTTGCTGTGTGCTCTATGGGGAATGATAAATGATATACACACATATCATTCATTTTTTGGAAGCATTATACGTATTATTAAAATGATAGTTCAATATATCATATTATTGGTTGCAAGCATTGTACAGAATTTTTATATGCATAGTTGTAGAATGATGTGTAAACATAGCATTAAAAAAATGATATACAAACATATCATGGAAAAAGTTTAGTTGAATACGTCAAATTGTTTTGCTGTGTGCTCTATGGGGAATGGTAAATGATATACACACATATCATTCATTTTTTGGAAGCATTATACGTATTATTAAAATGATAGTTCAATATATCATATTATTGGTTGCAAGCATTGTACAGAATTTTTATATGCATAGTTGTAGAATGATGTGTAAACATAGCATTAAAAAAATGATATACAAACATATCATGGAAAAAGTTTAGTTGAATACGTCAAATTGTTTTGCTGTGTGCTCTATGGGGAATGATAAATGATATACACACATATCATTCATTTTTTGGAAGCATTATACGTATTATTAAAATGATAGTTCAATATATCATATTATTAGTTGCAAGCATTGTACAGAATTTTTATATGCATAGTTGTAGATTGATGTGTAAACATAGCATTAAAAAAAATGATATACAAACATATCATGGAAAAAGTTTAGTTGAATACGTCAAATTGTTTTGCTGTGTGCTCTATGGGGAATGATCTATAAAAATAAAAAAATTAGATAGATAGCTATGGATTTATAAGTAAATTCAGCTTTGAAAAAAAAAAAATGGTAGACAAATATAGCATTACGTACTTATAGTCGAATATGTCACATTGTTTAATGTTTTTTTATTGTGTAATGATTCATGATGGAAAATGAAAATCAGGTTGTTTCGACAAAGTTGTCACTAGCAACTTCAAAGGGAAAAAAGACAACTGCATTGGAGAAAAGAAAACGAGATAAGGTACATTTGTTATTAACTTAATTTTTTCCTGTGTTGCTCTTCTGCTGTCTTTTATATTCACATATACACATGTAAACACATGCACTATGTAAATTCATCCCCCATAACAAATTAAATAAAGGTAGCAAGCCTACAATTATTGACCTAATAGTCTTAAATATTTGCAACCAAACTTAGTATTTCTCATCCACTTACTGATGATACTTCACCCGTCTTTGTTCCCTTCTTTATCAAATCTTGTACACTATACTACTCTTTTTTTTACACATTATTAGTTGGGTACTAGTGATAAATGTAACTTTCCCTTTACTTATACTTGAGTGCTATTGATAGATGTGATTGAAAGTTTCACTTATCATATAAGGTTCTAATGATAAATGAAGTTGACATTCATAATGATAGTTTCATATATCATATACTGGGTGCTAATGGTAGACATGCAAATGACATTTGGAATGATAGATTCATATATCATATTATTGTTTACTAATGATATACATGACATTGGAAATGATAGTTTCACATATCATATACTTGTTTACTAACGATAGGTGTAAATAGAGTTAAAATTAATTATATGTACATTGATTCATTCAAAAATTTTTTTTGCAGGAATCAACAGGGAAAGAAATGAAGAAGTTAAAGGCAGCAACCACGAAAAAAGCAAAAAAGGCATCTCAAGAAAAAGTCCAATATCGTTGCAGCTTGCTGCCTATGATAAAAATTTTCCAAAAAATTATCCAAAAAGGTGATAATCTTGCAAATCAGTTCAATTTTTTAAATCAAACCCCATTTAAAAAGTTTGTTCATGTCTTTTTCAAACAAATTTTAACCATTTCGGCTTTCACTAAATCATCTACAACCTTAGATGATATAGTAGAAACATTTTCTATTGAGAAACAAGCTTTCAAAATTGGTAATGTTTTTCTAAAATTGAAACCAGAGGATATTTCAATTCTTTTCGGATTACCTATGTATGGAATTAACTTGTTTCCAGCACCTAAAATGAGTTTTCAAGTTCTTCCAGAAAATTGTAAAGACTTTGTTTTAAGAAATTTTGGTAACGTAGAGAATATCTCGAAAGACCTTACAATTTCTAAAATAAACAATGTGCTGGAGACAAAAAAAAACTGAAAATGAAACCGATTTTCCGAAACTAATCCTCATTCTTGCAATGAATACCTTCTTTTTTCCCGATAGTCAAAGAATTTTGCCACGGGGATACATTCCTTATATCATTGATATAAGGAAAATGAACTCAATATCTTGGCCAGTTTCAATCCATTATTCTTTGATTAGATCTTTGACGGCTTTTAAAACAAAGCCAAGAAGCATGCCGGGGTGTTCCATGCTTCCAATGGTAAGTACATTATTTTAACTTTATATTTATGCATTTATTTCTATAAATTAAATTATGCATATTCTATGTTTTAACAAATAAAATTTTATTTTCAGTTTTTTCTATGCGAGCATGTTAGTTTGATATCTCCGTTGCCAAACTACTCTTCAACATTGCCAAGATTTGGAAGATGGAATATTTCTAGCTTAAAGAAGGTTGTATCAAGAAATATTTTGTCAAACATGGATGATGAAAAGGTATATTTTAACACACAAACAAACTACATATGTGACAACCCCAAACTTCCACGGGTGAAAGCAGGAGAAATCATTTTTGGAATACAACATAAATACAATAAAACAGAACACAGATACAATATAGCAAAGGAGATTCATAGAGTAATAACATTATAGCAGCGGAAAAATATAATGTCATCAATCACAGAAAATCCACAGTCACAGAAAACTAAGATTATTACAACAAGTTTGCAGAAAAGAAATAAGTTTGATGTCTAAAAAGAAAAGAAAAGATGCCATAGAAACAAAAAATAAATGTCTTCAAGCTCCAAGTCATCACCTCTTCTTCCAAGCAGAATCCAAGAGAGAGAAAATAAGCAGCTTCAAAGAAAAGCTCCAAGCAAAGAATGAACCTGTCTACTTGGCTGCCCGTGTAGAAGAGAGGGCACCCAAGTTTGCAAAAAGGTGAAGCAAACTATGGGTCAGTCGTGGGACTGGTGTGAGAATTCTTAACTACAGTAACTATTAAAAATAAGGCAAATCCAAAAGACCACGCCGCTAACGCGGGACGGGTTTACTCTAAGGGACTGCCGTGCATAATTTAAAGTGTCATAATAAATGATTAAATAAGTCGTCAACAACGCAATGTCTTTTGAAAAATGGAACCACCATAAGACTCAGGTCCCATCACACAATGCAACGCACACCAAGAGGATAGAGTTTTACCTTATGGTGGTTAAACATGCTAAATACGCCAAATACGAAACTAATACTATTATTAGTGTATATGAAAACATTTCCAAATAAATGTATTAATCCTAGGAAGCATAGGTACCATATATTATGCCTCCAATACTAGTAATACAATCAAATCCGTCGGGGTCGTATTGGAAATTTGGGTTTCCATCATGAGTCCAGGCTAGGGAGGACTCCTTACCGATTCGAGACGCTCTAGTTAACGTCTCAGGATTACCCGCAGTTAACCCTTGGATCCTGCAGGGCCGGTCCTCACATACAGCTTAGAGGATTGGCAATTCCTAAGCACACGTTCCCCGGTCCTATAGGACCTATCCGAGGCGCCTCATTTCATCATCCTCCAAAAGTAAAATGACTACTAACTAGAAAGAAACGTGCTACTTTCCCTGCGTTCCCTTCCCCCTTTTTAGACTCTACCGGTTTGTGAGGCTCGTGAAGTCATGCTCTTCATACCACAAGGCTCTGCTTTTCAACAAGAAACCCTGATCATTGCATCTTAGTATGCCACACCGTCACTCCATACCGTACTATTGATCTTCCGTCACTATATAAACGGGTGTTAAGTAGAGAATAAATTCTCTACCACCAATCATTTATATATTAACTGAATATCAACAACATAATATTTTGTGGGGTACGATGTCAGACACACTATCCATTTATACCCATGCTCTAGGTCTGAACTAGGGTCAAACCCGTGAAATCAACACGTACGTTTGGGCAATTATCCCGACCCTTGAATTGGGAGCAAACCAATTCAGAGTCTTGATCGTTGTCCATTCGAGGGGAGATTTACGGTCTTCATGCGCCGTCTTCATACTTGAATTCTTGAAATCGTACGATCATTTGGAATGGGATTAACCCGGACTTTCCAAATAATCTGGCATTCATATATTTTGAGAAAAACATATTTTATATCGTTATTTTATTTTATAAAGATTAATTCTTGCCTTAATTATTTAATATAATTAATTCCCTTATATATTCTTTTATTCAACATTATAAATAATGTTAATCTTACATACCGTATCATTTCTTTTATTTAACATTATAAATAATGTTAATTCTTCCTACGGGGTGAATTCTCTTTTTATATACATTATAAATAATGTATATTCTTCCTACGGTCAAGTTCTTTAAAACTTGACATTATAAAATAGTGTAACTGTCATACGGTGAAATTTTCTTTTTATTAGACATTGTAAATGATGTTAAATTTATATACATTTCATTTTCTTTTTAATAACATTGAAAATAATGCTAACATTACCTACGGTGCTTTTTCTATTTATTAACATTGAAAATAATGTTAATATTACATGCGGTGTCTTTTCTATTTATATTTTACATACAATGCATTATTTCCATATTTTACATACAATGCATTATTTCCTAACCTTGACAAAATAATATGCATACATACAATGCATTATTTTCTAACTTGACAAAATAATATGCATACATACAATGCATTATTTTACATACAATGCATTATTTACTTATTTTACATATAATGCATTTTATGCTTTTTAACTTGACAAAAACGATGATATACATACAATGCATTTTCTATTTTTCTAACATGACAAAATACTATTTTATGCAAAGCAAATTTCTATTTTTCTATCATGACAAAATACCATTTTATGCAATGCCAATTTCTATTTTTCTATCATGACAAAATACTATTTTATGCAATGCAAATTTTATAATAACACAAATTTGTTCATTCAACATACGGTGCTCTTTATTTTTAAAATAACACAAATTTGTTCATTCAACATACGGTGCTTTTTATTTTTAAAATAACACAAATTTGTTCATTCAACATACGGTGCTTTTTATTTTTAAAATAACACAAATTTGTTCATTCAACATACGGTGCTTTTTATTTTTAAAATAACACAAATTTGTTCATTCAACATACGGTGAAAACTTTTCTATAATTAACACAAATGAATGTTAATCTCATACGGTTCATTTTCTTAGTACATAACATTAACATAATGTTAATGAATCATACAGTGTATATTTTCATATATTAACATTAAAAATAAATTTAATGTCAATTTCTCCTACATGTAAATTTTTCTAATGAGCAAAACATATCTTATTAATTTTCATTTATCATTAAACAAAAGTATCAGTTTACATACGGTGACAATTTTCTATTAACATTAGACAAAATGTCAATTTGCATACGGTGCACATTTCTATCTTAACATTAAACCAAAGTGCCATTTATTCATATGATGAATATTTCTATTTTAACATTCAACAAAAGTGTCATTCATTCATACGATGGATATCTCTATTTTAACAATGAACAAAATAGTGTCCATCCTCATACGATATATAATTCTATTTTAATAATGAACAAAAATTAGTCCATCTCATACGGTGACATTATATTAACTAAAATTGCTCATTAACATATAGTGACAATTCTATTTTGTAAATGAACAAAAATATAGTGTGTAATACAATGACAATTTTTATTTAAGTATTGAACAAAATTTGTCATTCTTACATACAGTGTGTAATACTAATTTAATAATGAACAAAATAGCGTTCATCAACATACGGTGACGTATTCTATATGTTATAATGAACAAAAATTAGTTCATTTCATATAGTGTCATATTCTTATTTTTAATAATGAACAAAATGTTATTCATTATCATACGATGCAAATTTATATTTTTATAACATGCCCAAAAATGTTATTTAACATACAATGCAAACTTATATTTTATAACATTAAATAAAAAATGACAAAAATACCATTCACATACAATGCATTCTTATATGTTAAACATTAAATAAAAATGACAAAAATACTTTTATCTTAACATTAAAAATAATGCTAAATCATTCTTTCTTTTTATATAACAAAAATGAATGTTAAGTTAATATGCATTCATTTCATTTTCAATTAACATAAAAAAAAGTAAATGTTAATTTACCCTACAATACATTTTCCTTTTTATTAACATTAACAATAAATGTTAAATTTTTCATGCCTTACATTTCAAATTTATTAACACTAAAAATAAATGCTAATTTTCTTACAATGCATTTTCTATTTTATAACATGTCAAAATGTTACCTTTCATTCAATGCATTTTCAACATGACACGATGCTAGTTTAACATACAGTGTATTTTTATATTGTTAACATGACCAAATGCTAGTTGAACATACAGTGCAAATTATATTATTAACATGACAAAATTCTGTTTTTCATACAATGCATTTATCTAATTTTAATATGACAAAAAAAAAAAAATGCTATTTTACATAGAATGCATATTTTCTATATAATATTAACAAAAATGCTATTTTTCATACAATGCACATTTTATATATAATATTAACAAAATGCTATTTTTCATACAATGCACATTTTATATATAATATTAACAAAATGCTATTTTTCATACAATGCACATTTTATATATAATATTAACAAAATGCTATTTTTCATACAATGCACATTTTATATATAATATTAACAAAATGCTATTTTTCATACAATGCACATTTTATATATAATATTAACAAAATGCTATTTTTCATACAATGCACATTTTATATATAATATTAACAAAATGCTATTTTTCATACAATGCACATTTTATATATAATATTAACAAAATGCTATTTTTCATACAATGCACATTTTCCTTACAGTGCATTTTATATTTATCACATGACAAAAATGTTATTCTTCATATCAATGCATTTTCATATTTAGATATTTCTAATGTAAAATTAAACACCGTTTTTCATTGCAACTATATTTACAAATTTCAAATGTAAAATCTATCCATCTTATTAAATCAACAAAACATATACTTTTATATGTTTGCAATAAAAATGTGGTCTTTTGTTTATAACAACAAAATATATAACTTTTTATATAATCAATAAAAATATAATCTTTTTATAAAAACAATAAAATCTCCGACTTTTGTTTCATGTCATATTAACATCGTCCAGCTTAAATTTCCTACCTCTATAGTGATCCAAGTTTTCATGTCATACACACATCGCTAATCTTATCTTTCCATGAAACATAACAACAGCAAATATATTCATCGATGATAAATTTCAGATCTACTATTTCTAATCATTCAAAACATCAACCATACAATTCAAACATCATACTTCATACATCAAATAATAGATCTATAATTAATTTAAATAAAGTGAATACTCACAACATTATATCTAGCATACATACAGAGTTTGGTCATAGCTGATTCACATCGCATTTGTTCATAGCAGGTTCACATCGCATAGTATGAATTAAATTAAATTAATTAAAATAGAAGTGAACTCTCACCTTGAATTTTTGGCCAAAATTTTACTGTCTTCTTTTCAGCTGCGGTCTGCGCCATCGCGAAACTCTTAATTTTGTGATTCCAACGCAATTTACGGTTCGTCAAACGGACCTCGTATGAAAGAGTTATGAATTTTTAAAAATCGGGTAATTAAATAATTAATTAATATTCGTGAAAATACCTAAAAATTTCACCGTCTCAGAATTGGACAAAATTAGTGTCCACGCGTCCATCTCGTCGCCACGATCCCAACGCACCTGAAATCGTCGATTTTCGACTTCGTATGAGTGAGTTATGCAATTTTAAAGTTCTGGAAATTAATTAAATAATTTAAAAATAAAATAGAAAATACCCTCGGCCCGTTGACCGAAAAACACTGTTCACCGCCGAACTTTGACCGCGCTTTGCCGCTGCCTCGGGCTACCTGACGCCACGGGACCACCGCCAATGTCTTCGTCTTGGCGAGACGCACCACCACCAGAAAGAGCCTCCCCTAAAGCTTCTCCGATCATCGGGAAATCGCCTAGAAAGGATTTCGCCTCGCGGGTCCCACAGGCCGCCTCACACCTCCAAACGACCTGAAATTTTCTGAGCATCTTCGTCTTGCGTAGACGAAGAACTTCCGTGTTCTTGACTTCGTCCAATTCTTCCTCGATTCACGGGAATTTCTTAATTTACGTTTTGAGCTGCTGAATTTCGAAAACAGCGAGCTTTAAGACGAGATTCCGGCGAATCCGAGCGCTGTTTGACAAAACCGACTACACCATTAGCTTCGTATCGTCGAGACCTTCGAGAAAACATATAATTTGCTATGGTTTGAAGAGATTTTATTTTTGACAAATTTTAGAGGAAGAGAGAGCCGCCATGGAAATTGGGAAAAAACGATGGAAGAGAGAATGACTGCTGTACATTTCGAAATTCAGCCCTAATTCTCAGAAAAAATATAATATATAAAATGGGTTTAATTTTGGTTTGGGCCCAAATACCATTACGTGCCCAATTACTCAATTTTCAACTATTTTCTTCAATTCAGAAATTCTTATAAATACATGCTGATTTTAAAATTAATAAAATTTTAAACATAATTATTTCAGGTCATTACGAACCCAACGAACCTGATTTCGTAATTTTCCGATTCCGTATGAATTTATTATAAATTTCCGAAGTCTGAAAATAGGCTGTATTTCCACTGTAAAAATTATACAGGCCACAAAATAATTCCAAAAAATTATAAATTTTATAATTTAACCTTAATTTAATATTCCGAATCCATAGAAACTGGTTTCGTCGAATTCGGAGTTCGTTTGCAAAAATTCTATTTTTCAGGTGTATATTTTAATATTTAAAAATACCAAAAATAGTGGAATTTTTCCGAAACTCAAAAATATAAGTTCTTATAGTCATTTTTATATGTAAACAACATTCTAAAACCAATGGAGATGGTTTCGGGTCCTAATTCCTTATTCTGCAAAATGTAGCATTTTGGCCCTTATAAATTTCATAGCGACCTTTCTAAATATTGAATTGGCCATAACTTTTGATTCCCGTTATGTAATTTCGATTTTTCGGATTCGTTGGAAAGATATTTTTAAATAGATTCTAATATTTTTGGTTTCACTAAAATCCGTTAAATTTTGCATCCTGTACATTCAGTTAAAGTTTCAAATCAAAATTTCAAACTGCAGCGCTTGTTTTCAATTCCTTTTATATATAAATTAAATTTATTCGTTTTAACTTCGATTAAAATAAATCAATCATTTAAAATACTTTAAATTCATTAAAATTAAAATTTATTTTGGCCCTAAAATCCTGGGTCGTTACAACATACATACAATAAATGTTAAATTGGAATATAGTGATAGTAGTCATGTTATTATAGTACATTCATAGTCTAAATGATAGTTAAATTTATCGTTAATGCAGGAATAGAATGCAATGTACTTAATTCTGAAGAATGATAGTTATATATAGCATCAAATGGAGAATGACAAGTACACATAGCATTAGTTAATTTATTGGGTGTTACTCAGTCATTTTTATATATGTTATACAGATATTTGTTGAATTGAGAAACATATCAGAAGATGAAAAAGCTCTTCTTGAAAAAATCCCCCACCATCAACATCTGCAAATTGAAACCAATGAACACACAGATATGCAACCAACAAATAATCTGATAGAGACATTGAGCAAACAAGTGGAGTCTTTGCAACAGTATAACAAGGATTTGGAACAGAAATTAAAGAAGAATGAAGAAGAATTTGAAATTGAGAAGCAAAAAAGAAGGGATGCTGAAGCCCTTGTGGTAGAGCTAAAAAAGAAAGTAACTATGTTGGTATCAAAAAAAATACAAGAAGTGGAACCACCAACATTTAATCTTCAAGTAACACAGCAAATGCTAATGATGCAACAAGGAAAAAAACAAGACACAAGTGGTGAAGTCCTTGAAACTGGGAAAAAACAAGAGGATAAACACAAAAGTTCAAAGGAAAAAAGGGAAATCCTGAAAAAGAATGCAAAACCAATGAAAAAACCAAGTTCTTTAGTTGAGAGGGTTAAAAGCCGCAAACGAACGAGTACATTTGATTCGAAATCCCAGTACAAATTTATTCAAAGGAAAAAATATAAAAAGAAGGAAACAAAAGTTGAAGAAAATAAAGAAGGTGAAGAAGATGAAGTTGAAGAAGATGATGTAGGTGAAAATAAAAAAGGTGAAGATGACAAAGTTGAAGAAAATGATGTTGGTGAAAATAAAGAAGGTGAAAATCATGAAGAAGCTGAAGAGGTTGAAGAAGCTGAAGAGGTTGAAGAAGCTAAAGACGTTGAAGAAGCTGAAGAAAGTGAAGAAAGTGACCAAACTGAACAAGAGAAAGAAGAAAAAAACGAACAGTCTGATTATGAAGAAGAAACTGAAACTGAATCTGAAACACATGAAAATGAAAATATAATTGATATTGATAGATATTCTCCAACAAGAAAAGCTTACAAAAGCAAAGATATCACAAAAAGTCATATCCTGAAATTATTGACTACAGCACAGCAACAAAAGATTATCACTTTCTTCAAATTCAACGAAAATGAGAAGTAAGATTTGTAACTTGTTTTCTTTCTTTATATTTGCAACATTGTAAGCTTTCAATAAAAAACTGACTTATAAAATGTTGATAATCAATTGCAGCACTATAGCATACCACAAAGACGAAGGAAACCAAGGAGGAATAACTATAGTGAAATCAATGCTAGAGGATGTTCTTTATGATGGGCTTACCGACGGCCAGGTATATATCAAACTAGAATTTTGACAGTAAATAAAAGAGTAATATGGTGTACAAAATTTGATAATGATTGTTATACATATCATTCATCTTTTCATATATTTTGAGCAGTATTCTTACTATATATATGAATTGAATAGCGGAATGAAAGCTAGAAGTAGCATCGCTATATGTTAAATACCTGTAAATGTATAGAATGAGAGAATGATAATTGAAACTATCATTAACAGTTTTTAGTGCATATGTGTATAGGATGATAGAATAATAGTTAGAACTAGCATTCACTTAAAACTTCCTTTCTTTGGTTAAACAGCTGATTGACTGGTTTTACTACAATCAAGAAATGTACCAGTATAGTTATTACTTCACTACAATCATGATGGTAAGCATAGCATTAAATTATAAATGCTTTTAAAAAAAAACTTTGTTCTAATACATATGAATATGCAGAATGCTATAACAAATGATCAGAAAAAAGTGATCAATGACATAGTCATGCCAACAATACAAAAGATTGTCAAAGATGAGTTGTGCGATAAAATGTACTTCCCTCTGCATTTCGGAAACCATTGGACCTTGTTGGTACTAAATTATGAAACAATGCAGTGGAGTCATTACGACTCAACAAAACCGAAAACCAGATCAACAAGGACATCAAACCCCAGCTACAACCAAGCCATCATCACTGTGAGAGAGTTCTTATTTTTTTTAAAACTCTACAAGTAAAAGTCAACACTAATATATATATATTTTTTGCAGAAAAATTTGATTGAGTCGCTGTTCAAGGATGCGTGGGTAAAAGAAGGTATAATGAACAAGAAATTCAACAAACCAACAGTGCAGCAGCCTAAAAGTCCACCGCAAGATTCTGATTCGTAAGTTACTTATTTTATTCACAATTTATTAAATGTATGTGTTATGATGCATTTATAGATAATACATGAAAGTAGAATATCAATCTTTAATAAACAGTAGACAATAATTAGAGATATGTACAATAATTGAATGATAATTCAATATATCATTTGATTTACATGCATCATAAGAGATTATGGGATGATAGTGTATGTTTATCCAATTATTGTTTTTATTTTCAAAAATACAGCTGACAATTCGTGATGATCAAAATCATAGCAAAACATTCAACTGAAAAATACAATGAGCATAAAATTAGTAATGACAGTTCAAGCTGTCATCTATACTTTTTTACTGCATATACATTTATCAAAACCTAAATGATTGTTTACACTAGGATTTGAGCAATGGTTCAAACTAGTATGAAGAGTTTCTTCCTAACATGAGATGATGCACATGTAAATTGTTTAGTATATGCAGACTATAGAAAATTCAGTGGTTTATTGAAGATGTTTAAAAAATCATTGCTTTTGGTATTACTTAGTTAGGATTGATATATGGTTGATGTTGATGTATAGGATGTGCATTTGAACTGAAATCGCTGAACAGCTTATATAAACTATTGGATAAGCCAGGCCATAGGCTCGGAAAATACGAATAACTGTAGTTTGTTAAAGGAGTAATATTTTAGGATTTTTTTTACAAAAGGGTGGATGATAATGAAACTTAACACTGCCACTGTTGAACTATGGAATATTAACTACTATATCTGCATTTGATATTAACGACTATCTCTACATTTAAAGTAAAGAATGATAACTTAATTTAGCATTAGTTTATACTGTAATATTAACTACTATCTCTACATTTGAAGTAAAGAATGATAACTTAATTTAGCATTCATTTATACGTAATATTAACTACTATCTCTACATTTGATACAGGCTTGATTGTGGTTTCATCGTGATGGCAAACATAAAAAAGTTGGACAAGGAAGAATTGCCACCGAGATACACAAGAGAGACCATAAGAATGCTTAGAGCTACAGTTGCTTTTGATGTACTGAACGACACGAAATACAGTTGGTCACCAAACAAACACTAAACATGATGATGAGTAAAGCTATTGCTGATAACAACTAATGATAGATAGTCTTACAAATTTTCTACTGATTTTAATTTGTCCGTACGAACTGCTCAAATAGGATTGTAATTGATGGATTAAAATTTTAATTGTCTGTTTTCATTGTACTTTCGTTGTGCGAACTACTGAGAGTATATGCAAATTAATTGTCACGTGAATTTGAATACGTTTTCTGTATTTTTCATGTGGTGACAATAGTTTATATTGAAATGCTATGTAAAACTAGCATTATGTGAAAATAAAATTCTGTTGTGACATTTCGGTATAATTATGGTAAATAGAAACTCTGATTAGAGTTTTAAGCGTTGAAATTATATATCACGTAAAATGCATACTACTTATAATGGAATGCTTGTTAAATTTAGCATTCAACTGAAATGTTAACTACAAATAGGCTCATATAATAAACTCACGAATTCATCTAAATTACAATTATAATTGAACAAAACAACCTTAAATTCACCAAATAATGTAAACATTTAATTCATTTTTACAGTAGGCTTCCCATGCTGTCCACCATATCAGCACATCACAACTTAACCTCAAATAAGTTAAGAGTTATCCTAATAAAAGAGCATATGAGATATAACAGCTTGTAGTATTAGGCCTATTGGCTGATCCATTAAAAGTATTTCATACAAGATGCATACCAATGATAAAAGGAATGCTGGTTACAACTATCATTCAACAAAAATGATAAGTACAGGTAGCATTGAAAAGAATTGGTAAAAATGAAATGCTGAAATCATGCACTGAACTAAAGTACAGTTAGCAATGATAAAATAACCTGAATTAAAAAAAAAAAATGACTTCAAAGCAAAAGACATTAGACATTACCAGACATTAAAAATTAAACAAAACAGACAACATAACACTTCATTTTTTATTTTGCAAACAATTCACAAATACTGACTTCAATATACAATAAGCTGTAACAACTTTACAATAAAAAAAAAAGTCTGTTACACTAACAAATAACATGATTTTTTTTTTAAATTTTAGAAGAAGCAAGACAGTTCCTTTTATTGTGGCCAACTTCATTACAATGACTGCATCTGTTTCTTTTATTTTGAGAATATCCAAATCCACCACGCCTCTTTGTAGATGGTCTTCCTGCACCACGAACTTGTTTAGGAGGCTTAATCAAAACATCATTTTCAACAACCGTTGGCTTATCAAAATCTGGAATTGGATTGATAGCATAAGCATACGAAGAACTGAAAGCAGTAACAGTAAAATATTCCTCCACAAAGTCATAAACTGATAACCTAGACTTATTAATACACTTGACTGCATGTGCACATGGAAAACCAGTAACTCTCCATTGATTACAGCTACATAAATGATTTCTGAGGTCAACAATATGAGACTTAGGGGATTTTACTTCAAACACAAAGTCCAAAGACTTGAAAACATCCCAACCGAAGCCATCATCTACTAACTTAGACAAGCGTTCCTCCATAACATGACAATGAGTCGTCGTCCACAAACGACATTCTTCTCTTCGCCTAGCCATTTGCTCCATAACTTTCACTCGAATACCATCCAAACAAGAAGTTATAGGCATTACTCTATCTTCCAAAATCCAAGAGTTGAAGCTTTCTGCAACATTTGAAGAATATTCACCATACCGCTTTCCTTGAAAAAACAAATCTACCCAATGATCAAATGGTTTATCTTGTAGAAAATTTTCTGCAGCCGTACCCATATCCTTAAATTTAGAAAGGTATCGCTCAAAATCATACATATTAGAAGCTCTAGCACAAAGTTTGAATAACTCTACAACAGAAGAATCACCTTTAGCTGCCTTCACAACACTACCAATATTTTGTTCCATGTGAAGCAAACAATAGCTATGATATGAAGAAGGAAATATTTTAGGAACACCTAAAATGAGACCCCAATGACGATCAGACATAAAAACTAGAGACCGGTCTTCATTTAGCATTTCTTTCAAATGGGACAAAAACCAAGACCAGTTAGATTCGTTTTCATGTGAAACAATACCCATAGCAAGAGGAAAGAAACCTGCAAAATAAATAATTAAGGACTTCTCAATACAAAGATACATGAACCACAGTAAACATCAAACTTGAATTAAATGATAGTAATATATGACAGGCACAATTGAATTAGACTCAAAATGATAAATGAACATATCATATATTATATATCAGTCTTTTAGCACCTTACTGTCCAAACATTAGTACTACAGACACTTCCAATAGAAGCAGTAATAAATGAAGCGAACAAATCTATTGTAAGCATTGTTCCATTAAAATTAAGTGATGTGTAGAACAATAATAGTTTCACATATCATAACTACAAAAATAACCAAAAAAAAGAAAAACAAAAGTAAAATGAAACATATACCTTGCTTAGCATTAAACCTGCAAAATAAATAATTAAGGACTTCTCAATACAAAGATACATGAACCACAGTAAACATCAAACTTGAATTAAATGATAGTAATATATGACAGGCACAATTGAATTAGACTCAAAATGATAAATGAACATATCATATATTATATATCAGTCTTTTAGCACCTTAATGTCCAAACATTAGTACTACAGACACTTCCAATAGAAGCAGTAATAAATGAAGCGAACAAATCTATTGTAAGCATTGTTGCATTAAAATTAAGTGATGTGTAGAACAATAATAGTTTCACATATCATAACTACAAAAATAACCAAAAAAAAGAAAAACAAAAGTAAAATGAAACATATACCTTGGTTAGCATTTTTAGAAGTAGCAGCTAACAAAACTCCAGGTCTTCCCTTCAAATGAGCAGCATCCAAAAATATTAATGGTCGACAGTGTTTAAAACCAAGCAAGCAAGCACCAAAAGCAATACAAACTCTCTCAAACTGATTGGTTGACGAATCAACATCTATAGACACATAACTACCAGGATTATACTTTTGCAATGCCTCCATATACCAACCTAAATCATTATATGACATTGCATCATCCCCATATATCTCTTTCAACGCCAACTGTTTTCCGCTATACACATAATAGTATGAAAGATTGAAATTATATTCTCTTCGAAATTCCTTTATGATATCCTTTGGCTTCTTCATAGGAGCATCACGAATTTGATCCACAATTAAAGATTTAACAAATCTACTTGAAATAGTAACTTTATTGACATCTCTAAGACCCGCTCCACATGAATGATCAAAATTGTACGTTCTAATAAAAAACCGAGAAAGTATACCCGGATCCGAAGAAGCATTAAGATAAAACTTACAACCATCGTTAATCCAAGAGCAATTAACAGAAATTATATCGGGAGAGTTTCTAACAAAAATCAAATCATAACCATTTTTTATTTGATATGCCATTAAAAACTCCCTAAAGTCCTCAGCCCCATTAAAAAAACCAAGAAAATCCACAATATTTTTCTAAGAACCTTTCTTTAGCATATCTTTCAAATAATGTGGTGAATCAGAATGTGATTGACAATTTGTTCCAGAATTACTGCCAATCGAAGTGCTTTGTACACTTGTAGAACCCAAACCACAGCTACCAATATCAGCTTCCATAGCACCAACATTCTTCTTAACCGTAAACTTAAAATATTGACTCTTCTTAAAAATGAGAAAACACAAAATGCTAAGCAAGTCTGAATCAGTGTCCATACTTATATTCTTATTCTCAAGAACGTAAGATAGCTCAATGGAAAACGGATTAAGGTGTGGCCAAACATCACATATTTCACTCTTAACACCAAATAAAGAAGAGCCTATGGTAAGTCGAGTTGAATAACAGTTCTCATTATGTTCAAAAATAACCAGCACGCTGTTTGCTTCATTATTGATCGTATCAGAACTGGAAAAAATTAAATCCAATTAAAATACTGTGAAGAACAAAACAGTAATACCAAATGCTAAATTAACATACCATAAAAAAAATATAATCAATCTTACTGTTGAATTAAACAAGAATAAATTAATTTAAAAAACATATCGTAAATGAACACATCACGGCAAAATTAAACTGAACATGAATACTACAGTAAAGAATGCTATATAAACATAGCATAAATTAACAAACCACAAATAAAATCCACAGGAACGATCGAAGGAAGTTAAAACTATAAAACAATAAACATACGTGAAGAAATATAAAAACAGGCATAAAAATCTTACTTCTCCATTTATATAAATCCAAAGTCGAGATTTACAACTGGAAGAAGAAATTGCCGTATAACCTAGATGAGAAAAGATATGATTATTAATCGACAAACAATTATATGAAACGAAAATTAAAAATAGTCGAAAGAAATAAAAACAACATACTTGAATTTAGCAAGATTGTTTGATGAAGATCGAAATCGCCAATGAAGATCTACAATAAAAAAAGAAGACAAAGATCGAGTGACAATGCAGAAATCGAATCAAAAATAAAAAAGTGTGCAATCGTCTTGAATCGAGACAGGACGTTGAAGATGATCAGCAATGACGTTTAGAAAAAAGTAATAGGAATTTAAATCTTACTGACTATTTTTCCTTCAGACGAAATTTTAAACACCGCATCCTTGAAACGAAAAATAAATAGCCACGTCCGTAGGCCCAAAAAAATATAGCAAAACTTCCTCCGGCCCATTTTCCTGTATGTGAAATATTATTTGTGTATAAGATACTTAGTAAAAACATAAATTATCCAATTATATTTATGATAGTTAGGGAGATGTTGCTCTAGAGTTTCTGATGAAATCCGGTCTACTGAACCACGAAATGATTTTTTAGCTCACAAAGCAATGTAAATCTGTTTGGATTTCCATCGTGTCATATTGGGAAGAGTTATGCAACCTCGAGTTTGTTTATTAATAGCTTTTTAAGTATTTTCTATTTTTTAGTTTTCAAGAATGCAGTTATTTTTTCATTATATCCATAATTAATAATCCTTTTTCAGTATTATACAGCTAAACGGTCGGTTTTCCCACCGTCGTGGGGTTATGCTAGTGTTAAAAAAAAAAATGTTTATCACTAGTTGAAAAGTTTATAAAATAATTTATTGGAGGAGTTGGAGGCTTGTGGAGGAAAACTAATAGGACTGTATATAAAGTTAAAGACTGATTAATGTTCAGTAAGAAAACACGTATGGTTAATGTTGAGCAGATAAAGGGACCGGCATGTTTGTAGCTTTTCAAAATGAAACACCATTATTTGAATTTCCATAATATTTTCTGCAAACCCCAAAATGATATAAATGAAGTCGATTCTATAGCAAGAAGCAGCATAAGCTGGAGAAAAATAAAATGGAGAAAATTCCACTGCTGACTCCATTTCAAATGGGGAGATTCAATCTCGCTCACAGGTACAGATCTCTGCTTACAAATTCTATCTTTGACCATCTGTAATTTGGTCTTACCAAAATAGAATAGTTTCTAGGTTTGCATAACTCAATTGTTATCTATGCTTACATTAGATTTTCTTAACAAAAAACTGTTTAAGCGCGTTAATATGAAAATTTCAGGATAGTTATGGCACCATTGACAAGATCAAGATCATACTATAATCTGCCTCAGCCACATGCTATCTTATACTACACACAGAGAACTACACCAGGAGGACTTTTGATAAGTGAAGCCACAGCGATATCCGAAACTGCTAGGGCATACCCTCATACTCCTGGTATATATACAAAAGAGCAGGTAGAAGCCTGGAAACCGATCGTGAACGCCGTGCATGAGAAAGGCGGAATTTTTTTCTGTCAAATTTGGCACACTGGAAGAGCTTCCGACTATAGTATGCTATATTTCTTTTTTCCTTTTTGTGTAGACTGCTCTGGAACTGTGATGTTTTCCATAATAGTTTGTGCTCTTTCTGTAGGCTATCAACCCAATGGGGAAGCTCCGATTTCATGCACGGACAAGCAGATTACGCCCCAAATACAGCATGATGATTCAGTGAAAGAATTCTCTGCTCCAAGATGCTTATCAACAGCTGAAATTCCTCAAATTGTTGATGATTTCCGCGTTGCTGCCAGAAATGCTGTTGAAGCTGGTGAGCATTTCATTCCAATAATATTCTTTATAAAATTTAGTTGCTCTACAAGCTATTGACCTAAGGAATTTTTATGAGTGATTGCACAGATATAGATCTATTTTGACCACTTGTGCTGGTGACTGAAAAATGATTGAAGACGGTTTTTGAAAAGTTGCTTACTTATTTTCTCTACCATGGCATATTCTTGGAATTACTTTCGAAGCTGGTTAATCTTGTTATTGTTTGAAAAAACAGATCTATATGAACAAGAAAAAGTTGACTTAATTAATGTGATGTGTGAGTGAAATCAATTATGCATGTTTTCCCCAAGCCTTGAATAATGGTATATTAGTTTTGGTTTAAGCACTACAGAAAGCCATTATACATGTTTATTAGCATTTCTTCATAAGAGCATAAGTTCTATGATACTGTAACATTGACTAGTGTTCGTGAAGCTATGACATGAACCGCTACATTGTCCTCTCTTACAGGTTTTGATGGAGTAGAGATACACGGAGCCCATGGGTATCTGATAGATCAGTTCATGAAGGACAGCGTGAACAATCGAACAGACAAGTACGGTGGAACCATAGAAAACCGTTGTCGCTTCGCCTTAGAAGTAGTGGAAGCTTGTGCCAGAGAGATTGGACCAGACAGAGTCGGGCTTCGCCTTTCTCCGTTCTCAGACTACATGGAATGTTACGACTCCGACCCCGAAGCTTTAGGTCTTCACATTGTACGATCGCTGAACAAATATAACATCCTCTTCTCTCATGTGGTTGAGCCAAGGATGTGTGTTGTTGAGGGTATAAAAGTAATTCCACACGGCCTTCTTCCGATGAAGAAGGCTTTTAGTGGAGCTTTCATCGTAGCGGGTAGATACGACAGGGAAGAAGGGAACAAGGTGGTGGAAGACGGGTACACTGATTTAGTTGCTTATGGACGCTTGTTTATTTCGAATCCTGATTTGGTAAAAAGATTTGAACTAAACGCGCCGCTTAATAAATATGATAGGTTTACGTTTTATACTTTTGATCCCGTTGTTGGATATACTGATTATCCTTTTTTGGATCACTTCGAGTAACATTGATGGAGAAGCTTTGTATGTCAAAGATACTTCAATACAGTTTATGATACAGAAAGGAAGTCTATATTCGGACTATTATTTATATACAATTATATGGAAGATGCTACAAAGCCCGAAAAGTAGGGGACATGAAAGTCAGGAAATGAGCACAATTCATGAGGAACTGTTGGATTCAAGGAGTGGAGTAAACAACAGTTATCAGATCTGTTTTCTTACATTTTGACAAACTATTTTTCGAGCTTTATAGCATTTTTTGACAAACTATTTTTCGAGCCTTATAGCATTTTTGTAATTATATTGCGGTTGTTCATGTTAAAGACTTGAAAATATGAGTTTTGCAGGATTTAGAATACGATAAAGTTCAAGTATACACCTGTTTGTATTAATAATAACACATATAGACTTCTCTTTTTTTAATTACAAATATATACCTGTTTTGGTATGTTCGAAGGAGAATTTTGAAACTGTTAGGGTTGACTATCAAGGATCTTATGTCAAAACAAACAATATAGGGGGATGAATAGTGTTTTAAAAAATTTATAGAAATTTTAACTAATTATCGATTACTCGAACTACTATATGAATCACAAAATGAATATTATAATAGAAATGATCACAGATGCAAATAGAAACAAAAGTAAGTGGAGAAAAGGAAAGAACATCTGAATTTATACTGGTTCGGATTGCACCTACGTCTAGTCCCGCACAACTCTGGATTATACAGAGTTTTATTAATATCAATATCCAATTACAACACTCTTGATTTCACGGGCTATAAGGTTAACACCTCTCATTTCCTTGATTTCACGGGCTACAAGTAACACCCCCCCCCCCCCACCTTTCCGTGATTTCAGGGCTGCAAGGAGCACACCCACATCTTTCCATACTCTTTCTTATTACAATTGCCCTAGAACTCTTGAGTAGCACTTCCAAATAGAGAGTATTTGATAGAGAATGAAAATAGAAGAAGAATGATATAATTTTTCTTGAAATTGGCGGAGTATAAGTGTATAAACTTGAAATTTTAAGTAAAATGATGGTGGTAAGTTTAGGAGGAAGAAGATGATGATAAGTTATTAAAAATTTCGATTTTGAGGCCTTTTTTATAGTGTTCCAAAGGGTGTAACCGTTTCTGAAACATTTTAAAATGAAAAGACACAACTTTGTAAGTTTAAAAAATATTACTATTGTGTGTCGACATACATATTTGTGTATGTCGACATACACCTTGTAAATTTAAATTTAAATTATTTTTTTAAAGTATTTAAACTAATATATGTATTTTGGAAATTCCTAAAATAAAACTAGTTATTAAAATATTATTTTTCGAGTATGAAAACATAATAAAATATTATTTAAACATATGATAAAAACTATATATATAAGTGATATAAAAAATATATAATATAATTATAAACACACACGCACACACACGCACACACACGCACGCGCACGCACACACACACGCGCGCGCGCACGCACACACACACAAATATATATATATATATATATATATATATATATATATATATATAAACTAAAAATAAAAAACTTATAAATTAGGAAATATATATTTGAAATCCTTGGATGAAAAAATCTTTTTGAGAAAAGATTGAAATCAATTTGAAAAGAGATAATTTGGAAACTGAGTTTTAGTGCTATTCAGAGTTTTACATAATATTTAGATTACATTGCCCTGATAGTCTTGGACTCTTGAACTCTTAATATCTTGATACTCATAAGTCTTGATTCTTCTTTGAAATCTTGAATCTCTTAACTGTACAGTCTTCAATATTTATTACCTATATATAAATCATGTATATATATATATATATATATATCTGTGTGTGTGTGTGTGTATATATATATATATATATTCTGGATAAAAGCGTTAGTGTATATTTTGTAATCAATAATGATAATGATTGAAACAAGGTTGTTGTCATCAAAATATCGTCAACATTCCATTCTCCAATAGGAACTTCGCACAAAGGCGAGTTTCCAAAATTCGCCTTCGAATAAAACCTGCTACACATAAACCCGAGAGCTCTTTCTCCCCCAACCCTTTTCATTATTTCCCCATGCCCATCATTTCAGCCATCACGAAAACAAAAAAAAATATCAAAATCAACTTCATTTTCTCCCATTTTCCCTCCAATTCGTTCCAAAAAGCTTGCAATGGCTAGCACATCCAGCGTACAACACGAAAACGGTAAAAATCTAAACCCTAACTTTTAAATTTGAAATTAGATCATATAATTTTAAGTATTATAGGTTATGGAGCTGATTGTAGCTTACTAGTAAGAAATTTGTATGTTGTAATTACAAATGTCGATGTGTACATTGTTCATATTATCGATTTTAGCATGTCCAATATATGATGGTTGATTATTGGGTTATATAATTAGGATTTATTATGGTTTGATAATGCGGTTGATTATAAATGAGGTTGTGTGCATTTGATTTGGATAATGAGCTTGTTTGTTTGAAGTTAAGATCGTTGGAACATGAGATTGACGACTCGTTGAAGCTGTGTATTGTGTAGATGTGTGCAAATTGAAAATAAATAAATCATTGTATTGGTTTGGAAATGTTAATTTTCCTTGTTTATGTAAACGATTAAAAAAGTATAACATGTTTAAGGAAGCATAACATGTTTATTCTTGTTTAAGAAAAGTATAACATGTTCTAGAAAATAATACTTATGTAAACGTCTTTATGGAGCCTGGACCGGTTGATGCGAGCGTGTTATACCTTCAACAACAACATAAGACTTCAAACCTTAATCATATGCAGGTGGCTTTTTGTAAATGTCGCATTTTATAATGTTTTGTATTCTTTTCTACATTGGACATCGAACCCAGATTATTATGTTATCTATTAAAATTTCAGAGTGACAAGACATATTTTGTCATTGACCACTCCACATCACTGAAGAAAGTAACATCTTCACATCCTCGTGCTCTGGCCGAGATTGAAAGGGCTAGATTTATGCACTTTTTTAGATTAGGATACATCCAGTTGGATCATTATCTTATTGTTGCTCTAGTAGATAGGTGGAGGCCAGATACATCCACGTGTCACTTACCAGTCGGTGAGATGACTATTACCTTAGGAGATGTGGCTGTTTTGCTAGATTTGCCTGTTGAAGGTAATGCTATTGCATACGGTGGTGGAGGATTTGATTATCTGCATCTATCTCACGGCTTACTTGGGCTAGATCCACCAGTCAATCAAGTAAGGGGTGGTGAGTTCTTTGAGATCACATAGTACCGCAATCAATTGACACATGGTATTCCTGAAGATGTCACCGAGATTCAAATTCAACAGCTGGCTCATTGCATAATATTGCACATATTTTTTGCAGTTTGATGTGCAATCACACCAAGTCCCATATAGATTTGAGATGGCTACCGTATTTAGGTGATGTGGGGATGTGCGGTACATATTCATGGGGTAGTGCAGTGTTGGTGTATACGTATCAAGAGATGTCTAAACTCATGTTGTTAAAGTTTGACTCTATTGCAGGTTGCATAACACTTGTTCAGGTTAGAACCGTATTTCTATAGTTAACTGTTATACAATATGATGCATCATTCTCTTTTCTTAATAATTTATTTTGAAATACAACTTTGGTTCTGGACTTATCTTCCTGTAGGAAGACTATCAGTGAGGCCTAATCCTATCGATCCATCGATGCCGCTTGGGTCTAGGTATACTTGTTGATTGTTTATTTAGTTAAATACAATATATAACATTTTGAATATACATTCTTTAAAATCATGTAACAGGTGGATAGAACTTAAAAGTACGTGACAAACACTACGACAAAGTGTGAAGTAATACCACAATAAGTTTGATGTCCTTGAAGAAGATAAGGTTACATGGACACCATATACTCATGAGGTGCTTGGCACACTTCCACCCATGTGCACAGCCGCTAGGTACCTCTGGACTGCGAGAGTACATATGACATCCTACACAACCAGCGCTTGGCACCTTCCCGATAGGGTTATGAGACAATTTGGTATGATGTATCATATACCGGACGATGAGCCTCTTTACTTTACAAGCCTATAGTGCGCAGGACTATCCAACTCTTGTTGCTATATGGAATAACTACCATAACTGTATTGAGGTTGAGAGGGAGCCCACTATTTTGACGGCATGGTACATTAGGTGGTACTGGAACATTATACGATGCTATGTCCTTCAACCCTCAGTTGATTCGGCTTTAGCACCTTATGTTCCCAGAGCACCACTAGAGAGGAACATGGTAAGTTGATGTGGGTAGTATTATTTACAATTAAGTGCATTTATTTAATGATACTGATTTTCTTTTAAATGTACAAGTTGCTAGTATTACCCGAGCATGTGAAGAAGTAGAAAGGCTCCACCAAAAGCATACAGATGAGGAGCGAAAAACTATGTACACAAATATCTAAAAGATTTTAGATGTGATCTCGTGCAGAAACAAACTTGATAGACCAAGACCACCATCTGCACCTCCTCCTCCAACAGGTCCATCTCCTCCTTCAGCAGGTCTCCAACAGTTGCAGAACATGAAGAATTTGCACATGGCCCGTCGCAACCAGTATCCACATTACCCACTTCAGCCAGTGCGACGACATAAAAGTAGTAGCAGCAGTGGTTCGTCATCAAATTCCACACCACTGGTTGGGCGGCCAAGGCGAGACTAGGCAATGATTCTTTAATGCACGTATGTTTAGTCGTAGAAGTATTGTTTGTATAATCATTTGCTATGTTTGGAGTTGGTATGTTTAATTATTTGATATGTTTAGATAGAAGTAGTATCTATATAATTATTTAGTATGTTCGGATATTTGACTTTGTCATTTGGTTTATGCTGATTGGTTGGGCTTTGGATGCTATTTGGATGTTTGGTATTGATATTCATATTAATTAAACGATGTTTGAACGTATAATTTATAATTTAATAAAAACGAGCTCGTAACGTCGTGGTAGTTCGTAGTTTAAGTTGCAAACTTCAAATGAATATATAAGATTCGTTTTAAGTCGGATTTCTTTAAAATAAGAAACTTTCAAATCTATTGAACTATATTTTTCCAATAGATAAGAAAAATGGAGATTTCACATTACATATTTTGAGTTATGTCTAAATCAAATTTTCATAAATTCACTATGGAATCGTTTATAAACCATAACGATTTATTAAACAAATAAAAAGGTTTTTAATATAAACTGAACGTCGTTTAACATTAAATTGAAATGGACAGTTGAATTGATCCATAACTGACCCAAAACGTGTGACTTGACTGCACTCTGCCATGAAACAGTTAAGTTTACTGCATATATGTGATAAATTAGATAAAGATGTCTATGTGATAAAGATGAGTTGACAAGTCTTAATAACTAAAGCTGCCATAATTAGAGCACGAAGACAAATTCTCAAAATTCGTCTGTAGGAACTTTTTTTTACTAAAGAGCACTCAGCTTCTCTTCATTATTATCTGCCTTAGAATAGATCTGATAAGATGGTTTTTTGAAGAATAGTTCTGCAAGTCTTGTAGGTAATAAATTTGTTCACCTATGTACTCTATGACACGTCAATATCACTCATTTATTTTAAGTTTCCACTTTTCATCTAGGTCAAAATGGATAATTGATAATTCGATGATGAAACCATGGTTCAAATGTACAATGAGTATGAACAGAATAAACAACCAGCCAAAGATGTTGAATTTGTGCTCGAAACGCAATCGGAATTCCGAGTAGAAGCTGCAGAAGTCGAGTCCGAACTCTTTAGTGCAACGCAACTAAACATTGCAGTCCAACGTATATGAGCGGTTCAAAAATCTCTCAATGCTCGGTTGAGGGAAGTAATTACTCGACAGAACCCCGATAGGTCAAGCTGTAGCATGTCGGTTGTTCAGTCATGCTATTGTGGAGTCGAATGTTATGTGCTTGTTTCTAAAAGTCAAACGAATTGAGGTCGTCGCTTTTATGGTTGCAAAGCGTATATTGATGCAAACAATTGCCAAGGATTGCAAAGATGTAAAAATTTTCATGGATCGATCCACCTTTGACGGAGAAGGGTGTCCAGTAAGTACTTGAGATACAAGCTAAAGTTAGTCGCTGGGAAAGAATTAATGTTGCAATAAAGGCTGAAATGCTTCATGAGTGCTATAGTTTACCCCGAAACTATGGGTCGTAGTTATGTTGTATTGGGTTGTAGTTATGTTGTATTTGGTCGGTCGTACTTATATGTTATGTTGAATTTGGTCGGTTCGGTCATAGTTATATGTTATGTTGTGTTATGTTGTATTTGGTTAGCCAGACGTATTCAAAGTTATGTTGTATTTGGTCGGTCATAGTTATATGTTGTGTCGAACGATTTTTGTTTGCTTTGTCTTATAATTTGTTGTAACGAACGATGTTTGTATGCAAGTTATATCCTTTTTTCTACCACGTCTTGTTTGTTTATAATGGGTACTTAAATTGGATGGAAACAGTTTGTAATGAATTGGATGAAAGATAGTGTTACAACGGTTTGTTATTCATAAATTAACGAGCATTGAACAATGTTTATATGTTGTATGTAAACTTGTTTAAATTGTGTTGTGAACAATTTTTGAACCAGGAAATGTATTTAAACTTATTGCAAACAATCTTTGTTTAAAATGTTTTAAACTAGTTAATATGCGTCGACTAACTTTCAAAATTCGCCAATTCGCACAAAGGCGAATTTTGGAAGTTCGCCAAGAGATGCTTGGAAAAAACAGGCCTATATTTGTAAATAAAACTGAAACATGGCTAAACCAGTTTTTTTTCTTTTCAAAACTAGCTAATTAGTCAAATTATCCTTTAAAATATGTATGAAATTGCTGTCATCGATAGAAAATCTTACCTGTCACTGTATTTTATGAAGGGAAGAGACCGAGAATGATTTAGACCCGTGCCAATATTTTTATGCTTTGGATTTTTAAAATGAAGGGTCATTGGCAATGTCTACTACACTTTATAATAAATATAACGTACTAAAAAGTAGTTTTTACGATGCACTTGGTATCATACATGCAGTAGTATTGCTAAAAACATCATATCTGAATTTTCTAATACCACTTGGAGATGTAATAAAATATGTCTCCTTAAAGCATCTACACTTTCAAATTGTAAATGATCAAAACCCCAACAAAAATGGATTGTGACCTTTGTTCAACAAATGTCTAAAACTTGGACGTATATTGAACAAACTTCTAATTTTTAATATAACAATTACACTGAAGTTCGGATTGATATTTGGGTACATCTAAATGGTGGACGTTTGTCTAACGGATGCCCAATAAAATACGTGTTATCAAAATTGAAACAAATGTGACTAATTCATCTTTCTGCACTCTGTTGGAGAAGTTTGTGTGCATGTATTACAAATAGTAGTATATAATTTCTTCATTCTCCCCATTCGAGATGATCCTAGGACTACAGATTTTAAATTGGAGTTGAACTCCATAGTAATTTTTGAAAATAACCTCTGCCAATGCATTTACTTTGTACCTTCAAATTACGTATTACTGTCAGTGCAGTCCCTGGGTAAGGCAACCAAGGTGGTCGCTTAGGGCCTCCGACCTTATAGTGCATATACTTGAACATGTTCTGATAGACTAGGTCCTATGATATCCTTTTTTACCTAGGGCTTCAAATTTTTTTTTTTTGTGTTTTAGGACTATCCATGTTACTGGTATTATCATATCATTTATATACACATTAGTTGCATACTGAAAAACACTTATTTTTGTAATAGTGGTACGTTGTACCATTTGATAAAAAAGAAAAAAGATGCCATTGATTAGTATTGCTAATTTAAACTGAACCTTAGATCAGATCAGAGCATTTTTTTTAAAAAAAGCACGTCAACAAGTCCAAAAGTTACGATTATGATTGGTTTTTAAAAGATAATATTCATGTTTTATCTTTAAAAATGATAAGTTTATTCATTCCAAATGTGATGATTAAGGCAGAGTATTATTAATGTAACACCCCGTATGTTATAACAACACTAAAAGAGGATAAATTAAATAATAATTAATTTAATATTTGGAATTAAGGGAAATGGACTGGCCATTGCATCTGTCTAGAAATTCTGGCCAAGATAGACATTTGGTTTACGTAAAACGGACACCGTATGAAGAAGTTATGAGGGTTTGAAGTTTGTATACGCGCAACCTAATTATATATATATATATATGTATATGTATATTATATATATATGTATATATATATATATATATATTTGTGTGTGTGTGTAGGGTCCAAGAATTCAAAATCAGATCCAGAAAGTTCAAAATCGTTTAAACTCCAAAATTCGGAGTGAGCAGGAAAATTCCCTCCTATGGGAGTCGACCCCTAGGTCAACCCCCCAAGGGGGTATCGACACCAGGGTCGACCCTCTAAGGGGTGGGTCGACCCCCTGACGTGGCTAGGTAGGTTTGGAGGTTGGCAGCTATAAATACAGGCTCATTTCTCTTGTTTTCTTCACTGAAAATCAATGGAGGCCTAAGTGCTATTGGTGCCTGGACTGAACCAAAACTTCTTCTGCAATCAAAAATAGAGATTCAAGTGTAGATCGGAGATTCATCAACTTCTTTTCTCCTTCTATTTCTTTAGATTTGAACACTATGAGTTTAGTTGCCTTTAGATTTAAATAATTAAAAGTAAAGTACGATATGACTGTAATTTGGATCTATGCTTGTGACTGAATCATATCAGATCTATTGTAATTTGCGAATCTATGACATTTTGAATTGACTGTGACCTGGATCTCGACCCTTATCATGTCAGATCTACTTTTAATTACGGATCTAATTTGTTATTTGGATCATCTTATGATTATCATGTTGTGGTCAATTTAGATCTGACATTAGTTGGACATCTAAATCGTTATTTAAATCTAATCATGCCAATTATGACATCCCTACTATGTTAGAACTTGTTTTATTAGCACAAGTTCACCGATCTGTTCTTATATGTCCATCCTATCATTATGCCATCATATGCTTGTGTCATTTTGTTAGAATAACCAATTATGTCATCTTCCCTTCACCCTTTTCCCTTTTTATATTTTTATAGCTAGGCTACTTTCGAGCCTAGGCCGATATCGCTGAAATATGCATACGAACGAAATTGGGAATGATTGAAAGGGGTAATATGGGGGCATAACTTGTACTTTGAACCACGATTGGGATCTGGGGGCATAAAATATATTGTGAAATTGGACTAAAAATTGGGGCATGATTTATATGGTAAATTATGACTTGTGGTTTGAGACATAAAAACTGTATGGCTTAATTTAAAATTAAGCGAAACATGTTGTTGGAACTGTAAAGAATCTGTAAAGCTTGTTTAATCCGTTAAAATTGGGGTATAACTTGTATTGGGAAAATTTGGGGCAGAACTTGAATTGAAAGCATGAATAGGAATTTGGGGCATAAGCCAAACTATGATTAAAGATCTCAATTGGGGCATATAACATATGACGAATATGACTTGGGAAAGGGGCATGAAAACCTATAATGAAATAGGAATTTGTTAATGACTGAAGATGCCTATAATTATAGTAATTACAAAACTGTAACCGCGCTTAGACACGAGGTTAGATTACACTTGTGGTGGAAGTCTGCCCGGACCCGACCGGCATATCCAGTGACCACAAGTGGTGAATCTAATGTGAGGGGTCTAAGTGCATAAACACGTGGTGCTAAGATACGAGGTTAAGTCCGACTTGTGGAAGAAGTCTGCCCAGACTCGACCAGCATATCCAGCATCCACAAGTGGTAGACTTAATGTGGGAGGTCTAGCGCATTATAACCATAAATGAATGTATGGTAATGAAATTGTAATACTTAACCTGTTTAAATCCGTAAGGATTGTATGGGCCTGTTAAATTGGCAGGATTATGTAAGCCTGTTAAATCTGTGGGGTTAAGTAAACCTATTAAATCTATGGAGTTAAGTAAACCTGTTAAATCTGTGAGGGAAGGGGGGGGGGGGGGTAAACGAACCTGTTAATTTAGAAAACTTAACCTGTTAAATCTGTTAGGGTTATATGGACCCATTAACTTGTAAAGTTTAACCGGTAAATCTGTAGGGGGTTATGTGAATCTGTTAAATCTATTAGGCATAACCTGTCAAAATCCTAGTTAATTGGGAACAAAAGATATGTAAGGGTTGGCCTGTGTCATCTGTTGTGTGGGACCCATATTAGTTAGTAGCCCATTCTGGTATTAAAGGGGGACCCCGCACTAGGTAGGGGCCAGGGCACACTTACTGAATTGATTATAAGAGGTTCATCTGAGAGGAGGTGTGTGCTAGCGCGTTCCAACGGACTCATGTGCATGCATGAGTACGGCCTACATCTGGGAAAATAAGTCGTTGTAGCACCAGTAAATAGGTCTGTGTCCTTCTGTAGGTTGCCACTTTAGGAAGTAATACAACCTATTGTGGGGCCGACACAGGGTATCTGCAGGATAGGATGCCGATCGATTGGGGAAGGGTAGTAATTAGTGTACATCTACTCTTGTCTATTTCTTTGGGGTACCTGTATTTCTATTTGGGTTAACACCCATTATTTCTGTTTAGGTACCGGTTAATTCTGTTTGGGTTAAGACCCATTACTAGAGTACACCTAAAACTACCATTATATTTCTGTTGGGATCATCCTGTTTCTGTTAAGCAATTAGGGAGTATGTAATCCTGTTACATATCTATTATACTATTATTGGTGCAAAGAAAAGAACTTAAGAAGCGCAACATATCCAGTTTTATTATCCTGCTTATCCTGTTATACCTGCCTTATGACATTGTTATCCCACTCTTCAGTTTATAAGCCTGGCATGATACTTTTACTTATTTATTTGCTAAAAGTAACTAGACTCGTCATACTTTATGTCTGACCCTTTTTGTTTCCTCTTCTTTCTTCCGTTCCCCCTCCCCCAGAGTCGTAAGGTGGGAATTCCCAGACTTAGTCAGGACTCGGTTATTATCTCACTTGTAGCAGCTTTTGAAGTATTGCTCAAGCTTCCATCTTTAACTACTATGGCTTTGTATCTTTTGGGGAAATTATGTTTTTTATGTATTTTCTGTACTCTGATGGTACAAGACAGAAGTTTTATATTATTGTAATGGGTTTTATGTAGTTTCAGACTTATGGTATTTTGGACCACGATGTTATGATTTATGTTTGAAATACAAATTTAAATTCCGCTATTGCTTTTATATCTGTCTTGTAATAGTTCTATTTCTGCTTACCTATAACTCTTCATGAAACTTAATGCATTCCCTTAGTGAGTGACATTAACACACGTGGGGTGTCACGGTTAAAGGGAATCCATTTTTTATTAAGGGATGGATAAATTTAAGGGGACTCTATCTGAATTTTTATTTGTTAAGGAGGGTTTGAAATTTTAGAATAAAATAAAATATTGACTAAAGTACCCCTAGCTTCGTCACCCCTTAAGCCCTATTAATCAAAATTCTATCTCAATTTGATCCAAACACACCGCGAGCTGAAAAAGAAAAGAAAAAAAATTCGACCGTTGAAACCATGTTTCGTCACGATGGTTCTAACTAAGACCACCAAGAGAAAGCAATCTAATACCGATCTAATTGGGCAAATCTTGGACAGGTTAGTTATTACGGGTTTTTTTAATCCTGTTTTTGAAATTTTACATTTTATTGAAAAGGATGAATACAGTTTGTAGAAGTGGATGAATTTCGTTCATTTGCGCAAATGATAAATATAGTTCGTCATGGAATTTTTGGATTTTTTTCAAGTTAATACAATATGTTACGGTTTATATCTTATGGTTTGATAAGAGAAACAACCTCGCTATGAGATGGTTTGTCAAAAGTAATTACATTAAAACAGTGTACATGTTCTAACATTAAAATAGATATTTGTTAAGTGAATTTATGCTTATGTTCATGCTGTGTTAAGTGTATTTGTCCGTTGTTACTTTTTTCTCATTTGTGGCTAGTGTGTTTCTATGTGTTTATTTTTTGTTATTTAATTGCTGTGATGGTGAAAACTTAAGTAAACAATGCTTAAATATGTTATTTTCATGTGTGCAGAATGTTTCATGTATTATTTGTTGTGATTTGTGACATGAAATCACATATGTTGATGAAGACGAGGCATGGATGTGATTGGCAATAGAGGAGATGGAGCAGCGACAGAAAGAAGGCAAGGAGAAGCGGTTTTGTGCTGCGTTTCAGCACAGACGTCTGACAGCGTTTGGTCAGACATCTGTTGTAAGGGTTTTGGTAACCCGAGAGCAGGGACAGACGTCTGACATAATTTGGTCAGACGTCTGAGCGGGTTTTTTTATGTGTTTTTGACTTGGTCTTTCTGTGACTTATTCTACAAGTAATGAAGGGACAAATTGGGTATTTGCCTAGGCTTCCTATTCTCCTATAAAAGACGCACATAGGATTGGATTAATGTATGACCGGATAGAGTGGCGGCTGCGTGCCTCTAGGGCTTGGTGCCCTAGAGAGGATTGATGCCTCCAATTAATCCAAGGGTTAGCCGTCGTTCTTCATTTGTTCTCCTTCTCCAACAAGTGTAGTAGTCATCTAGATATTCATTCCCTTTCTTAATAAGGTTATTGATTCTTGTAATTTTGTTTATTGTTGGTTTTGATCCATTGAGTGTAAACAAAATTTGTTTTTTGTGAATCAATAAAGAGGGTGGTTGGGTGGAATATCTTGTGTTTGCGCGTGTGATTTCATATATGTGTTTGTTTCCATAGAAATCATCTTTAAGCAATTGGGTGAATAAGATCCTAGTCGCTTCCGCAAAGGCGCAGTTTTTCTTAATAGTTGGTATCGGAGCTAGATCATCACAAAGCTTAGAGTGAT
The DNA here is from genome assembly GCA_030737875.1 of Allium sativum. NCBI lineage: Eukaryota > Viridiplantae > Streptophyta > Magnoliopsida > Asparagales > Amaryllidaceae > Allium > Allium sativum. Next base: position 570,651,108 of record CM060922.1, read on the forward strand.
TTTGGATTGGAAAAATCAATTTTTTGATGTCGGATATGATGGCGTTTCCGAAGATGACCATTTTTGATTGAAGAAATTGGGGGATTTGGAAGCCTAAGATGGAGGATGTGCTTTACCTCAATGATCTTCATGGTCCGATTGATGGAGATGGAAAGAAGCCCTCGGGTGTGGATGAGGGAAAGTGGAAGAAGATGGATAAGAATGTTATTGCCTTGATTCGACAGTACCTTGATGACCCGGTATTCCATCATATGGCTAATTGTTAATCTGCGAAGGATATGTGGGACAAGTTGGTATCTTTGTATGAGTCGAGGAGTGCTACAAGTAAGGCTTTTATGGTTCGAAAGCTTGTTCAACTGAGATTGGGAGAGGAGAAGTCTATTGCAGAGCACTTGAATGAGTTTCAAGATGTGAAATCTAAAGGTCAATTTTGATGATGAGTTGCAGGCTCTTTTGCTGATGAGTTCGCTTTCAGAAAGTTGGGAGACTTTGGTTGTTTCATTGAGTAACTCCAATGCTGGTGGAATCATCTCTTTGGAAACGGTACGAAGCAGCCTTTTGAATGAGGAACTAAGGAGAAAAGGGTCGGGTTTTAAATTAGTTCAAGGTGAAGCTATGGTAGCAAAGGACTCGGGGAAGATACGAGAAGGAAGAAGAAAGGGACTAATGGTAAAGGTGCTTGTTATTATTGTGATAAGCAAGGTCACATACGCAAGGATTGTTATGCTTATCAAAGGGATAACAAGAAGGTTGCGGATGGTGATGGAAGTAATGAGGCACAGGCAGATATTGCTGTAAGTTCCATTAGCGATACTTCTAGTGATGTCCTGTTTAGCGAAGTTAATCCTTGGAAGTTGAATTCAGGAGCCAGTTTTCACATTTGTAAGGATGTGAAGTGTTTTTCTTCTTATGAGAAGGATGTCGACGTGATTAGAACAACCAATGGAGTAGAGCTACCGGTTTGTGGTATTGGATCTATCCGGTTTCATATGCATGATGGCATGGTGAGGGAAGTCTCTGGAGTCAGACATGTGCCCGCGAGTTCGCATAACCTCATTTCTCTCGGTCAGTTGGATCGCCATGGTTGCACTTATGATACTCGAGGTGGAGTTTTGAGAGTAACGAAGGGTGATCGTGTTGTGATGAGAGGTGTCTTGGAGGTAGGAAACCTATATAGATTGGTTGGTTCTGTGGTCGACAGTGGAAGGCGAGTGACAGTTGAAGAACCTAGTCCACAGCAAGGTGGAGAGGTTAATTTGGTCACTACTGATGTGTTAGACAGGGGTCTTCATGTTGATGATGCTCGAGGGATCCGGCTTGATCAAGGAAGGAGCTCAGATCAAGTGGTAGACGGGTGTCGATGCAGAAAATCCACAAGGTGGAGATCCTTGTGGTTTTACAAGCACTTTTAGACTGTTAGTGTTGCATGGTGTATCTCGAGGGAAAGATGTATCTTTGGAAGGTGGTGGTTTGTGTTTGTAATGGTTTAATTGAGAGTAGGTGTCGTTGAAAGAGCTGGATAACTTGTGTGTTGGAAGTTAGTTTGATGTGATGTGATTTCATATCAAGGTGGAGTGTTGTGATTTGTGACATGAAATCACATATGCTGATGAAGACGAGGCGTGGATGTGCTTGGTAATAGAGGAGATGGAGCAGCGACAGAAAGAAGGCAAGGAGAAGCAGTTTTGTGCTGCATTTCAGCACAGACGTCTGACAGCATTTGGTCAGACGTCTGTTGTCAGGGTTTTGGTAACCCGAGAGCAGGGACAGACGTCTGACATAATTTGGTCAGACGTCTGAGCAGGTTTTTTCTAGTGTTTCTGACTTGGTCTTTCTGTGACTTATTCTGTAAGTAATGAAGGGTCAAATTGGGTATTTGCCTAGGCTTCCTATTCTCCTATAAAAGCAACACATAGGATTGGATTAATGTATGACCGAATAGAGTGGCGGCTGCGTGCCTCTAGGGCTTGGTTCCCTAGAGAGAATTGGTGCCTCCAATTAATCCAAGGGTTAGCCGTCGTTCTTCATTGTTCTCCTTCTCCAACAAGTGTAGTAGTCATCTAGATATTCATTCCCTTTCTCAATAAGGTTATTGATTCTTGTAACTTTGTTTATTGTTGGTTTTGATCCATTAAGTGTAAACAAAATTTGTTTTTTGTGAATCAATAAAGAGGGTGGTTGGGTGGAATATCTTGTGTTTGCGCGTGTGATTTCATATCTGTGTTTGTTTCCATAGAAATCATCTTTAAGTAATTGGGTGAATAAGATCCTGGTCCCTTCCGCAAAGTCGCAGTTTTTCATAACATTGCTATCTTTCTATGTGCAGAAATGTTTCATATGTTATATTTAAAATGAGAACAACCCATATTTTTATCAAAGAACAATCCATTTTTTTAATCTAAGAACATCCTTATAAAAGTTGTCCTCGTTTAGATTTATTTGCATTAAACCAGAGCTAAGAACAATCCTTATTTTTGTCTAAAGGGTATGCACATGGGAAGAAAAAATTAAACAAGACTATATAAATAGTACATGATGAACTTATATTAAACCATGTTTGGTATGAGAAGATGCTCAACCTTACATAATTCTTGCTATAATTGTTTCTGTGGTAGTTTGAACCAATTATCAATGTTTAGTTGATAGAGAATTTTTTCTTTTTTTTCAAAATTAGATAATATTGAGAATTATCAAAGTTCTAAGGTTGCATTAATGAGGAGTATATGATTAGTATTGGAAATTTTATTAATATGTTTAAAGAGAGACTAATTTATTTTAATCCCTCCTAACAAATTTAAAATAAAATTAAAACGGTACTCTCTTTAACCAAAAGTAGAGTCTCTTTAATTATCCCCCTTAAGGTAAACTAATTCAAACAGGATGATTTCTAATTTATTATTCAAAAGTCATGATTTTCAAAACCTCAAAATTTCACTTGGGTTGAGTAACCCACAATCAATGGCCATTTTAAATAATGTCAATTGCATCGGTATATCAATTTAGCTTTATTTTTTAAATTAGTTTATTAGATATAATATTAAAGAGTAATCAACCATGGTCATAATTACAAAGCAGAAGGTACGTAGGTTTATGTTAGAGAACCCCAAATTATTACAAAACCAATTGGCAATGTGTAGGGTGTACTCTTAGTATTTATACAGAATTTATTTTATAAATTCCCGATGTATGACTTGTCTCAACAGTTTGAGACATAGAAATTTGAAGCTTTATTGAATGATTACTTTAGCGGTCATAACAATATGGATTTTGATTTGTTTGAGGTTAGATGAGAAATTCCTTCTTGTTTTAATTAATAACTTAATAATTATTTATTTTGTCATATATTACAAATTTTGGTATGATAGTACAAGAATAACCAAATATATAAATAACTTGAATTTAATAGTTTTGATTAATATCTAAGTTTAATATTCAATTAATTAGTTCAATATTAACAACTTATATTTAATAGTTAATCGTTTAAATAAATTTAATTTAATAGTTTGTAATAAGTAATTTAATCAAAATAAACAAAATTGTTGCAGCCATGTCTTAAGTATAAATGCACAAAAACACATTTGTTTGAGGTTAGACGAGTAAGCGTATTTACAACAACTATCTTGTGCTAGGGAACATATCAACTTGAACTCTACTTTAGACTCCATACCATGTCAACTGCCTATAAATAGAATCACATGCATAAGCACGCACTCGGCTCATGGAGAGTTCATTTAAAAATTGAGTAGATTCCATTTCTTATCGTATATACCCCATTGAATGAAAAAATAATGATGTTAGCATACACATAAAATATAATCAAATGTAAGTGCTCGTAAACATGCTACATGATATCAAATTACGTTGATTTATAATACCATACATGGAGTGCATAAACTTCATCAGTATCTCTCTGTATAAATGACCACATAAACAAAAAAATTGCCTCTTTTAAAATAATTATCAACTTCAACATAACATCGTGTTGTGGAACAACACTAGCAGTATTGGACTTCACGCCTGTCATTGGCACAACTTCGTGTGTAAACACACCTGGGTATGATTCAAAGCCTACTCATGATAGTACACAAAAGTTATAGGAAAATGAGATACAAAATAACTTTAAATTAGACAATAATCCAATATGGATGATACAAATGATTTATATAAACCACTCAATAAATAAACATCATAACATAAAACTATATAAGCATAAACAACATACTATTCTCTTGCACCAAATCCACATGAACATTAATATGCTACAAAACCATCATGTGTAAGGGTACTCTACCATGCAAGTAATAAGATCCAAGGTGTTTAGGGTAATGCAACGCGAATAGCACAAGGCATATCACAAAAGACATCAGAAATACTATGAATTTCGCTATTAAGCATATTTACTGTGTGATTTGAGGATGTAAGTGTTAGAAAACCGGTTGTATAACACATAATACAGAATGGATCTTAAGGCTAATTTACAACTATAGGAAATAAAGTATGTATTTCTAATCTGTAAAATTAATTCGTGAATAAAATACTATACCTACTCAAATTGCGAATAGAAACAAGTAATCAATAAAGTAAAACGTGTTATAAAATAAAACGGAACAGATAATGAAAGAATCTATCAGAAAGAACATAAAAGATAAGGTAGAGACCTTTTTATTTCTCTTAGTTCAGTATACATATTTCTATTACATTGACTCCATTATATATAGGCTTTGGAGCTGATGTTAGCCTTATTCCCATAATGTGGGACTAAATAGAATATGACAAACGCATATTCACTTATATGTATTACAACACTCCCCCTTGAATATGCGTATGTAAAGATGATAAGATTAATTGCCTCATTAAAAACCTTTTTATGAAAAATCCTATGGGAAAAATCATAAACAAGGAAAAGAGTACAATTTTTATTTCATCTCCAGGAAACATATTGACAATGTTCCAGTGAGGGTTGATAATTGTGGATCAAAATAATGCCTCATTAAAAACCTTACTAATAAAAACCTAGTGAGAAAAATATTAGTGAAGGAAAAGAGTGCATTACAACATAATAAATGCTCCCCCTGATTCGTAATGCATTATTCAAATAGTTTGGTGATGCAAGCGGCGCATACCAATTTTATATATCATCTTCTACAATGTTGATTTTGGAAGTGCCTTCGTGAATAGATCTGCTGGATTTTCTTAAGATTGGATTTGCTTCACTTCTATCTTATTGTCCTTCTGAAGCTCATGTGTGAAAAAGAATTTAGGAGAAATATGTTTTGTCCTATCATCCTTGATATATCCTGCTTGAATCTGAGCTACGCATGTTGCATTGTCTTCATAAATAATAGTTTATCTTTCTGTAGTTGAGGGAAGTTAACATGTGCTTCAAATATGTTCAATTAATGACCTTAACCAAACACATTCTCGACTCGCTTCATGTAGTGCTAGAATTTTAGAATGATTAGATGATATTTCTACCAATGTTTGTTTTGTAGATCTCCATGAAATAGCAGCATTGCTGTTTGTAAACACATATCCGGTTTGTGATTTTACTTTATGTGGATCAGAGAGGTAACCTACATCAGCATAAACAACTAGATTCGGATTATTGCCTATGTTAGAATAAAACAAGTCTAAATCTGTGGTTCCTCGCAAATATCTCATGATATGTTTTATACCATTCCAGTGTCTTTTAGTTGGTGCAGAACTATATCTTGCTAGAAGATTGACTGAAAATGCAATATCTGGTTTCATGATTGCGCTAAATATAATAATGCACCAATTGCATTGAGATATGGTACTTCTGGACCAAGTACATCTTCTTTTGGTCGGTAAGGGTCCTTTTTGATATCTAGTGATATGACAACCATAAGCGTACTAAGTGGATATGTTTTATCCATTTGAAAACGCTTTAGGATTTTCTCAATGTAATTTGATTGATGGATTAATATGCCATTTTTACTATGCTCAATCTGTAGACCAAGACAGTATTTGGTTTTGCCAAGATCTTTCATCCTAAATTGCTGTTTCAGGTAATCTATTGTTTCATTAATCTCTTCTGGAGTTCTAATCAAATTTATATCATCAACATATATCGCTAAAATAGCAAATCCGTTTACTGATTTGTTTATAAAGACACATGGACAAATGAGATTGTTTTTATACCCAACTTTTACTAAATATTTACTAAGACAGTTATACCACATTCTTCCGGACTGTTTCAAACCGTATAGTGATCGTCTTAATTTTGATGAATACATTGACTTTGATTTTGCTTCAGGCAATTTATATCCATCTGGGATTTTAATGTAAATATCGGTATTCAATTCACTATATAGATAAGCTGTCACAACATCAGTCAATCTTATTCATGCTTTTCAGAGACTATAAGGCTTATTAAATATCGAAATGTTATGACATCCATAACAGGAGAATATGTTTCCTTGAACTCAAAACCTGGCCTCTGCAGGAAACCATGTGCAACAAGCCTTGCTTTGTATCTCACAAATTCATTTTTATCATTTCGTTTTTCTAACGAATACTCATTTGTAACCGACTGGTTTAACACCTTTGGTGTTTTCTCTATTGGTCCAAATACACCATATTTTTAAAGTGAATCTAGTTCAATCTGAATAGCATCTTTCCACTTTGGCCAATCATGCCTTTTTCGACATTCATTTATGCTAGTTGGTGCAATATCATTATCCTCATTATATTCATGACTTTCAGTTATTTTTGTAGCTATGCGAATGAGAATACATCATCAATTGTTATTTTACTTAGATCCCACATTTCTCCATAATTCGTATAGAATATCGAGATCTCATTATTATTAGGTACCATTTTATTTTCGGAAGCTTCTATTATTTCTTCTAGGATAATAGTTCCTTCACCGATTTTAGGAGAATTGGAAATTTCTTTTGAGTTATCCTTTGGATCACTTACGACCTCTTCAGGAGATTTGTTAATTGATGATTTTTCATTAGACTTTCTTTTTCTGGGCGCCAAGTCTTTTGAACCTATCGGTCTTCCATGTTTTTGTCTGGCTTTAGATTCATTTGCTGCTATTGGTCCTTCCGGGACTTCAATTCTAGTTGGTTTATTTGATGCTAGAATATGAGATTTAGTTATTTTTGCAGCATCATTAAATGCATCTGGCATTTGATTTGTAATATTTTGAATATGCAAAAAAAATTTGTACCTCGTATTGACATTGTTTGGTACGTGGATCCAAATGAAACATAGAAGGATTATTCCATGAAATTTCATGCCCTTCTACTGGAATGATCTTTTCTCCCCCAAATGGCGGGAAATTTGACTCATCAAATTTGCAATTTGCAAATCTTGCAGTAAAGACATCACTTATAAGAGGTTCAAGATAACAAATTATTGAAGGTGAGTCAAATCCCACATAAATTCCCAGCCTTCTTTGAGGGCCCATTCTAGTACGAATGGGGGATGAATGGGTACATGCACAACGCAACCAAATTTTCGTAGATGTGAAATGTTTGGTTGGGATTCAGTTAAAAGCTGTGATGGTCAAAATTGATGATAAGTCGTTGGTTTAATTTTAATCAATTTGGATGCTTGTAAGGTTGCATGTCCCCAAGCTGAAACCGACAACTTTGTTTGCATAAGTAAAGGTCTTGCAATAAGTTGCAAACGCTTAATTAATGATTTTGCTAGACCATTTTGAGTATGAACATGAGTTGCTGGATGTTCAACTTCAATTCCCAGTGATAAGCAATAATCATCAAATATTTGAGAAGTGAATTCTCCTGCATTATCTAATCGTATTGATTTGATTTGATGATCTGGGAAGTGTGCTCTTAATTTAATTATTTGAGCAAGTAATTTGGCAAATGCCATGTTTCTAGTAGATAACAAACATACGTGTGACCAATGAGTTGGTGCATCAATTAATACCATAAAATATCTGAATGGTCTGCAAGCGGGATGAATTGGACCACATATATCACATTGAATTCTTTGCAAAAATTCTGGAGATTCAGAGGTGATTTTGCTATATGAGGGTAGAGTAATTAATTTTCCTTGTGCACATGATGTACACATATAATCACTTGGTAAATTTAACTGATTTGATAAATCATGCCCGTTTGAGTTTTTAGCAATTTTACGCATCATAGTTGATCCAGGATGACCTAAACGTTCATGTCAAAGAATCAATTTCTTTGTATCCGTGAGCTTCTGGCTTATGTTTATAAAATGAGATTCAACTATGCCAATTTTGGTAAAATATAATCCAATTGAAATTGTACCAAATTTTTCTAAAATAAGCTTCTGGCTTTCAATTTTAAAAATAACACAAAGATATTCTTTATTGTTTTCATTTATAGCTTCAATATGATATCCATTCATTTTTATATCTTTGAAGCTAAGAAAATTTCTTTTAGAATTTCTTGAATATAGCGCATTTTGAATGAATATATGTGTACCATTTGGTAACACTATATGGGCTCTTCCGGACCCTTCGATTATATTGGCTGAACCAACTTTAGTTAAAACTTTATATAAAACATTTTCAGATAATTCAGAGAAAAACTTCGAGTTTTTCAATATCGTATGAGTAGTTCCACTATCAACCAGACATATATCATCACTTAAACACTGTCGATCCATACCTTATGCAATAAAAACAATACAGCTAGTTAATAACTGAAATAACTTATAAATATAGATAAATGTACATGAGAATAAACTACTTATCATGTCTAGCATTACATATTATTTCTGCAATTCCATAAGAACAAACTAAAAAGAAAGGCAAATAAACAAAAGTTTCAGACTAATACATGTTGAAAGGAAGTGAAACAAAATAAAAATCACATAGTGAGCTTCACGCTACTTATTTGGTTGGTTTGGTCATATCTTCGAATATTACATTCAAATTTTCATCGCTGAATAAATTTCCATCAAAATCTTCGAAGAAATCATCTAACTTCAGGTTAGCATTATCGGACAATCCCTCGATTTTGTTTGTCTCGATATTTTTTGATTTATGATATTCTTCTACTATTTTCTTTGATGATCTGCAAGTACGTGACCAATGACCAGTGCGCCCACATCTATAGCAAATTTCCTCATAATGCTTTTTATTTTCTACAGCTGAATTATTATTATTTTCATACTCAATTTTCTTTTGCTGCTTTTTTAAATCAGTAGTTTTGTTTCCCTCAAAACCACTGTAACCACCTCTGTTGGGATGTATCCACGTCCATGTCCTCGTCCACGATCACGTCCTCTAATTCTGCCTCTGCCACGACCTCTTCCGAAGTGGGCAAAATTAGCATTATCTTCTGGTATGCAGCTGAACCAGTTGGTCTTCAGGAGTATTTTTAAGAAGCAATTCATTGTTTTGTTCACAATCAACAAACATTCAATGAGTTTAGAATATTTTGTAAACTGATGCTCTCAATATTGTTGCTGCTGGAGCACATTCGATGCAAGAAATGTTAAGAAGGTCTTTTCCAACATTTGCGCATCATTTACCATTTCTCCACAAAGTTTTAGTTTAGAAGTAATTTTAAACATAGCGGAATTATATTCCCTTACGGTTTTGAAGTCTTGAAACTTCAGGTTCAACCACTCTTGCCTAGTATTTGGAAGTATAACCGTCTTCTGGTGGTCATAACGCTCCTTCAGGGAGTTCCATAAGTGAAGAGGAACTTTTTCAGTTAAATATTCTGATTTTAGATCATCGTGGATGTGGCGTCTTAAAAATATTAGTCTTTGCTTTGTCCTGCTGGGACATATTATTACCATCTTTAATGGCATTCTCTAAGAATTGAGATTGCAAGTGGATCTCGACATCTAGTATCCAAGACAAATAATTGTCTCCTGAAATGTCCAATGCTTTAAATTCAAGTTTACCAATGTTTGACATTTTGCGAACTACACAAAAAAAATTGCAGATGCTTAAATTCACATATCAGCATACATGTTCTATAATTATCAAAATAAATTAACAAATTAATGAACAGACAAAACAATGAGACTATAGTACTATTATATCATAAAAAAATGCAAATCTCGTAAAATAGAATAGGACTATAGACATGCATGTAATAAATTGAATATGTTACCGCACGAAATCATAAAAAATAATATCCAAATCTACAAGTCTTTCCCTATACATTTACAATGAACTTATTACAATAATGAAACAATACAAACCGTCAAGGAGCTATACACCATGTTACATAACAAAAATAATAGCCACAGTAATACATATGTTGGCTAACAAGCAGCTTTCTTGTAGTGGAAGATGAAAAAGCATATAAAAGTAAGCCATATATGGAAATGTAATTCTAAATATTTAAAGCATCTCATCTGACGAGATGAAGCATTACAGTAAAGTAGTAAGATAAAATAAAAATAAGAATAGGTAGTCTATTATTACAAAGTTGAAGCTGTATAGCAAGCATTAGATTAAACAAGAAGCAGCCTGCCGTTTACATATATGCACACCTATTAGCAATAGCTTCTCTGTTATTGAAGAGATAAAGTAGCAAATGAAGATGTTTTATGTTTGGTGTATAGGGTAAAAGATCCATATATAATATTATAAAAAGAAATTGAATGGATCTTCCTAAAAAAATATTCGGTATACCATAGTATCATGTCAAATATGAATAGGTGGATATTTGAAAACCATTAAGATAAAAAATAGGAATACTCAGTAGTAAGAAAACAACCGATCTTATATATTATAATAATATATAGCATCATGCTGATAACGTGTTATAAAATAAAATGAAACAGATAATAAAAGAAGCTATCATAAAGAACATAAAAGATAAGGGAGAGACCTTTTTATTTCTCTTGGTTCAGTGTACATATTTCTATTACATTAGCTCCTTTATATATAGGCTTTGGAGCTGATGTTAGCCTTATTCTCATAACGTGGGACTAAATAGAATATGACAAATGCATATTCACTTATATGTATTACAACAAAATGCAATAAATTATAACACCCAGATTTTTATACTGGTTTGGATTAACCACCCTACATTTAGACGTGCACGCCACAGTGTAAAATTTCAGTATACTCGCTTATTTTCCATAGGCGACAATAATATCTTTGCAAACTTAATTCCACGGGCAAGAAGATATATGCCATCTTGATTTACATGCTGCAAGGTCACCCTTTTGATTTCACAGGCTATAAGATCACATTCTCCAATTTCCAAACAAAAATAAAGTATGGTAGGTAGTCATATCTTTAATACGAACTCTTGCAGATTTGGTATAATGACATGATTACCACCCATATACCACCTACGCAAAAATAGGCAAATAAAATGATACTACCATTCTCGGATGATAAGGGATAACCATTAAAGAAAAAATAAAGTAAAGATAACATGTTGTATATGATATACGTCTAGAATACCAAAACATAAACCAATCACTTATAAACTTGTCTCACAAGTTTATAAATCAGATTTCCACTGCATTGAAAATCTGTAATAGCTAATTTTAGCAATAAGTAAGTTGTAATCAATTTACAACAATAATGTTATACTATTTGAATAAAGCAGCACAAGGTTGAAGTACAGAGAGATTATAGAATGATGTATATAAATATGCAAGTAAACTAGAAATCTAACCCGATAATGAAAGAAATTTCGTCTGAGGCTTGTCATAACAATTTCCTTAAGAACATTTATTAAAAATTCTCCCAAGATACGACAGATGTAATCTGCACGAGATTGTAATGAGTATATTACTATGTGATTTATATTTAGATTGATGTAGCAGCGGTAAAGAAGAGAGATAAGGAAGAAATTCGGATTCAGAATGAGTGAGGAAAGTGACTAGGTTCCCTCCTTATTTATAGTCACTACAACAAAAAGACCTTATTACAACTGTATTTTTATAACTGTTACAAAAAGACAGTTGTAATAAATGTTTTTTACAACTTTTTTTTAATAGAAAGTTGTAATAAACTTGTTTTCAACAACTCATTTATTCTGCCAGTTGTAACAAATGTATATTACAACCTTTTTTTAACAGTTGCAATAAGTTCATATTTTTAACAATTCTTTTTTTTTCTAGTTTAATAGTTGCCTATTAATTTTTTTCATTTGTCATTTGTAATAGGTGCATTTTTTTAACAACTCCACGTTTTTTCCAGTTGCACTAGGTGATAGGTTTTAACAACTTCATCATTTTGTCAACTGCAATAGATGCTTTTTATAATATTTTTTATTTTCCTATAGTCATAATACAGTAACTATTATAATTAAAAGATAATACTTCATACTTAATGATTAATAATTAAATAATTATTAAAAATATCAATAATTACCATTAAATAAGGAATAATGCCTATGTAATGATCATCAAATATTAGTATATAATAATTAATAACTACTTTTGAATAACAAAAGTCAATGGTTAATTTGACAAATAAAATAATTCCTATTAGTAATTATTAATTAGCAATCAATTGGTTGTTATAGCCAGTGAACAATATTTTACATGTTATGTTACAGGTTGAAGGCACATTGTGTTACGTTGGCTATAAAATCAAATTTCTCTTTGGCTCCAAACAAAATTTTCGGCACTAAAAACCAAATTTTCACGTATAATAACCGCTCCTTTTCCACTTACCAAATAAATCCAATCTTGAATATACCATCATTCTTTCTCCAAACCTAAATAGAACTCGATGAGAGACCCGCTGACATTCTTCCTTCAAACCCTAACCAAAACCCGATGAGAGACCCACTAACATCATCCAAACCTGAACCAAATTGCATAGATCTTGCCTCTGTCAAGATATTTTTTAGAAGAAGAGACGCTAATTCCTGTTTTGGTTCGAAGGTGAATCCTCTATCAGATCCGCAGTCTAACTCTAGTACGATATAGCTAGGTGTAAGCGACTTGCTCACAGCTTCGGACGACAACCTTGGCTCCCTCCTGCGGATTATGCCAGTTGTTTGGCTGTTTCCTTTTGGTATTTCCCCCCTTTTTATTTCTGTATGGTTCCATTTTTGTTCAATTTAATGATTTTACTCTATTTTCTTCAAATATTATATATGAAATTATTGATATTTAAACATTCCTTGATATTACATTGAATCGAAGATGGTCATTAACTATAAAATTTACTCTTTGCTTTGCCCAAATTTCAATATCCATTCAGATTTTAACCAAAAGAATTTGTTTTTTAAGAAATCAAATTAGAGAAAAAAATTATCATCTGTTAAATGGGGGTAGGTTATTAGTGTTTACTATTTATTTTTTATTTCTTAACATTTTGACAAAATCGCCACAAAGCTCAGCTGCAAACATATGTTGTAGATTGTCCAAAAGCTCAACTCAACCTGTGAGTGTATTCATATTAGGCAGTCTAAACCATGATTGCTCATAGCACAAAATTTTGAGTTGTTTGAAATTTTTATTTTTTTTACTTTTACAGTTAAGGTTAAGATTTGTGACAGTGAAGTGGTGATAGCAAAGGCAGCAACAATTTGCGAAGCATTGATGGTTTGTGCAATTAATGGTTCATAAATTTTGTTTTATTGGTTCTATGTAATTGTTTTCATATTTATTTGTAGGTTCTATCTTTTTCATCAAATTGCACACTTGAGGAAATGGCTTCATGCTGTGATGCAATTCGCTTTTTTCAACTCTACATGAGCCATGGTAAATGCGACTACATAAAATTTTAAATACTTATTTTGAATATTAATGTACAGGTATTCAAAAACCGATATGTCACTAAAAGAATGGTGAAAAGAGATTAAAGTAGTGGATTCAAGGCAATTGCTGTAACAGTTGATACACGTAGATTAGGAAAAAGGGAAAAAGATATTAAGAACAAGTGAGTTCTTGTATATTATGTTTAGTTTGTATTCTATATTTTGGTTGTCTTTTGCTTGGCTCTCCTGAGTTATATGAGCTTTGGATTTCAAATTATAGTCAAGAAGTTTGTAGAATTAATTATAGTTTCAAACAATAACAATTTTGCATATAGTTTCACATGACTATAACAATTTTGCTTAAGTTTGTCTTAAATTTATGAATAGCCAGTGAGATGGAAAGTAAACGGTAGACTGGAATAAATGCATTAAATCCGTACATTAGTTTCTTTAGTAGCCAAATTACGAGAAGATGTTAACCGGAACATTCCACTTTCTATCAAGTACCTCCAGAGAAAACGTTGATCACTTCTGTTTAGTGCAAGTCGTTGTGGAAGCAGTTCAATTCAGAAACCGAATATATTGTTAACCAGGCCATTGCTGCTCAAGTGCGGTCTTTGATAACATCTCTATTTTTAGCATAACAATCTTTTCTATGCTCTTTGTTGTTGTGATTTGTGATATTCAACCACATGTATTTTGAATATGATGTGTTTTGATGGGTGCTTTGCATTAGAGAAGACAGTGTTTGAACCGAAGTTTGGAGGAAGAGGCAGGTTGCCTTTTTTTGATCGATTATTTTAGGAATATTGAGGAAGAGGCATGTAACGATCCAGAATTTTTAACCAATTTAAAATTGGAATTTTTATTACTTAATTTGATTTTAAATTTGAATTTGACATATATATATATATGGTTAAGTATATTTAATAATTTGATTAGTTATATATAAGATTTTATTTGAATTATAAATTTAATGGATGAGAATGAAAATTAATAAGTTTGGATTTATTAAATCTATTTATCGTTCGATCGGATTTGTTGAACTGTAACATGAATTAGTAGCATTAGAACTAAGTGATGTCCTTATTTTTCATAGCGTTTTAAAGGAAATGCTATAAAAAGATCACTTTCCCTCCTTAGACAAGTGTAAGGACACTTGTATTTTTGCATGCCTCCTTCCATGCGTGTTCTACACTTGCCCCCTTATGTGTCATTACCTTCTTAACCCTCCATTCCTATATAAGGAGGTATTTCCTCCTTTTTTTAACCAATCCACTCCATTTTCTCCTTTTCATCTTTTTCTTAAAGCTTATGGCCATGGTTTCCGTGGCATAAGTCTTCTTCTTTTCCACCATCACCTTGCCGAAGTTCGTCGTCATCCTCCTCCTCTTATGATAGGGAGAGAGAGATTATTACATACATACATACATACATACATACATATATATATATATATATTGGTGAAGAAGACGTTGCGCTGAAATAATGTCCGATGGTTCGCCCAACTAGGCTCGCCTACCGTGAAGATTTGGAAAGCAGTTAGGTGAGAACTCTTTAACCACGGTTTATATATTTAATTAGTGGTTAGAATAATTTAAATATAGTGATGAATTATTAGTGGTTAATGATGATTGATGTTTGTTGCGATGGATGCGTAGTTTAGACCACACACACTATTAAGCGTTAGTGTTATAACACTTACGCACAGTTATGATTTATTTAATTATGTTGATGATGGTTGCTATGGATGTTTATAATAGTTGTTGATGTTGTTGCGCACACACTATGACACGACAATTACGGTATCACACTGGTGGTCGACAAATCTCCTTCGTAATTAGAAGCAATATTATTATTGAAATTGAAGGTTAATAATCAGAAAAGACGCATATGTATAAATTCATATACATTGATAAAGTTTCTTGAAATGAATCAATAATTACCGGAACATTCTGGAATGACAAAGAGGATAGTGTCTAGGCTTGGGTTTGAAAATAAAGTTTCCTGCTCTCCCTGGCTATCCCTAACTGATCTGACGAATGAGATGGTTAATTTGAAGTTATTTGAATTTAGAAATGAATTGGAATTTGATTTATCAAGTAAAAAATAAAAGTTGAATTTTGAACCCAAAATTTTGGAAAGTCAATGTAAATTACTTTAAATGATTTTAAAATGTTTATATAAGTATATAATGGTTTTTTAAGGTATTTTGTAGTATTGAAGAATAATTTCAATTTCGTTCAAAATAGAGCTTATCACACAATGGCAAATTCGCGTGTTTTAGTTACAAAATGTAATTGCTATAACTTCTGCAATTCAAATCGTATTTCCATGAAATGAATTTTTTTTTATTTCCATTAACAAGAACTTTCAAATGAGTGAAAGCAGATTTTAATTTCGAGTTATAATTTTCAACTTATGTTTGAAATCGTTTTGGAAAAGGTCGTTGTAAGAACAATTGTTGACCATAACTATAAAATAACTGTTTTTAAATGTTTAAAAATAAGCGAAAAAATTGTAAAATTATTACAAATTATGAAATGGTGTTTTGAATTGTAAAGTTTAAGTTTTGGCTAAGATAAACAATATTTTGATCAAAATATTTAAGATAACTGTTTTGTAATGCTTTTGTAACGCTTTTGTAATGCTATTGTAACGCTTCCTTCAAAACAATCTATTACGAAGTTTTAACCGATAAACTATTTTCCGAACTATAAGTAATGATTTATGGAATGTTTTCAACGGTTTAAAAGTGTTACAAATATTTTATATGGAATTTAAATCGATATTAATACGGGTTTTCAATTTTAAATAATTGGATATGGTTGGAGATAAATCTTTGGATGTTTGATTTTAATTCGGTAGATGATGACTCTTACTATTTGAGGAATTTAAAATGTTGTTCATTATTATTCCGCTTGAGTGAGTTGGATACGAAGATTAATATAGTGGATAAGTTGATGGTATTTCTATCCAGATCTAATGTCAAAGAGTTGGATAAAACTTTTAATTAAGATATGGGTTTCCTAATCGGATTGAGATAAGTTGGATAGAAATAATCTTCGATATTTGATATGAAATTCAGTGGTGTAAACGTATGCTATTTTGTGGAATTTGGAAGATATTATTTTATCTTTATTCCACTTATAGTATTCGTTGATTATGAGAATTGGAATCGAATATAAGTAGATACAATTTCTGTGTAACTTATGTTCAATATTGATTGATTTAGGTTTTGTCGTGAATCATATCTTCAACAATGTCATTCTTGAAACCCAATGAGATTGAGTTGTGGAAATTCATATCGTAAATTGGGATTTAATCAAATCTTTGATTTGAGAAAACTAAAAATAAGAAATTGGGAACCAAGTATAATCTTTTAGTTAAGATTAAAGAATTGTATGTTGGAAAATCAATTTAATTAGAAACTATGGTTGAAATATGGATTAAAGGATTTTCAAAGGAAATTGGATTTTGATAACGAGTTATAAAATAGAAAATAAATTAAAGCTTTAGGGCTAGATTATTTTTGATCTAAGGGTTGTGTTTTAAAGAAGAAGGGTTAAAATATGGATTTTGTTAAAGATAATTTGAGAATGGGTTTAAAGAAATTTAATTTAACAAAATCTAAGATGGAAGGAGATTTGGTTGAAAGCCTGTGTGTTCCGTGATTGTGTTTTAAAAATTACGCTTATTATTTGGAAGAACGAGATCAGATTTATGTCCAAAAACCATTCCAAGTAATAATACGACGTTGTGGAGCGATTGAAGACGTTATTGAAGACCAGGACCCTTCATATCGTAAGGACGACTTGCTGAATGTCTCAAATGGGTAGCTTCCATTTGCAGATGGATTTTATATAAGCTAAGTGGCAAGAAGCCCAAACATATGTGAAGGAATTTCAGATTGTTGTTTCGTTCTGACCCAGAACGAACATTTATGGATTGTGTGTCTGACATTGTAAGTGACTGCGTAGCACTGATCTCTGTTAAATATATTTCTGTTTGGTGGCGGAGAATTTATTCTCTTGCTTAACACCCTTCTCCGAGATGTATGATCTTAGAAGTTATATATCGATAGAAATCAGTGATGAGTTGTGAACGGACAATGTGGCATACTAAAGTTATGTGTTGAGCTTTGGATGATCAAAGCATGGCTTATTTAAGGGTAGCTTTGTGTATATCGTGACCTCGGCAAGCCGCACACCTCGGTAAATGGCCAAAATAGGAAGAAATGCGGCAAGATTATGGGGTGTTGTCTCCTTCTAGATAAAAGGTGTAATATGGTATGGATCCTAGGTATTAACCTATATGGTAAAAGAATCTACTTTTGTGGTTGTTATTGGCGCGCGCTCGGAAAGGTTTGTAACGACCGGGAGATGACATACTCAGGCATACTCTAAGTTACCTAGTTAAGGGGTAACCCGAACTTGTGTTGGCATGAGTAGCATCACTGTTGATCCTTGGACATCCCTCTAGAGGTTTTCAAAATTCAGTTCGGAAGGAAGTTCCTTTGCCTGGTCATTGTTGGAAACCCAATCTCCGCTATGAGCCCGTACGATTTTGATTGTATACCATACGTCAGTACAGTATATGGTACCTATGCTGGCAAGGTTGATACATTTACTTTCGAATTTTTTTCGCACTATATTATAGTATTGAAAGAGGATTTTCACATATCAAGCATTTTTGACTACATAAGGAGAAACCTCGCCCATGTATGCGTTTGCATGGTGTGTGTGCCACGAGACCTTATGTTAGATTCATTTTTCAAAAAGTCATTGCGAATTTCTATGCACTAGTATTCATATGGAGTAAACCCATTCCGTATTAGCGGCGTGGTTCGGTGAATTGCCTAACTTTAAAATAAAACCTAAAAACAAATGTTTTGAGTTCTCACACCAGTCCCACGACTGAACTAGAGTTTATTGTTCCCACACCTAAACTCTGGGTGCCCATAATTTTTACACGGGCAGCCTAGTAGTTTGGCTCGCAGATTTAGTCTTGGAGTTGGTTAGAGCAGGATGCTGGTTTAGCCAGAGCTATTATATCTTGGAGCGTGTATATTCTTCCGTTGAGTTTAGTATCTTTTCCGCTGTGTTTCGATGTACTCTAATGTTTCTCCGTTAAATTTGATGTAATATTATTGTAATGATAATGGAAAAGGTTTTTTTATTTTGTGAAAATGTGTAAGTACCCCCAACAATCCGTTTTTATGAACGGTTTAAGTTGGTATAATTAGCGGCGAAAATCGAGCAGAAAACCAGGTCGTTACATTGTGGTATCCGAGCTTTGGTTTATACAAAGCTATGGGGTAGGACTCATTTGAACAAAAGGAAAGACTCATCAGAGAAATAATATCTCATTAGAAATTGGGTTAGCAATGCCCTTGTATGAGATTTTGGAGTACTATGTTTGAGAGAGCATCCTCCAAGTAAAATTAATTTAGTTTGCGATTGTAATTTATTAGAATTCATGTTAAGAGAAAAACTTAAGTAAAAATTGTTAACGTAATTCTCCTCTAAAGAAACTAATCAATATGGTTAGAAACAAAAATGAATAATAAGAGTTTGAGTATTTTATTTGATGTTGAGGTTGGACTATCGAGTATAGGAAGATTTTTCATATACGTCTGATCAACGTATATACGAAGTCTTAAGTGTACTAGATATATATAGAATCACACTCTAGTCGCTTGAAGATGATTTTGTTGATGATCGCAGCATCATCAGTATGTATTTTCGAGTTTTCAAAGTGGGATGACTATATGATTCCGATTAAAACATCAATATATACTTAAACATATTTAGATAAGTTTTTGAAGTTGTTCGTTAAATTGATGTGAACTTAAATAGAAAAGTGAAAATTTGATTGGGTTATAAGAATTATACCAGGTAAACTTGTTAGTAAGGGATAAGCCAGTGAAGAGTTTTGAGAAAGTGCATTTGTGATATATAAAAAAGGTTTTGTAAAGATGTATAATTTGAAAACTCAAATCAAAATTTTGAGTAAGAATTGGCAGTTACTTTGGAATTGATTTTGAAAGAATATATTTTGAATATAAAGGAAAAAGTTCTTTGAAAATAGTTAAAAATAAAAAATTTGAGCACGGACATCTTATGATTGGAATTGCTTAGTTGATTAGAAGACGTATATGTAAAGTTGTAATTTACTTAAGCAATCCAAATATAAAAGGTAGTTTAGGCATGATTTAAAGGCTAAGTTGGAATTAATCAATCAGGATATCTGATATTAGTCCTCCCCAACTGATTAAATTTAAAATGCAAATATCTCGAGAATTCAGTTTCACAATATGACTATAAGATATTTGACGATATTTTGGTTAAGGACTACGGTGGTTAAAGATGTTAATAAAAATATATCTAAATGGTTTCTCTAAAGTTTAAAGGAAATAAATTTTGTAACCTTGAATTTGGGATAACTAATGAGAATAGAAAAAACTACATAAGGAATTAAAATATGGAATTATCGACAATTTTGGATATATGATAAGTTCTTAAATATACTGTGGTTACTAAAAGGAGCTGTATAAGCATGAGTACCTTGTGGATTAAGTTTCACAATTTGATTAAAGGATATTTGGCAAGCGGGAATAGTAAGAAGAAATTCCCTAAACTAAAACGTTTAGATAAGTTGGGTTTTGAGGATCGAGTTTTACGTGTAAAGAATAATAGAAAGTTTGGAGAATTGGAAGGGAATAAGTCCTATAACCATTGTATTTACAAGATAAGATCAAAGAGAATAATTTATACCTCTGAATTTTCTGGAAGGTAGCAAATGGTTAAGTATAAGTAATTGGTCTAGTGTAAGGACTCATATTTTCTGCCTATTTATTTGGATTATTTTAATTATTTAAAATATTGGTTTGAATTTAAATAATCGAATTTAACGATTTATTTGGAATATATTATTTAAATAAATAATAAGATAATATTTTATTTCCAGAATATGGGGAATATGTTGAATTTGCTGTATAACGTGTATCGGCTAAATATAAAGGGTCAATATTGTCTGTATTGAAAATATATCGACAATATCATTTATTTAACGACTGTTGAGCGTACAGTTTATAATTTAATTAAATAACGAGCTGCAGCAGCGCGGTAGTTCGTAAATTTGAGTTTTGAACTTCAATTGGCCATATAGGATTCAAAATAAGTCGGATTTCCTCAAAACAAGAAACGTTGGAATCTGTTTGACGATATCCTTCTAATGACAGATGTTAGACCCAAATGTGGTTCTAACACCCAAATTGATTAGAAACAAGATAAAGTAAAGCAGAAATAAAAAAAGAACACACAAGGTTTATAGTGGTTCGGCGAAGAAATGCCTACGTCCACTTAGTTTTCACTATATTCAGTAATTCAATTACAAATACAATGCAAGATTCGCTCACAACTCACTTTTGTTCACTCAGAAAGATAAAAACAAGAAATGAAAGATGGTTTGGATTTTCCGGGAGTGAAGGAATTCGAATGGTGGAAGTACTTGGATTCTCAAAAGTGCTGAAAAAGATCCTTCTCTTTGTCTCTAGTTGGGGTATTTATAGGTGTGAATTTGCCTGAAATGCAATCCGGGTCGGAACACGTGTCATCCATCGCCCTCTCTTCGGGTTCGGATGGGCCATCAAGCAGACAACGCATCAATGAGATGGACGTTAGGGGTAGGAATTGGTCACATCCGGTCCGGTTCTCCAGGCGGCTTTATAGGAGATTTTTCTGGATCATGGGTACGGGCCGGAGACATGAAGGTTGGAGGGTTCGGGTCGGAATACCCGACCCGAACCGGAGTAGCTTGGACGTCTCTTCTTCTCTAATCCTACTCCGCTCCGCTCCGAAGTCGTGGCAAGCAGACGGCTTTCCGATCCACCTGAGATTCATTGGCCTTCCGATCCGATCAGGTATGCTTTGCCAATTTATCCAGTATGAGATATCCGATCCGAACAGAGAATTTACCCGATCCGAACCGATACGCTGCTATCAATCTGAATTGTGGAGCTCTCTTCCGATCCGAACCGGAGTCGCATAACTTGAAATATTCTTCAACAGTTGGTTTCTTGACTTTGTGTTGCCTAGTTCACAAAGTAGGCTAACATTTTGCCCCCTCAAAGGATGCTTTCGTTGTACAAAGCGTCCTTTGATGTCGTTCAACCAGAATTGTCAAGAGTAATGCATTGATTTCTACTCGGTCCGGCGTCCGATCCGAGTGGCTTTTCTTCGTTTCTGAGCAAATCTAGGAACTCTACTAGCCGCGTGATGCTTCTTGTAGGCGTACTCTACCTTTGTTCTTCTTCTTTTGAACTCAATTCGAGTTAGATGCTAAACTAACGTGTGAAATCCGCTCGGTTCGGATGCCGATCCGAAACGCTTTCATGGGTTTGGCTTTTTAACATTGGGCCTTCAATGAGAGTTGCGCTTCTGGGCTTCCACTCCGGTCCGAGCGGGTGAGATAAAATAGGGAGACGAGGAGTCAACACTATTCTCTATATAAACCCGTCGCCGCTTTCATTCCTTCCTTCTTAGTTTCTATCGCGGCTCGGACCCCAGCATCGAGAATCCTAAAAACTTTAAAACTCCGAACTTCTTTCTTGTTGATTCCTCAAATCAATCACATAGGTAGCTTTTTAAACTCGACTAATCTTGTTGTAACCGTTCTCGATTTCGATTAGCGTTGGGTTAGGATGTTTTGGCCATAAGTATCACTCGAACCCTCCGCCGCTGCCGGTGGATGCGCCTTTGCTTCGAGACGTTGCGAAGTTGAAGAGGGCGAATATTTATTCTTAACGATGGCTTTGGTGATAAAGTGGACTTGTCTGTGAATAAATGGGGAAAGAGGAAAGAGATGAAGAGTGGGATGACAAGCTGGAGTCGGTTCGGGTGGAAGACGAAGGAGCAGAAAGGAAAAGGAGGGAAAGGGGATCGGCTCGGGTTTCGTTCTTTGGAAAGATGGAAAGGAAAGAGAAAGTCGGTTCGGGTCGGAAAAGTAAATGGGATAAGAGGCTGAAGTAAACGGATCGGTCAGGTGGTGCTGATTCGGATCGGATCGGGTCACCCGATCCGATCAGATCAATTCTGCTTCCGAACCCACCGCTCCTATTGTCTTGAACTAACCTTGCCTTACCGAAGCACCCGAACCGAATGTATTCTGTATTGAGCTAATCATCACATGCATATCCGAACCGAACCGAACATATTGAACTTGACACATAAAGACCACCCAACTAACTCAACTAACACTTATTCTAGACGAATATGCCTCGCGGACAGTTAGGATAGTGCCTTGTGAACATAAATGAGAATCAAGGACAACTCGGACTATTACTTTCTCTTTAAAGCTTCGTCTTATATTGCTGTACTTTTATTTTGCACTTCCCGCATTTGTTGCACACACTTTAGTTCACACACATACACAAAAAGGGGACACGGGATAATTCACTCTAATTCGTGCTATTGCTTCTTCAATAGTTCCATGACAATGAGACCCAGACGCTCTTCTCGTCTAGCTGAGAGGAAAGAAGCTCCAGAAACTTCCAACAAATCCACTCTCGAGGATATATCTTCTTCATCCGACCCAGAATGGGATAGCGAGGGTCCGGATTACGAAGTTGGTCATCGGGAAAACGATGAAATGTCTTCAGAAAATGAAGTTTCTCTAGGCTTTGAGGAGGAAGGAGGGATTGGTGACAACCGCGCACCCGATGAATTTGACTCAGCCATTATATTGGAATCACCTCCAGATTCCGTAGAATCAACAATTGACAATGACCGACTCGTGAGAATCTGCTTGAAGTATGGAATAATGAAGAGAGACACTCTAGTGCCTTCACGTTCTGATCGTCCACATAACCCTCCAGAAGGATATATGACGGTCACTCGTCTGATGTGCATGGTTGGCGCTATTCCTCCTTTCTCGCCTTTCATTGTCGACTTCTTAAGACAAATGCGGATTGCCCCCATGCAGCTACATCCCAATTCATACGCCTATCTGCATACCTTATTCATAGCATATCGTGAAGTTCTAGGCGTAGAGCTTACGTTTGACGATGTTCATTTCTTCTATAATTTCAAACATCGGACTAGGGAAACCCCTTCTTTCTGTTACTTTGAGTCGGTCCCAAAGAGGAAGATAATCTCTACGCCGTTTAGCAGCAAGGCTGGAGATTCCAGACTGGAGTGGTTCTATATAAAGCAGCAGTCTGGATGTGCCAGAAGATGGACAAAATCAAGTAAAGCACTGATTTCCTGACCTTGGACTCTATGCACTTGAATCATCACCCTGACCTGTTTTTCTTTTTTATTTGCAGTCGATAATCCCAAACAGGTATCAGACCAAGTGTTCTTTGATCGAATGCACCGTCTCCTCAATGGCGACCAAAAATTCCTTACTATTGACGAGGTTCTTAAAGATGAGTACCTTCATTCTCACGGGCTGCTATCCGTCTATCGTAGCATCGGTCATGGGACAGTCCCTTATGCATATATTCCTCCAGTGGAAACAGTTCCAGAACTAGGCGAAGGCTCGGGAATTCCTGCAGCTTCTCTTCAAACTTCACCCTCTCCCTCTTCCACTCAAGACGATGAGCTGGCTAATCTGGCCAAAAAACATCGTGAAGGGTATGTTGCCCCCGAGGAAACTACCTTGGTAGACAAATCAAAATCTCCCCAAGGGTCGCCACTTCACGCTTCCGAAGGGGATGTTCCTAGCGCCGACGAGCACATATTTCAGGGTTTGGGGGATCTCCCTTTACCCGAGACTATATACACTTCGGAAGATTTCAGAAAGGACCCTCTAGTCTTCACTTCTTCTGAGGAGACTACTCCTGCTAAGGCTAAAGAGCCTGCCCGCACCACTTTAGCTTCAGACTCGGGTTGGTTGGGGGGACACGTACACCACATAGGATGCACTTTGCACCGTAGCACTAGCATTCATTGCACTTCTTTTTCCATGGATCCGCTGATTCTAAACTTCGTTTAACTTATCGTGCAGGTACAATGTCTCGATCCTCTTATGACATAAGAAAACTTCGCCGCAGCATGTCTAATCCTCCCCAGGATGCCGAATATAACCGCCGGGATGACCGCGGCAGGGAGGAAAGGAGACCCTATGATCCTTATCGATCCCGATCCTCACGCTCCCGCTCACCAGTTCGACCGGAACAGGAAAAATACAAAAGCTATCAAGGTCGTAGGGAGGAGGATAGACCGCAATCTAGGGATTCCACTTCCTCCCATGAAAAGCGAAGCAGAGAGAAAACACCTCCAAAGGAAACTGGGTCTAGAAGTAAGCAAAAAGTCCCTGCTACTAAGCGACCTCGGACAGACAAGGGTTCTACAGAATCTTCTTCGGGAAGGGATGCTGAACTAACAATCCTAGCCCCTCCTCCACCAGATGCGGGAACCGCCGTAAGGCTGGCATACTTAAAGGAGCAATTTCCCGAGCACTACTTCGAGACTCTGACCTTTCTACCTTCCCTTGAACCTATTTCTTCTAATTGGGCAGAGGAGGCCAGAGCAAAGATTGATTTGGTGGAAAAACAATACACCGAAATGTTCAAGTATTCCCGCACTCTTTCCAGAATCATTCGCACGCTACTGACAAATGCTGACTCAATGCACAAGACTGCAGAGGAAGATGCTAAGGCCCTAAAAACCTTAGGAAAAAATTTAGAAGATACTCAAGCTCAACTAGCTATTGCTCAGAAGAACGCTTCTAACTTCAAACAACAGTTTGAGGACATGCAAAGGCGCTATCACGATTTGCTAGAATCCCACACTCAGGAACGTTCCGAGTTGAAGAAGCAAGCCGACGAAGCCAAGTCAGAGGCTGCTGAGACACGTCTCGCTTATGTTGAGCTTGAGCAAAAGAATGCCGAGTTAGCGAAAAGGAGTGCTGAGTTAGAAAAGAAAAACGCTGATTTGGCTTCAAAATTGTTAGAGGCGGAAAACAGGGCTGCTCTGGCTGAGGGCAACGTTGAATGCGCCATTAAATCTGCGGAGGAAACCCGCAAACAGCTATCAGAGGCGGAGGCCGATATTCAGGGCTTCGGGGAGCTAATGATCGAATTTTTTGCGCACATTATTCGTCGTCGAAACATTTCCTGGATCGAGGACTATCCATCCACCTTGGTTCATGTGTGGAATCAAATCGTTGAATGGGAAAAAGAAGAGCTTAAGGTCGATTCCCTCGACGAAGATAAGTTGATGGAGAAGTACTTGAGAGACGACGAACCAGAGCGCCTAGCTGAAGGTCGCCGCCTAATTGCTGAGGCCATGGAAGAAGAGAGGCGGAAGTCTAAACAGAAAACCATTCCTGAAGCTGGATCCTCTTCTTCTGCTCCTGTAACTCCTGAAGTGGAAGGGTATGATCCCGAAAACCCGGGAATTCCCCGATCAACTTTACTATCTCCCATTCCTGAAATAACTCCAGAGGTAGTAGTCACCCCCGCTGAGAAGTCTTCAGAAGGTATCCCTGTCTTTTCTCCTCAACTTGTCAAGGCTACTACTACCTTTGGCTACACGATTGAACGTTCAATGAGAAATCCTTTGCTCTCGCCTGAGTTGATAACCGATGTTTCTCATTTTGTAGGCGTTGAATCCTCCGCGAAGACAGATGTAGTTCAAGGAGCTACCACTGGGACAAAGCCCGCTGATAGGGTCAAAGAAGGAGAAGACAAGGCTGCTTCCACAGACTTGGGGAAAAGGAGTGAATCAACTAAGGTGACTACTCCCCATGACGAAGAAATGATTGCAGCGTTAAAAGACGACGAAGGAGACGAGGGGCATGATGAGGAACCAGAAGTTACCATAACCGGGGAGTCGAAAAGCGCTGAGGACATTACCTTGGCTGCCATGAAGGCTGATCAAGACAAGCGCTTGCAATTAAAGGCTGAAGAATTAGACCCTGAGGTCCTCAAGCCCCTCGCTGTTGTGGATGCAGGTTCAAGGTTAGTTGTTAAGCTTTCCACTAGATCTATTACCGAAGAACTTGCTAAAAAGTCTTCTCTCGATTCCAGTGCCCCGCCTTCCGGGAAAAAGTCTACTGGTCCCAGTACTACATCTTCAGGGAAAAAGAAACCAAAGCGGATCTTGACTGAAGCCGAGAAGGAAGCAAAAGATGCAGAAAAAGCTGTCAAGAAATCAAAGGCTCATTCCAAGCCCAAATAGTGGGTTCTTCTGTGTCCTTTTAGCATCTTTGTAAATCAATAAGTGCTGCTATACCAGCAGCTTTCGCACTTTCTTTTTCAGTTATTTCCCTGTACAAATTCATTCATTCGTAAATAAAAATAATTCACTTTCTGCAATGTTTATTTGTTAGCAGTTCTGCACTTATGTAAAAATGCATATCTATAGTTATGAAACAAAGTTGTGAAGAGGGGAGATATGTGTATGGGCATGTGTCCCCAGCCACTCTCCGTAAGTTATTCAGTGCCTAACTATGCAATCTGGATGCCCCCGATTCTCTAACGGGATAGCGTTTCCTGTATCATCAATACCTGTTGTTTTTCCTGGCATTTCTTTTATACTCTTTCTCACTCTCTTGAGAGTTAGAGTTCGAGTTCAGTTATTTGTTTATCCCCCGGTCGTTCAACGGGAAAAGATTTCTTTCTCGGTGCTCGGTCGGAGACGCCTTTATACTCTCTTTCTCTCTGGAAAGTTAGAGTTCGGAGCTGAACCTCTTTCTCAGCGCTCAGTCGGAGACGCTTTTATACTCTCTCTCTTTCTCTGGAGAGTTAGAGTTCAGAATAGAATTTCTTTTTCAGCGCTCAGTCTGAGACGCTTTTATACTCTCTCTCTTTCTCTGGAGAGTTAGAGTTAAGAATGTCGTTTTCTCATTCTTTTATGTCTTATTGCACAAATAATCATTGTGCTTCTTTTTATGCCCAAACTGTTTCAACCCTTTTAGGTTCTAAGTTGTCCTGTACTTTATAATCACAACAGAACAACTAATGAAT
This sequence comes from Allium sativum, assembly GCA_030737875.1. Classification (NCBI taxonomy): domain Eukaryota; kingdom Viridiplantae; phylum Streptophyta; class Magnoliopsida; order Asparagales; family Amaryllidaceae; genus Allium; species Allium sativum. Next base: position 570,678,753 of record CM060922.1, read on the forward strand.
GTAAATGCATAAAAGTAAATAACACACAATATTTTTATAGTGGTTCGGCTAAGTCATAGCCTACATCCACTTTATAGTTCTTTACTCATATCACCGGATTTTCCCAAGGCAAGTCGTGCCTTATTACAAAGTTTACATGAAAAACAGCAAAAATTATAGCATTTCTAATCCAAATATCGCATTAAGTGTTGGGTATTCCATGCTCGAGGGACTTCTTCGCCATCTACGGTCGTTAACTTGAATGTTCCTTTATCAAGTTTCCGTTGGATGACAAAGGGTCCCTCCCATTTTGGGCCGAGGTGAGGAAGGGATGGAAAAACTCTCTTGAGCACCAAATCTCCGGGTTCAAAAGTTCTGAGGCGAACTTTTTTGTCATAATAGCGCGCTATCTGACGCCGATGTCTTGCTGCACGCAAGTCTGCTTCGTCTCTTTTCTCTTCGACTTCATCAAGAGACTCAAGTAAAAGTGCCCGATTCGTCATCGGGTCATAATATGTCACCCTGTGGGAAGGAACTTCCAGTTCAACTGGAATTACTGCTTCTGAACCAAAGGAGAGGGAGAAAGGGGTATGACCAGTAGCCGTTTTAAACGTTGTTCGATATGCCCACAAAGCCAGGGGCAGTTCATCCACCCATTTTGCCTTCGCATGCTCTAATCGCTTTTTGAGGATGGATTTTATTACCTTGTTTATCGCCTCCACTTGCCCATTAGATTGTGGATAGGCAACTGCAGTATATCGTTTGTCTATCTTATATTTCTGGCAAAAGTTTCTGAATTCAGTGCTATCAAATTGAGTCCCGTTATCGGTAATAATCGTCCTTGGGATCCCGAATCGGCATATAATATTTCTGACCACAAAACTTATCACCTTTCTTGTGGTGATCTTAGTCAAGGGTTCAGCTTCCACCCATTTTGTAAAATAATCCACGGCTACTATGGCATACTTAGCTCCCCCTTTAGCAATCGGTAAAACTCCAATGATATCTATTCCCCATGTGGCAAATGGCCAAGGACTCACCATCGATTTAAGCTGGGTTGATGGTGCCCTGGGGATTTTGGCGAATCTCTGGCACTTATCGCAGCGTCGTGAATAATCAGCTGCATCTTTGTTGATCGTAGGCCAGAAGTATCCGTATCGCAATATTTTCTTCGCTAAAGTTTGACCTCCTGTATGATCTCCACACTCACCTTCGTGCACTTCTCTCAGTACACGCTTGATGTCGTCGTGTGCGATACATCGTAACAGGGGCATAGAAAATCCTTGTCTATAGAGAATATCGTCTTGTATAACATATCTGGTAGCTCTGCGCACTACAGCTCTCTTTTCACTCTTCTTTAATGGGAGTGTCCCATTCTTAAGAAAATTCTTGATTGGAGTCATCCATGATTCCTTCTCTGGTTCCGTTTCAAGAACGAATTCCATTTCCATTGACTCAAAGCTTGGCGACTCCAACGTTTCAATTGGAATTACCTCGGTCCCTTCTGGATTGTTGGAACTAGCCAACTTTGCTAATCTATCCGCTTTCTGGTTTTCTGCTCTGGGAATATGTGTTATGTTGTACCGTTCTAAGCTATTCAATAGCTCTTTCACTTTCTTGAGGTATGTAATAAGTCGAGGTCCTCGAGCTGCGAACTCCTCCCGCACCTGACAAACAACAATCTTAGAGTCACAAAATATATCCATCACTTTTACTCCGAGGTCTTTAGCGAGTTTCAGCCCGGCAATCAGGGCTTCATACTCAGAGTCGTTGTTAGTGGCCGAAAATTCTAACCGTAGGGCATAATATAACGATCGTCCCTCCGGAGTGACTAAGACAATTCCTGCTCCGGATCTTCGGTCATTTTTAGCTCCATCTGTATATAGTCTCCACGGGTTCATCTCTAGCTTATCCTCAGATTTGACCGCTTGGTCATTGATTATTTCTTCTTCTGGAATGGTGAACTCCGCAATAAAGTCTGCTAGAGCTTGCCCCCTGATTGACTTTCGTGGTTGAAAATTCAAATCAAACTGGCTTAGTTCTATGTTCCATTTAATCAACCTTCCCGACGCTTCGGTTCTTTGCAGCACTTGTCTTAACGGCTGATCGGTGTATATGGTTATTGGATGGGCTTGGAAGTAGTGACGAAGCTTTCGGGATGCAATCAGGAGGCTATAAGCAAGCTTCTCGATCTTTGGGTAGTTGCGCTCTGCCGCTGCTAATTTCTTACTCACATAGTATACTGGCCTTTGTACTTTATCTTCCTCTCGAACCAGAACTGTGCTGACAGCGTGAGCCGAGACTGCTAGATAAACAAATAGTTCTTCATGGTCTACGGGCTTTGATAAGATTGGCGGTTTTTCTAACAGTTCTAACAGATTTTGAAAAGCCTCGACACAATCGGGAGTCCACTGGAAGTTCTTCTTTCCCCTTTTTATCAAATCAAAAAATGGAACACATTTATCGGTGGCTTTGGAGATGAATCTACTTAGCGCCGCTACCTTCCCTGCCAGACTTTGGACGTCTTTAATTTTCCTTGGTTCTTTGATATTTCTAATTGCCGCTATCTGGCTAGGGTTGATCTCAATTCCTCGGGAACTCACAATGAAGCCAAGGAACTTTCCCGACGCCACTCCAAATGAACATTTTAAAGGATTCAATTTCATACGGTACTTTCGCAAGATACCAAACATTTCTGCTAAATCTTGCGTATGACTGGAGGACTGCTTTGATTTAACCAGCATATCATCCACATAAACTTCCATGGTTTTTCCTATCTGATCGTAAAACATTCTATTTACCAACCGCTGATAAGTAGCTCCAGCGTTTTTTAATCCGAATGGCATTACAACATAACAATATAACCCCAGATTCGTAATGAAACTTGTATGCTCTTGGTCTGGTACATGCATAGGAATTTGATTGTATCCAGAATATGCATCCATGAAAGAGAGAAGTTCATGACCTGCTGTCGAGTCTACAAGCTGGTCAATCCTGGGAAGCGGGAAACTATCTTTTGGGCAAGCCTTATTTAAATCTGAAAAGTCAATACAAGTTCGCCACTTTCCGTTTGGTTTCTTTACCAGAACGGGATTCGATATCCAGTCAGGATAGGTCGAATCTCGAATAAATCCATTTTGCTTCAATTTCTCTACTTCCTCTTTGAGGGCAGCCGACCTCTCTGGGCCCAGCATGCGTCTCTTTTGCTTTACAGGTGGATGCTTCGGATTTACATTCAATTTGTGACTGATAACGGAAGGCGATATCCCACACATGTCAGCATGGGTCCAGGCGAACACATCTAAGTTCGCTTTTAAGAAGTTCGTCAGCTCTTCAGCACGACGTGGATCCAATTGGGAACCAATCTTCAAAACTTTCGTCGGATCTGCTTTATCAACAGGAATTTCCACTGTTGCTTCATTAGGAGTTGCATTCCTAGCCTCTGGTTCCTCATCTTTTCTAGGATCCAGGTCTTCAGGCGTTCCTTTTCGCAACTCCCTTGGGTTCAACCTCTCTAATTGCTATGCCAAGTCCCCCTTTGAGAGAGATGAGGCATCCTTATTCTCAGCATTAACTCCTTTCATCAACATCTTCAGTTCGGCCACATAGCAGGCCCGTCCAGAAACCTGATCCCCTCTTATTACTCCAGTCCCGGCTTCGGTTGGGAACTTTAGTAACAAGCACCAAGGGGCGATACAAATTCTAAACTCAGCGAGGGCAGGCCTCCCTAAAAATGCGTTATATGGCGAATCTACGTCCAGTACTACAAACTGAAGCATTCGCACTCTTCTACGTTCTCCTTGCCCTAGGGTCACAGGCAACTCTATGTATCCCATAGGAGCTGTCGTCGCTCCGTTGAAACCTCTAATCCATCCTTCACAAGGTTTCAGATCTTCAGGCTCAAGCTTCATCTGATCAAATGACTTCTTGAACAAAATATTAACGGAACTTCCGTTGTCTACTAATACCTTATGGACCAAAGCCGGCCCAATAGTGGTGGTAATAACCAACGGATCATTGGTGGGAGATTGTATTCCCGTGTTGTCTCGGCTGCGAAACACCACGTCATCGAACATGGTTTTTTGTTGTTTGATGGGGGTGACATCTTCCAACTCGTCACCTTCATTCACATCTAGATGTTTGGCGGCATTCACATATTGGTCCATTGACCTAAAGCTTCGGATTGCCGGGTGAGGTCCGCCTACTATGGAGTTGATGACGATCCCTTTACCTTTCTGCTGCGCGGTAGGCTTAGGAGCAGGTAGGATTTGCTTTGGAGCCTGCTCTCCTTGCCCCCTATCCCTCGGGGCAACCTTGTACTCATCCAACTTTCCCTCACGCAGCAGCTTTTCAATTACATCCCTCAAATGTCGACACTCATTGGTCGAATGTCCATGCGTTCCGTGAAACAAGCAAAATTTCCCTGTCGCCATTTCTTTTTCGGTCGAATCACGAGGTGGCGGTCTTTTGTATTGCAACACATTATATGTGTCCAGGTAAATATTCTCCAACGTGTCATTCAATGGCGTGTAGTTCTCGTAGTTCTGGAATCGGGGCCTTTTGTTTGGGTCGCTTCCCCTATTTCTGTTTCTCCTGTTACCGTTCGAATTACGGTTGTTGTTGTTTCCCCCGCTTCCAGTATTGCTGTTTCCACCCTTGTTTCCTACATTTACTTCAACCTTGCCAGAACTTTCCCCAGACTGCTTCACTGCAATATTACTCTGCACATTCTCCTTTGAAGCTGTCTCAGACTTTCTTTTCCGGTTTGCCCGGGCCTCCTCTCGTCTTAGATAAATATCGGCTTTTTCGTAGAATATCGCCCTTGTGGGGGGTGTCTTCCCAGAAAGGTAGTCTCCAAACTCAGATTCGGGATCGACTCCTTCCTTCAATGCCATCAGAATTGTGGGCTCATGCGGGTCACTGACCTCAGTTACAGCTTGGTTAAAACGATCTAAATATGCCCTTAAAGATTCTCCTGGTGCCTGTTTGATCCTCGACAATTCAATAACGCTCTTGGACTTTCGAGCATGTAGTCGGAACTGGTTCATGAAACGCTCGCTTAGTTCTTTGTAATTAGAAATTGAACGAGGAGGAAGTCGGGTAAACCAAAATAAAGCCACATCTTCTAGGTAGATTGGGAACGCTTTGCATTTTACTTCATCGGGGGCAGCAGCTGCATTCATAAGCCACGAATACCGCATCAAGTGTTGTCCTGGATCAGTCCTTCCGTTATATTTATCCATCTGTGGCAAATTAAAGCGTCGGGGGAACTGGAAGTCTAGGATGTCGTCAGTGAACGGAGTATGGCTTCGCTCTATACCGTAGTCTTCATTTGTATAATTCCGGCTTTCGGACATAATTCGACGAACCATCGCCTGCACATCGGCACTAGTTAGGGGCTGCTCAGGTTCCCTGGCCCTAGTGTCCGAGTTCCTCCGGGGCTCTTGCTCAGGAGACGCCCTTCTTCTTCGAGCTGCCTCTGCTCGATTCCTTTCCCTGCGTTCCCGGTCGATCTCGGGAAGAGGGGACTGGAGTCTTTGCCCCCGAGATGGGCTATCGTTTCCTAATGCTCGTGCGATATCCTCGCGAGATCCCAAAGATCCAAACGTTAGCTGCTCCACGTTCTGAGGTCGTTCGAGTGGCCTTCGCTCACGGGGCCTCTCTTCCTCAGAAGATGAAGATTGATCTACTGGTGTATGACGAACTGGCGACGGAGTTCTTTGCCGGCGGAGCTCACTGATTTCCCGACTCATGAGCCTCATATTTTCCTGCATCATGAGATTGGTGCGCTCATGAACTCTCATAGCTTCCCTCGTGCTCTCAAGCATATCAAGCAAGCGCGAGAAATCTCCTTGAGTGATGGGAGCAGATGGATTGGCCTGGTCTCCAACCCTGGCAGCTGGAATTGGAGCATTCGCGGGGACTCGAGTAGATGTTCCAGCTTCACCAAGCATCGGGTCGGATCGGAGGTAGGAAGTCGGGTCGGATCGGAGCTGGGGTGCCTGGTCGGATCGGTGTGCAGCGAGCAAGTCGGGTCGGTTCAGACTGGGGGAGTGCACTGCTTCAGAGTCTCCAACCCGGATCGGATCGGAACTTTCCCCTTGCTGTCGGTTCGGGTTTCCTGCGTTGATTCTCCCTGCTGCTGAACTCTGCCCCCTAGACCTTGTTACAACAGCATGTTGCTGATCTTCACCAGCTCCATTTCCTTGAACAGACTGGACTTCCTTGCCTTTTCCTCTGGCCATGAGTCTTTGACAATTACTTCAACGAATGTAAGAAAGTGGAGAAGCTTAAGGATTCACTTCTTTGAACTCAACGGTCCAAAAAGTAGAAAGAGATCCCGGAAAATAAAGAATTTAGATGAGGATTCTCAGTGAAAGCACCAAAATGTTAGACCCAAATGTGGTTCTAACACCCAAATTGATTAGAAACAAGATAAAGTAAAGCAGAAATAAAAAAAGAACACACAAGGTTTATAGTGGTTCGGCGAAGAAATGCCTACGTCCACTTAGTTTTCACTATATTCAGTAATTCAATTACAAATACAATGCAAGATTCGCTCACAACTCACTTTTGTTCACTCAGAAAGATAAAAACAAGAAATGAAAGATGGTTTGGATTTTCCGGGAGTGAAGGAATTCGAATGGTGGAAGTACTTGGATTCTCAAAAGTGCTGAAAAAGATCCTTCTCTTTGTCTCTAGTTGGGGTATTTATAGGTGTGAATTTGCCTGAAATGCAATCCGGGTCGGAACACGTGTCATCCATCGCCCTCTCTTCGGGTTCGGATGGGCCATCAAGCAGACAACGCATCAATGAGATGGACGTTAGGGGTAGGAATTGGTCACATCCGGTCCGGTTCTCCAGGCGGCTTTATAGGAGATTTTTCTGGATCATGGGTACGGGCCGGAGACATGAAGGTTGGAGGGTTCGGGTCGGAATACCCGACCCGAACCGGAGTAGCTTGGACGTCTCTTCTTCTCTAATCCTACTCCGCTCCGCTCCGAAGTCGTGGCAAGCAGACGGCTTTCCGATCCACCTGAGATTCATTGGCCTTCCGATCCGATCAGGTATGCTTTGCCAATTTATCCAGTATGAGATATCCGATCCGAACAGAGAATTTACCCGATCCGAACCGATACGCTGCTATCAATCTGAATTGTGGAGCTCTCTTCCGATCCGAACCGGAGTCGCATAACTTGAAATATTCTTCAACAGTTGGTTTCTTGACTTTGTGTTGCCTAGTTCACAAAGTAGGCTAACAGCAGAGAAAAATCCAGTTTTCATCGCGTAGATTTTATTTTATGTCCCAATCAAATTTTGAAAAAAAATGCTATGGAATTCCTTTATATATTATATTGGTTTATTCTATAGATTTAAAGGTTTTTAAATATTTTGAAAATCAAACTGACTTGGATTTCAACCCGAGTTATTTTATTGTGAATCTACATCAAATTCTGGTCGAGTTTGACTAATGGCAATATTTTAATGTTATTATATTGAAGTATTTTAAAATTAATTTATTTTAATTCAAATTGGCAGTTATAAAAGGGACTTTCTTCAAACATCCTCTGTTTTCGACGAAACAAATTTTGTTGGGACCGTAACAGTAAATTATTGCTAGATTTTCAAGTTGCATGCAAATCGGTGTTATTCTGTGAGTGTGGCAAAATAAAATGCAAAATAAATCGATTATTTTGGACGTGTACGAGCGCCATTTGAGCAAACGAACTCGGAGTTCGACGAAACAAGTTTCGTTAGGGCCGTATCGTCAAAATATACTATGATGTCCACTCGCGTCTCGAACGGGGTTTGCATGTAAGCGCAGCAGCGAATAAACGAGGTTCGAAATAGCGATAGGTACGAAATAAAATTCGTTAGTCAACATCGCTCGTCAAATCAACTTAAATTATATTATTTCCATACTATATAAACACCAATAACCAGAAATTTCCAGCCCCAACCTCATTTTCATCAGCCAATTTGCAGAAAAGCCCTCGTTTACAAAATTAATTATATCTTCCAATCTGTTGAGAATTTGTGAGGGAGATCTGAAGCAAACCTGTAGATCAGGTCCAGATCTACCTACTGTAAAAATCCAGGGTGAAACGGTTGCCTGAGGTAGCGGGAAATCGCGATGAATGGCAGAAAATGATTTTCGTTTTTAGGGGTTTTCTGGCAATTTTGGTCGACGATTGACGGAGCGGTTAAAGGCGAGTGTAGAGGTGGAGTACAGGTTCGATTTGGCTGTGGTCTCGAGCCTTCCGGTGGTCGGAGGTGAGAGAAATCAGGAGTTGATCGGAGTTGGTCTATTTTGGGTGTTTTGTCGAAGTGGTGATCGGGTTTGGCTAAAATCCGGCGGATCTGGTAGCCGAGGGGTCAGGGTGCTGAAGGGAAAAGGAAGAGGGGGAGGATCCGGTCAGAACCGCAGTGGTGCGCGGCCTAAAGTGATCTGACGGCGGAGAATTTTGGCCAAAGGAGGTTTTCGGTTGTGGCAGAAATTTGTGGTGATGGGGACACGTGAGGAGAAGCTGTTCAAGGCTGAGGTGCTGGACGGTGAGGGGAGTCGGACAGTGGGTCAGGGTGGCTCTCAGATCGTCGGAGTTGTCGCCAGTGGCTTTGAGATGGAGGGGAACTCGTCCGTGCTTTTCAAATAGAAGAAGGAGGATCGGGTTCGTGAGCTTCCCAGGTAGAAAACATGTGAAACACAAACCGATGCTAACGTGGACAATCTATGTTTAAGGTAATTAAGTTTTAAAATTTAATTAATTAATTATTAGTTTAGTTAATTATCGTTTAATCTTTATAAACTTGAAATGGTCATAACTTTCTCATGCGTGAACGGAATCTGACGAAACTAGATTCGTTGGGATCGCAGGGACGAGATCCATCCGATGGCACTGACTAGGAGTCGATTGGACGCAGTTGAAATTTCAGCAAATTTTGAACGTTCGTCTCAAATTAAATGCAACAAACGCGTCAACCGTCAACCAGAACAAAATCTGGTGAGTTAATTCTCACGCCTTTTGGAATCCTGTGATGTGTTAAATCCATAGAAAAATATAATTCACCATTAACAGTATAAATTGGTTGATTGGATGTGATGGGTGCAAATTGTTTGTTTACTGTTTGATTGATTGCAGTTGTTTCGTATATTGTTTCAAACTGATACCTGTGATGCAGAGAAGGACAAGCTAGAGGGATACGACCGGATTCCTCAAATAACTATATTTTTGCTGTTATGCATATATATGAATTGTTCAACCTGACTAACACCAAAACCTGTTTAAATGTGATGGTTGAATAGATATTCATCATTGTTGCGATTGAAATCAATCGACAGTGTTGATCTGGTTATTGGTAGGAAATAGCCTGAAATATGTTGGTTTAAGTGTCGTCCAGCGTTAGGTGGATCGACGTTGTTTCAAAGTTATAAATTTATCTATAACTGAATTAAATTTTTTAAATTATTTTGTATGAGGTTTTAAATTGGAAATTTACAAATGAATATATTAAATCAAATTATAAAGGAAATTAGTTAAATGGTTTAGACCAGTTTGAAAGGCAGAAACCAAGTGTTACCTACGGGGTGGTAAAATGAAATAATTGTTTTTAAAACAATTAAATAGTGATTAAAATTAATTAAGTTATTTAATTAATTTAAAGCGGAAATGACAGTGGAAATCAGTTAAAGGTTAACTGAGATGTACGGGGAAAAAAATTCAACTGTTTTACTTGAAATGATAATTGAATTAAATTGATTTGACTTTCTGAATTATTTGTAAAATGCAACTAATAAATGTTAAATGTTAGTTAATGATTACTTAACTATAATTAAAGAAATTATCGAATTAGTTGGAGTTAATATAGTTAAAAATTATTTAATAAGTTATTGAAAGTGATTAATGATCCCATTTCCAGTTAATAGCAAAGTTAATTATTTTTAATATAGTTAATTATTATTTTAATTAATAATAATTAGAACGATGGTTTTTAATTGGGATTCATTTGAGAAGTGATTTAGTGGCGTTACGGTTTGGTCAAAGAGATGATAAGAGAGGTTACAAAGGGATTTAAATTCCGAGTGTTCAAACGAGAATTGTAAATGTGATTAGTAAGTAGATGTGGAGATTTAAATAAAATTTTACTTAATTATTCAATTAAGTAAAGTAAATTCAAGTGAAATGAAACTTTTAAGGGAAACGATTATAAATGGACAATAAGTTGAAATATGGTAATAGATTAAATTTTAAGCTATGTATTATGAGTCGTTAAGCAAATTAGAGTAAGCGATTTGGAAACAAATCCAACAATATTTTAAAAGGATTTTAAATCAAATTGATGAGTTAAATGTTACGAAATTGAATTTCGCAAGTATTGAAATTAAACTAAAGGATTTCAAACAAGAAAGGAATCCATGAAATAGTATGGTATTAGAATAGTGGTAAATGGGTTCTTGGAACTAAATTCCAAGTTAAAGGTGGCATTTATTTGACATTTACTTAATCAAACAAATTAAGTAAATAGATTATATTGGAAAGGGGTTTCAAATGCAAGAAACGGTTTGTGAAACCAGTTTGAAATCGAGATGGTAAAGGAGATTTTGGTGAGGTGTTTAAGTGACAAGTTGATATTTATTCTGAGATAAGAACGTTGTCGATCAAGGTCTGGGAGGTTACTAAAATACCCCAACTTGATTGGCTTCACTATTATCGAGGAATGGTATTAGTTTGGCGTGAGTGAAGGTATTGGAATTGATTTTATCCTATACGAGGAATATCGAATTCTAATGCGAGGTTTTGGGAAAGTAAATAAAATTGAAATATTAGTTTCAAAATAAATAAGAATATTTGATTTTGACATATAAGTCAACATTTGGTTTAACCATATTAGAACTGGAATGTGTTAATATCATTAAAGTATAATATAGATATGTATATATCGAGATACTCAAATTTAAAGAAAAGAGGAAAAAGGTTTTTAAAGAAATATATCACTATTTCCAAAAGGGATGTAAATCTGGGTATATACATATATACTTGTTATAGTATTTAAATAGTTTTGTTATAATTGAGAATAAATATAAAAGATTAATCATATCGAAAGTATTAAAGGTTGATGCACTATATATTTATTTATTTGTAAATAGGCCGAGTAGTGCCAAGTGCGGAATCAGCAAACCCATTGTATTCACACTATTGTTATTTGATAGTTAAATCACCGACTATCAAACTTGACCAATACGATTGTTGGTATGAAAAGACCGGGACCGAATTTATATTCGAAAACCATTCCGACCAATAAATACGTGAAGATACCGGGAGATGATTGAGATGGAGCATTGAAGACTGTGGATGTTCATAAACGGAGGAACTGCTAAAAATCTCTGGGATTGCAACCAGAGATAAACTGTGGTTCTGTCGGGATTGGAATCTACGGGTTGCAAGGACTTCTCGCTACTGATCCATGGGGTGATTCCTAAATTGGATGCAGTAGGAGAGTACCTTCGGTTCATCCTGTTCCTGGATGACTTGTATGGAAGAATATCTGACAGGGTATTTCCTTAAAACCACGTACGTTGATTTTTACAAATATACCGAGTTAGTGGCGAAGAGGGGCACTTCTTCTATACCCAGAGTGTATTTGTGGACGTCAATTAGTGATTTGACGGATCTGACAATGTGGCATTCAAAGTGAATGATGACCAGATGTTTTAAAGTGAATTCTAGCCTCAAGCCTCATCAACCGGGAATGACAAAAATCAGGTAGGCAGCATGGCTATATGGGTCGCTCCCATTAGGGTGTATAATCACCTATCTAGAGAAATTCCATTTTCTTCTTTAATCTATATTCGATGATGTCCCTTGTCGGGAGACGGTTGCTGATCCCAACTGTCGGTGATATACATTCGATACACTCAAGAGAAATGAGTGGTTGGTCATGTGAGGGCCGGGTTGCAAGAAGTTCTTGTTGAACCCAGTGTATTCGCCTCTAGAGATACACTATCGGCAGGTGGTCCCATACCTTGTCAAGGTTGGAATCCAATATCCAATAAGCGTCCACGGTTTTGGTTTGTATACTATATATGTGGAGCGTGAGATGCAAGCGTTCCTCTAGATTGTTATTTATTTGTATTTAAACATTATGATAATATCAGAGCAAGTTATGATTTCTAAAACGTTTTGGGTTATAGTAAGGTAAAAACCGTCTGTGTTTATGTGTGGGCTGGTCTTACTATTATTGTAATAACCCGAAAATTTTGATCCAATTTAAATTTTTTATTTTGGCAATTTTAGTGAATTTTGAATATTTAAAATGAATCATTTTAAAAATAATAACAATGAGAAATTTATGTCAAATAGAATTAGAACGTATATATTTATTTGAATCATCGTTAGAATATAAATATTTTATTTTAATTATAAAAGGAATTGAAAATGGCGCGGTAGTTTGAAAATTTGATTTCAAAGTTCAAATGAATGTACAGGATTCAAAATAAACTGGATTTTCCAACGAATCCGCAAAATCGAAATTTCATTGCGGGAATCAAAAGATATGTCCAGTTGAAAATTCAGAATAGTCGCTATGGAATTTTGGCCCTTAAAAATGGAAAATTTGCAAACGACCTCGGTTTTCAACGAAACCACTTTTGTTGGATCCATGATGTCAAGTTATTGCTAGGTTTCAAAATTCGTAATTTTTCGAATCAATATGTGAGCGTGGCAAAGGAAAACGCGTTTGACCAGTTTTAGTTGATTTTAATTGATTGGAAAATGACCATTTTTCAAACGATCTCGGAATTTGACGAAATTAGTTTTGTTAGGACCGTATCGTCAATACGAAGCTAGAAAATATTTTTCAGGACTTTTTAGAGTTAGTATGTGGCCCTGGTAAAATGAAATGTGCGTTCAAATTCAATATATAGATTTATATTTTGATTTTGGTGAAAACTGATCGAAACAGTCGAATCAGCCTGCGATACCTATCCCATTGTGTTCGGAATAGGGGTATGTAGGTAGGGGCGACAGTCGCTGGGTTCGATTTGGGGTTCATGGCGGTTTTGACTTTTAAAACGAAATTAAATAATATAAATACAAATATATATATACATATATATAAATATATTTCCTCATTGGACCAAACCCTAGTCAAACCTTCTATCCCGCGGCCAACTTTGAAACCTGCCCCCATTTGGTTTCAGCGATTAAAATCGCTGGATCAATTCTTCATTAAAATCTCTAAATCCGTTTCGAATTACCATCCAACTCTTTAGCGAAAATCAAAGAGCCTCTCAAGCTCTATAAAATCATACGGAGATGATGTTCCCTCGTCGCTCGTGGCGTTCGAATTCTGAGCTGGAAGGGGTGATGTTCGGACGAGGTTTCTGGGATTGGGGGTGCGGAGAGTTCGCTGTTGCTCCTGGCGGAGGGGCGTGGCATGAAGGCCGGCGAGGTGGAGGTGTTGGATCTGGCCTCAGGCGATGGTAGCGCGAGCAAATGGAAGCCCTAGGGGCCGATGGTTTTAGGTTATGGTCGGCTGTGTATAGCTGAAGGAGATGAACGATGGAAATGTAATTAGTGGCTGGAATTAATTAAATAATTATATATTTAATTGTGTTAATAATGTAATTAGTACATAAATGACTGTATCTTTCTCATATAAATACAGAATTCAGTAAATCCGGATTCCTTGGAATCGTGGAATCGAGATCTATAATAGGGAACGAACCAGAACTGGAACAGAGCGAATCAGAATTTAGGGCGAGTTCAAATCTGAGCTGTACAGATAAAAATCAGAAATTAAAACCAAGGTGAGAAATTCTCTCACTACAATTTTCTGTACAGTCATTTATTTTATAACTGCATACATGAACTGTTCCCCGTCGTCCACAGACCATGGACGACTTTTTTGATTGTACTTTGTTGTGACTGTGATGAGAAATGTAAATAAAAATATATATGAGTTGATATATATATATATATATATATATATGAGCTGAAATGAATATATATATATATATGAGTTGAAATGAAAGTATATATGAGTTGAAACAAAAATATATATGAGTTGAAATATATATATATATATATTTTTGAAATGAAAATGAATATATATGAAATGGAAATAATATTTGTTTGAAATGAAAGTAATATATATAATGTGAATAACATATATATGAGACAAGAATAATATATATATTGAAATGTGAAATATATATACACGAAGTGAATGAAATATACATACACGATGTGAATGAAATGTGAAATGTATATATGAAAGTGAAAATAATATATATATGAAAGTGAAAACATTGTATATATGAAAGTGAAAACATTGTATATATGAAAAGTGAAAACATCATAAATATGAAAGTGAAAATATTGTATGTATGAAAAGTGAAAATATTATATATATGAAAGTGAAAATATTATATATATGAAACGTGAAATATATATATATATATATATATATATATATATGAAATGAAAAATAATGTATGTATGAAATGAATTATATATATATAAGAAGTGAATAATATATATATGAAGTGTGAATGAAATAAATGTTGATTGGTTAAAAATATTATTTTTAACATATATATGAGCTGTATGAGATTTTCATGTATATGGAATATTCAATTTTGATTGGAAATTGAATATGAAGTTGAAATCGTTTTGAAAACGGATTTAAAACGATTTATAAAATACGTTTTAAATGGAAATCAACGAAATATATATTATATATATATATATATATATATATATATATATATATATATATATAATGGCCTAAATAGAACGCGCCACGCTGCGGCAGTTCGCGAATTTCGACCATTAACTTCGAACGGACATTACGGGAGATCCGACTGTCGGATTCTCCTGAAACCGGGACCGGTGGGTTCGTATCGAAAAGAGCTTTCTAAGTAATATGAGAAATTTGAAATCTAACGGTTGGATTTGGAATTATGTCCAAATCAAATTTGGAAAAGGTCGCTGTAAGTGCAGTTCGATGGCCTTTGATGGAAATCTACTGTACGGGCCTTGATAAAATTATTAATAATATCAATAATTTGTGTAAATCATAATAAATGATTTGGAAAGGATTGGGCTGAAAAATCCCATATTTGAAAAGATAAAAAATAGAATTTTATCGAAATGAACTAGTTATTAACTAGAATAATAATTTATTTATTTTTAAATAAATAAATTGGATTTGAAATGGTTTTAAAAATAACCTGAATTTCCAATATATGAATTGGAATAGATTTGAATCGAAATTATCTTCGGAATATCGATGTTGGATTTCGTGATTATACAGATATGGTTGTGGAAATTTGAAAGATATATTAATATCGTTATTTCCAATATGATATTTGTTGGTTTCAGAATTTGATGTTGAATATAAGCCGATACTATTTTCTATTCAGAGCCTTGTGTTTAATATCAAATTGGATTTGGGGTTTGTCGTTAACTGTGTTTAAATGACATTAGTTCTTTAACCCGCGTAAAAGCAGGATTAATTTCCAAAAAGTAGAACAATCAATATGAAATGATTTTAGAGATGAAACCAATTGGGGTTTGAATAAATCTTTAATTAGATTTGGATGAATGAATGGTGATTAAATTTACCAAAACACATGATGTGATTAAACCAAATTTACTTAGTTGTTGATATTGATCGTGGTTGATTGATTGTTTGGATGGTGCTCGACCAGTTTATGAGAAGAATATGCCTTTACATTTATCATTGGGTTGGGTAAAGATATCTGTGTGCTAACACCTTGTGAAACGCTTCACGATTTGACGATAAGGTGTTTAGCGATGTTGTGTTCATTTCAAATTTAATGAATGATTGTGAAATGATATATTTTTCTTAAGTGAAAAGAAATGTATTCCCGATTTTGGACAGGGAATGTTTTATAAAAATGTTTTATAAAACAGAAAGGATTTCGAGGCCTAAACCCGATATTATCGAAGAGATTTTGAAATGTATTATGTGTTACATTGTGGTTCATCACATATTTGATTAGTTGCTATTAATGATGTATCTGTTTGGTGGCGGAGAATTTATTCTCTTTCTTAACACCCTTCTTTGAGACGTACGAGCTCAAAGGTTATGTGATTAATAGTGACTGATCATATGTGTGAATTACTGATGTGAAGTAATATATTTTGAAAGTACTTGTGATTATTATGATGTGAAATGATTTTCCCTACTTCGGGATATGAAAGGATTTAGTATGTGGCTAAAGATTCGGGTAACCCTGAGACTAAAAGTATGGGTGAGAGGGCGGTATATGCTCTCCATGTGTGGAAGGTGCGTCGTCGGTATAGCCTGCTCCTATGTGGGGTATGTGCACATTTATATATATTGAGTTTCTAGGTGCATATCTTTGCCTTGTCAATGGGAAGCACGATATTTGGTTGCATACTTGTTTGTATGCATTGTTATGTTTTGGAATTAAATATTTCCAAACGATTTGATTTGAGATCCCGACGTGAAATCTACTTTGATATAGAAAGTTAGATATGTATTTCAAATGATTTGAAATAAGAAATCGGGAATAAAATCCAAAGGAATAATTTCTGTAAATTGAATTGGATTTGGAAAATCTAAGTGTGGTGATTAATCTAAATGGGTAGATTGGGATATTTCATGTTGATTGATGCATAGTAGATCCATATATCTATATTGATTGTTGTTTATACACTGGAATTCATGGGGGTAAACCCATTCCGCGTTAGCTGCGTGGTCCTATGATTTGCCTTATCATAAGTTTATAATTGTTTAGAGTTTCTCACACCAGTCCCATGACTGACCTGTAGTTTGTTTTTCCCTTGCAAACTCGGGTGCCCCTATTTTCCACACGGGCAGTCGAGTAGTTTATGTTGCAGATATATGAGCAAGATTGTGGATTGAAGCTTAAAGCTGTGTCCAGAGCATTGATAGTCTTCCGTTGTGTTACTTTATTTATTTTCCGCTGTGCATTGTGTTACATTTATTGTAAAATCATCTTCCGCTGTATTGATTATATTTCGATATACTCTGATATTATGTACTCTGATGTAACATTATTATGATGTTTATAGAAGTCTTCTGTTATTTGTTTTGAAGTGTTGTATGCAAAGAGTTAGCGTATGCGGGATTCGAACAGTCTTGGTCGATTTAGCGATCGATTAGGTCCGAGCGAAATCCGTTGTCATCACAGCTGGTATCAGAGCTTTGGTTTACAGAGCTCGAGAACAAGACACATTAGAACCGAACGAAAGAATTCATCAGAGATTGGGTTAGTAATATCCAGTAAGAATAACTCGTTAGAGATGGGATCAGTAATATCCTAGAACAAGCGTGAAGAGTATATTTTTCAAATGAAAACAATATTGTTTTGGAAATTTAAACCAGTTTGTAGGTATTTTAATATTTTATTTGTATTGAATTTGGATAATCGAGTATGTAAAGATTTTGCATTTACGCGTCATGAACTTATATTTGAAGTTTTAATATACTGGATAAATATAGATTCACACTCAAGTCGCTCGGGGATAATTCTGGTGATGTACGGACATCATCAGTATTTATGTTCGTGTTTCGAAGGTGTGATATCTATATATTTCCATTGACTGGTGTGGGAACCAAAACTAGATAGGTTTATTGTAACAACCCGTATTTTCAATAACCTGTTATAACATAAATCGAGGCAGAATTTAATTCTAAAATCTGAATCAAGGGAAACGGGCTATGCCATTGCGTTCGTCTCGGAAAAATACGCGAAATAGAGTCCGAGTTTTCGAAAATCGAAGTCCGTATGACCCGATTAAGGCCCAACGAAGTTTTCAGAAAATTCCTAAGTAAAAACAGATTTCAAATTCAAATCTGAAATTGGGAATTGGGCCAGTTTGGGCCAGGAGGGAAAAATTCCCGCCACAGTACCCAAGTCGACAGCCCTGTCGACTTGGGAGTCGACTGGGTCTGACCAGGTCGACATCCCTGTCGACTTGGCTCAGACGCCCAGTTCTGCCTGGTGCACCACTTTGGGTTTGTGTTGAGCTTGGGGGCCAGATTCGATTTGGAGGGTTGAGATGGGAACTAGGGTTTAATCCTATGGTCTAAATCACTAGCCTAATCTATAAATAAGACCCTAACCTACCCTAAATCATCATTAATCTATCCTACAACTAAACTATGGCAAAATCAATCCTCTCATGGCCTCCACTCTCTTCATACAATTCCTAAATCAATTTCTAAGAGATTTCCATGCATACAAGTGGATTTAGGCTTGTATGATCCTCTTTAGCTTGCATTAAAGTCTTGTTTCTCTATTGGCATCATAAAGGAGGAGTCTTGATCAAGTTTGCTTGCATTTTTGGGGTTTTAATTTGTTGCATAAGGGGTTTCTTACATTTGCTATACTCATTTGAGTCCGCATAAGCATTGTAAGCCCTATTCCTCTCATACTTGAACTTTGAAGTTAAATGCATGATATGCAAGTTGTCATAAGTTATGCAAGTTTATTTATGCAAGTATGATATGCAAGTTGTCACAAGTTATGCAAGTTTATTTATGCAAGTATGATATGCAAGTTGTCATAAGTTATGCAAGTTTGTTTATGCAAGTATGATATGCAAGTTGTCATAAGTTATGCAAGTTTATTTATGCAAGTATGATATGCAAGTTGTCATAAGTTATGCAAGTTTGTTTATGCAAGTATGATATGCAAGTTGTCATATGTTATGCAAGTTTGTTTATGCAAGTATGATATGCAAGTTGTCATATGTTATGCAAGTTTGTTTATGCAAGTTTGATATGCAAGTTGTCCTATGATATGCAAGTATGTTATGCAAGTTTGGGATGGTCATATGGTTCATGTTATCATGTTATGCATGCTTTTTGGGCGTAAAAATGTAATATGCAAGTCTGTGAACACATGAACATTTCATATGCCACCATGTTGAACTTGTGGCTTTAACACTTTTATGTCATGATTATGCCTAGTTCCCTCTTTCTATCCTTTATGCGCTATTGCGATATGTAAGCGATGGGATTGCGTTGGGGTTTGGGTAAACTTAAAAGACATAAAAACATGAGCTTGGGAATTTACCTATTAAGTTAGGTCTACCCATTGGGAATTTACCTATTAAGTTAGGTCTACCCAATTGCTTGAAAATTTGTAACATGATGGACATGACACTTAGAAAAGATAAGTGTGGCCAACTCGAGGTTGGGTTGAGTTTGTAGCGTAAACCTACCCGGAACCGACCGGCCTAACTAGTTGCTACAAACAATAGGACCCAATGTGAGAAGTTGGTCATGTTGTACCTTGAACCCGAGGTTAGACCAAGTTGTGGTGTAAAGCTACCCGGACCCGCCCGGCTTAACTAGTAACCACAACAAAGTCTAATGTGAGTGGTTAAGGCGCATTAATTAATTAATGCCTCGTGATTAGGGTTAAGTCATGGACCGTTTGAATACTTAACCAATGAAACATGATGGGTTGGTAGGGTTAAGTCATGAATCTTGGGTACACTTAACCAACTTGGTACTTGAATGGGTTGGGTTAACCACGTTTAACCCATTAAGGAAACCCTAGTTACGTGGTCCTTTGCACCAGTAACCCTCTTAGTTGTATCATGATACCCTAGGGACTAGGCTAGGGTGGGGCACGATTACTGGATGACATGTAAGCGACCAAAACGACGGCTGAGTAGGTGCGCCGGTGTGGGTTCAGACGGGTCATGGTCGTGCACATGGTCCGGAGTTGGAAAAGCAGGCACGGGCACCAGTAGGTTTAGACTGTGCGTGCATTGATTTGTGTCGGTGGTTGACACCCTAGGACTTGATACACCCTAGGGTGGACCTAGCACAGTTTAGCTACACTTCGTAGTTGGGCCGTATGACACAGACACTTGACGAGTTAGGCTTAGGGAGCCGATCGACTAGACCGTGCTAGTTGGACCTTGGTTTGGGTCATTCCTGATGATGGGCCAAAACTTGGGCCTGGGGATCACTTCTAGTTTACACTTTGGACCTCGTATGAGGGTCACTTCATGTTATTGGGCCAAAGCATGGGCCAAGGGATCAATACTTGTTTATTCAAGTCATGTTAGTTTGCTAGTACACCTGTGGTGCAAAACCTTAATCCTGATTATGCGATGTCACCTTTATCTACCTTGATAGTTTATCTATCATACCAGTATGTAGTTATCCTTATGTTCATTCCTGCTGCTCATGACAGTTAACTTTATCAGTTTACATTGATTGTAGTAGGGCTTACTCAGTCTTTTGACTGACCTGTTTTCTTTCGCCTCTTTTCTTCCGTTCCCCCCCCCCAGGTTCTCAGGGAGGGAATACAGGAGCTTAGCTGGATCTTACCTGCTTTCTTGGATAGCTCATGTATGCTTGGGACTTGAGCTCGCGATGGTTTTTTTCTGCTTTGGGGATAGCTACTTGTGTTTTTCTGTTCAGTTTCAGATGATGTTATTTTATGTACTAGACTTGTTTATTTGGGAAATTGACATTATGATGTATTAGACTTGTTTTGAAATGGTTTAAAAATCTTCCGCTGTTTTATCCATGTTATTTACTCTGTTTACTCATATACATATGTTCTTGTTCTGCCTTGATATATCATTATGCATGTTTACCTGATTCAAACGCCCCTCCAAAGTCTGAGTGCTTGCAAGAGCCACCCTGGCGGAGGCGGGGTGTTACAATTTGGTATCAGAGCATATGGTTTACGAGAAGGAACAAAAAGGTTTTTAAAACTTTTGGAAAACTATTTTCAAAACCAGGTATAAAGTATTTTCCAAAGAAAAGTCTAGTTTATTTTAAAAGGCTATTCCCCAAAAAGCCATTAGCAGAATCCCTTCGTTTTTCTCCATCCTGAATCTGTCTTTTTCTTTTTCAGTATGGCTGATAACTTTGCTATTCCGGAGGGAGTACATGTACCTGTTTGGTATAGGAGACTTTTGGGGGCTAGGGCGACCGAAGCCGGCCCCGCGAATGTCCCTCCTCCTTCAGTAGTTAATGTTCCTCCTCCTCCTGTCGCTGAGCTTCCTCTTCCTCCTTCCCCTCAGTGTCCTCAAACTGACTTCGCAAAGATTTGCCAAGACTTTAAGGTGATGGGTTGCAAGAATTTCTTTGGAACCGAGACTTATGTAGAGGCAAGGAATTGGTTGAAAGAAACCGAAGATCTTTTTGCTTTCTTTGATATAGGTGACCGTAGGAAGGTTTTATTAGTAGTGTGGTTGCTAAAGGAAGAAGCTGCACGTTGGTGGGTGGTTACCACCGCTACTAGGCCAATTGAGACTTGGGATGACTTTCGAGGAGAGTTTGGGCTGAGGTTCCTATCACTGAAGCAAGGGGACATGACTATTAGGGAATACATAGATAAGTTTAATCAACTGGCTCAGGTCGGTTTAGATTTGGTCAACACAGTTCAGGAGAAGGCCCTATACTTTGCTCTAGGATTAAACGAGCCATTACATGGTTTAGCCATGACTCATATACCCTTGGGGGCAACTTTCGAGAGTTTGGTGAATATGGCCCTACTCAATGAAGAGAATAGGAGTAACAAGAAAGAGATCAAGATGAATGATACTCAAGCCAAGAAGACTGATTCCCAGTGGAAAGGAAATCAAGGTAATCCAAGCAATCAGAGCAGTCAAGGCAACAATTGGAACAACAACAAGGGCAATAACGACGAGAGGAAGTGCCATTATTGCGGTTCAGTTGGGCATCTTCTTAAGGATTGTAAGAAGAGGAAACGGAGGAGTGGTGAATGCTTTTTCTGTGGGAAGACTGGTCATTTCAGTAAGGATTGCAGGAAAAGGAAAGGCACTTGCTTTAACTGTGGAGAAATGGGACACTTCACTAGGGATTGTCCGAAGAAACAAGGGAAAGGCCAGGGTCAGACTCAGCGTGCTGGACCTTTAGGAGGGCAAGTTCATGCTCTAAATGCCGCTCCAGTTCACGATCGAGGTAGTATTTTTGTTGAAAGCCTTGCATATATTTCTGATTTTTCAGTTAGTACCTTGTTTGATTTTTGGTGCATCGCATAGTTTATTTCATCTGATCTAGTTGAAAGTTTGCACCTAAGTACTAGTCTAGTTAGTGATCCCGTGTGTGTTTCAAATCCAGTTGGGGGTTCCGCCCATTTGTCTATTATCTACATGGATTTGAAAGCCTCTATCTTAGTATAGAGTTCTCGCGTGATGTATATATTCTCGGTTTCATGGGGTATGGGTTGATTTTGGGCATGGATGGGTTATCCAGTTTTGGAGCCATCCTTGATTTTTGGGTATAGGGTTGGGAGGCTCATGATTCGCCTCGGTAATACCCTAAAAATTTCTAGTAACCCTATGAGTCCCGTCATGTTATGTTATCTTGAATCCCTCAACTCGTCTATCGATAGTTTGCAATCGGTGAGGGTAGTCCGAGAATACCCTGATATCTTGGGTGAAGTAAAGGGGGTTACCCCTAAACGAGGGATAGATTTGCGCATTTATCTGGTTGATAATGCCAAGATAGTTTCGTGGCCGGTAAGGCACATGGTCCCGTGAGACGGGAGCTAGGTAAGCAAGTGAGGGAGTTGCCTGAGAAGAACTCCATTCGATGAAGCATTTTCGAGGAAGGTGCTCTTAGTAGTATTCGCTACTAATGTGGACAGTTCGCTTCGTCCGCGTGTTGATTATCGTAAGTTGAACAAGAAGAATAGACAACCATTGCCAAGGATCGATGATTTGTTTGATCAGCTTGTAGGAATATCTGTTCTCTCTTGATCTTTCTACTGGGTTCCATCAGCTCGGGGTAGCTGAGGATAGTATAGACAAGACTGCATTCAGGACTCCAGACGGATTCTTCGAATGACTTGTCATGCCGTTCGTCTTGACTAATACACCCGCATACTTCGTGGACTTGATAAGTAGGGTGTCTAGGGAGTTCCTGAACGAGTTCGTGGTAGTCTTAGTAGATGATATTCTGATCTTCTCAAAGGATGAGAAAGAGCACACAAGGCATCTCGGGGAGGTGATGGATACGCTTAGAGCGCAACAGTTGAAAGCCAAGTTCTCCAAAGGTCATTTTGGAGAAATGGGAGTTAGATTTCTTGGGCACATAGTTTCTAAGCACGGCTTAGCGGTGGATCCCGCTAAGGAAGTTACAGTTCAGGATTGGAAGACTCCAAGGAATGCAACTAAAGTAAGAAGTTCTCTCAGACTAATTAGTCAGTTAGCATCCCTTGAGCTTAGACCTACCCTCCTGGATCAGGTAGGGACTTCGCAGAAGGAAGACCCGTAGTTAGTCGAGATCATGGACAAGTTGATTCGAGGCGAGATAGTAGTCACCTCGCTAAAGATGACAAGGGATGGCTAAGACACGATGAGAGGAATACGAGCATGTGGGTTATAGTAGGTAGACTCACGAAGAGCGCTCATTTCCCTTCGTTAAAGAGCGAAAAGACTACATCATAGCTAGCGACAGTTTACTTTCGAGAAATAAAGCAGCTGCACGAGGTTCCCTAAAGTATAGTTAGTAACTATGACTTAATCATCACTAGCCAGTTTTGGGATAGTCTACGGGAAGTCATGGGCAAGTAACTGAATCTAAGCACGACCTATCATTCGCAGGCGGATGATTCATTGGTAACGTGGATTGATATTTTCGAGAAAAGTTCTGCTTAGTGGAATACTTTATGGTAAGTAAACGAGATCCAGGATTCACTAGTGAATTTTGGAGAGCTTGCATGAAATTACGAGGTCATGGTTATGTCTAAACCAAGAATGATGGTAGAGTAAGTGAAAGAGGAATACGAGAGGCGAGAATGAAATGGGTTCCGACTCATATTTGGAAATAAGAATTAAGAAGCTAAGAAATCATGAAGTAAAAGACAGTCAAAGCACAAGTGGAGTTAAGCTCAAGGAAACGTGACTTAGAAGACTGAAGGCTAGATACGCGCACCATATCTCTTTGATCCTTGTTTTCCTGAGGAACTTACTCGCATGTTATCTTTTTACGAATACCCTCTCGGTCCCATTCTCGGTCCTATTTCTGTCGGGAGGTATAACTTATTGGCTAGTGATACATGTCAGGGTTTGGAGGGGTCCGTTAGGTTGACTAAACCTTTTGGGCTTTTATAGGGTATGGATTGGGTTAGGAAAGGATTTCTTGTAATCCGAAAGGAGTATATCCCGCTTATCATCCCGATCTCTTTGTAGCATATCTTTGCTATCCATGATTATCTAGTTTATCATGTTGATCTTGTCATGAGAACCTTAGGTAGAAACCCTTTGGATGAAACATGTGTTTGAGACATGTTATGCTTGATGGTTGCAAGTGTTTGCAAGTGGTTACTCGTGGATGCATTGTACACGTTAGGCACTAGATCGACTCGCACACTCCTCATATTGCATATGCATGAGTGTCTATGCTTATTCATGGATGAAAGTTGTGTGTTATCACATGGATGTTGCATATGGGTGTATGTTATGTGCACACATATAGATGATATACATTATGTTAGGAATTGCATACATATGGATTCATTTCACTAACATAATTTGCATCGATGATATTTGCATTAGATAGGTATATATACACACACCTTTGCATATGTTCATACAACATTTAGAATCTTGTAAGGACAATGATTGCTCGTGGATGATGTTTTGAGTAGATGGATGATTGGATGGTAGGATACGTTCTTCCTAACTTGAAGATTTCGGGGACGAAATCCTTTAAGGAGGGGAGAATGTAACAACCCGTATTTTCAATAACCTGTTATAACATAAATCGAGGCAGAATTTAATTCTAAAATCTGAATCAAGGGAAACGGGCTATGCCATTGCGTTCGTCTCGGAAAAATACGCGAAATAGAGTCCGAGTTTTCGAAAATCGGAGTCCGTATGACCCGATTAAGGCCCAACGAAGTTTTCAGAAAATTCCTAAGTAAAAACAGATTTCAAATTCAAATCTGAAATTGGGAATTGGGCCAGTTTGGGCCAGGCGGGAAAAATTCCCGCCACAGTACACAAGTCGACAGCCCTGTCGACTTGGGAGTCGACTGGGTCTGACCAGGTCGACAGCCCTGTCGACTTGGCTCCGACGCCCAGTTCTGCCTGGTGCACCACTTTGGGTTTGTGTTGAGCTTGGGGGCCAGATTCGATTTGGAGGGTTGAGATGGGAACTAGGGTTTAATCCTATGGTCTAAATCACTAGCCTAATCTATAAATAAGACCCTAACCTACCCTAAATCATCATTAATCTATCCTACAACTAAACTATGGCAAAATCAATCCTCTCATGGCCTCCACTCTCTTCATACAATTCCTAAATCAATTTCTAAGAGATTTCCATGCATACAAGTGGATTTAGGCTTGTATGATCCTCTTTAGCTTGCATTAAAGTCTTGTTTCTCTATTGGCATCATAAAGGAGGAGTCTTGATCAAGTTTGCTTGCATTTTTGGGGTTTTAATTTGTTGCATAAGGGGTTTCTTACATTTGCTATACTCATTTGAGTCCGCATAAGCATTGTAAGCCCTATTCCTCTCATACTTGAACTTTGAAGTTAAATGCATGATATGCAAGTTGTCATAAGTTATGCAAGTTTATTTATGCAAGTATGATATGCAAGTTGTCACAAGTTATGCAAGTTTATTTATGTAAGTATGATATGCAAGTTGTCATAAGTTATGCAAGTTTGTTTATGCAAGTATGATATGCAAGTTGTCATAAGTTATGCAAGTTTATTTATGCAAGTATGATATGCAAGTTGTCATAAGTTATGCAAGTTTGTTTATGCAAGTATGATATGCAAGTTGTCATATGTTATGCAAGTTTGTTTATGCAAGTATGATATGCAAGTTGTCATATGTTATGCAAGTTTGTTTATGCAAGTTTGATATGCAAGTTGTCCTATGATATGCAAGTATGTTATGCAAGTTTGGGATGGTCATATGGTTCATGTTATCATGTTATGCATGCTTTTTGGGTGTAAAAATGTAATATGCAAGTCTGTGAACACATGAACATTTCATATGCCACCATGTTGAACTTGTGGCTTTAACACTTTTATGTCATGATTATGCCTAGTTCCCTCTTTCTATCCTTTATGCGCTATTGCGATATGTAAGCGATGGGATTGCGTTGGGGTTTGGGTAAACTTAAAAGACATAAAAACATGAGCTTGGGAATTTACCTATTAAGTTAGGTCTACCCATTGGGAATTTACCTATTAAGTTAGGTCTACCCAATTGCTTGAAAATTTGTAACATGATGGACATGACACTTAGAAAAGATAAGTGTGGCCAACTCGAGGTTGGGTTGAGTTTGTAGCGTAAACCTACCCGGAACCGACCGGCCTAACTAGTTGCTACAAACAATAGGACCCAATGTGAGAAGTTGGTCATGTTGTACCTTGAACCCGAGGTTAGACCAAGTTGTGGTGTAAAGCTACCCGGACCCGCCCGGCTTAACTAGTAACCACAACAAAGTCTAATGTGAGTGGTTAAGGCGCATTAATTAATTAATGCCTCGTGATTAGGGTTAAGTCATGGACCGTTTGAATACTTAACCAATGAAACATGATGGGTTGGTAGGGTTAAGTCATGAATCTTGGGTACACTTAACCAACTTGGTACTTGAATGGGTTGGGTTAACCACGTTTAACCCATTAAGGAAACCCTAGTTACGTGGTCCTTTGCACCAGTAACCCTCTTAGTTGTATCATGATACCCTAGGGACTAGGCTAGGGTGGGGCACGATTACTGGATGACATGTAAGCGACCAAAACGACGGCTGAGTAGGTGCGCCGGTGTGGGTTCAGACGGGTCATGGTCGTGCACATGGTCCGGAGTTGGAAAAGCAGGCACGGGCACCAGTAGGTTTAGACTGTGCGTGCATTGATTTGTGTCGGTGGTTGACACCCTAGGACTTGATACACCCTAGGGTGGACCTAGCACAGTTTAGCTACACTTCGTAGTTGGGCCGTATGACACAGACACTTGACGAGTTAGGCTTAGGGAGCCGATCGACTAGACCGTGCTAGTTGGACCTTGGTTTGGGTCATTCCTGATGATGGGCCAAAACTTGGGCCTGGGGATCACTTCTAGTTTACACTTTGGACCTCGTATGAGGGTCACTTCATGTTATTGGGCCAAAGCATGGGCCAAGGGATCAATACTTGTTTATTCAAGTCATGTTAGTTTGCTAGTACACCTGTGGTGCAAAACCTTAATCCTGATTATGCGATGTCACCTTTATCTACCTTGATAGTTTATCTATCATACCAGTATGTAGTTATCCTTATGTTCATTCCTGCTGCTCATGACAGTTAACTTTATCAGTTTACATTGATTGTAGTAGGGCTTACTCAGTCTTTTGACTGACCTGTTTTCTTTCGCCTCTTTTCTTCCGTTCCCCCCCCCCCCAGGTTCTCAGGGAGGGAATACAGGAGCTTAGCTGGATCTTACCTGCTTTCTTGGATAGCTCATGTATGCTTGGGACCTGAGCTCGCTATGGTTTTTTTCTGCTTTGGGGATAGCTACTTGTGTTTTTCTGTTCAGTTTCAGATGATGTTATTTTATGTACTAGACTTGTTTATTTGGGAAATTGACATTATGATGTATTAGACTTGTTTTGAAATGGTTTAAAAATCTTCCGCTGTTTTATCCATGTTATTTACTCTGTTTACTCATATACATATGTTCTTGTTCTGCCTTGATATATCATTATGCATGTTTACCTGATTCAAACGCCCCTCCAAAGTCAGAGTGCTTGCAAGAGCCACCCTGGCGGAGGCGGGGTGTTACATTTATTGTTGTGATTTGGCATCGAAAACATGATTTTCTGTATATATATCAAAGTTATGTGTTTGAATTTCTAATTCACTAATTAATTGATGGTTGTGTTGTTTATTTATTTGTTTGATAATGTTGAACCTTTAGGCTAAATTGAACCGAATATTGAATTGTATTGAAATGATTACAAATGCATGCATATACATGTACTTACAATGAACAGGTCATAGCAAGGAGACTAGAGCAAAGAATAAAATTGTTTGCCCGACAAATAGGTACATGTTTACAAATTTATTGGGATTTGATGATTTTATGAGCCGATTGGCTAGCCGCTTGGATTTTTCTTTTTCTTTTGGATTGATGAGGGCCATGGGAGGCTATTTGAAATATCCCGAAGTCCCCGGTGCAGGGGAGGTTATGGCGAAATTTTTCGAAAATTTAGGGTGTCAGCCAAATTTTTGAAAAATTTGAAAAGTTCTTAGAAATTGAAAAGTTGAAGAACTTAAGCCGTAAAGAAAATAATGGAAGTTGAGTTGATTAGTTAAACAACTTTCAGCTTCGTTCCTTTTCGGAGACGAAAAGTTTTAAGTGGGGGAGATTGTAATAACCCGGAAATTCTGAGCCAATTTAAAATTTTTATTTTGGCAATTTTAGCGAATTTTGAATATTTAAAATGAATTATTTTGAAAATAATAACAATGAGAAATTTATTTTGAATAGAATTAGAATGTATATATTTATTTGAATCGTCGTTAGAATATAAATATTTTATTTAATTATAAAAGGAATTGAAAATGGCGCGGTAGTCTGAAAATTCGATTTCAAAGTTCAAATGAATGTACAGGATTCAAAATAAACCAGATTTTAGCGAAACCAAAAATATTTAAATCTAACTGAGAATATCTTTCCAACGAATCCGAAAAATCGAAATTTCAAAGCGGGAATCAAAAGATATGTCCAGTTGAAAATTCAGAATAGTCGCTATGGAATTTTGGCCCTTAAAAATGGAAATTTTGCAAACGACCTCGGCTTTCGACGAAACCACTTTTCTTGGATCCGTGATGTCAAGTTATTGCTAGGTTTCAAAATTCATAATTTTTCGAATCAATATGTGAGCGTAGCAAAGGAAAACGCGTTTGACCAGTTTCAGTTGATTTTAATCGACTGGAAATGATCATTTTTCAAACGGTCTCAGAATTTGAAGAAATTAGTTTTGTTAGGACCGTATCGTCAATACGATGCTAGAAAATATTTTTCCGGAATTTTTAGAGTTAGTATGTGGCCCCGGTAAAATGAAATGTGCGTTCAAATTCAATATATAGATTTATATTTTAATTTTGGCAAAAACTGATCGAAACAGTTGAATCAGCCTGCGATACCTATCCCATTGTGTTCGGAATGAGGGTATTTAGGTGGGGGTGACAGTCGCTGGGTTCGATTTGGGGTTCGTGGCGGTTTTGACTTTTAAAACGAAATTAAATAATATATATATATATATATATATATATATATATTTCCTCATTGGACCAAACCCTAGTCAAACCTTCTATCCCGCGATCAACTTTGAAACCCGCCCCTATTTGGTTTCAGCGATTAAAATCGCTCGATCAATTCTTCATAAAAATCTCTAAATCCGTTTCGAATTACCATCCAACTCTTCAGCGAAAATCAAAGAGCCTTTCAAGCTCTATAAAATCATACGGAGATGATGTTCCCTCGTCGCTCGTGGCGTTCGAATTCTGAGCTGGAAGGGGTGATGTTCGGACGAGGTTTCCGGGATTGGAGGTGCGGCGAGTTCGCCGTTGCTCCTGGCGGAGGGGCGTGGTACGAAGGCCGATGAGGTGGAGGTGTTGGATCTGGCCTCAGGCGATGGTAGCATGAGCAAATGGAAGCCCTAGGGGCCGATGGTTTTGGGTTACGGTCGGCGGTGTATTGCTGAAGGAGATGAACGATGGAAATGTAATTAGTGGCTGAAATTAATTAAATAATTATATATTTAATTGTGTTAATAATGTAATTAGTACATAAATGACTGTATCTTTCTCATACGAATACAAAATTCAGTAAACCCGGATTCCTTGGAATCGTGGAATCGAGATCTACAATAGGGAATGAACCAAAACTGGAACAGAACGAATCAGAATTTAGGGCGAGTTCAAATCTGAGCTATACAGATAAAAATCAGAAATTTAAACCAAGGTGAGAAATTCTCTCACTACAATTTTCTGTACAGTCATTTATTTTATAACTGCATACATGAACTGCTCCCCGTCGTCCACAGACCATGGACGACTTGTTTGATTGTACTGTGTTGTGATTGTGATGAGAAATGTAAATAAAAATATATATGAGTTGAAATAAATATATATATATATGAGTTGAAATGAAAAAATATATATGAATTGAAATGAAAGTATATATGAGTTGAAACAAAAATATATATGAGTTGAAATATATATATATATGAAATGAAAATGAATATATATGAAATGGAAATAATATTTGTTTGAAATGAAAGTAATATATATATAATGTGAATAACATATATATGAGACGAGAATAATACATATATTGAAATGAGAAATATATATACACGATGTGAATGAAATATACATATATGATGTGAATGAAATGTATATATGAAAATGAAAATATTATATATATGAAAGTGAAAACATTGTATATATGAAAGTGAAAACATTGTATATATGAAAAGTGAAAACATTGTATATATGAAAGTGGAAATATTATATATATGAAAGTGAAAATATTATATATATGAAACGTGAAATATATATATATATATATATATATATGAAATGTAAAATAATGTATATATGAAATGAATTATATATATAAGAAGTGAATAATATATATATGAAGTGTGAATGAAATAAATGTAGATTGGTTAAAAATATTATTTTTAACATATATCTGAGCTATATGAGATTTTCATGTATATGGAATATTCAATTTTGATTGGAAATTGAATATGAAGTTGAAATCATTCTGAAAAAGGATTCAGAACGATTTATAAAATACGTTTTAAATGGAAATCGATGAAATATATATTATATATATAATATAATGGCCTGAATAGAACACGTCGCACTGCGGTAGTTCGCGAATTTCGACCATTAACTTCGAACGGACATTACGGGGGATCCGACCGTCGGATTCACCTGGAACCGGGACAGTTGGGTTCGTATCGAAAAGAGCTTTCTAACAAATATGAGAAATTTTAAATCTAACGGTTGGATTTGGAATTATGTCCAAATCAAATTTGGAAAAGGTCGCTGTAAGTGCAGTTCGATGGCCTTTAATGGAAATCGAATGTACTTGCCTTGATAAATTTATTAAAAATATCAATAATTTGTGTAAATCATAATAAATGACGTGGAAAGAATTGGGCTGAAAAATCCCATATTTGAAAAGATAAAAAATAGATTTTTATCGAAATGAACTAGTTATTAACCAGAATAATAATTTATTTAATTTTAAGTAAATAAATTGGATTTGAAATGGTTTTAAAAATAACCAGAATTTCCAATATATGAATTGGAAAGGATTTGAATCGAAATTATCTTTGGAATATTTCGATATTGGATTTCGTGATTATAAAGATATGGTTGTGGAAATTTGAAAGATATATTAATATCGTTATTTCCAATATGATATTTGTTGGTTTCAAAATTTGATGTTGAATATAAGCCGATACTATTTTCTATTCAGATCCTTGTGTTTAACATTAAATTGGATTTGGAGTTTGTCGTGAACTGTGTTTAAATGACATTAGTTCTTTAACCCGCGTAAAAGCAGGATTAATTTCCAAAAAGTAGAACAATCAATATGAAATGATTTTAGAGATGAAACCAATTGGGGTTTGAATAAATCTTTAATTAGATTTGGATAAATGAATGGTGATTAAATTTACCAAAACACATGATGTGATTAAACCAAATTTACTTAATTGTTGATATTGATTGTGGTTGATTGGTTATTTGGATAGTGCTCGACCAGTTTATGAGAAGAATATGCCTTTACATTTAGCATTGGTTTGTGTAAAGATATTTGTGTGCTAACACCTTGTGAAACACTTCACGATTTAACGATAAGGTGTTTAGCGATGTTGTGTTCATTTCAAATTTAATGAATGATTATGAAATGATATATTTTTCTTAAGTGAAAAGAAATGTATTCCCGATTTTGGACAGGGAATGTTTTATAAAAATGTTTTATAAAACAGAAAGGATTTCGAGGCCTAAACCCGATATTATCGAAGAGATTTTGAAATGTATTATGTGTTACATTGTGGTTCATCACATATTTGATTAGTTGCTATTAATGATGTATCTGTTTGGTGGCGGAGAATTTATTCTCTTTCTTAACACCCTTCTTTGAGACGTACGAGCTCAAAGGTTATGTGATTAATAGTGACTGATCATATGTGTGAATTACTGATGTGAAGTAATATATTTTGAAAGTACTTGTGATTATTATGATGTGAAATGATTTTCCCTACTTCGGGATATGAAATGATTTAGTATGTGGCTAAAGATTCGGGTAACCCTGAGACTAAAAGTATGGGTGAGAGGGCGGTGTATGCTCTCCATGTGTGGGAGGTGCATCGTCGGTGTAGCCTGCTCCTATGTGGGGTAGGTGCACATTTATATATATCGAGTTGTTAGGTGCATAACCTTTGCCTTGCCGATGGGAAGCACGATATTTGGTTGCATACTTATTTGTATGCATTGTTATGTTTTGAAATTCATATTTCCAAACGATTTGATTTGAGATCCCGAAGTGAAATCTACTTTGATATAGAAAGTTATATATGTATTTCAAATGATTTGAAATAAGAAATCGGGAATAAAATCCAAAGGAATAATTTCTGTAAATTGAATTGGATTTGGAAAATCCAAGTGTAGTGATTAATCTAAATGGGTAGATTGGGATATTGCATGTTGATTGATGCATAGTAGATCCATATATCTATATTCATTGTCGTTTATACACTGACATTCATGGGGGTAAACCCATTCCGCATTAGCGACGTGGTCCTATGATTTGCCTTATCATAAGTTTATAACTGTTTAGAGTTTCTCACACCAGTCCCATGACTGACCCGTAGTTTGTTTTTCCCTTGCAAACTCGGGTGCCCCTATTTTCCACATGGGCAGTCGAGTAGTTTAGGTTGCAGATATATGAGCAGGATTGTGGATTGAAGCTTAAAGTTGTGTCCAGAGCATTGATAGTCTTCCGTTGTGTTACTTTATTTATTTTCCGCTGTGCATTGTATTACATTTATTGTAAAATCATCTTCCGCTGTATTGATTATATTTCGATATACTCTGATATTCTGTACTCTGATGTAACATTATTATGATGTTTATAGAAGTCTTATGTTATTTGTTCTGATGTGTTGTATACCCAGAGTTAGCGTATGCGGGATTCGAACAGTCTTGGTCGATTTAGCGATCGATTAGGTCCGAGCGAAATCCATTGTCGTTACAACTGGGAATTTTAAACTGGACATATCTTTCAACTTCTAGAGTGAAATCTCAGTTTCTTAACTTCGTTAGACAGATATGATTAAACAGATTCAAATATTTCTTGTTTTGTTTAGTTCTGACTTGTATTGAATCCTGTATATTCATTTGATTTCATAAAGGATTTTGCAAAGTTAAACAAGTGTGTGTTCTGTGAATTTATCACTGAAATTATTCCAGACCGACCCGGTGTATTTTGCTTTGCTTCATATGTGCTCGGGTCAGACCGAGTGTATTTCCAGGTCATATTCGCTTGGAGTTTCAGGAGCTGGAAGTAGGAGGCTTCACCGTTAGTTAAATACATATATTTTTCCCGCTGTGACTGATATATGTTGTACTCTGATGATTGGTATGTATACAAAGTCCTTTTGTATAAAAAGATTTGTTATATTATATTTTATCTATTTCGCTGTGAGATTCTGATGTGGTATTCTTCTCCTTTCTTCTATTCTAAAATTTCTTTATTTCTTATCTCACTCTCTAAATTCTTTCTAATAACTATCCAGTGTTTTATGTGCTTGGAAGGTCGACATGAGATATGGCAATGGAATTTATGTCGATTTTCGAGACCAAAACTCCCTGGGTCGTTACAGTGGTATCAGAGCTATTGGTTTAGAGATAACCTTGGCTCTGTGGTGTGACTCAATAGAGATGGGGTTAGCAATACCCTAGACTGAGTTTGATTATATATATGAGAGAGTGTATTTGTAATTTGATATAAAATTATTTTTGAAATTATCTTCGCAAATTTATTTTATAATAAAATAAAAGTAAAGTTTATTATAGTATGGGAGATCGATTGATTTGTAAATGCTGGTATGTATGATATGTTTGGATTGTGTTGTTGGTTGCTCGAACATAAATCTGAACCCGAATCGACTTACCCAA
Organism: Allium sativum; assembly: GCA_030737875.1. Taxonomy (NCBI): domain Eukaryota; kingdom Viridiplantae; phylum Streptophyta; class Magnoliopsida; order Asparagales; family Amaryllidaceae; genus Allium; species Allium sativum. The sequence goes on from CM060922.1 coordinate 570,712,959, forward strand.
AGTAAATAACTCGAATAAATCAATCTAGGTAAATAAATTTGAATGGATAATTAAAGAAATAAATGAAGTGATTATAAAAAATTATAACCTCGTATGGATTGAACTGTGTGTGAAATTAGTTGATATGAATGATATGGATGTTTTTGAATATAACTGACATTGTTCTGGAGACTAATGAAACTCATTTGAGTTGAGAACAGGTGTAGGAATGCCAATTCAGCTTTAAAACCCAACCAGAGAAAATTCTGGAGTTAATCGAATCCAGAGCTGCACAATAGTTGAGCAAGCTCGAATAAAATATATCGCTTATCGCATAATAACGCTTGCAAAAAGGTACGCCTACGGCAAATATAAATTTTGGTTTTGTTTGGATTTTGAGTTTGATTTTGGATTTTCCGACCATGAGAGTCGATGTATACATATTTCTTGATCCTGCGATATTGCAGATGTCCCTCCGTACAGGGGAGACTCTGCCGAAATTTTTCCAAATTTAAGGAGTTTGATTTTTTTTTAAAGATTTTTGGAAAATTCTTTTATTTGAAATAAATTGGTTTTAAAACCAATTGGGTCAGTTTGAAAATAAATTCTAGTTTTAAAATTAATTATTTTTGAAAAGATAAAGGGATTTAATGTTCTTTCTACCTTAGCAATTTCGAGGACGAAATTATTTTAAAGGGGAAGGAATGTAACGACCCGTATTTTCTGCCTATTTATTTGGATTATTTAAATTATTTAAATTATTTAAAATATTGGTTTGAATTTAAATAATCGAATTTAACGATTTATTTGGAATATATTATTTAAATAAATAATAAAATAATATTTTATTTCCAGAATATGGGGAATATGTTGAATTTGTTGTATAACGTGTATCGGCTAAATATAGAAGGTCAATATTGTCTGTATTGAAAATATATCGACAATATCGTTTATTTAACGACCTATGAGCGTATAGTTTATAATTTAATTAAATAACGAGCTGCAGCGACGCGGTAGTTCGTAAATTTGAGTTTTGAACTTCAATTGTCCATACAGGATTCAAAATAAGTCGGATTTCCTCGAAACAAGAAACGTTGGAATCTGTTCGACGATATTTTTCTAATGGCAGAGAAAAATCCAGTTTTCATCGCGTAGATTTTATTTTACGTCCAAATCAAATTTAAAAAAAAACGCTATGGAATTCCTTTATATATTATATTGGTTTATTCTATAGATTTAAGGGTTTTTAAATATTTTGAATGTCGAACTGACTTGGATTTCAACCCGAGTTATTTTATTGTGAATCTACATCAAATTCTGGTCGAGTTTGACTAATGGCAATATTTTAATGTTATTATATTGAAGTATTTTAAAATTAATGTATTTTAATTCAAATTGGCAGTTATAAAAGGGACTTTCTTCAAACGTCCTATGTTTTCGACGAAACAAATTTTATTGGGACCGTAACAGTAAATTATTGCTAGATTTTCAAGTTGCACGCAAACCGGTGTTATTCTGTGAGCGTGGCAAAATAAAATGCAAAATAAATCGATCAATTTGGATGTGTACGAGTGTCATTTGAGCAAACGAACTCGGAATTCGACGAAACAAGTTTCACTAGGACTGTATCGTCAAAATATACTATGCTATCCACTCGTGTCTCGAACGGGGTTTGTATGTGAGCGCAGCAGTGAATAAACGATGTTCGAAATAACGATAGATACGAAATAAAAATCGTTAGTCAACATCGCTCATCAAATTAACTTAAACTATATTATTTCCATACTATATAAACACCAATAATCAGAAATTTCCAGCCCCAACCTCATTTTCGTCAGCCAATTTGTAGAAAAGCCCTCATTTACAAATTTAATTATATCTTCCAATCTGTTGAGAATTTGTGAGGGCGATCTGAAGCAAAGCTATTGATCAGGTCCAGATCTACCTACTGTAAAAATCCGGGGTGGAACGGTTGCTTGAGGTGGCGGGAAATCGTGATGAATAGTAGAAAATGATTTTCGTTTTTAGGGGTTTTCTGGCGATTTGGATCGACGACTGACGGAGCGGTTAAAGGGGAGTGTAGAGGAGAAGTAGAGCTTCGATTTGGCTGTGGTCTCGAGACTTCCGGTGGTCGGAGGTGAGAGAAATTGGGAGTTGATCGGAGTTGGTCTGTTTTGTCGAAGTGGTGATCGGATTTGGCTAAAATCCGGCGGATCTGGTAGCTGAGGGGTCAGGGTGCTGAAGGGAAAAGGAAGAGGGGGAGAAGCCAGTCAGAACCACGGTGGTGTGGCGGCCTGAAGTGATCAGACGGCGGAGAATTTTGGCTAGAGGAGGTTTTCGGTTGTGGCAGAAATTCGTGGCGATGGGGTCATGTAAGGAGAAGTTGTTCAAGGCGGAGGTGCTGGACGGTGAGGGGAGTCGGACGGTGGGTCGGGGTGGCTCTCAGATCGTCGGAGTCATCACCATTGGCTTTGAGATGGAGGGGAACACGTCCGTGCTTTTCAAATAGAAGAAGGAGGATCAGGTTCGTGAGCTTGCCAGGTAGAAAACGCGTGAAAGACAAACCGATGCTGACATGGACAACCTATGTTTAAGGAAATTAAGTTTTAAAATTTAATTAATTAATTATTGGTTTAGTTAATTATCATTTAATCTTTATAAACTTGAAATGGTCATAACTTTCTTATACTTGAACGGAATTTGACGAAACTGGATCCGTTGGGATCGTAGGGACGAGACCTATCTGATGGCATTGACTAGGAGTCGATTGGACGCAGTTGAAATTTCAGCAAATTTTGAACGTTCGTCTCAAATTAAGTGCAACAAACGCGTCAACTGTCAACCAGAACAAAATTTGGTGAGTTAGTTCTCACACCTTCTGGAATCCTGTGATGTGTTAAATCCATAAAAAAATATAATTCACCGTTAACAGTATAAATTGGTTGATTGGATGCGATGGATGCAAATTGTTTGTTTACTGTTTGATTGATTGCAGTTGTTTATATCTCGTCAGTTATTTATTCGTATATTGTTTCAAACTGATACCTGTGACGCAGAGAAGGACAGGTTGGAGGGATCCGACCGGATTCCTCAAATAAACTGTATTTTTGCTGTTGTGCATATATATGAATTGTTCAACATGACTGACACCAAAACCTGTTTAAATGTGATGGTTGAATAGATATTCATCATTGTTGCGATTGAAATCAATCGACAGTGTTGATCTGGTTATTGGCAGGAAATGGCCTGAAATATGTTGGTTTAAGTGTCGTCCACCGTCAGGTGGATCGACGTTGTTTCAAAGTTATAAATTTATTTATATCTGAATTAAAGTTTTTAAATTATTTTGTATGAGTTTTAAATTGGAAATTTACAAATGAATATATTCAATCAAGTTATAAAGGAAATTAGTTAAATGGTTTAGACCAGTTTGAAAAGCAGAAACCAAGAGTTACCTACGGGGTGGTAAAATGAAATAATTGTTTTTAAAACAATTAAATAATGATTTAAAATTAATTAAGTTATTTAATTAATTTAAAGTGGAAATTACAATGGAAATCGGTTAAAGGTTAATGAGATGTACGGCAAAAAAAAATTCAATTGTTTTACTTGAAATGATAATTGAATTAAATTGATTTGATTTTCTGAATTATTTGTTAAATGCAACTAATAAATGTTAAATGTTAGTTAATGATTGCTTAACTATAATTAAAGAAATTATCGAATTAGTTGGAGTTAATATAGTTAAAAATTATTTAATAAGTTGTTGAAAGTGATTAACGATAACACTTCCAGTTAATAGCAAAGTTAATTATTTTTAATATAGTTAATTATTATTTTAATTAATAATAATTAGAACGATGGTTTTTAATTGGGATTCATTCGAGAAGTGATTTAGTGGCGTTATGGTTTGGCCAAAGAGATGATAAGAGAGGTTATAAAGGGATATAAAATCCGAGTGTTCAAACGAGAACTGTAAATGTGATTAGTAAGTAGATGTGGGGATTTAAATAAAATTTTACTTAACTATTCAATTAAGTAAAGTAAATTCAAGTGAAATGAACCTTTTAAGGGAAACGATTATAAATTGACAATAAGTCGAAATATGGTAATATATTAAATTCTAAGCTAAGTATTATGAGTCGTTAAGCAAATTAGAGTAAGCGATTTGGAAACAAATCCAACAAGATTTTAAAAGCATTTTAAATCAAATTGATGAGTTAAATGTTACGAAATTGAATTTCGCAAGTATTGAAATTAAACTAAAGGATTTTAAACAAAAAAGGAATCCATGAAATAGTATGGTATTAGAATAGTGGTAAATGGGTTCTTGGAACTAAATTCCAAGTTAAAGGTGGCATTTATTTGACATTTACTTAATCAAACAAATTGAGTAAATAGATTATATTGGAAAGGGGTTTCAAATGTAAGAAACGGTTTGCAAAACCAGTTTGAAATCGAGATGGTAAAGGAGATTTTGGTGAGGTGTTTAAGTGACAAGTTGATATTTATTCTGAGATAAGAACGTTGTCGATCAAGGTCTGAGAGGTAACTAAAATACCCCAACTTGATTGGCTTCACTATTATCGAGGAATGGTATTACTTTAGAGTGAGTGAAGGTATTGGAATTGATTTTATTCTATACGAGGAATATCGAATTCTAATGCGAGGTTTTGCGAAAGTAAATAAAATCGAAATATTACTTTAAAATAAATAAGAATATTTGATTTTGACTTATATAAGTCAACATTTGGTTTAACCATATTAGAACTGGAATGTGTTAATACCATTAAAGTATAATATAGACATGTATATATCGAGATACTCAAATATAAAGAAAAGAGGAAAAAGGTTTTTAAAGAAATATATCGCTATTTCCAAAAGGGATGTAATCTGGGTATATACATATATACATGTTATAGTATTTAAATAGTTTTGTTATAATTGAGAATAAATATAAAAGATTAATCATATCGAAAGTATTAAAGGTTGATGCACTATATATTTATTTATTTGTAAATAGGCCGAGTAGTTCCAAGTGCGGAATCAGCAAACCCATTGTATTCACACTATTGTTATTTGATAGTTAAATCACCGACTATCAAACTTGACCAATACGATTGTTGGTATGGAAAGACCGGGACCGAATTTATATTCGAAAACCATTCCGACCAATAAATACGTGAAGATATCGGGAGATGATTGAGATGGAGCATTGAAGACTGTGGATGTTCATAAACGGAGGAACCGCTAAAAATCTCTGGGATTGCAACCAGAGATAAACTGTGGTTCTGTCGGGATTGGAATCTACGGGTTGCAAGGACTTCTCGCTACTGACCCATGGGGTGATTCCTAAATTGGATGCAGTAGGAGAGTACCTTCGGTTCATCCTGTTCCTGGATGACTTGTATGGACGAATATCTGACAGGGTATTTCCTTAAAACCACGTACGTTGATTTTTACAAATATACCGAGTTAGGCGAAGAGGGGCACTTCTTCTATACCCAGAGTGTATTTGTGGACGTCAATTAGTGATTTGACGGATCTGACAATGTGGCATTCAAAGTGAATGATGACCAGATGTTTTAAAGTGAATTCTAGCCTCAAGCCTCATCAACCGAGAATGACAAAAATCGTGCAGGCAGCATGGCTATGTGAGTCGCTCCCATTAGGGTGTATAATCACCTATCTAGAGAAATTCCATTTGCTTCTTTAATCTATATTCGATGATGTCCCTTGTCGGGAGATGGTTGCTGATCCCAACCGTCGGTGATATACATTCAATACACTCAAGGGAAATGAGTGGTTGGTCATGTGAGGGTCGGGTTGCAAGACGTTCTTGTTGAACCCAGTGTATTCGCCTCTAGAGATACACTATCGGCAGGTGGTCCCATGCCTTGTCAAGGTTGGAATCCAATATCCAATAAGCGCCTGCGGTTTTGGTTTGTATACTATATATGGTGAGCGTGAGATGCAAGCATTCCTCTAGATTGTTATTTATTTGTATTTAGACATTATGATAATATCAGAGCAAGTTATGATTTCAAAAACGTTTTGGGTTATAGTAAGGTAAAAACCGTCTGTGTTTATGATTGGGCTGGTCTTACTATTATCCTTTGATTTCATAAAGGATTTTGCAAAGTTAAACAAATGTGTGTTCTGTGAATTTATCACTGAAAGTATTCCAGACTGACCCGGTGTATTTTGCTTTGCTTCAAATGCGCTCGGGTCAGACCGAGTGTATTTCCAGGTCATATTCGCTTGGATTTCAGGAGCTAGAAGCAGGAGGCTTCACCTTTAGTTATATACAGATATTTTTCCCGCTGTGACTGATATATGTTGTACTCTGATGATTGGTATGTATACAAAGTTCTTTTGTATAAAAAGATTTATTATATTATATTTTATTTGTTCCGCTGTGAGATTCTGATGTGGTGCTCTTCTCCTTTCTTCTATTCTAAAATTTCTTTCTTATCTCACCCTCTAAATTCTTTCTAATAACTATCCAGTGTTTTCGATGCTTGGAAGGTCGACATGTGATATGGCAATGGAATTTATGTCGATTTTCGGGACTGAAAATCACTGGGTCGTTGCATCTAGTAAACGGTGAATCGTATATACGGGTAATTGGAATTTTTAATCGGAGGACATGCTAGATATGGTTGTCTGTAAACATGTGTGTAAGAATTTTCTACCTGGTATATTCATTATGGGAACAAGGAGCTTTGGTATAAAGAATTTTAATCTTGAGGTTGAAAATCTATAAGATGCCAAATGAGTGATTGCGATTCCCTTTCCTTTTCGAGGACGAAAAGTTTAAGGAGGGTGAATGTAATGATCCCGAATTTTTAATCAATATAAAATTGAAATTTTTATTACTTAATTTGAATTTGACACATTTATACATATATATAAATATATATATATATGGTTAAGTATATTTAATAATTTTGATTAGTTATATATAAGATTTTATTTGAATTATAAATTCAACGGATGAGAATGAATATTAATAAGTTTGGATTTATTAACACTATATGCCGTTCAATCAGATTTTTCAAACTATAACATGAATTAGTAGCGTTAGAACTAAGTGTTGTCCTTAGTTTTCATAGCATTTTAAAGGAAATGCTACCAAAAGATCACTTTCCCTCCTTAAGACAAGTGTAAGGACACTTGTATTTTTGCGTTCTTCCTTTCATGCTTTTTTTAAACTTGTCCCCTTATGTGTCATTACCTCCTTATCCCTCCATTTCTATATAAGGAGGCCTTTCCTCCATTTTTTAACCATTCAACTCCACTTTCTCCTTTTCATATTTTTCTTAATGCTTATGGTCATGGTTTGCTCAACTAGGCTCGCCTACCGTGAAGATTTGGAAAGCTGTTAGGTGAGAACTCTTTAACCACGGTTTATATATTTAATTAGTGGCAAGACTAATTTAAATATAGTGATGAATTATTAGTGGTTATTTATGATTGATGTTTGTTGTGATGGATGCGTAGTTTAGACCACACACACTACTAAGTGTTAGTGTTTTAACGCTTGTGCACATTTATGATTTATTTAATTATGTTGATGATGGTTGCTATGGATGTTTATAATAGTTGTTGATGTTGTTGCACACACACTATGACACAACAATTATTGTATCACATTGGTGATCGACAAATCTCCTTCGTAATTAGAAGCAATATTATTATTGGAATTGAAGGTTAATAATTAGAAAAGACACATAAGTATAAATTCATATACATTGATAAAGTTTATTGAAATGAATAAATAAATACCAGAACATTCTAGGATGACAGAGAGGATAGTGTCTAGGCTTGGGTTTGGAAATAAAGTTTCCTGCTCTCCCTGGCTATCCCTAACTGATCCGACGAAGGGAATGGTTAATTTGAAGTTATTCGAATTTTGAAACGAATTGGAAAATCATTTATCAAGTAAAAAATAAAAGTTGAATTTTGAACCGAAAATAATTTAGAAAGTCAGTGTAAATTACTTTAAATGATTTTAAAATGTTCATATAAGTATATAATTGTTTTCTAAGGTATTTTGAAGTATTGAAGAATAAATTCTATTTCGGTCAAAATTGAGCTTGTCACACAATGGCAAATTCGCGTGTTTTAGTTACAAACTGTAAATGCTATAACTTTTGCAATTCTAATCAGATTTCCATGAAATAAAAAATGTTTGATTTCCATTAAAAAGAACTTTTAGATGAGTGAAAGCAAATTTTAAATTCGAGTTATAATTTTCAAGTTATGTTTGAAACCGTTTTGAAAAAGGTCGTTGCAAGAACAATTGTTGATCTTCACAATACACAACTGTTTTTAAATGTTTAAAAATATGGAAAAAACATTAAAATCATTTCAAATTATGAAAAGGTGTTTTGAATTGTAAAGTTTGAGTTTTGGCTTAGATAAACAATATTTTAATCAAAATAGTTAAGATAACTGTTTTGTAACGCTTTTGTAACACTTTTGAAATTCTATTGTAACGCTTCCTTCGAAAACAATCTATTTTGAAGTTTTAACCAATAAACTATTTTCCGAACTATACGTAATGATTTTTGGAATGTTTTCAAAGGTTTAAAAGTATTAGAAATATTTTATATGGAATTTAAATTGATATTAATATGGGTATTCAATTTTAAATAATTGGATATGGTTGGAGATAAATCTTCGGATGTTGGATATTAAATCGGTAGTTGATGACTCTTACTATTTGAGGAATTTAAAAGGTACTTCACTGTTATTTTGCTTATAGTGTGAGTTGGATACGAAGATCAATATTGAGGATAAGTTGATGGTATTTCTATCTAGATCTAATGTCAAAGAGTTGGATAAATCTTTTAATTAAGGTACGGGTTTCCCAATCGAATTGAGATAAATTGGATAGAAATAATCTTTGGATATTTAATATGAAATTCAGTGGTGTAAACGTATACTATTTGTGGAATTTGTAAGATATTATTATATCTTTATTCCACTTATAGTATTCATTGATTATGAGAATTGATTTCAAATATAAGTAGAGACAATTTCTGTGTAACTTATGTTCAGTATCGATTGATTTGGGTTTTGTCGTGAATCATATCTTCAACAATATCATTCTTGAAACCCAATGAGTTTGAGTTAGGGAAACTCATATCGTAAATTGGGATTTAATCGAATCTTTGATTTGAGAAAATTAAAAATAAGAAATTGGGAACCAAGTATAATCTTTTAGTTAAGATTAAAGAATTGAATGTTGGATAATCGATTTAATTGGAAACTATGGTTGAAATATGGATTAAAGGATTTTCAAAGGATATTGAGTTTTGATAACGAGTTATCAAACGGAAAATTAATTAAGGCTTTGGGGCCAGATTATCCTTGATTTAGGGGATGTGTTTTGAAGAAGAAGGGTTCAAATATGGATTTTATTAAAGATAATTTGAGAATGGGTTTAAAGAAATTTAATTTAACAAAATCTAAGATGGAAGGAGATTTGGTTGTGAAACGATCTGAAATTCCGTACCCTTTGAGTTGACTAGTAACACCACACGGCAACCCAAATGACACATAAATACGAATCATTATTACAAAGAAGTTAGAGGATGAGAAATAGAAAGAAAGAAATATTAGAATAGAATAAAAACGAAAAATCACAAACTCACAGCGGAACGAATAAAATATATTATATAACATAACTTTTGAAATACAAATCAGTAACTGTATATACATACCATCATCAGAGCACAACATTTATCCCTGGAACAGTTATAAACTCCTGTTTCCAGATACAACATAGTACACGGCGAAGAATATGATAATCTATAGCCAACTGATTGAAGCCTCCTGCTTCGAACACCTCCAAGTGAATCTGTAACATCCCGACTACTTGACTGCCCGTACAAATTTGGGTACCCAAGAGTTTAGGGAAAACAAAACAGAATAAACTCTGGGTCTGTCATGGGACTGGTGTGAGTAAACTCCAACCATTTGTTTAACTTTCAAAATCCTTTCGAAAGAAATGATAATCGTAAGACCGATCCACACATAAACACGGATGGTTTTTACCTTACGATAACCAAAATATTTTTAATATCAAATCCAGTTATATTATAATAATGTCTACGTCAAATAAATAGAATCTAGCGGAACACTTGCATCTCACGCTCCATATATAATATAAAATCAAAAACCGCAGGGCGCATATTGGAGATTGGATTTCCAACATGACAAGGTATGGGACCACCTACCGATAGTGTATCTCTAGAGGCGAATACACAGGGTTCCACAAGAACGTCTTGCAACCCGGCCCACACATGACCGACCACTCATTTCGCTTGAGTGTATCGAATGTATATCACCAACGGTTGGGATCAGCAACCGTTTCCCGAAAGGGACAGCATCGATAGATTAAAGAACAAATGGAATTTCTCTAGATAGGTGATTATACATCCTAATGGGTGCGACCCATTAGCCATGCTGCATGCCTGATTTTTGTCAATTCCCGGTTGTGAGGCTTGAGGTTTAAATTATCTTCCAGAACATCTGGCCACCATTCACTTTGAATGCCATATCGTCATACCCACCAAATCACAAATTGATTTCCCCAAAAATACCACGGGTATAAAGCTAAGAGAAACGAATTCCTCCGCCACCAAACGTAAGTACGTTTGAAGAGATCAACTTACGCGATTCGTTAGATATACTCTGTCAGACATTCGTCCATTCACGTTGTCTTGGGACTGGACAAACCGAAGGCACTATCCCGTAAACAGGATAGCCCTTGCATAACTCCGTCTTCAATTTATTTTCATCATATTTGGTCGCAACGTTAACGGCCATACAGAGTGGTTTCCAGATAATGAATCTAATTCCGGTCTCTCCGTATTGACGACGGAAAGATGGTCAAAATTTCGATAGTCGGTGATTTAACTATCAAAGAAAAATAAGTGTGCAACCAACGATCTTATTTCTAGGTAGGAATTCGATCGATCAATCATCAATCAACATTAGCCTCTTTAAATAAATCCCTTATTATATTATCATTCAAATTCATGTTTCCTTTATTCGAGAAAATATTTGTTATTCCAATTAGAAACATTTCTAAATATATTAACGAATCATTATTTTCTATATTCAGAAAATATACCTTATTAATATCGGAAAATATTTCCATATTTCATTTATAAATTTCTCGTTGACCAATTCATTTCATTTCCTATTCGTAGAAAATATCTCTCATTTTATTTGGGGAAAACATTCCAAATTAATGCGATGTTATAAAACATCGTTATTATAACTCAAACCATTCATCATTTATTAGCTAACCATATTGCTAACCAATTTTCACCATCGAACCTTAACCATTTCTCCATAGATCCCGAAGTCAATCAAGTTTGGGTATAATTACCTCTCATACCTTAATTTAAACAACATTCTCAACTTCGAAATAGACAAGGCTCATAACTTTAAATCAAACATTGCTTACGCGACTTTCGGATCCAATCTAAGAACACTTCTTTCATGGAAAAACTTTGATTTTAACGGTAGCATTATAATCGCTGTTTCCAAATATTTGATTTATAAAACATTGTTTTTAACAACAACGTTACTATCGCTGTCTAGAATTTTAGAACACTTATTATAACAATAGCATTAAGATCGCTGTTAAAACAGTTATTATAGTGGCAGCGTTAAAATTTTTATTTAGATTCACGGAAACATTTATTATAACGACAGCGTTTAAACTCGCTATTTAAAAATACTTGGTTTATAAAAATATAACTTGTACTTATTAATTTCAATTAATAAGTAAATAATTAAATAATTAAATTTGATTCAAAATGGAAAGTAGAAACAACTACTTTCCTAAATCCGATATAATCAAATTCCAATAACTCTCTCTCGAGTAATCTATATCCGATCATATTCCGAACTTTGAACTAAAACTCATCGCTTCTTTTAAAATGATTACCATTTTCCCTTTCCACTCAATTTTCAATTTGGATTTATATTTCAAATCATCTAAATTTCCTTTATAAATATTTCACTTGCAAAATCTTTCCTTCAAACCATTATTACCTTAAATCCTAAATATATTTCTTTCATGTACAATCATTTGGTTTCGTTTTTATAAATATTCTTTTAAACCAAATTCTATTTATAACCTTTACTCAGAGTTTTCATACAAATCTCATTCTTATTCCAATTATTTAAATTTTCGTTTATAATTCCCTTTATAATTTGCTAAGTTCAAATCTTATTTCAAATATTGGTTTCAAATCCCATTTCCACTTTCCCATATAAATTCATATTTGGATTTATATTTCAATTTATCCAACGATAACTAATTTACTTAATTTTTATGCTCGTTTTAAAATCAACTTCTTGTTTTAATAAAACGAGTTTCTACCTTTTAACTAACACTTCAATTTTTCTTTTGAAAAATATATTTTCTGTTTAAATCTCAAATTTCATTTTCTATTCGAGAATATTTTACAGTATTTAAATTCTAAAATTCTAGGGTCAGGGTAGCTCAGACACAACAAAGTCAATCACTGACTATATATATCACACCACACATCAAAATCAAGGAAAAACAGTAATATAAATATTGAGGAACCCAGTTGGGTCCCTCCAACCTATTTTCCTGCATCCACAGATGTTAATCAACATTAATAATATTATTTCACATCAATATGAAATATAAGAACTAACAATCGATCAATGATGTAATCATATCAACAAATTTTATCGACTATTCAACCAAGCAACCATCACACCGTATAAAAATTATTATAAATAGATTTAAAACTCGTTTATATAAAAAATATAAACGAGGCAGGGTTAGTGAGTTTACTCACAGTTTGCAGTTGACGGTTCTGCTTTTGTTTCGTTTTCAAAATTGAACAGACGTTTGATTTTATCACGAAAACCTAGTAGTCATGTTCCTGGCGAAAACAATTCCACAACGTAGATTTCGTTGCTCCGATTCCAACGTAGCTTGTTTTTATCAGATTCTGCTCATAAACGAATTAAATATGATAAAAAAGTTCTTATTTAAATTAAAATAATTATCTAACTTGGATCATTAAGGCTAGTTACCGTTTTACAATTCTTGAACCACGGTTTCCAAGGTTGCTCCTCATCTTTCCGATCACCACACACACCGCTCCTTACTTCGCTCCGCTCTCTTCCCTTCACTATTTCCAACAAAACTTCATTTGTTGTTCTTCGCAAAGCATACCACTGTACCCATTCAGAAAAACCACCCAAATGTTTAAACTCTTGATTAAGCATGCCTTAATCTACCTTTTCATGCCACTTTAAACAATGTAGATCACATTTCCTTGTACCCCAGATAACCCGTCATCATCCAAATAACCGACTCCTACAGCTCCCTCCGATCATCGGAGCACCACCCGTCATCCCCTCGAGCTCTGCCGCATCAAACCCTTCCGTCGCCTGAAGGCACAAGCTCCAACGTCCTACAGTTTGGATAGAAAACCATCACTTCCCATGTTCTCTAAGTTCACACATGCACAATATTAAACTGCATCTCCCCCATTACTAGCAAAGCAGCACGTTATTCAAAGTGGAACACCCGTGCCCTTCACCTACAGTAGCTCCACCAACACCACATAATTTATCAAATGATCGCCTTCCCTAAACTCCCATCCTCCTACTCTCCAACAACACTACTTTTAATGGGTCTCCGGCTTTCCCATACGCCACGGTGTACTGATCTAAGTTACTCTGTATATGCTACCGAACAGCAAAAGAAAACCCTATCGCACCAAAAGAAAACGGCGTCAGATTGAAGAGCTTGCTCCAGTGATTCCATAGGATTCAATTTCGTTTTCCTCTTGTGTTGGTTGATATTATTCTGTAATGGATGAGCAAGTCTGTATTTATGGGAGCAACAGCTTGATGCGCAAGGGTTGAGATGGATTGGCAGCCACGTAAACTAGGGTGGGTGTAGGATACAGGCTCAGTGCATGCATTTATTTTAAATAGAGGAGCTTGTGAAAGATATTTATTTTTGTATGATGTAATAGGTCTTCTGTTGCAAGGTGAAATGAATAGAGACAGAAACATTTTTTTTCTTTGTCGGCAAGGAGTTAGACATGGTCGGCACGCTTCTGTGCCTCATTTAATTTTGATGCAGACTCACAAGAAAAGGACGTCGGGCTATGAGTTTGAAAATACTCGTTATAGGTTCACAGCGAATACAGTTTATCATAGCTACTAAGGGTGAATACTCGAATGGTTAATAACAATAGATTCTTCTAATATTATAACACCGTTATTACGTTGAACGACTTCATTAGCTAGAGACACACGAAGGTGTAAGAGTTTCAATCCTAACTGGTCGACAAGCACAAGGGTAATAGATGTTATAATACGTATGTTTTATCGCTCGGTTGTTTTTATATACATATGTCGAGAGAGGGATATATATATATATATGTATGTATGTATGTGTTTTAAGTTGTAACATTTGCATACCTCGTTACATAAAACTCCATTCATGTATGGACTGTTACGGACAAAAATAAAAGTACGGTCGTGTCCAGCGAGGTACCATGATCCCAAAAATATAATAATATCGGTAGTTTAACTTATATTATGAAACCCCAAAATAGTGATATAGGGTGCAAAATACTTCAAATAAAAAGTTGCATATTTAATTAATTAAAAATTACATAAAAATTCTAAAAATTAAATTATAAGTACACCTCCAAAGAACCTTGTCCAAATTCGTAACCAATCTCTAGTTATATTAACTAAACCGTTATGGTCCACAAACGATTCTACAGCGACTATTTCTAAATTTTATTTGGGCATAACTTACAATTTATAAAACGAAATCTCGATTTTCACATTCGTTGGAAAGATATTTTCAAATAGATTCAAATATTTCTTGTTTCGCTAGAATCCGATTTAATTTGAATCCTGTACATTCATTTGAAATTTGAAATCGAATTTTCAAACTACCGCGCCATTTTGAACTCGTTTTAATTATATTATAAATTATATGTTTAAATATCGTTTTATTAAATAAATTCCTATTTATAATTCAAATAAAATATTTAAACCAATTTAAATATTCAGAATTCAACGGCTGAAAATCCGGGTCGTTACATTCCTTCCCCCTTAAAATAATTTCGTCCTCGAAATTGCTAAGGTTGGAAAAGATGCTACATACTCTATTAACTAGGTCCAAAAATCTTTTTTGTTCAGTTCTTAACTTCAGTTTAACTGGACCAATTTATTTTAATTAAAATATTTATTTATTCTTACTAACTAAAATTTAGAAAATTTTCTAACACCTTAAATTCTGAAAAATTTTGGCAGTATCTCCTCTGCACGACTAAATCGATACAACCACAACTCGCCTTTCTAGGCCTTCTCCAGTCCAAAAGAAAATCAAAAAGCCAAGCGGCTTGCCCCATAAGGTCATAAAACTATCAAACCCAAGTAATACTGTAAACATGTACCTTTTTGTCGGGCACAAATTCAATTTCTCGCATGTGCTTCCATTCAATATCTGCTCAGCATACATATATCCATTTCCAGTTGGTTTCAAATCAATCCAACTTCCAGTTCTTAAATCTCTAGTCAACTTCTGATTAGTTCACTTCCATTCACTAATCCAAACTGAGTTCTGTTTTCAAAAATCAACCCCCTTATCCTGCTTGAGTTCAATCACAGTTTAGTTCCAAACAATTCAGTTAATTCCAAACAACATCATCCAATACATATTCAATTTATTTGATTTCATTCTGGGTTGTTTCTAGTCCAGTCCAATTATATTGAACTTAAGTTAAATTTCAATTCATTTGATACGTTTTATTATTTCAATCTATTCAACTTATACAAGTTAAATTTTAATTTCAGAATTCAAATTCCCGGGTTTATTTCAAATTAATTTGAAATCATATATATTTATACATCAACTCAATTCAAAACATTTGAATTTCTAAATCATCATGTCCCTTTCAAACAAATTTTTCATTCCTAAATCACTATGGTAGCAATCCATTACTCAGAAACTTGAAAATGAATACTGATAATGTCGCGACCCATTATCAGAATTATTTTCTCGCCACTGAAATGATTTCAGTGCTTAATCCCTTTTTAAAATCCCTTCAAAATCATCCTTAGTCAAAACAATGCTATATTCATGTATAATTTTTGAGAAAATATTTTCTAAACACCCGAAATTTAAATTCCAATTCTGGTTTGAGCTTAATCTTGGTTTATCTCATTTGTATACACTATCCGTATACCAATTATATAACCATTTCAATATTTTATAATTCCATTTGATTGTAATAACAATCAACACAATCAATAGTTTCAGAAAATTATCCCTTTGGTATCGAAAATATCTTTTGGGAAAAATTATATCATTTACCCATCTTTCAAACAATACTGCGTCGAATTGTTTTGTTTGAGAGTTTAGAAACACCTATCGATACAGTTGTACATCCTATATCGACCAGAATTCATAAACCACACAACAAACCAGTCAACACAATATAAAACAATTTTATATCTAATCTACAAATACACGCTCATATATATACACTAAAACTCGACCTAGGGTATTACTAACCCCATCTCAATTGAGTCACGCCACAAAGCAAAGGTTATCACTCAACCTTCAGCTCTGATACCAAATGAAACAACACGAAATTCCGTACCCTTTGAGTTGACTAGTAACACCACACGTCCAACCCAAATGACACAGAAATACAAATCATTATTAGAAAGAAGTTAGAGGATGAGAAGTAGAAAGAAAGAAATATTAGAATAGAAGAAAAATTAAGAATCAAAAACTCACAGCGGAACGAATAAAATATATTATATAACATAACTTTTGAAATACAAATCAGTAACTGTATATACATACCATCATCAGAGCACAACATTCATCCCTGGAACAGTTATAAAATCATGTTTCCAGATACAACATAGTACACAACGGAGAATATGATAGTCTATAGCCAACTGATTGAAGCCTCCTGATTCGAACACCTCCAAGTGAATCTGTAACATCCCGACTACTTGACTGCCCGTACAAATTTGGGCACCCAAGAGTTTAGGGAAAACAAAACATAATAAACTCTGGGTCAGTCATGGAACTGATGTGAGTAAACTCCAACAATTTGTTTAACTTTCAAAATCCTTTCGAAAGAAATGATAATCGTAAGACCGATCCACACATAAACACGGATGGTTTTTACCTTACGATAACCAAAATATTTTTAATATCAAATCCAGTTATATTATAATAATGTCTACGTCAAATAAATAGAATCTAGCGGAACGCTTGCATCTCACGCTCCATATATAATATAAAATCAAAAACCGCAGGGCGCTTATTGGAGATTGGATTTCCAACATGACAAGGTATGGGACCACCTGCCGGTAGTGTATCTCTAGAGGCGAATACACTGGGTTCTACAAGAACGTCTTGCAACCCGGCCCACACATGACCGACCACTCATTTCGCTTGAGTGTATCGAATGTATATCACCAACGGTTGGGATCAGCAACCATTTCCCGAAAGGGACATCATCGATAGATTAAAGAACAAATGGAATTTCTCTAGATAGGTGATTATACATCATAATGGGTGCGACCCACTTAGCCATGCTGCCTGCCCGATTTTTGTCAATTCCCGGTCGTGAGGCTTGAGGTTTAAATTATCTTCCAGAACATCTGGCCACCATTCACGTTGAATTCCACATCGTCATACCCACCAAATCACAAATTGATTTCCCCAAAAATACGACGGGTATAAAGCTAAGAGAAACGAACTCCTCCACCACCAAACGTAAGTACGTTTGAAGAGATCAACTTACGCGATTCGTTAGATATACTCTGTCAGACATTCGTCCATTCACGTTGTCCTGGGACTGGACAAATCGAAGGCATTATCCCGTATATAGGATAGCCCTTGCATAACTCCGTCTTCAATTTATTTTCATCATATTTGGTTGCAACTCTAACGCCCATACAGAGTGGTTTCCAGATAATGAATCTGATTCCGGTCTCTCCGTATTGACAACGGAAAGATGGTCAAAACTTCGATAGTCGTTGATTTAACTATCAAAGAAAAATAAGTGTGCAACCAACGATCTTGTTTCTAGGTAGGAATTCGATCGACCAATCATCAATCAACACTAGACTCTTTAAATAAATCCCTTATTATATTATCATTCAAATTCCTATTTCCTTTATTCGAGAAAATATTTCTTATTCCAATTAGAAACATTTCTAAATATATTAACGAATCATTATTTTCTATATTCTGAAAATATACCTTATTAATATCAGAAAATATTTCCATATCTCATTTATAAATTCCTCGTTGACCAATTCATTTCATTTCCTATTCATAGAAAATATCTCTTATTTTATTTGGGGAAAACATTCCAAATTAACGCGATGTTATAAAACAACGTTATTATAACTCAAACCATTTATCATTTATTAGTTAACCATATTGCTAACCAATTTTCACCACCGAACATTAACCATTCCTCCATCGATCCTGAAGTCAATCAAGTTGGGGTATAATTTCCTCTCAGACCTTAATTGAAACAACATTCTCAACTTCTAAATAGACAAGGCTCATAACTTTAAATCAAACATTGCTTACGCGACTTTCGGATCCAATCTAAGAACACACTTCTTTCACGGAAAAACTTTGATTTTAACGGTAGCATTATAATCACTGTTTCCAAATATTTGATTTATAAAACATTGTTTTTAACAATAGCGTTACAATCGCTGTCTAGAATTTTAGAACACTTATTATAACAACAGCATTAAGATCGCTGTTAAAATAGTTATTATAATGGCAGCGCTAAAATTTCTATTTAGATTCACCAAAACATTTATTATAACGACAGCGTTTAAACTCGCTATTTAAAAATACTTGGTTTATAAAAATATAACTTGTACTTATTAATTTCAATTAATAAGTAAATAATTAAATAATTAAATAATTAAATAATTAAATTTGATTCAAAATGGAAAGTAGAAATAACTACTTTCCTAAATCCGATATAATCAAATTCCAATAACTCTCTCTCGAATAATTTATATTCGATCATATTCCGAACTTTGAACTAAAACTCATCGCTTCTTTTAAAATGATTACCATTTTCCATTTCCACTCAATTTTCAATTTGGATTTATATTTCAAATCATCTAAATTTCCTTTATAAAAATTTCACTTGCAAAATCTTTCCTTTAAACCATTATTCACTTAAATCCTAAATATATTTCTTTCATGTACAATCATTTGGTTTTGTTTTTATAAATATTCGTTTAAACCAAATTCTATTTATAACCTTTATTCAGAGTTTTCATACAAATCTCATTCTTATTCCAATTATTTAAATTTTCGTTTATAATTCCCTTTATAATTTTCTAAGTTCAAATCTTATTTCAAATATTGGTTTCAAATCCCATTTCCGCTTTCCCATATAAATTCATATTTGGATTTATATTTCAATTTATCCAACGATAACAAATTTACTTCATTTTTATGCTCGTTTTAAAATCAACTTCTTGTTTTAATAAAATGAGTTTCTACTTTTTAACTAACACTTCAATTTTTCTTTTGAAACATATATTTTCTTTTTAAATCTCAAATTTCATTTTCTATTCGAGAATATTTTACAGTATTTAAATACTAAAATTCTAGGGTCAGGGTAGCTCAAACACAACAAAGTCAATCACTGACTATATATATCACACCACACATCAAAATCAAGGAAAAACAATAATATAAATATTGAGGAACCCAGTTGGGTCCCTCCAACCTGTTTTCCTGCATCCACAGATGTTAATCAACATCAATAATATTATTTCATATCAATATGAAATATCAGAACTAACAATCGATCAACGATATAATCATATCAACCAATTTTATCAACTATTGAACCAAGCAACCATCACACCATATAAAAATTATTATAAATAGATTTAAAACTCGTTTATATAAAAATATAATCGAGGCAGGGTTAGTGAGTTTACTCACAGTTTGCAGTTAACGGTTCTGCTTTTGTTTTGTTTTCAAAATTGAACAGACGTTTGATTTTATCACGAAATCCTAGTAGTCATGTTCCTAGTGAAAATAATTCCACAACGTAGACTTCGTTGCTCCGATTCCAACGTAGCTTATTTTATCAGATTCTGCTCATAAACGAATTAAATATGATAAAAAAATTCTTATTTAAATTAAAGTAATTATCTAACTTGGATCATTAAGGCTAGTTACCGTTTTACAATTCTTGAACCACGGTTTCCAAGGTTGCTCCTCATCTTTCCGATCACCACACACACTGCTCCTTACTTCGCTCCGCTCTCTTCCCTTCACTGTTTCCAACACAACTTCATTTGTTGCTCTTCGCAAAGCATACCACTGTACCCATTCAGAAAAACCACCCAAATGTTTAAACTCTTGATTAAGCATGCCTTAATCTACCTTTTCATGCCACGTTAAACAATGTAGATCACATTTCCTTGTACCCCAGATAACCCGTCATCATCCAAATATCCGACTCCTGCAGCTCCCTCCGATCATCGGAGCACCACCCGTCATCCCCTCGAGCTCTGCCGCATCAAACCCTTCCGTTGCCTGAAGGCACAAGCTCCAACGTCCTACAGTTTGGATAGAAAACCATCACTTTCCATGTTCTCTAAGTTCACACATGCACAATATTAAACTGCATCCCCCCTAGTACTAGCAAAGCAGCACATTATTCATAGTGGAACACCCATGCCCTTCTACAGTAGCTCCACCAACACCACATAATTTATCAAATGATCGCCTTCCCTAAACTCCCATCCTCCTCCTCACCAACAACACTACCTTCGAATGGGTCTTCGGCTTTCCCAAGCGCCACGATGAACTAATCTAAGTTACTCTGTATATGCTACCGAACATCAAAAGAAAGCCCTATCGCACCAAAAGAAAAGGGCGTCAGATTGAAGAGCTTGCTCCAGTGATTCCATAGGATTCAAATTCGTGTTCCTCTTGTGTTGATATTGTTCTGTAATGGATGAGCAAGTCTGTATTTAGGGAGCAACATCTTGATGTGCAAGGGTTGAGATGGATTGGCGGCCACGTAAACTAGGGTGGGTGTATGATATAGGCTCAGTGCATGCATTTATTTTAAATAGAGGAGCATGTGAAAGATATTTATTTTTGTATGATGTAACAGGTCTTCTGTTGCAAGGTGAAATGAATAAAGACAGAAAAATTTATTATTTTTCTTTTCTTTGTCAGCAAGGAGTTAGACATGGTCGGCATGCTTCTGTGTCTCATTTAATTTTGATGCAAACTCACAAGAAAAGGACGTCGGGCTATGAGTTTGAAAATACTCGTTATAGGTTCACAACGAATATAGTTTATCATAGCTACTAAGGTGAATACTCAGATGGTTAATAACAATAGATTCTTCTAATATTATAACACCGTTATTACGTTGAACGACTTCATTAGCTAGAGACACACGAAGGTGTAAGAGTTTCAATCCTAACTGGTCGACAAGCACAAGTGTAATAGATGTTATAATATGTATTTTTATCGCTCGGTTGCTGTTATATACATATGTCGAGAGAGGGATATATATATGTATGTGTTTTAAGTTGTAACATTTGCAAACCTCTTTACATAAAACTCCATTCATGTATGGACTGTTACGAACAAAAATAAAAGTATGGTCATATCCAGCGAGGTACCATGATCCCAAAAATATAATAATATCGGTAGTTTAACTTATATTATGAAACCCCAAAATATTGATATAGGGTGCAAAATACTTCAAATAAAAAGTTGCATATTTAATTAATTAAAAATTACAGAAAAATTCTAAAAATTAAATTATAACTACACCTCAAAGGAACCTTGTCCAAATTTGTAACCAATCTCTAGTTATATTAACTAAACCATTATGGTCCATAAACGATTCTACATCGACTATTTCTAAATTTTATTTGGACATAACTTACCATTTATAAAACGAAATCTCGATTTTTCACATTCGTTGGAAAGATATTTTCAAACAGATTCAAATATTTCTTGTTTCGCTAAAATCTGATTTAATTTGAATCCTGTACATTCATTTGAAATTTGAAATCGAATTTTCAAACTACCGCACCATTTTGAACTCGTTTTAATTATATTATAAATTATACGTTTAAATATCGTTTTATTAAATAAATTCCTATATATAATTCAAATAAAATATTTAAACCAATTTAAATTTTCAGAATTCAACGACTGAAAATCCGGGTCGTTACAGGTTGAAAGCCTGTGTGTTCCGTAATTGTGTTTTAAAATTTACGCTTATTATTTAGGAAGACTGGGATGAGATTTATGTCTGAAAACCATTCCAAGTAACAATACGGCGTTGTGGAGTGATTGAAGACGTTATTGAAGACTGGGACCCTTCATATCATAAGGACGACTTGCTGAATGTCTCAAATGGGTAGCTCCCATTTGCAAATGGATTTTATATCAACTAAGTGGCAAGAAGCCCAAACGTATGTAAAGGAATTTCAGATTGTTGTTTCGTTCAGACCTAGAACGGACATTTATGGATTGTGTGTCTGACATTGTAATTGACTGCGTAGCACTGATCTATGTTAAATATATATTTGTTTGGTGGCGGAGAATTTATTATCTTACTTAACACTCTTCTCTAAGACGTATGAGCTTAGAGGATATATATCGATAGAAATCAGTGATGCGTTGTGAATGGACAATGTGGTATACTTAAGTTGTGCTGAGCTTTGGATTATCAAAGCATGCCTTACTTAAGCGTAGCTTTGTGTACATCATGACCTCGGCAACCCTCACACCCCGATAAAAGGCCAAAACTGGAAGAAATGCGGCAAGGTTATGGGGTGCTATCTCCTACTAGATAAAAGGTGTACTATGGTATGGAGCCCAGGTATTAACCTATGTGGTAATAGCATCTACCTTTGTGGTTGTTGTTGGCGTGCACTCGAAAAGGTCTGTAATGACTGGGAGATGACATACTCAAGCGTACTCTAAGTTACCCAGTTAAGGGGTAATCCGACCTTGTGTTGGCATGAGGAGCATCACTGTTGATCCTCGGACATCCCTTTAGAGGTGTTCAAAATTCGGTGAGAAAGGAAGTTCCTTTGCCTGGTCATTGTTTGAAACCCAATCTCCGTTACAAGACCGTACAATTTTGATTGTATACCATACATCATTATAGTATATGGTGCCTATGCTGGCTAGGATTGATACATTTACTTTCGAAATTGTTTTTGCACTATATTATAGTATTGAAAAAGGATTTTCGCGTATCAAGCATTTTTGAATGCATAAGGAGAAACCTCGCCCATGTATGTGTTTGCATTGTGTGTGTGCCGCGAGACCTTATGTTAGTTTCATTTTCAAAAAGTCATTGTGAATTTCTATGCATTGGTATTTATATGGAGTAAACCCGTTCTGCATTAGCGGCGTGGTCCGGTGAATTACTTAACTTAAAAATAAACCCTAAAAACAAATGCTTTGAGTTCTCACACCAGTCCCATGACTGACCTGGAGTTTATTGTTCCCACACCTAAACTCTGGTTGCCCATAATTTTTGCATGGGCAGCCTAGTAGTTTGGTTCGCAGATTTAGTCTTAGAGTTAGTTAGAGCAAGATGTTGGTTTAGCCGGAGCTATTATATCTTGGAGCACGCACATTCTTCCGCCGAGTTTAGTATCTTTTCCGATGTGTAATTGATGTACTCTAATGTTTCCCCGGTACCTCTGATGCAATATTATTGTAATGATAATGAAAAATTTCTTATTATTTTGTTCAAATGTGTAAGTACCCCTAACAATCCGTCTTTATGAACTGTTTAAGTTGGTCTAATTACCAAAGTCGGGTCGTTACATTGTGGTATCAGAGCTTTGTTTTATACAAAGCTATGGGGTATTCCTCATTTGAACAAAAGAAAAGACTCATCAGAGTTATAATATCTCATTAGAGATAGGGTTAGCAATGCCCTTGTATGAGATTTTGGGGTACTACGTTTGAGAGAGCGCCATCCAAGTAAAATTAATTAAGTTCCTGATTATAATATATTAGAATTGATGTTAAGAGAAAATTTTGGGTAAAAATTGTTAAGGTAATTCTCCTCTAAAGAAACAAATCAATATGGTTAGAAACCAAAATGAATAATAAGAGTTTGTGTATTTTATTTGATGCTGGGGTTAGACTATTGAGTATAGGAAGATTTTGCATATACGTCTGATCAATGTATATACGAAGTCTTAAGTATACTTGATAGATATAGAATCACACTCTAGTCGCTTGAAGATGATTCTGTTGACGACTGCAGCATCATTAGTATGTATTTTCGAGTTTCCAAAGTGGGATGACTATATGATTCCGATTAAAACATCAATATATTCTTAAACATATTGAGGTAAATTTTTGAAATTGTTTGGTAAATTGATGTGAACTTAAATAGAAAAGTGAAAATTTGATTGGGTTATAAGAATTATACCAGGTAAACTTGTTAGTAAGGGATAAACCAGTGAAGAGTTTTGAGAAAGTGCATTTGTGATACATAAAAAAGGTTTTGTAAAGATGTATAATTTTGAAAACTCAAATCGAAATTTTGAGTAAGAATTGGCAGTTACTTTTGGAATTTATTTTGAAAGAATATATTTTGAATATAAAGGGAAAAGATCTTTGAAAATATTTGAAAATTAAAGATTTGAGCACGGACATCTTGTGATTGGAATTTCTTAGTTGATTAAAAGACGTACATGTACAGTTGTAATTTACTTAAGCAATCCAAATATAAAAGGTAGTTTGGGCATGATTTAAAGGCTAAGTTGGAATTAATCAATCAGGATATCTGATAATTAGTCCTCCCCAACTCATTAAATTTAAAATGCAAATATCTCAAGAATTCAGTTTCACAATATGACTATAAGATATTTGACGATATTTTGGTTAAGGACTACGTTGGTTAAAGATGTTAATAAAAATATATCTAAATGGTTTCTCTAAAGTTTGAAGGAAATAATTTTTGTAACCTTGAATTTGGAATAATTAATGAGAATAGAAAAAACTACATAAGGAATTAAAATATGAAATTATCGACAATTTTGGATAGAAGATAAGTTCTAAAGTATATTGTGGTTAAAAAAGGAACTGTTTAAGTAAGCATGTGTAACTTGTGAATTAAGTTTCACAATTTTATTAAAGGATATTTGGCAAGCAGGAATTGTAAAAAGAAATTACCTAACTAAAATGTTTAGATAAGTTGAGTTTTGAGTATCGAGTTTTGTTGAGTCAAAGGTTTCATAGCATGATTTGATTAATGACAAGAAGGAGCTTCATGATCGACAAAAAGAAGAATCGATGTTTTCGTATGTTAGAGGTTGATTATTTAGAGTTATAAATGTTAAAATCTATCCTCAAATAATCATAATCCTCATCATTTTTGAATATATACATAAATACACATTTTCTGTGCAAATTGACAAAAACCTGTCAACCTACAAAAAAATCCTGTTGACCTTTTTCAAGACAGAGACAAAACCTGTCGACCTACAAAAAAATCTTGTCGACCTACAAAACCTGTCGACCTACAAAAAAATCCTGTCGACCTACAAAACCTGTCGACCTACAAAAAAATCCTGTCAACCTACAAAACCTGTCGACCTACAAAACTTGTCGCATAACCATATCTAAAGATCCTGCTTAAGTCGTGCATACCGACTTTTCAAGTTTTACGTGTAACGAATAATATAAAGTTTGGAGAATTGAAAGGGAATAAGTCCTATAACCATTGTATTTGCAAGATAAGATCAAAGAGAATAATTTATACCTCTGAATTTTTTAGAAGGCAGTAAATGGTTAAGTATAAGTAATTGGTCGAATAAACGGTGAACAGAATATAAGGGTAATTGGAATTTTTCATTGAAGGACATGGTAGATATGGTTGTCCGTAAATATGTGTGTAAGAATATTCTACCTTGTATATTCATTATGGGAACAAGGAGTTTTGGTATAAAGAATTTTAATCTTGAGCTTGAAATTCTGTAAGATGTTGAATGAGTAATTGCGATTCCCTTTCTTTTTTGAGAAAGAAAAGTTTTAAGGGGGTATATGTAACGATTCAAAATTTTTAACCAATTTAAAATTGAAATTTTTATTACTCAATTTGAATTTGACATATATATATATATATGTATACGGTTAAGTATAATTAATAATTTTGATTAGTAATATATAATATTTTATTTGAATTATTAATTCAATGGATGAGAATGAACAGTAATAAGTTTGGATTAATTAACACTATATGTCGTTCGATCGGATTTGTCAAACTATAACAAGAATTAGTAGCATTAGAACTAAGTGTTATCCTTAGTTTTCGTAGCATTTTAAAGGAAATTATACCAAAAGGTCACTTTCCCTCCTTAAGACAAGTGTAAGGACACTTGTATTTTTTCATTCCTCCTTTCATGCATGTTTTACACTTGCCCCCTTATGTGTCATTACCTCCTTAACCCTCCATTCCTATATAAGGAGGCCTTTCCTCCATTTTTTAGCCATTCCACTCCATTTTCTCCTTTTTATCTTTTTATTAAAGCTTATGGTCATGATTTCCATGGCATAAGTCTTCTTCTTTTCCACCATCACCTTGCCGAAGTTTGTCGTCATCCTCCTCCTCATCCTCTTATGATAGATAGAGAGATTAGTGTGTGTGTGTATTGGTGAAGAGGACGTTGTGCTAAAATACTTTCCGATAGTTCGCTCAACTAGGCTCGCCTACCGTGAAGATTTGGAAAGCTGTTAGGTGAGAACTCTTTAAGCATGGGTTATATATTTAATTAGTGGTTAGACTAATTTAAATATAGTGATGAATTATTAGTGGTTAATGATGACTGATGTTTGTTGTGATGGATGCGTTGTTTAGACCACACACACTATTAAGTGTTAGTGTTATAATGCTTGTGCACAATTATGATTTATTTAATTATGTTTGTAATGACCCGAAAATCCGGTCCAATTTGAGCTGACTAAAAACACAAGTCGAACCCCAATTACACTGGAAAATCAGAACACTAATAGAAAGAAAACAGAGGGTGAGGATAGATAAGGTAGAAAAATTAGAATAGAAGAAGAAGAAGAACACAACATCAGAGTAACACGAACCTCACAGCAGAACGAATAACATATAATATATATAACATAACTTGAAATATACATCTGTACTTGAATATACATCATTATCAAAGTCCAACACTTACAACACATCGGAAATAAACTATAGCTATATGATCCTGAAGCCTCCTGCTCCAGCTCTTCCAGTATATCTGTAAATCCCGACTACTTGACTGCCCGTACAAATTTAGGCACCCAAGAGTTTAGGGAAACAAATAAATAAACTCCGGGTCAGTCATGGGACTGGTGTGAGTAAAACAGTTTAAACAAGAAATCGATATCTCATAAGACCACTCCGTATAACGGAATGGGTTTTTCCCTTATGAGAATCCAAATATCTTTATATCAAAACCTTTAGATATTATAATAATGTCTATCAACCACAATATAATAATCTTCTAGCAGAAACGCTTTCATCTCACGTTCTACATATATAGTATACAATCAAAACCGCAAACACGTATTGGGTAATGGATTTCCAACTATGACAAGGTATTGAACCACCTTACGCTAGTGTACCTCTAGAAAGGAATACACTGGGTTCAACAAGAACATCTTGCAACCCGGCCACACATGACCGACCACTCATTTCGCTTGAGTTTATCGAATGTATATCACTAACGGTTGGGATCAGCAACCGTTTCCCGAATGGGACAGTATCGACAATAGATTTTTAGAAGTAAATGAAACTCTAGATCAGGTGATTATACACCCTACTTCAGAGCGACCGACTTAGCCATGCTACCTGTCCGATTTCTATCATTTACCGGTTGATGAGGCTAGAAGATACGCTTTATCATCATACCAGATTCACTTCGAATGCCACATCGTCAAATCCATCAGATCATCGATTTACGTCCTCAACAATACATTATGTGTTAGCTAAAAGAAGTTTCCTTCTCCGCTTCCACTCTTGGTACGGTTGGAGAAATCAATGTACGTGATCGTCTGGAAATACTCTGTCAGACATCCATTCATACAAGTCATCCAGGAACAGGATGAAACGAAGGCACTATTCTGTAAACAGAATAGCCCTTGCATAACTTCGTCTTCAATTTTCTTTGGCATATATGATTCGCAACGCTTATGCCAATATAGAGTGGTTCTTTGGATAATAATCCAACCGGTCTCTCCATATTAACAACATTAAAATGGTCAAAACATCGATAGTCTGTGATTTAACTATCGAAGAAAACACGTGTGCAAACAACGATATTATTTCCAGATGGAAATTCTATCAATCAATCATCAATCATATATATATATATTCATATTTCCTTATTTTCTATGTTTTAGAAAATATACGTTAACACTGGAAAACATTTCCATTTCTAATCCATATTTCCAATTTCAGTAATTGATTACGTTTCTGATTCTATTTGGAAAACATTTCCAAATCTTCTTTACTTGGATTTAAACAGATGTTTAAATCAACATCGCGACGACAACTCAAACCACTATACTTATTTACTAAATCACTTAACCACTTTCACTTTCGAACCTTAACCATTCCTTAGTTAAAAATGGAGTCAATCAAGTTGGGGTAATACTACCTCTCAGACCTTAACTGAACAACGTTTCTAACCTTGAAATAGACAAAGTTCACCATTTTAATTCTTTAACAACTTCCTTATGTAACTCTCCTTCGAATTATCTCTTATTCGATAATTCTTTCCTTCGAATAAGGTATATTCGATAACTCTGTTCAGTTTACTCTATTCGATTAACCCTTTTTACTTAACTCCTTACTTAACTCCTTAACTCCTTTCGAATATCTAATTCAATAACTCCTTTTGATTAAACTATAATCGATAACTCCTTTCGAATAACAAATTCGATAACTCCTTTCGATTAAACTATAATCGATAACTCCTTTTCGAATAACTAATTCGATAACTCCTTTCGATTAACTATAATCGATAACTCCTTTTCGAATAACTAATTCGATAACCTCTTTGTGTTTAACTCTATTCGAATAACTAATTCGAATAACTCTTATTTATTTCACTCTATTCAAACAAACTAAATTCGATTAACTCTATTTATTTAACCCTAATCGATTAACTCTTATTTATTTAACTCTATTCGAATACACTAAATTCGATTAACTTTATTTATTTAACCTTAATCGATTAACTCTTTTCAATAACTCTAGTTCGATTTAACTCTATTCAATAACTCTAGTTCGGTTTAACTCTATAGATTTACTCTAATTGGTTAACTCTATCTAACCAATTCGACTCGACTAACCCCTTTCGAATAACATATTCGATTTACTAACTTTCGAATACCATATTCGATTTAACTCCTTTATTCGCTTTATAAAGATTTCCTTTTTAACAACGTTTATTCATTTTTAAAGATTTACTTTTAGTAACGGTTCTCCACTTTAAAATGATTTCCTTCTTATAACAGTTTCCTTTTTATAACGTTTTCCCTTTTTATAACATCCTATTCCGTTATAAATAAATTTCCCTTTTTAACTCTATTTATTTTCTAAATATTTCCTATCAATTCTAATTGTAAATGATTTACAAATATTTCCTTTTTATTCGTTTTACCAATATTTCCCTTTATATTTGTTTTTTTTCAAATATATTTCCTATCAATTCTATTTGTAAATGGTTTACAAATCTTTCCTTTTCTATTATTCTATTTGCAAATGGTTCTGCAAATATTTCCTTTTCAAATCTATTCTTTGATTTTATAATTTCCCTTTTCTAAATATCTCCTATTTATAAATATTCCAATTTATAA
This sequence comes from Allium sativum, assembly GCA_030737875.1. Lineage (NCBI taxonomy): Eukaryota > Viridiplantae > Streptophyta > Magnoliopsida > Asparagales > Amaryllidaceae > Allium > Allium sativum. The sequence continues at coordinate 570,742,933 of CM060922.1, forward strand.
ATATTCCCAATTTATAAATATTCCATTTATAAATATTTTATTTTCAAATATCACTTTGAAAATATTTCCTTATCAACATTTCGATATGTTATGGTATTCAACATATCAAATCACGATGATCAGTATCGTCCAAACATATATAATCGACAACAGATTATATATCACATCATATATCACAATATATGAAAAATAGTAAAATAAATGTTGCGGAACCCAGTTGGGTCCCTCCAACCTGTTTCCCCGCATCCACAGATGTTATACAATAAAATCAACATCACTTTCAGTTCCATATGTTATATTCTGTTAAACAGAATCAAATATAGAAATTCAACTAACTGACTAGCAGTTCAATCAAACAATCAACACACAGTCAATCAGCCAATATTTAACAGTTCTGAAAATACAACATGAAATTATAAACTGTTCAGAGTTAGTGAGATTTACTCATATTTGCGCATTAGCCGTTAGATAACGGTTTGCGTTATTTGATTCAGTCGGACAATTTATTTCACCATAAATTGTAATGTGCTCGGATTCACTCCCGGTCAGTCTCATTGTGTTGCTCCCGTCCATACGATCCTGTCGGATCTTGTTTCGCTGAGTTCCGATACTGTATGAGCAACTTATGAATTTTACAAGTTTGTATCAATATTTATATTAAATTAAAACTAAAATTCAATTGGGCCTTAACCTTAAACTTCGTCAACCCAATTAGAAAAATACCGACCCGCCCACCAACCTTCTTCCCCAATTACTTTGAACGCGTCCTCCAGACATTTTCCATGCCATTTGCCGCTACTTTGGTGACCCGTTCCTCCTTCCACAATACATTACAAATCACACAAAAATCCTCACAAATCATCTCTTGGCGTCCTCTTTCTTCTGATATCCTTCACACAGAACTCGGTTCTCGCACCATCGCACTCCTCTGAACCATTCTCAGACATTATCAAGTTCTTGTATCACCCGTTTACCTCCATTTACTCCACTACATCACCAGCCAAAATCATCGTTACGCTCTCCTCCACGTTCTTCACATCCTCCACCCAAAAACACGACAGTAGGGCTCATCACAGCATTCGCGTCGGAACAGTACTTCCCTCCACCTCACTCAGCACCGAATCCAAAAATAATCACAAAACCCTTCCAACTTTGAACGCAAGTCATACATCCTACCATGAATGCAAAAGTGTACCCAGATTCGACAATCGTTGCTCCCATCTCCTGATTAGATAAACCCTAACTTTACTGCCAATTTTCGAACTATAGGAAACGATATCGCACCCACCAAATTGAACATCAACTTGAAGCTCCTCTGAACACGATTCAAATGAACTAAACCTCTCTCGATTTCATTTTCGTTTGAATTAACTATGATTTTCCAGAGAACGATATTTTTACTGAAGAACAAAAAAACAACGGCGGAATATTGTTTGACCAGAGAAAATGAATTAGGTTTAGGTCAAGGGAGGGTTATTTATAGGAAATTTAGAAATTTTCTTTTGATTATTTTATCTCTTTTTAATCAATCGTTGTATGTATATGTCCTTTAAAAATTCCTATGATCACATACGATACCCAAAAATCACCAAACTGGGCATACACCTTCGGTTCGACATTACGGTCCCAACGAAACTGGTTTCGTCGAATTCCGACTCTGTTTGCTCACACAGCGTATTTTTAACTATCAAAATACTGACTGTTTTTCACTCTAAAAATCCGTACGACCACACAGTGACTCTAAAAATCACGAAACAGGAAATCTAACAACTATTTGACATTGCAGATCCAACAAAATTAGTTTCATCGAATTCCGACTTCGTTTGCAAAAGCGGCTATCTTTAAAGCTCTGAATGCCTCATTTAAATATATAAATATATTTAAATATAATTAAATTAAATATTTATAAATAAATATTATTGTATATATTCACAGTGGAATACCATACAGCTTTAGAATATTCCTATATGAATTTCTAGCTTTATATTTCAAATCTGGGTCAACCCAATATTCGATTTATATTGAAATTCCTTTTTAAAATATAAATAATTCCTTTATAAATTATAAAGGAATTCCACAGCGACTTTTCTGAAATTTTATTTGGACGTGAATCAAAATCTACACGACGAAATCCTGATTTTTCTCTTCCACTAGAAAGATATACTCCACCAGCTCCACACGTTTCTTGTTTCACAGAAATCCAGCTTAAAACGAATCCTGTACATTCAGTTGAAGTTCAAATCGCCAATTTACGAACTGCAGCGCCATTTCAAGCTCGATTTTAATTATATTATAATTCTATATTCAAACTGTCGTTTATATAATATATTCGTTATTCAAATTCAATTCCAAGATGAATTAAATATCACAGATGATCCGGTTCACACCATATCGTCATTTCAGCCAATTCTGATTATTTCAGAATTAAATATATTATTTAATTTATTATTTTAATTAAATATTCATCATTATTTAATTCCATGACCATTTAATTCACTATATCACTATTTATATAATTAAATAAATTAATTATAATACCTCGGCAAATGCGGGTCATTACATTCTTCCCCACTTAAAATAATTTCGTCCTCGAAATTGCTAAGGTAGAGAACGACCCTATCGACTGGTTAGAACATATTTGTTCACTTCTTAACTTCAGTTTCAACTGAACCAATTTAATTTCAATTAAATTATTAATTAATTCTTATCAATGAAAATTTTCAAAAATCCTGAAAATTTTCTAACACCTTAGGTAGCGTTTGGTTTAGATTTTTCAATTTTGAGTTTTCACACATACAAAAATACCGATAATGCACATATATCGTGAAAAATGACCGTTTTACAAAACGGAGTTAACACACAAAACCGAAAACAACTTTTTATTATTTTTCATATTTTAAGAAACAAGGGAATGACAATAACAAATCCGTCTATCCACCATTCCCGCGGTCCCCTCCGTCACTCCCTTTTCCTTTGATCCATCACCACCGCTACACTTCAAATCTTCACAACTTTCATAATTAACACCGAAAACTAAAAATGCAAAACACAAAATAAACCAAACGCTACCTTAACTTTTTGAAAAATTTCGCCAGCACCTCCTTTGTACTGGTCAATATGTCAAACTCCAACTCGCCTCTCTGGACCATCTCCATCCCAAAAGAAAATCAAACAGCCAAGTGGCTTGCCAATTCGGCTCATAAATCTTATATCCAATAAAAATATAAACTTGTACCTTTTGTCCGCATATCAACTCTATCACTTCCATATGCTATCAACTCAGCATATACCAATGTTATCTCAATCAAATTCCAATCTGCTTTTATCCACAACACCACCATTCGCTTATATCCAAGCCAAATATCATTTTAACTTGAGTTTCTTCTCGATTCCCAACTTTTAACTTGATTATCCCATTACACTTCAAATTTGAATCTCATAATCCAATTTGTCTTGATATCATTCTAATTCAACCTCAGTTACCACTTTACTGGCTTTATTTTAATTCAATTTTGCTTTCACAAATTTCTGTTAAATTTGTTTTTAATTCAAACAGTCTTTCCCTGGGAGTTTTTAAACAGTTTACTCTTTTCAAAAATCAAATTTTCCTTTTGAACATGTCACTGAGCCCTTAATTAATATTCCATTAGTAAAATCACTTTTCTATTTCTTTATCAATACTTGTTAACCAAATATTTTCAATAACCATATTGGCCTTTTACGTTATTTGGAAAACATTTCCGAATATCGCCTTCCTTTATTTTCTGAACTTTAGAAAATATATGCTATTTATAATTGGAAAATATTCCAATTACTTATCTCTTTTCCGATCTCGTTTATTTCTATACTTAGGAAATATTCTTTATTATATTTCCAAGCTTACACTTATTTGGGTTAAAACGGATGTTGTGTAAAACATCGTTACGACAACCCAAATACTATATTCAACTAACTCTTATTCAATATTGATCTTCGAGCCTGAAATCTTACTATTTATTTGTTAATAATGAAATCAATCAAGTTGGGGTATAACTACCTGTAACGACCTAGAAAATCTGAACCAATTTAAAAATTTTAAATTGGCTAAAATAATGGATTTTAAATATTTAAAATAAATATTTTAAATAATGGCGATGAAAACTAAGTTTGAATCGACAATTGAAAACGAATATAATTAATTATAATTATAAACAAGGCCTGAAATGGCGTGGCAGTTTCAAAAATTGAATTCAGACTTTGTCGGACTGTACCGGGTGCAAAACAATCCGGATTTTAGTGAAACCAAAAATATTTAAATATGTTAGTGAATATCTTTCTAACGAATCTGACCAATCGAAATTTGATAGCGGGAATCAAAAGATATGTCCAGTTGAAAATTCTGAATAGTCGCTATGGAATTCAGGCCCTTAAAAATGGACATTTTGCAGATGACCTCGGATTTCGACGAAACCACTTTTGTTGGATCCGTGATGTCAAGTTATTGCTACGTTTCAAATTTCATAATTTTTCGAATCAGTATGTGAGCGTAGCAAAGGAAAACGCGTTTGACCGGTTTCAGTTGATTTTAATCGACTGGAAATTGGCCATTTTTCAAACGGTCTCAGAATTCGACGAAACTAGTCTTGTTAGGACCGTGTCGTCAATACGAAGCTAAAAAATATTTTTCTGGAATTTTTAGAGTTAGTATGTGACCCCGGTAATTTGAAATGTACGTTTAGAATTCAATATAGTGATTTAAATGTAAATTCAACGGGAACTGATTGTAACGATCGAATCAGCTTGCGATACATATCCCATTGTGTTCGGAATGGGGGTAAAATGCTATGGACGACAGGCGGTGGGCCTCGTTTTGAGGTCGTATGTAAAAGTCACCTTTTTGCAAAATTAATTAATTAAATAATAAAAAGGAAAAAAAATTTAATTTAATTCCCTCTCTTTATTTTCCCTTTCTGCCCCCCCCCCCTCGATTTCATTAATCAGAAGACAGAAAAAAAAAAAGAAGAACGGAGCAGCAGCGACCTCGATCCGCCGTTCAGCCACCAGAAGGCGCCATCGCCTCGTCGAAGAGACCCCCCGCCTCCGCCTGTCCCCCTCCATCGATCGAAGTCCCAAGCCGAACCCCACTCGCGACGCATCCGCCTTTCCCCGTTCGAAGCCCTAGCGCCGCCTTGCCCAGTTCGAGACCCACCGCCACCTAACGCAAACCCCCCCCCTCGCCGATCAATGTAAGTCGTTTTGTTTTATTTTATTTTTATTTATTATTCTGTAAAAACTGATTTTCTTGAAAAGGAAAAAACTGAGTTTTTTTTTAAGAATTTTAAACTGAATTTTAAAAAGAATTTTAAAAAGATTTAAAAACTGATTTTTAACAGATTTAAAACTAATTTTAAAAAGATTTAAAAACTGATTTTTAACAGATTTAAAACTGACTTTTTTTAGAGATTTAAAAACTGATTTTAAAAAGAATTTTAAACAGATTTAAAAACTGATTTTTAACAGATTTAGAAACTGATTTTTAATTTAAACTTTAAAAAGAAAAAGATTTAAACTTTAAAAAAGAAAAGATCATATTTTTAAAATAGAAAAAAAAATCAGATTTTTATATATTGAAAGTCGAAGTAAAAATCGGATTTTTATATATTGAAAGTCGAAGTAAAAATCAGATTTTTATATATTGAAAGTCGAAGTAAAAATCAGATTTTTATATATTGAATAACATAGTAAAAATTCGATTTTTACATATGTAGAGAATACGGGCAACAAAGCAACAAAAAGAGAGATTGGCGAAGATTTTATGCAAAGAAGAGTCGTGGGATTGAATTAGCTATTCAGTGAGATTTCTGATTTAAAAATATTATATATGTGTGAAATGAAAGTGAATTGCTATATATATATATATATATATATATATATATATATATACGCCCCTCGTCCACAAACCATGGATGATATTTATTGGTTGAAATTGTTGTGAAAATTGATTGATAGCGAATGGTTGTTTGCGATTGTTTGTGATTGATATTGGTTGATTGTGGTTGAAAAATACCCATTTGTGGTTGAGAAATATTTGGTTGAAACCACATAGGATTAGTTTGTGGAAATGAAATAAATATATACATGCCGCCTGCGTGCGAACTAGATGCATGAACCCCATTGTCAAAAACCGCGAGGTTTTAAGGTAGAGCGAGGAGTCGTACTAGGGACGGTCCCGGTTTAACTACCCTGCCGTTATGCTGCCGAAATTTTGAATAATATTCGTGTGTTTGAATTATTTTCATATGCTTAAACTATATTTATTCATTGAATAGAAAACATTCATGTGTTGATTTGATATTCATTCGTTGATTAGAAATTCATGTGTTGAATGGTATTCATATTTTGAAATAAATTGTTTGATAATAAAAATCACCTTTTATCGACCATATGAACTGTGTAAAATAATCTCGTTTTAAAAGAAATTGTTTTATGATAAAAATCCTATTTTTATCACCAACTTGAACTGTATAGAAAAATAGTGTCTTGAAATGAATTGTTTTACAATAAAAATCACATTTTTATTGTATGCATAAATCGTTGAGTTGAAGTGTTAAAAATAGCAACTTGTTCAAAATAAACATATATGAGTTGAAATATTCATTAATTAGCTAATGAAATGATTTGCACCTATTTATGTAACATTAGAATGAATGGTGTTTTTAAACCAAACAGAAATCAAATATGAAGTTGAATAGAAAATGATAAATGATAAGAACTGTATATATATGTACATGCATATTTATTGAACAGGTTATAGCAAAGGGGCTAGAGAAGAGGAATAAAATTTTGTGCCCGACAAATAGGTACACATTTACTGTTTTGTTTGGGTGATGATTTTATGAGCCTGTTGGCTAGCCGCTTGGCTTTTTCTTTTTGAGATTAGAAGGACCGGGAACGCTATTTGCGATTTCCCGATGCTCCCAGTGCAGGGGAGGTTATGGCGAAATTTTCCAAAATTTTAAGGTGTTAGAAAAATATTTGAAGTGAAAACGATATGGAAATCATTGAATGAACTATATTTATATAAATATATAAATATAAATAAAATTAAAACGAAACGAAGCCGTGCAGTTCGTATTTTGAAACCATGATTTCAAACAACTAGTACGGGGAATCCGACCATTGGATTTTCCCGAAACCTCAACCGTCGGGTTTGCCTTGGAATAATCTTTCCAACGGCACCAACCTTGTAAAAATCCAACGGTTGGATTGTCTGGAATGTTTAAATCAAAACTGATGAAAAACAGCACCAGAAGCGATTATATTTATATATATATAAATATAATTATATATTTAATCGAATAACGACGCTGCAGTTCGTAATTTGAAATCGAAAATTCAAACGATTGTACCGGGAGATCCGGCCGTCGGATTTTCCCGAAACCGGAACCGTTGGATTCGTTTTGAAAAGACCTTTCTAATGATGTAAATTTTGTGAAGATCCAACGGTTAGATTTTCAGATATGTGTAAATCAAATCTGAAGAAAAACAGCGCCACGGCCGCTTTATGGCCCGAAGCGTCGTTTTGAATAAAATAGCTATTTTAAAATAAATAAAAATAGCGATAAATAGTTATAAAATATCATAAGCGATATGGAGTGGAAATAAACTGAATTTGCTCGATTTATGTGGCTTTTGATGGTTGAATGTGTTTGATGTGAAAATTACATTAAAGAACAATATTGGTGTTGTCGAATAATTTAACCATTGAAATAAATCGATTTGGAATTCTAAATATACGTGGATTATTCGAAAAGGCCGAGTTAATTCTCATTTCGAATAATTGACCGACGATTGAAATTCGAAGATGAAGACGGTGGTCGAAGACCGGAGATCTTCACCTCGTTTGGATGGTAACCGAGGTCCTGATTGGGAGGCATCCCGAAATATGGATAATGAGTGGTGATCGTCCAGGCGTACATGGTGATCGAAGGGTTTGCGAGGTATTTAGTGCCTCCGGTTTCGTTCAGACCCAGAACGGACTTGTAAATGGACTGTGTGTCCGACATTGGATTTTATTCTGTGTTGATTGATCTCTGTTAAATATACATCTGTTTGGCGGCGGAGAATTTATTCTTTTTCTTAATGCCCTTCTCTGAGACGTACGAGCTCAGAGGTTGTATATCGATGGACATCAATCGCATGGCGTGAATTGCCTGTGTGGCATGCTAAGATGCAGTGATCAGGGCTTCTGTTGAAAAGAAAAGTCTTGTGGTGATGATCAAAGCACCGCCTGTGTGGCGTAGCTTTGTGTATAACGTGAATTCGCGAGCCTCACACCCCGGTATGAACCTAAAACGGGAGAAGGACCTCAGGGAGGGCTTGCGTTTCTTTCTAGCTAGGGTGGTGTCAGTGACCTACCAGCCCTGACATTTATATACTTTTCACCTATGTGGTTGTTGCTGTTGCGAGGCGCCTCGGTTTGATCGGACGATCCGGGTCCGATGGAGTCATTCGTTGGCTCGTTTACGCCCCAAAGGGCGGGGAAACGTATTGTTCAGGCATAATAATCCACATCGGTGGACCGGCCCTGACGATCCAAGGGGCAGTTGTGGCTGTTCCTGAGACACGGGCTAGAGCGTCTCGAATTCGATAAGGACTATCTTTTGCCTTGGTTCATGACGGAAATCCAATTTCCAAATACGTGATCGTGCGGTTTCAATTGTATATATATATTTGGCGACATAGTGGCATGGGACGCTCATGTCGTCTATGATTGATAGTTATGATTTGAAATTGTTTTCAAAACATATAAACACTAGGAATAATATCAAATGCCTTTGTTTTATTCGTATCAAGCATATTTTGGCCATTATAAGGTAAAACTCTATCCTCCGGTTTGCGTTGCATTGTGTGATGGGAACTGAGTCTTATAATGGCTTCATTTTTATAAAAAGCATAGCGATGTTTAAAAAGAAAGATTTGTTTTAAAAGCACTGGCAATCCAATGGAGTAAACCCGTTCCACGAAAGTGGCGTGGTCCTGTGATTAGCCAATTATATATGTGTTGAGTGGATTTCTCATACCAGTCCCATGACTGACTCGTAGTTTGTTTCACTTTCAAACTCGGGTGCCCCTCTTTCTACACGGGCAGCCTTGTATTCAGGTTTAGCTGGTTCTTTCTGGATAGCTGGAGCTAAAGATGGATTCTATCATTTATTTCTTTTTATGCTGTTCAGCTTCTATTGTACATATTTTGTTTATTTCCGCTGTAGACATTTATGTATAGCTGAACTGTATTTGTACAAGTAAGATCCTGTATACTGTGTAACTCTGATGATTACTTTTATCCAGTATATTCTATTGTTCATTATCTGGTGTATTTATTTAATTCTGTTCTGCTATTATCTGTAACTGTGTTATATTCCAAAGATAACCTTGTTTCCGTGAGAACGGGAAATCGGGTCGTCTCATCGTGGTATCAGAGCTCAGGTTAAGCTTAGTGCTGGAATATAACATATTAACGAACTCGTCAGAAATAGAACCAGTAGTGTTCTAGGACGGGTAACTCTATACAGATAGGATCAGTAATATCCTAGTATGAGTAGCAGAATGAAATAACACCTCGATAGACAAATTTACATTGAAGTATTTGTCTCTATATTTTTAAATATCTTTTCTGTTGACCTGACACTTGATCTGCCATTTGCAGAAGTACTAGAAAATGAGTGCCAGAGACAGAAGCTCTATTCATGAAATACAGAAATCTGGGTGGAAAACCTTTTACGGGTGAAGAAGCAATTATGAAAACACAAGCTTGGGTTCGTTCGGCTGATAAAATCTTCGAAGCATTAAAGCTGAGGGATGACCAGAAAAGATTACTGGCCTCCTGGGCGCTCAAAGACGAAGCTTTATTCTGGTGGGATTCTGTTGTTAAAAATAATCCAGAAGGTGATATCACCTAGGACAGATTCAAAGTGATTTTCTTAGAAAGATTTACTCCTCCCGAAGCGACCGAGAGATTATGTGATGAATTTTCTTATTTGATACAAGGTGATATGACCATTCCCGAATATCATAAGAAATTTAATGAACTTTCTCACTTTGCCCCTCATCTAATTCAAAATCCGAAGAGGAAAAATATGAGATTTATTCACGGACTTCAAAGGAAATACCAGAATAAAGTATTGGGGCATGTGAAGCTTCCTTTTTCTGAAATGATATATATGGCCTATCAATATGAAGATCTAGATAAGAAAGGCATGTTGCGCGACGAGGAAGAAGTCAGCTCTAGTAATAAAATTGAGTCTGAAACGGATCATCCTGAAGCCAGTACAAGGTCGGAGATCAATAAGAAGCCCAGTGCCAAGAGAAAAGGGGCTAAATCTGAAAGGGAACCAGTAAAGACCGCCACTTGCTCTAACTGCCATCTGAAGGGGCATTTGTCGATAAACTACGGACCCTTAAGGAAGAGATTAAAAGGGGCACTTCAATCCAAAGAAGGACTTCAATCAAATAGAAAATGCAATCTCTGCCATCAGGCTGGTCACGTAAAGCAAGATTGCTGGCAGTTGAAAAAGACTGAAGCAGTGCGTATAAATGAAATAGCAGAAACTTCTGGGCCCGCAGATGTTCTGGAAAGGCCCGATGTCTTAGAAGGCACGCTTACTGTCAAAAACATTCCAGTCAAAGTGCTGTTTGACACAGGCGCGTCGCGAAGTTTCATAGCAAAAGATGCAGCTAAGAAACTGGATTTGAATTTGAAAAGGCTCAAGGAACCCATGACTGTCCAGAATCCGGTTGGGGGTTCCATAGATCTCAGTTGGATTTGTGGAGTGCCAGTTTCTTTCTCTCGTTATCGGTTTCCTACCGTCGCAGCCGTCATGAATTTTAAAGAGTTTGATCTTATCTTGGGGTTAGACGGTTGACCAAATATGAAGCTGAAGTTAAATGCGCCGACAGAGTCGTAAAGGCGAAGATTAAATCAGGTGATTATATAACCATTCCCTGCGAAGGTCAGAATGCTAATAGAAAAGACTTCTGGGCAGCTTTGGATGTTTCTCCAGCCCAAATAGAAAATGTCCCTGAAATCACAGAGAACATTCCTGACCTCATCAAAGACATTCCTGTCGTCAAGAACTATGCGGATGTGTTCGAAGAAGTTGTTCGCTTACCTCCGCAAAGAGAAATAGATTTCAAGATTGCTTTGATTCCCAATGCAAGGCCGGTAGTTCACGCTATTCGAAGAATGTCCTTGAAAGAGAAGGAGGAATTGGACAATCAAACACGACAGCTGGTATGGAAAGGTCTGATCAGGCCTAGTTTCTCTGATTGGGGTGCAGCAGTGGTATTTGTCCCAAAATCTGACGGTACTCTACGACTATGTGTGGATTATCATGATCTGAACAAACAGACAATAAAAAACAAGTATCCATTGCTGCGGATTGATGATTTGTTAGATCGATTAAATGGAGCACAAGGATTCTCACGAATGGACCTAGCTACAGGCTTCCATCAACTTCGAATTGCCGAAGAGTGTGTTCCAATGACAGCGTTCAGAGGCCCCGACTTATTCTACGAGTGGTTAGTAATGCCGTTCGGCTTATGTAACGCTCCAGCTTACTTCGTCGATCTGATGAACAGAGTATTCAGAGGAGTATTGAATAAATTTGTTCTGGTTTTTATTGACGATATTCTAATCTTCTCTAAATCAAAGGCCGAACATGAAAAGCATCTGGAACAGGTTCTAGAAATTCTGAGAAGGAATGTATTGAAAGCAAAGTTTTCCAAGTGTATCTTCTGGCAAGATGAAGTGAAATTTCTGGGCCATGTTGTATCGAAAGAAGGAATTGCTGTGGATCCAAGTAAAATCACGGCTATTCAAAATTGGAAATAGCCCAGTAATCCCACTGAAGTCCGCAGTTTTCTCGGATTGGCTAGCTATTACCGGAAGTTCGTTAAAAAATTTTCGAAGATATCTGGACACTTAACAAAGCTTACAAAGAAACATTCTAAGTTCAAATGGACTCAAGAGAGTGAGGAAGCTTTTGAAGAGCTAAAGTTGAGATTAACAACTGCTCCAGTGTTAACCATTATCGATGGCAACCAGGATATAAAAGTTTGGACGGATGCTTCTAGAGAAGGCCTTGGCGCAGTGTTAATGCAAAGGGGTCAAGTAATTGCTTATGCTAGCCGTCAACTGAAGCCGCACGAGAAAAACTATGTAACTCATGATCTTGAGTTATTGGCTATCATATTCTCTTTGAAAATCTGTAGACACTATCTTCTGGGCGAGAGATTTGAACTGTTTACAGATCACCAGTCGTTAAAGTATCTGTTTACTCAGAAAGACTTAAATTTGAGGCAGCAGCGTTGGCTGGAGTTTCTTGCAGCATATGACTTTGAAATTATATATACTCCAGGGAAAGCCAATGTCGTGGCCGATGCGTTAAGCCGAAAGAATGAAATGATCGCCAGTTTCATCATTGCGACTTCGTTGATTGATAAGATATCGGCTCTCCAAGAAGAGGACCAATTTATCAAAGGAATAAGTCAGCGAATTCGTGAAGGCAATGCTTCGGATTTCCAGCTAGACAGCGAAGGGATTCTGAGGTTAGAAGGGAGAATTTGCGTTCCAGATATTCCTGAACTCAGAAGGGATGTACTGGATGAATGTCACAAATCTAAGCTCAGTATCCATCCAGGTGTGAATAAAATGTATAATGATATCAAACGCACATTCTGGTGGAAGTCGTTAAAAAGAGACATCTCAATATATGTTAGTCGATGCCCTACTTGCCAACTAGTCAAGAGCGACCAACAGAAATTGGCTGGATTATTACAACCGCTAGAAGTTCCTGGCTGGAAGTGGGAACATATTTCTGTGGATTTCATTGATGGTTTGCCCAGAACCAGGAAAGGAAATGACAGTATTTGGGTGATCGTAGATCGTTTCACGAAGACCGCCCATTTTATACCTGTCAAATCAAATAGAACCGCTCAGAGTCTGGCGCAGATTTACTTCAGGGAAATAGTTAGACTGCATGGAGTGCCGCTCAGTATAGTCAGTGATAGAGATACAATATTCACTAGCAAATTCTGGGAAGCATTTCAAGTCGAGCTGGGAACGAAGTTAAACTTGAGCACCGCTTATCATCCTCAGACAGATGGTCAGACAGAGAGGGTGAATCGTATTTTAGAAGATCTATTGCGGGCTTGTGTTCTAGATTTCGGTGGATCATGGGAAGACCATCTGCATTTGGCTGAATTCTCTTATAACAACAGCTATCAGGCAAGCCTGACAATGTCGCCATTCGAAGCATTGTATGGTAGACCGTGCTGATCTCCTGCTTGTTGGGTCGAGCCTGGAAATAGACTTGTGTTGGGTCCTGATATGATTCGAGAAGCTGCCGACAAAGTCGATTTTATTAAGAAGCGATTACTCGCTGCTCAAAGCCGACAAAAGAGCTATGCCGATAGAAGAAGAAGAGATATATCCTTTGAAGTTGGCGACTATGTATATTTGAAAGTATCGCCGATGAGAGGAGTTATCCGGTTCGGTAAAACTGGAAAGTTAGCGCCCAAATTCATTGGTCCGTTTCCTATTCTGGAACGGATTGGAACTCTCGCTTATAGGGTCAAACTGCCTGACTGGTTGCCTGGAGTGCATGATGTATTTCATATATCTCAACTTCGAAAGCACGTTCATGATCCAGACTTGATCGTGGAAGAAGCAGCTCAGCAGGACATTGAAATTACTCCAGAATTGGCCGTGAGACGTGAGCCGCTAAAGATTATCGGCAAAGAAACCAAAGAGCTGAGGAACAAGAAAGTTCACTTAGTCAAAGTGCAATGGAGTGGAGATCCGCGAGATTGTACTTGGGAAACTGAGGAGAGCATTCAGAAAGCTTATCCTAGATGCCGAGTAGATATCTCTGATTGACTCTGGTGCAAGGTACATTTACCCTACTTTGCATTACCATTCAATTCTCTACTCTATTGTTATTTTCTTTTCATAGATGTGCACTTTTAATTATATAGTCTGAATGATTTTTAAGGGGCATAGGATTTGATTAGTATATTTTTGAAGGTTAAAAACAATTGGATTGGTTGTTGTGTTGTGTGATTGTAGATTTATCAAACCACTTTCGACTTTGTTCCTTTTCGGGGACGAAAAGTTTTAAGTGGGGGAGATTGTAACGACCCAGAAAATCTGAACCAATTTAAAAATTTTAAATTGGCTAAAATAATGGATTTTAAATATTTAAAATAAATATTTTAAATAATGGCGATGAAAACTAAGTTTGAATCGACAATTGAAAACGAATATAATTAATTATAATTATAAACAAGGCCTGAAATGGCGTGGCAGTTTCAAAAATTGAATTCAGACTTTGTCGGACTGTACCGGGTGCAAAACAATCCGGATTTTAGTGAAACCAAAAATATTTAAATCTGTTAGTGAATATCTTTCTAACGAATCCGACCAATCGAAATTTGATAGCGGGAATCAAAAGATATGTCCAGTTGAAAATTCTGAATAGTCGCTATGGAATTCAGGCCCTTAAAAATGGACATTTTGCAGATGACCTCGGATTTCGACGAAACCACTTTTCTTGGATCCGTGATGTCAAGTTATTGCTAGGTTTCAAATTTCATAATTTTTTGAATCAGTATGTGAGCGTAGCAAAGGAAAACGCGTTTGACCGGTTTCAGTTGATTTTAATCGACTGGAAATTAGCCATTTTTCAAACGGTCTCAGAATTCGACGAAACTAGTCTTGTTAGGACCGTGTCGTCAATACGAAGCTAGAAAATATTTTTCTGGATTTTTTAGAGTTAGTATGTGACCCCGGTAATTTGAAATGTACGTTTAGAATTCAATATAGTGATTTAAATGTAAATTCAACGGGAACTGATTGTAACGATCGAATCAGCTTGCGATACATATCTCATTGTGTTCGGAATGGGGGTAAAATGCTATGGACGACAGGCGGTGGGCCTCGTTTTGAGGTCGTATGTAAAAGTCACCTTTTTGCAAAATTAATTAATTAAATAATAAAAAGGAAACAAAATTAATTTAATTCCCTCTCTTTATTTTCCCTTTCTGCCCCCCACCCCCCCGATTTCATTAATCAGAAGATAGAAAAAAAAAAAAAGAACGGAGCAGCAGCGACCTCGATCCGCCGTTCAGCCACCAGAAGGCGCCATCGCCTCGTCGAAGAGACCCCCCGCCTCCGCCTGTCCCCCTCCATCGATCGAAGTCCCGAGCCGAACCCCACTCGCGACGCATCCGCCTTTCCCCGTTCGAAGCCCTAGCGCCGCCTTGCCCAGTTCGAGACCCACCGCCACCTAACGCAAACCCCCCCCTCGCCGATCAATGTAAGTCGTTTTGTTTTATTTTATTTTTATTTATTATTCTGTAAAAACTGATTTTCTTGAAAAGGAAAAAACTGAGTTTTTTTTTTAAGAATTTTAAACTGAATTTTAAAAAGGATTTTAAACTGAATTTTTAAAAGAATTTTAAACTGAATTTTAAAAAGAATTTTAAACTGAATTTTAAAAAGATTTAAAAACTGATTTTTAACAGATTTAAAACTGATTTTAAAAAGATTTAAAAACTGATTTTTAACAGATTTAAAACTGATTTTTTTTAGAGATTTAAAAACTGATTTTAAAAAGAATTTTAAACTGAATTTTAAACAGATTTAAAAACTGATTTTTAACAGATTTAGAAACTGATTTTTAATTTAAACTTTAAAAAGAAAAAGATTTAAACTTTAAAATAGAAAAGATCATATTTTTAAAATAGAAAAAAAATCCGATTTTTATATATTGAAAGTCGAAGTAAAAATCAGATTTTTATATATTGAAAGTCGAAGTAAAAATCAGATTTTTATATATTGAAAGTCGAAGTAAAAATCAGATTTTTATATATTGAATAACATAGTAAAAATTCGATTTTTACATATGTAGAGAATACGGGCAACAAAGCGACAAAAAGAGAGATTGGCGAAGATTTTATGCAAAGAAGAGTCGTGGGATTGAATTAGCTATTCGGTGAGATTTCTGATTTAAAAATATTATATATGTGTGAAATGAAAGTGAATTGCTATATATATAAATATATATATATATATATATATATACACACACACGCCCCTCTTCCACAAACCATGGATGATATTTATTGGTTGAAATTGTTGTGAAAATTGATTGATAGCGAATGGTTGTTTGGGATTGTTTGTGATTGATATTGGTTGATTGTGGTTGAAAAATACCCATTTGTGGTTGAGAAATATTTGGTTGAAACCACATAGGATTAGTTTGTGGAAATGAAATAAATATATACATGCCGACTGCGTACGAACTAGATGCATGAACCCCATTGTCAAAAACCGCGAGGTTTTAAGGTAGAGCGAGGAGCCGTACTAGGGACGGTCCCGGTTTAACTACCCTGCCGTTATGCTGCCGAAATTTTGAATAATATTCGTGTGTTTGAATTATTTTCATATGCTTAAACTATATTTATTCATTGAATAGAAAACATTCATGTGTTGATTTGATATTCATTCGTTGATTAGAAATTCATGTGTTGAATGGTATTCATATTTTGAAATAAATTGTTTGATAATAAAAATCACCTTTTATCGACCATATGAACTGTGTAAAATAATCTCGTTTTAAAAGAAATTGTTTTATGATAAAAATCCTATTTTTATCACCAACTTGAACTATATAGAAAAATAGTGTCTTGAAATGAATTGTTTTACAATAAAAATCACATTTTTATTGTATGCATAAATCGTTGAGTTGAAGTGTTAAAAATAGCCACTTGTTCAAAATAAACATATATGAGTTGAAATATTCATTAATTAGCTAATGAAATGATTTGCACCCATTTATGTAACATTAGAATGAATGGTGTTTTTAAACCAAACAGAAATCAAATATGAAGTTGAATAGAAAATGATAAATGATAAGAACTGTATATATATGTACTTGCATATTTATTGAACAGGTTATAGCAAAGGGGCTAGAGAAGAGGAATAAAATTTTGTGCCCGACAAATAGGTACACATTTACTGTTTTGTTTGGGTGATGATTTTATGAGCCTATTGGCTAGCCGCTTGGCTTTTTCTTTTTCTTTTTCTTTTTGAGATTAGAAGGACCGGGAACGCTATTTGCGATTTCCCGATGCTCCCGGTGCAGGGGAGGTTATGGCGAAATTTTCCAAAATTTTAAGGTGTTAGAAAAATATTTGAAGCGAAAACGATATGGAAATCATTGAATGAACTATATTTATATAAATATATAAATATAAGTAAAATTAAAACGAAACGAAGCCGTGCAGTTCGTATTTTGAAACCATGATTTCAAACAACTAGTACGGGGAATCCGACCATTGGATTTTCCCGAAACCTCAACCGTCGGGTTTGCCTTGGAATAATCTTTCCAACGGCACCAACCTTGTAAAAATACAACGGTTGGATTGTCTGGAATGTTTAAATCAAAACTGATGAAAAACAGCGCCAGAAGCGATTATATTTATATATATATATATATAAATATAATTATATATTTAATCGAATAACGACGCTGCAGTTCGTAATTTGAAATCGAAAATTCAAACGATTGTACCGGGAGATCCGACCGTCGGATTTTCCCGAAACTAGAACCGTTGGATTCGTTTTGAAAAGACCTTTCTAATGATGTAAATTTTGCGAAGATCCAACGGTTAGATTTTCAGATATGTGTAAATCAAATCTGAAGAAAAACAGCGCCACGGCCGCTTTATGGCCCGAAGCGTCGTTTTGAATAAAATAGCTATTTTAAAATAAATAAAAATAGCGATAAATAGTTATAAAATATCATAAGCGATATGGAGTGGAAATAAACTGAATTTGCTCGATTTATGTGGCTTTTGATGGTTGAATGTGTTTGGTGTGAAAATTACATTAAAGAACAATATTGGTGTTGTCGAATAATTTAACCATTGAAATAAATCGATTTGGAATTCTAAATATACGTGGATTATTCGAAAAGGCCGAGTTAATTCTCATTTCGAATAATTGACCGACGATTGAAATTCGAAGATGAAGACGGTGGTCGAAGACCGGAGATCTTCACCTCGTTTGGATGGTAACCGAGGTCCTGATTGGGAGGCATCCCGAAATATGGATAATGAGTGGTGATCGTCCAGGCGTACGTGGTGATCGAAGGGTTTGCGAGGTATTTAGTGCCTCCGGTTTCGTTCAGACCCAGAACGGACTTGTAAATGGACTGTGTGTCCGACATTGGATTTTATTCTGTGTTGATTGATCTCTGTTAAATATACATCTGTTTGGCGGCGGAGAATTTATTCTTTTGCTTAACGCCCTTCACTGAGACGTACGAGCTCAGAGGTTGTATATCGATGGACATCAATCGCATGGCGTGAATTGCCTGTGTGGCATGCTAAGATGCAGTGATCAGGGCTTCTGTTGAAAAGCAAAGTCTTGTGGTGATGATCAAAGCACCGCCTGTGTGGCGTAGCTTTGTGTATAACGTGAATTCGCGAGCCTCACACCCCGGTATGAACCTAAAACGGGAGAAGGACCTCAGGGAGGGCATGCGTTTCTTTCTAGCTAGGGTGGTGTCAGTGACCTACCAGCCCTGACATTTATATACTTTTCACCTATGTGGTTGTTGCTGTTGCGAGGCGCCTCGGTTTGATCGGACGATCCGGGTCCGATGGAGTCATTCGTTGGCTCGTTTACGCCCCAAAGGGCGGGGAAACGTATTGTTCAGGCATAATAATCCACATCGGTGGACCGGCCCTGACGATCCAAGGGGCAGTTGCGGCTGTTCCTGAGACACGGGCTAGAGCATCTCGAATTCGGTAAGGACTATCTTTTGCCTTGGTTCATGATGGAAATCCAATTTCCAAATACGTGATCGTGCGGTTTCAATTGTATATATATATTTGGCGACATAGTGGCATGGGACGCTCATGTCGTCTATGATTGATAGTTATGATTTGAAATTGTTTTCAAAACATATAAACACTAGGAATAATATCAAATGGCTTTGTTTTATTCGTATCAAGCATATTTTGGCCATTATAAGGTAAAACTCTATCCTCCGGTTTGCGTTGCATTGTGTGATGGGAACTGAGTCTTATAATGGCTTCATTTTTATAAAAAGCATAGCGATGTTTAAAAAGAAAGATTTGTTTTAAAAGCACTGGCAATCCAATGGAGTAAACCCGTTCCACGAAAGTGGCATGGTCCTGTGATTAGCCAATTATATATGTGTTGAGTGGATTTCTCATACCAGTCTCATGACTGACTCGTAGTTTGTTTCACTTTCAAACTCGGGTGCCCCTCTTTCTACACGGGCAGCCTTGTATTCAGGTTTAGCTGGTTCTTTCTGGATAGCTGGAGCTGAAGATGGATTCTATCATTTATTTCTTTTTATGCTGTTCAGCTCCTATTGTACATATTTTGTTTATTTCCGCTGTAGACATTTATGTATAGCTGAACTGTGTTTGTACTAAGTAAGATCCTGTATACTGTGTAACTCTGATGATTACTTTTATCCAGTATATTCTATTGTTCATTATCTGGTGTATTTATTTAATTCTGTTCTGCTATTATTTGTAACTGTGTTATATTCCAAAGATAACCTTGTTTCCGTGAGAACGGGAAATCGGGTCGTCTCACTACCTCTCATACCTTGACTGAATAACATTTATAACGTCAAAATAGATATGACTACTTACTCGAATAACCAATACCATACAACTACTTATTCACTTTTAAACACGTATACGCTTCCTCTTCTATTCTTACTAGATTTTATTCTTAGTCTTCGTTTTTGATTTTACTATTCTATTTCTAAGTTCGTTTCCTTATCGACTTCTATATATATATATATCGATACGTTGATTTCTAACTATCAAATTATCTTAAAATATTCTAACTCCTTAAATTCCTGGAAAAATTCGCCATAACCTCCTTTGTACCAGGAGCATCGGGATATTTCAAATAGCCTCCCATGGCCCTCACCAATCCAAAAGAAAAAGAAAAAGCCAAGCGGCTAGCCGATACGGCGCATAAAATCTCATATATGAATTAAATACATACCTTTCCGTTGAGCATTCTATTTATATACCTTCGTACCTTATCCATACCTATCTCATGTATATTTATACCTGCCCAATCTATTTTAACTATACCTGATCGTTTTAACTCAATTCGTTAATTTATTTGTTAATTAACTCTTTAGTCTATTTCACTTTTATATTTGAACATGACATGTTCAAATATATTTTAACTTGCTTATTAAATAATTTGAATCCAAATTTCAAATTTAAGTTCTATATTCGATTTCGAATATCCATTTACAAATCCAATTCACCTTTCAAAGTTCAACTTCAAATTCAAAACTCGATTAACTAATTCCTCTTCGACTTATTAATTCTATTCAATTTCTATTCAAATTTTATTCAAATTCTATTCAAATTCTACTCAAATTCTATAGTTTAAATTCCATTTGAATTCTATATTCAAATTCTATATATTCAAATTCTATATATCAAATTCTATTCAAATTCTACTCAAATTCTATTGTTTAAATTCCATGTGAATTCTATATTCAAATTCCATTTGAATTTCTATATTCAAACTCTATTTCAACTCCATTGAATTTCATATATTCAAACTCCCTTTGAATTTCTATATTCAAATATACTTTTAAACTTTCTTTATTCATTCTTTATTATAAATCCCATTTTGAAATTCAACACAACTTGTCTTTCCCAAAACAAATTCAAATAGTATCTCTGGTAGTAATTCGTCACTTACAACTCGAAAATGAATACTGATGATGCAGCTGTCATCATCGGAATCTATTTTCCAGCGATCGAAGTGAGTTCAATATTATAAAACCATTTCTAAATATTCCGACTTTGAAATCCATTTCAAAATATAATTCACACTGCTTGTAAAACAATTTAAAATCTCCCAGGATCTTAAATTTTCCTTATTTTTAATCCAAATCCATTTACGAATACTTATCCAATTTTCCAGAATTTTAATTCAATTCCTGGTTTAAAATTTCAGATTCAACTCATCTGATTTCACGTATTTCACTTATATGAATTCTGATTGGTTATTTACATAACCATTTAATTTATAATCTTACTCGATTATAATAACAACCAATACATCCACTATATTATAATTTTGATATATATATCTTCTTTATATCAAGATATACCTTGGGTAAACATATTTTAGTTTACCCTCTCTTCAAAACATATCGTGTCGACCCATCGTATTCGAGTGTTTATAAACTCCTACCGATACAGTGGATCAAACTAATCGACCAGAATTCACAAAAAACTCAACCAATACATCTCCACAATATAAAACAAGTTTTATATCAATAACAAATACGCTCACTCGTATATATACACTCAAACTCAATCTAGGGTATAACTAACCCCATCTCTATTGAGTCACGCCACAGAGCCAAGGTAATTCACTTAACTTAAGCTCTGATACCAACTGTAATGACCCAAAAATCCGGTCCAATTTGAGCTGACCAAAAACACAAGTCCAACCCCAATTACACTGGAAAATCAGAACACTAATAGAAAGAAAACAGAGGGTGAGGATAGATAAGGTAGAAAATTAGAGTAGAAGAAGAAGAAGAAGAACACAACATCAGAGTAACACGAACCTCACAGCGAAACGAATAACATATAATATATATAACATAACTTGAAATATACATCTATATCATTATCAAAGTACAACACTTACAATACAGCGGAAATAAACTATAGCTATATGATCCTGAAGCCTCCTGCTCCAGCTCTTGGAGTATATCTGTAAATCCCGACTACTTGACTGCCCGTACAAATTTAGGCACCCAAGAGTTTAGGGAAACAAACAAATAAACTCCGGGACAGTCATGTGACTGGTGTGAATAAAACAGTTTAAACAAGAAATCGATATCTCATAAGACCACGTCGTATAACGGAACGAGTTTTTCCCTTATGAGAATCCAAATATCTTTATATCAAAACCTTTTGATATTATAATAATGTCTATCAACCACAATATAATAATCATCTAGCAGAAATGCTTTCATCTCACGTTCTACATATATAGTATACAATCAAAACCGCAAGCACGTATTGGGTAATGGATTTCCATCTATGACAAGGTATGGAACCACCTTACGCTAGTGTACCTCTAGAAAGGAATACACTGGGTTCAACAAGAACATCTTGCAACTCGGTCACACATGACCGACCACTCATGTCGCTTGAGTGTATCGAATGTATATCACCAACGATTGGGATCAGCAACCGTTTCCCGAATGGGACAGTATCGACAATAGATTTTTAGAAGTAAATGAAACTCTAGATCAGGTGATTATACACCCTACTTCGAAGCAACCGACTTAGCCATGCTGCCTGTCCGATTTCTGTCATTTACCGGTTGATGAGGCTAGAAGCTACGCTTTATCATCATACCAGATTCACTTCGAATGCCACATCGTCAAATCCATCAGATCACCGATTGACGTCCTCAACAATACATTATTTGTTAGCTAAAAGAAGTTTCCTTCTCCGCTTCCACTCTTGATACGGTTGGAGAAATCAATGTACGTGATCGTCTGGAAATACTCTGTTAGACATCCATCCATACAAGTCATCCAGGAATAGGATGAACCAAAGGCACTATTCTATAAACAGGATAGCCCTTGCATAACTGCGTCTTCAATTTTCTTTGGTACATATGATTTGCAACGCTTATGCCAATACAGAGTGGTTCTTTGGATAATAATCCAGCCGGTCTCTCCATATTAACAACGTTAAAATGGTCAAAACTTCGATAGTCTGTTATTTAAATATCGAAGAAAACACGTGTGCAAACAACGATATTATTTCCAGATGGAAATTCTATCAATCAATCATCAATCATATATATATTTATATATATATTCATATTTCCTTATTTTCTATGTTTTAGAAAATACACGTTAACACTGGAAAACATTTCCATTTCTAATCCATGTTTCCAATTTCAATAATTGATTACGTTTCTGATTCTATTTGGAAAACATTTCCAAATCTTCTTTACTTGGATTTAAACAGATGTTTAAATCAACATCGCGACGACAAATCAAACCACTATACTTATTTACTAAATCACTTAACCACTTTCACTTTCAAAACTTAACCATTCCTTAGTTAAAAATGGAGTCAATCAAGTTAGGGTAATACTACCTCTCAGACCTTAACTGAACAACGTTTCTAACCTTGAAATAGACAAAGTTCACCCTTTTAATTCTTTAATAACTTCCTTACGTAACTCTCATTCGAATTATCTCTTATTCGATAATTCTTTCCTTCGAATAAGGTATATTCGATAACTCTATTCAATTTACTCTATTCGATTAACCCTTTTTACTTAACTCCTTACTTAACTCCTTAACTCCTTTCGAATATCTAATTCGATAACTCCTTTCGATTAAACTATAATCGATAACTCCTTTCGAATAACAAATTCGATAACTCCTTTCGATTAAACTATAATCGATAACTCCTTTTCGAATAACTAATTCGATAACTCCTTTCGATTAACTATAATCGATAACTCCTTTTCGAATAACTAATTCGATAACTCCTTTGTGTTTAACTCTATACAAATAACTAATTCGAATAACTCTTATCTATTTAACTCTATTCGAATAAACTAAATTCGATTAACTCTATTTATTTAACCCTAATCGATTAACTCTTATTTATTTAACTCTATTCGAATAAACTAAATTCGATTAACTCTATTTATTTAACCCTAATCGATTAACTCTTTTCAATAACTCTAGTTCGATTTAACTCTATCGATTTACTCTAATTGGTTAACTCTATCTAACCAACTCGACTCGACTAACCCCTTACGAATAACATATTCGATTTACTAACTTTCGAATACCATATTCGATTTAACTCCTTTATTCGCTTTATAAAGATTTCCTTTTTAACAACGTTTATTCATTTTTAAATATTTACTTCTAGTAACGGTTCTCCACTTTAAAATGATTTCCTTCTTATAACAGTTTCCTTTTTATAACGTTTTCCCTTTTCATAACATCCTATTCCGTTATAAATAAATTTCCCGTTTTAACTCTATTTATTTTCTAAATATTTCCTATCAATTCTATCTGTAAATAATTTACAAATATTTCCTTTTTTTTCGTTTTACCAATATTTCCCTTTATATTTTTTTTTTCAAATATATTTCCTATCAATTCTATTTGTAAATGCTTTACAAATCTTTCCTTCTCTATTATTCTATTTGCAAATATTTCCTTTTCAAATCTATTCTTTGATTTTATAATTTCCCTTTTCTAAATATCTCCTATTTATAAATATTCCAATTTATAAATATTTCCAATTTATAAATATTCCATTTATAAATATTTTATTTTCAAATATCACTTTGAAAATATTCCCTTATCAACATTTCGGTATGTTATGGTATTCAACATATCAAATCACGATGATCAGTATCGTCCAAACATATATAACCGACAACGGATTATATATCACATCATATATCACAATATATGAAAAACAGTAAAATAAATGTTGAGGAACCCAGTTGGGTCCCTCCAACCTGTTTCCCTACATCCACAGATGTTATACAATAAAATCAACATCACTTTCAGTTCCATATGATATATTCTGTTAAACAGAATCAAATATAGAAATTCAACTAACTGACTAGCAGTTCAATCAAACAATCAACACATAGTCAATCAGCCAATATTTAACAGTTCTGAAAATACAACATGAAATTATAAACTGTTCAGAGTTAGTGAGATTTACTCACATTTGCGCGTTAGCCGTTTAATAACGGTTTGCGTTATTTGGTTCAGTCGGACAATTTATTTCGCCATAAATTGTAATGTGCTCGGATTCACTCCCGGTCAGTCTCATTGTGTTACTCCCGTCCATACGATCCTGTCGGATCTTGTTTCGCTGAGTTCCGATACTGTATGAGCAACTTATGAATTTTACAAGTTTGTATCAATATTTATATTAAATTAAAACTAAAATTCAATTGGGCCTTAACCTTAAGCTTCCTCGGCCCATTTAGAAAAATACCGGCCCGCCCACCAACCTTCTTCCCCAATTACTTTGAACGCGTCCTCCAGACATTTTCCATGCCATTTGCCACTACTTTGGTGACCCGTTCCTCCTTCCACAATACATTACAAATCACACAAAAATCCTCACAAATCATCTCTTGGTGTCCTCTTTCTTCTGATATCCTTCACACAGAACTCGGTTCTCGCACCATCGCACTCCTCTGAACCATTCTCAGACATTATCAAGTTCTTGTATCACCCGTTTACTTCCATTTACTCCACTACATCACCAACCAAAATCATTGTTACGCTCTCCTCAACGTTCTTCACATCCTCCACCCAAAAACACGACAGTCGGGCTCATCACTGCATTCGCATCGGAACAGTACTTCCCTCCACCTCACTCAGCACCGAACCTAAAAATAATCACAAAACCCTTCCAACTTTGAACGCAAGTCATACATCCTACCATGAATGCAAAAGTGTACCCAGATTCGACAATCGTTGCTCCCATCTCCTGATTAGATAAACCCTAACTTTACTACCAATTTTCGAACTACAGGAAACGATATCGCACCCACCAAATTGAACATCAACTTGAAGCTCCTCTGAACACGATTCAAATGAACTAAACCTCTCTCGATTTCATTTTCGTTTGAATTAACTATGATTTTCCAGATAACGATTTTTTACTGAAGAACAAAAAAACAACGACGGCTTATTGTTTGACCAGAGAAAATGAATTAGATTTAGGCCAAGGGAGGGTTATTTATAGGAAATTTAGATATTTTCTTTTGATTATTTTATTTCTTTTTAATCAATCATTGTATGTATATGTCCTTTAAAAATTCCTGTGATCACATACGATACTCAAAAATCACCAAACTGGGCATACACCTTCAGTTCGACATTACGGTCCCAACGAAACTAGTTTCGTCGAATTCCGAATCTGTTTGCTCACACAGCGTATTTTTAACTGTCAAAATACTGACTGTTTTTCACTCTAAAAATCCGTACGACCACACAGTGAATCTAAAAATCATGAAACTGGAAATCTAACAACTATTTGACATTGCGGATCCAACAAAATTAGTTTCGTCGAATTCTGACTTCGTTTGCAAAAGCAGCTATTTTTAAAGCTCTGAATGACTCATTTCAATATATAAATATATTTAAATATAATTAAATTAAATATTTATAAATAAATATTATCGTATATATTCACAGTGGAATACCATACAGCTCTAGAATATTCCTATATGAATTTCTAGCTTGATATTGCAAATCTGGGTCAACCCGATATTCGATTTATATTGAAATTCCTTTTTAAAATATAAATAATTCCTTTATAAATTATAAAGGAATTCCACAGCAACTTTTCTGAAATTTAATTTGGACGTGAATCAAAATCTACACGACGAAATCCTGATTTTTCTCTAAAATCCACAGCGATTTTTCTGCAAGTTTGTACCTATGACATTATAATGTTCATGTTAGTTATTTTGCAAGTTCGCCCCTAAAATGTTCATGTTAGTTATTTTGCAAGTACACCCTATTATGTTCATATTGATTATGCCATCAATACCAAAGTTATACCCTTGTCATGTTTATGCTAATTTATGCCAATTTGCGTATATTAAATTAGGCTAAGTTTTTAGCCTAATACTTTACACCAAAAATCATGCGAACGTAAATTAGGCTGAGATGGTTAGCCTAATATTGGACGGGGTAACGTTGGGTTAAAATGACAATTTTAGGAAAACTTGCCATAAATTGGTCATTAATCACATAAGTGATTTATGGCATAAAAAGGCATTAATTACCTTAATTAATGAGATTAATTGGAAATGAATGTGACAGTAATTTGAATATTTTCTAATTTACATATTGGTCATTAATCACATAAGTGATTTATGGCATAAAATGGCATTAATTACCTTAATTAATGAGATTAATTGGAAATGAATGTGACAGTAATTTGAATTTGAATAATTTACATAATTAAAATGTAAATTAGAAAATACGAACGCGCTTAACCCGAGGTTGGATTGAGTTGTGACGTAAACCTTCCCGGACCCACCCGGCTGTCCAGTTGTCACAACAATAGCTATCCAATGTGAGAGGTTAAGGCATGGGGCCCAATAAAGACCCGAGGTTAAACTGAGTTGTGGCGTAAGACTACCCGGACCCAACCGGCATACAGGCAGCCACAACAATATCTGTCTAATCTGAGAGGTTGGTGCTCTAATAAGACAATTAGAGCTGAGTTAGGACTGATAGGGTTAAGTCAATTTAATAAATACTTAACCAAATTCAACATGTTAAATAATTTGGATGGGTGGGGGTTAGGTTCATTCAGACACTTAACCACTTAACATGTATGACTAGAAAACCTAGTAACGGGGACCCGTTTCAGCAGTAACCCAATTAGGTATCATGGTACCCTGAACTAGGCAGGGTGGGGCACGATTACTGGGCTGATTGTAGGCGGTCAAAAGCGACGGCGGTTGCCGCACAGTATGGGTTCTAACAGAGTGTGGGCGTGCACACACTCTGGAGCAGACAAGTCAGGGCACTGGAGCATCAGTAGTATACCCTATGCATGCTAGAATTGTGTCGGGGCCGCCACCATGGGACTTGATACACCCCATGGTGGGACCAGCATAGGTATCTAGCATATAGGGTTGTAGGACACATGTGAATATACGAGTAGGAGCCGATCTTTTAAAGAAAGAGAAAGGGATCACTTCACCCCAATCACGGGGTGCCTGTTGGTATAAGAATTAGTAGGTGCAGAGATAGAGATTTAAAATAGGGTGCGAAGGGATGTTTGTTTTAGGACACCTTATCTAGTTCTAGGATAGTCTATTATCCTGATATCGTCCTGTTCTCACTTTATGCAAGTCATGATCTTTTTATTATTAACATTCTAGGAATATAGCTGGACTTACCAGACTTATGTCTGACCCATTTTCCTTTCGTCTTCTTTTCTTCCGTCCCCTCTCCCCCCCTCCCCCCCAGGTCCATAGGGAGGAAACACCGCAGCATAGTCAGTTTTTCATCCAGCTTGAATAGAGAGAATGTATTGCTTGGATTTCTTTCATTTGGACCATGGCTTTGGATATCATTTATGGGG
This sequence comes from Allium sativum, assembly GCA_030737875.1. Lineage (NCBI taxonomy): Eukaryota > Viridiplantae > Streptophyta > Magnoliopsida > Asparagales > Amaryllidaceae > Allium > Allium sativum. Next base: position 570,771,196 of record CM060922.1, read on the forward strand.
ATTATGCAACTTTATTTATGTTTCATGCTTCTTTAACTTTTAAAATCAAGACAGTATTATGGTTGCAATAATTGGAAGTTTGTTTTGAGACAATGTTGGAAATGTTCTGTATGAACACGTATTTATGATAATAAAAGTCTGTTGGTTTTTTCGCTGCTTATTTATATGTGTTTATATCTGTCTTGTGTTTTATTTGTGTCTTTTACTTATAAACCTCCACCAAAATTAAGGCATTCCCTTTGTGAGTGACCTTAACGGAGGTGGGGTGTTTCAACGATGTTGTGGAGCAACTGAAGATGTTATTGAAGACCAGGACCCTTCTTATCGTAAGGACGACTTGCTGAATGTCTCAAATGGGTAGCTTCCATTTACAGATGGATTTTATATCAGATAAGTGGCAAGAAGCCCAAACGTATGTGAAGGAATTTCGGATTGTTGTTTCGTTCAGACCTAGAACGGACATTTATGGATTAGGTGTTTGAATTGTAATTGACTGTGTAGCACTGATATCTGTTAAATATATATATATATATATCTGTTTGATGGAGGGGAATTTATTCTCTTACTTAACCCTCTTCTCTAAGACGTATAAGCTTAGGGGTTATATAATGATAGAAATCAGTGATGCGTTGTTAATGGACAATATGGCATACTTAAGTTATGTGCTGAGCTTTGGATGATCAAAGTATGGCTTATTTAAGCGTGGCTTTCTGTATATCGTGACCACGGCAAGCTGTACACCACGGTAAATGGCCAAAATAGGAAGAAATGCGGCAAGGTTATGGGGTGTTGTCTCCTTCTAGAAAAATGCGTACTATGGTATGGAGCCTAGGTATTAGCCTATGTGGTAAAAGCATCTACTTTTGTGGTTGTTGTTGGCGCACGCTCGGAAAGGTCTGTAACGACCGGGAGATGACATACTCAAGCGTACTCTAAGTTACCTTGTTCAGGGGTAACCCGGCCTTGTGTTGGCATGAGGAGCATCATTGTTGATCCTCGGACATCCCTCTAGAGGTGTTCAAAATTCGGTTCGGAAGGAGGTTCCTTTGCCTGGCCATTGTTGGAAACCCAATCTTCGTTACGAGCCCGTACGATTTTGGTTGTATATCATACGTCAGTATAGTATATGGTACCTATGATGGCTAGGATTGATACATTTACTTTCGAAATTGTTGTCGCACTATATTATAGTATTGAAAGAGGACTTTCACGTATCAAGCATTTTTGACTGCATAAGAAGAAATCTCGCTCATGTATGCGTTTGCATTGTGTGTGTGCCGCGAGACCTTATGTTTGTTTCATTTTTCAAAAAGTCATTACGAATTTCTATGTACTGGTATTCATATGGAGTAAACCCATCCGCATTAGCGGTGTGGTCCGGTGAATTACCTAACTTTAAAATAAACTCTAAAAACAAATGTTTTGAGTTATCACACCAGTTCCATGACTGACCTGGAGTTTATTGTTCCCACACCTAAACTCTAGATGCCCATAATTTTGACACGGGCAGCCTAGTATTTGGTTCGCAGATTTTGCCTTGGAGTTTGTTAGAACAGGATGCTGGTTTAGCCGGAGCTGTTATATCTTGTAGCATGTATATTCGTCCGCTGAGTTTAGTGTCTTTTTCGCTATGTAATCGATGTACTCTGATGTTTCTGCGGTAACTCTGATGTAATATTATTATAATGATAATGGGAAAGTTCTTTTTATTTTGTGAAAATGTGTAAGTACCCCTAGCAATCTGTCTTTATGAATGGTTTAAGTTGGTCTAATTACCGGCGAAAACCGAGCAAAAAGCTGGTTCGTTACATTGTGATATCAGAGCTTTTGTTTATACAAAGCTATGAGGTACGACTCAATTGAACAAAAGGAAAGACTCATCAGAGTTATAATATCCCATTAGAGATAGGGTTAGCAATGCCCTAGCATGAGATTTTGGAGTACTACGTTTGAGAGAGCGTCTTCCAAGTAAAATTAATTAAGTTTGGGATTGTAATATATTATAATACATGTTAAGATAAAAACTTAGGTAAAAATTATTAAGGTAATTCTCCTATAAAGGAACTAGTCAAATAGGGTTAGAAACCAAAATGAATAATAAGAGTTTGAGTATTTATTTAATATTGAGGTTAGACTATCGAGTATAGGAAGATTGAAACGACCCGAAACTCGCCCTTAAGAGAAAGCCCGAATTGAGTTGAGAGACAAATCAGAACACAAATGGAAGAACATTTCATTGCTTATTACAACAATTTACATCAGAGTACAAGAATATAAAGGTTATGAATTAATATTACACATTGGAAAATATCAGAGAATAAAATACATTATATAGCAGCGAAAAAATAATGCATAACACAACTGTAAGAAGTACGTGGATACAGAGCGTACCGAATATAGCTCCAGCTGTAAACCAGGACCATGTAAACTAGAAATCTGCAAAATCAAAATTAGTAGCTGCCCGTGTGGAAAATAGGGGCATCCATAGTTTAGGTTAAAACAATAAACTCCAAGTCAGTCATGTGACTAGTGTGAGAACTAAAACGGTTATAAACTTGACTTTAAAATCAGATATATCAAGGGACCACGCCGTATAACACGGAACGGGTTTACCCCCATGAATACCAGTGCATAAATAGTTTGTAAACAACACAATGCTTTTTTAAAAAATGAAGCTATATAAGACTCAGGTCCCATCGCATAATGCAACGCAAGCTTAAGTATAGAGTTTTCCCTTATAATAGCCAAACATGCTTGGTACGTTTTAAAACAAATCATTTGATATTATTATAAGTGCATAGTGTATCAAACAGCTTCAAATATAAATGTATCAATTATAGACGGCATAGTATCCCATGCTACTATGTCGCCATATAGGTTTACATTGAAAATCGAAATGCCACGTACTGGAAATTGGATTCCATCTATGAGTCGAGGCCAGGGATGGCTCCTCACCACTTCGAGACACTCATGCAAATGACTCAGGACTACACACTCTGGGCAGCCCTTGGATCGGCTGGGTCGGTCCTCTATTATGTTTGAGAATTGACAATTCCTGAACACACATTTCCCGGTCCTATCGAACTTATCCATTGACTCCGTAGTAACCAATATATCCAAGGCGCCTCGCTATCCATCATCCACACAGGTAAAAATATAAATATCTGGGCTACATACCATGACACCACCCATAGCTAGAAAGAAACATCATATTCTCCTAACGGTCCAATCCTGTTTTTGACTTATACCGAGGTGTGATGCTCGCGAATTAACGCTACACACAAAGCTATACCCTTTAAGGTCATGCTTTGATCATCAACCACAAGACTCTGTTTTCAACAGAAGCCTTGATCATTTGCATCTCAGTATGCCACACAGGCAATTCACGCCATGCGACTGATGTCTGTCGATATATAACCTCTGAGCTCGTACATCTCAAAGAAGGGTGTTAAGCAAGAGAATAAATTATCGGCCGCCAAACAGATATATATTTAATAGAGATCAATCAACTCGGAATAAAATCCAATGTCAGACACACATCCGTTTACAAGTTCGTCATGGGTCTGAACGAAACCGGAGGCACCTTATTCCTCGTCCCATATGTCCAATACAGGAGAGAGGTCCTCTCATATCCGGTCGATCTCCAAGTACGTCTGGACGATCACCACTTATTACCCCATCTTGGGTGTACAGCCCAATCAAGACATCAGTAACCATCCAAATGATGTGAAGACCTATGGTCTTCAACCACCATCTTCGTCGTTGACTTATCATCGAATCAGTTATTAAAAATGGGTATAAACCCGACATTTCCGATTAACTCGTGTATATAATAAATAAGTGCTTTAAAAACACAACATACGCCTCATTCAAATCTAGAATATTCCTTTATTCAAATATTTTTATATTACAGAATAAAATCCAATTTCAGACACACATCCATTTCCACGTTCGTTCTGGGTCTGAACGAAACCGCAGGCACCTTATTCCTCTTCCCAAATGTCCAATACAGGAGAGAGGTCCTCGCATATCCGGTCGATCTCCAAGTACGTGTGGACGATCACCACTTATTACCTCGTCTTGGGTGTACAACCCAATCAAGACATCAGTAATCATCCAAATGATGTGAAGACCTACAGTCTTCAACCACCGTCTTCATCATCGACTTATCATCAAATTAGTTATTCAGAATGGGTACAAACCCGACATTTCCAAATAACTCGCGTATATAATAAACAAGTGCTATAAAAACACAACATAGCCTCATTCCAATCTAGAATATTCCTTTATTCAAATATTCTTATATTATTAGGGAAAGGTTCCCATTAATTTTATCAAAGATAAATTTTTTAATCTTCCTTTTGGATATCAATTCAAACCAAATTAAGGTTTATCCAAACTAGTCGGGATTAGCACACCTTACCAAAGTAATCATTTGTTTAATTTCCCAATCAGTAATACTCTATATCTACACCACGGTGTTATCGATAAAATTAATTTCCATTTCACGTTCAAATCTAATTAAAGATTTAACTATCGCTTGGAGTAAAACTGATGATACTCCATTCTCGATCATTTCCCAAATTTGATAATTTAATTATCTCATTAATTTTTCAATCTAATTAAAGATTCATTAAAACTCCACTTAGTTTTAATCTCCTCAAAAAAAATTAATGATTATTTAACTTTGGGAAATCAAACATGCCACATTGACAATCTACACCATACTATTGATTTCTGCCTATATATAACCTTTAAGCTCGTACATCTTAGAGAAGGGTGTTAAGCAAGAGAATAAATTCTCCACCACTAGACAGATATATATAGCAGACATCAACCATACAATTTGAAATACAATGATAGACATGTAATCCTGTCTTTAACTGGGTTAAAGAACTAATGTCATTTAAAACATAGTTCACGATAAACTCAAATCCTCTTCCATAAAAATGGAATCTTCACGGAAAAACAAATCAATGTATAATCGATATCAATTTCCGTATCCGACCAATAATATAAATATAATAACGACAAAGCCTTTTAAATTCTATATATATTAACAGTCTTCCTCCACAGAAGCTCACTTCGATTATTACCAATCGAATTCCATTCAATTCCAATTTAATATATTAAATTGGAAAACTTTCCTTTGGAAAATCACATTAAATCTTAATAAAAGATTTATAAATTCCAAATCACATTTCACTGCAAATCGGGTTAAAGAATGAATGTCGTTAAAACACAGTTCACAATAAACCCAATATACATTCCGTTTTATTCCAATTAAATGATAATTAACTGGAATCACTAATAATCGTAATTAAAAGATTTATTCTTTTCACACGGGGTTTAATAATAGTATTATTTAAGACACCATTCACGACAAACCCAAAATCCAATTCTTTTATTCAATTCCAATTAAATCTTAATTAATTGGAGAACTTCGCTAAATCGTAATTAGAAGATTTATTCTTTCCTCAACTGGGTTTAAGAGCGGTGTTAATGAAGACACCATTCATGACAAACCCAAAATCCAATTCAATATTAAATACAAGGCTTTGAATAGAAATTATATCGGCTTATATTCAATATCAAACTCTGAAACCAACAAATATCGTATTGGAAATACCGATATAAATATATCTTCCAAATCTCATAACAATATCCGTGTAATCATGAAATCCAACATCGCAATATTCCGAAGATGATTTCCATTCAAATCCACTCCAATTCATATATTGGAAATTCTGGTTATATTAAAACCCATTCTCAATCCAATTTATTTATTTAAAAATAATTGGATTACAATTCTAGTTAATAACTATTTCATTTCGATAAAAATATATTTTTATCTTCTCAAATATGGAAATTTTCATCGCAATTCTTTCCAAATCATTTAATATGATTTTACACAAATTATTAATATTTTTAATAATTTTATTAAGGCCCTTTCAACCGATTTCCACAAACGGTCATCGAACTGCACTTACAATGACCTTTTCCAAATTTGATTTAGACATAATTCCAAATCCAACTGTTAGATTTCAAATATCTTATATTCTTCGGAAAGCACTTTTCGATACGAACCCAATGATTCTGGTTTTAGGAGAATCCAACGGTCGGATCTCCCGTAATATCAATTCGAAGTCAATGGTCAAAATTCACTAATGGTCGCGGCGCGACGCGTTCTATTTAGGTCATTAGATATATATAATATATATTATATATATTTCATCGATTTCCATTTAGAACGTATTTTATAAATCATTTATGAATCGTTTTAAAACGATTCCAACTTCATTTTCAACTTTAAATCAAAATTGAATACTCCTTACCATTATATTATTTAAATGACAATATTTTCAAAATATCAAATTTTGAAATCATTTCCTTTTCGGTATTCATTATAAAAATGAATAAAATCGATATAAATATCGTTAGCGTCAAAAGAGCGCATATCTAATCAACACGGCTTCATATATTTCAATATTTTCGTGTCCATCCCAAATCGGACATTGAATCAGATTTTAATCCTTTATTGAATATTATTTTAAAATATTCCTTATTTTCAAATATTCATTCTTTCCGAATTGGAATTAGACACAGTCAATTACCATATAATGTTATTTATATCGGTTTCATACATCATATGTATACAACAACAATGATAAACAATCAACCATCGTCCAGAGTGCACTACACAACTGCATAAGCATTAAATATAAATAATTAACGCTTACAATAGTCTGTCAACCAATCGATTGACATACAACTAAACAATTGGGATTAGTGTATGTAAAATATCATCCCAATATCCGTGTGGGTTTCAATCAACACACACAGATTTTATTCGTGCAGTTGGGCAATGTGTAAAATATATCGTCCCAATCAATATCAGGTAAATGAGTGTACATAAACGAATCGTCTGATTTGTAAATGAATATTTATTTTCATTCATATACACGTTAAAAAATATATTTTTAACGATAAAATATTTATTTCAACGCATGAATATTTTATGCAGGTCATTTATACAATAAAATGATATTTTTACGGTTCTAACATATTTTAGAAAATTTTAGCAGCATAACGACGCGATACTAGAACCGGAATAAGGTCAGCCTTATCCCTCGCCTAATACTGGCTTGCCCCCTACATACACCAATTCAATCCATCCCATTCACATCCCAAACCAAATTCAACCAAATAAATCCATCAAAACACACAACCAAACATCCATGGTTTCAATCAAAGGTGACGGGTGCTACTAAGCATTGTCTGTATCCTAGTATATATTCAAATGTAAAAAAAAATAGAGTGAGAAGTTCTCACCCAAGCTATGCCAATTGCACCAACTGTGAAAACCCGTCACTTCCCCGTAAAGGAAAGCGTCGGATAGTTCGAGAACAAACCACAACAGAACACATACAGAAGAACATTTCATTGTATCTTACAACAATGCATCAGAATACAAGAATATACAGAGTATAAATGAATATTACACAGAAATATCAGAGATTTAAATTACATTTAAATACATCGCAGCGGAAAATAATACAATACACAACTAGAAGAGATATACGGATACAAAGCTTTCCGGATATCATTCCAGCTGTAAACCAGGATCCTGTGAATATAAATCTGCAAAACCAAAACTACTAGCTGCCCGTGTCAAAATAAGGGCACCCAGAGTTTAGGTTAAAACAATAAACTCCAGGTCAGTCATGTGACTGGTGTGAGAACTAAAACAGTTAATCTTTATTTTAAAGTTAGGTAAATCAAGGGACCACGCCGTATAACACGGAACGGGTTTCCTCCCAAGAATACCAGTGCATAAAACAAACAGCGCAATGCTAAATAAAGAAAAATGAAGCTGTTATAAGACCCAGGTCCCATCACACAATGCAACGCAGCCGAGGATAGGGTTTTCCCTTATAACAGCCAAAGAATGCTTAGTACGTTTAAAACAAATCATTTGATACTACTATAAGTGCATAGTGTATAAAACAACTTCAAATCATAAGTATCAATCATAGGCGGCATGAATGCCCCATAACACTATGTCGCCATATATAAGTTTATAATCAAAACCACAAGACGTCGTATTGGAAGTTGGGTTATCATTTATGGTATGAACCGAGGCTAGGGGCAAGATCCTCACTGATTCGAGACTGCCTAGCCCGAGTCTCAGGATCAGAACGCATCGACCCTTGGATCGTCAGGGCCGGTCCACCGATGTGGATTATTATACCTGAGCACTACGTTTCGCCGCCCTTTGGGGCGTAAGCGAGCCAACTAAATGACTCCATCGGTTCGAGAACGACCGATCAATCCGAGGCGCCTCGCAACAGCAACAACCACAAAAGTCAAACTCGTCAGGGCGTGTAAAACCACTGACGCCACTTTTAGCTAGGAGGAAACGTAGGCCCTCCCTGAGGTCCGTCTCCCGTTTTTGGTTCATACCGGGTGTGAAACTCGCGAAGTAAACGTTACACAAAGCTACGCCACAAAGGCCGTGCTTCGATCATCAACCACAAGACTTTGCTTTTCAACAGAAGCCTTGATCAATTGCCACTTAGGCATGCCACACAGGCAATTCACTCCATGCGTTTGATATCCATCAATATATAACCCCTGAGCTCGTACGTCTCACAGAAGGGCGTTAAGCAAGAGAATAAATTCTCCGCCGCCAAACAGATATATATTTAATGGAGATCAATCACACGGACTAAAATCCAATGTCAGACACACAGTCCATTTACAAGTCCGTTCTGGGTCTGAACGAAACCGGAGGCACCTAGTACCCCGCATATCCATCGATCTCCAAGTACGTCTGGACGATCACCAACTGTTTCCATCTTCTTGGGTCTACAACCCAATCAAGATCATCAGTAATCACCCAAGTGACGTGAAGACCTCCGGTCTTCGACCATCGTCTTCATCTTCGACTTATCGTCGTATCAGTTATTCAGAATGAGATAGACCCGGTCTTTCCGAATAACTCACGTATATTTAAATAAGTGTTACACAAACACAACATACGCCTCATTCCAATTCATCAGTCACTGACCGTAAATTAATCAAGAGAATAATTCCCCAAATATTAACCCCGAAGGCCGAAACCAACATCAGATCAATATCCAGAAAACCATTCTGCTTGGCTAACCGACAGTTAGTTTCTAAATTTCACATTCATAGGGAAAGGTTCCCATTAATTTTATCCAAGATAAATTTCTTGAATTTATTCTTTAATCTATTTTTGAATATCAATTCAAACTAGTCGGGATTAGCAAACCTTACCGAAGTAATCATTTGTTTTAATTTCCCAATCCCAACCGATTCATCCCATGAAGTAAAACTGGTAGTACTTCATATCTAACACCACGGTGTTATCGGTAAATTCAATTACCATTTCACGTTCAAATCTAATTAAAGATTTAACTATCGCCTGGAGCAAAACTGGTGATACTCCATTTTCGATCATTTCAATCTAATTAAAGATTCATTAAAACTCCACTTAGTTTTAATCTTTGACTGGGTTAAAGAATCAGTGTCATTTATAACACAGTTCACGATAAACCCAAAGTCACATTCCATTGATTATCGGGTTAAAGAACGAGTGTTATTTAAAACACTGTTCATGATAAACCCAAAAATCAATATCAATTCAATTCCAATTAAATATTATTTAATTGGTACACTTCATTAAATCTAAATAAAAAGATTCAATCTTTTTCTCAACTGGATTCAAGAACAGTGTTAATGAAGACACCATTCACGACAAACCCAAATCACATTTGATATTAAATACAAGGCTCTGAATAGAAAATATATTGGCTTATATTCAATATCAAATTCTATGACCAACAGATATCGTATTGGAAATAACGATATATATATATCTATATCTTTCAAATTTCCATAACAACATCTGTATAATCACGAATTCCAACATCGAAATATTCCGAAGACAATTTCGATTCAAATCCACTCCAATGCAATCATTGGAAATTCTGGTTATTTTTAAACCCCTTTTTAAATTCAATTTATTTATTTAAAAATAAATAGAGTTATAATTCTAGTTCAAAACCAGTTCATTTCGATAAAAATCTATTTTTATCTTTTCAAATATGGAGTTTTTAATCCCAATTTTTCCCAAATCATTTCTTATGATTTTACACAAATTATTACTATTTTTAATAATTTTATCAAGGCCCGTACAGTCGATTTCCATCAACGGCCATCGAACTGCAGTTACAGCGACCTTTTTCGAATTTGATTTGGACGTATCTCCAAATCCAACCGTTAGATTTCAAATTTCTAACATTCGTTAGAAAGCTCTTTTCGATACGAACCCAATGGTTCCGGTTTTAGGAGAATCCGACGGTCGGATCTCCCGTAATGTCCGTTTGAAATAAATGGTCGAAATTCACGAACTGCCGCGGCGCGGCGCGTTCTATTCAGGCCATTATATTATATATATAATATATATTTCGTCGATTTATATTTAAAACGAATTATATAAATAGTTTTAAAATTCGTTTTCAAAAGCAATTTCAACTTCCATTTCAATTCAAATCAAAATTGAATTCTTCTTTATAAATTCGTTTTAAAATTCATTTCTATTCAATTCAAATTTCAATTCAATTTGAATTCATTTCAATTCATTTTAAATTCAATTTGAATTCGTTCTATATTCAATTCATTTCGAAATCGTTTTCAATTCAATTCATTTCGAAATCGTTTTCAATTCAATTCATTTCGAAATCGTTTTCAATTCAATTCATTTCGAAATCGTTTTCTATTCAATTCATTTCGAAACCGTTTTCAATTCAATTCATTTCGAAATCGTTAAAATCGATATAAATATCGATTCACGTCAAAATGGCGTCAATCTAATCATCACGGCTTTACATATTTCTATTTTCAAATATTCTATTTCAAGTATTTCCTATTATCAAAATATTTGTTATTATCAAAATATTTGTTATTATCAAAATTTTCGTTCAACACATGACCAATCTCAATGGATGAGTACTGTCAACACATGAACCTTTATTTTATATTATAAAGATGTAAATTTTATTACTAAAATATTTCGTTCAACACATGACCAATCTCAATGGATGAAACTGTCAACACATGAACCTTTATTTTATATTATTCTTTATTTTTCAAATTGGAATGAGGCCCAATCAATTACCATATAAAGTTAATTATATGGATTCCATACAACACATGTATACAATAGCATTGAAAAATAATCAACCATCAACCAAAGTGCACTACACTGTATAAGCATCAAATATAGATATCTAACGCTTATAACAGCCTGTCAATCAATCGATCGACATATTTAATCAATCAGGATGAGTGAACTTCAAATTTCATCCTAACACCCGTGTGGGGTTTCAAACAATCAAACACAGATTTTATTTGTGCAGTTGGGCGATGTGTAAAATTTATCGTCCCAATCAATGTCATTCAAATAGGTGTACATAAACAAACCGTCCGGTTTGTAAATGAATATTTATTTATTTACATTCACGTTAAAAATTATATTTTTAACGATAAAACATTTTATTCAACCTATGAATATTCTATTCAGTTCATTCTTTCAATAAAGTGATATTTTATTTTTCTAACTTATTTTAGAAAATTTCGGCGGCATAACGGCACGATACTAGAAACGGGACGAGGCCTAGCCTTATCCCCGGTCTAGTGAAGGCCCACGCCATTCACACATCAATCAAAATCACCAAACAACCAAATTCAGATCAAATCATCTAACTAATTTATGCAACCAAACAAACAAGTCCATGGTCTGTGGACGATTGTGTCGGGTGCTACTAAGCACCGTCTGCATCCTAGTATATATATATATATATATATATATATATATATATATATATATATATATATATATATAACTAGAAAAAGAAATTGAAAGGTGAGAAATTCTCACCGATAGCTATCCAACTTCACGGCACTTCATTTAGAGAAATCTTCATCGTTCTCGCCTTTTTGTCACCTTCGCTGACCGTAGCCACTACATATATAAAAATCGAATTTTTTTTACTATGCTATTCAATATATAAAAATCACATTTTTATTTCGATGTTCAATATATAAAAATCACATTTTTCTTCGATGTTCAATATATAAAAATCACATTTTTCTTCGATGTTCAATATATAAAAATCACATTTTTCTTCGATGTTCAATATATAAAAATCACATTTTTCTTCGTTGTTCAATATATAAAAATCACATTTTTATTTCGATGTTCAATATATAAAAATCACATTTTTTCTATTTTCAAAACAAAGTATAATTTTCTATTTTCAAAACAAAGTATATTTTTCTATTTTCAAAAACAAAGTATATTTTTCTATTTTCAAAAACAAAGTATATTTTTCTATTTTCAAAAACAAACCATATATATTTATTCAAAAAAAAAACCATGTATATTTATTCAAAAAAAACTATGTATATTTATTTTTAAAAAAAACCATGTAAAACAGGAGATTACCTTCTCCTTCACGGGTTCAACATTCCCAGTCCTTTCCAAAATCGAACTGCCGAACCCCACATCGTCCAATTCGATCAACCACCGCCCCGCCTAGGGATCGCCAGCACTAGATCGGACCATGCCACTTTGACGCCGCCGATGCCGCCTTTCTCCAGCTCCGACCCCGGCCCACTCGATGGCCATTCGCCTCCCCAAACCGTGATGAAACAGCGGCCCTTTGAGGCAAAAATTGACCAGAGGTTCAATGCCATTCACGATCAGTCCTATACCAACTCGAAGAGCTTGAGAAGCACCGCTATTTATGTTTTGAAATCGTTTCCCAATTCAAACGAGGATAGGTGCGATTAAGGGGGGATTCAGGAGGGTTTCAGTCGTCGATAATGTTTGGTGGCGGCTGCTGAATAACAGGCGGGACAAACTAGGGTTAGGGTTGGCTTTAAGGAATATTTATAATAATTTAAATTATTATTTAATTCTACATTTTATTGATATCGCATCCGAACTCTGAAAGAACTCCAACGACTTTCGCCCCTAGCTAAATACCCCCATTCCGAACACAATGGGATATGTATCGTAGGTTGATTCGGACGTTACGATCAGCTTCCGTTGAATTTACATTTAAATCGCTATATTGAATTTTAAACGTACCTTTCAAATTACCGGGGTCACATACTAACTAGAAAATTTCCAAAAAAATATTTTCTAGCTTCGTATTGACGATACGGTCCTAACAAAACTAGTTTCGTCGAATTCTGAGAGCGTTGGAAAAATGTCCATTTTCCAGTCGATTAAAATCAACTGAAACTGGTCAAACGCGTTTTCCTTTGCCCCGCTCACATATTGATTCGAAAAATTATGAAATTTGAAACCTAGCAATAACTTGACATCCCGGACCCAACAAAACTGGTTTCGTCGAAATCCGAAGTCGTTTGCAAAATGTCCATTTTAAGGGCCTGAATTCCATAGCGACTATTCAGAATTTTCAACCGGACATATCTTTTGATTCCCTCTATGAAATTTCGATTGGTCGGATTCGTTGGAAAGATATTACCAATTAGATCCTATCATTTTTGGTTTCACTAAAATCCGGATTGTTTTGCACCCGGTACATTCATTTGAAGTTTGAAATCGAATTATCGAACTACCGCGCCATTTTCAATTCTATTTATAATTATATATAAATATTTATATTCTAACGACGACGCGTATAATATATACGTTCGAATTATATTCAAAATAAATTTCTCGTCGATATTATTTAAAATAATTCATTTTAAATAATCAAAATTCGCTAAAATTGCCAAAATAAAAATTTTAAACTGGCCCGGATTTTCGGGTTGTTACAATCTCCCCCACTTAAAACTTTTCGTCCCCGAAAAGGAACAAAGTCGAAAGTGGTTTGATTATTCAACTCTACGTTCGGTCTGGCTTCCATTCTCCAACTTTTCAGTTTCTGAGAATTTTCAAAAATTTCAAAAATTTGGCTAACACCCGGAATTTTCGAAAAATTTCGCCATAACCTCCCCTGCACCGGGAGCATCGGGGAATTTCAAATAGCTTCCCCGGTCCTTCTAATCTCAAAAAGAAAAAGAAAAAGCCAAGCGGCTAGCCAATAGGCTCATAAAATCATCATCACCCAAACAAAACAGTAAATTATTTAGTAAACATGTACCTATTTGTCGGGCAAACAAATTTTATTCTCTGGCTCTAGCTTCCTTGCTATGACCTGTTCAATGTTATACATGTATATGCAAGCAAATGCGACTAATTTTCAATACTTGATTCAGTTAGGCATAATGGTTCAAAATTATCAAACAATTAAACAAACAACACAAACATCAATCAATTTGTGGATTAACGTTTCAAATTCATAATTTGATACATATACAAAAATCATGTTTTTGATGCCAATTCACAACAATGTGTCCTAGCTATATATATAGGTTTCGGTTCTCACACCAGTCTAATGGAAATAAATAGGTATCACACCTTCGAAACTCGAACATAAATGTTGATGATGCGATCGCTATCATCAATATCATCTTCGGGTGACTAGAGTGTGATGCTATATCTATCCAATATATTAAAACTTTGAATACACGCGGATCAGACGTATACGCAAAATCTATATATACTGGACTGTCCACATCAATATAAATAAATAACCAAATACGAATAATTGATTTAAATTTTCAAAACAAAAATTGTTTTCATTTTAAAAATATACTCTTCACACTCGTTCTAAGATACTACTGATCCCATCTCTAACGAGTCACCCTCATTGGATATTACTAATCCAATATCTGATGAATTCTTTCATATGGTTCTAATGTGTCTTGTTCTCTGAGCTTTGTAAACCAAAGCTCTGATACCAACTGGTAAAACCCGTCACTTCCCCGTAAAGGAAAGCGTCGGATAGTTCGAGAACAAACCACAACAGAACACATACAGAAGAACATTTCATTGTATCTTACAACAATGCATCAGAATACAAGAATATACAGAGTATAAATGAATATTACACAGAAATATCAGAGATTTAAATTACATTTAAATACATCGCAGCGGAAAATAATACAATACACAACTAGAAGAGATATACGGATACAAAGCTTTCCGGATATCATTCCAGCTGTAAACCAGGATCCTGTGAATATAAATCTGCAAAACCAAAACTACTAGCTGCCCGTGTCAAAATAAGGGCACCCAGAGTTTAGGTTAAAACAATAAACTCCAGGTCAGTCATGTGACTGGTGTGAGAACTAAAACAGTTAATCTTTATTTTAAAGTTAGGTAAATCAAGGGACCACGCCGTATAACACGGAACGGGTTTCCTCCCAAGAATACCAGTGCATAAAACAAACAACGCAATGCTAAATAAAGAAAAATGAAGCTGTTATAAGACCCAGGTCCCATCACACAATGCAACGCAGCCGAGGATAGGGTTTTCCCTTATAACAGCCAAAGAATGCTTAGAACGTTTAAAACAAATCATTTGATACTACTATAAGTGCATAGTGTATAAAACAACTTCAAATCATAAGTATCAATCATAGGCGGCATGAATGCCCCATAACACTATGTCGCCATATATAAGTTTATAATCAAAACCGCAAGACGTCGTATTGGAAGTTGGGTTATCATTTATGGTATGAACCGAGGCTAGGGGCAAGATCCTCACTGATTCGAGACTGCCTAGCCCGAGTCTCAGGATCAGAACGCATCGACCCTTGGATCGTCAGGGCCGGTCCACCGATGTGGATTATTATACCTGAGCACTACGTTTCGCCGCCCTTTGGGGCGTAAGCGAGCCAACTAAATGACTCCATCGGTTCGAGAACGACCGATCAATCCGAGGCGCCTCGCAACAGCAACAACCACAAAAGTCAAACTCGTCAGGGCGTGTAAAACCACTGACGCCACTTTTAGCTAGGAGGAAACGTAGGCCCTCCCCGAGGTCCGTCTCCCGTTTTTGGTTCATACCGGGTGTGAAACTCGCGAAGTAAACGTTACACAAAGCTACGCCACAAAGGCCGTGCTTCGATCATCAACCACAAGACTTTGCTTTTCAACAGAAGCCTTGATCAATTGCCACTTAGGCATGCCACACCGGCAATTCACTCCATGCGTTTGATATCCATCAATATATAACCCCTGAGCTCGTACGTCTCACAGAAGGGCGTTAAGCAAGAGAATAAATTCTCCGCCGCCAAACAGATATATATTTAATGGAGATCAATCACACGGACTAAAATCCAATGTCAGACACACAGTCCATTTACAAGTCCGTTCTGGGTCTGAACGAAACCGGAGGCACCTAGTACCCCGCATATCCATCGATCTCCAAGTACGTCTGGACGATCACCAACTGTTTCCATCTTCTTGGGTGTACAGCCCAATCAAGATCATCAGTAATCACCCAAACGACGTGAAGACCTCCGGTCTTCGACCATCGTCTTCATCTTCGACTTATCATCGTATTAGTTATTCAGAATGGGATAGACCCGGTCTTTCCGAATAACTCACGTATATTTAAATAAGTGTTACACAAACACAACATACGCCTCATTCCAATTCATCAGTCACTGACCGTAAATTAATCAAGAGAATAATTCCCCAAATATTAACCCCGAAGGCCGAAACCAACATCAGATCAATATCCAGAAAACCATTCTGCTTGGCTAACCGACAGTTAGTTTCTAAATTTCACATTCATAGGGAAAGGTTCCCATTAATTTTATCCAAGGTAAATTTCTTGAATTTATTCTTTAATCTATTTTTGAATATCAATTCAAACTAGTCGGGATTAGCGAACCTTACCGAAGTAATCATTTGCTTTAATTTCCCAATCCCAACCTATTCATCCCATGAAGTAAAACTGGTAGTACTTCATATCTAACACCACGGTGTTATCGGTAAATTCAATTACCATTTCACGTTCAAATCTAATTAAAGATTTAACTATCGCCTGGAGCAAAACTGGTGATACTCCATTTTCGATCATTTCAATCTAATTAAAGATTCATTAAAACTCCACTTAGTTTTAATCTTTGACTGGGTTAAAGAATCAGTGTCATTTAAAACACAGTTGACGATAAACCCAAAGTCACATTCCATTGATTATTGGGTTAAAGAACGAGTGTTATTTAAAACACTGTTCACGATAAACCCAAAAATCAATATCAATTCAATTCCAATTAAATATTATTTAATTGGTACACTTCATTAAATCTAAATAAAAAGATTCAATCTTTTTCTCAACTGGATTCAAGAACAGTGTTAATGAAGACACCATTCACGACAAACCCAAATCACATTTGATATTAAATACAAGGCTCTGAATAGAAAATATATCGGCTTATATTCAATATCAAATTCTATGACCAACAGATATCGTATTGGAAATAACGATATATATATCTATATCTTTCAAATTTCCATAACAACATCTGTATAATCACGAATTCCAACATCGAAATATTCCGAAGACAATTTCGATTCAAATCTACTCCAATGCAATCATTGGAAATTCTGGTTATTTTTAAACCCCTTTTTAAATTCAATTTATTTATTTAAAAATAAATAGAGTTATAATTCTAGTTCAAAACCAGTTCATTTCGATAAAAATCTATTTTTATCTTTTCAAATATGGATTTTTTAATCCCAATTTTTCCCAAATCATTTCTTATGATTTTACACAAATTATTACTATTTTTAATAATTTTATCAAGGCCCGTACAGTCGATTTCCATCAACGGCCATCGAACTGCACTTACAGCGACCTTTTTCGAATTTGATTTGGACGTATCTCCAAATCCAACCGTTAGATTTCAAATTTCTAACATTCGTTAGAAAGCTCTTTTCGATACAAACCCAATGGTTCCGGTTTTAGGAGAATACGACGGTCGGATCTCCCGTAATGTCCGTTTGAAATAAATGGTCGAAATTCACGAACTGCCGCGGCGCGGCGCGTTCTATTCAGGCCATTATATTATATATATATAATATATATTTCGTCGATTTATATTTAAAACGAATTATATAAATAGTTTTAAAATTCGTTTTCAAAAGCAATTTCAACTTCCATTTCAATTCAAATCAAAATTGAATTCTTCTTTATAAATTCGTTTTAAAATTCATTTCTATTCAATTCAAATTTCAATTCAATTTGAATTCATTTAAATTCGTTTTAAATTCAATTCGAATTCGTTCTATATTCAATTCATTTCGAAATCGTTTTCAATTCAATTCATTTCGAAATCGTTTTCAATTCAATTCATTTCGAAATCGTTTTCAATTCAATTCATTTCGAAATCGTTTTCTATTCAATTCATTTCGAAACCGTTTTCAATTCAATTCATTTCGAAATCGTTAAAATCGATATAAATATCGATTCACGTCAAAATGGCGTCAATCTAATCATCACGGCTTCACATATTTCTATTTTCAAATATTCTATTTCAAATATTTCCTATTATCAAAATATTTGTTATTATCAAAATATTTGTTATTATCAAAATTTTCGTTCAACACATGACCAATCTCAATGGATGAGTACTGTCAACACATGAACCTTTATTTTATATTATAAAGATGTAAATTTTATTACTAAAATATTTCGTTCAACACATGACCAATCTCAATGGATGAAACTGTCAACACATGAACCTTTATTTTATATTATTCTTTATTTTTCAAATTGGAATGAGGCCCAATCAATTACCATATAAAGTTAATTATATGGATTCCATACAACACATGTATACAATAGCATTGAAAAATAATCAACCAAAGTGCACTACACTGTATAAGCATCAAATATAGATATCTAACGCTTATAACAGCCTGTCAATCGATCGATCGACATATTTAATCAATCAGGATGAGTGAACTTCAAATTTCATCCTAACACCCGTGTGGGGTTTCAAACAATCAAACACAGATTTTATTTGTGCAGTTGGGCGATGTGTAAAATTTATCGTCCCAATCAATGTCATTCAAATAGGTGTACATAAACAAACCGTCCGGTTTGTAAATGAATATTTATTTATTTACATTCACGTTAAAAATTATATTTTTAACGATAAAACATTTTATTCAACCTATGAATATTCTATTCAGTTCATTCTTTCAATAAAGTGATATTTTATTTTTCTAACTTATTTTAGAAAATTTCGGCGGCATAACGGCACGATACTAGAAACGGGACGAGGCCTAGCCTTATCCCCGGTCTAGTGAAGGCCCACGCCATTCACACATCAATCAAAATCACCAAACAACCAAATTCAGATCAAATCATCTAACTAATTTATGCAACCAAACAAACAAGTCCATGGTCTGTGGACAATTGTGTCGGGTGCTACTAAGCACCGTCTGCATCCTAGTATATATATATATATATAACTAGAAAAAGAAATTGAAAGGTGAGAAATTCTCACCGATAGCTATCCAACTTCACGGCACTTCATTTAGAGAAATCTTCATCGTTCTCGCCTTTTTGTCACCTTCGCTGACCGTAGCCACTACATATATAAAAATCGAATTTTTTTTACTATGCTATTCAATATATAAAAATCACATTTTTATTTCGATGTTCAATATATAAAAATCACATTTTTCTTCGATGTTCAATATATAAAAATCACATTTTTCTTCGATGTTCAATATATAAAAATCACATTTTTCTTCGATGTTCAATATATAAAAATCACATTTTTCTTCGATGTTCAATATATAAAAATCACATTTTTATTTCGATGTTCAATATATAAAAATCACATTTTTTTCTATTTTCAAAACAAAGTATATTTTTCTATTTTCAAAACAAAGTATATTTTTCTATTTTCAAAAACAAAGTATATTTTTCTATTTTCAAAAACAAAGTATATTTTTCTATTTTCAAAAACAAAGTATATTTTTCTATTTTCAAAAACAAACCATATATATTTATTCAAAAAAAAAACATGTATATTTATTCAAAAAAAAACCATGTAAAACAGGAGATTACCTTCTCCTTCACGGGTTCAACATTCCCAGTCCTTTCCAAAATCGAACTGGCGAACCCCACATCGTCCAATTCGATCAACCACCGTCCCGCCTAGGGATCGCCAGCACTAGATCGGACCATGCCACTTTGACGCCGCCGATGCCGCCTTTCTCCAGCTCCGACCCCGGCCCACTCGATGGCCATTCGCCTCCCCAAACCGTGATGAAACAGCGGCCCTTTGAGGCAAAAATTGACCAGAGGTTCAATGCCATTCACGATCAGTCCTATACCAACTCGAAGAGCTTGAGAAGCACCGCTATTTATGTTTTGAAATCGTTTCCCAATTCGAACGAGGATAGGTGCGATTAAGGGGGGATTCGGGAGGGTTTCAGTCGTCGATAATGTTTGGTGGCGGCTGCTGAATAACAGGCGGGACAAACTAGGGTTAGGGTTGGCTTTAAGGAGTATTTATAATAATTTAAATTATTATTTAATTCTACATTTTATTGATATCGCGTCCGAACTCTGAAAGAACTCCAACGACTGTCGCCCCTAGCTAAATACCCCCATTCCGAACACAATGGGATATGTATCGTAGGTTGATTCGGACGTTACGATCAGCTTCCATTGAATTTACATTTAAATCGCTATATTGAATTTTAAACGTACCTTTCAAATTACCAGGGTCACATACTAACTAGAAAAATTCCAGAAAAATATTTTCTAGCTTCGTATTGACGATACGGTCCTAACAAAACTAGTTTTGTCGAATTCTGAGAGCGTTGGAAAAATGTCCATTTTCCAGTCGATTAAAATCAACTGAAACTGGTCAAACGCGTTTTCCTTTGCCCCGCTCACATATTGATTCGAAAAATTATGAAATTTGAAACCTAGCAATAACTTGACATCCCGGACCCAACAAAACTGGTTTCGTCGAAATCCGAAGTCGTTTGCAAAATGTCCATTTTAAGGGCCTGAATTCCATAGCGACTATTCAGAATTTTCAACCGGACATATCTTTTGATTCCCGCTATGAAATTTTGATTGGTCGGATTCGTTGGAAAGATATTTCCAATTAGATCCTATCATTTTTGGTTTCACTAAAATCCGGATTGTTTTGCACCCGGTACATTCATTTGAAGTTTGAAATCGAATTATCGAACTACCGCGCCATTTTCAATTCTATTTATAATTATATATAAATATTTATATTCTAACGACGACGCGTATAATATATACGTTCGAATTATATTCAAAATAAATTTCTCGTCGATATTATTTAAAATAATTCATTTTAAATAATCAAAATTCGCTAAAATTGCCAAAATAAAAATTTTAAACTGGCCCAGATTTTCAGGTTGTTACAAATTGACTGGACACTTCTACTGTAGAGTTTTGTCATGCGGTCTCCGCTTTGTCGTTTCCATCGTCCGATTTCGCCTCTTTTGTTCTAGAATCTTCATACGCCTCTAATCTTCACCAAACTTTGTCAGTAGCCTAAACGCGTCATTTCAGACAACTTTTGCCTAGTGGACTTTCTTCCAAAACTGCACCAATTCGCCAGAAATCACGAAAAACAGCAGCAGATCCGCGATCTTCGAGCCCGTTTTCCAGATAGCATCGCAATCCAAAATAGGACTTCCATATACCCAAATCGAAGAGAAAATCGTGCTCTTCGACTTTGGTACTGTGGAGTTTTAGCTAGAAATGCACGGTTTGTGAGTTATTGGCTAAATAGTGACAGGGTGTTATTTGCAAAATGGGAAATTTGTGAAAAATGGGTTTTTTGGTGATGAGGGGCCCACAGTCGGAGCTAGGTTGTGGGCGGCGGCAGGGCCTGATTGGGCGGCGGGAGGGTGTAGGTGGTGGAACGGTGGACCGTGAAGGAGGGCTTGGGGTGTTTTGGGGCTAAGGTTCATGAAAATAAAGAAAGAGAGAAGGAGGAGGAAGAGGAGGAGGAGAGGGAGGAGGAGAGAGGGGTGCGACAACCCGCGGTGGAGGGGAGGGGGCTGATGGTGTGCGGCAGCCCATGGAAGCGGAGGGTGGCCATTTTTTTTCTTTTTTGAAGAGAAAGAGAGAAGTGAAATAATGAAGAGAGAAATGGAGTAAAAGTGATTATATGCTAGTTTCTTGCCTATCGTCCGAATTCAAACGATCTCTGTTTGCCACGGATTACAGATTTGACATAGTACACGTGAAGACGAGTCCAACGAAACAAGTTTCGTCGAATTCCGAGTTCATTTGATCATCCCTTAAAATTGTCAAAGATGCTCAGATATTGTTCAAAAATGCGATTTTAGCGCACCTTTTCTTCTTGCATGCCCACACACTAACTCCAAAAATCATGGCCTTTAGGATTTAACCATTATTGGATGATACGAATCCAGAAAAAATGGAATCGAATTCTGAGATCGTCACAATAATGTTCCTTTGTAAAATGACTACTTGTTTTACCCTGAATTATTTTAGCTCGCACTGCCATATACTAACTCCGTTCGATGCGCATTTTGGAACTCAACAATGATTTGTCATTATGAATTCAGAAAAAATTATCTCGTCGAATTCTGAGCTCATATTCAAAATTTCACTTTTTAAGGGCTATGTATTGCTAACCGAAAACCCCATCCAATTGCCACCATTTCGAATCTCCGAATATATCGAAGTTTATACTTTTCGAAGTTGCAAATGGTATTTTCAACTCAATGGAAGTGGTTTCGAGTCCAAATTCATCTGTATGCAAAATGTGACTTTTTGGGCTAACTGGCCATAACTTTCAATTCCCATTATGAAATTTGGATTTTTCACATTCGTTAGAAAAATATAATTAAACAGATTCAAATATTTCTAGTTTTAGTGAAATCCGATTTGTTTTGAATCCTGTACATTCATTTGAAATTTAAAATCGAATTTTCAAACTACCACGCCATTTTAGGCTCGTTTTATAATTAAAATAAATTTATTTGTTCTAACTTCGATTAAAATAAATTTTTAGTCATTATTATTTAAAATAAATCATTTTAAATATTCAAAATACACTAAAATAGCTAAAATAAAAATTTTAAATTGGTTCTGAAAATCCGGATTGTTACAAAGATTTTGCACGTATGTCTGATCAACTTATATACGAAGTCTTAAGTATACTAGATTGATATAGAATCACAATCTAGTCGCTTGAAGATGATTCTGTTAATGACTGAAGCATCATTAGTATGTATTTTCGGGTTTCCAAAGTGGGATGACTATATGATTCCGATTAAAACATCAATATATACTTAAACATATTTAGATAAGATTTTGAAATTGTTTGGTAAATTGATGTGAACTTAAATAGAAAAGTGAAAATTTGATTGGCTTGTAAGAATTATACCACGTAAACTTGTTAGTAAGGGATAAGCCAGTGAAGAGTTTTGAGAAAGTGCATTTGTGATATATAAAAAAAGGTTTTGTAAAGATGTATAATTTGAAAACTCAAATCAAAATTTTGAGTAAGAATTGGAAGTTACTTTGGAATTGATTTTGAAAGAATATATTTTGTATATAAAGGAAAAGATCTTTGAAAATATTTGAAATTTAAAAATTTGAGCACGGACATCTTGTGATTGGAATTGCTCTGTTGATTAAAAGACGTATATATAAAGTTGTAATTTACTTAAACAATCCAAATATCAAAGGTAGTTTGGGCATGATTTAAAGGCTAAGTTGGAATTAATCAATCGGGATATCTGATAATTAGTCCTTCCTAACTGGTTAAATTTATAATGCAAATATCTTGAGAATTCAATTTCACAATATGACTATAAGATATTTGACGTTATTTTGGTTAAGGACTATGGTGGTTGAAGATGTTAATAAAAATATATCTAAATGGTTTCTCTAAAGTTTGAAGGAAATAAGTTTTGTAACCTTGAATTTGGAATAATTAATGAGAATAGAAAAAACTACATAAGGAATTAAAATGTGGAATTATCGACAATTTTGGACAGATGATAAGTTCTAAAGTATATAGTGGTTACAAAAAGGAACTGTTTAAGCATGAGTACCTTGTGAATTAAGTTTCAGAATTTGATTAAAGGATATTTGGCAAGTGGGAATAGTAAGAAGAAATTACCTAAACTAAAACATTTAGATAAGTTGAGTTTTGAGGATCGAGTTTTACGTGTAAAGAATAACAGAAAGTTTGGAGAATTGAAAGGGAATAAGTCCCATAGCCATTGTATTTGCAAGATAAGATCAAAGAGAATAATTTATACCTCTGAATTTTCTGGAAGGCAGTAAATGGTTAAGTATAAGTAATTTGTCAAGTAAATGGTGAATGGAATATAAGGATAATTGGAATTTTTCATTGGAGGACATGGTAGATATGGTTGTCCATAAATATGTGTGTAAGAATGTTCTACCTGGTATTTCATTATAGGAACAAGGAGCTTTGGTATAAAGAATTTTAATCTTGAGCTTGAAAATCTATAAGATGTCGAATGAGTGATTGCGATTCCCTTTCCTTTTCGAGGACGAAAAGTTTTAAGGGGGGTGAATGTAACGATCCAGGATTTTTAACCAATTTAAAATTGAAATTTTTATTACTCAAATTGAATTTGACATATATATATGTATATATATATATCTACTAATAAAGAAAATAGTTGAGCATGGTGAAGCTTTTTTGCAATTCCAGAAAAACCCATTATCCTCATAACAATGTAATACCGCAGAAAATTTGGTTGGAGGACAAAAACGTCTTTTGATGCACCACTTTCTGACCCCCACTTAGAGGTGTCAAAAGGGTAAGATAGGGTCATGTTTGGATCAAATAAACTTTGACCCTATCCTTTCGCTACATATAATACCTCAACCCTTTTAACTTTCTTGATCAAAGGGTTATCCCATTACAACCCTAATACGATTAAAAAAAAGCCATAAAACACATACTAAAACTGGAAACATATATCTTAAATGTGCAGTAAAAGACTGGAAACACAAATATACTAGTCGTCAAACTTATATTAAAAACTAGAAACATCATATGCTACAGCACCAAAGAAAAGATAAGTACATCAAATAATTAACTTGAAAACTACACCAAATTTATTTTTTAAACCTGGAGTAAACAAAACACATTACATATGTAAAGAAAAAATACATTACAGACTCGAAAACAGAAAACTACACCAAACAAGAGTAATACATCAAATAATCCTTGAATTACAACCATAAGTCTCAAAGCATGTAAATAAAACATATTACATGCTCAAAAATGTGCTGCATCATCTTCATAATTCACTAGCTTGGTCAGTTTTCATAATCTGCATGGTCATAAGTGAAAACAAAGCATGAGTCATAAGTGAAATAAAGAACTAATGGAGTAAATTCCCAAAAAAAATAAATATAAAGAAGAACGAGTTTATAAATTGTTCTTTAGCAAAAATTATATAACAAAACAAAGCATTTTATTAGCAGCCATATGGTAACATGCTTTCCTGAGATGCACAGAGTAGATACTGCAACAGTTGTTAATTACATAATTATCCCAAAATAGTCGGTTGAATAAGTTTTTCTTTTGTGATTTGACTTTTCAAAGACCTATGGTTTTGGAGCTCATTTCAGTTTTGTTAAACAAGTTCAACTAAGTATGGATCAAAACCACCATTTCGAGAAAACCCAGTTGTAGTTAAAGAAGCATCTTTCATGCTTCTATCATAGAGTAATGTCACTCTTGGATTTCAGCAAGAATATCCATAACATAGAGCAAAATGCAGATATGGTGATATGGGTTTTCAAGAAAAAGAATAAAAATTGCTTATGTGTGCTCACTTTGTCTAATCCCAGTCAAGGTATCAATGGTTGGTACATTACAAACAAAAACCTTAAGATGGGTATGAAAACTATAACATTCAAAAAAACATTTCAATTATCAAATTAGCTTTGCCTTTTTACCGGCGTAATTATAATGTATGTTTTCGGTATACTAAAGAGCAAAAAATACCAACCAGTTAAAACTCAACCCTCAACAACTTCATTATGCTCCTGCATTGTTCCCTTTTAGGCCTGCATACAATTTATGAAATAATCCGTTCAAAAAAATAACATATACTTTTGCCCTCTTTGTAAAGATTTAAAAGGAGCAATGTGGCTACCTATTTATACAGATGAACTTGATGTAATTAGCAGTTTTCACTATAACTACGTTTGCCATTTTAGTTTACTTCCATCTGAATTGTTGTTTCTATATGTATGCCTAATAGAGTTTAAAACTGCTACAATTAATAAAAAGAAGTAACACTGAAAATCAATGAGTAAGTGGAAATTGAGATGCAATATATGGTACTATTATGCTGCTGCTAGGTCAGTGCAACAAAATATGATCGCCATGGCTTTTAAGCTTCATTAGTATGATGTTTATAGTTAAAATAATGGGGTTATCTTCTTCTTCTTTTAAATCAAGATAAATTAATATGAGGACACAACGCACTTAGAAACATATAAATACACAGAAGGGGTTCACATATTTAGTAAATGTGAACGTGACTAAATTTGACTGTGAATGATGCCTAACAACCATCGGTATTCAGAACGCTAAGCTGCCATCGGTGAGAATTTGACGACAGACTTTCTAACCAAGAAGGGAATTAAGCCGATATTTGTAGGAATACTGTTTGACAAACGACAATAACTATCCCAAAAATGTGTAGAAGTAAGTGCCTATTTTACCTCAGACACTAAAGTGCTTATCAAATTAAACATGACACTACACAAGATATGCTGACAGGGATATGCATATAGGTGCAAAATAGCAAAGAGAAACTACACAGAAGATAGATAATTATATTCAATTTTCAGAAAGCATCAACCCGCTCAATATGTAGAGATCATCAGCAAGTTCTATCTATTGTTTCTATACAAATTTCACCTAGACTCGCTCAAGTAAGCAAGGATAATAAATATGAGTTTTGACTAGCGTTTCTGTTATGTTTTCCGCTCAAAAATCACTATAGGTATAAGCTTGTGTAAAGAGATAAACAAAGTTATTTTCTTTTCAAACATGATTAAGAGCTGTAGCTAGAAAATGAATGTTACTGCATCGGTTAAAATAGAAACAAAATAAATACAAACATACCTTGTAAATAGAAGACAACTTAATTTAAATGGCCGTATACAAGTAGAAACATACCTTTAAAAACTAAGTATCAATTAGCCAAAGATGTAAAGGGTAGTGTAGCATGCTCCTCGTGATCAAGAACAGTAATATCCTCTGCAAGGTCTTCAATTGTTGGCATTATTGGTGTTCCGCACAACCAATCTCTTGAACAAAGTAATGCTTCTACGACATCTTCCTTAAGTGAACTACGATAGTCATCAAGGACCCTACCACTAATACTAAATGCACTTTCCGAAGCCACGGTTGTAATTGGAACTGCTGAAATACCTCTAGCCATGCGACACAAAGTAGGGTATTGATATTGTTGTGATTTCCAAAATGCGAGAATATTCAATTGTATTTTACCATCAATCAAGCCATCATCTAAATAATAATCAAGTTCGGACTTATGAGGATTGCTAGCAAATTCAGAGGAATAGAATTTCTCCATCACATCTTCACATTCTTGTGAATATGGACCTGCAAATGGTTCGGTGGATTCCATATTTCCTATAACACTTGTTTCCACGTAGGAATCTTTTTCCACTTTTTCCAAATACTCATTATATAGCTCTACCAATTTCATTTTCACAATTTCAAACTCTAATCAATTCCCATACAATGTTTTATATGAAAATCGAACAAAATTCGCCTTATACCGTGGATAAAACATGCAAGCGATGGAAAGCAACACATTAAACTCACTCCAATATTTCTTGAATTTTTTAAGCATATCGCTTGCCATAATGGACATAAAATCATTTTCTTCCATGCATTTTTTCAATGTGTAATGAAACTTGAAAATTTCGGAAAAAACAAATTAGCAGTTGGGTAATTTGTACCAGAGAATAAACATGTAGCATCATAAAATACTTCTAAAAAATGTGCAATTTTCTTTGCTTTGATCCATTCTTCTGTTGTCGGGCAATAAGTATAACTAGGATCGAATAATTTCAAATGACAAAGTGCTTGCTCATAATGTATGGCACTTTTGAGCATTGTAAATGTTGAGTTCCATCTAGTAGGAACATCTTGACGCAATCCTTTTCTATCGCTATCCAATGAGAGAGTAGCTATGCATTCTAAAAAACTTTTTTTCCTAGATTGAGAACCTTTAATATATTTTATGCTTTCACGAATGTTACTCAAAAAAGAAGAAACACACTTCAAACCATCTTGCACTATTAAGTTTAATATGTGCGCCGCACATCTAACGTGCAAATATTGTCCATTCGCCACTAAAGATTTCCTATAAATAAGATGTGATTCCAATAATCCAACAAATTTATCATTTGCAGAAGCATTATCCAAAGTGCACGAAAATATCTTATCAACTATATCCCAATCAACTAACATACTTGAAAATTTTCCAAATATAGCTGAACCTGAATGTGGAGGTGGCATTAAACAAAAATTCAACAACTTCTTTTGCAAATTCCAATCATTATCGATAAAATGCGCTGTCAAAGTTATAAACCCATCGGTATTTACTGATGTCCATAAATCAGGTGTCAAACTAACTCTTCCACTACATGACTTTAGAAAATCCTTAAGTTTGATCTTTTTGACCTCATATAATTTCATAACATCAGAACGCAATGTGTTTCTTGAATAATGTTCCACTTGATTGTTTAAGTATGAATGGACCTCACGAATACGTTTATACTGAACAAATTTGAATGGCAAGTTATGTTCAATAATAGCTTTGGTCATCAACTCTCTGTATATTTTTTGATCGAAATCACTTCTTTGATCATTTTCAAAACTTTTAGCAATTAACGGACACTTTCCTACATGTCTTAGCAAATTGTTTGTACCATATTTACCTCCCCAAATATATTGCCTTTGCATTGTATGAAAAAACATGTGCGATTTTGGCCTTCAACCGTTTCATTTTTTTCGAAATATTTCCAGACATCAGAGAAAGTATTTCTTTGTCGCTTATTTTTTATAGAGCTACCAACCGAATCTATCGCAGCCACCGATTCTACTGTGTTTTTTAATTGAGTACCTTGTTCAACAATATCCATACTATTTTCTCACCTGAATTCAAATTTTTATTGTAAAAATTAACCTTTAGCTAACTGAAAATAAACACATTGAATAGGAAAAAGACAACTCTATCTCATACCACAATTATAGTCAAACTCAGTTTATCATTGACAAAATATTAGTTATATCTATGAGTTTACCCTCATCACTGCTCTCTCGTTAAAAATGAGATGAATGGACTTAATAATTTGAACCAAATCAAAATTAAAGTAACAACCAAATCAAGTTGCAAAACTGTTCAAATTGGGAATGAAATAATATAAACCAGCAATATTACTGAACTGTTAAAAAAGGAAATAAACTGAAATAAAATTGAAACTGTCCAAACTGACAAAAGAAAGTATATACAAAAGAAATCAGTTTTTTTTATAAAAAAAAATTAGTGCAGTAATACTGCCATGTCAACCAACAATCGAGAATAAGTATCATTCAAGCAGATTTGATTCATATTGCAGACCCAAATTTTAAGGGAAATAATGGGATACACATGAAATGAACAAAGTACATATGAAATGAACAAAACTAATCCCTTTTTACAGTAGGAAACAAATAATCAATGGATGGAAAAAATTGAATAATGCTAAAAAAATTAAAACCATACTGTTTAATTTGAATAAAAATTAAAACCTCATTCAAATTCCGAACTGTAGACTTCGATATCTAAATATATACTTAAGCCGCTAATAGATGAACAAGTGATGTACTGGATAAAGTAATTTGAATAAAAATTCCATGATAGCAAATCATGATGATTTGTAGATTTACAAAGTTGACTTATACTGGTAAGTCCATCCATAAACAGAGATAAAACTCAAACCAATATAAATGAAAAAGAAAAAAATATTACTGAGAAATATATTACTGATTAACATTCAGTTGTACAAAAGGCAATAATTATTGGTTGAGTCAAATTTCCTACATCAAGCAGCATATTTGGAACAATATTACTAACCAAACAACTTTTCTAGCTATGATCGCTTATTTCATTAACCAGGCATCCTCTGTTTTTCCAAACACACCAAGGCACCAAAGTAAATGAAACGGTTGCTGAAGATTTAGCTCACACGCAGAGAGAAATAGAGAGTAGAAAATCGTTTAATTATATTTGGTACACTTTTTCCCCACTTGAAATTTTCCAAAATAAAACACCAGGCAACTGGCCTGAGCATGTTCTTAACAAACAAGGAAACCAAACTAAAATTTAGTTATACACAGTTTCGTATTCTAATTAGATTAATATACATCAAATAATTAGCTAAAATGTTAACTAAAATAAATAAAATAACAATCAATTAAAATCTCATCCAAAACTTCCCATATTTACTTGAATCCTTTAATGAAGAATGTAGGCCTATAAATATACAACTTCGTACACACAGAACTCCATTTATCACTACACAGTAATTTGTTTATTGCAGCTTATAATCGATGAACGCGGATTTACCTCAAAGCAATTCTGCAGACGTTTGGTTGACAGCTGGAGATCGATTCAGATTGATTTTGATTCTAAATCCAGATTATGAAGAAGAAAAAAATAGTCAAAGACCGTTAGAACCGATTAGAGCTTAACCAGAAATAAAAATTAAACAGATCCTACTAAAAATCCAGAAATTAACAAAGTAAAAACTCAAACCTTCATATCTTCCATTTTCAAGGTTCGGTTGACTAAATGCTTTTCGATTTTAAGCTTGATGTAATTTTGGAGATAGATAATCGGATTAATTTGAGAGAGAATCACCGTTGATTTAGATTCGGCTGAAGAATAGGGAATCGCCAAAGTTGATTTAGGGTTTTAATTCTTTTGAACGGGTCTGGCAGTTTGCTTGCGTGTTTTGACGGGTCTAATTAGTTTGGCCCGATATAAAATATTTATAACGAGGGTCCACCCATTCACGTTAAAAATAGGGTCAAAATGGTAAGGTAAAAGGGTTATTCAAATTTTTGACAGCTCTATGGGCCCCACTATAGCTTCTGCGGTTTGAAAAATGAAAACCCAGTCTCCCACTTTTTCTTTTATTTCCTTCCATTTCTCACTCTGTCTTCACGTTTTCCCTTTTCTTCCACCGCCTTTCTTCCCCACTCTCCTACCTTATTACTCAACCTTTCACAAATCTGACCCTTAACTGCTTCTATCTTCACTTCTGGCTACCTTCACCTTCTCAGTTCAACACGCTTTCTCCCTTTCCTGGTGAAACTGACAGCAATTCATTTTACTTCCACCATTTTCATCTTCAATCTTTTCATATGTTCCAGATCTTCATAATGTACAAAATTATCAGCAAATCTATCTTTCAAAAGCTCCAGTTCTACTGGACAATTTTCATGTCCCAATCTGTGACAACGCGCACAAAATCCATCCTCAAAACGCTCCAAATCTTCTTAGTTATTTGCATCCTTCATCTCACAACAAATGCCATAACGCAGCAGGCGTATTTTAGATGGCCTCGAGAACGATTAGAAAGCGGTGGTTACTAGAGATGAACCACCAATTTTTTTCGACGAGGAGCAGTTAAGAACCAGAACGTGATGGGTAGTTGCCAAAAATGTGGAGCGGTTGTTCAAATCTAATGGCAAGTAAAGAACAAATGGAGAACGGTTGTCTACTAAAACAATGGCAATGAAGTTACTGTCATTGATACACTTGCTAATGTTGCAGTGGTGGCTAAGAAGAGCATAAAGAGGACACACTTGACGTATTCTCAATACAGAGATGATGCTTTCTATATAAGAATAGCGATATCACAGTCTTAAATTCAGTTAGTCTCTTAACCATAACTTTTTTATTTTTATTAGAAGAAATATTTAACTTTTTTTGCTGAATTGTTGTTCCTTTATTATGTGTAGGGATTGCGGAAAAAAAGTTTATTTTGGTACTTTAAAATTCATTATCTTTCATGCATTTGTAGATGTAAGTTTTTGTTAATTTTCGTATATGTAAAGTTTCAATCTATGTTCAGCAGGTTACTTCTCCCTATTTGATGAATAACGTTAACCTTTATTTGAATGTTCATAGGATTACATTTACTTTGGTTTTACAAAACATCAATCTCTGTTGCTACTGAGGAATACACAGTTATGGAAGATTTGGATCCTAAAATACTTGGATACACGAGGTAAACATATGGATTATTTATTCGGCAAGATGGCAACATATTTTGTTTGCTTTGAACTCTTTAACTGTTTAATCAAAGTTTCCATTTCTATGATTATTTCTTACATATTATTATAGCTATGTTAAAATAGTTGTATATGTTTTCACTTTAACTGTCCTGTTACAAGCTACTGGATACAATAGTAGTTTACTGGATTATGTTTTTGTTTGATGCATAAACCTCTCAATTATCATCCGAGAAAATTTTGTGCGAATCGTTTCATTGTACTCTAATGTTGTCTTGGAATCTACTCATCATCTTTTTAGTAGATCATTTGTTAATTTTTTAGCTTTCTTTCTCTCAGTTTGGTTGGAATTAAATTTGTTTTCTTCTGTTAAGTTTTGTAGGATTCACTAACACAACCAATCATGTCAATAGTAATTATTATTAATGTTCTATTTACAATATAGCATCAAATTACGAATTATGACATTTCATTCCATTTTATTTTCAACATATATTAAATCATATGTCATAACACATATATTATATCTGCGATGTTATTACAAATTTCGTTAACTGTTGATTTCATAGTTACAATTTTTATGCCTATATTGTACTACCATTGTTATACAATATCTGTAATGTATTACCAAACACATGTATTCTAACTTATTCAGTGTTCATAAGTGCATGAATGTTTAGTTTGAGCCTTGGGTTATGCTTTTTATAATTAGATATACTAGCAGCCAAATAGTAATATTATAAATCATATCAACAATCGATATATACATCAAAATAACTTTTATGTATCGTTTAGCCTTTGATATAGCAATCAATGTGAAATTAGCACAAGTACATACGCAAGCCTTAATATGGTATTCTGATATTTGGTTATACTTGATCGTAGAAAAGCATCATTTCTACATAAGAAATGTCATGTTTTATTACAACTTTAATTTTTATACTTTCACCGATTTGGATATATTGACTGTTGTGTATGGGTATTGCAAATTTATTACTACATATATCTTCCTTAAATATATTATTCAGATTTAGTCGCTTTTCTGAATGGTTGTGCTAACATTCTTCTTTTCCATAGGAATTTACCATATAAATAAAACATTTTTTTTTTCCAATTTCCTTCTCGAAGCCGTTTCACCTGACATTCTGCACTAAATGAAGAGATGGGTATGACACTATAACTGATGATGGGAAACCGACTTATATGCATCAAGGGAAGAGATGAGCATGAAATTTTACAATTAATTGATGATGGAATTCAACTTCAATGCATCAAG
The DNA here is from genome assembly GCA_030737875.1 of Allium sativum. Classification (NCBI taxonomy): domain Eukaryota; kingdom Viridiplantae; phylum Streptophyta; class Magnoliopsida; order Asparagales; family Amaryllidaceae; genus Allium; species Allium sativum. The sequence goes on from CM060922.1 coordinate 570,804,791, forward strand.
AGAGGAAATGGTTGCTTTCAGGTATACCAATTTTCAAGATACTTTTTAGTAAGCTTAGTGACGTACAGGTATGGCTACATGAGTGTCGCAACTAATTATGTCAGTGAACTGCGATAACAGTAGTATAATATGCATATTTAAATCTATGATGTTTACGAAATAATATTTAATAATGCGTTTCCATGTATATATTACAGTGACTATGCATTCCTCATACATTTGATCAACTGTAATTAGGTTTAGTTTTCACACATTCACAAAGTATCTAAATTCTAAATTGTTATTGTTGTGGCCTACCTGAAATACCTATATGATTCTAATTTTTTTCCACTATATTTGTTTCAATTTGATCATAGATCCATGGGTGCAATATGACTTCAGAGGCTTATATATTTAATGCTAACATGTCAGGAGTAAACAAAGATGTGAAGGTTGAAGCGGAAGAAGGAAACGTGCTGCACATAAGTGGCAACAAGAATAGGGAGTATAAAAAGGAGAAAGATAAATGAATAGGGACTGAAAGGAGTAGCGACATGTTTATGAATGTTTAAACGGCCTGCAATTGCACAGAGGAATGGCGTGAAGGCAATTATGGAGCTTGCATCCGCTGTGCCAAAAGTGGAAGTGAAGAAACCTGAGGTTAATACTTTATCCAGATTGATGGTTAAAATAATTTTGATCAAGTTTTTTTTTCTTCAAATGTTCAATTATTAAGTTGGATGTGTATTTTCTATCGCATTGATAAATGTATATCGTTGGGTTGACTACATATAGAGTCCAAGGTATGATTTTAATTCTCTTAAGCTTTATGTCATCAATCTGCAATTCTATAAACATTTTTTTAACTTGTGAAAATCCCTAAACATTTCATTTTCCTTAATTACTTATGTTATCTGCAACTTTTCTTCTTTCTTATTCACAAGTTATTTGTGCTTAGTTATTAGAGTCATGAAATCCTATGGCACTGTCTATTTTACCAGTCATACAAATAAGCTAAAGTCATTACACTCATTCCCAAAAGGAACAACGTTGTTAGTAATTTAGATTTCATTCAAACTTTTTGTATCCACTGTTTCTTTCCAGAACATGAAACAAGCTTTTACTCTAAACATTTTTTCTTTCATGGCTGAACTTAATTCTTACCCAAGTTAGATTCACATATGATATTTTTAAGCGTAAGGTTTTTGTGTGCTAACAAGTTAGATTCATATAAGATCTTTTTAAACTCAACCAATTCATTGTTGTTGGTTTGGGGAGAACAACATGCACTTTTTTTTGTATATTGATTTTAAATTGTCCTATATTGATACTATGATGTTCTACGACAGGTTGTGAGGAAGGCATGACTTTAAGATAATAGAGCTGTACAACAAATGAAACTTATCCTGTTCACCATGAGTTAGGGCAACATATATCCAAAATTGGAATCTTGGTTATTTTAATTTGTTAGTTTGATAAGATAACAATTGTTTTGATAACAATGTTTTTGATTCTCATATCCACTTTTCTTCGTACCCTTTTTCAGTGTTCTACATTTAAAATTTACGCCCGGTTCTATAATTTACCTCTTCCAACATATTTTTGACTTATTTACTAGACTGAAGGAAACATTGTGTATCCAGTTTAGTTTTAATTTATTCCATATTTTTTTCCTATCTGCTTTAACAATAAATATTTTATTGCGTCCTGCTGTTTTCACTATCTGTTGTATTTACATGTTCCCCCCTAAACCGCCTGCTACTTTTTGTCCATACTCTATTACAACTATTACAATGACGTGTGTGCATATCTTCATATGACTGCATACTATCTTTTTGTTCGCTTTCCCTCTAACGCAGGTATATGTTTATAATACTAAAACAAATTTTACATATTTACTATTTATATGCAGACAATCAGTTCACACATCCCACAGACTGCCGTGTGCATTTAAAATAATGTACATATATTTTCATTTACAGACTTCACTGAACTACATCTGCATACTACTGCTTGCCTACCTAACTGTACATCGAAGTGTACTCACTTTCATTCACTTATGGTCAAATTAATCTATGCACACGTCCATCGGACGTGTCTCCGTACTGGTGTATATATATATATATATATATATATATATATATGGTTAAGTATACTTAATAATTTTGATTAGTTATATATAAGATTTTATTTGAATTATAAATTCAACGGATGAGAATGAATATTAATATGTTTGGATTTATTAACACTATATGTCGTTCAATTGGATTTGTCAAACTATAACATGAATTAGTAGCATTAGAACTAAGTGTTGTCCTTAGTTTTCATAGCATTTTAAAGGAAATGATCCAAAAATCACTTTCCCTCCTTAAGACAAGTGTAAGGACACTTGTATTTTTGCATTCCTCCTTTCATGTATGTTTTACACTTGCCCCCCTTATGTGTCATTACCTCCTTAACCCTCCATTCCTATATAAGGAGGCCTTTCCTCCATTTTTTAACCATTCCACTCCATTATGTCCTATTCATCTTTTTCTCAAAGCTTATGGTCATGGTTTCCATGGCATAAGTCTTCTTCTTTTCCACCATCACCTGGCCGAAGTTCGTTGTCATCCTTCTCCTCCTCCTATGATAGAGAGAGATTAGTATATATATATATATATATTGGTGAAGAAGACGTTGCACTGAAATACTGTCCGATGGTTCGCTCAACTAGGCTTGCCTACCGTGAAGATTTGGAAAGCTGTTAGGTGAGAACTCTTTAACCGCGGTTTATATATTTAATTAATGGTTAGACTAATTTAAATATAGTGATTAATTATTAGTGGTTAATGATGATTGATGTTTGTTGTGATGGATGCGTAGTTTAGACCACACACACTATTAAGAGTTAGTGTTATAATGCTTGTGCACAGTTATGATTTATTTAATTATGCTGATGATGGTTGCTATAGATGTTTATAGTAGTTGTTGATGTTGTTGCGCACACACTATGACACAACAATTATGGTATCACATTGGTGATCGACAAATCTCCTTCGTAATTAAAAGCACTATTATTATAGAAATTGAAGGTTAATAATTAGAAGCACTATGTATAAATTCATATACACTGATAAAGTTTTTGAAATGAATAAATAAATACTGGAACATTCTAGGATGATAGAGGTGATAGTGTCTAGGCTTGGATTTGGAAATAAAGTTTCCTACTCTCTCTAGCTATCCCTAGCTGATCTGACGAATGGAATGGTTAATTTGAAGTTATTTGAATTTTAAAATGAATTGGAATTTGATAAGTAAAAAATAAAAGTTGAATTTTGAACCCAAAATTATTCAGAAAGTCGATGTAAATTACTTTAAATGATTTTAAAACGTTTATATAAGTATATAATGATTTTCTAAGGTATTTTGAAGTATTGAAGAATAATTTCTTTTTCGGTCAAAATAGAGCTTGTCACACAATGGAAAATTTGTGTGCTTTAGTTACAAACTGTAACTGCTATAACTTTTGCAACATAAATTGGATTTCCATGAAATGAAAAACTTTTGATTTCCATTAATAAGAACTTTCAAATGAGTGAAAGCAGATTTTAAAATTCGAGTTATAATTTTTAAGTTATGTTTGAAACTGTAACACCCCACCTCCGCTATGGTCACTCTCAAAGGGAATGCACTAGTTTTGGAGGAGCGTCATCGAGGTAAACAAGCACAGAAATATTACAAGACAGAACATAAATGAAACAGCGGAAGAAATTAAAAACCAAATCTTATTACTTTCAAGAAAAGAGTCAAAACCTCATATATTCAAAGTACAAGTTGTCATTGTTCCATTACATCAAGTTCTAAATAAAGAAGCATAAACTTAAAATAACAAAAGTAAATTATTCCCCAAAAATAGCAGAAGTGCAGCCATAATATAGCTCAAGACCAAACCGTACATGAGCTGACAGAAAGCAAGCTAAATCCAAGAAAAGAGCTAGAGTTTCCTCCCTGAGAACCTGGGGGGAAGAAACGAAAGAAAAAGAGACGAAAGAAAACGGGTCAGTCATAAAGACTGGTAAGTCCAAGTGACTTTCAGCATAAAAACAAGTAAAGGTAACATGACATGTATAAACTGAAAGTAAACATAAGTATGATGTCAAGATGGATAAGATAGACTAAGATAACATGATGAATCAAGTATAGGTCAAGTATAGCATCGCATGTTCAAGGTTCGCTGCACCAACTGTACTAGTAGCCCAACCCATGTCAAGTATTAATCATGAAATGATCCCTGGGCCCAAAATCGTGAATGACCCATTACTAGGTCCAACGGAACGATCCACTAATCGATCGGCTCCCTACAAGTTCTAGCTCGTTGTGTTTCTATGTCATACGGCCCTATCACGAATGTAGTCACCTGTGCTAGGTCCACCATAGGGTTTATCAAGCCCTGTGGTGCCAACCACCGACACGAATCAAGCATGCACAGATAAACCTACTGATGCCCAATGCCTGCTTTTTCAACTCCGGACCACGTGCACGACCATAGTCCGCCTGAACCTACACTGGCGCACCCACACAGCCGTTGTTCTGGTCGCTTACAATCAGCCCAGTAATCGTGCCCCACCCTGCCTAGTTCCAGGGTACCATGATACATCTAGTGGGTTATTGCTGAAACGGACCACGTAACTAGGGTTTAGGTCCAATGGGTTAAGTGTTGTCATTTAAATTCGTGACTTAACCCACCTACGTGTCATGTCAAACTTGGCTAAGTGTTGTCATTCAAGTTCATGACTTAGCCCTACAATTCACGTATCAAGTTGGTTAGGTGTTGTCGTTCAAGTTCATGACCTAACCCTACCAATCATGTTTCAAGTTGGTTAAGTGTTGTCTTTCATGTTCATGACTTAACCCTATCATGTGGCATTTAATTCATTAATGCACCCCAACCTCTCACATCAGACCTGTTGTTGTGGTCACTGGATATGCCGGGCGGTTCCGGGCAGATTTACACAACAACTCAGTCTGACATCGGGTTTCAAGCGCGATATGACCAACTACCCACATTGGATCCTATTGTTTGCAGTAACTGGATTTGTCGGGCGGTTCCCGGTAGATTTACACTGCAAACTCAACCCAACCTCGAGTTGGCCATTTTCAGGTTCATTCTAGTGTCATGACCATGTTTAAGTTTCATGTCAAGTTCGTGTCAAGTTTCATGTTTCAACTTATGCCTATTATCAAGTTCATGATTCATGTTTATAACCAGTTCATGTTTTGCCTAATCTACCCAAATCGTATTCCCATCGCATGTAAACATTAATCGATCTAAATTACAAGAAAATCTAAATCTAGAGATAAAGGGAATAACATCAAAACTATGATAGGCAGAAGGGACAAGCATAAAGTGATAAAAGAGATTACAAGACTGGCATGATATAACTTGAGATAATCGGTTACAACATCACTGGCATATAGAAATTAACAGGGTTTCAAATCTAGAAAAATAAGGCGATAGTCCTGATAAAAACTTGACATAAAAGAATAGGCATGCAAAAGCAAGCCAAATACAAGGATAATGGGTCAATGGTTTTTGGTGTACATAATAATGAATAAACTAAGCAAGTCACACCCTAGGTATGGGATCCAACTAAATGTCAATTCGGTGTTCAACATGGTTTTCAACTATAGTGTTATGAGCAATCAACTATAATAGTCAATTAACCACAATAGTTATACAATAGTCATGGATAATTATCCAAAAGAGTTCTAGGCAACTACCCTAATAGTCATAGGCAATCAACTGTAATAGTTTCAAAGTCATGGTCATAGTCTTATGTTCATAATCATAAGCAGTAATTCATAGTCACTAGTCATAGGTGATTAGCCACAATTGTCCTTGTCATAGTCATAGGCAATGGTCTTATGTCCTCAGTCATAGGCATAGGCATGGTCCTTGGCCATTAACAATGGTTTCAATGTCATAAGCATGATAACGTTTGATTTATAATGCGAATAGGCCCAAACAGATTTCAAAGCAATATTCCCAAATGTCAAGATCCAAGAATAATAATAATAGATATGGATCATACGTATATCAAATTCCAATTTATAACATGCCCATATCAAGTTTATAGTTTTCATCTAAAAGTAAATGGAACTTACAGTGCGTGGATCGAGAATTAGAAAGCAGAATTTGATTGTTGAATCTCTATTTGATTGATCGTGTTCTAATTGAAATCCCCCAATTTGCAAATCTCTAAGCGTAGTCTTGATGGAGAGGAAGCAGTTCTTTTTCTTCCTTTTTATCTTATTATTTTGATTATCTCAGAAGCAGCATAAGGACAGAATGAAATGGTGTGGAGAGAATGAGGCTAGGGGTGAGTTTACATAGGATTAGAGTCACGAATATGGTCAGAATATAGGTCTAGATTCAGAAAAATACAAAAAGACTCGGATCAGGAAAAAGGGGCCAGGTCGACCCCCAGGTCGACTCCCCAGTCGACTTGGTCATGGGGAGGTTGACACCCCAGTCGACCTGGGTATATGGGCGGGAATTTTCCCGCCATCCTTCTCTGGGTTTGAATTTCAAGCTTTATTTTCAAGCTGTTTTATTTTATTTAAATTCCTGAAACTTCTGAGGGTCATAACTTGGTCATACGAACTCCGATTTTCGAAAACTCGGACACGATTTCATGCAGAATTCCAAGATGAATGCAATGGCATGACCCGTTTCCCCTGATTCTTATTTTAAAATTTAATTCTGCCTTGATTTATCACTTTAACATGTTATAAAAATACAGGTTGTTACATTCTCCCCTCCTTAAAGGATTTCGTCCCCGAAATCTCTAAGTTAGGAAGAATATATCCTATCATCCATCTACTCAACCATCATTCATGAGCAACCATTGTCCTTAAAAGATTTCTAATGCTATATTAACATATGCAGAAAGTGTGTGTATATGTTCCTTATCTAATGCAAATGATCAGGCATGTTTGATCTTCTTAATGCAAAATATGTTTAGTGTCATGAATCCAACATGTATGCAAATAATCCTAGTCACATAAACACTATATGTGTGCACAAACATTCATCCATATGCAACATCCACCTGATAACACATTCAATTTCATCCATAAATAAGTATAAACACTCATGCATATGCAATATGAAAACGTGTCTGAGCCGATCTAGTGCCTAATGTGTGTTATGCAACCACGAGCAACCACTTGCGACCACTTCAATCATTTGCAAACATCAACCATATCATGTTTCAAATACATGTTTCCATCCATATGGTTCTACCTAAGGTTCTCAAGATAGGATCGAGAAGATAAGCAAGATAAAACAAAGCATCAAGGAGGAGAAGTTAAAGATGTACCCCCAGAAGGTCCTGCTTGCGGGGCTTGCCCTTGATTCTTAGGGCAGTTCTTGCTGATATGTCCAGTATCACCACACCGAAAGCACGCTCCCATCTTCATCTTCTTCTTTCTACATTCCTGGACTATATGCCCCTCAATACCACATAAGTTGCATTTTCTTTTCTCACGTGTCTTGTTGTCATTACTGTTGTTGTTGTTGTTCTTGCCTCCTTTCTCGGAGTCTTTCTTCTTGTTTTGAGAATCATTCGCCTTGACCTCCTTCTTGCCATTCTCGTCTTCTTCGTAAAGTAGGGCCATTTCCACCAAGCTCTCAAAGGTCACCCCCATGGGTACATGAGTCATATCAAGGCTATGTAGCGGCTCATTCAAACCTCTGACGAAGCGAAGAGCCTTCTTGTGTTGGGTGTTCATTAAATCCAGCCTAAATCTGGCCAGCTGATTAAACTGATTGACGTACTCCCTGATTGTCATGCTTTCTTGCTTAAGAGTTAGGAACTTCTCCATCTGCAGGCTTCTTTCAGCTTGGGAGAGAAATTTTATCTCAAATCTCATCCAGAAGTCTTCCCAAGTTTCCACTGGCCTCTCAACATGGGTAATCTCCCACCAATATGAAGCTTCATCTTTAAGCAACCACACTGCTAGCTATATCTTTTGCCTGTCATCAACTTCGAAGATGACGAACAAATCTTCGGTCTACTTCAGCCAGTTCCTCGCTTCCACAAAGGATTCAGTCCCATAGAAGTCCTTTCCACCCATAGCCTTGAAGTCTATACACGTCTTTGCAAAAGCATTTCCACGAGGAGGAGGAGGAATCACTGCAGTTGGAGGAGGAATATCTGCTGGGCCTGCATCGTTGGCCCTAGCCTCTAAGTACCTCCTAAACCAGCCAGGTATTGGCACGCCCTCTGGAAAGTTAAGATTCCCAGACATGCTGAAAAATGAAAAGATAGAGATTCAAACGAGGAAACAAAGGAAAGTGCTAATGGCTTTTGGAGAATAGCCTTTTCAAAATAAACTTTTCTTGAAAAATGCTTCTTTATAAACGGTTTTGAAAATAATTTCAGAAGGTTTTTAAAAGATTTTGCCCAGTCTGGTAACCTTCTGCTCTGATACAAAATGTAACACCCCACCTCTGCTAGGGTCACTCTCAAAGGGAATGCACTAGTTTTGGAGGAGCGTCATCGAGGTAAACAAGCACAGAAATATAACAAGACAGAACATAAATGAAACAGCGGAAGAAATTAAAAACCAAATCTTATTACTTTCAAGAAAAGAGTCAAAACCTCATATATTCAAAGTACAAGTTGTCATTGTTCCATTACATCAAGTTCTAAATAAAGAAGCATAAACTTAAAATAACAAAAGTAAATTATTCCCCAAAAATAGCAGAAGTGCAACCATAGCATAGCTCAAGACCAAACCGTACATGAGCTGACAGAAAGCAAGCTAAATTCAAGCTAAGAGCTAGAGTTTCCTCCCTGAGAACCTGGGGGGAAGAAACGAAAGAAAAAGAGGCGAAAGGAAACGGGTCAGTCATAAAGACTGGTAAGTCCAAGTGACTTTCAGCATAAAAAAGGTAAAGGTAACATGACATGTATAAACTGAAAGTAAAGATAAGTTTGATGTCAAGATGGATAAGATAGACTAAGATAACATGATGAATCAAGTATAGGTCAAGTATAGCATCGCATGTTCAAGGTTCGCTGCACCAACTGTACTAGTAGCCCAACCCATGTCAAGTATTAATCATGAAATGATCCCTGGGCTCAAAATCGTGAATGACCCATTACTAGGTCCAATGGAACGATCCACTAATCGATCGGCTCCCTACAAGTTCTAGCTCGTTGTGTTTCTATGTCATACAGCCTTATCACGAATGTAGTCACCTGTGCTAGGTCCACCATAGGGTGTATCAAGCCCTATGGTGCCAACCACCGACACGAATCAAGCATGCACAGATAAACCTACTGATGCCCAATGCCTGCTTTTTCAACTCCGGACAACGTGCACGACCATAGCCCGCCTGAACCTACACTGGCACACCCACACAGCCGTCGTTCTGCTCGCTTACAATCAGCCCAGTAATCGTGCCCCACCCTACCTAGTTCCAGGGTACCATGATACATCTAGTGGGTTACTGCTGAAACGGACCGCGTAACTAGGGTTCCTGTCCAATGGGTTAAGTGTTGTCATTTAAATTCGTGACTTAACCCACCTACGTGTCATGTCAAACTTGGCTAAGTGTTGTCATTCAAGTTCATGACTTAGCCCTACAATTCACGTGTCAAGTTGGTTAGGTGTTGTCGTTCAAGTTCATGACCAAACCCTACCAATCATGTTTCAAGTTGGTTAAGTGTTGTCTTTCATGTTCATGACTTAACCCTATCATGTGGCATTTAATTCATTAATGCACCCCAACCTCTCATATCAGACCTGTTGTTGTGGTCACTGGATAAGCCGGGCGGTTCCGGGCAGATTTACACCACAACTCAGTCTGACCTCGGGTTTCAAGCGCGATATGACCAACTACCCACATTGGATCCTATTGTTTACAGTAACTGGATTTGCCAAGCGGTTCCGGGCAGATTTACACTGCAAACTCAACCTAACCTCGAGTTGTCCATTTTCAAGTTCATTCTAGTGTCATGACCATGTTCAAGTTTCATGTCAAGTTCGTGTCAAGTTTCATGTTTCAACTTATGCCAATTATCAAGTTCATGATTCATGTTTATAACCAGTTCATGTTTTGCCTAATCTACCCAAATCGTATTCCCATCGCATGTAAACGTTAATCGATCTAAATTACAAGCAAATCTAAATCTAGAGATAAAGGGAATAACATCAAAACTATGATAGGCAGAAGGGACAAGCATAAAGCGATAAAAGAGATTACAAGACTGGCATGATATAACTTGAGATAATCGGTTACAACATCACTGGCATATAGAAATAAACAGGGTTTCAAATCTAGCAAAATAAAGCGATAGTCCTGATAAAAACTTGACATAAAAGAATAGGCATGCAAAAGCAAGCCAAATACAAGGATAATGGGTCAATGGTTTTTGGTGTACATAATAACGAATAAACTAAGCAAGTCACACCCTAGGTATGGGATCCAACTAAATGTCAATTCGGTGTTCAACATGGTTTTCAACTATAGTGTTATGAGCAATCAACTATAATAGTCAATTAACCACAATAGTTATACAATAGTCATGGATAATTATCCAAAAGAGTTCTAGGCAAATACCCTAATAGTCATAGGAAATCAACTGTAATAGTTTCAAAGTCATGGTCATAGTCTTATGTTCATAATCATAGGCAGTAATTCATAGTCACGCGTCATAGGTGATTAGCCACAATTGTCCTTGTCATAGTCATAGGCAATGGTCTTATGTCCTCAGTCATAGGCATAGGCATGGTCCTTGGCCATTAACAATGGTTTCAATGTCATAGGCATGATAACGTTTGATTTATAATGCGAATAGGCCCAAACTGATTTCAAAGCGATATTCCCAAATGTCAAGATCCAAGAAGAATAAGAATAGATATGAATCATACGTATATCAAATTCCAATTTATAACATGCCCATATCAAGTGTATAGTTTTCATCTAAAAGTAACTGGAACTTACAGTGTGTGGATCGAGAATTAGAAAGTAGAATTTGATTGTTGAATCTCTATTTGATTGATTGTGTTCTAATTGAAATCCCCCAATTTGCAAATCTCTAAGCGTAGTCTTGATGGAGAAGAAGCAGTCCTTTTCTTCCTTTTTGTCTTATTATTTTGATTATCTCAGAAGCAGCATAAGGACATAATGAAATGGTGTGGAGAGAATGAGGCTAGGGGTGAGTTTATATAGGATTAGAGTCACGAATATGGTCAGAAAATAGGTCTAGATTCAGAAAAATACAAAAAGACTCGGATCAGGAAAAAGGGGCCAGGTCGACCCCCAGGTCAACTCCCCAGTCGACCTGGTCATGGGGAGGTCGACACCCCAGTCGACCTGGTTGGGGGGGTGGGGGGGTCAACTCCCCAGTCGACCTGGGTATATGGGCGGGAATTTTCCCGCCAGCCTTCTGTAGGTTTGAATTTCGAATTTCTGGCTTTATTTTCGAGCTGTTTTATTTTATTTAAATTCCTGAAACTTCTGAGGGTCATAACTTGGTCATACGAACTCCGATTTTCGAAAACTCGGATTCGATTTCGTGCAGAATTCCGAGACGAATGCAATGGCACAACCCGTTTCCCCTGATTCTTATTTTAAAATTTAATTCTGCCTTGATTTATGACTTTAACATGTTATAAAAATACGGGTTGTTACAGAAACCATTTTGGAAAAGGTCGTTGTAAGAACAATTGTTGACCATAAATATAAACAACTGTTTTTAAATGTTTAAAAATATGGAAAAAAATAAAATCATTACAAATTATGAAAAGATATTTTGAATTGTAAAGTTTAAGTTTTGGCTAAGATAAACGATATTCTGATCAAAATAGTTAAGATAACTGTTTTGTAACACTTTTGAAATTATATTGTAACGCTTCCTTCGAAAATAATCTATTTTGAAGTTTTAACCCATAAACTATTTTCCGAACTATAAGTAATGATTTGTGGAATGTTTTCAAAGGTTTAAAAGTATTAGAAATATTTTATATGGAATTTAAATTGATATTAATAAGGGTTTTCAATTTTAATTAATTGGATATGGTTGGAGATAAATCTTCTGATGTTTGATATTAATTGGGTAGATGATGACTCTTACTATTTGAGGAATATAAAAGGTAGTTCACTGTTATTCCGCTTATAGTGTGAGTTGGATACGAAGATCAACATTGAGGATAAGTTGATGGTATTTCTATCTAGATCTATTGTCAAAGAGTTGGATAAATCTTTTAATTAAGATACGGGTTTCCCAATCGGATTGAGATAAGTTGGATCGAAATAATCTTCAGATATTTGATATGAAATTCAGTGGTGTAAACGTATACTATTTGTGGAATTTGGAAGATATTATTATATCTGTATTCCACTTATGGTATTCGTTGATTATGAGAATTGATATCGAATACAAGTAGATACAATTTTTGTGTAACTTATGTTCAATATCGATTGATTTTGGTTTTGTCGTGAATCATATCTTCAATAATATCGTTCTTGAAACCCAATGAGATTGAGTTGTGGAAATCCGTATCGTAAATAGGGATTTAATCAAATCTTTGATTTGAGAAAATTAAAATAAGAAATTGGGAACCAAGTATAATCTTTTAGTTAAGATTAAAGAATTGAATGTTGGAAAATCGATTTTACTGGAAACTATGGTTGAAATATTGATTAAAGGATTTTCAAAGGAAACTGGGTTTTGATAACCATTTATCAAACGGAAAATTAATTAAGGCTTTGGGGCTAGATTATCTTTGATTTAAGGGAAGTGTTTTAAAGAAGAAGGGTTAAAATATGGATTTTGTTAAAGATAATTTGAGAATAAAGAAATATAATTTAACAAAATCTAAGATGGAAGGAGATTTGTTGAAAGCCTGTGTGTTCCGTAATTGTGTTTAAAAAATTACGCTTATTGTTAGGGAAGACCAGGATCAGATTTATGTCCGAAAACCATTCCAAGTAATAATACGATGTTGTGGAGCGACTGAAGACGTTATTGAAGACCGAGACCCTTCATATCGTAAGGACGACTTGCTGAATGTCTCAAATGGGTTGCTACCATTTGCAGATGGATTTTATATCAACTAAGTGGCAAGAAGCCCAAACGTATGTGAAGGAATTTCGGATTGTTGTTTCGTTTAGACCCAGAACGAACATTTCTGGATTGTGTGTCTGAGATTGTAATTGACTGCGTAGCACTGATCTCTGTTAAATATATATTTGTTTGGTGGCATAGAATTTATTCCCTTGCTTAACACCCTTCTCTAAGACGTATGAGCTTAGAGGTTATATATCGATAGAAATCAGTGATGCGTTGTGAATGGACAATGTGACATACTTAAGTTATGAGTTGAGCTTTGGATGATCAAAGCATGGCTTATTTAAGCGTAGCTTTGTGTATATCGTGAACTAGGCAAGCCTCACACCCCGCTAAATGGCCAAAACAGGAAGAAATGCGGCAAGCTTATGGGGTGTTGTCTCCTTCTAGATAAAAGGTGTACTATGGTATGGAGCCCAGGTATTAACATATGTGGTAAAAGCGTCTACTTTTGTGGTTGTTGTTGGCGCACGCTCGGAAAGGTCTGTAACGACCGGGAGATGACATACTCAGGCGTACACTAAGTTATCCAGTTAAGGGGTAACCCGGCCTTGTGTTGGCATAAGGAGCATCACTGTTGATCCTCGGACATCCCTCTAGAGGTGTTCAAAATTCGGTTCGGAAGGAAGTTCCTTTGCCTAGTCATTGTTGGAAACCCAATCTCCGCTATGAGCCCATACAATTTTGTTTTTATACCATACGTCAGTATAGTATCTGGTACCTATGCTGGCTAGGATTGATACATATACTTTTGAAATTGTTTTCGCACTATATTATAGTATTGAAAGAGGATTTTCACATATCAAGAATTTTTTGACTACATAAGGAGAAACCTCGCCCATGTGTGCGTTTTCATTATGTGTGTGCCATGAGACCTTATGTTAGTTTCATTTTTCAAAAAATCATCATGAATTTCTATGCACTGGTATTGACATGGAGTAAACCCGTTCCATATTAACGGCGTGGTCCGATGAATTACCTAACTTTAAAATAAACCCTAAAAACAAATGTTTCGAGTTCTCACACCAGTCTCATGACTGACCTGGAGTTTATTGTTCCCACACCTAAACTCTGGATGCCCATAATTTTTGCATGGGCAACTTAGTAGTTTGGTTCGCATATTTTGTTTTGGAGTTGGTTAGAGCAGGATGCTGGTTTAGCCTGAGCTATTATATCTTGGAGCATGCATATTCTTCCATTGAGTTTAGTATTTTTCCGCTGTGTAATTGATGTACTCTGCTGTTTCTCCGGTAACTCTGATGTAATATTAATGTAATGATAATAGAAAAGTTCTTTTTATTTTGTGCAAATGTGTAAGTACCCCTAACAATTCGTCTTTATGAATGGTTTAAGTTGGTTTAATTACCGGCGAAAACCGAGCAAAAAGCCGGGTAGCTACAAGGCATGTATCCTGTTTTTGACGGATTATTTTAGGAATATTGAGGAAGATGCAGGTTTCCTGTTTTTGACTGGTTATTTTAGAAATATATTCCCGAAATATATTCTTAGGGACAAATTGGGTATTTTGCCTAGGCCTTCTGTTCTTTATAAAAGCAGCATCTTGGTTTGTATTAGGATATAACCGAATTGAGTTGAGAGACTAAGAGGTTGTGTACCTCCAGGCCTTATGCCCTGGAGAGGAAGATTAGGAATTAGGACTGAAAGAAGCTATTCCTATTGGTGCCTCTAGATTGTCCAATGATTTGTCACCGTTCTTCATTGTTCTCCTTGTCCAACAATAGTTATAGTCATCTAGATATTCTTTCCCTTTCTCAATAAGTTTATTGATTCAGTTGTAGTTTGTTTACTTTTGGTTTTTGATCCATTGAGTGTGAAAAAAAGTTGTTTTTGGTGAATCAATAAAAATGGTGGTTGAGTGGAATATCTTGTGTTTACGCATGTAATTTCAGATCTGTGTTTGTTTCCACAGAAATCATCTTTAAGTAATTGGGTGAATAAAATCCTGCCCGCTTCCGCAAAGGCGCAATTCTCCTAACAATTGGTATGTGATTTGTGATATTCAATCACATGTATTTTGAAGACGATGTGTTCTGATGAGTACTTTGTAGTGGAGAAGACGGTCTGTGAATTAGTTATTTTAGGAATATTGAGGAAGACAAAAGTTTACTGTTTTTGATCGGTTATTTTAGGAATATATTCCTAAAATATATTCACTACACCAAAACAGCAAATTTGGCACACCTAGATGCCGATATTTGATATGGCTTTAAGCCGAATCAAATTTAGTAGGGTTCATAGCCGTATTAAATTTCCTTTTGTGATCCGCACCACCTTTAATGCGTAAATTCTAACCCTACATCTTCAATGCCTCGAATTACTCCATTTGATATGGCTTTCAGCCGTATCAAATCTGCATGATATTTTCCCTGTTCCTTTCCTTTTCTATTTTCGTTTCTCCCTTTCACTTTTTTAGCTCGACCGAAATTAAAAAAATTCCAAACCAAAAAATTGATGTCGCTCTTCTCCATATCAAGACTGCTTCCCCAAATTGGGAACGCCTTTTTGCCTCTCCAAATCAATGAAGCCAGCACCACCACAAGCGTCCACTGCCCTTTAATTCATAAAACTGCCAATTTTATTCTTCTCACGGCACTTCCCGATGGCTCATGACATCACAACTTCAAAATTCAAGAGGTTCATTCATGGATTTTTCTTGTTTCAAGGTTCGATTTATCATCAAATTTCGATATACCGAATGATTATTTATTTCTTGTAACATGTAAAAGTCAAATCCCTTGTAGGCTTACCAAAGCCCTAAATTGCCAAAAATGATATAGCGCAACTGTTGGAAAATAACCTTTCTTATCTGAATCTTTTGTAGAATTAACAAAGCCCTAAATAGCCATTTTGTTACAATAGATCATATATGTCTAGTCTCTATTGTGAATAAACCTGGTAAAAATGTTTACTTCTTACTGCTTGAATTTATTGATGATGCCATTGGCCTACTTCACCCTGCCATTGGACGTTTGTTTCCCCTGCAAGTCCTATGAGCTTTGCAAGACTAGCCTGTTTAAATATAATACAAGTGAAATGGTTGATAAGTACAAGAAATTGAACTACCTAACTAAACAGGGTTGTATCTAACAAATCTTGAGCTTATTGCAATAGTTATGATTTGGTCTTTTCTATGTAATGTGCATTTTAAATATCCAGTATAACTAATCAAGTTGTTTAAGTTAGTCCATTAATTTCCTCTTTGATTTTATTTGTTTCGATAGAAAAATAATATAAATAAAGATAATTTACATGGATTAGTTAGCAATTTAATTGAGTCTAGAAAAAACTATGTAATACACAAGAGTCAGGCAACGTATTATTTTGATTGAGTATAGCAAGAACTATGTAATACACAAGAGTATAACAACATTTTATTTTTGATATTTTGATTACAAAGTTATTAAGGAACATAAACATGAACAGACCTTTTGTACCTTTAAAAACTCAATGTTTGACCAGACGAACTACAGTTTAAATTATTTTCTTTGTTCGGGCATGTCTAAGTGAGGGTCAATTTTAGATTGGAGGAGAAGGCGACACATGGAAAACTCCAACTCCTCTATAAGTTCATGGCGGTTTGTTTTTTCTTTTCGATTTTTCTCTTTTTATTTAAAAAAAAGAGTGTAAAATGGGTTTCTAAAACTAGTTGAAGGCTATAAAGTGTTTAGTAAATCCATTCAGAATTTTTTTTTCATCCTACGACATTTTCTACACTATTTAACTATAAAATGTGTTACATAATATATGTATATCAAACATACTACACTGACAATGAGCACTGAACGTAATACACCCAGGTTTATACATGTTAATGAACATCTCACTGTTTTAACCAGATGAACTACTATTTAAATTTAGTATGTTCAATAATTTAAATCAAGAATTTCTCCATGTGCCTATTTAAATTTTAAAGGAGAAAATGATATGTCCATGCATACCTTGTTAACGATAGAGTGAACAAACTTGCAACCAAGAACAATTTTACTAAGCAAAATAGTGAAATTGCCTCTCGATTTAGGATGCTTGGATTGCTCGTTTACGACAAACCTGGTTATGGTCACGAGGTCTATACAGTACACGTCTTCTGCATGATCCATGGCTGCAAATGAACTCAATTCATAGTATTTTTTTGCAGGAAATAGAGGAGGAGTTATATGTAGGAAGATGACAGTTTGGAAATACTATGCAATTAGTAGTGTACGTGCAACATTTTGTTAGCTCAGTTCTTTTTTCCAGATTAGGAAATGTTTGTTTTCAATTTTTCATCTCTAATTTTTTATATTACTTGTCCCAAAGAAATTTGTAGTTACATGGTTCATTACTTGAGGTTGTTGCCTTGATGGTGAAATTTGTCAACCAGACCTTATATTCCACAGTTTGTCTTCTATTCTGCAGGGATGACTACTAGAACTCTTATCCATATCTTTGTACCAAACTCAGATCAAAGAGGAAATGTGAGTGCTCTGACCGACTTCTTTATGCATATAGTCATATTATCTACATAATGTTTACTTTAAATAGGTGGAAATTAAACTATCTAGTAAACCTTTATGGTAATGATTCAATTTTCCTTTTGTTTTATCAGCTTAATCAAAAAACGTGACATAATAAAAATTATTTTAGTTATAGTATCATGGTGGAACAAACTTTGATAGGACAAGTTTTATTTTAATTCTACTTGTTTTGGAGAACAATTTTAATACTCTTTTTTTATATTCTGCTGTGTTTCTAAGAGAGATAATTTGGATAGTTATCTAGAAGTTAAACTTAACAAAGTAAATGCATGTCTGTGTGCAAGTGATACATAAATTAACATGCATGTCTATGATAAACTCCACTAATACAAAACAAGGGGTACATCAATTATTTCTAAAAACTGATGCATAGTTAGTACATAATTTGTCAATGATGTGCACGAATCTAAGCCATAGTTCACTAAAGGCATCTTTTCCTAGCCAGCGCCTAATAAATGTGCACACTTTTCTATCAAATGGGCCTCAATTAGCACTTATAATTCATGGTAGGTTAACTACTGTATACAACAATGTCATTTAAATCGTACATTCTTACTTGATATGTTATGTCTAGAAAATGGCCGTGCGGATGTGCAATTTGTTCACGTAATTATAGTTATTCTCTTTAGACCTTGTTTCTTCTCAAAAAGCATAGCCACCGTCACCGAAATCAAAATATAATATCAAATATTAGTCAAATTTTGAATACTTATTATAAAAAATAGCATGTTTTCTGTATTATCTACAGGAGTAAGTGGAATACCTGGATCGTTGAAGAAATGCCAGTGACTGGGAAACAGGAGAAAGATGTGGATCTAGGGTTTCAAATGTTGTGGACTGAGTTTAGGGTATATAGTTTTTTTAATTTAATCTTTTAGTTTTTCCACAACAAGTGTATATTTGGTGATTGAATGTTGATAGAGATAGAAATATTCAACAATTGTCACTCTTTTGGGTGTTGTAGACTGCCAATATAGGGCCGGTGAAGTCAAGATGAATGGTGCATTTTCCAAACCCTTGCTCAGAATGGGTTCTGTAGGATGGCAGTTGTCCCTCATACTCAACAGTTACTCGTTTGGTTTTTTTCACCTGATCATTTTACAATTTATAATAAAAAGACAAAAATTACTTAATTTTATATGATAGTATTAGTTTTTAAAATGACAAAACTGTAGTATTAAACAAAATACTATTTCAATTTGGAATACAAGTCAGGGAGAGGACAATATTTACAGTTTGGTGTTTCTTTTACATAAACAAAAACACCTTTACTGTATACTAGTCTCTAGATTTTTTTTCATTTATTATTATAATAGTGACACGACTAAACCAGCTAAAGAAGTGTCACATCAAAGAGACTAAATAAAGAAAATAAAACATGAAAGAGAGACATGTTCAGTCATAGATGCAATTTTAATAGGTCTCCCTTTTTCAGTTGTAATTCATTATTTTGCATTTAGAATTGTTTTTGAACATCGAAATTATATTTCATTTTTTAGTTGGAACTATTCTCACTGTTCTCCACTTCCACTTAAATGTTAGTTTTCTAAGACAAAATATTTGAATGATTATGGTTTAGTTTCTTTAAAACATTTCCATACATAACTCCTAAGACAAAAGTTACTTAATCTTACCTTAAATGTCTTTTATTGTATTAATTTTATGCATGTTTGCACACTTTGATCAATACTCATTTGATTTATTCAAGCTTGCTTCCATTCCCATCTAACATAACTCCTTATTTTATTTTTTAACACTAGATTAAGGATTTGATATTAGTAATAATCAAAAATACAAAGGTACTTATAATACTGTTGAGCTAATAATTTTGTTTTCGTATTAATATGGATCTCTCATAAACTAATTAGTTTCTTCCAATTTCTCAAGTTCATATTTATAATTTGTTCATTTACATGGTAATCAAAAGGTATGCATGGCTTGAATAATCTATTTAATATTCCACTAACTTGATTCATGCAAAATTTTATTATGATATTATGGTAAAAGATAATCCGAATGTATACATTGGCATCAAGTTATTTATACTTCATCACCTATTGAGCATTCGTGAAGCAAAGAAAGTCATTTAAGGTAAGATTTTTATGGTTGAAAAGAAAATTTCTTTATATTAACAGGTTGATGTATTACTTTTTATAATAAAGAAGATGCAAGTTTTATAAGTTCTAAACAAGTGAAAATGCTAATTTTAATATTTATTAAATTTCTCTATATATTGATGTAATGGTTTATTGCTCTCTTTGCACATGCTTCTTCAAATTGTTCACGTTACTTTTAGAGTTTGTTACGCTGGATTTAGTTTTAGTTTTTTTATATTTGAATGGGAAATAAAATCCCTATATATTGGGTTATACCACTGACATAAAATTTGTATGGCTATCACTTTCCCTTGCCGGAAAAGTTATCACAATGTTTACTGTACTGATAATATTTAATGACCACAAAGTTAAAAATGTTGTAAATTTTCAAATTAGTTTGGGTATGGGTTTGTTTTTGAAGAGAGAAAGTAAGAAGGAAGAAGAAATGGAAAGAACTCTTTGTCCCACATCATGGAATAGACAAAGGATTGTCTCTATATATGTAAAGACATGAAGTATTATAACAAAAGAAAGAAGAGAAGGAGAGATAAGGCAATGGGCCTTAGTCATGAACTTGGCATAGATAATAATATTTAAAATGTCAAAAGATGGGCCTTGGGCCTTGGGGCTCTTGGGGTCTTGTGATCCATTGACCAGTCGACAGGCCAAAATTCACTCGATCGACAGTTTTACTCTCTGTTTGAAAACGGTCGAACGGTGACATTTTGGCGGTCGACCGATTTTCAACCCGAAGGGAAGCGACGCTTCAGAAGCGTTGCAAAACTGAATTGGTGCATATGTTCAGATCCGAACAGAAATGACTGTTGCAATTAAATGGTTGCAACGCTTGCCTAATGGATGCCTCTTCTCATCGTCTATATATAGAACTGCGCAAATTCATTTCAAATAATTCAGAAATTATCTTCTTCTTCCGCTTGAATTCTGCAACGCCATTGAACTGTTGCAAATCGGTTCTGTCTGAAACACTTGTATAGTGTTTCGATTCTGAAACTGTTGCAGAATTGTCGACTTCTACTTCCTCTTCTATTCTACATTCTAAATTGCATCATCAGCAATCAAATATCAGAGTGTTCTTGGTCGGATCAAAATCGTACAAAATTTGAATCCGATAACGCTGTTTCAAGGCTTCATTGAATCCTGAAGTCAATAGTTCGTTAACCCGTTTGTACCTGGTGGGTTGAACTATTGTCTGAAAGAATTTTCTCCGCAAATCCTTGAAGTCAGAAGTACGGCATTTATTCTCCTCCATTAACGTCTCAAACCACAAAATCCCCAACAAATTTTCAGACAATAGATTCAACCATGGAAGGTTTGAGCATGTTACAAGTAATGAATCAACATTTGACGAAGTTAGAGCGATTTGATGGAGAGAATTTCACTCGTTGGCAAGAGACCATGAAATTCTTCTAGATCACAGTCAAGTTATTTCATATTCTCGAAGATGGATTGGAGAAAATACCGGAGGAAACAGATAAGGATAGTGCGGAACTAAAAGCAAAAAGGGCAAAGCGCAAAGAGGAAGATTTTCTATGCAGAGGTCACATTCTGAATGCACTATCTACTCCGATATACAATGCTCACAGGACCTTGGACACCGCGAAGGCTCTCTGGACTGCGCTAGAAAGCAAGTATCGCATCTCTGAGGCAAGTAATAAGAAATTTCTTATATGCAATTTTATGGATTTCAAAATGGTCACTAACAAGTCCATAATTGGACAAGTTAGTGAAATACTACTGTTAGTAAATCAACTTAAGGATGCCGATATTGATCTCCCTGAATCATTTGTTGTTGGAGTTATTATTTCGAGACTCCCGAATTCTTGGAATGATTATAAGAAGAAATTAAAACATGCGGAAACCGATTATGATTTAGACGGTTTACAGCGTCATCTTCGTATTGAAGAGGATTCTCGTAAACGCGAACTAGAAGATAATCCGCAAACTGAGTCTCAATCTAAGGATAATAATGTTGAAATTAATGATAAGTTGAAGCCTAAGAATGAGACACAGTTCAAAAAGAAAGGTACTAATTCCAAGAATAAGAAGAAGGGTGACTGTTACTATTGTCACAAACCCGGCCACTATGCCCGAGACTGTCATCTTCGGAAGAAACAACAAAAAGCAAATTTATTGGACAGGGATATTCTTGTAACGGCATGATTAAGTTGAATCTAATAAAGAAATCTTCTGCTTATATTGTTGACTCTGTTAATTTATGGCATAGTAGATTAGGACATGTTAATTATAAGTCACTTAGAAATATGCATAAATTAGGATTAATTTCTGATTGTGATTTCGAATCCATTTCTAAATGTGAGATATGTGTTCAAGCAAAAATACATCGAAAATCCTTTAAATCTATTGAAAGGAAAACTAGTTTGCTTGATTTGGTATATAGTGATGTGGGTGACTTGAAAAGTCATATCACCTATGGTGGTAACCAATACTATATAACGTTTATTGATGATTATTCTAGATATGCTTATGTATATCTAATGAAATCAAAAGATGAAGCCTTTGATAAATTCAAAATTTACAAAGCAGAAGTCGAAACACAATTAGGAATTAAAATTAAAGTGTTACTTTCAGATCGTGGTGGTGAATATTTTTCAAATGAGTTTACTTTGTTTTGCAAACAAAATGGTATCATTCACCAATGTACCGCCGCTTATACACCACAACAAAATGGTGTTGCTGAGAGAAAAAATAGAACTTTAGTAGAAATGGTTAATGCAATGCTCATAAGTTCTAATTTGCCTTATAACCTATGGGGTGATGCTATGTTATCTGCATGTTACATTTTAAATAGAGTACCACTTAAGAAAAATAATATTTCTCCTTATGAATTATGGTTCAATAGAAAACCTAATCTTACTAGACTTAAAGTTTGGGGTTGCTTAGCATATGTTAGAAAACCAGACCCTAAAAGACCAAAGTTAGGTAATAGGGCTTTTAAATGTGTTTTCATTGGATATTCTCTTAATAGTATAACTTATAGATTTATGATTCTTGATACCTTAGAAGTCATAGAATCTGTAGATATAGAATTTTTTGAAAATCAAACTATTGAGAATCCATTAAGATCATCTAGTCCAGAACCAACTGAGACTAATGATACGAATGATGATGAATATGCTCCTGCTCAAAACAGCAAGGAAGTGTCAGCACCAAATGATAGTACTGAACACAGGAGAAGTAAAAGAGCGAGAATAGAGAAGGACTATGGTCCTGACTTCATAACATATCTCGTAGAAGGCAATAAGGACGAAGTCCTTAATGTGACAAGATATGTAATGAACGTCGATGATGATCCCAAAACTTATCCTGAGGCTATGAGTTCTAGAGATTCTATTTTCTGGAAAGAAGCTATCAATAATGAAATGAATTCCATAATGTTAAACCAAACTTGGTTATTAAGTGATTTACCTCCTGGTGCTAAACCTATAGGATGTAAATGGATATTCAAGAAAAAGTTGAATACAAATGGATCCATTGATAAATTTAAAGCCAGATTAGTTGCTAAGGGATATAAACAAAGACAAGGAGTAGATTATTTTGATACATATGCTCCGGTGGCTCGCATATCTTCGATACGCTGTTTAATAGCACTTGCATCAATTCATAACTTGGTCATACATCAAATGGATGTAAAGACAGCTTTTCTAAATGGAGATTTAGAAGAAGAGATATACATGGAACAACCTGAAGGTTTCATAACCCCAGGCCAAGAAAGGAAAGTTTGTAAATTAGTTAAATCTCTTTATGGCCTGAAGCAAGCTCCCATGCAATGGCATGAGAAGTTTGATAAAGTTGCACTGTCATTTGGATTCATTGTGAATGATGCAGATAAATGTATCTATAGCAAATCGGATAACAACGGTTATGTTATAATATGTTTATATGTTGATGACATGCTGATATTTGGTTCCAATATATCCTGTGTGAATGAAACTAAGAATTTCTATCTTCTAAATTTGATATGAAAGATCTAGGAGAGTCTGATGTAATTTTAGGAATTAAAATCATTAGGAAAACGGGGGAGTTATTACTAACTCAATCTCATTACATTGAGAAATTCCTAAAGAAGTATAATCATTATAATGACAAACCAGCACCAACTCCTTTAGATCCAAGTATAAGATTAGAAAAGAACACTGGACGTACCATTTCTCAATTGGAATACTCCAGTATCATTGGGAGTCTTATGTATGCTATGCATTGCACTAGACTAGATATCGCACATGCTATAAGTGTATTGTGTCGATTTACGAGTAATCCAGGTTTCGAACACTGGAAAGCCATTTCCAGAGTCTAAGCTTATTTGAAGGGAACCATCAACTATGGTTTATCTTATAACGGATATCCTGCTGTAATAGAAGGATATAGTGATGCAACCTGGAACAATGTAGAATCGAAATCCAAGTCTACGACTGGATGGATATTTACATTAGGAGGCGCTGATGTGTCTTGGGCTTCCAAGAAGCAGACCTGTATATCTGATTCAACTATGTTGTCAGAATTGATTGCATTAGCAGACGCATGTAAAGAAGCGGAATGGCTTAGAAATTTGTTAGTAGAAATCCCATTATGGAAGAAGCCATCTCCAGCAGTCTTGATTAATTGTGATAATCAAGAAACGATATATAATGTTTCTAATAAAACATATAATGGAAAATCTAGACATGTAAGTCTTAGACATCACATGGTGAGACAGTTACTCAAAAGTGGAGTTATAACTGTTGATTACATAGAAACAAAGAAAAACTTGGCTGACCCACTTACGAAGAGTCTTCCAAAGGCTATGGTTTCTATAAAGTCAAAGGAAATGGGACTAAGGTCTGTGAATGAAGATTGATCATCCTTAACAGAAACCCAACTTGTGTCTTGAAAAGGATAGACAAAGTTCAATGGGTACCAACAAGTTAAGGAAATGATTATGGAACACTAAATCAATAATCCCATAATGTTTAGTGTTGGATTCTGCATGAACAAAGGATGGATAAATATCCTTAATAAGTCTAGAAACCCTAAAAAGGTGTCTCGCAGAAACACCTTAAGTGACTTACCTATATGAGTATGGAAATCAGGCCGTTTCCTAGGAAAGTAAGACCGCTTTCTAAGTAGACTCATGAACCAGGATTTAAGCACATGGCCATTAATGTGCTGAGCAATACAGAACACTCTAACTAAGGAATACAACATGTGTGATTGTTCCGGTTTTATCATTAAGGGATACTTGTTTCAAGATTCGTTCACCATTGAATCTCGATAGAACTTTGAATGGTTTACACTAAGTAGAAGTTCAAATCCAAAAGATACTTTTATTTATGTGTTGTTTCCACGATGATGCAAAACTTGATCTTAGAACTACATAGGCTTGATCCCACTTGGGTAGGAAGTCACACTAGTGATTCAGCCGTCCATTTTATCTTGAAAATTGGGGGAGAATGTTGTAAATTTTCAAATTAGTTTGGGTATGGGTTTGTTTTTGAAGAGAGAAAGTAAGAAGGAAGAAGAAATGGAAAGAACTCTTTGTCCCACATCATGGAATAGACAAAGGATTGTCTCTATATATGTAAAGACATGAAGTATTATAACAAAAGAAAGAAGAGAAGGAGAGATAAGGCAATGGGCCTTAGTCATGAACTTGGCATAGATAATAATATTTAAAATGTCAAAAGATGGGCCTTGGGCCTTGGGGCTCTTGGGGTCTTGTGATCCATTGACCAGTCGACAGGCCAAAATTCACTCGATCGACAGTTTTACTCTCTGTTTGAAAACGGTCGAACGGTGACATTTTGGCGGTCGACCGATTTTCAACCCGAAGGGAAGCGACGCTTCAGAAGCGTTGCAAAACTGAATTGGTGCATATGTTCAGATCCGAACAGAAATGACTGTTGCAATTAAATGGTTGCAACGCTTGCCTAATGGATGCCTCTTCTCATCGTCTATATATAGAACTGCGCAAATTCATTTCAAATAATTCAGAAATTATCTTCTTCTTCCGCTTGAATTCTGCAACGCCATTGAACTGTTGCAAATCGGTTCTGTCTGAAACACTTGTATAGTGTTTCGATTCTGAAACTGTTGCAGAATTGTCGACTTCTACTTCCTCTTCTATTCTACATTCTAAATTGCATCATCAGCAATCAAATATCAGAGTGTTCTTGGTCGGATCAAAATCGTACAAATTTTGAATCCGACAACGCTGTTTCAAGGCTTCATTGAATCCTGAAGTCAATAGTTCGTTAACCCGTTTGTACCTGGTGGGTTGAACTATTGTCTGAAAGAATTTGCTCCACAAATCCTTGAAGTCAGAAGTACGGCATTTATTCTCCTCCATTAACGTCTCAAACCACAAAATCCCCAACAAAAAATACGCTATGACCATAGTATTAGGTAAAAGTTAATTAAGATGCAAAATTTTATTGCATCTTTTCTATTGTTGGATGAAACATGGAGTGAAAGCCATATGGCTACATATATGATTATTATAAAGAGAGCAATTTATTAAATATCAAAGGATTTGACACCATTTGTTCTTACTGTTATTTCCCCATTTCAAGCTTTTTTCAGATAGCCTAAATTACAATTATTTTTATTTAAAAATAAACAAATTATGAAGACGGAAGGTAGATATTGTCCTGTACCGCATCTTTCGTCTAATTTTTTCAACACACGTTCATTTTCCAACATGTATCTTTCCCATTTTAGTTTGCAGGTCCTATTTAATGTTGCAATTCAGTCTCAATGCTTTTGATGCTATAATGGTTGTTGTGGTATATCACATATTATGTTAATTTATATTAATGTTGTGATATAATTTATATGGATTTAACACTTATGAATTATAAAGTAATCTGAACCAGTTGTCATGGAAATGGGAATGAAAGGAGCAACTTTTCGGTTTTATATATAATACACACTGTGCATTATATGATCGTGGACTACTCAAGCCAAAGCTTCTTGTTTCAAATATCAAGAGCTTGCTTGCTGCTTGACACAACAAGCTTGCTTGCTGCTTAACACAATAAGCTCAGGCTTGCGAAAACAGCAAGCCGACTTGTTGTGTCAGACAGCAAGCAAGCTTGCTGTTTCACAGCAAGCTCAGGCTTGTGGAAAAAGCAAGGCCAACATGACCTCTTAGGAAACTAGATTTCTTTGTTTTGTTGCTTACAAGTCGCATCTTTTTTTTGTAATGAATTAGTTTTGTTGCTTACAAGTCGCATCTTCTTTTTCTTTATAGGTTTTGATGACATGTGTGAACCAAACAAGTTCTTATGCTTAGATTTGTTTGCAAGCATGTACTGGTTTGTATTTGTTGATTTCACCAACTTTGTGAAAGATATAGGTGGTGTTAAAGATGCAGTAAATTGTTACAAAGGGAATATTGATGGAACTTTATGGAATGTAAATGCAATCTCTTGATATTCATTTGTGATATTCTAAAATAAATGCTTGTGTTCATTGATATTCTCGTAGGATAATGTTTTTTTTTTGTTTTTTTAAAATTAGATACGGCTCATGGCCTTATCTAATTTAAATAAAGATACGGCTATTAGCCGTATTTTTTTTAAATTTGATTCGGCCATGAGTCGTATCAAACTGAGAATTTGATACGGCTCATGGCCTTATCTTTTTTTAAATTTGATACGACCATGAGTCGTATCAAATTCTCATATGGCTAAAGGCTGTATCAAATTGACAAAGAAGCCATTTTTTGATACGGCCCAGAGCACTGCCAAATCAATTTAGATATGGCCATGAGCGCTACCTAATTGGCATTTCTGGTGTAGTGATTCTGAGGGGAAATTTTGATATTTTGCCCAGACCTTCTATTATCCTATAAAAGCAGCATCTAAGTTTGGATTAAGGTATGGCTGAATTGAGAGATTGAGAGGTTGTGTGCCTCTAGGTCTTATGCCCTGGGAGGAAGAATAGGAATTAGGGCTGAGAGGAGCTATTTCTATTGGTGCCTCCAGATTGATCCAAGGGTTTGCAGTCGTTCTTCATTGTTCTCCTTCCCCAACAAAAGTTGTAGTCATCTTGATATTCTTTCCCTTTCTCAATAAGGTTATTGATTAAATTTTAGTTTGTTTACTTTTGGTTTTTGATCCATTCAGTGTAAACAAAAGTTTTTTATGAATCAATAAAGAGGGTGGTTAGCTGGAATATCTTTTGTTCGTGCGTTTAATTTCATATTTGTGTTGTTTTTCCATAGAAACCACCTTTAAGCAATTGGGTGAATAAGATCATGGTCGCTTTCACAAAGGCGCTATTTTCCTAACATATATTTTATGCAAGTACTTAATATTTAGTATCATCCTTAGTTTGCTTTAACATGTTAACTAGGAAGCTAGTAAGAGAAACAACAGTGTTATGCCTCCTCCAGGGGAAATTCTTGCCATTCTATTCTTGGGATTCAATGAAATAATGACTCTTGTCAGATATAATCACTGCTAATTAAAATGAACTGCTTGTATGGTATCCTAAGCGTATGCGTTTTATTATAGTCTTCTTAACATTTTCATCAGGAACCCTCTAGGGCTACTCATTATTTTTGTTGCTTACCTACTAGAGAGAGCTATTTGGGTTCAGCTTGATATTTCAGGCAAATTCCGAAATGGCACTATGAGTTTTTTTAGTTCACTTATTTGAGGAAAAAAAAGCAGTTTAGTTATTTAGAGAAATTTGTTATAAGAATATTACCTATTTTTAGCTAAAATGTTTAACACTTTTACTCGGTTTGGGATTAATCTGTGGTGTTCTCCATACAACTTGCTAACATTCTATCTCTGCCAACAAAGTTATTTCCTACCATAATGATCCTTCTTAAGAAACTAGCAGATGCTGGACAACAAGCTGCTGCTCCAGAAGCACGTAGAAACAACCCTGAGCTGGACTTAAGGTATATCATATAATGTTAACAAGCATTTCAAACTTTTCATGAAACGCCTTTAGTTACTCTACTAATGCATCGATTTATGTCTGTGTTTATTCTTCCTTCAGTTAGCATACTAACTTGTGCTATGTTACTTCTAATATTGGATTTCAATCTTATAGGATCATGGGGTCATAGCATAACTCAACCTGAACATGGATATGGTACTTCTAGTACAATTGGCGTATGGATTATTCAATATGGGCAGGAATTGTGCACTACGTTAACATGCATGGACTGAAGTATTTGCTTAGGCAAATTTAATTATATATCAGTCATATAGCGAGTTGTAAGTTTATAGTCTTATAGTGAGTTGTAAGTTTATACAGTTTTATATGGTATATAGTTTCTTATTTGTATTTTGGATATGAAGTCATGATGTTTTACCTGTAAATGGATTATGATGCATTTGAATTTATATCAATTTTTTCTGTTAGATATCTGTTTATTACTCATTTACATTTTGTGTGCAGATATTAATTTATATCAATTTATACGAAGTTAATTTTCGAAAAAATAATATATACGATGTCACAATAGTGTATAACAGTTGTAGTGTCTATTACTACAACTGTTATCCAAAAGTAGGGTCGTAAACAGATGCAGACATATACGTATAGTGTTGTATCCGAATCCGTATCCGAAAATGAAAATTCGTATCTGATATCCGTGGATACCCGTTTAAGAATATCTGTATCCGTATTTGCGAATATTTTCGAATATATGAAATATCCGTATCTGCCTTAACGAATACGGATATTCGAAAATATCCGTATTCGAAACTTAAAAATGTACATTGGATGCAATTATCCGAAGATATTCGAAAATTACCCGAAAAATATCCGAAAAAATATCCGAAAAATATGCGAAAATATCCGAAAATATCCGAAAATAAAACAATAAAAGTTTAGAAACACATCACTCACATGCAAATTTGGTTCATTAAATATTTTTTGAAAAGATGAATACATCTAATTAAAAATTACAAGTAAGACATACACAATAAATATTTTAAGAGATAAATTGTCTAAAATATGAAATAAACCACCTTAAGACTAAAACAAAGTAAAATATAAATCATAGAAGCATATACACAATTATGTTTTAATTATAACCATACCACAAAATAAAATGAGTATATGATTTAAAATGTTGCATAATACCAAATACAGTTTTTTTTTTTATAATCCAATAGTTGAAATTTGTTTAGCTATTTTAAGGAAATTTATATATTAATTTAAGCTTAGGTGTAAAT
Organism: Allium sativum; assembly: GCA_030737875.1. Lineage (NCBI taxonomy): Eukaryota > Viridiplantae > Streptophyta > Magnoliopsida > Asparagales > Amaryllidaceae > Allium > Allium sativum. The sequence goes on from CM060922.1 coordinate 570,834,745, forward strand.
TAAAAATTATATATATAATATATACACATACGCATATCAGAAAATCAGACAGGTATATTTTGGATACGGATACCACTATAACCATATCCATATCCGGAAGGATTTTCGAATATCGGATATCTTTATCCGCATCCCGGATAATGGATATATTCTATATTTTTGGATACGAATGTGGGCGAATATCGGATTTTTCGGGTACTCATTGACAACCCTATCCAATAGTTGTAATGGGATATATGACAACAGTTTGTTGCAAAGGTAATACACAGTTGTAAAAGATTCTAATCTATTACAACTTCTTGATATATGACGGTGCAATCACCGTTGTAAAAGTCTTTTACAACTGTTTTACACCATTGTAATATGGTGATTATGTTATAGTGAGTTAGTTCACTTCTCTTCCAAACGGCCGCGTCCGCACCTCTTTGTACAGTCGCTTCCGTACCTCTTCAGAAAATGCGATTGATGTTGATTATTTGTCGTTGCTGCATTAACGAGTCGCACCCTTTCATCGCTGTCATTCAAAAAACCCGTGTCTGCAGCTTAACGGGTTTCACCCGTCCGTATTTTGCTGCTGCTGCTGCCCACGGTCGTACTTTCTTACCAAAACTGATGTGTGCCCGACTTCTACTAACGGGTCACATTTGTTCGATATACACCCGCCCGCTTCTAGAAGTCGTATCTCTTTATGGTTGAGTATGCTACATATATCCCACTTGTTATTTTCAAGATATGGTCATCATTAAAAAACATGTTTTTCACCTTGTAATACATATATATGCATGAATTTATATATTGCACCATAGGAATGGAGTTGGACTGTGTGTCCAAACAAATGCATTACGTCTTGAGTTATTCATAACTAGTTTTCTTATTGATCCTAGTCCGGGGGATCTCCAATGGCTAAGAAAGATTTCCGTATAAGATAACATTTGTTGGTTCAGTGTAACAACCCGGAATTTTAAGTATATTTTATTTTATGATTTAATTTAAAATTTTGATTTCTATTTTTATTTTGTTTATTTAAAACTAAATTTGTTTGGATTTTATTTAAATAACTATTTTGATTTATGATTTAATCTAAATCTATTTTGGATTTTTGGATTTAATTTATTTTCATAATGCGAGTTGGTATCTGCAATTTCAATCTTACTTGTTGAATAAAATTAAATCGAGTTTATTTATTTGAATTTGAATTTATTCTTATAGTTTAATCGAGTTTATTATATAATTTGTTTTCGATATTAATAAAATTATATCATTGATTTAATTTCAAAATATTCTATGGTTTTTCATAACTGGAATTTGAAATTTGAAATACGTATTGTGAGATGTAGTGGATTTTGAAATTTCATTGGAAAATTTGAATGTTTGTCGGTCGCGTAGTTTTCAGTGCGAATTTGCACATAACAGTTCAAATCTTAACGATTTTATAATCTCTCCGAATCCAGTTCGGACAAACATGAAAAATATTCTATTTGTGGTTAGTAATCCAACGACGAAATTTGTTTCGTGAAAATCGGACGTTTTGACCTCCGTTTTCCGTCCGCATTTTTACGTTAAAAGGGGTCCATAACGCGTTTTTGAACGGGGCATTCTGACACTGCAAATTATATACCGTTGTGTTCGCTTCGTCGCGCTGATTACCACAATATATTCATTTGTTTGTTTCAGTGCTAGGTTCGCGCTGAAATTGTGAAAAGGCTTGCGTAGTTCATTTTTGAAACAAAGTCATCTGAATTTGATGTGTCCCTATTTGGATTCTGCATATTTTTCTATGTATTTTGGGTCTGCAAAACCCTCCCTTTTATTTTACTAATCCATCCGTTTATTTTATTTTTGTTTATTTGAAGGCTTTGTATTATGTAAGGTATACATGCATGTTAGGCATTTGGCTTCTTATTTTCTTGCATGCGTAAACCTTTCTAGTTCTCTTTATGATTCCAAAAGCCATTCCAACTTTTTTTTTTTTTTTTTTTTTTTTTTAAAGATTTTGCATGCGTCCCTTTTTCTTTATAAACCATAGTACCATACCATGCATGCACGTTTCCTTGCATTTTGACGTTCCACTTTCACTAAAATCTTTTGTTCCCTTAGCTTTTTCCAACCATGCAAGCCATATCCTGCCTTTCCAAATAAAACAAGTTATATTTGCTAGAGTTTTTTCTACATGCACGTTCCAAATCCACGTAAGCCATCCATGCGCTATGCATGTCCTTCCATCTTACTGCCAACTTAATGTGTGTATTGAAAACAACTTATGCCTTTTCGAAAGAAAAGAAAAAAAATAAGAGAAAAATAAATATGTATACAATGCATTGGTTTTTGGGACATCAATTCTTCTGTATGTATTCCAGCATGCACGACAGATCACCACCACACATCGACCACACATGTTATTAATAATCTAATAAACGGTCGGTTCTACAATCCATTTAAAACCATTAGATTTTGTAGACACATGAAAACACCCAAGTTGTGAAAAGAATTCATCTCGGTTTTTCGAGCTCATTTCGTTCACCGCTTCAGTTTTGTATACATAATAAAGATAAAAGCTTGCTTCCCATTCTTTCACCTACACCACTGCTTCATCTCAGCACCCAGCTTTCAATGTTTCCTCTTCACGCAACATAAATAAAAATAAATTTTTTGTCTTTAAATGCATGCGTAGCCATGTATGAAGCCTATAGTATGTCCATTTTTCTTCGCTCTCCCGAAACCTTTCTTTGTTATCTTTTATCTTCTTCCATTTAAAACTCTCCACCTTGTTCTAAAAGAAAAAAAAATCCATGTACATCGCTCTGTAGCTTCATGCAAAAGCACCGTTTCTTTTTCTCTTTGTTGTTTTCACCTGAAACATTTCGTCCAAACCCCACTGAGAAATCTCCCCTCCATTCTCACCACCAGCTTTAATGCCCCTCCTTCCTTACAGATCCGAGGTTGTGCAAAAAAAAAAGTTTCAAAGCCTGCTATGCTTGGGTGCATGTTGCATTGCATCTTCTTGCTTCTCGAATCTCCTGTCTTGCTTTGTGCGTGCGGTCTCTTTCTTCTCTTTGTTTTGAGTCTTGAATTCTCCATTAAAAAAAAAAAAAAACATTTCTTAGCATACTATGTAGATTTTGTTTCCGAAAAGCAACGTGTTTGATCAACTTTGCTTTCTATGTTTTGGTTTCGCTGAGAGTTTCCTTGCTGCCTTCTTTACATATATATTTAGAAATTTCGTTGCTGCGCTGAGGTTTCGTCTTTCCGAGTTGTTGAAACTGTTGTGCTCCTTTGACAAGTAAAATTTAAAGAGAGTTTCGGTTCAAATTGGATCTTGATTGTTGACTAGTTGGAAATCGTTCGTGGTTGATTAAATCTTGAGTCAAACTTGGATGGCGTCATTTTATTCCATGTGTCAATTCGTTGCCTTCTCCATTCTGTCCCACGAAAGGTGAGTTTACCTCATATCCGACTTATATTTTTTATGGATGTTAGATCAATAATGAATTGTTTTATGAAGTGTATAGGATTGCTGATAGAAATTGTTTGATTTGATATATATGCACAATTCATATGTGACACTATATATTCATATGACATGTAGTTGCACTGATGATATATATGCTGTGATTGTTGCTCTGTGATTGATAGAAATTGTTTGATTTGATATATATGCACATTTCATATGTGACACTATATATTCATATGATATGTAGTTGCACTGATGATATATATGTTGTGATTGTTGTTCTGTGATTGATAGAAATTGTTTGATTTGATATATATGCACATTTCATATGTGACACTATATATTCATATGACATGTAGTTGCACTGATGATATATATGCTGTGATTGTTGCTCTGTGATTGATAGAAATTGTTTGATTTGATATATATGCACATTTCATATGTGACACTATATATTCATATGACATGTAGTTGCACTGATGATATATATGCTGTGATTGTTTGTGATTGTTGACACCCCTAGAAATAATACATACCCGAACGGACATTAGAATAGAGGAAAAATCATTATGGGTTGAAATGATAAACCTGAATGATTTTTACTGAATTTGGGATCGCGGGTTGAAATGATAGACCCGTAGAAATTTTATAAATTGCGGATTGAAATGATAAATATATGTATCACTTGACCATAGGGTAGAAAACTATATACGGACACCGTTGATCGTATTTTCGAAGTATTTTGATTTTTAGAATTTGATTTTTAAATAATAACTTAAGATTTTATATTTTTCTATATCTATATTTTAAATATTTTAAACTTAAATTTTTATAATTTTGAATTATATGTTTTAAAATGACTTTTTTATAAGTAAAAATAGATTTAATGCTTAATTAAATTTTACTTATAATTTATTAATTTTAAACTATATAATTTAATTATATAAGTATTTTTAAGTTTTATATTATTATAAATAATTATTTTAAACTTATTTTCTATAGTATTTTTATCTTATATATGTTTATAACCTATATTCTAATTAATTTTAAAATTTTATAAACTTTTTTATATATATATATCTATTTTCAAAAGTTATTTTTCTTTTACTTATATTTTTTTTAAAACTTTAATAATAAAGTCAAGATGGATAAGTTAGATTTCGCGATATAAATTCGAAGTTTAAAAATGTAAATATATATAACGATATTTGAATAATGAATGAACTCATATTAAGTTATGAATTCGAATTGATACGAACCTTTAGTAAAGATGATTTGGGTCAAATATGAAATGAATTGGTTTGAACTTATAAGAGATAAATTTTGAATCGTGAAATTTGATTCTAAATTTGAATCTTTCGAATTTAAGAGAAATGTATTGGAATTTATAATTGATATGAATGAATTCGATTTCTTTAGCGACTAAATGAGAATTTGAATATATAAATTTTATATAGAATTGATTTTATAAATCATTTGGTTTTGAATTGGAAAACTTGTTGAATTAATTTATAAGAATGGTTTTAAATCTCATAAATTATTTTGAAATGAATATAAGGCTTCGACTCAAATTTTAGGTAATAAATTTGAATAGTTCGTTTTGAGTTAATATATTATATAATTTGGTTTAAATTGAAACACAAGATTTTGATTTGAATTATATAAACTAGATTTGAGCCTAAGTGATCGGATTTTTGAATTGACTTAATTGAATCCATATAAGGGAAAATTAGATTATACGACTTGTTAAATTTATAAATAACGATTTAGAATCGTATGACATGAGTATACTTTGATTAAATTGAAATGTAAGTTTTGACTTGAATCGTATAGTTTGAACTTGAACCAAATGTTTAATTTTTGAATCGACTTAAAGCGAATTCCTGAATAGGTTGAATTTCGATTTTCGAATATATGTCAAACTAAAATATTATCGAAGTAAATTATTTTAGTTCTGATCTAAATGGTAATCGAATCCTTAAAGATACAATTTTATATAAGTCGATTTTCAATTATAAATCGTTATGAGAATATTTTTCGAAAATTGAATATATTCGAAGTTAAATAGTATAGTAACGGTTTATATTATATTTTGAGACCTTTACAATATGATTTTCTAAATTGATTTCATTCAAGCGATTTCAATAAGTTGTTTTCAAAAGTAAATATAATCGAAGTTAGATATTTAATTTTGATTTCGAAAATCGAATATGATATTTCGTATAAACTATTTTATAAAGTGATTTATAAAATAATGACCAAGGTGTGAAAAATGTAAACAATTGGTTGTTAAAGAGACCGGGATCTGCTATTGTCATACTCTCTGACAATACCGAAAACCACTTTAACAACTGTGTACGCGGTGGAGTTCCAGAATGAAGGGGATGATTTACCGAACGACTCCATTTTATTTTATTTCATATTAATTACGAGATCCTAGCTACCTTGAGTCAGCTTGATGTGGCTAAAACAGGAACTACGCACGGACCAAGTGAGGTCATACCTCTTAGCGAGCACACTTCTTCGATACTATTCTATTACTGTTAAGATTCGATTTAGGCCTTTTTTATTATAGGAGCGTGTATCGAGGTGGGGGAAGTAGCTGTTATGCGTTACCACCAGTTCGGCTCTGCAAACGGTGAATCCACTCTAGCATTCCTTGCGTGCCTTGTCACATGCCTTATACGAGCCCACTACGACTTTGTTTTGTACCGTTTTATATGGAGTGCCCTCTGATAGCCTTCCAGTTTACGGAGGAATTACGGTACTGTATATACTATGGGAATATATAAACGGTGTAAGGTAAATCATGGTAATCCCTCTTACGCTATTTTGATATTTTTACTTTATTGATAGACACTATTGTGTATGGTGTATTATACTATATAGTATTAGTTTGATGGATCCTTAGAAGATGATGATCCCAAATATCCTTTAAGTTACTGATTGCATTTCATCGAACATTTCATTTGAGTTGATTTACTTCCATGAGAATGTTAGTCCTGATTCGAGTTGTTTTGTTTTTCATTATTGCTTGGGTCAGATCGAGTATTCCAGTATTTGAGATTCCCTTGAAATTTGGAGCTTATATTGGATTTTTGGTTCACCTATATCAACCTGTTGATCAGTTGTTCCAGTCATTCAGTTATTTCTGTCATTCGATTTCAGATAGTTATCAATTATTTATTGCGTTAGACTTTCGTTGTATTATTCATGTAAACTCTGATGTAAAATTTATTTAGTAGCTTCATGGACTACTATTGTATTTTAAATTTTTCGTTGCGAGATATTATATTGCTCTGTATCTGTGTCTGTGATCTGTGATTCTGTGATTTATTCTATTTTCCCCAGAAGCTAATAACAATCTATTGTTTTGGACGTTTCGAGTTGGCATGTTTTGTTGATTCGGCAAAGTCAAAATGGCAGGTCGTTACATTTAGGCTCTTAATCTCATTCCCCTCGATGCACAGTTAATTTTTTCTCTTGATAAACCTTTAGTAAACAGATCCGCTAGGTTATCATTTGTTCTCACATAATCTAGGGAAATAGTTTTAAGGGGGGTGAATGTAACGATCCAGGATTTTTAACCAATTTAAAATTGAAATTTTTATTACTCAAATTGAATTTGACATATATATATGTATATATATATCTACTAATAAAGAAAATAGTTGAGCATGGTGAAGCTTTTTTGCAATTCCAGAAAAACCCATTATCCTCATAACAATGTAATACCGCAGAAAATTTGGTTGGAGGACAAAAACGTCTTTTGATGCACCACTTTCTGACCCCCACTTAGAGGTGTCAAAAGGGTAAGATAGGGTCATGTTTGGATCAAATAAACTTTGACCCTATCCTTTCGCTACATATAATACCTCAACCCTTTTAACTTTCTTGATCAAAGGGTTATCCCATTACAACCCTAATACGATTAAAAAAAAGCCATAAAACACATACTAAAACTGGAAACATATATCTTAAATGTGCAGTAAAAGACTGGAAACACAAATATACTAGTCGTCAAACTTATATTAAAAACTAGAAACATCATATGCTACAGCACCAAAGAAAAGATAAGTACATCAAATAATTAACTTGAAAACTACACCAAATTTATTTTTTAAACCTGGAGTAAACAAAACACATTACATATGTAAAGAAAAAATACATTACAGACTCGAAAACAGAAAACTACACCAAACAAGAGTAATACATCAAATAATCCTTGAATTACAACCATAAGTCTCAAAGCATGTAAATAAAACATATTACATGCTCAAAAATGTGCTGCATCATCTTCATAATTCACTAGCTTGGTCAGTTTTCATAATCTGCATGGTCATAAGTGAAAACAAAGCATGAGTCATAAGTGAAATAAAGAACTAATGGAGTAAATTCCCAAAAAAAATAAATATAAAGAAGAACGAGTTTATAAATTGTTCTTTAGCAAAAATTATATAACAAAACAAAGCATTTTATTAGCAGCCATATGGTAACATGCTTTCCTGAGATGCACAGAGTAGATACTGCAACAGTTGTTAATTACATAATTATCCCAAAATAGTCGGTTGAATAAGTTTTTCTTTTGTGATTTGACTTTTCAAAGACCTATGGTTTTGGAGCTCATTTCAGTTTTGTTAAACAAGTTCAACTAAGTATGGATCAAAACCACCATTTCGAGAAAACCCAGTTGTAGTTAAAGAAGCATCTTTCATGCTTCTATCATAGAGTAATGTCACTCTTGGATTTCAGCAAGAATATCCATAACATAGAGCAAAATGCAGATATGGTGATATGGGTTTTCAAGAAAAAGAATAAAAATTGCTTATGTGTGCTCACTTTGTCTAATCCCAGTCAAGGTATCAATGGTTGGTACATTACAAACAAAAACCTTAAGATGGGTATGAAAACTATAACATTCAAAAAAACATTTCAATTATCAAATTAGCTTTGCCTTTTTACCGGCGTAATTATAATGTATGTTTTCGGTATACTAAAGAGCAAAAAATACCAACCAGTTAAAACTCAACCCTCAACAACTTCATTATGCTCCTGCATTGTTCCCTTTTAGGCCTGCATACAATTTATGAAATAATCCGTTCAAAAAAATAACATATACTTTTGCCCTCTTTGTAAAGATTTAAAAGGAGCAATGTGGCTACCTATTTATACAGATGAACTTGATGTAATTAGCAGTTTTCACTATAACTACGTTTGCCATTTTAGTTTACTTCCATCTGAATTGTTGTTTCTATATGTATGCCTAATAGAGTTTAAAACTGCTACAATTAATAAAAAGAAGTAACACTGAAAATCAATGAGTAAGTGGAAATTGAGATGCAATATATGGTACTATTATGCTGCTGCTAGGTCAGTGCAACAAAATATGATCGCCATGGCTTTTAAGCTTCATTAGTATGATGTTTATAGTTAAAATAATGGGGTTATCTTCTTCTTCTTTTAAATCAAGATAAATTAATATGAGGACACAACGCACTTAGAAACATATAAATACACAGAAGGGGTTCACATATTTAGTAAATGTGAACGTGACTAAATTTGACTGTGAATGATGCCTAACAACCATCGGTATTCAGAACGCTAAGCTGCCATCGGTGAGAATTTGACGACAGACTTTCTAACCAAGAAGGGAATTAAGCCGATATTTGTAGGAATACTGTTTGACAAACGACAATAACTATCCCAAAAATGTGTAGAAGTAAGTGCCTATTTTACCTCAGACACTAAAGTGCTTATCAAATTAAACATGACACTACACAAGATATGCTGACAGGGATATGCATATAGGTGCAAAATAGCAAAGAGAAACTACACAGAAGATAGATAATTATATTCAATTTTCAGAAAGCATCAACCCGCTCAATATGTAGAGATCATCAGCAAGTTCTATCTATTGTTTCTATACAAATTTCACCTAGACTCGCTCAAGTAAGCAAGGATAATAAATATGAGTTTTGACTAGCGTTTCTGTTATGTTTTCCGCTCAAAAATCACTATAGGTATAAGCTTGTGTAAAGAGATAAACAAAGTTATTTTCTTTTCAAACATGATTAAGAGCTGTAGCTAGAAAATGAATGTTACTGCATCGGTTAAAATAGAAACAAAATAAATACAAACATACCTTGTAAATAGAAGACAACTTAATTTAAATGGCCGTATACAAGTAGAAACATACCTTTAAAAACTAAGTATCAATTAGCCAAAGATGTAAAGGGTAGTGTAGCATGCTCCTCGTGATCAAGAACAGTAATATCCTCTGCAAGGTCTTCAATTGTTGGCATTATTGGTGTTCCGCACAACCAATCTCTTGAACAAAGTAATGCTTCTACGACATCTTCCTTAAGTGAACTACGATAGTCATCAAGGACCCTACCACTAATACTAAATGCACTTTCCGAAGCCACGGTTGTAATTGGAACTGCTGAAATACCTCTAGCCATGCGACACAAAGTAGGGTATTGATATTGTTGTGATTTCCAAAATGCGAGAATATTCAATTGTATTTTACCATCAATCAAGCCATCATCTAAATAATAATCAAGTTCGGACTTATGAGGATTGCTAGCAAATTCAGAGGAATAGAATTTCTCCATCACATCTTCACATTCTTGTGAATATGGACCTGCAAATGGTTCGGTGGATTCCATATTTCCTATAACACTTGTTTCCACGTAGGAATCTTTTTCCACTTTTTCCAAATACTCATTATATAGCTCTACCAATTTCATTTTCACAATTTCAAACTCTAATCAATTCCCATACAATGTTTTATATGAAAATCGAACAAAATTCGCCTTATACCGTGGATAAAACATGCAAGCGATGGAAAGCAACACATTAAACTCACTCCAATATTTCTTGAATTTTTTAAGCATATCGCTTGCCATAATGGACATAAAATCATTTTCTTCCATGCATTTTTTCAATGTGTAATGAAACTTGAAAATTTCGGAAAAAACAAATTAGCAGTTGGGTAATTTGTACCAGAGAATAAACATGTAGCATCATAAAATACTTCTAAAAAATGTGCAATTTTCTTTGCTTTGATCCATTCTTCTGTTGTCGGGCAATAAGTATAACTAGGATCGAATAATTTCAAATGACAAAGTGCTTGCTCATAATGTATGGCACTTTTGAGCATTGTAAATGTTGAGTTCCATCTAGTAGGAACATCTTGACGCAATCCTTTTCTATCGCTATCCAATGAGAGAGTAGCTATGCATTCTAAAAAACTTTTTTTCCTAGATTGAGAACCTTTAATATATTTTATGCTTTCACGAATGTTACTCAAAAAAGAAGAAACACACTTCAAACCATCTTGCACTATTAAGTTTAATATGTGCGCCGCACATCTAACGTGCAAATATTGTCCATTCGCCACTAAAGATTTCCTATAAATAAGATGTGATTCCAATAATCCAACAAATTTATCATTTGCAGAAGCATTATCCAAAGTGCACGAAAATATCTTATCAACTATATCCCAATCAACTAACATACTTGAAAATTTTCCAAATATAGCTGAACCTGAATGTGGAGGTGGCATTAAACAAAAATTCAACAACTTCTTTTGCAAATTCCAATCATTATCGATAAAATGCGCTGTCAAAGTTATAAACCCATCGGTATTTACTGATGTCCATAAATCAGGTGTCAAACTAACTCTTCCACTACATGACTTTAGAAAATCCTTAAGTTTGATCTTTTTGACCTCATATAATTTCATAACATCAGAACGCAATGTGTTTCTTGAATAATGTTCCACTTGATTGTTTAAGTATGAATGGACCTCACGAATACGTTTATACTGAACAAATTTGAATGGCAAGTTATGTTCAATAATAGCTTTGGTCATCAACTCTCTGTATATTTTTTGATCGAAATCACTTCTTTGATCATTTTCAAAACTTTTAGCAATTAACGGACACTTTCCTACATGTCTTAGCAAATTGTTTGTACCATATTTACCTCCCCAAATATATTGCCTTTGCATTGTATGAAAAAACATGTGCGATTTTGGCCTTCAACCGTTTCATTTTTTTCGAAATATTTCCAGACATCAGAGAAAGTATTTCTTTGTCGCTTATTTTTTATAGAGCTACCAACCGAATCTATCGCAGCCACCGATTCTACTGTGTTTTTTAATTGAGTACCTTGTTCAACAATATCCATACTATTTTCTCACCTGAATTCAAATTTTTATTGTAAAAATTAACCTTTAGCTAACTGAAAATAAACACATTGAATAGGAAAAAGACAACTCTATCTCATACCACAATTATAGTCAAACTCAGTTTATCATTGACAAAATATTAGTTATATCTATGAGTTTACCCTCATCACTGCTCTCTCGTTAAAAATGAGATGAATGGACTTAATAATTTGAACCAAATCAAAATTAAAGTAACAACCAAATCAAGTTGCAAAACTGTTCAAATTGGGAATGAAATAATATAAACCAGCAATATTACTGAACTGTTAAAAAAGGAAATAAACTGAAATAAAATTGAAACTGTCCAAACTGACAAAAGAAAGTATATACAAAAGAAATCAGTTTTTTTTATAAAAAAAAATTAGTGCAGTAATACTGCCATGTCAACCAACAATCGAGAATAAGTATCATTCAAGCAGATTTGATTCATATTGCAGACCCAAATTTTAAGGGAAATAATGGGATACACATGAAATGAACAAAGTACATATGAAATGAACAAAACTAATCCCTTTTTACAGTAGGAAACAAATAATCAATGGATGGAAAAAATTGAATAATGCTAAAAAAATTAAAACCATACTGTTTAATTTGAATAAAAATTAAAACCTCATTCAAATTCCGAACTGTAGACTTCGATATCTAAATATATACTTAAGCCGCTAATAGATGAACAAGTGATGTACTGGATAAAGTAATTTGAATAAAAATTCCATGATAGCAAATCATGATGATTTGTAGATTTACAAAGTTGACTTATACTGGTAAGTCCATCCATAAACAGAGATAAAACTCAAACCAATATAAATGAAAAAGAAAAAAATATTACTGAGAAATATATTACTGATTAACATTCAGTTGTACAAAAGGCAATAATTATTGGTTGAGTCAAATTTCCTACATCAAGCAGCATATTTGGAACAATATTACTAACCAAACAACTTTTCTAGCTATGATCGCTTATTTCATTAACCAGGCATCCTCTGTTTTTCCAAACACACCAAGGCACCAAAGTAAATGAAACGGTTGCCGAAGATTTAGCTCACACGCAGAGAGAAATAGAGAGTAGAAAATCGTTTAATTATATTTGGTACACTTTTTCCCCACTTGAAATTTTCCAAAATAAAACACCAGGCAACTGGCCTGAGCATGTTCTTAACAAACAAGGAAACCAAACTAAAATTTAGTTATACACAGTTTCGTATTCTAATTAGATTAATATACATCAAATAATTAGCTAAAATGTTAACTAAAATAAATAAAATAACAATCAATTAAAATCTCATCCAAAACTTCCCATATTTACTTGAATCCTTTAATGAAGAATGTAGGCCTATAAATATACAACTTCGTACACACAGAACTCCATTTATCACTACACAGTAATTTGTTTATTGCAGCTTATAATCGATGAACGCGGATTTACCTCAAAGCAATTCTGCAGACGTTTGGTTGACAGCTGGAGATCGATTCAGATTGATTTTGATTCTAAATCCAGATTATGAAGAAGAAAAAAATAGTCAAAGACCGTTAGAACCGATTAGAGCTTAACCAGAAATAAAAATTAAACAGATCCTACTAAAAATCCAGAAATTAACAAAGTAAAAACTCAAACCTTCATATCTTCCATTTTCAAGGTTCGGTTGACTAAATGCTTTTCGATTTTAAGCTTGATGTAATTTTGGAGATAGATAATCGGATTAATTTGAGAGAGAATCACCGTTGATTTAGATTCGGCTGAAGAATAGGGAATCGCCAAAGTTGATTTAGGGTTTTAATTCTTTTGAACGGGTCTGGCAGTTTGCTTGCGTGTTTTGACGGGTCTAATTAGTTTGGCCCGATATAAAATATTTATAACGAGGGTCCACCCATTCACGTTAAAAATAGGGTCAAAATGGTAAGGTAAAAGGGTTATTCAAATTTTTGACAGCTCTATGGGCCCCACTATAGCTTCTGCGGTTTGAAAAATGAAAACCCAGTCTCCCACTTTTTCTTTTATTTCCTTCCATTTCTCACTCTGTCTTCACGTTTTCCCTTTTCTTCCACCGCCTTTCTTCCCCACTCTCCTACCTTATTACTCAACCTTTCACAAATCTGACCCTTAACTGCTTCTATCTTCACTTCTGGCTACCTTCACCTTCTCAGTTCAACACGCTTTCTCCCTTTCCTGGTGAAACTGACAGCAATTCATTTTACTTCCACCATTTTCATCTTCAATCTTTTCATATGTTCCAGATCTTCATAATGTACAAAATTATCAGCAAATCTATCTTTCAAAAGCTCCAGTTCTACTGGACAATTTTCATGTCCCAATCTGTGACAACGCGCACAAAATCCATCCTCAAAACGCTCCAAATCTTCTTAGTTATTTGCATCCTTCATCTCACAACAAATGCCATAACGCAGCAGGCGTATTTTAGATGGCCTCGAGAACGATTAGAAAGCGGTGGTTACTAGAGATGAACCACCAATTTTTTTCGACGAGGAGCAGTTAAGAACCAGAACGTGATGGGTAGTTGCCAAAAATGTGGAGCGGTTGTTCAAATCTAATGGCAAGTAAAGAACAAATGGAGAACGGTTGTCTACTAAAACAATGGCAATGAAGTTACTGTCATTGATACACTTGCTAATGTTGCAGTGGTGGCTAAGAAGAGCATAAAGAGGACACACTTGACGTATTCTCAATACAGAGATGATGCTTTCTATATAAGAATAGCGATATCACAGTCTTAAATTCAGTTAGTCTTATGTCTCTTAACCATAACTTTTTTATTTTTATTAGAAGAAATATTTAACTTTTTTTGCTGAATTGTTGTTCCTTTATTATGTGTAGGGATTGCGGAAAAAAAGTTTATTTTGGTACTTTAAAATTCATTATCTTTCATGCATTTGTAGATGTAAGTTTTTGTTAATTTTCGTATATGTAAAGTTTCAATCTATGTTCAGCAGGTTACTTCTCCCTATTTGATGAATAACGTTAACCTTTATTTGAATGTTCATAGGATTACATTTACTTTGGTTTTACAAAACATCAATCTCTGTTGCTACTGAGGAATACACAGTTATGGAAGATTTGGATCCTAAAATACTTGGATACACGAGGTAAACATATGGATTATTTATTCGGCAAGATGGCAACATATTTTGTTTGCTTTGAACTCTTTAACTGTTTAATCAAAGTTTCCATTTCTATGATTATTTCTTACATATTATTATAGCTATGTTAAAATAGTTGTATATGTTTTCACTTTAACTGTCCTGTTACAAGCTACTGGATACAATAGTAGTTTACTGGATTATGTTTTTGTTTGATGCATAAACCTCTCAATTATCATCCGAGAAAATTTTGTGCGAATCGTTTCATTGTACTCTAATGTTGTCTTGGAATCTACTCATCATCTTTTTAGTAGATCATTTGTTAATTTTTTAGCTTTCTTTCTCTCAGTTTGGTTGGAATTAAATTTGTTTTCTTCTGTTAAGTTTTGTAGGATTCACTAACACAACCAATCATGTCAATAGTAATTATTATTAATGTTCTATTTGCAATATAGCATCAAATTACGAATTATGACATTTCATTCCATTTTATTTTCAACATATATTAAATCATATGTCATGACACATATATTATATCTGCGATGTTATTACAAATTTCGTTAACTGTTGATTTCATAGTTACAATTTTTATGCCTATATTGTACTACCATTGTTATACAATATCTGTAATGTATTACCAAACACATGTATTCTAATTTATTCAGTGTTCATAAGTGCATGAATGTTTAGTTTGAGCCTTGGGTTATGCTTTTTATAATTAGATATACTAGCAGCCAAATAGTAATATTATAAATCATATCAACAATCGATATATACATCAAAATAACTTTTATGTATCGTTTAGCCTTTGATATAGCAATCAATGTGAAATTAGCACAAGTACATACGCAAGCCTTAATATGGTATTCTGATATTTGGTTATACTTGATCGTAGAAAAGCATCATTTCTACATAAGAAATGTCATGTTTTATTACAACTTTAATTTTTATACTTTCACCGATTTGGATATATTGACTGTTGTGTATGGGTATTGCAAATTTATTACTACATATATCTTCCTTAAATATATTATTCAGATTTAGTCGCTTTTCTGAATGGTTGTGCTAACATTCTTCTTTTCCATAGGAATTTACCATATAAATAAAACATTTTTTTTTTCCAATTTCCTTCTCGAAGCCGTTTCACCTGACATTCTGCACTAAATGAAGAGATGGGTATGACACTATAACTGATGATGGGAAACCGACTTATATGCATCAAGGGAAGAGATGAGCATGAAATTTTACAATTAATTGATGATGGAATTCAACTTCAATGCATCAAGAGAGGAAATGGTTGCTTTCAGGTATACCAATTTTCAAGATACTTTTTAGTAAGCTTAGTGACGTACAGGTATGGCTACATGAGTGTCGCAACTAATTATGTCAGTGAACTGCGATAACAGTAGTATAATATGCATATTTAAATCTATGATGTTTACGAAATAATATTTAATAATGCGTTTCCATGTATATATTACAGTGACTATGCATTCCTCATACATTTGATCAACTGTAATTAGGTTTAGTTTTCACACATTCACAAAGTATCTAAATTCTAAATTGTTATTGTTGTGGCCTACCTGAAATACCTATATGATTCTAATTTTTTTCCACTATATTTGTTTCAATTTGATCATAGATCCATGGGTGCAATATGACTTCAGAGGCTTATATATTTAATGCTAACATGTCAGGAGTAAACAAAGATGTGAAGGTTGAAGCGGAAGAAGGAAACGTGCTGCACATAAGTGGCAACAAGAATAGGGAGTATAAAAAGGAGAAAGATAAATGAATAGGGACTGAAAGGAGTAGCGACATGTTTATGAATGTTTAAACGGCCTGCAATTGCACAGAGGAATGGCGTGAAGGCAATTATGGAGCTTGCATCCGCTGTGCCAAAAGTGGAAGTGAAGAAACCTGAGGTTAATACTTTATCCAGATTGATGGTTAAAATAATTTTGATCAAGTTTTTTTTTCTTCAAATGTTCAATTATTAAGTTGGATGTGTATTTTCTATCGCATTGATAAATGTATATCGTTGGGTTGACTACATATAGAGTCCAAGGTATGATTTTAATTCTCTTAAGCTTTATGTCATCAATCTGCAATTCTATAAACATTTTTTTAACTTGTGAAAATCCCTAAACATTTCATTTTCCTTAATTACTTATGTTATCTGCAACTTTTCTTCTTTCTTATTCACAAGTTATTTGTGCTTAGTTATTAGAGTCATGAAATCCTATGGCACTGTCTATTTTACCAGTCATACAAATAAGCTAAAGTCATTACACTCATTCCCAAAAGGAACAACGTTGTTAGTAATTTAGATTTCATTCAAACTTTTTGTATCCACTGTTTCTTTCCAGAACATGAAACAAGCTTTTACTCTAAACATTTTTTCTTTCATGGCTGAACTTAATTCTTACCCAAGTTAGATTCACATATGATATTTTTAAGCGTAAGGTTTTTGTGTGCTAACAAGTTAGATTCATATAAGATCTTTTTAAACTCAACCAATTCATTGTTGTTGGTTTGGGGAGAACAACATGCACTTTTTTTTGTATATTGATTTTAAATTGTCCTATATTGATACTATGATGTTCTACGACAGGTTGTGAGGAAGGCATGACTTTAAGATAATAGAGCTGTACAACAAATGAAACTTATCCTGTTCACCATGAGTTAGGGCAACATATATCCAAAATTGGAATCTTGGTTATTTTAATTTGTTAGTTTGATAAGATAACAATTGTTTTGATAACAATGTTTTTGATTCTCATATCCACTTTTCTTCGTACCCTTTTTCAGTGTTCTACATTTAAAATTTACGCCCGGTTCTATAATTTACCTCTTCCAACATATTTTTGACTTATTTACTAGACTGAAGGAAACATTGTGTATCCAGTTTAGTTTTAATTTATTCCATATTTTTTTCCTATCTGCTTTAACAATAAATATTTTATTGCGTCCTGCTGTTTTCACTATCTGTTGTATTTACATGTTCCCCCCTAAACCGCCTGCTACTTTTTGTCCATACTCTATTACAACTATTACAATGACGTGTGTGCATATCTTCATATGACTGCATACTATCTTTTTGTTCGCTTTCCCTCTAACGCAGGTATATGTTTATAATACTAAAACAAATTTTACATATTTACTATTTATATGCAGACAATCAGTTCACACATCCCACAGACTGCCGTGTGCATTTAAAATAATGTACATATATTTTCATTTACAGACTTCACTGAACTACATCTGCATACTACTGCTTGCCTACCTAACTGTACATCGAAGTGTACTCACTTTCATTCACTTATGGTCAAATTAATCTATGCACACGTCCATCGGACGTGTCTCCGTACTGGTGTATATATATATATATATATATATATATATATATATATATGGTTAAGTATACTTAATAATTTTGATTAGTTATATATAAGATTTTATTTGAATTATAAATTCAACGGATGAGAATGAATATTAATATGTTTGGATTTATTAACACTATATGTCGTTCAATTGGATTTGTCAAACTATAACATGAATTAGTAGCATTAGAACTAAGTGTTGTCCTTAGTTTTCATAGCATTTTAAAGGAAATGATCCAAAAATCACTTTCCCTCCTTAAGACAAGTGTAAGGACACTTGTATTTTTGCATTCCTCCTTTCATGTATGTTTTACACTTGCCCCCCTTATGTGTCATTACCTCCTTAACCCTCCATTCCTATATAAGGAGGCCTTTCCTCCATTTTTTAACCATTCCACTCCATTATGTCCTATTCATCTTTTTCTCAAAGCTTATGGTCATGGTTTCCATGGCATAAGTCTTCTTCTTTTCCACCATCACCTGGCCGAAGTTCGTTGTCATCCTTCTCCTCCTCCTATGATAGAGAGAGATTAGTATATATATATATATATATTGGTGAAGAAGACGTTGCACTGAAATACTGTCCGATGGTTCGCTCAACTAGGCTTGCCTACCGTGAAGATTTGGAAAGCTGTTAGGTGAGAACTCTTTAACCGCGGTTTATATATTTAATTAATGGTTAGACTAATTTAAATATAGTGATTAATTATTAGTGGTTAATGATGATTGATGTTTGTTGTGATGGATGCGTAGTTTAGACCACACACACTATTAAGAGTTAGTGTTATAATGCTTGTGCACAGTTATGATTTATTTAATTATGCTGATGATGGTTGCTATAGATGTTTATAGTAGTTGTTGATGTTGTTGCGCACACACTATGACACAACAATTATGGTATCACATTGGTGATCGACAAATCTCCTTCGTAATTAAAAGCACTATTATTATAGAAATTGAAGGTTAATAATTAGAAGCACTATGTATAAATTCATATACACTGATAAAGTTTTTGAAATGAATAAATAAATACTGGAACATTCTAGGATGATAGAGGTGATAGTGTCTAGGCTTGGATTTGGAAATAAAGTTTCCTACTCTCTCTAGCTATCCCTAGCTGATCTGACGAATGGAATGGTTAATTTGAAGTTATTTGAATTTTAAAATGAATTGGAATTTGATAAGTAAAAAATAAAAGTTGAATTTTGAACCCAAAATTATTCAGAAAGTCGATGTAAATTACTTTAAATGATTTTAAAACGTTTATATAAGTATATAATGATTTTCTAAGGTATTTTGAAGTATTGAAGAATAATTTCTTTTTCGGTCAAAATAGAGCTTGTCACACAATGGAAAATTTGTGTGCTTTAGTTACAAACTGTAACTGCTATAACTTTTGCAACATAAATTGGATTTCCATGAAATGAAAAACTTTTGATTTCCATTAATAAGAACTTTCAAATGAGTGAAAGCAGATTTTAAAATTCGAGTTATAATTTTTAAGTTATGTTTGAAACTGTAACACCCCACCTCCGCTATGGTCACTCTCAAAGGGAATGCACTAGTTTTGGAGGAGCGTCATCGAGGTAAACAAGCACAGAAATATTACAAGACAGAACATAAATGAAACAGCGGAAGAAATTAAAAACCAAATCTTATTACTTTCAAGAAAAGAGTCAAAACCTCATATATTCAAAGTACAAGTTGTCATTGTTCCATTACATCAAGTTCTAAATAAAGAAGCATAAACTTAAAATAACAAAAGTAAATTATTCCCCAAAAATAGCAGAAGTGCAGCCATAATATAGCTCAAGACCAAACCGTACATGAGCTGACAGAAAGCAAGCTAAATCCAAGAAAAGAGCTAGAGTTTCCTCCCTGAGAACCTGGGGGGAAGAAACGAAAGAAAAAGAGACGAAAGAAAACGGGTCAGTCATAAAGACTGGTAAGTCCAAGTGACTTTCAGCATAAAAACAAGTAAAGGTAACATGACATGTATAAACTGAAAGTAAACATAAGTATGATGTCAAGATGGATAAGATAGACTAAGATAACATGATGAATCAAGTATAGGTCAAGTATAGCATCGCATGTTCAAGGTTCGCTGCACCAACTGTACTAGTAGCCCAACCCATGTCAAGTATTAATCATGAAATGATCCCTGGGCCCAAAATCGTGAATGACCCATTACTAGGTCCAACGGAACGATCCACTAATCGATCGGCTCCCTACAAGTTCTAGCTCGTTGTGTTTCTATGTCATACGGCCCTATCACGAATGTAGTCACATGTGCTAGGTCCACCATAGGGTTTATCAAGCCCTGTGGTGCCAACCACCGACACGAATCAAGCATGCACAGATAAACCTACTGATGCCCAATGCCTGCTTTTTCAACTCCGGACCACGTGCACGACCATAGTCCGCCTGAACCTACACTGGCGCACCCACACAGCCGTTGTTCTGGTCGCTTACAATCAGCCCAGTAATCGTGCCCCACCCTGCCTAGTTCCAGGGTACCATGATACATCTAGTGGGTTATTGCTGAAACGGACCACGTAACTAGGGTTTAGGTCCAATGGGTTAAGTGTTGTCATTTAAATTCGTGACTTAACCCACCTACGTGTCATGTCAAACTTGGCTAAGTGTTGTCATTCAAGTTCATGACTTAGCCCTACAATTCACGTATCAAGTTGGTTAGGTGTTGTCGTTCAAGTTCATGACCTAACCCTACCAATCATGTTTCAAGTTGGTTAAGTGTTGTCTTTCATGTTCATGACTTAACCCTATCATGTGGCATTTAATTCATTAATGCACCCCAACCTCTCACATCAGACCTGTTGTTGTGGTCACTGGATATGCCGGGCGGTTCCGGGCAGATTTACACAACAACTCAGTCTGACATCGGGTTTCAAGCGCGATATGACCAACTACCCACATTGGATCCTATTGTTTGCAGTAACTGGATTTGTCGGGCGGTTCCCGGTAGATTTACACTGCAAACTCAACCCAACCTCGAGTTGGCCATTTTCAGGTTCATTCTAGTGTCATGACCATGTTTAAGTTTCATGTCAAGTTCGTGTCAAGTTTCATGTTTCAACTTATGCCTATTATCAAGTTCATGATTCATGTTTATAACCAGTTCATGTTTTGCCTAATCTACCCAAATCGTATTCCCATCGCATGTAAACATTAATCGATCTAAATTACAAGAAAATCTAAATCTAGAGATAAAGGGAATAACATCAAAACTATGATAGGCAGAAGGGACAAGCATAAAGTGATAAAAGAGATTACAAGACTGGCATGATATAACTTGAGATAATCGGTTACAACATCACTGGCATATAGAAATTAACAGGGTTTCAAATCTAGAAAAATAAGGCGATAGTCCTGATAAAAACTTGACATAAAAGAATAGGCATGCAAAAGCAAGCCAAATACAAGGATAATGGGTCAATGGTTTTTGGTGTACATAATAATGAATAAACTAAGCAAGTCACACCCTAGGTATGGGATCCAACTAAATGTCAATTCGGTGTTCAACATGGTTTTCAACTATAGTGTTATGAGCAATCAACTATAATAGTCAATTAACCACAATAGTTATACAATAGTCATGGATAATTATCCAAAAGAGTTCTAGGCAACTACCCTAATAGTCATAGGCAATCAACTGTAATAGTTTCAAAGTCATGGTCATAGTCTTATGTTCATAATCATAAGCAGTAATTCATAGTCACTAGTCATAGGTGATTAGCCACAATTGTCCTTGTCATAGTCATAGGCAATGGTCTTATGTCCTCAGTCATAGGCATAGGCATGGTCCTTGGCCATTAACAATGGTTTCAATGTCATAAGCATGATAACGTTTGATTTATAATGCGAATAGGCCCAAACAGATTTCAAAGCAATATTCCCAAATGTCAAGATCCAAGAATAATAATAATAGATATGGATCATACGTATATCAAATTCCAATTTATAACATGCCCATATCAAGTTTATATTTTTCATCTAAAAGTAAATGGAACTTACAGTGCGTGGATCGAGAATTAGAAAGCAGAATTTGATTGTTGAATCTCTATTTGATTGATCGTGTTCTAATTGAAATCCCCCAATTTGCAAATCTCTAAGCGTAGTCTTGATGGAGAGGAAGCAGTTCTTTTTCTTCCTTTTTATCTTATTATTTTGATTATCTCAGAAGCAGCATAAGGACAGAATGAAATGGTGTGGAGAGAATGAGGCTAGGGGTGAGTTTACATAGGATTAGAGTCACGAATATGGTCAGAATATAGGTCTAGATTCAGAAAAATACAAAAAGACTCGGATCAGGAAAAAGGGGCCAGGTCGACCCCCAGGTCGACTCCCCAGTCGACTTGGTCATGGGGAGGTTGACACCCCAGTCGACCTGGGTATATGGGCGGGAATTTTCCCGCCATCCTTCTCTGGGTTTGAATTTCAAGCTTTATTTTCAAGCTGTTTTATTTTATTTAAATTCCTGAAACTTCTGAGGGTCATAACTTGGTCATACGAACTCCGATTTTCGAAAACTCGGACACGATTTCATGCAGAATTCCAAGATGAATGCAATGGCATGACCCGTTTCCCCTGATTCTTATTTTAAAATTTAATTCTGCCTTGATTTATCACTTTAACATGTTATAAAAATACAGGTTGTTACATTCTCCCCTCCTTAAAGGATTTCGTCCCCGAAATCTCTAAGTTAGGAAGAATATATCCTATCATCCATCTACTCAACCATCATTCATGAGCAACCATTGTCCTTAAAAGATTTCTAATGCTATATTAACATATGCAGAAAGTGTGTGTATATGTTCCTTATCTAATGCAAATGATCAGGCATGTTTGATCTTCTTAATGCAAAATATGTTTAGTGTCATGAATCCAACATGTATGCAAATAATCCTAGTCACATAAACACTATATGTGTGCACAAACATTCATCCATATGCAACATCCACCTGATAACACATTCAATTTCATCCATAAATAAGTATAAACACTCATGCATATGCAATATGAAAACGTGTCTGAGCCGATCTAGTGCCTAATGTGTGTTATGCAACCACGAGCAACCACTTGCGACCACTTCAATCATTTGCAAACATCAACCATATCATGTTTCAAATACATGTTTCCATCCATATGGTTCTACCTAAGGTTCTCAAGATAGGATCGAGAAGATAAGCAAGATAAAACAAAGCATCAAGGAGGAGAAGTTAAAGATGTACCCCCAGAAGGTCCTGCTTGCGGGGCTTGCCCTTGATTCTTAGGGCAGTTCTTGCTGATATGTCCAGTATCACCACACCGAAAGCACGCTCCCATCTTCATCTTCTTCTTTCTACATTCCTGGACTATATGCCCCTCAATACCACATAAGTTGCATTTTCTTTTCTCACGTGTCTTGTTGTCATTACTGTTGTTGTTGTTGTTCTTGCCTCCTTTCTCGGAGTCTTTCTTCTTGTTTTGAGAATCATTCGCCTTGACCTCCTTCTTGCCATTCTCGTCTTCTTCGTAAAGTAGGGCCATTTCCACCAAGCTCTCAAAGGTCACCCCCATGGGTACATGAGTCATATCAAGGCTATGTAGCGGCTCATTCAAACCTCTGACGAAGCGAAGAGCCTTCTTGTGTTGGGTGTTCATTAAATCCAGCCTAAATCTGGCCAGCTGATTAAACTGATTGACGTACTCCCTAATTGTCATGCTTTCTTGCTTTAGAGTTAGGAACTTCTCCATCTGCAGGCTTCTTTCAGCTTGGGAGAGAAATTTTATCTCAAATCTCATCCAGAAGTCTTCCCAAGTTTCCACTGGCCTCTCAACATGGGTAATCTCCCACCAATATGAAGCTTCATCTTTAAGCAACCACACTGCTAGCTATATCTTTTGCCTGTCATCAACTTCGAAGATGACGAACAAATCTTCGGTCTACTTCAGCCAGTTCCTCGCTTCCACAAAGGATTCAGTCCCATAGAAGTCCTTTCCACCCATAGCCTTGAAGTCTATACACGTCTTTGCAAAAGCATTTCCACGAGGAGGAGGAGGAATCACTGCAGTTGGAGGAGGAATATCTGCTGGGCCTGCATCGTTGGCCCTAGCCTCTAAGTACCTCCTAAACCAGCCAGGTATTGGCACGCCCTCTGGAAAGTTAAGATTCCCAGACATGCTGAAAAATGAAAAGATAGAGATTCAAACGAGGAAACAAAGGAAAGTGCTAATGGCTTTTGGAGAATAGCCTTTTCAAAATAAACTTTTCTTGAAAAATGCTTCTTTATAAACGGTTTTGAAAATAATTTCAGAAGGTTTTTAAAAGATTTTGCCCAGTCTGGTAACCTTCTGCTCTGATACAAAATGTAACACCCCACCTCTGCTAGGGTCACTCTCAAAGGGAATGCACTAGTTTTGGAGGAGCGTCATCGAGGTAAACAAGCACAGAAATATAACAAGACAGAACATAAATGAAACAGCGGAAGAAATTAAAAACCAAATCTTATTACTTTCAAGAAAAGAGTCAAAACCTCATATATTCAAAGTACAAGTTGTCATTGTTCCATTACATCAAGTTCTAAATAAAGAAGCATAAACTTAAAATAACAAAAGTAAATTATTCCCCAAAAATAGCAGAAGTGCAACCATAGCATAGCTCAAGACCAAACCGTACATGAGCTGACAGAAAGCAAGCTAAATTCAAGCTAAGAGCTAGAGTTTCCTCCCTGAGAACCTGGGGGGAAGAAACGAAAGAAAAAGAGGCGAAAGGAAACGGGTCAGTCATAAAGACTGGTAAGTCCAAGTGACTTTCAGCATAAAAAAGGTAAAGGTAACATGACATGTATAAACTGAAAGTAAAGATAAGTTTGATGTCAAGATGGATAAGATAGACTAAGATAACATGATGAATCAAGTATAGGTCAAGTATAGCATCGCATGTTCAAGGTTCGCTGCACCAACTGTACTAGTAGCCCAACCCATGTCAAGTATTAATCATGAAATGATCCCTGGGCTCAAAATCGTGAATGACCCATTACTAGGTCCAATGGAACGATCCACTAATCGATCGGCTCCCTACAAGTTCTAGCTCGTTGTGTTTCTATGTCATACAGCCTTATCACGAATGTAGTCACCTGTGCTAGGTCCACCATAGGGTGTATCAAGCCCTATGGTGCCAACCACCGACACGAATCAAGCATGCACAGATAAACCTACTGATGCCCAATGCCTGCTTTTTCAACTCCGGACAACGTGCACGACCATAGCCCGCCTGAACCTACACTGGCACACCCACACAGCCGTCGTTCTGCTCGCTTACAATCAGCCCAGTAATCGTGCCCCACCCTACCTAGTTCTAGGGTACCATGATACATCTAGTGGGTTACTGCTGAAACGGACCGCGTAACTAGGGTTCCTGTCCAATGGGTTAAGTGTTGTCATTTAAATTCGTGACTTAACCCACCTACGTGTCATGTCAAACTTGGCTAAGTGTTGTCATTCAAGTTCATGACTTAGCCCTACAATTCACGTGTCAAGTTGGTTAGGTGTTGTCGTTCAAGTTCATGACCAAACCCTACCAATCATGTTTCAAGTTGGTTAAGTGTTGTCTTTCATGTTCATGACTTAACCCTATCATGTGGCATTTAATTCATTAATGCACCCCAACCTCTCATATCAGACCTGTTGTTGTGGTCACTGGATAAGCCGGGCGGTTCCGGGCAGATTTACACCACAACTCAGTCTGACCTCGGGTTTCAAGCGCGATATGACCAACTACCCACATTGGATCCTATTGTTTACAGTAACTGGATTTGCCAAGCGGTTCCGGGCAGATTTACACTGCAAACTCAACCTAACCTCGAGTTGTCCATTTTCAAGTTCATTCTAGTGTCATGACCATGTTCAAGTTTCATGTCAAGTTCGTGTCAAGTTTCATGTTTCAACTTATGCCAATTATCAAGTTCATGATTCATGTTTATAACCAGTTCATGTTTTGCCTAATCTACCCAAATCGTATTCCCATCGCATGTAAACGTTAATCGATCTAAATTACAAGCAAATCTAAATCTAGAGATAAAGGGAATAACATCAAAACTATGATAGGCAGAAGGGACAAGCATAAAGCGATAAAAGAGATTACAAGACTGGCATGATATAACTTGAGATAATCGGTTACAACATCACTGGCATATAGAAATAAACAGGGTTTCAAATCTAGCAAAATAAAGCGATAGTCCTGATAAAAACTTGACATAAAAGAATAGGCATGCAAAAGCAAGCCAAATACAAGGATAATGGGTCAATGGTTTTTGGTGTACATAATAACGAATAAACTAAGCAAGTCACACCCTAGGTATGGGATCCAACTAAATGTCAATTCGGTGTTCAACATGGTTTTCAACTATAGTGTTATGAGCAATCAACTATAATAGTCAATTAACCACAATAGTTATACAATAGTCATGGATAATTATCCAAAAGAGTTCTAGGCAAATACCCTAATAGTCATAGGAAATCAACTGTAATAGTTTCAAAGTCATGGTCATAGTCTTATGTTCATATTCATAGGCAGTAATTCATAGTCACGCGTCATAGGTGATTAGCCACAATTGTCCTTGTCATAGTCATAGGCAATGGTCTTATGTCCTCAGTCATAGGCATAGGCATGGTCCTTGGCCATTAACAATGGTTTCAATGTCATAGGCATGATAACGTTTGATTTATAATGCGAATAGGCCCAAACTGATTTCAAAGCGATATTCCCAAATGTCAAGATCCAAGAAGAATAAGAATAGATATGAATCATACGTATATCAAATTCCAATTTATAACATGCCCATATCAAGTGTATAGTTTTCATCTAAAAGTAACTGGAACTTACAGTGTGTGGATCGAGAATTAGAAAGTAGAATTTGATTGTTGAATCTCTATTTGATTGATTGTGTTCTAATTGAAATCCCCCAATTTGCAAATCTCTAAGCGTAGTCTTGATGGAGAAGAAGCAGTCCTTTTCTTCCTTTTTGTCTTATTATTTTGATTATCTCAGAAGCAGCATAAGGACATAATGAAATGGTGTGGAGAGAATGAGGCTAGGGGTGAGTTTATATAGGATTAGAGTCACGAATATGGTCAGAAAATAGGTCTAGATTCAGAAAAATACAAAAAGACTCGGATCAGGAAAAAGGGGCCAGGTCGACCCCCAGGTCAACTCCCCAGTCGACCTGGTCATGGGGAGGTCGACACCCCAGTCGACCTGGTTGGGGGGGTGGGGGGGTCAACTCCCCAGTCGACCTGGGTATATGGGCGGGAATTTTCCCGCCAGCCTTCTGTAGGTTTGAATTTCGAATTTCTGGCTTTATTTTCGAGCTGTTTTATTTTATTTAAATTCCTGAAACTTCTGAGGGTCATAACTTGGTCATACGAACTCCGATTTTCGAAAACTCGGATTCGATTTCGTGCAGAATTCCGAGACGAATGCAATGGCACAACCCGTTTCCCCTGATTCTTATTTTAAAATTTAATTCTGCCTTGATTTATGACTTTAACATGTTATAAAAATACGGGTTGTTACAGAAACCATTTTGGAAAAGGTCGTTGTAAGAACAATTGTTGACCATAAATATAAACAACTGTTTTTAAATGTTTAAAAATATGGAAAAAAATAAAATCATTACAAATTATGAAAAGATATTTTGAATTGTAAAGTTTAAGTTTTGGCTAAGATAAACGATATTCTGATCAAAATAGTTAAGATAACTGTTTTGTAACACTTTTGAAATTATATTGTAACGCTTCCTTCGAAAATAATCTATTTTGAAGTTTTAACCCATAAACTATTTTCCGAACTATAAGTAATGATTTGTGGAATGTTTTCAAAGGTTTAAAAGTATTAGAAATATTTTATATGGAATTTAAATTGATATTAATAAGGGTTTTCAATTTTAATTAATTGGATATGGTTGGAGATAAATCTTCTGATGTTTGATATTAATTGGGTAGATGATGACTCTTACTATTTGAGGAATATAAAAGGTAGTTCACTGTTATTCCGCTTATAGTGTGAGTTGGATACGAAGATCAACATTGAGGATAAGTTGATGGTATTTCTATCTAGATCTATTGTCAAAGAGTTGGATAAATCTTTTAATTAAGATACGGGTTTCCCAATCGGATTGAGATAAGTTGGATCGAAATAATCTTCAGATATTTGATATGAAATTCAGTGGTGTAAACGTATACTATTTGTGGAATTTGGAAGATATTATTATATCTGTATTCCACTTATGGTATTCGTTGATTATGAGAATTGATATCGAATACAAGTAGATACAATTTTTGTGTAACTTATGTTCAATATCGATTGATTTTGGTTTTGTCGTGAATCATATCTTCAATAATATCGTTCTTGAAACCCAATGAGATTGAGTTGTGGAAATCCGTATCGTAAATAGGGATTTAATCAAATCTTTGATTTGAGAAAATTAAAATAAGAAATTGGGAACCAAGTATAATCTTTTAGTTAAGATTAAAGAATTGAATGTTGGAAAATCGATTTTACTGGAAACTATGGTTGAAATATTGATTAAAGGATTTTCAAAGGAAACTGGGTTTTGATAACCATTTATCAAACGGAAAATTAATTAAGGCTTTGGGGCTAGATCATCTTTGATTTAAGGGAAGTGTTTTAAAGAAGAAGGGTTAAAATATGGATTTTGTTAAAGATAATTTGAGAATAAAGAAATATAATTTAACAAAATCTAAGATGGAAGGAGATTTGTTGAAAGCCTGTGTGTTCCGTAATTGTGTTTAAAAAATTACGCTTATTGTTAGGGAAGACCAGGATCAGATTTATGTCCGAAAACCATTCCAAGTAATAATACGATGTTGTGGAGCGACTGAAGACGTTATTGAAGACCGAGACCCTTCATATCGTAAGGACGACTTGCTGAATGTCTCAAATGGGTTGCTACCATTTGCAGATGGATTTTATATCAACTAAGTGGCAAGAAGCCCAAACGTATGTGAAGGAATTTCGGATTGTTGTTTCGTTTAGACCCAGAACGAACATTTCTGGATTGTGTGTCTGAGATTGTAATTGACTGCGTAGCACTGATCTCTGTTAAATATATATTTGTTTGGTGGCATAGAATTTATTCCCTTGCTTAACACCCTTCTCTAAGACGTATGAGCTTAGAGGTTATATATCGATAGAAATCAGTGATGCGTTGTGAATGGACAATGTGACATACTTAAGTTATGAGTTGAGCTTTGGATGATCAAAGCATGACTTATTTAAGCGTAGCTTTGTGTATATCGTGAACTAGGCAAGCCTCACACCCCGCTAAATGGCCAAAACAGGAAGAAATGCGGCAAGCTTATGGGGTGTTGTCTCCTTCTAGATAAAAGGTGTACTATGGTATGGAGCCCAGGTATTAACATATGTGGTAAAAGCGTCTACTTTTGTGGTTGTTGTTGGCGCACGCTCGGAAAGGTCTGTAACGACCGGGAGATGACATACTCAGGCGTACACTAAGTTATCCAGTTAAGGGGTAACCCGGCCTTGTGTTGGCATAAGGAGCATCACTGTTGATCCTCGGACATCCCTCTAGAGGTGTTCAAAATTCGGTTCGGAAGGAAGTTCCTTTGCCTAGTCATTGTTGGAAACCCAATCTCCGCTATGAGCCCATACAATTTTGTTTTTATACCATACGTCAGTATAGTATCTGGTACCTATGCTGGCTAGGATTGATACATATACTTTTGAAATTGTTTTCGCACTATATTATAGTATTGAAAGAGGATTTTCACATATCAAGAATTTTTTGACTACATAAGGAGAAACCTCGCCCATGTGTGCGTTTTCATTATGTGTGTGCCATGAGACCTTATGTTAGTTTCATTTTTCAAAAAATCATCATGAATTTCTATGCACTGGTATTGACATGGAGTAAACCCGTTCCATATTAACGGCGTGGTCCGATGAATTACCTAACTTTAAAATAAACCCTAAAAACAAATGTTTCGAGTTCTCACACCAGTCTCATGACTGACCTGGAGTTTATTGTTCCCACACCTAAACTCTGGATGCCCATAATTTTTGCATGGGCAACTTAGTAGTTTGGTTCGCATATTTTGTTTTGGAGTTGGTTAGAGCAGGATGCTGGTTTAGCCTGAGCTATTATATCTTGGAGCATGCATATTCTTCCATTGAGTTTAGTATTTTTCCGCTGTGTAATTGATGTACTCTGCTGTTTCTCCGGTAACTCTGATGTAATATTAATGTAATGATAATAGAAAAGTTCTTTTTATTTTGTGCAAATGTGTAAGTACCCCTAACAATTCGTCTTTATGAATGGTTTAAGTTGGTTTAATTACCGGCGAAAACCGAGCAAAAAGCCGGGTAGCTACAAGGCATGTATCCTGTTTTTGACGGATTATTTTAGGAATATTGAGGAAGATGCAGGTTTCCTGTTTTTGACTGGTTATTTTAGAAATATATTCCCGAAATATATTCTTAGGGACAAATTGGGTATTTTGCCTAGGCCTTCTGTTCTTTATAAAAGCAGCATCTTGGTTTGTATTAGGATATAACCGAATTGAGTTGAGAGACTAAGAGGTTGTGTACCTCCAGGCCTTATGCCCTGGAGAGGAAGATTAGGAATTAGGACTGAAAGAAGCTATTCCTATTGGTGCCTCTAGATTGTCCAATGATTTGTCACCGTTCTTCATTGTTCTCCTTGTCCAACAATAGTTATAGTCATCTAGATATTCTTTCCCTTTCTCAATAAGTTTATTGATTCAGTTGTAGTTTGTTTACTTTTGGTTTTTGATCCATTGAGTGTGAAAAAAAGTTGTTTTTGGTGAATCAATAAAAATGGTGGTTGAGTGGAATATCTTGTGTTTACGCATGTAATTTCAGATCTGTGTTTGTTTCCACAGAAATCATCTTTAAGTAATTGGGTGAATAAAATCCTGCCCGCTTCCGCAAAGGCGCAATTCTCCTAACAATTGGTATGTGATTTGTGATATTCAATCACATGTATTTTGAAGACGATGTGTTCTGATGAGTACTTTGTAGTGGAGAAGACGGTCTGTGAATTAGTTATTTTAGGAATATTGAGGAAGACAAAAGTTTACTGTTTTTGATCGGTTATTTTAGGAATATATTCCTAAAATATATTCACTACACCAAAACAGCAAATTTGGCACACCTAGATGCCGATATTTGATATGGCTTTAAGCCGAATCAAATTTAGTAGGGTTCATAGCCGTATTAAATTTCCTTTTGTGATCCGCACCACCTTTAATGCGTAAATTCTAACCCTACATCTTCAATGCCTCGAATTACTCCATTTGATATGGCTTTCAGCCGTATCAAATCTGCATGATATTTTCCCTGTTCCTTTCCTTTTCTATTTTCGTTTCTCCCTTTCACTTTTTTAGCTCGACCGAAATTAAAAAAATTCCAAACCAAAAAATTGATGTCGCTCTTCTCCATATCAAGACTGCTTCCCCAAATTGGGAACGCCTTTTTGCCTCTCCAAATCAATGAAGCCAGCACCACCACAAGCGTCCACTGCCCTTTAATTCATAAAACTGCCAATTTTATTCTTCTCACGGCACTTCCCGATGGCTCATGACATCACAACTTCAAAATTCAAGAGGTTCATTCATGGATTTTTCTTGTTTCAAGGTTCGATTTATCATCAAATTTCGATATACCGAATGATTATTTATTTCTTGTAACATGTAAAAGTCAAATCCCTTGTAGGCTTACCAAAGCCCTAAATTGCCAAAAATGATATAGCGCAACTGTTGGAAAATAACCTTTCTTATCTGAATCTTTTGTAGAATTAACAAAGCCCTAAATAGCCATTTTGTTACAATAGATCATATATGTCTAGTCTCCATTGTGAATAAACCTGGTAAAAATGTTTACTTCTTACTGCTTGAATTTATTGATGATGCCATTGGCCTACTTCACCCTGCCATTGGACGTTTGTTTCCCCTGCAAGTCCTATGAGCTTTGCAAGACTAGCCTGTTTAAATATAATACAAGTGAAATGGTTGATAAGTACAAGAAATTGAACTACCTAACTAAACAGGGTTGTATCTAACAAATCTTGAGCTTATTGCAATAGTTATGATTTGGTCTTTTCTATGTAATGTGCATTTTAAATATCCAGTATAACTAATCAAGTTGTTTAAGTTAGTCCATTAATTTCCTCTTTGATTTTATTTGTTTCGATAGAAAAATAATATAAATAAAGATAATTTACATGGATTAGTTAGCAATTTAATTGAGTCTAGAAAAAACTATGTAATACACAAGAGTCAGGCAACGTATTATTTTGATTGAGTATAGCAAGAACTATGTAATACACAAGAGTATAACAACATTTTATTTTTGATATTTTGATTACAAAGTTATTAAGGAACATAAACATGAACAGACCTTTTGTACCTTTAAAAACTCAATGTTTGACCAGACGAACTACAGTTTAAATTATTTTCTTTGTTCGGGCATGTCTAAGTGAGGGTCAATTTTAGATTGGAGGAGAAGGCGACACATGGAAAACTCCAACTCCTCTATAAGTTCATGGCGGTTTGTTTTTTCTTTTCGATTTTTCTCTTTTTATTTAAAAAAAAGAGTGTAAAATGGGTTTCTAAAACTAGTTGAAGGCTATAAAGTGTTTAGTAAATCCATTCAGAATTTTTTTTTCATCCTACGACATTTTCTACACTATTTAACTATAAAATGTGTTACATAATATATGTATATCAAACATACTACACTGACAATGAGCACTGAACGTAATACACCCAGGTTTATACATGTTAATGAACATCTCACTGTTTTAACCAGATGAACTACTATTTAAATTTAGTATGTTCAATAATTTAAATCAAGAATTTCTCCATGTGCCTATTTAAATTTTAAAGGAGAAAATGATATGTCCATGCATACCTTGTTAACGATAGAGTGAACAAACTTGCAACCAAGAACAATTTTACTAAGCAAAATAGTGAAATTGCCTCTCGATTTAGGATGCTTGGATTGCTCGTTTACGACAAACCTGGTTATGGTCACGAGGTCTATACAGTACACGTCTTCTGCATGATCCATGGCTGCAAATGAACTCAATTCATAGTATTTTTTTGCAGGAAATAGAGGAGGAGTTATATGTAGGAAGATGACAGTTTGGAAATACTATGCAATTAGTAGTGTACGTGCAACATTTTGTTAGCTCAGTTCTTTTTTCCAGATTAGGAAATGTTTGTTTTCAATTTTTCATCTCTAATTTTTTATATTACTTGTCCCAAAGAAATTTGTAGTTACATGGTTCATTACTTGAGGTTGTTGCCTTGATGGTGAAATTTGTCAACCAGACCTTATATTCCACAGTTTGTCTTCTATTCTGCAGGGATGACTACTAGAACTCTTATCCATATCTTTGTACCAAACTCAGATCAAAGAGGAAATGTGAGTGCTCTGACCGACTTCTTTATGCATATAGTCATATTATCTACATAATGTTTACTTTAAATAGGTGGAAATTAAACTATCTAGTAAACCTTTATGGTAATGATTCAATTTTCCTTTTGTTTTATCAGCTTAATCAAAAAACGTGACATAATAAAAATTATTTTAGTTATAGTATCATGGTGGAACAAACTTTGATAGGACAAGTTTTATTTTAATTCTACTTGTTTTGGAGAACAATTTTAATACTCTTTTTTTATATTCTGCTGTGTTTCTAAGAGAGATAATTTGGATAGTTATCTAGAAGTTAAACTTAACAAAGTAAATGCATGTCTGTGTGCAAGTGATACATAAATTAACATGCATGTCTATGATAAACTCCACTAATACAAAACAAGGGGTACATCAATTATTTCTAAAAACTGATGCATAGTTAGTACATAATTTGTCAATGATGTGCACGAATCTAAGCCATAGTTCACTAAAGGCATCTTTTCCTAGCCAGCGCCTAATAAATGTGCACACTTTTCTATCAAATGGGCCTCAATTAGCACTTATAATTCATGGTAGGTTAACTACTGTATACAACAATGTCATTTAAATCGTACATTCTTACTTGATATGTTATGTCTAGAAAATGGCCGTGCGGATGTGCAATTTGTTCACGTAATTATAGTTATTCTCTTTAGACCTTGTTTCTTCTCAAAAAGCATAGCCACCGTCACCGAAATCAAAATATAATATCAAATATTAGTCAAATTTTGAATACTTATTATAAAAAATAGCATGTTTTCTGTATTATCTACAGGAGTAAGTGGAATACCTGGATCGTTGAAGAAATGCCAGTGACTGGGAAACAGGAGAAAGATGTGGATCTAGGGTTTCAAATGTTGTGGACTGAGTTTAGGGTATATAGTTTTTTTAATTTAATCTTTTAGTTTTTCCACAACAAGTGTATATTTGGTGATTGAATGTTGATAGAGATAGAAATATTCAACAATTGTCACTCTTTTGGGTGTTGTAGACTGCCAATATAGGGCCGGTGAAGTCAAGATGAATGGTGCATTTTCCAAACCCTTGCTCAGAATGGGTTCTGTAGGATGGCAGTTGTCCCTCATACTCAACAGTTACTCGTTTGGTTTTTTTCACCTGATCATTTTACAATTTATAATAAAAAGACAAAAATTACTTAATTTTATATGATAGTATTAGTTTTTAAAATGACAAAACTGTAGTATTAAACAAAATACTATTTCAATTTGGAATACAAGTCAGGGAGAGGACAATATTTACAGTTTGGTGTTTCTTTTACATAAACAAAAACACCTTTACTGTATACTAGTCTCTAGATTTTTTTTCATTTATTATTATAATAGTGACACGACTAAACCAGCTAAAGAAGTGTCACATCAAAGAGACTAAATAAAGAAAATAAAACATGAAAGAGAGACATGTTCAGTCATAGATGCAATTTTAATAGGTCTCCCTTTTTCAGTTGTAATTCATTATTTTGCATTTAGAATTGTTTTTGAACATCGAAATTATATTTCATTTTTTAGTTGGAACTATTCTCACTGTTCTCCACTTCCACTTAAATGTTAGTTTTCTAAGACAAAATATTTGAATGATTATGGTTTAGTTTCTTTAAAACATTTCCATACATAACTCCTAAGACAAAAGTTACTTAATCTTACCTTAAATGTCTTTTATTGTATTAATTTTATGCATGTTTGCACACTTTGATCAATACTCATTTGATTTATTCAAGCTTGCTTCCATTCCCATCTAACATAACTCCTTATTTTATTTTTTAACACTAGATTAAGGATTTGATATTAGTAATAATCAAAAATACAAAGGTACTTATAATACTGTTGAGCTAATAATTTTGTTTTCGTATTAATATGGATCTCTCATAAACTAATTAGTTTCTTCCAATTTCTCAAGTTCATATTTATAATTTGTTCATTTACATGGTAATCAAAAGGTATGCATGGCTTGAATAATCTATTTAATATTCCACTAACTTGATTCATGCAAAATTTTATTATGATATTATGGTAAAAGATAATCCGAATGTATACATTGGCATCAAGTTATTTATACTTCATCACCTATTGAGCATTCGTGAAGCAAAGAAAGTCATTTAAGGTAAGATTTTTATGGTTGAAAAGAAAATTTCTTTATATTAACAGGTTGATGTATTACTTTTTATAATAAAGAAGATGCAAGTTTTATAAGTTCTAAACAAGTGAAAATGCTAATTTTAATATTTATTAAATTTCTCTATATATTGATGTAATGGTTTATTGCTCTCTTTGCACATGCTTCTTCAAATTGTTCACGTTACTTTTAGAGTTTGTTACGCTGGATTTAGTTTTAGTTTTTTTATATTTGAATGGGAAATAAAATCCCTATATATTGGGTTATACCACTGACATAAAATTTGTATGGCTATCACTTTCCCTTGCCGGAAAAGTTATCACAATGTTTACTGTACTGATAATATTTAATGACCACAAAGTTAAAAATGTTGTAAATTTTCAAATTAGTTTGGGTATGGGTTTGTTTTTGAAGAGAGAAAGTAAGAAGGAAGAAGAAATGGAAAGAACTCTTTGTCCCACATCATGGAATAGACAAAGGATTGTCTCTATATATGTAAAGACATGAAGTATTATAACAAAAGAAAGAAGAGAAGGAGAGATAAGGCAATGGGCCTTAGTCATGAACTTGGCATAGATAATAATATTTAAAATGTCAAAAGATGGGCCTTGGGCCTTGGGGCTCTTGGGGTCTTGTGATCCATTGACCAGTCGACAGGCCAAAATTCACTCGATCGACAGTTTTACTCTCTGTTTGAAAACGGTCGAACGGTGACATTTTGGCGGTCGACCGATTTTCAACCCGAAGGGAAGCGACGCTTCAGAAGCGTTGCAAAACTGAATTGGTGCATATGTTCAGATCCGAACAGAAATGACTGTTGCAATTAAATGGTTGCAACGCTTGCCTAATGGATGCCTCTTCTCATCATCTATATATAGAACTGCGCAAATTCATTTCAAATAATTCAGAAATTATCTTCTTCTTCCGCTTGAATTCTGCAACGCCATTGAACTGTTGCAAATCGGTTCTGTCTGAAACACTTATATAGTGTTTCGATTCTGAAACTGTTGCAGAATTGTCGACTTCTACTTCCTCTTCTATTCTACATTCTAAATTGCATCATCAGCAATCAAATATCAGAGTGTTCTTGGTCGGATCAAAATCGTACAAAATTTGAATCCGATAATGCTGTTTCAAGGCTTCATTGAATCCTGAAGTCAATAGTTCGTTAACCCGTTTGTACCTGGTGGGTTGAACTATTGTCTGAAAGAATTTTCTCCGCAAATCCTTGAAGTCAGAAGTACGGCATTTATTCTCCTCCATTAACGTCTCAAACCACAAAATCCCCAACAAATTTTCAGACAATAGATTCAACCATGGAAGGTTTGAGCATGTTACAAGTAATGAATCAACATTTGACGAAGTTAGAGCGATTTGATGGAGAGAATTTCACTCGTTGGCAAGAGACCATGAAATTCTTCTAGATCACAGTCAAGTTATTTCATATTCTCGAAGATGGATTGGAGAAAATACCGGAGGAAACAGATAAGGATAGTGCGGAACTAAAAGCAAAAAGGGCAAAGCGCAAAGAGGAAGATTTTCTATGCAGAGGTCACATTCTGAATGCACTATCTACTCCGATATACAATGCTCACAGGACCTTGGACACCGCGAAGGCTCTCTGGACTGCGCTAGAAAGCAAGTATCGCATCTCTGAGGCAAGTAATAAGAAATTTCTTATATGCAATTTTATGGATTTCAAAATGGTCACTAACAAGTCCATAATTGGACAAGTTAGTGAAATACTACTGTTAGTAAATCAACTTAAGGATGCCGATATTGATCTCCCTGAATCATTTGTTGTTGGAGTTATTATTTCGAGACTCCCGAATTCTTGGAATGATTATAAGAAGAAATTAAAACATGCGGAAACCGATTATGATTTAGACGGTTTACAGCGTCATCTTCGTATTGAAGAGGATTCTCGTAAACGCGAACTAGAAGATAATCCGCAAACTGAGTCTCAATCTAAGGATAATAATGTTGAAATTAATGATAAGTTGAAGCCTAAGAATGAGACACAGTTCAAAAAGAAAGGTACTAATTCCAAGAATAAGAAGAAGGGTGACTGTTACTATTGTCACAAACCCGGCCACTATGCCCGAGACTGTCATCTTCGGAAGAAACAACAAAAAGCAAATTTATTGGACAGGGATATTCTTGTAACGGCATGATTAAGTTGAATCTAATAAAGAAATCTTCTGCTTATATTGTTGACTCTGTTAATTTATGGCATAGTAGATTAGGACATGTTAATTATAAGTCACTTAGAAATATGCATAAATTAGGATTAATTTCTGATTGTGATTTCGAATCCATTTCTAAATGTGAGATATGTGTTCAAGCAAAAATACATCGAAAATCCTTTAAATCTATTGAAAGGAAAACTAGTTTGCTTGATTTGGTATATAGTGATGTGGGTGACTTGAAAAGTCATATCACCTATGGTGGTAACCAATACTATATAACGTTTATTGATGATTATTCTAGATATGCTTATGTATATCTAATGAAATCAAAAGATGAAGCCTTTGATAAATTCAAAATTTACAAAGCAGAAGTCGAAACACAATTAGGAATTAAAATTAAAGTGTTACTTTCAGATCGTGGTGGTGAATATTTTTCAAATGAGTTTACTTTGTTTTGCAAACAAAATGGTATCATTCACCAATGTACCGCCGCTTATACACCACAACAAAATGGTGTTGCTGAGAGAAAAAATAGAACTTTAGTAGAAATGGTTAATGCAATGCTCATAAGTTCTAATTTGCCTTATAACCTATGGGGTGATGCTATGTTATCTGCATGTTACATTTTAAATAGAGTACCACTTAAGAAAAATAATATTTCTCCTTATGAATTATGGTTCAATAGAAAACCTAATCTTACTAGACTTAAAGTTTGGGGTTGCTTAGCATATGTTAGAAAACCAGACCCTAAAAGACCAAAGTTAGGTAATAGGGCTTTTAAATGTGTTTTCATTGGATATTCTCTTAATAGTATAACTTATAGATTTATGATTCTTGATACCTTAGAAGTCATAGAATCTGTAGATATAGAATTTTTTGAAAATCAAACTATTGAGAATCCATTAAGATCATCTAGTCCAGAACCAACTGAGACTAATGATACGAATGATGATGAATATGCTCCTGCTCAAAACAGCAAGGAAGTGTCAGCACCAAATGATAGTACTGAACACAGGAGAAGTAAAAGAGCGAGAATAGAGAAGGACTATGGTCCTGACTTCATAACATATCTCGTAGAAGGCAATAAGGACGAAGTCCTTAATGTGACAAGATATGTAATGAACGTCGATGATGATCCCAAAACTTATCCTGAGGCTATGAGTTCTAGAGATTCTATTTTCTGGAAAGAAGCTATCAATAATGAAATGAATTCCATAATGTTAAACCAAACTTGGTTATTAAGTGATTTACCTCCTGGTGCTAAACCTATAGGATGTAAATGGATATTCAAGAAAAAGTTGAATACAAATGGATCCATTGATAAATTTAAAGCCAGATTAGTTGCTAAGGGATATAAACAAAGACAAGGAGTAGATTATTTTGATACATATGCTCCGGTGGCTCGCATATCTTCGATACGCTGTTTAATAGCACTTGCATCAATTCATAACTTGGTCATACATCAAATGGATGTAAAGACAGCTTTTCTAAATGGAGATTTAGAAGAAGAGATATACATGGAACAACCTGAAGGTTTCATAACCCCAGGCCAAGAAAGGAAAGTTTGTAAATTAGTTAAATCTCTTTATGGCCTGAAGCAAGCTCCCATGCAATGGCATGAGAAGTTTGATAAAGTTGCACTGTCATTTGGATTCATTGTGAATGATGCAGATAAATGTATCTATAGCAAATCGGATAACAACGGTTATGTTATAATATGTTTATATGTTGATGACATGCTGATATTTGGTTCCAATATATCCTGTGTGAATGAAACTAAGAATTTCTATCTTCTAAATTTGATATGAAAGATCTAGGAGAGTCTGATGTAATTTTAGGAATTAAAATCATTAGGAAAACGGGGGAGTTATTACTAACTCAATCTCATTACATTGAGAAATTCCTAAAGAAGTATAATCATTATAATGACAAACCAGCACCAACTCCTTTAGATCCAAGTATAAGATTAGAAAAGAACACTGGACGTACCATTTCTCAATTGGAATACTCCAGTATCATTGGGAGTCTTATGTATGCTATGCATTGCACTAGACTAGATATCGCACATGCTATAAGTGTATTGTGTCGATTTACGAGTAATCCAGGTTTCGAACACTGGAAAGCCATTTCCAGAGTCTAAGCTTATTTGAAGGGAACCATCAACTATGGTTTATCTTATAACGGATATCCTGCTGTAATAGAAGGATATAGTGATGCAACCTGGAACAATGTAGAATCGAAATCCAAGTCTACGACTGGATGGATATTTACATTAGGAGGCGCTGATGTGTCTTGGGCTTCCAAGAAGCAGACCTGTATATCTGATTCAACTATGTTGTCAGAATTGATTGCATTAGCAGACACATGTAAAGAAGCGGAATGGCTTAGAAATTTGTTAGTAGAAATCCCATTATGGAAGAAGCCATCTCCAGCAGTCTTGATTAATTGTGATAATCAAGAAACGATATATAATGTTTCTAATAAAACATATAATGGAAAATCTAGACATGTAAGTCTTAGACATCACATGGTGAGACAGTTACTCAAAAGTGGAGTTATAACTGTTGATTACATAGAAACAAAGAAAAACTTGGCTGACCCACTTACGAAGAGTCTTCCAAAGGCTATGGTTTCTATAAAGTCAAAGGAAATGGGACTAAGGTCTGTGAATGAAGATTGATCATCCTTAACAGAAACCCAACTTGTGTCTTGAAAAGGATAGACAAAGTTCAATGGGTACCAACAAGTTAAGGAAATGATTATGGAACACTAAATCAATAATCCCATAATGTTTAGTGTTGGATTCTGCATGAACAAAGGATGGATAAATATCCTTAATAAGTCTAGAAACCCTAAAAAGGTGTCTCGCAGAAACACCTTAAGTGACTTACCTATATGAGTATGGAAATCAGGCCGTTTCCTAGGAAAGTAAGACCGCTTTCTAAGTAGACTCATGAACCAGGATTTAAGCACATGGCCATTAATGTGCTGAGCAATACAGAACACTCTAACTAAGGAATACAACATGTGTGATTGTTCCGGTTTTATCATTAAGGGATACTTGTTTCAAGATTCGTTCACCATTGAATCTCGATAGAACTTTGAATGGTTTACACTAAGTAGAAGTTCAAATCCAAAAGATACTTTTATTTATGTGTTGTTTCCACGATGATGCAAAACTTGATCTTAGAACTACATAGGCTTGATCCCACTTGGGTAGGAAGTCACACTAGTGATTCAGCCGTCCATTTTATCTTGAAAATTGGGGGAGAATGTTGTAAATTTTCAAATTAGTTTGGGTATGGGTTTGTTTTTGAAGAGAGAAAGTAAGAAGGAAGAAGAAATGGAAAGAACTCTTTGTCCCACATCATGGAATAGACAAAGGATTGTCTCTATATATGTAAAGACATGAAGTATTATAACAAAAGAAAGAAGAGAAGGAGAGATAAGGCAATGGGCCTTAGTCATGAACTTGGCATAGATAATAATATTTAAAATGTCAAAAGATGGGCCTTGGGCCTTGGGGCTCTTGGGGTCTTGTGATCCATTGACCAGTCGACAGGCCAAAATTCACTCGATCGACAGTTTTACTCTCTGTTTGAAAACGGTCGAACGGTGACATTTTGGCGGTCGACCGATTTTCAACCCGAAGGGAAGCGACGCTTCAGAAGCGTTGCAAAACTGAATTGGTGCATATGTTCAGATCCGAACAGAAATGACTGTTGCAATTAAATGGTTGCAACGCTTGCCTAATGGATGCCTCTTCTCATCGTCTATATATAGAACTGCGCAAATTCATTTCAAATAATTCAGAAATTATCTTCTTCTTCCGCTTGAATTCTGCAACGCCATTGAACTGTTGCAAATCGGTTCTGTCTGAAACACTTGTATAGTGTTTCGATTCTGAAACTGTTGCAGAATTGTCGACTTCTACTTCCTCTTCTATTCTACATTCTAAATTGCATCATCAGCAATCAAATATCAGAGTGTTCTTGGTCGGATCAAAATCGTACAAATTTTGAATCCGACAACGCTGTTTCAAGGCTTCATTGAATCCTGAAGTCAATAGTTCGTTAACCCGTTTGTACCTGGTGGGTTGAACTATTGTCTGAAAGAATTTGCTCCACAAATCCTTGAAGTCAGAAGTACGGCATTTATTCTCCTCCATTAACGTCTCAAACCACAAAATCCCCAACAAAAAATACGCTATGACCATAGTATTAGGTAAAAGTTAATTAAGATGCAAAATTTTATTGCATCTTTTCTATTGTTGGATGAAACATGGAGTGAAAGCCATATGGCTACATATATGATTATTATAAAGAGAGCAATTTATTAAATATCAAAGGATTTGACACCATTTGTTCTTACTGTTATTTCCCCATTTCAAGCTTTTTTCAGATAGCCTAAATTACAATTATTTTTATTTAAAAATAAACAAATTATGAAGACGGAAGGTAGATATTGTCCTGTACCGCATCTTTCGTCTAATTTTTTCAACACACGTTCATTTTCCAACATGTATCTTTCCCATTTTAGTTTGCAGGTCCTATTTAATGTTGCAATTCAGTCTCAATGCTTTTGATGCTATAATGGTTGTTGTGGTATATCACATATTATGTTAATTTATATTAATGTTGTGATATAATTTATATGGATTTAACACTTATGAATTATAAAGTAATCTGAACCAGTTGTCATGGAAATGGGAATGAAAGGAGCAACTTTTCGGTTTTATATATAATACACACTGTGCATTATATGATCGTGGACTACTCAAGCCAAAGCTTCTTGTTTCAAATATCAAGAGCTTGCTTGCTGCTTGACACAACAAGCTTGCTTGCTGCTTAACACAATAAGCTCAGGCTTGCGAAAACAGCAAGCCGACTTGTTGTGTCAGACAGCAAGCAAGCTTGCTGTTTCACAGCAAGCTCAGGCTTGTGGAAAAAGCAAGGCCAACATGACCTCTTAGGAAACTAGATTTCTTTGTTTTGTTGCTTACAAGTCGCATCTTTTTTTTGTAATGAATTAGTTTTGTTGCTTACAAGTCGCATCTTCTTTTTCTTTATAGGTTTTGATGACATGTGTGAACCAAACAAGTTCTTATGCTTAGATTTGTTTGCAAGCATGTACTGGTTTGTATTTGTTGATTTCACCAACTTTGTGAAAGATATAGGTGGTGTTAAAGATGCAG
This sequence comes from Allium sativum, assembly GCA_030737875.1. NCBI lineage: Eukaryota > Viridiplantae > Streptophyta > Magnoliopsida > Asparagales > Amaryllidaceae > Allium > Allium sativum. The sequence goes on from CM060922.1 coordinate 570,877,944, forward strand.
TAAATTGTTACAAAGGGAATATTGATGGAACTTTATGGAATGTAAATGCAATCTCTTGATATTCATTTGTGATATTCTAAAATAAATGCTTGTGTTCATTGATATTCTCGTAGGATAATGTTTTTTTTTTGTTTTTTTAAAATTAGATACGGCTCATGGCCTTATCTAATTTAAATAAAGATACGGCTATTAGCCGTATTTTTTTTAAATTTGATTCGGCCATGAGTCGTATCAAACTGAGAATTTGATACGGCTCATGGCCTTATCTTTTTTTAAATTTGATACGACCATGAGTCGTATCAAATTCTCATATGGCTAAAGGCTGTATCAAATTGACAAAGAAGCCATTTTTTGATACGGCCCAGAGCACTGCCAAATCAATTTAGATATGGCCATGAGCGCTACCTAATTGGCATTTCTGGTGTAGTGATTCTGAGGGGAAATTTTGATATTTTGCCCAGACCTTCTATTATCCTATAAAAGCAGCATCTAAGTTTGGATTAAGGTATGGCTGAATTGAGAGATTGAGAGGTTGTGTGCCTCTAGGTCTTATGCCCTGGGAGGAAGAATAGGAATTAGGGCTGAGAGGAGCTATTTCTATTGGTGCCTCCAGATTGATCCAAGGGTTTGCAGTCGTTCTTCATTGTTCTCCTTCCCCAACAAAAGTTGTAGTCATCTTGATATTCTTTCCCTTTCTCAATAAGGTTATTGATTAAATTTTAGTTTGTTTACTTTTGGTTTTTGATCCATTCAGTGTAAACAAAAGTTTTTTATGAATCAATAAAGAGGGTGGTTAGCTGGAATATCTTTTGTTCGTGCGTTTAATTTCATATTTGTGTTGTTTTTCCATAGAAACCACCTTTAAGCAATTGGGTGAATAAGATCATGGTCGCTTTCACAAAGGCGCTATTTTCCTAACATATATTTTATGCAAGTACTTAATATTTAGTATCATCCTTAGTTTGCTTTAACATGTTAACTAGGAAGCTAGTAAGAGAAACAACAGTGTTATGCCTCCTCCAGGGGAAATTCTTGCCATTCTATTCTTGGGATTCAATGAAATAATGACTCTTGTCAGATATAATCACTGCTAATTAAAATGAACTGCTTGTATGGTATCCTAAGCGTATGCGTTTTATTATAGTCTTCTTAACATTTTCATCAGGAACCCTCTAGGGCTACTCATTATTTTTGTTGCTTACCTACTAGAGAGAGCTATTTGGGTTCAGCTTGATATTTCAGGCAAATTCCGAAATGGCACTATGAGTTTTTTTAGTTCACTTATTTGAGGAAAAAAAAGCAGTTTAGTTATTTAGAGAAATTTGTTATAAGAATATTACCTATTTTTAGCTAAAATGTTTAACACTTTTACTCGGTTTGGGATTAATCTGTGGTGTTCTCCATACAACTTGCTAACATTCTATCTCTGCCAACAAAGTTATTTCCTACCATAATGATCCTTCTTAAGAAACTAGCAGATGCTGGACAACAAGCTGCTGCTCCAGAAGCACGTAGAAACAACCCTGAGCTGGACTTAAGGTATATCATATAATGTTAACAAGCATTTCAAACTTTTCATGAAACGCCTTTAGTTACTCTACTAATGCATCGATTTATGTCTGTGTTTATTCTTCCTTCAGTTAGCATACTAACTTGTGCTATGTTACTTCTAATATTGGATTTCAATCTTATAGGATCATGGGGTCATAGCATAACTCAACCTGAACATGGATATGGTACTTCTAGTACAATTGGCGTATGGATTATTCAATATGGGCAGGAATTGTGCACTACGTTAACATGCATGGACTGAAGTATTTGCTTAGGCAAATTTAATTATATATCAGTCATATAGCGAGTTGTAAGTTTATAGTCTTATAGTGAGTTGTAAGTTTATACAGTTTTATATGGTATATAGTTTCTTATTTGTATTTTGGATATGAAGTCATGATGTTTTACCTGTAAATGGATTATGATGCATTTGAATTTATATCAATTTTTTCTGTTAGATATCTGTTTATTACTCATTTACATTTTGTGTGCAGATATTAATTTATATCAATTTATACGAAGTTAATTTTCGAAAAAATAATATATACGATGTCACAATAGTGTATAACAGTTGTAGTGTCTATTACTACAACTGTTATCCAAAAGTAGGGTCGTAAACAGATGCAGACATATACGTATAGTGTTGTATCCGAATCCGTATCCGAAAATGAAAATTCGTATCTGATATCCGTGGATACCCGTTTAAGAATATCTGTATCCGTATTTGCGAATATTTTCGAATATATGAAATATCCGTATCTGCCTTAACGAATACGGATATTCGAAAATATCCGTATTCGAAACTTAAAAATGTACATTGGATGCAATTATCCGAAGATATTCGAAAATTACCCGAAAAATATCCGAAAAAATATCCGAAAAATATGCGAAAATATCCGAAAATATCCGAAAATAAAACAATAAAAGTTTAGAAACACATCACTCACATGCAAATTTGGTTCATTAAATATTTTTTGAAAAGATGAATACATCTAATTAAAAATTACAAGTAAGACATACACAATAAATATTTTAAGAGATAAATTGTCTAAAATATGAAATAAACCACCTTAAGACTAAAACAAAGTAAAATATAAATCATAGAAGCATATACACAATTATGTTTTAATTATAACCATACCACAAAATAAAATGAGTATATGATTTAAAATGTTGATTAATACCAAATACAGTTTTTTTTTTTATAATCCAATAGTTGAAATTTGTTTAGCTATTGTAAGGAAATTTATATATTAATTTAAGCTTAGGTGTAAATTAAAAATTATATATATAATATATACACATACGCATATCAGAAAATCAGACAGGTATATTTTGGATACGGATACCACTATAACCATATCCATATCCGGAAGGATTTTCGAATATCGGATATCTTTATCCGCATCCCGGATAATGGATATATTCTATATTTTTGGATACGAATGTGGGCGAATATCGGATTTTTCGGGTACTCATTGACAACCCTATCCAATAGTTGTAATGGGATATATGACAACAGTTTGTTGCAAAGGTAATACACAGTTGTAAAAGATTCTAATCTATTACAACTTCTTGATATATGACGGTGCAATCACCGTTGTAAAAGTCTTTTACAACTGTTTTACACCATTGTAATATGGTGATTATGTTATAGTGAGTTAGTTCACTTCTCTTCCAAACGGCCGCGTCCGCACCTCTTTGTACAGTCGCTTCCGTACCTCTTCAGAAAATGCGATTGATGTTGATTATTTGTCGTTGCTGCATTAACGAGTCGCACCCTTTCATCGCTGTCATTCAAAAAACCCGTGTCTGCAGCTTAACGGGTTTCACCCGTCCGTATTTTGCTGCTGCTGCTGCCCACGGTCGTACTTTCTTACCAAAACTGATGTGTGCCCGACTTCTACTAACGGGTCACATTTGTTCGATATACACCCGCCCGCTTCTAGAAGTCGTATCTCTTTATGGTTGAGTATGCTACATATATCCCACTTGTTATTTTCAAGATATGGTCATCATTAAAAAACATGTTTTTCACCTTGTAATACATATATATGCATGAATTTATATATTGCACCATAGGAATGGAGTTGGACTGTGTGTCCAAACAAATGCATTACGTCTTGAGTTATTCATAACTAGTTTTCTTATTGATCCTAGTCCGGGGGATCTCCAATGGCTAAGAAAGATTTCCGTATAAGATAACATTTGTTGGTTCAGTGTAACAACCCGGAATTTTAAGTATATTTTATTTTATGATTTAATTTAAAATTTTGATTTCTATTTTTATTTTGTTTATTTAAAACTAAATTTGTTTGGATTTTATTTAAATAACTATTTTGATTTATGATTTAATCTAAATCTATTTTGGATTTTTGGATTTAATTTATTTTCATAATGCGAGTCGGTATCTGCAATTTCAATCTTACTTGTTGAATAAAATTAAATCGAGTTTATTTATTTGAATTTGAATTTATTCTTATAGTTTAATCGAGTTTATTATATAATTTGTTTTCGATATTAATAAAATTATATCATTGATTTAATTTCAAAATATTCTATGGTTTTTCATAACTGGAATTTGAAATTTGAAATACGTATTGTGAGATGTAGTGGATTTTGAAATTTCATTGGAAAATTTGAATGTTTGTCGGTCGCGTAGTTTTCAGTGCGAATTTGCACATAACAGTTCAAATCTTAACGATTTTATAATCTCTCCGAATCCAGTTCGGACAAACATGAAAAATATTCTATTTGTGGTTAGTAATCCAACGACGAAATTTGTTTCGTGAAAATCGGACGTTTTGACCTCCGTTTTCCGTCCGCATTTTTACGTTAAAAGGGGTCCATAACGCGTTTTTGAACGGGGCATTCTGACACTGCAAATTATATACCGTTGTGTTCGCTTCGTCGCGCTGATTACCACAATATATTCATTTGTTTGTTTCAGTGCTAGGTTCGCGCTGAAATTGTGAAAAGGCTTGCGTAGTTCATTTTTGAAACAAAGTCATCTGAATTTGATGTGTCCCTATTTGGATTCTGCATATTTTTCTATGTATTTTGGGTCTGCAAAACCCTCCCTTTTATTTTACTAATCCATCCGTTTATTTTATTTTTGTTTATTTGAAGGCTTTGTATTATGTAAGGTATACATGCATGTTAGGCATTTGGCTTCTTATTTTCTTGCATGCGTAAACCTTTCTAGTTCTCTTTATGATTCCAAAAGCCATTCCAACTTTTTTTTTTTTTTTTTTTTTTTTTTAAAGATTTTGCATGCGTCCCTTTTTCTTTATAAACCATAGTACCATACCATGCATGCACGTTTCCTTGCATTTTGACGTTCCACTTTCACTAAAATCTTTTGTTCCCTTAGCTTTTTCCAACCATGCAAGCCATATCCTGCCTTTCCAAATAAAACAAGTTATATTTGCTAGAGTTTTTTCTACATGCACGTTCCAAATCCACGTAAGCCATCCATGCGCTATGCATGTCCTTCCATCTTACTGCCAACTTAATGTGTGTATTGAAAACAACTTATGCCTTTTCGAAAGAAAAGAAAAAAAATAAGAGAAAAATAAATATGTATACAATGCATTGGTTTTTGGGACATCAATTCTTCTGTATGTATTCCAGCATGCACGACAGATCACCACCACACATCGACCACACATGTTATTAATAATCTAATAAACGGTCGGTTCTACAATCCATTTAAAACCATTAGATTTTGTAGACACATGAAAACACCCAAGTTGTGAAAAGAATTCATCTCGGTTTTTCGAGCTCATTTCGTTCACCGCTTCAGTTTTGTATACATAATAAAGATAAAAGCTTGCTTCCCATTCTTTCACCTACACCACTGCTTCATCTCAGCACCCAGCTTTCAATGTTTCCTCTTCACGCAACATAAATAAAAATAAATTTTTTGTCTTTAAATGCATGCGTAGCCATGTATGAAGCCTATAGTATGTCCATTTTTCTTCGCTCTCCCGAAACCTTTCTTTGTTATCTTTTATCTTCTTCCATTTAAAACTCTCCACCTTGTTCTAAAAGAAAAAAAAATCCATGTACATCGCTCTGTAGCTTCATGCAAAAGCACCGTTTCTTTTTCTCTTTGTTGTTTTCACCTGAAACATTTCGTCCAAACCCCACTGAGAAATCTCCCCTCCATTCTCACCACCAGCTTTAATGCCCCTCCTTCCTTACAGATCCGAGGTTGTGCAAAAAAAAAAGTTTCAAAGCCTGCTATGCTTGGGTGCATGTTGCATTGCATCTTCTTGCTTCTCGAATCTCCTGTCTTGCTTTGTGCGTGCGGTCTCTTTCTTCTCTTTGTTTTGAGTCTTGAATTCTCCATTAAAAAAAAAAAAAAACATTTCTTAGCATACTATGTAGATTTTGTTTCCGAAAAGCAACGTGTTTGATCAACTTTGCTTTCTATGTTTTGGTTTCGCTGAGAGTTTCCTTGCTGCCTTCTTTACATATATATTTAGAAATTTCGTTGCTGCGCTGAGGTTTCGTCTTTCCGAGTTGTTGAAACTGTTGTGCTCCTTTGACAAGTAAAATTTAAAGAGAGTTTCGGTTCAAATTGGATCTTGATTGTTGACTAGTTGGAAATCGTTCGTGGTTGATTAAATCTTGAGTCAAACTTGGATGGCGTCATTTTATTCCATGTGTCAATTCGTTGCCTTCTCCATTCTGTCCCACGAAAGGTGAGTTTACCTCATATCCGACTTATATTTTTTATGGATGTTAGATCAATAATGAATTGTTTTATGAAGTGTATAGGATTGCTGATAGAAATTGTTTGATTTGATATATATGCACAATTCATATGTGACACTATATATTCATATGACATGTAGTTGCACTGATGATATATATGCTGTGATTGTTGCTCTGTGATTGATAGAAATTGTTTGATTTGATATATATGCACATTTCATATGTGACACTATATATTCATATGATATGTAGTTGCACTGATGATATATATGTTGTGATTGTTGTTCTGTGATTGATAGAAATTGTTTGATTTGATATATATGCACATTTCATATGTGACACTATATATTCATATGACATGTAGTTGCACTGATGATATATATGCTGTGATTGTTGCTCTGTGATTGATAGAAATTGTTTGATTTGATATATATGCACATTTCATATGTGACACTATATATTCATATGACATGTAGTTGCACTGATGATATATATGCTGTGATTGTTTGTGATTGTTGACACCCCTAGAAATAATACATACCCGAACGGACATTAGAATAGAGGAAAAATCATTATGGGTTGAAATGATAAACCTGAATGATTTTTACTGAATTTGGGATCGCGGGTTGAAATGATAGACCCGTAGAAATTTTATAAATTGCGGATTGAAATGATAAATATATGTATCACTTGACCATAGGGTAGAAAACTATATACGGACACCGTTGATCGTATTTTCGAAGTATTTTGATTTTTAGAATTTGATTTTTAAATAATAACTTAAGATTTTATATTTTTCTATATCTATATTTTAAATATTTTAAACTTAAATTTTTATAATTTTGAATTATATGTTTTAAAATGACTTTTTTATAAGTAAAAATAGATTTAATGCTTAATTAAATTTTACTTATAATTTATTAATTTTAAACTATATAATTTAATTATATAAGTATTTTTAAGTTTTATATTATTATAAATAATTATTTTAAACTTATTTTCTATAGTATTTTTATCTTATATATGTTTATAACCTATATTCTAATTAATTTTAAAATTTTATAAACTTTTTTATATATATATATCTATTTTCAAAAGTTATTTTTCTTTTACTTATATTTTTTTTAAAACTTTAATAATAAAGTCAAGATGGATAAGTTAGATTTCGCGATATAAATTCGAAGTTTAAAAATGTAAATATATATAACGATATTTGAATAATGAATGAACTCATATTAAGTTATGAATTCGAATTGATACGAACCTTTAGTAAAGATGATTTGGGTCAAATATGAAATGAATTGGTTTGAACTTATAAGAGATAAATTTTGAATCGTGAAATTTGATTCTAAATTTGAATCTTTCGAATTTAAGAGAAATGTATTGGAATTTATAATTGATATGAATGAATTCGATTTCTTTAGCGACTAAATGAGAATTTGAATATATAAATTTTATATAGAATTGATTTTATAAATCATTTGGTTTTGAATTGGAAAACTTGTTGAATTAATTTATAAGAATGGTTTTAAATCTCATAAATTATTTTGAAATGAATATAAGGCTTCGACTCAAATTTTAGGTAATAAATTTGAATAGTTCGTTTTGAGTTAATATATTATATAATTTGGTTTAAATTGAAACACAAGATTTTGATTTGAATTATATAAACTAGATTTGAGCCTAAGTGATCGGATTTTTGAATTGACTTAATTGAATCCATATAAGGGAAAATTAGATTATACGACTTGTTAAATTTATAAATAACGATTTAGAATCGTATGACATGAGTATACTTTGATTAAATTGAAATGTAAGTTTTGACTTGAATCGTATAGTTTGAACTTGAACCAAATGTTTAATTTTTGAATCGACTTAAAGCGAATTCCTGAATAGGTTGAATTTCGATTTTCGAATATATGTCAAACTAAAATATTATCGAAGTAAATTATTTTAGTTCTGATCTAAATGGTAATCGAATCCTTAAAGATACAATTTTATATAAGTCGATTTTCAATTATAAATCGTTATGAGAATATTTTTCGAAAATTGAATATATTCGAAGTTAAATAGTATAGTAACGGTTTATATTATATTTTGAGACCTTTACAATATGATTTTCTAAATTGATTTCATTCAAGCGATTTCAATAAGTTGTTTTCAAAAGTAAATATAATCGAAGTTAGATATTTAATTTTGATTTCGAAAATCGAATATGATATTTCGTATAAACTATTTTATAAAGTGATTTATAAAATAATGACCAAGGTGTGAAAAATGTAAACAATTGGTTGTTAAAGAGACCGGGATCTGCTATTGTCATACTCTCTGACAATACCGAAAACCACTTTAACAACTGTGTACGCGGTGGAGTTCCAGAATGAAGGGGATGATTTACCGAACGACTCCATTTTATTTTATTTCATATTAATTACGAGATCCTAGCTACCTTGAGTCAGCTTGATGTGGCTAAAACAGGAACTACGCACGGACCAAGTGAGGTCATACCTCTTAGCGAGCACACTTCTTCGATACTATTCTATTACTGTTAAGATTCGATTTAGGCCTTTTTTATTATAGGAGCGTGTATCGAGGTGGGGGAAGTAGCTGTTATGCGTTACCACCAGTTCGGCTCTGCAAACGGTGAATCCACTCTAGCATTCCTTGCGTGCCTTGTCACATGCCTTATACGAGCCCACTACGACTTTGTTTTGTACCGTTTTATATGGAGTGCCCTCTGATAGCCTTCCAGTTTACGGAGGAATTACGGTACTGTATATACTATGGGAATATATAAACGGTGTAAGGTAAATCATGGTAATCCCTCTTACGCTATTTTGATATTTTTACTTTATTGATAGACACTATTGTGTATGGTGTATTATACTATATAGTATTAGTTTGATGGATCCTTAGAAGATGATGATCCCAAATATCCTTTAAGTTACTGATTGCATTTCATCGAACATTTCATTTGAGTTGATTTACTTCCATGAGAATGTTAGTCCTGATTCGAGTTGTTTTGTTTTTCATTATTGCTTGGGTCAGATCGAGTATTCCAGTATTTGAGATTCCCTTGAAATTTGGAGCTTATATTGGATTTTTGGTTCACCTATATCAACCTGTTGATCAGTTGTTCCAGTCATTCAGTTATTTCTGTCATTCGATTTCAGATAGTTATCAATTATTTATTGCGTTAGACTTTCGTTGTATTATTCATGTAAACTCTGATGTAAAATTTATTTAGTAGCTTCATGGACTACTATTGTATTTTAAATTTTTCGTTGCGAGATATTATATTGCTCTGTATCTGTGTCTGTGATCTGTGATTCTGTGATTTATTCTATTTTCCCCAGAAGCTAATAACAATCTATTGTTTTGGACGTTTCGAGTTGGCATGTTTTGTTGATTCGGCAAAGTCAAAATGGCAGGTCGTTACATTTAGGCTCTTAATCTCATTCCCCTCGATGCACAGTTAATTTTTTCTCTTGATAAACCTTTAGTAAACAGATCCGCTAGGTTATCATTTGTTCTCACATAATCTAGGGAAATAGTTTTAAGGGGGGTGAATGTAACGATCCAGGATTTTTAACCAATTTAAAATTGAAATTTTTATTACTCAAATTGAATTTGACATATATATATGTATATATATATATCTACTAATAAAGAAAATAGTTGAGCATGGTGAAGCTTTTTTGCAATTCCAGAAAAACCCATTATCCTCATAACAATGTAATACCGCAGAAAATTTGGTTGGAGGACAAAAACGTCTTTTGATGCACCACTTTCTGACCCCCACTTAGAGGTGTCAAAAGGGTAAGATAGGGTCATGTTTGGATCAAATAAACTTTGACCCTATCCTTTCGCTACATATAATACCTCAACCCTTTTAACTTTCTTGATCAAAGGGTTATCCCATTACAACCCTAATACGATTAAAAAAAAGCCATAAAACACATACTAAAACTGGAAACATATATCTTAAATGTGCAGTAAAAGACTGGAAACACAAATATACTAGTCGTCAAACTTATATTAAAAACTAGAAACATCATATGCTACAGCACCAAAGAAAAGATAAGTACATCAAATAATTAACTTGAAAACTACACCAAATTTATTTTTTAAACCTGGAGTAAACAAAACACATTACATATGTAAAGAAAAAATACATTACAGACTCGAAAACAGAAAACTACACCAAACAAGAGTAATACATCAAATAATCCTTGAATTACAACCATAAGTCTCAAAGCATGTAAATAAAACATATTACATGCTCAAAAATGTGCTGCATCATCTTCATAATTCACTAGCTTGGTCAGTTTTCATAATCTGCATGGTCATAAGTGAAAACAAAGCATGAGTCATAAGTGAAATAAAGAACTAATGGAGTAAATTCCCAAAAAAAATAAATATAAAGAAGAACGAGTTTATAAATTGTTCTTTAGCAAAAATTATATAACAAAACAAAGCATTTTATTAGCAGCCATATGGTAACATGCTTTCCTGAGATGCACAGAGTAGATACTGCAACAGTTGTTAATTACATAATTATCCCAAAATAGTCGGTTGAATAAGTTTTTCTTTTGTGATTTGACTTTTCAAAGACCTATGGTTTTGGAGCTCATTTCAGTTTTGTTAAACAAGTTCAACTAAGTATGGATCAAAACCACCATTTCGAGAAAACCCAGTTGTAGTTAAAGAAGCATCTTTCATGCTTCTATCATAGAGTAATGTCACTCTTGGATTTCAGCAAGAATATCCATAACATAGAGCAAAATGCAGATATGGTGATATGGGTTTTCAAGAAAAAGAATAAAAATTGCTTATGTGTGCTCACTTTGTCTAATCCCAGTCAAGGTATCAATGGTTGGTACATTACAAACAAAAACCTTAAGATGGGTATGAAAACTATAACATTCAAAAAAACATTTCAATTATCAAATTAGCTTTGCCTTTTTACCGGCGTAATTATAATGTATGTTTTCGGTATACTAAAGAGCAAAAAATACCAACCAGTTAAAACTCAACCCTCAACAACTTCATTATGCTCCTGCATTGTTCCCTTTTAGGCCTGCATACAATTTATGAAATAATCCGTTCAAAAAAATAACATATACTTTTGCCCTCTTTGTAAAGATTTAAAAGGAGCAATGTGGCTACCTATTTATACAGATGAACTTGATGTAATTAGCAGTTTTCACTATAACTACGTTTGCCATTTTAGTTTACTTCCATCTGAATTGTTGTTTCTATATGTATGCCTAATAGAGTTTAAAACTGCTACAATTAATAAAAAGAAGTAACACTGAAAATCAATGAGTAAGTGGAAATTGAGATGCAATATATGGTACTATTATGCTGCTGCTAGGTCAGTGCAACAAAATATGATCGCCATGGCTTTTAAGCTTCATTAGTATGATGTTTATAGTTAAAATAATGGGGTTATCTTCTTCTTCTTTTAAATCAAGATAAATTAATATGAGGACACAACGCACTTAGAAACATATAAATACACAGAAGGGGTTCACATATTTAGTAAATGTGAACGTGACTAAATTTGACTGTGAATGATGCCTAACAACCATCGGTATTCAGAACGCTAAGCTGCCATCGGTGAGAATTTGACGACAGACTTTCTAACCAAGAAGGGAATTAAGCCGATATTTGTAGGAATACTGTTTGACAAACGACAATAACTATCCCAAAAATGTGTAGAAGTAAGTGCCTATTTTACCTCAGACACTAAAGTGCTTATCAAATTAAACATGACACTACACAAGATATGCTGACAGGGATATGCATATAGGTGCAAAATAGCAAAGAGAAACTACACAGAAGATAGATAATTATATTCAATTTTCAGAAAGCATCAACCCGCTCAATATGTAGAGATCATCAGCAAGTTCTATCTATTGTTTCTATACAAATTTCACCTAGACTCGCTCAAGTAAGCAAGGATAATAAATATGAGTTTTGACTAGCGTTTCTGTTATGTTTTCCGCTCAAAAATCACTATAGGTATAAGCTTGTGTAAAGAGATAAACAAAGTTATTTTCTTTTCAAACATGATTAAGAGCTGTAGCTAGAAAATGAATGTTACTGCATCGGTTAAAATAGAAACAAAATAAATACAAACATACCTTGTAAATAGAAGACAACTTAATTTAAATGGCCGTATACAAGTAGAAACATACCTTTAAAAACTAAGTATCAATTAGCCAAAGATGTAAAGGGTAGTGTAGCATGCTCCTCGTGATCAAGAACAGTAATATCCTCTGCAAGGTCTTCAATTGTTGGCATTATTGGTGTTCCGCACAACCAATCTCTTGAACAAAGTAATGCTTCTACGACATCTTCCTTAAGTGAACTACGATAGTCATCAAGGACCCTACCACTAATACTAAATGCACTTTCCGAAGCCACGGTTGTAATTGGAACTGCTGAAATACCTCTAGCCATGCGACACAAAGTAGGGTATTGATATTGTTGTGATTTCCAAAATGCGAGAATATTCAATTGTATTTTACCATCAATCAAGCCATCATCTAAATAATAATCAAGTTCGGACTTATGAGGATTGCTAGCAAATTCAGAGGAATAGAATTTCTCCATCACATCTTCACATTCTTGTGAATATGGACCTGCAAATGGTTCGGTGGATTCCATATTTCCTATAACACTTGTTTCCACGTAGGAATCTTTTTCCACTTTTTCCAAATACTCATTATATAGCTCTACCAATTTCATTTTCACAATTTCAAACTCTAATCAATTCCCATACAATGTTTTATATGAAAATCGAACAAAATTCGCCTTATACCGTGGATAAAACATGCAAGCGATGGAAAGCAACACATTAAACTCACTCCAATATTTCTTGAATTTTTTAAGCATATCGCTTGCCATAATGGACATAAAATCATTTTCTTCCATGCATTTTTTCAATGTGTAATGAAACTTGAAAATTTCGGAAAAAACAAATTAGCAGTTGGGTAATTTGTACCAGAGAATAAACATGTAGCATCATAAAATACTTCTAAAAAATGTGCAATTTTCTTTGCTTTGATCCATTCTTCTGTTGTCGGGCAATAAGTATAACTAGGATCGAATAATTTCAAATGACAAAGTGCTTGCTCATAATGTATGGCACTTTTGAGCATTGTAAATGTTGAGTTCCATCTAGTAGGAACATCTTGACGCAATCCTTTTCTATCGCTATCCAATGAGAGAGTAGCTATGCATTCTAAAAAACTTTTTTTCCTAGATTGAGAACCTTTAATATATTTTATGCTTTCACGAATGTTACTCAAAAAAGAAGAAACACACTTCAAACCATCTTGCACTATTAAGTTTAATATGTGCGCCGCACATCTAACGTGCAAATATTGTCCATTCGCCACTAAAGATTTCCTATAAATAAGATGTGATTCCAATAATCCAACAAATTTATCATTTGCAGAAGCATTATCCAAAGTGCACGAAAATATCTTATCAACTATATCCCAATCAACTAACATACTTGAAAATTTTCCAAATATAGCTGAACCTGAATGTGGAGGTGGCATTAAACAAAAATTCAACAACTTCTTTTGCAAATTCCAATCATTATCGATAAAATGCGCTGTCAAAGTTATAAACCCATCGGTATTTACTGATGTCCATAAATCAGGTGTCAAACTAACTCTTCCACTACATGACTTTAGAAAATCCTTAAGTTTGATCTTTTTGACCTCATATAATTTCATAACATCAGAACGCAATGTGTTTCTTGAATAATGTTCCACTTGATTGTTTAAGTATGAATGGACCTCACGAATACGTTTATACTGAACAAATTTGAATGGCAAGTTATGTTCAATAATAGCTTTGGTCATCAACTCTCTGTATATTTTTTGATCGAAATCACTTCTTTGATCATTTTCAAAACTTTTAGCAATTAACGGACACTTTCCTACATGTCTTAGCAAATTGTTTGTACCATATTTACCTCCCCAAATATATTGCCTTTGCATTGTATGAAAAAACATGTGCGATTTTGGCCTTCAACCGTTTCATTTTTTTCGAAATATTTCCAGACATCAGAGAAAGTATTTCTTTGTCGCTTATTTTTTATAGAGCTACCAACCGAATCTATCGCAGCCACCGATTCTACTGTGTTTTTTAATTGAGTACCTTGTTCAACAATATCCATACTATTTTCTCACCTGAATTCAAATTTTTATTGTAAAAATTAACCTTTAGCTAACTGAAAATAAACACATTGAATAGGAAAAAGACAACTCTATCTCATACCACAATTATAGTCAAACTCAGTTTATCATTGACAAAATATTAGTTATATCTATGAGTTTACCCTCATCACTGCTCTCTCGTTAAAAATGAGATGAATGGACTTAATAATTTGAACCAAATCAAAATTAAAGTAACAACCAAATCAAGTTGCAAAACTGTTCAAATTGGGAATGAAATAATATAAACCAGCAATATTACTGAACTGTTAAAAAAGGAAATAAACTGAAATAAAATTGAAACTGTCCAAACTGACAAAAGAAAGTATATACAAAAGAAATCAGTTTTTTTTATAAAAAAAAATTAGTGCAGTAATACTGCCATGTCAACCAACAATCGAGAATAAGTATCATTCAAGCAGATTTGATTCATATTGCAGACCCAAATTTTAAGGGAAATAATGGGATACACATGAAATGAACAAAGTACATATGAAATGAACAAAACTAATCCCTTTTTACAGTAGGAAACAAATAATCAATGGATGGAAAAAATTGAATAATGCTAAAAAAATTAAAACCATACTGTTTAATTTGAATAAAAATTAAAACCTCATTCAAATTCCGAACTGTAGACTTCGATATCTAAATATATACTTAAGCCGCTAATAGATGAACAAGTGATGTACTGGATAAAGTAATTTGAATAAAAATTCCATGATAGCAAATCATGATGATTTGTAGATTTACAAAGTTGACTTATACTGGTAAGTCCATCCATAAACAGAGATAAAACTCAAACCAATATAAATGAAAAAGAAAAAAATATTACTGAGAAATATATTACTGATTAACATTCAGTTGTACAAAAGGCAATAATTATTGGTTGAGTCAAATTTCCTACATCAAGCAGCATATTTGGAACAATATTACTAACCAAACAACTTTTCTAGCTATGATCGCTTATTTCATTAACCAGGCATCCTCTGTTTTTCCAAACACACCAAGGCACCAAAGTAAATGAAACGGTTGCCGAAGATTTAGCTCACACGCAGAGAGAAATAGAGAGTAGAAAATCGTTTAATTATATTTGGTACACTTTTTCCCCACTTGAAATTTTCCAAAATAAAACACCAGGCAACTGGCCTGAGCATGTTCTTAACAAACAAGGAAACCAAACTAAAATTTAGTTATACACAGTTTCGTATTCTAATTAGATTAATATACATCAAATAATTAGCTAAAATGTTAACTAAAATAAATAAAATAACAATCAATTAAAATCTCATCCAAAACTTCCCATATTTACTTGAATCCTTTAATGAAGAATGTAGGCCTATAAATATACAACTTCGTACACACAGAACTCCATTTATCACTACACAGTAATTTGTTTATTGCAGCTTATAATCGATGAACGCGGATTTACCTCAAAGCAATTCTGCAGACGTTTGGTTGACAGCTGGAGATCGATTCAGATTGATTTTGATTCTAAATCCAGATTATGAAGAAGAAAAAAATAGTCAAAGACCGTTAGAACCGATTAGAGCTTAACCAGAAATAAAAATTAAACAGATCCTACTAAAAATCCAGAAATTAACAAAGTAAAAACTCAAACCTTCATATCTTCCATTTTCAAGGTTCGGTTGACTAAATGCTTTTCGATTTTAAGCTTGATGTAATTTTGGAGATAGATAATCGGATTAATTTGAGAGAGAATCACCGTTGATTTAGATTCGGCTGAAGAATAGGGAATCGCCAAAGTTGATTTAGGGTTTTAATTCTTTTGAACGGGTCTGGCAGTTTGCTTGCGTGTTTTGACGGGTCTAATTAGTTTGGCCCGATATAAAATATTTATAACGAGGGTCCACCCATTCACGTTAAAAATAGGGTCAAAATGGTAAGGTAAAAGGGTTATTCAAATTTTTGACAGCTCTATGGGCCCCACTATAGCTTCTGCGGTTTGAAAAATGAAAACCCAGTCTCCCACTTTTTCTTTTATTTCCTTCCATTTCTCACTCTGTCTTCACGTTTTCCCTTTTCTTCCACCGCCTTTCTTCCCCACTCTCCTACCTTATTACTCAACCTTTCACAAATCTGACCCTTAACTGCTTCTATCTTCACTTCTGGCTACCTTCACCTTCTCAGTTCAACACGCTTTCTCCCTTTCCTGGTGAAACTGACAGCAATTCATTTTACTTCCACCATTTTCATCTTCAATCTTTTCATATGTTCCAGATCTTCATAATGTACAAAATTATCAGCAAATCTATCTTTCAAAAGCTCCAGTTCTACTGGACAATTTTCATGTCCCAATCTGTGACAACGCGCACAAAATCCATCCTCAAAACGCTCCAAATCTTCTTAGTTATTTGCATCCTTCATCTCACAACAAATGCCATAACGCAGCAGGCGTATTTTAGATGGCCTCGAGAACGATTAGAAAGCGGTGGTTACTAGAGATGAACCACCAATTTTTTTCGACGAGGAGCAGTTAAGAACCAGAACGTGATGGGTAGTTGCCAAAAATGTGGAGCGGTTGTTCAAATCTAATGGCAAGTAAAGAACAAATGGAGAACGGTTGTCTACTAAAACAATGGCAATGAAGTTACTGTCATTGATACACTTGCTAATGTTGCAGTGGTGGCTAAGAAGAGCATAAAGAGGACACACTTGACGTATTCTCAATACAGAGATGATGCTTTCTATATAAGAATAGCGATATCACAGTCTTAAATTCAGTTAGTCTTATGTCTCTTAACCATAACTTTTTTATTTTTATTAGAAGAAATATTTAACTTTTTTTGCTGAATTGTTGTTCCTTTATTATGTGTAGGGATTGCGGAAAAAAAGTTTATTTTGGTACTTTAAAATTCATTATCTTTCATGCATTTGTAGATGTAAGTTTTTGTTAATTTTCGTATATGTAAAGTTTCAATCTATGTTCAGCAGGTTACTTCTCCCTATTTGATGAATAACGTTAACCTTTATTTGAATGTTCATAGGATTACATTTACTTTGGTTTTACAAAACATCAATCTCTGTTGCTACTGAGGAATACACAGTTATGGAAGATTTGGATCCTAAAATACTTGGATACACGAGGTAAACATATGGATTATTTATTCGGCAAGATGGCAACATATTTTGTTTGCTTTGAACTCTTTAACTGTTTAATCAAAGTTTCCATTTCTATGATTATTTCTTACATATTATTATAGCTATGTTAAAATAGTTGTATATGTTTTCACTTTAACTGTCCTGTTACAAGCTACTGGATACAATAGTAGTTTACTGGATTATGTTTTTGTTTGATGCATAAACCTCTCAATTATCATCCGAGAAAATTTTGTGCGAATCGTTTCATTGTACTCTAATGTTGTCTTGGAATCTACTCATCATCTTTTTAGTAGATCATTTGTTAATTTTTTAGCTTTCTTTCTCTCAGTTTGGTTGGAATTAAATTTGTTTTCTTCTGTTAAGTTTTGTAGGATTCACTAACACAACCAATCATGTCAATAGTAATTATTATTAATGTTCTATTTACAATATAGCATCAAATTACGAATTATGACATTTCATTCCATTTTATTTTCAACATATATTAAATCATATGTCATGACACATATATTATATCTGCGATGTTATTACAAATTTCGTTAACTGTTGATTTCATAGTTACAATTTTTATGCCTATATTGTACTACCATTGTTATACAATATCTGTAATGTATTACCAAACACATGTATTCTAATTTATTCAGTGTTCATAAGTGCATGAATGTTTAGTTTGAGCCTTGGGTTATGCTTTTTATAATTAGATATACTAGCAGCCAAATAGTAATATTATAAATCATATCAACAATCGATATATACATCAAAATAACTTTTATGTATCGTTTAGCCTTTGATATAGCAATCAATGTGAAATTAGCACAAGTACATACGCAAGCCTTAATATGGTATTCTGATATTTGGTTATACTTGATCGTAGAAAAGCATCATTTCTACATAAGAAATGTCATGTTTTATTACAACTTTAATTTTTATACTTTCACCGATTTGGATATATTGACTGTTGTGTATGGGTATTGCAAATTTATTACTACATATATCTTCCTTAAATATATTATTCAGATTTAGTCGCTTTTCTGAATGGTTGTGCTAACATTCTTCTTTTCCATAGGAATTTACCATATAAATAAAACATTTTTTTTTTCCAATTTCCTTCTCGAAGCCGTTTCACCTGACATTCTGCACTAAATGAAGAGATGGGTATGACACTATAACTGATGATGGGAAACCGACTTATATGCATCAAGGGAAGAGATGAGCATGAAATTTTACAATTAATTGATGATGGAATTCAACTTCAATGCATCAAGAGAGGAAATGGTTGCTTTCAGGTATACCAATTTTCAAGATACTTTTTAGTAAGCTTAGTGACGTACAGGTATGGCTACATGAGTGTCGCAACTAATTATGTCAGTGAACTGCGATAACAGTAGTATAATATGCATATTTAAATCTATGATGTTTACGAAATAATATTTAATAATGCGTTTCCATGTATATATTACAGTGACTATGCATTCCTCATACATTTGATCAACTGTAATTAGGTTTAGTTTTCACACATTCACAAAGTATCTAAATTCTAAATTGTTATTGTTGTGGCCTACCTGAAATACCTATATGATTCTAATTTTTTTCCACTATATTTGTTTCAATTTGATCATAGATCCATGGGTGCAATATGACTTCAGAGGCTTATATATTTAATGCTAACATGTCAGGAGTAAACAAAGATGTGAAGGTTGAAGCGGAAGAAGGAAACGTGCTGCACATAAGTGGCAACAAGAATAGGGAGTATAAAAAGGAGAAAGATAAATGAATAGGGACTGAAAGGAGTAGCGACATGTTTATGAATGTTTAAACGGCCTGCAATTGCACAGAGGAATGGCGTGAAGGCAATTATGGAGCTTGCATCCGCTGTGCCAAAAGTGGAAGTGAAGAAACCTGAGGTTAATACTTTATCCAGATTGATGGTTAAAATAATTTTGATCAAGTTTTTTTTTCTTCAAATGTTCAATTATTAAGTTGGATGTGTATTTTCTATCGCATTGATAAATGTATATCGTTGGGTTGACTACATATAGAGTCCAAGGTATGATTTTAATTCTCTTAAGCTTTATGTCATCAATCTGCAATTCTATAAACATTTTTTTAACTTGTGAAAATCCCTAAACATTTCATTTTCCTTAATTACTTATGTTATCTGCAACTTTTCTTCTTTCTTATTCACAAGTTATTTGTGCTTAGTTATTAGAGTCATGAAATCCTATGGCACTGTCTATTTTACCAGTCATACAAATAAGCTAAAGTCATTACACTCATTCCCAAAAGGAACAACGTTGTTAGTAATTTAGATTTCATTCAAACTTTTTGTATCCACTGTTTCTTTCCAGAACATGAAACAAGCTTTTACTCTAAACATTTTTTCTTTCATGGCTGAACTTAATTCTTACCCAAGTTAGATTCACATATGATATTTTTAAGCGTAAGGTTTTTGTGTGCTAACAAGTTAGATTCATATAAGATCTTTTTAAACTCAACCAATTCATTGTTGTTGGTTTGGGGAGAACAACATGCACTTTTTTTTGTATATTGATTTTAAATTGTCCTATATTGATACTATGATGTTCTACGACAGGTTGTGAGGAAGGCATGACTTTAAGATAATAGAGCTGTACAACAAATGAAACTTATCCTGTTCACCATGAGTTAGGGCAACATATATCCAAAATTGGAATCTTGGTTATTTTAATTTGTTAGTTTGATAAGATAACAATTGTTTTGATAACAATGTTTTTGATTCTCATATCCACTTTTCTTCGTACCCTTTTTCAGTGTTCTACATTTAAAATTTACGCCCGGTTCTATAATTTACCTCTTCCAACATATTTTTGACTTATTTACTAGACTGAAGGAAACATTGTGTATCCAGTTTAGTTTTAATTTATTCCATATTTTTTTCCTATCTGCTTTAACAATAAATATTTTATTGCGTCCTGCTGTTTTCACTATCTGTTGTATTTACATGTTCCCCCCTAAACCGCCTGCTACTTTTTGTCCATACTCTATTACAACTATTACAATGACGTGTGTGCATATCTTCATATGACTGCATACTATCTTTTTGTTCGCTTTCCCTCTAACGCAGGTATATGTTTATAATACTAAAACAAATTTTACATATTTACTATTTATATGCAGACAATCAGTTCACACATCCCACAGACTGCCGTGTGCATTTAAAATAATGTACATATATTTTCATTTACAGACTTCACTGAACTACATCTGCATACTACTGCTTGCCTACCTAACTGTACATCGAAGTGTACTCACTTTCATTCACTTATGGTCAAATTAATCTATGCACACGTCCATCGGACGTGTCTCCGTACTGGTGTATATATATATATATATATATATATATATATATATGGTTAAGTATACTTAATAATTTTGATTAGTTATATATAAGATTTTATTTGAATTATAAATTCAACGGATGAGAATGAATATTAATATGTTTGGATTTATTAACACTATATGTCGTTCAATTGGATTTGTCAAACTATAACATGAATTAGTAGCATTAGAACTAAGTGTTGTCCTTAGTTTTCATAGCATTTTAAAGGAAATGATCCAAAAATCACTTTCCCTCCTTAAGACAAGTGTAAGGACACTTGTATTTTTGCATTCCTCCTTTCATGTATGTTTTACACTTGCCCCCCTTATGTGTCATTACCTCCTTAACCCTCCATTCCTATATAAGGAGGCCTTTCCTCCATTTTTTAACCATTCCACTCCATTATGTCCTATTCATCTTTTTCTCAAAGCTTATGGTCATGGTTTCCATGGCATAAGTCTTCTTCTTTTCCACCATCACCTGGCCGAAGTTCGTTGTCATCCTTCTCCTCCTCCTATGATAGAGAGAGATTAGTATATATATATATATATTGGTGAAGAAGACGTTGCACTGAAATACTGTCCGATGGTTCGCTCAACTAGGCTTGCCTACCGTGAAGATTTGGAAAGCTGTTAGGTGAGAACTCTTTAACCGCGGTTTATATATTTAATTAATGGTTAGACTAATTTAAATATAGTGATTAATTATTAGTGGTTAATGATGATTGATGTTTGTTGTGATGGATGCGTAGTTTAGACCACACACACTATTAAGAGTTAGTGTTATAATGCTTGTGCACAGTTATGATTTATTTAATTATGCTGATGATGGTTGCTATAGATGTTTATAGTAGTTGTTGATGTTGTTGCGCACACACTATGACACAACAATTATGGTATCACATTGGTGATCGACAAATCTCCTTCGTAATTAAAAGCACTATTATTATAGAAATTGAAGGTTAATAATTAGAAGCACTATGTATAAATTCATATACACTGATAAAGTTTTTGAAATGAATAAATAAATACTGGAACATTCTAGGATGATAGAGGTGATAGTGTCTAGGCTTGGATTTGGAAATAAAGTTTCCTACTCTCTCTAGCTATCCCTAGCTGATCTGACGAATGGAATGGTTAATTTGAAGTTATTTGAATTTTAAAATGAATTGGAATTTGATAAGTAAAAAATAAAAGTTGAATTTTGAACCCAAAATTATTCAGAAAGTCGATGTAAATTACTTTAAATGATTTTAAAACGTTTATATAAGTATATAATGATTTTCTAAGGTATTTTGAAGTATTGAAGAATAATTTCTTTTTCGGTCAAAATAGAGCTTGTCACACAATGGAAAATTTGTGTGCTTTAGTTACAAACTGTAACTGCTATAACTTTTGCAACATAAATTGGATTTCCATGAAATGAAAAACTTTTGATTTCCATTAATAAGAACTTTCAAATGAGTGAAAGCAGATTTTAAAATTCGAGTTATAATTTTTAAGTTATGTTTGAAACTGTAACACCCCACCTCCGCTATGGTCACTCTCAAAGGGAATGCACTAGTTTTGGAGGAGCGTCATCGAGGTAAACAAGCACAGAAATATTACAAGACAGAACATAAATGAAACAGCGGAAGAAATTAAAAACCAAATCTTATTACTTTCAAGAAAAGAGTCAAAACCTCATATATTCAAAGTACAAGTTGTCATTGTTCCATTACATCAAGTTCTAAATAAAGAAGCATAAACTTAAAATAACAAAAGTAAATTATTCCCCAAAAATAGCAGAAGTGCAGCCATAATATAGCTCAAGACCAAACCGTACATGAGCTGACAGAAAGCAAGCTAAATCCAAGAAAAGAGCTAGAGTTTCCTCCCTGAGAACCTGGGGGGAAGAAACGAAAGAAAAAGAGACGAAAGAAAACGGGTCAGTCATAAAGACTGGTAAGTCCAAGTGACTTTCAGCATAAAAACAAGTAAAGGTAACATGACATGTATAAACTGAAAGTAAACATAAGTATGATGTCAAGATGGATAAGATAGACTAAGATAACATGATGAATCAAGTATAGGTCAAGTATAGCATCGCATGTTCAAGGTTCGCTGCACCAACTGTACTAGTAGCCCAACCCATGTCAAGTATTAATCATGAAATGATCCCTGGGCCCAAAATCGTGAATGACCCATTACTAGGTCCAACGGAACGATCCACTAATCGATCGGCTCCCTACAAGTTCTAGCTCGTTGTGTTTCTATGTCATACGGCCCTATCACGAATGTAGTCACCTGTGCTAGGTCCACCATAGGGTTTATCAAGCCCTGTGGTGCCAACCACCGACACGAATCAAGCATGCACAGATAAACCTACTGATGCCCAATGCCTGCTTTTTCAACTCCGGACCACGTGCACGACCATAGTCCGCCTGAACCTACACTGGCGCACCCACACAGCCGTTGTTCTGGTCGCTTACAATCAGCCCAGTAATCGTGCCCCACCCTGCCTAGTTCCAGGGTACCATGATACATCTAGTGGGTTATTGCTGAAACGGACCACGTAACTAGGGTTTAGGTCCAATGGGTTAAGTGTTGTCATTTAAATTCGTGACTTAACCCACCTACGTGTCATGTCAAACTTGGCTAAGTGTTGTCATTCAAGTTCATGACTTAGCCCTACAATTCACGTATCAAGTTGGTTAGGTGTTGTCGTTCAAGTTCATGACCTAACCCTACCAATCATGTTTCAAGTTGGTTAAGTGTTGTCTTTCATGTTCATGACTTAACCCTATCATGTGGCATTTAATTCATTAATGCACCCCAACCTCTCACATCAGACCTGTTGTTGTGGTCACTGGATATGCCGGGCGGTTCCGGGCAGATTTACACAACAACTCAGTCTGACATCGGGTTTCAAGCGCGATATGACCAACTACCCACATTGGATCCTATTGTTTGCAGTAACTGGATTTGTCGGGCGGTTCCCGGTAGATTTACACTGCAAACTCAACCCAACCTCGAGTTGGCCATTTTCAGGTTCATTCTAGTGTCATGACCATGTTTAAGTTTCATGTCAAGTTCGTGTCAAGTTTCATGTTTCAACTTATGCCTATTATCAAGTTCATGATTCATGTTTATAACCAGTTCATGTTTTGCCTAATCTACCCAAATCGTATTCCCATCGCATGTAAACATTAATCGATCTAAATTACAAGAAAATCTAAATCTAGAGATAAAGGGAATAACATCAAAACTATGATAGGCAGAAGGGACAAGCATAAAGTGATAAAAGAGATTACAAGACTGGCATGATATAACTTGAGATAATCGGTTACAACATCACTGGCATATAGAAATTAACAGGGTTTCAAATCTAGAAAAATAAGGCGATAGTCCTGATAAAAACTTGACATAAAAGAATAGGCATGCAAAAGCAAGCCAAATACAAGGATAATGGGTCAATGGTTTTTGGTGTACATAATAATGAATAAACTAAGCAAGTCACACCCTAGGTATGGGATCCAACTAAATGTCAATTCGGTGTTCAACATGGTTTTCAACTATAGTGTTATGAGCAATCAACTATAATAGTCAATTAACCACAATAGTTATACAATAGTCATGGATAATTATCCAAAAGAGTTCTAGGCAACTACCCTAATAGTCATAGGCAATCAACTGTAATAGTTTCAAAGTCATGGTCATAGTCTTATGTTCATAATCATAAGCAGTAATTCATAGTCACTAGTCATAGGTGATTAGCCACAATTGTCCTTGTCATAGTCATAGGCAATGGTCTTATGTCCTCAGTCATAGGCATAGGCATGGTCCTTGGCCATTAACAATGGTTTCAATGTCATAAGCATGATAACGTTTGATTTATAATGCGAATAGGCCCAAACAGATTTCAAAGCAATATTCCCAAATGTCAAGATCCAAGAATAATAATAATAGATATGGATCATACGTATATCAAATTCCAATTTATAACATGCCCATATCAAGTTTATAGTTTTCATCTAAAAGTAAATGGAACTTACAGTGCGTGGATCGAGAATTAGAAAGCAGAATTTGATTGTTGAATCTCTATTTGATTGATCGTGTTCTAATTGAAATCCCCCAATTTGCAAATCTCTAAGCGTAGTCTTGATGGAGAGGAAGCAGTTCTTTTTCTTCCTTTTTATCTTATTATTTTGATTATCTCAGAAGCAGCATAAGGACAGAATGAAATGGTGTGGAGAGAATGAGGCTAGGGGTGAGTTTACATAGGATTAGAGTCACGAATATGGTCAGAATATAGGTCTAGATTCAGAAAAATACAAAAAGACTCGGATCAGGAAAAAGGGGCCAGGTCGACCCCCAGGTCGACTCCCCAGTCGACTTGGTCATGGGGAGGTTGACACCCCAGTCGACCTGGGTATATGGGCGGGAATTTTCCCGCCATCCTTCTCTGGGTTTGAATTTCAAGCTTTATTTTCAAGCTGTTTTATTTTATTTAAATTCCTGAAACTTCTGAGGGTCATAACTTGGTCATACGAACTCCGATTTTCGAAAACTCGGACACGATTTCATGCAGAATTCCAAGATGAATGCAATGGCATGACCCGTTTCCCCTGATTCTTATTTTAAAATTTAATTCTGCCTTGATTTATCACTTTAACATGTTATAAAAATACAGGTTGTTACATTCTCCCCTCCTTAAAGGATTTCGTCCCCGAAATCTCTAAGTTAGGAAGAATATATCCTATCATCCATCTACTCAACCATCATTCATGAGCAACCATTGTCCTTAAAAGATTTCTAATGCTATATTAACATATGCAGAAAGTGTGTGTATATGTTCCTTATCTAATGCAAATGATCAGGCATGTTTGATCTTCTTAATGCAAAATATGTTTAGTGTCATGAATCCAACATGTATGCAAATAATCCTAGTCACATAAACACTATATGTGTGCACAAACATTCATCCATATGCAACATCCACCTGATAACACATTCAATTTCATCCATAAATAAGTATAAACACTCATGCATATGCAATATGAAAACGTGTCTGAGCCGATCTAGTGCCTAATGTGTGTTATGCAACCACGAGCAACCACTTGCGACCACTTCAATCATTTGCAAACATCAACCATATCATGTTTCAAATACATGTTTCCATCCATATGGTTCTACCTAAGGTTCTCAAGATAGGATCGAGAAGATAAGCAAGATAAAACAAAGCATCAAGGAGGAGAAGTTAAAGATGTACCCCCAGAAGGTCCTGCTTGCGGGGCTTGCCCTTGATTCTTAGGGCAGTTCTTGCTGATATGTCCAGTATCACCACACCGAAAGCACGCTCCCATCTTCATCTTCTTCTTTCTACATTCCTGGACTATATGCCCCTCAATACCACATAAGTTGCATTTTCTTTTCTCACGTGTCTTGTTGTCATTACTGTTGTTGTTGTTGTTCTTGCCTCCTTTCTCGGAGTCTTTCTTCTTGTTTTGAGAATCATTCGCCTTGACCTCCTTCTTGCCATTCTCGTCTTCTTCGTAAAGTAGGGCCATTTCCACCAAGCTCTCAAAGGTCACCCCCATGGGTACATGAGTCATATCAAGGCTATGTAGCGGCTCATTCAAACCTCTGACGAAGCGAAGAGCCTTCTTGTGTTGGGTGTTCATTAAATCCAGCCTAAATCTGGCCAGCTGATTAAACTGATTGACGTACTCCCTGATTGTCATGCTTTCTTGCTTAAGAGTTAGGAACTTCTCCATCTGCAGGCTTCTTTCAGCTTGGGAGAGAAATTTTATCTCAAATCTCATCCAGAAGTCTTCCCAAGTTTCCACTGGCCTCTCAACATGGGTAATCTCCCACCAATATGAAGCTTCATCTTTAAGCAACCACACTGCTAGCTATATCTTTTGCCTGTCATCAACTTCGAAGATGACGAACAAATCTTCGGTCTACTTCAGCCAGTTCCTCGCTTCCACAAAGGATTCAGTCCCATAGAAGTCCTTTCCACCCATAGCCTTGAAGTCTATACACGTCTTTGCAAAAGCATTTCCACGAGGAGGAGGAGGAATCACTGCAGTTGGAGGAGGAATATCTGCTGGGCCTGCATCGTTGGCCCTAGCCTCTAAGTACCTCCTAAACCAGCCAGGTATTGGCACGCCCTCTGGAAAGTTAAGATTCCCAGACATGCTGAAAAATGAAAAGATAGAGATTCAAACGAGGAAACAAAGGAAAGTGCTAATGGCTTTTGGAGAATAGCCTTTTCAAAATAAACTTTTCTTGAAAAATGCTTCTTTATAAACGGTTTTGAAAATAATTTCAGAAGGTTTTTAAAAGATTTTGCCCAGTCTGGTAACCTTCTGCTCTGATACAAAATGTAACACCCCACCTCTGCTAGGGTCACTCTCAAAGGGAATGCACTAGTTTTGGAGGAGCGTCATCGAGGTAAACAAGCACAGAAATATAACAAGACAGAACATAAATGAAACAGCGGAAGAAATTAAAAACCAAATCTTATTACTTTCAAGAAAAGAGTCAAAACCTCATATATTCAAAGTACAAGTTGTCATTGTTCCATTACATCAAGTTCTAAATAAAGAAGCATAAACTTAAAATAACAAAAGTAAATTATTCCCCAAAAATAGCAGAAGTGCAACCATAGCATAGCTCAAGACCAAACCGTACATGAGCTGACAGAAAGCAAGCTAAATTCAAGCTAAGAGCTAGAGTTTCCTCCCTGAGAACCTGGGGGGAAGAAACGAAAGAAAAAGAGGCGAAAGGAAACGGGTCAGTCATAAAGACTGGTAAGTCCAAGTGACTTTCAGCATAAAAAAGGTAAAGGTAACATGACATGTATAAACTGAAAGTAAAGATAAGTTTGATGTCAAGATGGATAAGATAGACTAAGATAACATGATGAATCAAGTATAGGTCAAGTATAGCATCGCATGTTCAAGGTTCGCTGCACCAACTGTACTAGTAGCCCAACCCATGTCAAGTATTAATCATGAAATGATCCCTGGGCTCAAAATCGTGAATGACCCATTACTAGGTCCAATGGAACGATCCACTAATCGATCGGCTCCCTACAAGTTCTAGCTCGTTGTGTTTCTATGTCATACAGCCTTATCACGAATGTAGTCACCTGTGCTAGGTCCACCATAGGGTGTATCAAGCCCTATGGTGCCAACCACCGACACGAATCAAGCATGCACAGATAAACCTACTGATGCCCAATGCCTGCTTTTTCAACTCCGGACAACGTGCACGACCATAGCCCGCCTGAACCTACACTGGCACACCCACACAGCCGTCGTTCTGCTCGCTTACAATCAGCCCAGTAATCGTGCCCCACCCTACCTAGTTCCAGGGTACCATGATACATCTAGTGGGTTACTGCTGAAACGGACCGCGTAACTAGGGTTCCTGTCCAATGGGTTAAGTGTTGTCATTTAAATTCGTGACTTAACCCACCTACGTGTCATGTCAAACTTGGCTAAGTGTTGTCATTCAAGTTCATGACTTAGCCCTACAATTCACGTGTCAAGTTGGTTAGGTGTTGTCGTTCAAGTTCATGACCAAACCCTACCAATCATGTTTCAAGTTGGTTAAGTGTTGTCTTTCATGTTCATGACTTAACCCTATCATGTGGCATTTAATTCATTAATGCACCCCAACCTCTCATATCAGACCTGTTGTTGTGGTCACTGGATAAGCCGGGCGGTTCCGGGCAGATTTACACCACAACTCAGTCTGACCTCGGGTTTCAAGCGCGATATGACCAACTACCCACATTGGATCCTATTGTTTACAGTAACTGGATTTGCCAAGCGGTTCCGGGCAGATTTACACTGCAAACTCAACCTAACCTCGAGTTGTCCATTTTCAAGTTCATTCTAGTGTCATGACCATGTTCAAGTTTCATGTCAAGTTCGTGTCAAGTTTCATGTTTCAACTTATGCCAATTATCAAGTTCATGATTCATGTTTATAACCAGTTCATGTTTTGCCTAATCTACCCAAATCGTATTCCCATCGCATGTAAACGTTAATCGATCTAAATTACAAGCAAATCTAAATCTAGAGATAAAGGGAATAACATCAAAACTATGATAGGCAGAAGGGACAAGCATAAAGCGATAAAAGAGATTACAAGACTGGCATGATATAACTTGAGATAATCGGTTACAACATCACTGGCATATAGAAATAAACAGGGTTTCAAATCTAGCAAAATAAAGCGATAGTCCTGATAAAAACTTGACATAAAAGAATAGGCATGCAAAAGCAAGCCAAATACAAGGATAATGGGTCAATGGTTTTTGGTGTACATAATAACGAATAAACTAAGCAAGTCACACCCTAGGTATGGGATCCAACTAAATGTCAATTCGGTGTTCAACATGGTTTTCAACTATAGTGTTATGAGCAATCAACTATAATAGTCAATTAACCACAATAGTTATACAATAGTCATGGATAATTATCCAAAAGAGTTCTAGGCAAATACCCTAATAGTCATAGGAAATCAACTGTAATAGTTTCAAAGTCATGGTCATAGTCTTATGTTCATAATCATAGGCAGTAATTCATAGTCACGCGTCATAGGTGATTAGCCACAATTGTCCTTGTCATAGTCATAGGCAATGGTCTTATGTCCTCAGTCATAGGCATAGGCATGGTCCTTGGCCATTAACAATGGTTTCAATGTCATAGGCATGATAACGTTTGATTTATAATGCGAATAGGCCCAAAC
The DNA here is from genome assembly GCA_030737875.1 of Allium sativum. Lineage (NCBI taxonomy): Eukaryota > Viridiplantae > Streptophyta > Magnoliopsida > Asparagales > Amaryllidaceae > Allium > Allium sativum. The sequence continues at coordinate 570,907,679 of CM060922.1, forward strand.
TGATTTCAAAGCGATATTCCCAAATGTCAAGATCCAAGAAGAATAAGAATAGATATGAATCATACGTATATCAAATTCCAATTTATAACATGCCCATATCAAGTGTATAGTTTTCATCTAAAAGTAACTGGAACTTACAGTGTGTGGATCGAGAATTAGAAAGTAGAATTTGATTGTTGAATCTCTATTTGATTGATTGTGTTCTAATTGAAATCCCCCAATTTGCAAATCTCTAAGCGTAGTCTTGATGGAGAAGAAGCAGTCCTTTTCTTCCTTTTTGTCTTATTATTTTGATTATCTCAGAAGCAGCATAAGGACATAATGAAATGGTGTGGAGAGAATGAGGCTAGGGGTGAGTTTATATAGGATTAGAGTCACGAATATGGTCAGAAAATAGGTCTAGATTCAGAAAAATACAAAAAGACTCGGATCAGGAAAAAGGGGCCAGGTCGACCCCCAGGTCAACTCCCCAGTCGACCTGGTCATGGGGAGGTCGACACCCCAGTCGACCTGGTTGGGGGGGTGGGGGGGTCAACTCCCCAGTCGACCTGGGTATATGGGCGGGAATTTTCCCGCCAGCCTTCTGTAGGTTTGAATTTCGAATTTCTGGCTTTATTTTCGAGCTGTTTTATTTTATTTAAATTCCTGAAACTTCTGAGGGTCATAACTTGGTCATACGAACTCCGATTTTCGAAAACTCGGATTCGATTTCGTGCAGAATTCCGAGACGAATGCAATGGCACAACCCGTTTCCCCTGATTCTTATTTTAAAATTTAATTCTGCCTTGATTTATGACTTTAACATGTTATAAAAATACGGGTTGTTACAGAAACCATTTTGGAAAAGGTCGTTGTAAGAACAATTGTTGACCATAAATATAAACAACTGTTTTTAAATGTTTAAAAATATGGAAAAAAATAAAATCATTACAAATTATGAAAAGATATTTTGAATTGTAAAGTTTAAGTTTTGGCTAAGATAAACGATATTCTGATCAAAATAGTTAAGATAACTGTTTTGTAACACTTTTGAAATTATATTGTAACGCTTCCTTCGAAAATAATCTATTTTGAAGTTTTAACCCATAAACTATTTTCCGAACTATAAGTAATGATTTGTGGAATGTTTTCAAAGGTTTAAAAGCATTAGAAATATTTTATATGGAATTTAAATTGATATTAATAAGGGTTTTCAATTTTAATTAATTGGATATGGTTGGAGATAAATCTTCTGATGTTTGATATTAATTGGGTAGATGATGACTCTTACTATTTGAGGAATATAAAAGGTAGTTCACTGTTATTCCGCTTATAGTGTGAGTTGGATACGAAGATCAACATTGAGGATAAGTTGATGGTATTTCTATCTAGATCTATTGTCAAAGAGTTGGATAAATCTTTTAATTAAGATACGGGTTTCCCAATCGGATTGAGATAAGTTGGATCGAAATAATCTTCAGATATTTGATATGAAATTCAGTGGTGTAAACGTATACTATTTGTGGAATTTGGAAGATATTATTATATCTGTATTCCACTTATGGTATTCGTTGATTATGAGAATTGATATCGAATACAAGTAGATACAATTTTTGTGTAACTTATGTTCAATATCGATTGATTTTGGTTTTGTCGTGAATCATATCTTCAATAATATCGTTCTTGAAACCCAATGAGATTGAGTTGTGGAAATCCGTATCGTAAATAGGGATTTAATCAAATCTTTGATTTGAGAAAATTAAAATAAGAAATTGGGAACCAAGTATAATCTTTTAGTTAAGATTAAAGAATTGAATGTTGGAAAATCGATTTTACTGGAAACTATGGTTGAAATATTGATTAAAGGATTTTCAAAGGAAACTGGGTTTTGATAACCATTTATCAAACGGAAAATTAATTAAGGCTTTGGGGCTAGATTATCTTTGATTTAAGGGAAGTGTTTTAAAGAAGAAGGGTTAAAATATGGATTTTGTTAAAGATAATTTGAGAATAAAGAAATATAATTTAACAAAATCTAAGATGGAAGGAGATTTGTTGAAAGCCTGTGTGTTCCGTAATTGTGTTTAAAAAATTACGCTTATTGTTAGGGAAGACCAGGATCAGATTTATGTCCGAAAACCATTCCAAGTAATAATACGATGTTGTGGAGCGACTGAAGACGTTATTGAAGACCGAGACCCTTCATATCGTAAGGACGACTTGCTGAATGTCTCAAATGGGTTGCTACCATTTGCAGATGGATTTTATATCAACTAAGTGGCAAGAAGCCCAAACGTATGTGAAGGAATTTCGGATTGTTGTTTCGTTTAGACCCAGAACGAACATTTCTGGATTGTGTGTCTGAGATTGTAATTGACTGCGTAGCACTGATCTCTGTTAAATATATATTTGTTTGGTGGCATAGAATTTATTCCCTTGCTTAACACCCTTCTCTAAGACGTATGAGCTTAGAGGTTATATATCGATAGAAATCAGTGATGCGTTGTGAATGGACAATGTGACATACTTAAGTTATGAGTTGAGCTTTGGATGATCAAAGCATGGCTTATTTAAGCGTAGCTTTGTGTATATCGTGAACTAGGCAAGCCTCACACCCCGCTAAATGGCCAAAACAGGAAGAAATGCGGCAAGCTTATGGGGTGTTGTCTCCTTCTAGATAAAAGGTGTACTATGGTATGGAGCCCAGGTATTAACATATGTGGTAAAAGCGTCTACTTTTGTGGTTGTTGTTGGCGCACGCTCGGAAAGGTCTGTAACGACCGGGAGATGACATACTCAGGCGTACACTAAGTTATCCAGTTAAGGGGTAACCCGGCCTTGTGTTGGCATAAGGAGCATCACTGTTGATCCTCGGACATCCCTCTAGAGGTGTTCAAAATTCGGTTCGGAAGGAAGTTCCTTTGCCTAGTCATTGTTGGAAACCCAATCTCCGCTATGAGCCCATACAATTTTGTTTTTATACCATACGTCAGTATAGTATCTGGTACCTATGCTGGCTAGGATTGATACATATACTTTTGAAATTGTTTTCGCACTATATTATAGTATTGAAAGAGGATTTTCACATATCAAGAATTTTTTGACTACATAAGGAGAAACCTCGCCCATGTGTGCGTTTTCATTATGTGTGTGCCATGAGACCTTATGTTAGTTTCATTTTTCAAAAAATCATCATGAATTTCTATGCACTGGTATTGACATGGAGTAAACCCGTTCCATATTAACGGCGTGGTCCGATGAATTACCTAACTTTAAAATAAACCCTAAAAACAAATGTTTCGAGTTCTCACACCAGTCTCATGACTGACCTGGAGTTTATTGTTCCCACACCTAAACTCTGGATGCCCATAATTTTTGCATGGGCAACTTAGTAGTTTGGTTCGCATATTTTGTTTTGGAGTTGGTTAGAGCAGGATGCTGGTTTAGCCTGAGCTATTATATCTTGGAGCATGCATATTCTTCCATTGAGTTTAGTATTTTTCCGCTGTGTAATTGATGTACTCTGCTGTTTCTCCGGTAACTCTGATGTAATATTAATGTAATGATAATAGAAAAGTTCTTTTTATTTTGTGCAAATGTGTAAGTACCCCTAACAATTCGTCTTTATGAATGGTTTAAGTTGGTTTAATTACCGGCGAAAACCGAGCAAAAAGCCGGGTAGCTACAAGGCATGTATCCTGTTTTTGACGGATTATTTTAGGAATATTGAGGAAGATGCAGGTTTCCTGTTTTTGACTGGTTATTTTAGAAATATATTCCCGAAATATATTCTTAGGGACAAATTGGGTATTTTGCCTAGGCCTTCTGTTCTTTATAAAAGCAGCATCTTGGTTTGTATTAGGATATAACCGAATTGAGTTGAGAGACTAAGAGGTTGTGTACCTCCAGGCCTTATGCCCTGGAGAGGAAGATTAGGAATTAGGACTGAAAGAAGCTATTCCTATTGGTGCCTCTAGATTGTCCAATGATTTGTCACCGTTCTTCATTGTTCTCCTTGTCCAACAATAGTTATAGTCATCTAGATATTCTTTCCCTTTCTCAATAAGTTTATTGATTCAGTTGTAGTTTGTTTACTTTTGGTTTTTGATCCATTGAGTGTGAAAAAAAGTTGTTTTTGGTGAATCAATAAAAATGGTGGTTGAGTGGAATATCTTGTGTTTACGCATGTAATTTCAGATCTGTGTTTGTTTCCACAGAAATCATCTTTAAGTAATTGGGTGAATAAAATCCTGCCCGCTTCCGCAAAGGCGCAATTCTCCTAACAATTGGTATGTGATTTGTGATATTCAATCACATGTATTTTGAAGACGATGTGTTCTGATGAGTACTTTGTAGTGGAGAAGACGGTCTGTGAATTAGTTATTTTAGGAATATTGAGGAAGACAAAAGTTTACTGTTTTTGATCGGTTATTTTAGGAATATATTCCTAAAATATATTCACTACACCAAAACAGCAAATTTGGCACACCTAGATGCCGATATTTGATATGGCTTTAAGCCGAATCAAATTTAGTAGGGTTCATAGCCGTATTAAATTTCCTTTTGTGATCCGCACCACCTTTAATGCGTAAATTCTAACCCTACATCTTCAATGCCTCGAATTACTCCATTTGATATGGCTTTCAGCCGTATCAAATCTGCATGATATTTTCCCTGTTCCTTTCCTTTTCTATTTTCGTTTCTCCCTTTCACTTTTTTAGCTCGACCGAAATTAAAAAAATTCCAAACCAAAAAATTGATGTCGCTCTTCTCCATATCAAGACTGCTTCCCCAAATTGGGAACGCCTTTTTGCCTCTCCAAATCAATGAAGCCAGCACCACCACAAGCGTCCACTGCCCTTTAATTCATAAAACTGCCAATTTTATTCTTCTCACGGCACTTCCCGATGGCTCATGACATCACAACTTCAAAATTCAAGAGGTTCATTCATGGATTTTTCTTGTTTCAAGGTTCGATTTATCATCAAATTTCGATATACCGAATGATTATTTATTTCTTGTAACATGTAAAAGTCAAATCCCTTGTAGGCTTACCAAAGCCCTAAATTGCCAAAAATGATATAGCGCAACTGTTGGAAAATAACCTTTCTTATCTGAATCTTTTGTAGAATTAACAAAGCCCTAAATAGCCATTTTGTTACAATAGATCATATATGTCTAGTCTCCATTGTGAATAAACCTGGTAAAAATGTTTACTTCTTACTGCTTGAATTTATTGATGATGCCATTGGCCTACTTCACCCTGCCATTGGACGTTTGTTTCCCCTGCAAGTCCTATGAGCTTTGCAAGACTAGCCTGTTTAAATATAATACAAGTGAAATGGTTGATAAGTACAAGAAATTGAACTACCTAACTAAACAGGGTTGTATCTAACAAATCTTGAGCTTATTGCAATAGTTATGATTTGGTCTTTTCTATGTAATGTGCATTTTAAATATCCAGTATAACTAATCAAGTTGTTTAAGTTAGTCCATTAATTTCCTCTTTGATTTTATTTGTTTCGATAGAAAAATAATATAAATAAAGATAATTTACATGGATTAGTTAGCAATTTAATTGAGTCTAGAAAAAACTATGTAATACACAAGAGTCAGGCAACGTATTATTTTGATTGAGTATAGCAAGAACTATGTAATACACAAGAGTATAACAACATTTTATTTTTGATATTTTGATTACAAAGTTATTAAGGAACATAAACATGAACAGACCTTTTGTACCTTTAAAAACTCAATGTTTGACCAGACGAACTACAGTTTAAATTATTTTCTTTGTTCGGGCATGTCTAAGTGAGGGTCAATTTTAGATTGGAGGAGAAGGCGACACATGGAAAACTCCAACTCCTCTATAAGTTCATGGCGGTTTGTTTTTTCTTTTCGATTTTTCTCTTTTTATTTAAAAAAAAGAGTGTAAAATGGGTTTCTAAAACTAGTTGAAGGCTATAAAGTGTTTAGTAAATCCATTCAGAATTTTTTTTTCATCCTACGACATTTTCTACACTATTTAACTATAAAATGTGTTACATAATATATGTATATCAAACATACTACACTGACAATGAGCACTGAACGTAATACACCCAGGTTTATACATGTTAATGAACATCTCACTGTTTTAACCAGATGAACTACTATTTAAATTTAGTATGTTCAATAATTTAAATCAAGAATTTCTCCATGTGCCTATTTAAATTTTAAAGGAGAAAATGATATGTCCATGCATACCTTGTTAACGATAGAGTGAACAAACTTGCAACCAAGAACAATTTTACTAAGCAAAATAGTGAAATTGCCTCTCGATTTAGGATGCTTGGATTGCTCGTTTACGACAAACCTGGTTATGGTCACGAGGTCTATACAGTACACGTCTTCTGCATGATCCATGGCTGCAAATGAACTCAATTCATAGTATTTTTTTGCAGGAAATAGAGGAGGAGTTATATGTAGGAAGATGACAGTTTGGAAATACTATGCAATTAGTAGTGTACGTGCAACATTTTGTTAGCTCAGTTCTTTTTTCCAGATTAGGAAATGTTTGTTTTCAATTTTTCATCTCTAATTTTTTATATTACTTGTCCCAAAGAAATTTGTAGTTACATGGTTCATTACTTGAGGTTGTTGCCTTGATGGTGAAATTTGTCAACCAGACCTTATATTCCACAGTTTGTCTTCTATTCTGCAGGGATGACTACTAGAACTCTTATCCATATCTTTGTACCAAACTCAGATCAAAGAGGAAATGTGAGTGCTCTGACCGACTTCTTTATGCATATAGTCATATTATCTACATAATGTTTACTTTAAATAGGTGGAAATTAAACTATCTAGTAAACCTTTATGGTAATGATTCAATTTTCCTTTTGTTTTATCAGCTTAATCAAAAAACGTGACATAATAAAAATTATTTTAGTTATAGTATCATGGTGGAACAAACTTTGATAGGACAAGTTTTATTTTAATTCTACTTGTTTTGGAGAACAATTTTAATACTCTTTTTTTATATTCTGCTGTGTTTCTAAGAGAGATAATTTGGATAGTTATCTAGAAGTTAAACTTAACAAAGTAAATGCATGTCTGTGTGCAAGTGATACATAAATTAACATGCATGTCTATGATAAACTCCACTAATACAAAACAAGGGGTACATCAATTATTTCTAAAAACTGATGCATAGTTAGTACATAATTTGTCAATGATGTGCACGAATCTAAGCCATAGTTCACTAAAGGCATCTTTTCCTAGCCAGCGCCTAATAAATGTGCACACTTTTCTATCAAATGGGCCTCAATTAGCACTTATAATTCATGGTAGGTTAACTACTGTATACAACAATGTCATTTAAATCGTACATTCTTACTTGATATGTTATGTCTAGAAAATGGCCGTGCGGATGTGCAATTTGTTCACGTAATTATAGTTATTCTCTTTAGACCTTGTTTCTTCTCAAAAAGCATAGCCACCGTCACCGAAATCAAAATATAATATCAAATATTAGTCAAATTTTGAATACTTATTATAAAAAATAGCATGTTTTCTGTATTATCTACAGGAGTAAGTGGAATACCTGGATCGTTGAAGAAATGCCAGTGACTGGGAAACAGGAGAAAGATGTGGATCTAGGGTTTCAAATGTTGTGGACTGAGTTTAGGGTATATAGTTTTTTTAATTTAATCTTTTAGTTTTTCCACAACAAGTGTATATTTGGTGATTGAATGTTGATAGAGATAGAAATATTCAACAATTGTCACTCTTTTGGGTGTTGTAGACTGCCAATATAGGGCCGGTGAAGTCAAGATGAATGGTGCATTTTCCAAACCCTTGCTCAGAATGGGTTCTGTAGGATGGCAGTTGTCCCTCATACTCAACAGTTACTCGTTTGGTTTTTTTCACCTGATCATTTTACAATTTATAATAAAAAGACAAAAATTACTTAATTTTATATGATAGTATTAGTTTTTAAAATGACAAAACTGTAGTATTAAACAAAATACTATTTCAATTTGGAATACAAGTCAGGGAGAGGACAATATTTACAGTTTGGTGTTTCTTTTACATAAACAAAAACACCTTTACTGTATACTAGTCTCTAGATTTTTTTTCATTTATTATTATAATAGTGACACGACTAAACCAGCTAAAGAAGTGTCACATCAAAGAGACTAAATAAAGAAAATAAAACATGAAAGAGAGACATGTTCAGTCATAGATGCAATTTTAATAGGTCTCCCTTTTTCAGTTGTAATTCATTATTTTGCATTTAGAATTGTTTTTGAACATCGAAATTATATTTCATTTTTTAGTTGGAACTATTCTCACTGTTCTCCACTTCCACTTAAATGTTAGTTTTCTAAGACAAAATATTTGAATGATTATGGTTTAGTTTCTTTAAAACATTTCCATACATAACTCCTAAGACAAAAGTTACTTAATCTTACCTTAAATGTCTTTTATTGTATTAATTTTATGCATGTTTGCACACTTTGATCAATACTCATTTGATTTATTCAAGCTTGCTTCCATTCCCATCTAACATAACTCCTTATTTTATTTTTTAACACTAGATTAAGGATTTGATATTAGTAATAATCAAAAATACAAAGGTACTTATAATACTGTTGAGCTAATAATTTTGTTTTCGTATTAATATGGATCTCTCATAAACTAATTAGTTTCTTCCAATTTCTCAAGTTCATATTTATAATTTGTTCATTTACATGGTAATCAAAAGGTATGCATGGCTTGAATAATCTATTTAATATTCCACTAACTTGATTCATGCAAAATTTTATTATGATATTATGGTAAAAGATAATCCGAATGTATACATTGGCATCAAGTTATTTATACTTCATCACCTATTGAGCATTCGTGAAGCAAAGAAAGTCATTTAAGGTAAGATTTTTATGGTTGAAAAGAAAATTTCTTTATATTAACAGGTTGATGTATTACTTTTTATAATAAAGAAGATGCAAGTTTTATAAGTTCTAAACAAGTGAAAATGCTAATTTTAATATTTATTAAATTTCTCTATATATTGATGTAATGGTTTATTGCTCTCTTTGCACATGCTTCTTCAAATTGTTCACGTTACTTTTAGAGTTTGTTACGCTGGATTTAGTTTTAGTTTTTTTATATTTGAATGGGAAATAAAATCCCTATATATTGGGTTATACCACTGACATAAAATTTGTATGGCTATCACTTTCCCTTGCCGGAAAAGTTATCACAATGTTTACTGTACTGATAATATTTAATGACCACAAAGTTAAAAATGTTGTAAATTTTCAAATTAGTTTGGGTATGGGTTTGTTTTTGAAGAGAGAAAGTAAGAAGGAAGAAGAAATGGAAAGAACTCTTTGTCCCACATCATGGAATAGACAAAGGATTGTCTCTATATATGTAAAGACATGAAGTATTATAACAAAAGAAAGAAGAGAAGGAGAGATAAGGCAATGGGCCTTAGTCATGAACTTGGCATAGATAATAATATTTAAAATGTCAAAAGATGGGCCTTGGGCCTTGGGGCTCTTGGGGTCTTGTGATCCATTGACCAGTCGACAGGCCAAAATTCACTCGATCGACAGTTTTACTCTCTGTTTGAAAACGGTCGAACGGTGACATTTTGGCGGTCGACCGATTTTCAACCCGAAGGGAAGCGACGCTTCAGAAGCGTTGCAAAACTGAATTGGTGCATATGTTCAGATCCGAACAGAAATGACTGTTGCAATTAAATGGTTGCAACGCTTGCCTAATGGATGCCTCTTCTCATCATCTATATATAGAACTGCGCAAATTCATTTCAAATAATTCAGAAATTATCTTCTTCTTCCGCTTGAATTCTGCAACGCCATTGAACTGTTGCAAATCGGTTCTGTCTGAAACACTTGTATAGTGTTTCGATTCTGAAACTGTTGCAGAATTGTCGACTTCTACTTCCTCTTCTATTCTACATTCTAAATTGCATCATCAGCAATCAAATATCAGAGTGTTCTTGGTCGGATCAAAATCGTACAAAATTTGAATCCGATAACGCTGTTTCAAGGCTTCATTGAATCCTGAAGTCAATAGTTCGTTAACCCGTTTGTACCTGGTGGGTTGAACTATTGTCTGAAAGAATTTTCTCCGCAAATCCTTGAAGTCAGAAGTACGGCATTTATTCTCCTCCATTAACGTCTCAAACCACAAAATCCCCAACAAATTTTCAGACAATAGATTCAACCATGGAAGGTTTGAGCATGTTACAAGTAATGAATCAACATTTGACGAAGTTAGAGCGATTTGATGGAGAGAATTTCACTCGTTGGCAAGAGACCATGAAATTCTTCTAGATCACAGTCAAGTTATTTCATATTCTCGAAGATGGATTGGAGAAAACACCGGAGGAAACAGATAAGGATAGTGCGGAACTAAAAGCAAAAAGGGCAAAGCGCAAAGAGGAAGATTTTCTATGCAGAGGTCACATTCTGAATGCACTATCTACTCCGATATACAATGCTCACAGGACCTTGGACACCGCGAAGGCTCTCTGGACTGCGCTAGAAAGCAAGTATCGCATCTCTGAGGCAAGTAATAAGAAATTTCTTATATGCAATTTTATGGATTTCAAAATGGTCACTAACAAGTCCATAATTGGACAAGTTAGTGAAATACTACTGTTAGTAAATCAACTTAAGGATGCCGATATTGATCTCCCTGAATCATTTGTTGTTGGAGTTATTATTTCGAGACTCCCGAATTCTTGGAATGATTATAAGAAGAAATTAAAACATGCGGAAACCGATTATGATTTAGACGGTTTACAGCGTCATCTTCGTATTGAAGAGGATTCTCGTAAACGCGAACTAGAAGATAATCCGCAAACTGAGTCTCAATCTAAGGATAATAATGTTGAAATTAATGATAAGTTGAAGCCTAAGAATGAGACACAGTTCAAAAAGAAAGGTACTAATTCCAAGAATAAGAAGAAGGGTGACTGTTACTATTGTCACAAACCCGGCCACTATGCCCGAGACTGTCATCTTCGGAAGAAACAACAAAAAGCAAATTTATTGGACAGGGATATTCTTGTAACGGCATGATTAAGTTGAATCTAATAAAGAAATCTTCTGCTTATATTGTTGACTCTGTTAATTTATGGCATAGTAGATTAGGACATGTTAATTATAAGTCACTTAGAAATATGCATAAATTAGGATTAATTTCTGATTGTGATTTCGAATCCATTTCTAAATGTGAGATATGTGTTCAAGCAAAAATACATCGAAAATCCTTTAAATCTATTGAAAGGAAAACTAGTTTGCTTGATTTGGTATATAGTGATGTGGGTGACTTGAAAAGTCATATCACCTATGGTGGTAACCAATACTATATAACGTTTATTGATGATTATTCTAGATATGCTTATGTATATCTAATGAAATCAAAAGATGAAGCCTTTGATAAATTCAAAATTTACAAAGCAGAAGTCGAAACACAATTAGGAATTAAAATTAAAGTGTTACTTTCAGATCGTGGTGGTGAATATTTTTCAAATGAGTTTACTTTGTTTTGCAAACAAAATGGTATCATTCACCAATGTACCGCCGCTTATACACCACAACAAAATGGTGTTGCTGAGAGAAAAAATAGAACTTTAGTAGAAATGGTTAATGCAATGCTCATAAGTTCTAATTTGCCTTATAACCTATGGGGTGATGCTATGTTATCTGCATGTTACATTTTAAATAGAGTACCACTTAAGAAAAATAATATTTCTCCTTATGAATTATGGTTCAATAGAAAACCTAATCTTACTAGACTTAAAGTTTGGGGTTGCTTAGCATATGTTAGAAAACCAGACCCTAAAAGACCAAAGTTAGGTAATAGGGCTTTTAAATGTGTTTTCATTGGATATTCTCTTAATAGTATAACTTATAGATTTATGATTCTTGATACCTTAGAAGTCATAGAATCTGTAGATATAGAATTTTTTGAAAATCAAACTATTGAGAATCCATTAAGATCATCTAGTCCAGAACCAACTGAGACTAATGATACGAATGATGATGAATATGCTCCTGCTCAAAACAGCAAGGAAGTGTCAGCACCAAATGATAGTACTGAACACAGGAGAAGTAAAAGAGCGAGAATAGAGAAGGACTATGGTCCTGACTTCATAACATATCTCGTAGAAGGCAATAAGGACGAAGTCCTTAATGTGACAAGATATGTAATGAACGTCGATGATGATCCCAAAACTTATCCTGAGGCTATGAGTTCTAGAGATTCTATTTTCTGGAAAGAAGCTATCAATAATGAAATGAATTCCATAATGTTAAACCAAACTTGGTTATTAAGTGATTTACCTCCTGGTGCTAAACCTATAGGATGTAAATGGATATTCAAGAAAAAGTTGAATACAAATGGATCCATTGATAAATTTAAAGCCAGATTAGTTGCTAAGGGATATAAACAAAGACAAGGAGTAGATTATTTTGATACATATGCTCCGGTGGCTCGCATATCTTCGATACGCTGTTTAATAGCACTTGCATCAATTCATAACTTGGTCATACATCAAATGGATGTAAAGACAGCTTTTCTAAATGGAGATTTAGAAGAAGAGATATACATGGAACAACCTGAAGGTTTCATAACCCCAGGCCAAGAAAGGAAAGTTTGTAAATTAGTTAAATCTCTTTATGGCCTGAAGCAAGCTCCCATGCAATGGCATGAGAAGTTTGATAAAGTTGCACTGTCATTTGGATTCATTGTGAATGATGCAGATAAATGTATCTATAGCAAATCGGATAACAACGGTTATGTTATAATATGTTTATATGTTGATGACATGCTGATATTTGGTTCCAATATATCCTGTGTGAATGAAACTAAGAATTTCTATCTTCTAAATTTGATATGAAAGATCTAGGAGAGTCTGATGTAATTTTAGGAATTAAAATCATTAGGAAAACGGGGGAGTTATTACTAACTCAATCTCATTACATTGAGAAATTCCTAAAGAAGTATAATCATTATAATGACAAACCAGCACCAACTCCTTTAGATCCAAGTATAAGATTAGAAAAGAACACTGGACGTACCATTTCTCAATTGGAATACTCCAGTATCATTGGGAGTCTTATGTATGCTATGCATTGCACTAGACTAGATATCGCACATGCTATAAGTGTATTGTGTCGATTTACGAGTAATCCAGGTTTCGAACACTGGAAAGCCATTTCCAGAGTCTAAGCTTATTTGAAGGGAACCATCAACTATGGTTTATCTTATAACGGATATCCTGCTGTAATAGAAGGATATAGTGATGCAACCTGGAACAATGTAGAATCGAAATCCAAGTCTACGACTGGATGGATATTTACATTAGGAGGCGCTGATGTGTCTTGGGCTTCCAAGAAGCAGAGCTGTATATCTGATTCAACTATGTTGTCAGAATTGATTGCATTAGCAGACACATGTAAAGAAGCGGAATGGCTTAGAAATTTGTTAGTAGAAATCCCATTATGGAAGAAGCCATCTCCAGCAGTCTTGATTAATTGTGATAATCAAGAAACGATATATAATGTTTCTAATAAAACATATAATGGAAAATCTAGACATGTAAGTCTTAGACATCACATGGTGAGACAGTTACTCAAAAGTGGAGTTATAACTGTTGATTACATAGAAACAAAGAAAAACTTGGCTGACCCACTTACGAAGAGTCTTCCAAAGGCTATGGTTTCTATAAAGTCAAAGGAAATGGGACTAAGGTCTGTGAATGAAGATTGATCATCCTTAACAGAAACCCAACTTGTGTCTTGAAAAGGATAGACAAAGTTCAATGGGTACCAACAAGTTAAGGAAATGATTATGGAACACTAAATCAATAATCCCATAATGTTTAGTGTTGGATTCTGCATGAACAAAGGATGGATAAATATCCTTAATAAGTCTAGAAACCCTAAAAAGGTGTCTCGCAGAAACACCTTAAGTGACTTACCTATATGAGTATGGAAATCAGGCCGTTTCCTAGGAAAGTAAGACCGCTTTCTAAGTAGACTCATGAACCAGGATTTAAGCACATGGCCATTAATGTGCTGAGCAATACAGAACACTCTAACTAAGGAATACAACATGTGTGATTGTTCCGGTTTTATCATTAAGGGATACTTGTTTCAAGATTCGTTCACCATTGAATCTCGATAGAACTTTGAATGGTTTACACTAAGTAGAAGTTCAAATCCAAAAGATACTTTTATTTATGTGTTGTTTCCACGATGATGCAAAACTTGATCTTAGAACTACATAGGCTTGATCCCACTTGGGTAGGAAGTCACACTAGTGATTCAGCCGTCCATTTTATCTTGAAAATTGGGGGAGAATGTTGTAAATTTTCAAATTAGTTTGGGTATGGGTTTGTTTTTGAAGAGAGAAAGTAAGAAGGAAGAAGAAATGGAAAGAACTCTTTGTCCCACATCATGGAATAGACAAAGGATTGTCTCTATATATGTAAAGACATGAAGTATTATAACAAAAGAAAGAAGAGAAGGAGAGATAAGGCAATGGGCCTTAGTCATGAACTTGGCATAGATAATAATATTTAAAATGTCAAAAGATGGGCCTTGGGCCTTGGGGCTCTTGGGGTCTTGTGATCCATTGACCAGTCGACAGGCCAAAATTCACTCGATCGACAGTTTTACTCTCTGTTTGAAAACGGTCGAACGGTGACATTTTGGCGGTCGACCGATTTTCAACCCGAAGGGAAGCGACGCTTCAGAAGCGTTGCAAAACTGAATTGGTGCATATGTTCAGATCCGAACAGAAATGACTGTTGCAATTAAATGGTTGCAACGCTTGCCTAATGGATGCCTCTTCTCATCGTCTATATATAGAACTGCGCAAATTCATTTCAAATAATTCAGAAATTATCTTCTTCTTCCGCTTGAATTCTGCAACGCCATTGAACTGTTGCAAATCGGTTCTGTCTGAAACACTTGTATAGTGTTTCGATTCTGAAACTGTTGCAGAATTGTCGACTTCTACTTCCTCTTCTATTCTACATTCTAAATTGCATCATCAGCAATCAAATATCAGAGTGTTCTTGGTCGGATCAAAATCGTACAAATTTTGAATCCGACAACGCTGTTTCAAGGCTTCATTGAATCCTGAAGTCAATAGTTCGTTAACCCGTTTGTACCTGGTGGGTTGAACTATTGTCTGAAAGAATTTGCTCCACAAATCCTTGAAGTCAGAAGTACGGCATTTATTCTCCTCCATTAACGTCTCAAACCACAAAATCCCCAACAAAAAATACGCTATGACCATAGTATTAGGTAAAAGTTAATTAAGATGCAAAATTTTATTGCATCTTTTCTATTGTTGGATGAAACATGGAGTGAAAGCCATATGGCTACATATATGATTATTATAAAGAGAGCAATTTATTAAATATCAAAGGATTTGACACCATTTGTTCTTACTGTTATTTCCCCATTTCAAGCTTTTTTCAGATAGCCTAAATTACAATTATTTTTATTTAAAAATAAACAAATTATGAAGACGGAAGGTAGATATTGTCCTGTACCGCATCTTTCGTCTAATTTTTTCAACACACGTTCATTTTCCAACATGTATCTTTCCCATTTTAGTTTGCAGGTCCTATTTAATGTTGCAATTCAGTCTCAATGCTTTTGATGCTATAATGGTTGTTGTGGTATATCACATATTATGTTAATTTATATTAATGTTGTGATATAATTTATATGGATTTAACACTTATGAATTATAAAGTAATCTGAACCAGTTGTCATGGAAATGGGAATGAAAGGAGCAACTTTTCGGTTTTATATATAATACACACTGTGCATTATATGATCGTGGACTACTCAAGCCAAAGCTTCTTGTTTCAAATATCAAGAGCTTGCTTGCTGCTTGACACAACAAGCTTGCTTGCTGCTTAACACAATAAGCTCAGGCTTGCGAAAACAGCAAGCCGACTTGTTGTGTCAGACAGCAAGCAAGCTTGCTGTTTCACAGCAAGCTCAGGCTTGTGGAAAAAGCAAGGCCAACATGACCTCTTAGGAAACTAGATTTCTTTGTTTTGTTGCTTACAAGTCGCATCTTTTTTTTGTAATGAATTAGTTTTGTTGCTTACAAGTCGCATCTTCTTTTTCTTTATAGGTTTTGATGACATGTGTGAACCAAACAAGTTCTTATGCTTAGATTTGTTTGCAAGCATGTACTGGTTTGTATTTGTTGATTTCACCAACTTTGTGAAAGATATAGGTGGTGTTAAAGATGCAGTAAATTGTTACAAAGGGAATATTGATGGAACTTTATGGAATGTAAATGCAATCTCTTGATATTCATTTGTGATATTCTAAAATAAATGCTTGTGTTCATTGATATTCTCGTAGGATAATGTTTTTTTTTTGTTTTTTTAAAATTAGATACGGCTCATGGCCTTATCTAATTTAAATAAAGATACGGCTATTAGCCGTATTTTTTTTAAATTTGATTCGGCCATGAGTCGTATCAAACTGAGAATTTGATACGGCTCATGGCCTTATCTTTTTTTAAATTTGATACGACCATGAGTCGTATCAAATTCTCATATGGCTAAAGGCTGTATCAAATTGACAAAGAAGCCATTTTTTGATACGGCCCAGAGCACTGCCAAATCAATTTAGATATGGCCATGAGCGCTACCTAATTGGCATTTCTGGTGTAGTGATTCTGAGGGGAAATTTTGATATTTTGCCCAGACCTTCTATTATCCTATAAAAGCAGCATCTAAGTTTGGATTAAGGTATGGCTGAATTGAGAGATTGAGAGGTTGTGTGCCTCTAGGTCTTATGCCCTGGGAGGAAGAATAGGAATTAGGGCTGAGAGGAGCTATTTCTATTGGTGCCTCCAGATTGATCCAAGGGTTTGCAGTCGTTCTTCATTGTTCTCCTTCCCCAACAAAAGTTGTAGTCATCTTGATATTCTTTCCCTTTCTCAATAAGGTTATTGATTAAATTTTAGTTTGTTTACTTTTGGTTTTTGATCCATTCAGTGTAAACAAAAGTTTTTTATGAATCAATAAAGAGGGTGGTTAGCTGGAATATCTTTTGTTCGTGCGTTTAATTTCATATTTGTGTTGTTTTTCCATAGAAACCACCTTTAAGCAATTGGGTGAATAAGATCATGGTCGCTTTCACAAAGGCGCTATTTTCCTAACATATATTTTATGCAAGTACTTAATATTTAGTATCATCCTTAGTTTGCTTTAACATGTTAACTAGGAAGCTAGTAAGAGAAACAACAGTGTTATGCCTCCTCCAGGGGAAATTCTTGCCATTCTATTCTTGGGATTCAATGAAATAATGACTCTTGTCAGATATAATCACTGCTAATTAAAATGAACTGCTTGTATGGTATCCTAAGCGTATGCGTTTTATTATAGTCTTCTTAACATTTTCATCAGGAACCCTCTAGGGCTACTCATTATTTTTGTTGCTTACCTACTAGAGAGAGCTATTTGGGTTCAGCTTGATATTTCAGGCAAATTCCGAAATGGCACTATGAGTTTTTTTAGTTCACTTATTTGAGGAAAAAAAAGCAGTTTAGTTATTTAGAGAAATTTGTTATAAGAATATTACCTATTTTTAGCTAAAATGTTTAACACTTTTACTCGGTTTGGGATTAATCTGTGGTGTTCTCCATACAACTTGCTAACATTCTATCTCTGCCAACAAAGTTATTTCCTACCATAATGATCCTTCTTAAGAAACTAGCAGATGCTGGACAACAAGCTGCTGCTCCAGAAGCACGTAGAAACAACCCTGAGCTGGACTTAAGGTATATCATATAATGTTAACAAGCATTTCAAACTTTTCATGAAACGCCTTTAGTTACTCTACTAATGCATCGATTTATGTCTGTGTTTATTCTTCCTTCAGTTAGCATACTAACTTGTGCTATGTTACTTCTAATATTGGATTTCAATCTTATAGGATCATGGGGTCATAGCATAACTCAACCTGAACATGGATATGGTACTTCTAGTACAATTGGCGTATGGATTATTCAATATGGGCAGGAATTGTGCACTACGTTAACATGCATGGACTGAAGTATTTGCTTAGGCAAATTTAATTATATATCAGTCATATAGCGAGTTGTAAGTTTATAGTCTTATAGTGAGTTGTAAGTTTATACAGTTTTATATGGTATATAGTTTCTTATTTGTATTTTGGATATGAAGTCATGATGTTTTACCTGTAAATGGATTATGATGCATTTGAATTTATATCAATTTTTTCTGTTAGATATCTGTTTATTACTCATTTACATTTTGTGTGCAGATATTAATTTATATCAATTTATACGAAGTTAATTTTCGAAAAAATAATATATACGATGTCACAATAGTGTATAACAGTTGTAGTGTCTATTACTACAACTGTTATCCAAAAGTAGGGTCGTAAACAGATGCAGACATATACGTATAGTGTTGTATCCGAATCCGTATCCGAAAATGAAAATTCGTATCTGATATCCGTGGATACCCGTTTAAGAATATCTGTATCCGTATTTGCGAATATTTTCGAATATATGAAATATCCGTATCTGCCTTAACGAATACGGATATTCGAAAATATCCGTATTCGAAACTTAAAAATGTACATTGGATGCAATTATCCGAAGATATTCGAAAATTACCCGAAAAATATCCGAAAAAATATCCGAAAAATATGCGAAAATATCCGAAAATATCCGAAAATAAAACAATAAAAGTTTAGAAACACATCACTCACATGCAAATTTGGTTCATTAAATATTTTTTGAAAAGATGAATACATCTAATTAAAAATTACAAGTAAGACATACACAATAAATATTTTAAGAGATAAATTGTCTAAAATATGAAATAAACCACCTTAAGACTAAAACAAAGTAAAATATAAATCATAGAAGCATATACACAATTATGTTTTAATTATAACCATACCACAAAATAAAATGAGTATATGATTTAAAATGTTGCATAATACCAAATACAGTTTTTTTTTTTTATAATCCAATAGTTGAAATTTGTTTAGCTATTGTAAGGAAATTTATATATTAATTTAAGCTTAGGTGTAAATTAAAAATTATATATATAATATATACACATACGCATATCAGAAAATCAGACAGGTATATTTTGGATACGGATACCACTATAACCATATCCATATCCGGAAGGATTTTCGAATATCGGATATCTTTATCCGCATCCCGGATAATGGATATATTCTATA
Organism: Allium sativum; assembly: GCA_030737875.1. Taxonomy (NCBI): domain Eukaryota; kingdom Viridiplantae; phylum Streptophyta; class Magnoliopsida; order Asparagales; family Amaryllidaceae; genus Allium; species Allium sativum. Next base: position 570,926,950 of record CM060922.1, read on the forward strand.
TTTTTGGATACGAATGTGGGCGAATATCGGATTTTTCGGGTACTCATTGACAACCCTATCCAATAGTTGTAATGGGATATATGACAACAGTTTGTTGCAAAGGTAATACACAGTTGTAAAAGATTCTAATCTATTACAACTTCTTGATATATGACGGTGCAATCACCGTTGTAAAAGTCTTTTACAACTGTTTTACACCATTGTAATATGGTGATTATGTTATAGTGAGTTAGTTCACTTCTCTTCCAAACGGCCGCGTCCGCACCTCTTTGTACAGTCGCTTCCGTACCTCTTCAGAAAATGCGATTGATGTTGATTATTTGTCGTTGCTGCATTAACGAGTCGCACCCTTTCATCGCTGTCATTCAAAAAACCCGTGTCTGCAGCTTAACGGGTTTCACCCGTCCGTATTTTGCTGCTGCTGCTGCCCACGGTCGTACTTTCTTACCAAAACTGATGTGTGCCCGACTTCTACTAACGGGTCACATTTGTTCGATATACACCCGCCCGCTTCTAGAAGTCGTATCTCTTTATGGTTGAGTATGCTACATATATCCCACTTGTTATTTTCAAGATATGGTCATCATTAAAAAACATGTTTTTCACCTTGTAATACATATATATGCATGAATTTATATATTGCACCATAGGAATGGAGTTGGACTGTGTGTCCAAACAAATGCATTACGTCTTGAGTTATTCATAACTAGTTTTCTTATTGATCCTAGTCCGGGGGATCTCCAATGGCTAAGAAAGATTTCCGTATAAGATAACATTTGTTGGTTCAGTGTAACAACCCGGAATTTTAAGTATATTTTATTTTATGATTTAATTTAAAATTTTGATTTCTATTTTTATTTTGTTTATTTAAAACTAAATTTGTTTGGATTTTATTTAAATAACTATTTTGATTTATGATTTAATCTAAATCTATTTTGGATTTTTGGATTTAATTTATTTTCATAATGCGAGTCGGTATCTGCAATTTCAATCTTACTTGTTGAATAAAATTAAATCGAGTTTATTTATTTGAATTTGAATTTATTCTTATAGTTTAATCGAGTTTATTATATAATTTGTTTTCGATATTAATAAAATTATATCATTGATTTAATTTCAAAATATTCTATGGTTTTTCATAACTGGAATTTGAAATTTGAAATACGTATTGTGAGATGTAGTGGATTTTGAAATTTCATTGGAAAATTTGAATGTTTGTCGGTCGCGTAGTTTTCAGTGCGAATTTGCACATAACAGTTCAAATCTTAACGATTTTATAATCTCTCCGAATCCAGTTCGGACAAACATGAAAAATATTCTATTTGTGGTTAGTAATCCAACGACGAAATTTGTTTCGTGAAAATCGGACGTTTTGACCTCCGTTTTCCGTCCGCATTTTTACGTTAAAAGGGGTCCATAACGCGTTTTTGAACGGGGCATTCTGACACTGCAAATTATATACCGTTGTGTTCGCTTCGTCGCGCTGATTACCACAATATATTCATTTGTTTGTTTCAGTGCTAGGTTCGCGCTGAAATTGTGAAAAGGCTTGCGTAGTTCATTTTTGAAACAAAGTCATCTGAATTTGATGTGTCCCTATTTGGATTCTGCATATTTTTCTATGTATTTTGGGTCTGCAAAACCCTCCCTTTTATTTTACTAATCCATCCGTTTATTTTATTTTTGTTTATTTGAAGGCTTTGTATTATGTAAGGTATACATGCATGTTAGGCATTTGGCTTCTTATTTTCTTGCATGCGTAAACCTTTCTAGTTCTCTTTATGATTCCAAAAGCCATTCCAACTTTTTTTTTTTTTTTTTTTTTTTTTTAAAGATTTTGCATGCGTCCCTTTTTCTTTATAAACCATAGTACCATACCATGCATGCACGTTTCCTTGCATTTTGACGTTCCACTTTCACTAAAATCTTTTGTTCCCTTAGCTTTTTCCAACCATGCAAGCCATATCCTGCCTTTCCAAATAAAACAAGTTATATTTGCTAGAGTTTTTTCTACATGCACGTTCCAAATCCACGTAAGCCATCCATGCGCTATGCATGTCCTTCCATCTTACTGCCAACTTAATGTGTGTATTGAAAACAACTTATGCCTTTTCGAAAGAAAAGAAAAAAAATAAGAGAAAAATAAATATGTATACAATGCATTGGTTTTTGGGACATCAATTCTTCTGTATGTATTCCAGCATGCACGACAGATCACCACCACACATCGACCACACATGTTATTAATAATCTAATAAACGGTCGGTTCTACAATCCATTTAAAACCATTAGATTTTGTAGACACATGAAAACACCCAAGTTGTGAAAAGAATTCATCTCGGTTTTTCGAGCTCATTTCGTTCACCGCTTCAGTTTTGTATACATAATAAAGATAAAAGCTTGCTTCCCATTCTTTCACCTACACCACTGCTTCATCTCAGCACCCAGCTTTCAATGTTTCCTCTTCACGCAACATAAATAAAAATAAATTTTTTGTCTTTAAATGCATGCGTAGCCATGTATGAAGCCTATAGTATGTCCATTTTTCTTCGCTCTCCCGAAACCTTTCTTTGTTATCTTTTATCTTCTTCCATTTAAAACTCTCCACCTTGTTCTAAAAGAAAAAAAAATCCATGTACATCGCTCTGTAGCTTCATGCAAAAGCACCGTTTCTTTTTCTCTTTGTTGTTTTCACCTGAAACATTTCGTCCAAACCCCACTGAGAAATCTCCCCTCCATTCTCACCACCAGCTTTAATGCCCCTCCTTCCTTACAGATCCGAGGTTGTGCAAAAAAAAAAGTTTCAAAGCCTGCTATGCTTGGGTGCATGTTGCATTGCATCTTCTTGCTTCTCGAATCTCCTGTCTTGCTTTGTGCGTGCGGTCTCTTTCTTCTCTTTGTTTTGAGTCTTGAATTCTCCATTAAAAAAAAAAAAAAACATTTCTTAGCATACTATGTAGATTTTGTTTCCGAAAAGCAACGTGTTTGATCAACTTTGCTTTCTATGTTTTGGTTTCGCTGAGAGTTTCCTTGCTGCCTTCTTTACATATATATTTAGAAATTTCGTTGCTGCGCTGAGGTTTCGTCTTTCCGAGTTGTTGAAACTGTTGTGCTCCTTTGACAAGTAAAATTTAAAGAGAGTTTCGGTTCAAATTGGATCTTGATTGTTGACTAGTTGGAAATCGTTCGTGGTTGATTAAATCTTGAGTCAAACTTGGATGGCGTCATTTTATTCCATGTGTCAATTCGTTGCCTTCTCCATTCTGTCCCACGAAAGGTGAGTTTACCTCATATCCGACTTATATTTTTTATGGATGTTAGATCAATAATGAATTGTTTTATGAAGTGTATAGGATTGCTGATAGAAATTGTTTGATTTGATATATATGCACAATTCATATGTGACACTATATATTCATATGACATGTAGTTGCACTGATGATATATATGCTGTGATTGTTGCTCTGTGATTGATAGAAATTGTTTGATTTGATATATATGCACATTTCATATGTGACACTATATATTCATATGATATGTAGTTGCACTGATGATATATATGTTGTGATTGTTGTTCTGTGATTGATAGAAATTGTTTGATTTGATATATATGCACATTTCATATGTGACACTATATATTCATATGACATGTAGTTGCACTGATGATATATATGCTGTGATTGTTGCTCTGTGATTGATAGAAATTGTTTGATTTGATATATATGCACATTTCATATGTGACACTATATATTCATATGACATGTAGTTGCACTGATGATATATATGCTGTGATTGTTTGTGATTGTTGACACCCCTAGAAATAATACATACCCGAACGGACATTAGAATAGAGGAAAAATCATTATGGGTTGAAATGATAAACCTGAATGATTTTTACTGAATTTGGGATCGCGGGTTGAAATGATAGACCCGTAGAAATTTTATAAATTGCGGATTGAAATGATAAATATATGTATCACTTGACCATAGGGTAGAAAACTATATACGGACACCGTTGATCGTATTTTCGAAGTATTTTGATTTTTAGAATTTGATTTTTAAATAATAACTTAAGATTTTATATTTTTCTATATCTATATTTTAAATATTTTAAACTTAAATTTTTATAATTTTGAATTATATGTTTTAAAATGACTTTTTTATAAGTAAAAATAGATTTAATGCTTAATTAAATTTTACTTATAATTTATTAATTTTAAACTATATAATTTAATTATATAAGTATTTTTAAGTTTTATATTATTATAAATAATTATTTTAAACTTATTTTCTATAGTATTTTTATCTTATATATGTTTATAACCTATATTCTAATTAATTTTAAAATTTTATAAACTTTTTTATATATATATATCTATTTCAAAAGTTATTTTTCTTTTACTTATATTTTTTTTAAAACTTTAATAATAAAGTCAAGATGGATAAGTTAGATTTCGCGATATAAATTCGAAGTTTAAAAATGTAAATATATATAACGATATTTGAATAATGAATGAACTCATATTAAGTTATGAATTCGAATTGATACGAACCTTTAGTAAAGATGATTTGGGTCAAATATGAAATGAATTGGTTTGAACTTATAAGAGATAAATTTTGAATCGTGAAATTTGATTCTAAATTTGAATCTTTCGAATTTAAGAGAAATGTATTGGAATTTATAATTGATATGAATGAATTCGATTTCTTTAGCGACTAAATGAGAATTTGAATATATAAATTTTATATAGAATTGATTTTATAAATCATTTGGTTTTGAATTGGAAAACTTGTTGAATTAATTTATAAGAATGGTTTTAAATCTCATAAATTATTTTGAAATGAATATAAGGCTTCGACTCAAATTTTAGGTAATAAATTTGAATAGTTCGTTTTGAGTTAATATATTATATAATTTGGTTTAAATTGAAACACAAGATTTTGATTTGAATTATATAAACTAGATTTGAGCCTAAGTGATCGGATTTTTGAATTGACTTAATTGAATCCATATAAGGGAAAATTAGATTATACGACTTGTTAAATTTATAAATAACGATTTAGAATCGTATGACATGAGTATACTTTGATTAAATTGAAATGTAAGTTTTGACTTGAATCGTATAGTTTGAACTTGAACCAAATGTTTAATTTTTGAATCGACTTAAAGCGAATTCCTGAATAGGTTGAATTTCGATTTTCGAATATATGTCAAACTAAAATATTATCGAAGTAAATTATTTTAGTTCTGATCTAAATGGTAATCGAATCCTTAAAGATACAATTTTATATAAGTCGATTTTCAATTATAAATCGTTATGAGAATATTTTTCGAAAATTGAATATATTCGAAGTTAAATAGTATAGTAACGGTTTATATTATATTTTGAGACCTTTACAATATGATTTTCTAAATTGATTTCATTCAAGCGATTTCAATAAGTTGTTTTCAAAAGTAAATATAATCGAAGTTAGATATTTAATTTTGATTTCGAAAATCGAATATGATATTTCGTATAAACTATTTTATAAAGTGATTTATAAAATAATGACCAAGGTGTGAAAAATGTAAACAATTGGTTGTTAAAGAGACCGGGATCTGCTATTGTCATACTCTCTGACAATACCGAAAACCACTTTAACAACTGTGTACGCGGTGGAGTTCCAGAATGAAGGGGATGATTTACCGAACGACTCCATTTTATTTTATTTCATATTAATTACGAGATCCTAGCTACCTTGAGTCAGCTTGATGTGGCTAAAACAGGAACTACGCACGGACCAAGTGAGGTCATACCTCTTAGCGAGCACACTTCTTCGATACTATTCTATTACTGTTAAGATTCGATTTAGGCCTTTTTTATTATAGGAGCGTGTATCGAGGTGGGGGAAGTAGCTGTTATGCGTTACCACCAGTTCGGCTCTGCAAACGGTGAATCCACTCTAGCATTCCTTGCGTGCCTTGTCACATGCCTTATACGAGCCCACTACGACTTTGTTTTGTACCGTTTTATATGGAGTGCCCTCTGATAGCCTTCCAGTTTACGGAGGAATTACGGTACTGTATATACTATGGGAATATATAAACGGTGTAAGGTAAATCATGGTAATCCCTCTTACGCTATTTTGATATTTTTACTTTATTGATAGACACTATTGTGTATGGTGTATTATACTATATAGTATTAGTTTGATGGATCCTTAGAAGATGATGATCCCAAATATCCTTTAAGTTACTGATTGCATTTCATCGAACATTTCATTTGAGTTGATTTACTTCCATGAGAATGTTAGTCCTGATTCGAGTTGTTTTGTTTTTCATTATTGCTTGGGTCAGATCGAGTATTCCAGTATTTGAGATTCCCTTGAAATTTGGAGCTTATATTGGATTTTTGGTTCACCTATATCAACCTGTTGATCAGTTGTTCCAGTCATTCAGTTATTTCTGTCATTCGATTTCAGATAGTTATCAATTATTTATTGCGTTAGACTTTCGTTGTATTATTCATGTAAACTCTAATGTAAAATTTATTTAGTAGCTTCATGGACTACTATTGTATTTTAAATTTTTCGTTGCGAGATATTATATTGCTCTGTATCTGTGTCTGTGATCTGTGATTCTGTGATTTATTCTATTTTCCCCAGAAGCTAATAACAATCTATTGTTTTGGACGTTTCGAGTTGGCATGTTTTGTTGATTCGGCAAAGTCAAAATGGCAGGTCGTTACATTTAGGCTCTTAATCTCATTCCCCTCGATGCACAGTTAATTTTTTCTCTTGATAAACCTTTAGTAAACAGATCCGCTAGGTTATCATTTGTTCTCACATAATCTAGGGAAATAGTTCCATTTGAAATTAACTGGCTAACTGTGTTATGGCGTCTACAAATATGTCATGACTTTCCATTATACAGAAAAGTTTTGCGCTCTGATTAGCACTGCTCGGTTATCACAGTGTATGCATATGGTCGGTATAGGTTTGAGCAAAAATGGAATATCTCCTAAATAATGATGAAGCCATTCCGCATCTTCATCTGCTATATCTAAAGCAATGAACTCTGATTCCATAGTGGATCAAGCTATGCATTTTTGTTTAGTAGATTTCTGACACGACCCAAACTCGCCCGTACGGGAAAGCCCGGATTGAGTTGAGAACACAACAAATCAGAACACAAACGACAGAACATTTCATTGCTTATTACAACAATTACATCAGAGTATAAGAATATAACAGAGTATGAATAAATAATATACATTTGATAAATATCAGAGATTAAAATACATTACATAGTAACGGAAAAATAATACATAACACAACTGTAAGAAATACACGGATACAGAGTGTTCCGAATATAGCCCAGTTGTAAACCAGGATCTTGTCAAAAGAAATCTGCAAAACCGAAACTACTTGCTACCCGTGTGGAAAATATAGACACCCAGAGTTTAGATTAAAACAATATCAGTCATGTGACTGGTGTGAGAACTAAAAACAGTTATTAACTTGGTTTTAAAGTAAGGTAAACCAAGGGACACGCCGTGTAACACTGAACGGGTTTTCACCCCACGAATACCAGTGCATAAACAACAACGCAATGCTAAAGAAGAAAAATGAAGCTATTATAAGACTCAGGTCTCATCACACAATGCAATGCAAGACGAGGATAGAGTTTTCTTTTATAATAGCCAAACATGCTTGGTACGTTTAAAACAAATCATTTTGATATTACTATAAGTGTATAGTGTCAAAACAGCTTCAAGTATAAATGTATCAATTATAGACTGCATGGGTACCATATATCATGTCGTCATACTAGTTCAATAATTAAAACCAAAAAGTCACGTATTGTAAGTTGGATTCCATCTAGAACCAAGGCAAGGGATCGTCCTTACCGATTCGAGACAATCTAGCTTACCATGTCTCATGAACAGAACGCATCGTCCCATGGATCTTCAGGGCCGCTCCACACTAAGTGGATTAATAATCCCTGAACTATGCGTTTCCCCGCACAATGGGGCGTAATGGTCAGTATGTCGACCATATCATCCATTGGCCCCGTAGTGACCGATATATCCGAGGTACCTCTTTTTCCAACATCCACATAAGTAGAAATGTCGTGGATTAATGCTATACACAAAGCTATGCACTTTAAGGCCATTCTTTGATCATCAACCACAAGGCTATGCTATTCAACAAAAGCCTTGACCATTTGCATCTCAGGATGCCACACAGGCAATTCTCGCCATGCGACTGATGTCTATCGATATATAACCTCTGAGCTCGTACGTCTCAAAGAAGAGTGTTAAGTAAGAGAATAAATTCTCCGCCACCAAACAGATATATATTTAATAGAAATCAATCAATACAGAATAAAATCCAATGTCAAACACATATCCATTTACTAGTTCATTCTGGGTCTAAACGAAACCGGAGGCACCTTATTCCTTGTCCCATATGTCCAATACAGGAGAGAGGTCCTCGCATATCCGGTCGATCTCTAAGTACGTCTGGACGATCACCACTTATTACCTTGTCTTGGGTGTACGACTCAATTAAGACATCATTATTCATCCAAATGATGTGAAGACCTCCGGTCTTCAACCACCGTCTTCATTGTCGACTTACCGTCGAATCAGTTATTCAGAATGGGTATAAACCAGGCCTTTCCGAATAACTCGTGTATTTTATAAACAAGTGCTATAAAAACACAACACACGCCTCATTCCAATCCAGAATATTCTTTTCTTGAAATATTCACATCATTAGGGAAAGGTTCCCTTTAACTTTATCAAAGATAAATTCTTTAAATTTATTCTTTAATCTTCCTTTAGATATCAATTCAAACCAAATTAAGGTTTATCCAAACTAGTCGGAATTATCAAACCATATCGAAGTAATCATTTCTTCTATTATCCCGATCCCAACCTATTCACCCCATGGAGCAAAACTGGCAATACTCCATATCTAACACCACGGTGTTATCGGTAAAATGAATTACCATTTCCTGTTCAAATCTAATTAAAGATTTATCTATCGCTTGGAGCAAAACTGGTGATACTCCACTCTCGATCATTTCCCAAATTTGATAATTTAAATTGTCACTTTCTCATTTTAGTCCAATTAAAGATTCATTAAAACTTCACTTGGTTTTAATCTTCCCAAAAATCAATATTAATGATTATTTAACTTTGGAAAATCAAACATGCTGCAGCGACAATCTACACTGTACTATTGATTTATGCCTATATATAACCTCTAAGCTCGTATGTCATTGAGAAGGGTGTTAAACAAGAGAATAAATTCTCGGCCACCAAACAGATATAAATTTAGCAGAGATCAACCATACATTTCGAAATACAATGTTAGACATGTAATCCTGTCTTTAACTCGGTTAAAGAACTAATGTCTTCTAAAACACAGTTCACGATAAACACAAATCACATTCCATTAATTATGAAATCTTCGTGGAAAACATATCAATATATATAATCGATATCAATTTCCGTATCCGACTAATAATATAAATGGAATAACGACAAAGCCTTTTAAATTCCATATATATTAACAGTCTTCCTCCACAGAAGCTCACTTCAATCATTATCAAATCGAATTCCATTCCATTCCAATTTATTGTATTTAATTGGGAAACTTTACTTTGGAAAATTTCCTTTAAATCTTAATAAAAATATTTATAAATTCCAAATCATATTTCACTGTTAATCGGGTTAAAGAACAAGTGCTATTTAAAACACCGTTCACGATAAACCCAAAAATCCAATTCTTTCATTCAGTTCCAATTAAATATTAATTAATTGGAAAACTTCTCTAAATCTTAACTAAAAGATTCATTCTCTTTTCAACTGGGTTTAAGAACAGTGTTATTTAAGACATCGTTCCCGACAAACCCAAAATCCAATTTGATATCAAATACAAGGCTCTGAATAGAAATTATATCGGCTTATATTCAATGTCAAATTCTAAAGCCAACAAATATCATTTTGGAAATAAGGATATATATAAATATATCTTCCAAATTCCCGTAACAATATCCGTATAATCATGGAATCCAATATTGAAATATTTCAAAGATGATTTCCATTCAAATCCATTCCAATTCTATATAGGAAGTTCTGGTTATATTAAAACCGTTCACAAATCCAATTTATTTTATTTAAAAATTATTGGATTTCGAATCTAGTTAATAACTAGTTCATTTTGATAAAAATATATTTTTATCTTTACAAACATGGATTTTTTCATCCAAATTGTTTCCAAAAGATTTATTATGATTTCACACAAATTATTAATATTTTTAAAAAAAATTTTAAGGCACTTTCAGCCGATTTCCATAAACGGTCATCGAACTGCACTTACGGCGACCTTTTCCAAATTAGATTTGGACATAATTCCAAATGCAACCGTTAGATTTCAAATCTCTTGTATTCGTTGGAAAGCTCTTTTCGATACGAACGCAACGGTTCCGGTTTTAGGAGAATCCGACAGTCGGCTCTCCCGTAATGTCCATTCGAAATCAATGTTCGAAATTTTTGAACTGTCGCGGCGCGGCGCTTTCTATTCAGGCCATTAATTATATATATTATATATTTCATCGATTTTCATTCAAAACGTATTTTATAAATCGTTTTTAAATTCATTTTAAAATGATTCCAACTCCATTTTCAATTTAAAATCAAAATTGAATACTCCTTATCATTCTATTATTTAAATGATAATATTTTCAAAATATCAGATTTTGAAATCATTTCCTTTTCGATATTAATTATACAAATGAATAAAATCGATATAAATATCGCTCGTGCCAAAATGGCGTATAACTACTCAACACGGCTTTGTATATTTAAATATTTTCGTATCCATCCAAAATCGGACATCAAATCCACATTTTTATTCTGTACCGAATATTATAATAAAATATTCGTTATTTTAAAATATTCCTTATTTCTGAATTGGAATCAGACCCAGTCAATTACCATATAATTTTATTTATATGGATTTCATACAACACATGTATACATCAACAATGATAGACAACCAACCATCAGCCAGAGTGCGTCACACAACTACATGAGCATTAATTATGAATAATTAACGCTTACAACAGTCTGTCAACCTATCGATTGACATACAATTAAACAATTGGGATTAGTGTACGTCAAATGTCATCCCAATACCCGTGTATGGTTTCAATCAACACATACAGATTTTATTTGTGCAGTTGGGCGATGTGTAAAATATATCGTCCCAATCAATATCAGTCAAATGAATGCACATAAACAAATCGTCCAATTTGTAAATGAATATTTATTTTAATTTATATACGCCTTAAAAATTATATTTTTAATGATAAAATATTTATTTCAACACATGAATATTTTATATTATTCATGTATAAGTTAAAAATAATATATATTTTTTAACTAACCATTATATTTCTAACATATTTTAGAAAATTTTGGCAGCATAACGGCACGATACTAGAACCGGAATAAGGTCTAGCCTTATCCCTTGCCTAATACTGGCTCGCTCCATACACCTACCAATTCCAATCAATTCCATTCACATCCCAAACCAAATTCAAACAAATAAATCAACCCAAACAAACAACCAAACATCCATGGTTTCAATCAAAGGTGTCGGGTGCTTCTAAGCACCTTCTACATCCTAGTATATATTTAACTGTAAACAAAATTAGAGTGAGAAGTTCTCACCTTTGGGATCCACTCCGCCGTGCTTTATTGTTGCTCAGATTCGCTATTCTGATTCCAACGCAATCTGTTTCACGAAATTTATAGTGAAAATCATATTTTTTAAACAACGCTATTTACATTTTAAAAATCATGCTGTTTTTATTTTTAAAAATCCATGATATTTATATTTTAAAAATAAAGCTATTTATATTTTAAAACAATTATATTTATATTATAAAAACTTATTTTATTTCCAAACCTATTTATATAAAAAATCACATTCTTATTTCGCTATTATATATGTAAAAATCATATTTTTTTATAATTAAAAATCATTACTTTCATATGAATAAAAATCATATATTTTTTATAATTAAAAATCATAACTTTCATATGAATAAAAATCATATTTTTCATGTGAACAAAAATCATATTTTTATATATGAATAAAAATCGTATGAACAAAAATCATATTTTTATATACGAATAAAAAATCATATTTTTCATATGAACAAAAATCATATTTTTATTTAAATAAACATCTTAACTTTCTTTAAATAAATATCTAAACTTTCTTTAAATAAAAATCTAAACATTCTTTAAATGAAAATCTTAACTTTCTTTAAATAAAAATTCAATCTCAAAGAATCAAAATAAATAAAACTTATGGCGGGTTTTTAGAGGTTCGGTAGGTGGTCTCGCGTCTCAAGGTGGAGGAGGTGCAGGCGGGTTAAGGAAGCGCAGCTGTTTCACGGCGGTGGTCAGTTTGGGGGAAGAACTTTGGGCTTCTCGATTGGGAAAGGAGGAAGGGGAGCGGCGTAGGTCTGGGAAGGCATAGGATTGCCTGGGTTGGTGCGCCAGAGGGAGGCGCGACGGGATGGAAGGGGGCGGCTAGGGTTAAACGAGATCGCGGGGATTTTTTTTTTCATTTTTCAAAACTAAAGTCAACGGGGGAAGGAAGGGGGGTTAAGGAGAAAAGGGATTCGGCGGTTTCAGAAAGATGAAAGGGAAGAAGAAAACGACGACTTCAGGCAAGAAAGAAGTGAGCTTTCTCTTTAATAGTTTTAAACCAGTTTTATTTTATATAATACATAGAAGAAAATCAGTCTTTATTTGAAATAAATACATTGCTTTGAAATCAGTTTTTGAAAGTGGAGAATATTGATTTTTAACATATTAAAGAAAGAAATGATTTTTATAGGTAGAAAGAACGGATTTTTATATATTGAATAGCAAAGTAAAAATTCGATTTTTATATATCGAATAGCAAAGTAAAAATTCGATTTTTATATATCGAATAACAAAGTAAAAATTCGATTTTTATATATTGAATAGCAAAGTAAAAAATTCGATTTTTATATATCAAATAACAAAGTAAAATTTTGATTTCTATATATTGAATAGCAAAGTAAAAATTTGATTTTTATATATTGAATAGCAAAGTAAAAATTCGATTTTTATTTATCGAATAGCAAAGTAAAAATTTGATTTTTATATATCGAATAGCAAAGTAAAAATTCGATTTTTATATATCGAATAACAAAGTAAAAATTCGATTTTTATATATCGAATAACAAAGTAAAAATTCGATTTTTATATATCGAATAGCAAAGTAAAAATTAGATTTTTATATATTGAATAGCAAAGTAAATTTTCGATTTTTATATATCGAATAGCAAAGTAAAAATTCGATTTTTATATATCGAATAGCAAAGGCAAAATTCGATTTTTATATATCGAATAACAAAGTAAAAATTATCGAATAACAAAGTAAAAATTCGATTTTTATATATCGAATAACAAAGTAAAAATTCGATTTTTATATATTGAATAGCAAAGTAAAAATTCGATTTTTATATATTGAATAACAAAGTAAAAATTCGATTTTTATATATTGAATAGCAAAGTAAAAATTCGATTTTTATATATTGAATAGCAAAGTAAAAATTCGACTTTTATATATTAAATAGCGGTATAAAAATGTGATTTTTATATATGTAGTGAAAGCGGGCAAAGAAAGCGGCAAGAGGCGAGAACGGCGAAGATTTCTACAAAGAAGAGTCGTGGGATTGGATTAGCTAATCTGTGAGAACTTCTCACCTTTAATTTATTTTTCTAGTTGAAATATATACTAGGATGCAGACGGTGTTTAGTAGCACCCGACACCCGTCGTCCACAGACCATGGACAGCTCGTATGCTTGTTTGTTTGATTTTGATGTGTAGTTGATTGTGTGATGTGATGTGAAATGAAATAAAATATTTATATAGTTAAAAATATTTTATAGTTAAAAATAGAATTTTTAACGTGCATATGAAATGAAATAAAAATAAACAAATCGGACGATTTGTTTATATACACACATTTGACTGATATTGATTGGGACGATAAATTTTACACATCGCCCAACTGCACAAATAAAATCTGTGTTTGATTGTTTGAAACCCCACACGGGTATTGGGATGATATTCGACGTACACTAATCCCGATTGTTTAGTTGTATGTCGATCGATTGATTGACAGACTGTTATAAGCGTTAAATATTTATATTTGATGCTTATATAGTGTAGAACGCACTTTGGATGATGGTTGATTATTCATCGTTGTTATTGTATACATGTGTTGTAGAAAATCCATCTAATTAACATTATATTGTAATTGATTGGGCCTCATTCCAATTTTGAATAGAAATATTTGAATAGAAATATTTGAAATAGAAATGTTTGAAATCTAATATTTGAAAATAGGAATATATGAAGCCGTATTGATTAGATTGATGCCATTTTGGACGTGAACGATATTTATATCGATTTTATTCATTTTATAATGAACATCGAAAGTGGTTTCAAAATCTGGTATTTTGAAAAGAATTGAAATTCGAATTGAAATTGAATAGAAACGAATTCGAATTGAAATTGAATAGAAATGAATTCGAATTGAAATTGAATAGAAATGAATTCGAATTGAAATTGGATAGAAATGAATTCGAATTGAAATTGGATAGAAACGAATTCGAAGTGAAATTGAATAGAAACGAATTCGAATTGAAATTGAATATAAATGAATTCGAATTGAAATTGAATATAAATAGATTCGAATTGAAATTGAATCGAATTGAAAACGAACTGAAATTGAATTAGAAATCAATTTGAATTGAAATCAATTTGAAATGAATTTAAAACGAATTTATATTGGAATATTCAATTTTGATTTGAAATTGAATATGAAGTTGAAACCGTTTTGAAAATGAATTTAAAACGATTTATAAAGCACATTTCGAAAGGAAATCGATGAAGTATATATTATATATATAATATAATGGCCTGAATAGAACGCGCTGCGCCGCGGCAGTTCGCTAATTTCGACCATTGACTTCGAACGGATATTACGGGAGACCCGACCGTCGGATTCTCCTAAAACCGAAACCGTTGGGTTCGTATCGAAAAGAGCTTTCTAACGAATATTAGAAATTAGAAATCTAACGGTTGGATTTGGAATTATGTCCAAATCAAATTTGGAAAAGGTCGTTGTAAGTGCAGTTCGATGGCCGTTGATGGAAATCGACTGTACGGGCCTTGATAAAATTATTAAAAATAGTAACAATTTGTGTAAAATCATAGGAAATGATTTGGGAAGAATTGGGATGAAAAACTCCATATCTGAAAAGATAAAAATAGATTTTTATCGAAATGAACTAGTTTTGAACTAGAATTATAATTCTATTTATTTTTAAAATAAATAAAGTGGATTTGAAATGGTTTTGAAAATAACCAGAATTTCCAATAATTGCATTGGAATGGATTTGAATCGAAATTGTCTTCGGAATATTTCGATGATTGGATTTTGTGATCATACAGATGTTGTTATGGAAATTTGAAAGATATATATATATATCGTTATTTCCAATACGATATTTGTTGGTCGTAGAATTTGATATTGAATATAAGCCGATAATTCAGAGCCTTGTATTTAATATCAAATGTGATTTGGGTTTGTCATGAATGGTGTCTTCATTAACGCTGTTCTTAAGCCCAGCTGAGGAAAAGATTAAATCTTTTTATTTGGATTTAAGGAAGTGTACCAATTAAATAGTATTTAATTGGAAATTGAATTGGTATTGATTTTTGGGTTTATCGTGAACAGTGTTTTAAATAACACTTGTTCTTTAACCTGATAATTAATGAATGTGATTTTGGGTTTATTGTGGGTCGTGTTTTAAATGACATTGGTTCTTTAACCCAGTTAAAGACAGGATATTGATTTCTGTGAAGATTAAAACTAAGTGGAGTTTTAATGAATCTTTAATTAGATTGAAATGATCGAGGATGGAGTATCACCAGTTTTGCTCCAGGCGTTAGTTAAATCTTTAATTAGATTTGAACGTGAAATGGTAATTGAATTTACCGATAACACCGTGGTGTTAGATATGAAGTATAACCAGTTTTACTTCATGGGATGAATAGGTTGGAATTGGGAAATTAAAACAAACGATTACTTCGGTAAAGTTCGTTAATCCCGACTAGTTTGAATTGATATTCAAAAGTAGATTAAAGAATAAATTTAAAAGATTTATCTTTGATAAAATTAATGGGAACCTTTCCCTATGAATGTGAAATTTAGAAACTAACTGTCGGTTAGCTAAGCAGAATGGTTTTCTGGATATTGACCTGATGTTGGTTTCGGCCTTCGGGGTTAATATTTGGGGAATTATTCTCTTGATTAATTTACGGTTAGTGACTGATGAATTGGAATGAGGCGTATGTTGTGTTCGTGTAACACTTATTTAAAATATACGCGAGTTATTCGGAAAGACCGGGTTTATCCCATTTTGAATAACTGATACGAGGATAAGTCGAAGATGAAGACGGTGGTCGAAGACCGGAGGTCTTCACGTCGTTTGGGTGATTACTGATGATCTTGATTGGGATGTACACCCAAGAAGATGGAAACAGTTGGTGATCGTCCCGACGTACTTGGAGATCGATGGATATGCGGGGTACTAGGTGCCTCCGGTTTCGTTCAGACCCAGAACGGACTTGTAAATGGATTGTGTGTCTGACATCGGATTTCATTCTGTATGACTGATATCGGTTGCGTAGAGTGGTTTGCCTGTGTGGCATGCTAAGATGCAAAGGATCAAGGCTTCTGTTGAAAAGCAGAGTCTTGTGGTTGATGATCAAAGCACGGCCTTTGTGGCGTAGCTTTGTGTAACGTTTACTTCGCGAGTTTCACACCCGGTATGAACCAAAAACGGGAGACGGACCTCAGGGAGGACCTGCGTTTCTTTCTAGCTAGAAGTGGCGTCAGTGGTTTTACACGCCCTGACGAGTTTGACTTATGTGGTTGTTGCTGTTGCGAGGCGCCTCGGATATATCGGTGACTATGTGAAGCCGGTGGAGTCATTTGTTGGCCCATTTGCGCCCCATAGGGCGGGGAGACGCAGTGTTCAGGATTTCGTCTAATCCACATCGGTGGACCGGCCCTGTCGCTCCAAGGGTCGATGCGTTCTGATCCTGAGACATGGTAGGCTAGATTGTCTCGAATCGGTTGAGGACTATCTTTTGCCTCGGTTCATAGATGGAAATCCAATTTCCAAATACGTGATATTTTCGGTTTTGATTATAGAGCCTAGTATGGCGACATGATATATGGTACCCATGCCGTCTATGATTGATACTTATGATTTGAAGTTGTTTTATACACTATACACTGATAGTAGTATCAAATGATTTGTTTTAAAACGTATCAAGCATTCTTTGGCTGTTATAAGGGAAAACCCTATCCCTCGGCTTGCGTTTCATTGTGTGATAGGACCTGGGTCTTATAACATCTTCATTTTTCTTTATTTAGCATTGCGCTGTTTGTTTTATGCACTGGTATTCTTGGGGGAAAACCCGTTCCGTGTTATACGGCGTGGTCCCTTGATTTACCTACCTTTAAAAATAAAGATTAACTGTTTTAGTTCTCACACCAGTCCCATGACTGACCTGGAGTTTATTGTTTTAACCTAAACTCTGGGTGCCCTTATTTTGACACGGGCAGCTAGTAGTTTCGGTTTTGCAGATTTATATTCACAGGATCTTGGTTTACAGCTGGAATGATATCCGGAAAGCTTTGTATCCGTATATCTCTTCTAGTTGTGTATTGTATTATTTTCCGCTGCGATGTATTTAAATGTAATTTAAATCTCTGATATTTCTATGTAATATTCATTTATATTCTATATATTCTTATAATATGATGAATTGTTGTAATATACAATGAAATGTTCTTCCGCCTGCGTTCTGTTGTGGCTTGTTCTCGAACTATCCGCGCTTTCCTCACCGGGGAAGTTACGGGTTTTCACAGGTGGTATCAGAGCTTTGGTTTACAAAGCTCAGAGAACATGACACATTAGAACCATACGAAAGAATTCATCAGATATTGGATTAGTAATATCCAATGGGGATGACTCGTTAGAGATGGGATCAGTAGCATCCTAGAACGAGTGTGAAGAGTATATTTTTGAAAATGAAAACAAATTTTGTTTTGAAAATTTAAATCAATTATTCGTATTTGATTATTTATTTTATATTGAATTGGGACAATCCAATCTTTTGCATATATGTCTTGCAAACGTGTATTCGAAGTTTTAATGTATTGGATAGTTATAGAATCGCACTCTAGTGCCCGGGGATAATTCTGGTGATGGGGCACCATCGCCAGTATTTATTTTCGAGTTTCGAAAGTGAGAATTCTATATATTTCCAATTGACTGGTGTAAGAACCGAAATTAGATAGGGCTTATCGTTGTGAATTGGCATCAAAAACATAATTTCCTGTATATGTATATGTATCAAAATTATGAATTTGAAATGTTAATCCACTAATTGATTGATGGTTGTGTCGTTGATTATTGGTTGATTTATTAAAATTTGTACCATATAGCCCAATTGAACCAAATATTGAATTGTATTGAAAATTGGTCGCATTTGCTTGCATATACTTGTACTTACATTGAACAGGTCATAGCAAGGAGGCAAGAGCAGAGAATAAAATTTGTTTGCCCGACAAACAGGTACATGTTTACTATAATTTACTGTTTTGTTTGGGTGATGATGATTTTATGAGCCGATTGGCTTTTTCTTTTTCTTTTTGAGATCAGAAGGCCTGTATGGCAATTTCGGGATTTTCCCGTGCTCCCGGTGCAGGGGAGGTTATGGCGAAATTTTTCGAAAATTTAGGGTGTTAGCCAAATTTTTGAAAAATTTGAAAAGTTCTTAGAAACTGAAAAGTTGAAGAACTTAAGCCATAGTGAAAACACTGGGAGTTGAGTTGATTTGTGAAACAACTTTCGGCTTCGTTCCTTTTCGGGGACGAAAAGTTTTAAGTGGGGGAGATTGTAATAACCCGGAAATCTGGGCCAGTTTAAAAATTTTATTTTGGCAATTTTAGCGAATTTTGATTATTTAAAATGAATTATTTTAAATAATATCGACGAGAAATATATTTTGAATAGAATTAGAACGAATATATTTATATAGTTCGTCGTTAGAATATAAATATTTATTTATATTTATAAAAGGAATTGAAAATAGTGCGGTAGTTCGATAATTCGATTTCAAAATTCAAATGAACATACCGGGTGCAAAATAAACCGGATTTTAGTGAAACCAAAAATAATAGGATCTAATTGTGAATATCTTTCAAACGAACCCGAAAAATTGAAATTTCATAGCGGGAATCAAAAGATATGTCCAGTTGAAATTTCTGAATAGTCGCTATGGAATTCAGGCCCTTAAAAATGGAAATTTTGCAAACGACCTCGGATTTCGACGAAACCACTTTTGTTGGATCCGTGATGTAAAGTTATTGCTAAGTTTCAAATTTCATAATTTTTCGAATCAATATGTGAGCGTGGCAAAGGAAAACGCGTTTGACGAGTTTTAGGTTATTTTAATCGACTGGAAAATGGCCATTTTTCAAACGGTCTCAGAATTCGACGAAACTAGTTTTGTTAGGACCGTATCGTCAATACGAAGCTAGAAAATATTTTTCAGAAATTTTTAGAGTTAGTATGTGGCCCCGGTAAATTGAAATGCGCGTTCAAATTCAATATATAGAGTTATATTTGGATTTTGACGAAAACTGGTTGAAACTTTCGAATCAGCTCACGATACATATCCCATTGTGTTCAGAATAGGGGTAATTAGCTGTGGGCGACAGGCGGTGGGTTTCATTTCGTGTTCGAAATAAAAAGTTACTTTTTGGTGGAAAATAAAATATATAAAACCCTCTCCACTCCTTTTCTCTCTCCTTTTTATCTTTACCCCCCCTCTCTCGTTCATTTTAGAATTAAACAAAAGAAAAAAAACAAATTTACAATCGCGCCCATCCCCAAACGGATCCGATGCCTCCTTCCATCCTCCACCGACGCTTCTCCGGCGGCCCACCTCCCCAGAGCCACGCTTACCCCCTCTCTCCTCTCGAAGCTCTCTTCTCTCAACCCCCTCCTCGAACGAACCCCCAAGCCCAAGATGAACCCGCCGCAATTGATCGAGCCCAGCCACCATCTCGCCGTCTGACCCCGGAGCCACCTCACCGCGAACCACCGCCTGACCACTGGGACCCACCGCCACTGCAGTGCCTCCGCGCCCCCTCCTCCGCCTTCAACATGATTGGCGTCCAGCTGCTTCCGGTGACGCGTTCAAGCAGCAAATGCGAGCCCTAGCTTCAGAAGGAGGGATTCGGCGGTTTCAGAAAGATGAAAGGGAAGAAGAAAACGACGACTTCAGGCAAGAAAGAAGTGAGCTTTCTCTTTAATAGTTTTAAACCAGTTTTATTTTATATAATACATAGAAGAAAATCAGTCTTTATTTGAAATAAATACATTGCTTTGAAATCAGTTTTTGAAAGTGGAGAATATTGATTTTTAACATATTAAAGAAAGAAATGATTTTTATAGGTAGAAAGAACGGATTTTTATATATTGAATAGCAAAGTAAAAATTCGATTTTTATATATCGAATAGCAAAGTAAAAATTCGATTTTTATATATCGAATAACAAAGTAAAAATTCGATTTTTATATAACGAATAGCAAAGTAAAAATTCGATTTTTATATATCGAATAACAAAGTAAAAAATCGATTTTTATATATTGAATAGCAAAGTAAAAATTCGATTTTTATATATCGAATAGCAAAGTAAAAATTCGATTTTTATATATCGAATAGCCAAGTAAAAATTCGATTTTTATATACCGAATAGCAAAGTAATAATTCGATTTTTATATATCGAATAACAAAGTAAAAATTTGATTTTTATATATCGAATAACAAAGTAAAAATTCGATTTTTATATATCGAATAACAAAGTAAAAATTCGATTTTTATATATTGAATAGCAAAGTAAAAACTCGATTTTTATATATTGAATAGCAAAGTAAAAATTCGATTTTTATATATCGAATAACAAAGTAAAAATTCGATTTTTATATATCGAATAACAAAGTAAAATTTTGATTTTTATATATCGAATAACAAAGTAAAAATTCGATTTTTATATATTGAATAGCAAAGTAAAAATTCGATTTTTATATATTGAATAGCAAAGTAAAAATTCGATTTTTATATATTGAATAGCAAAGTAAAAATTCGATTTTTATATATTGAATAGCAAAGTAAAAATTCGATTTTTATATATTGAATAGCAAAGTAAAAAATTCGACTTTTATATATTAAATAGCGGTATAAAAATGTGATTTTTATATATGTAGTGAAAGCGGGCAAAGAAAGTGGCAAGAGGCGAGAACGGCGAAGATTTCTACAAAGAAGAGTCGTGGGATTGGATTAGCTAATCTGTGAGAACTTCTCACCTTTAATTTATTTTTCTAGTTGAAATATATACTAGGATGCAGACGGTGTTTAGTAGCACCCGACACCCGTCGTCCACAGACCATGGACGGCTCGTATGCTTGTTTGTTTGATTTTGATGTGTAGTTGATTGTGTGATGTGATGTGAAATGAAATAAAATATTTATATAGTTAAAAATAGAATTTTTAACGTGCATATGAAATGAAATAAAAATAAACAAATCGGACAATTTTTTTATGTACACACATTTGACTGATATTGATTGGGACGATAAATTTTACATATCGCCCAACTGCACAAATAAAATCAGTGTTTGATTGTTTGAAACCCCACATGGGTATTGGGATGATATTCGACGTACACGAATCCTGATTGTTTATTTGTATGTCGATCGATCGATTGACAGACTGTTATAAGCGTTAAATATTTATATTTGATGCTTATACAGTGTAGAACGCACTTTGGATGATGGTTGCATATTTGTAACACCCCGAATTTTAGTTAATACTAAAATTCACTATTTACAGGATAAATAATTTCAGATTGTGGGATGGAACAGGCGGGGTCAGGCGGGAAGATTCCCGCCCTACCCATGTCGACAGGGCTGTCGACAGGCCTGTCGACAGGGGTGTCGACTTGCCTGTCGACTTGCCTGTCGACAGGGGCGCGCCGTCCATTGAACCTGGGTGCACCAGGTTGTACCAGGTTGGGTTTCAGGCTGGCTAGGAGGGCTGGTTCTAGAGATTTCCGAAATCTAAGGGTCCTAATCTAATCTAGGGTTAATCTAAGGGCCTAAAACACTCACCTAATCTATAAATACACCCTAAACCCCCCTTAATCCTTACCAAAAATAGAAATGATGG
The DNA here is from genome assembly GCA_030737875.1 of Allium sativum. Lineage (NCBI taxonomy): Eukaryota > Viridiplantae > Streptophyta > Magnoliopsida > Asparagales > Amaryllidaceae > Allium > Allium sativum. The sequence goes on from CM060922.1 coordinate 570,949,371, forward strand.
CCTCATGCCGCCAAATTAAATCCTAAGAGGAGCCTCCACTAATTTATGAAGGAAGTTGCAAGCTAATCACTCTCTAATCAATCTTTAATCATCATTATCTTCATAGTTAGCAACTAATTCTACTTCATAAGGTTGCTAATCTTGAGTTTGGTGAGTTTCTATCACTTTAACATCAATTGTTAAAGTAAGTAGATTGGGTGTAATGAGACTTATGGTCTTAAATGCGGATTAGTGAGTTTGAATCATTTATAATGATATGTTACTCTATGTTGTTCTATGTTTATGCATGTTTGACAAGTTGGTTTATGCATGCTTAATAAGTTGATTTATGCATGTTTAACAAGTTGGTTTATGCATGTTTAACAAGTGGGTTTATGCATATTTAATGAGTGGAATTATGCATGTTTAACAAAGTGAGTTATGCAAGTTAAGTATATGTTTAAATGCAAGTCTAATGTGATATGCAAGTTATGCATGCTTATGCAAGTGTATGGATGCTTATACAAGTCATGTATATGTTTAAATGCAAGATTTATGTGATATGCAAGTTATGCATGCTTATGCGAGTATATGAATGCTTATGCAAGATATGTATATGCTTAAATGACATGATATGCAAGTTATGCATGTTTATGCAAGTATGTGAATGCTTATGCAAGTATGTGGATGCTTATGCAAGTATGTGAATGCTTATGCAAGTTATGTGTATGCTTAAATGCATGTTTAACATGTTATGCAAGTTATGAGAATGTCTATGTGCAAGTTCAACATGTTATGCAAGATATGTGTATGATAATATGCAAGCTCATATGCAACATGTTATGCAAATCGTGTGTATGATAATATGCAAGTTTGGGTTATATGTAGTTGGGTTAATATATGCTCATATATGCAAGTTGACATCCTCTTAACCCATGACAAAGTTGTATGCTAAACCCATGATATTTGTGATGATCTTCCCCTTATTTATGTCATGAAATGAGAACGATTTACGTAGGGAACGATGGGGTTGGTAAATATGTTAATAAATGAATGATTGGGTATGATTAAGCATACCATAAAAATAAATTACCATAAGTGGGAATTTACCTATTGAGTTAGGTCTACCCCATGGGAATTTACCTATTGAGTTAGGTCTACCCATGTTATGGAAAACTTGATATTAATTAGGGATAATTAATATGGGGGTGATTAATTAGGTGTAATTAATCGACTAAGACACGAGGTTGGACTCATTTGTAGTGTAAAACTGCCCGGACCCGACCGGCTTAACCAGTTGCTACAAATGTCAGCCCAATGTGAGAGGTCTTAGCCATGAATTGAATACGTGATTAAGGTAAAGACACGAGGTTAGACTCTGTTATGACGTAAGACTGCCCGGACTCTACCGGCTTAACCAGGCGGTCATAACAGCTAGTCTAATGTGGGAGGTCTTTATGGGAGATCACGGTCTTAATTAATTAAGAAACACTTAACCATATTAGCATGTAGTGGGACATGAGGGGTTAAGTGGGTGCCTTGGGTGGCATGTGGAAATTTTGTGGTTGCCTTGGGTGGCATGTGGAATCTAGTGGGTTGCCTTGGGTGGCAATAGAAAATACGATTAGAATACTTAACCAAGTGGAAACATGTAATTAAACATGATTAAAGGGTTAAGTGGGATACACTAGATATATGACAAGCTTAGGTGGGTAGCTTGTGGGGGCCCATTTCAACCAATATCCCAAACGTATCTTTGTGGGCTCGACCCATGTCGAGTGACGGGACACGCATATTGGGCTTGAATATAAGAGGCCAAAACGGGTTAGCGGTGGCAACGCAAGTCCAATGGGTTTCATATGCGTGTGTGGGCCCGGGCTGGTAGATAAGCCGTTGTTGCATCGTGTAGATATAAAGCCGTGCACCGTTAGTATTGGGTAGCCACTTTAGGGAAGTGATACACCCCACTGTGGGACCAGCACGGGTATCTACGGTAGGGAGCCGATCGATGGGGAGTAGTGGGTACACCTAATGAAGATAGGGGCAGACGGCACCTATGTAGGGGTACACGAAACTACTGGGTAAGAATTACTAAGTACACCTAGTGGAGATAGGGGCAGACGGCACCTATGTAGTGGGCTAGGAGTACATGAAACTACTGGGGAAATTTTCTAAGTCCTTGGAAGGGATCAACCTTTAAGTAGGAGTGACTGGTGTGGTGCAGTTAGTAATTATCCTTGGGTGGGTAGATGCGTCCTGACGGTTATCTTAGTTTATCCTAAGTCTACCAAGCTGCTTAGTGTAGCCATTCATCCCCAGATATTACCGTAGGTCAAGTTTATTTCTTCTCTGGTTACTTTAATGATTGTATTGTTAAAGTTATAGGACTCACTCAGACTTATGTCTGACCCCGTTGTTTTTATCTTTTTCCCAACCCTCAGGTCCTACGGTGGATCCTAGCGGTAGTAGAGCTTGATCGGATTGCTGTTCCAGTCTTTAGGAGCTTGGGTAGATGTAAAGCTCCAGTTATCCAGTTATCTTTTCTTTTGTTATGGCTATTGTATGAGAGAGTGGGATTATGTACTTCTTTATTTTGACAGATATTGTACTTGACTTTTATCATGGTTTTATGATGTAACCAGACATGTTTATTTCCGCTGTTATGAGATGATGTTTTAAATTTCAAATACTATTTATATCTGTCTTGGTGTAATTTTTCTGTTCTATATTCACTAAAATACTCCACTGATGCTATGGCATTCCCTTAGTGAGTGACCATAGCGGGCGTTGGGTGTTACACGTGGTATCAGAGCAAAGGTTACCGGAACAGATAAATTTTTTAGAAAACTATTTTTCTAAAACATTTTTGGAAAAGATATTTTCAAAAACATGTCTTTTAAGAGAAAAGTTTTTGAAAGAAAAGCATAATCCCCAATAGCCATATCTATATCCTTCGAATTCTCCGTTTTGAATCTTTCCTTTTTCGTTTCAGCATGGCCGAGAATCTTAATTTTCCGGAGGGTGTGACGGTACCAGTATGGTATAGGAGATTGATGGAGGCTAGGGCCACCACTGCGGGTCCAGCAAATGTTCCTCCACCAACCGTAGCACCCGATCTTCCTCCTCCCCCTCCTCCTCGCACAGATACTTTTGCTAAGACTTGCAAGAAATTTAAAGCCATGGGAGGGAAACCTTTTCAAGGATCTGAAACTTTTGTGGAGGCTAGAGATTGGCTTAAGGAGGTGGAAGAGTTGATAGATATTTTTGAGATGGAAGAAGGAAAGAAAGTCAAGTTGGCTGCTTGGTTAATGAAGGGAGAGGCCTCATTCTGGTGGGAGGTCACTAATGGAGAACGCCCCGTTGACTCTTGGGCGGATTTTAGGCAAAGATTTGTGGCAAAGTTTCTCTCAAGGGCGGAGGAAAACTTGTATATGGAAAGATTCTTGACTCTAAAACAAGGAAATCTTTCGGTGAAGGAATATGTTAACAAGTTTAATCAATTGGCAAGGTTTGGCCTAGATATGGTGAATACACCAGAGAAGAAGGCTTTGCGGTTCGTGAAAGGCTTGAATGAACCTATGCATGGGTTGGCTATGACTCACATCCCTATGGGGGCCACCTTTGAGAAGCTAGTTGACATGGCACTCATGTATGAGGAAGAGAAGGGTCCTAATGCTAATAAGGCACCCGAGAAGAAGGGAGATCAAAAGAGACCTCAGCAACAACAACAAAGCAAAGGTGGGAAAGGCAACGGTGGCAAGGGCAAGAAGAAGAAGTGTTTCAATTGTGGAACACCTGGCCACCTAAGTAAGGATTGTCGCAAGAAGAAGACCGGCTGCTTCCACTGTGGCGAAGCAGGGCATTTAGTGAAGGATTGCCCTAAGAAGGGGCAAAGGACGGGATCTACCTCAGGAGGACAGGTGCAAGCTCTTATGGCACCGAGTCAGGCTAGGGGGCAAGTACAGGCTCTCGCGGTTCCACCGATTCAGGAGAGAGGTAGAACTATTTCCGTTGAAAGTCTGGTTTTTCTATTTGACCATCTTGTCCGTACATTGTTTGATTCAGGCGCATCGCATTCGTTTATCTCATCATCATTAGTTGAGTCACTGCACTTAGACACCAGTCTGGTAGATGATCCCTTGGTTGTTTCAAACCTAATTGGGGGCTCCACTTATTTGTCCATGATATGTTTGGGTTTGAAGATTTCTATACTTAGCATTGAGTTTAGATGTGATGCTTTTGTCTTGGGCTTCACGGGCTATGGGTTGATTTTGGGCATGGACTTGTTATCCAGTAATGGTGCCGTTCTTGATTGCGAAAGGAGAGTTGTTAGGCTCATGACCCGCTTGGGTAACACTCTCGAGATTTCTTGTAATACCAGGGACTCTGTTATGCTAAGTTATCTTGAATCGCTTGACGCTTCAGTCGAGAGTTTGCAATCTGTTAGAGTGGTCCGGGAATATCCGGATGTGTTTGAGGAGGTGAAGGGCTTACCTCCGAAGCGGGAGATTGACTTCCGAATATATTTGGTGGATAATGCTAAACCGGTATCTTTACCAGTGCGCCACATGGCTCCTCGTGAGAGGAGGGAACTCCATAAGCAAGTAGGGGAGTTGCTTGAGAAGGGGTTCATAAGACGGAGCATATCGGAGTGGGGTGCTCCAGTAGTATTTGCTACGAAGGCGGATGGGTCCCTCAGACTTTGTGTAGATTATAGAGAACTCAACAAGCTCACAAAGAAGAATAGACACCCATTGCCGAGAATAGATGATCTTTTCGACCAGTTGGTTGGCGCTTCAGTATTTTCTCAGTTGGACTTGGCCACGGGGTTTCATCAGTTGAGGGTGGCTGAGGATAGCATAGACAAGACTGCCTTTAGAACTCCGGATGGTTTCTATGAGTGGCTGGTGATGCCATTTGGGTTGACGAACGCCCCTGCATACTTTGTTGACTTGATGAGTAGGGTGTTCAGGGAGTTCCTTAATAAGTTCATGGTGGTCTTTGTGGATGATATCTTAGTATTTTATAAGAGTGAAGAAGAGCATGCCTTACATCTTGGGGAGGTATTGAAGACTCTTCGAGCACATAGCCTTAAGGCTAAATTCTCTAAATGTCACTTCTAGAGGAAGGAAGTGCGGTTCTTGGGGCACGTGGTCTCCAAGGAGGGGATAGCCGTGGATCCCGCGAAGGTAGTATCAGTCCAAGATTGGAAGGTTCCTAGAAATGCTACCGAAGTAAGAAGTTTCTTGGGCTTGGCGGGTTATTATAGGAATTTTATTAAAGACTTCACGAAGATATCAGCCCCATTAACCCGCTTAACGAAGAAGAATCTTGTTTTCGCATGGGACGTAGATTGTGATGATGCGTTCCGACGGTTAAAGAGAGCTTTAACCACTGCTCCAGTTTTAGTGTTGCCAGATGGGAGCAAGCCATTTGTTGTTTATACCGATGCTTGTGGGACAGGACTTGGCGCCGTCTTAATGCAAGAGGGAAGGGTAATAGCCTATGGTGGAAGGCAGTTAAGGGCACATGAGAAAAACTACCCTACCCATGATTTAGAGCTGGCCGCTATTGTTTTTGCGCTTAAGATTTGGCGCCATTATCTTCTTGGTGAGAGATTCGAGTTGTTCACTAACCATAAATCATTGAAGTACTTATTCTCTCAGAAAGATTTAAACTTAAGACAGCAAAGGTGGATGGAGTTTTTAGCATCCTATGATTTCGAGATAGCGTATACCCCTGGCAAGGGTAACGTGGTGGTGGACGCCTTGAGCAGGAAGAGGTTGTCCTTGAGTCCATTGTTCGTGGAACGACGAAGCTTGGAGTTTATCTCGATGTTTGATTTCAGACCTTCCATTGATTATGTACCCGGTTTGCTAGCTTCCTTGGAAGTTAGGCCTACTCTTTTGGGGCGGATTGGGGAAGCCCAGAGGGACGACCCACAGTTGGTTGAGTTGATAGAGAAGCTCATAAGGGGGGAGTCGTCCAGCCATTTGAGTAGGTACACCCTAGACGATAGGGGGTGCTTGCGTAGAGACGGTAGACTTTGCGTACCGCAAGACGAGGGTTTGAGGAAGGCTATTCTTGATGACGCACACCGTTCTAGGATGACCATTCATCCCGGTGGGGATAAGATGTACCAAGACATGAAGAGGGTTTTCTTCTGGGCCGGTATGAAGAAAGATGTGGCCGAGTATGTCGCTCGATGTTTGGTGTGCCAGCAAGTGAAGGCGGAGCAAAGGAAACCAGGTGGGTTGCTTCACCCATTGGGGGTTCCGCAATGGAAGTGGGATAGCGTCTCGATGGATTTTATTGACGGGTTACCCAGGTCGAGGAAGGGTAATACAGGAATTTGGGTGGTGGTAGATAGACTTACTAAGAGCGCTCATTTCATACCTGTGAAGAGTAAGAGGACCGCTCCATGGCTAGCTTCAGTATATCTTCGAGAGATAGTTCGATTACATGGGGTACCCTCTAGCATAGTGAGTGATCGAGATCCTATCTTCACTAGCGAGTTCTGGAGAAGTTTGCAAGAAGCAGTGGGGACTCAATTGTGTCTAAGCACCGCATATCATCCTCAGACAGACGGCCAGACTGAGAGGGTGAATCGTGTTCTAGAAGACCTTTTGAGGCTTTGTATCTTAGATTTTGGAGGTACATGGGAAGAGCATCTTCCATTGGTAGAGTTCGCATATAATAACAGCTTTCAGTCCAGTATTGGTATGGCTCCTTTCGAAGCTCTCTATGGAAGGCCTTGTCGATCACCTACATGTTGGTGGGAATCTACGGATAAGATCTTGCTTGGGCCTGATATGATTAGGGAGACTTCTGAGAAGATCGATTTGATTCGAAGAAGGATGAAAGCAGCGCAAGATAGGCAAAAATCTTATGCGGACAAGAGAAGGACGGATCTTGAGTTTGAAGTTGGGGATATGGTTTTTGTTAAGGTATCTCCGTTGAGGAATGTTGTTCGCTTCGGATCCGTTGGGAAGTTAGCACCGAGGTTTGTTGGGCCGTTTCCTATCAAGGAAAGGATTGGGCGGATGGCATATAGGGTGGAGTTGCCCGACAGACTTAGTGGTGTTCATGATGTATTCCATGTATCACATCTGAGGAAGTGCTTACATGAGACGGCAGAGGTGGTAGAGCCGAGCTTCCTTAGAGATGTAGAGGTAGAGCGTGATGCGACTATTCGACGAGCTCCTACTCGCATCCTTGGGTCAGAGACTAGGAAGTTGAGAAACAGAGAGGTTCAACTAGTCAAGGTGCAATGGGGAGAAGATGAGAGCAACGCAACTTGGGAGACGGAAGCGAAGATGCGTTCATTGTACCCATTTCTTTTTGAGGGTATGTCTTTACTTTCTCCTTTATCGCTTGTCTAGTACTTATCTTATCTTTGGTATGTCCTCTCGTTAGTACCTTTGACCTTTAGATAGGGTAAACCTATGGTTGAAACATGTGTTTGAGACATGTTATGGTTGATGGATGCAAGTGGATGCAAGTGTTTGCTAGTGGTTGCTCGTGGATGCATATACACACACTCTAGGCACTAGATCGGCTCAGTCACTTCATATTGCATATTGCATAAAATTGTGTGTATGAAGATATATTTATGGATGTATAATGGTGGTGTTATCACATGGATGATGCATTTTGGTGAATGATTGTGCACTCATGTAGATATTGTATGTGTCGATAGGGTTCTCTCGCATACATAATGGATGCATGGCACTATCATGGTTTGCATATGTTCATACATTAGATAGGGGACATATACACACACTTTTTGCATATGCTCATACATCATTAGAAACTGTTTAAGGACAATGGATGCCCGTGGTTGATGATTTGAGTAGATGGTTGTTTGGATGGTAGGATATGCATTCTCCTTAGCTTAGAGATTTCGGGGACGAAATCCTTTAAGTAGGGGAGAATGTAACACCCCGAATTTTAGTTAATACTAAAATTCACTATTTACAGGATAAATAATTTCAGATTGTGGGATGGAACAGGCGGGGTCAGGCGGGAAGATTCCCGCCCTACCCATGTCGACAGGGCTGTCGACAGGCCTGTCGACAGGGGTGTCGACTTGCCTGTCGACTTGCCTGTCGACAGGGGCGCGCCGTCCATTGAACCTGGGTGCACCAGGTTGCACCAGGTTGGATTTCAGGCTGGCTAGGAGGGCTGGTTCTAGAGATTTCCGAAATCTAAGGGTCCTAATCTAATCTAGGGTTAATCTAAGGGCCTAAAACACTCACCTAATCTATAAATACACCCTAAACCCCCCTTAATCCTTACCAAAAATAGAAATGATGGCCTCATGCCGCCAAATTAAATCCTAAGAGGAGCCTCCACTAATTTATGAAGGAAGTTGCAAGCTAATCACTCTCTAATCAATCTTTAATCATCATTATCTTCATAGTTAGCAACTAATTCTACTTCATAAGGTTGCTAATCTTGAGTTTGGTGAGTTTCTATCACTTTAACATCAATTGTTAAAGTAAGTAGATTGGGTGTAATGAGACTTATGGTCTTAAATGCGGATTAGTGAGTTTGAATCATTTATAATGATATGTTACTCTATGTTGTTCTATGTTTATGCATGTTTGACAAGTTGGTTTATGCATGCTTAATAAGTTGATTTATGCATGTTTAACAAGTTGGTTTATGCATGTTTAACAAGTGGGTTTATGCATATTTAATGAGTGGAATTATGCATGTTTAACAAAGTGAGTTATGCAAGTTAAGTATATGTTTAAATGCAAGTCTAATGTGATATGCAAGTTATGCATGCTTATGCAAGTGTATGGATGCTTATACAAGTCATGTATATGTTTAAATGCAAGATTTATGTGATATGCAAGTTATGCATGCTTATGCGAGTATATGAATGCTTATGCAAGATATGTATATGCTTAAATGACATGATATGCAAGTTATGCATGTTTATGCAAGTATGTGAATGCTTATGCAAGTATGTGGATGCTTATGCAAGTATGTGAATGCTTATGCAAGTTATGTGTATGCTTAAATGCATGTTTAACATGTTATGCAAGTTATGAGAATGTCTATATGCAAGTTCAACATGTTATGCAAGATATGTGTATGATAATATGCAAGCTCATATGCAACATGTTATGCAAATCGTGTGTATGATAATATGCAAGTTTGGGTTATATGTAGTTGGGTTAATATATGCTCATATATGCAAGTTGACATCCTCTTAACCCATGACAAAGTTGTATGCTAAACCCATGATATTTGTGATGATCTTCCCTTTATTTATGTCATGAAATGAGAACGATTTACGTGGGGAACGATGGGGTTGGTAAATATGTTAATAAATGAATGATTGGGTATGATTAAGCATACCATAAAAATAAATTACCATAAGTGGGAATTTACCTATTGAGTTAGGTCTACCCCATGGGAATTTACCTATTGAGTTAGGTCTACCCATGTTATGGAAAACTTGATATTAATTAGGGATAATTAATATGGGGGTGATTAATTAGGTGTAATTAATCGACTAAGACACGAGGTTGGACTCATTTGTAGTGTAAAACTGCCCGGACCCGACCGGCTTAACCAGTTGCTACAAATGTCAGCCCAATGTGAGAGGTCTTAGCCATGAATTGAATACGTGATTAAGGTAAAGACACGAGGTTAGACTCTGTTATGACGTAAGACTGCCCGGACTCTACCGGCTTAACCAGGCGGTCATAACAGCTAGTCTAATGTGGGAGGTCTTTATGGGAGATCACGGTCTTAATTAATTAAGAAACACTTAACCATATTAGCATGTAGTGGGACATGAGGGGTTAAGTGGGTGCCTTGGGTGGCATGTGGAAATTTTGTGGTTGCCTTGGGTGGCATGTTGAATCTAGTGGGTTGCCTTGGGTGGCAATAGAAAATACGATTAGAATACTTAACCAAGTGGAAACATGTAATTAAACATGATTAAAGGGTTAAGTGGGATACACTAGATATATGACAAGCTTAGGTGGGTAGCTTGTGGGGGCCCATTTCAACCAATATCCCAAACGTATCTTTGTGGGCTCGACCCATGTCGAGTGACGGGACACGCATATTGGGCTTGATTATAAGAGGCCAAAACGGGTTAGCGGTGGCAACGCAAGTCCAACGGGTTTCATATGCGTGTGTGGGCCCGGGCTGGTAGATAAGCCGTTGTTGCATCGTGTAGATATAAAGCCGTGCACCGTTAGTATTGGGTAGCCACTTTAGGGAAGTGATACACCCCACTGTGGGACCAGCACGGGTATCTACGGTAGGGAGCCGATCGATGGGGAGTAGTGGGTACACCTAATGAAGATAGGGGCAGACGGCACCTATGTAGGGGTACACGAAACTACTGGGTAAGAATTACTAAGTACACCTAGTGGAGATAGGGGCAGACGACACCTATGTAGTGGGCTAGGAGTACATGAAACTACTGGGGAAATTTTCTAAGTCCTTGGAAGGGATCAACCTTTAAGTAGGAGTGACTGGTGTGGTGCAGTTAGTAATTATCCTTGGGTGGGTAGATGCGTCCTGACGGTTATCTTAGTTTATCCTAAGTCTACCAAGCTGCTTAGTGTAGCCATTCATCCCCAGATATTACCGTAGGTCAAGTTTATGTCTTCTCTGGTTACTTTAATGATTGTATTGTTAAAGTTATAGGACTCACTCAGACTTATGTCTGACCCCGTTGTTTTTATCTTTTTCCCAACCCTCAGGTCCTACGGTGGATCCTAGCGGTAGTAGAGCGTGATCGGATTGCTGTTCCAGTCTTTAGGAGCTTGGGTAGATGTAAAGCTCCAGTTATCCAGTTATCTTTTCTTTTGTTATGGCTATTGTATGAGAGAGTGGGATTATGTACTTCTTTATTTTGACAGATATTGTACTTGACTTTTATCATGGTTTTATGATGTAACCAGACATGTTTATTTCCACTGTTATGAGATGATGTTTTAAATTTCAAATACTATTTATATCTGTCTTGGTGTAATTTTTCTGTTCTATATTCACTAAAATACTCCACCGATGCTATGGCATTCCCTTAGTGAGTGACCATAGCGGGCGTGGGGTGTTACAATATTCATCGTTGTTATTGTATACATGTGTTGTAGAAAATCCATCTAATTAACATTATATGGTAATTGATTGGGCCTCATTCCAGTTTTGAATAGAAATATTTGAATAGAAATATTTGAAATAGAAATGTTTGAAATCGAATATTTGAAAATAGGAATATATGAAGCCGTATTGATTAGATTGATGCCATTTTGGACGTGAACGATATTTATATCGATTTTATTCATTTTATAATGAACATCGAAAGTGGTTTCAAAATCTGATATTTTGAGAATTGAAATTCGAATTGAAATTGAATAGAAACGAATTCGAATTGAAATTGAATAGAAATGAATTCGAATTGAAATTGAATAGAAATGAATTCGAATTGAAATTGGATAGAAATGAATTCGAATTGAAATTGGATAGAAACGAATTCGAATTGAAATTGGATAGAAACGAATTCGAATTGAAATTGAATAGAAATGAATTCGAATTGAAATTGAATATAAATGAATTCGAATTGAAATTGAATATAAATAGATTTGAATTGAAATTGAATCGAATTGAAAACGAACTGAAATTGAATTAGAAATCAATTTGAATTGAAATCAATTTGAAATGAATTTAAAACGAATTTATATTGGAATATTCAATTTTGATTTGAAATTGAATATGAAGTTGAAACCGTTTTGAAAATGAATTTAAAACGATTTATAAAGCACATTTCGAAAGGAAATCGACGAAGTATATGTTATATATATAATATAATGGCCTGAATAGAACGCGCTGCGCCGCGGCAGTTCGCGAATTTCGACCATTGACTTCGAACGGATATTACGGGAGATCCGACCGTCGGATTCTCCTAAAACCAGAACCGTTGGGTTCATATCGAAAAGATCTTTCTAACGAATATTAGAAATTAGAAATCTAACGGTTGGATTTGGAATTATGTCCAAATCAAATTTGGAAAAGGTTGCTGTAAGTGCAGTTCGATGGCCGTTGATGGAAATCGACTGTACGGGCCTTGATAAAATTATTAAAAATAGTAACAATTTGTGTAAAATCATAAGAAATGATTTGGGAAGAATTGGGATGAAAAACTCCATATTTGAAAAGATAAAAATAGATTTTTATCGAAATGAACTAGTTTTGAACTAGAATTATAATTCTATTTATTTTTAAAATAAATAAAGTGGATTTGAAATGGTTTTGAAAATAACCAGAATGTCCAATAATTGCATTGGAATGGATTTTAATCGAAATTGTCTTCGGAATATTTCGATGATTGGATTTTGTGATCATACAGATGTTGTTATGGAAATTTGAAAGATATATATATATCGTTATTTCCAATACGATATTTGTTGGTCGTAGAATTTGATATTGAATATAAGCCGATATATTTTCCATTCAGAGCCTTGTATTTAATATCAAATGTGATTTGGGTTTGTCGTGAATGGTGTCTTCATTAACGCTGTTCTTAAGCCCAGCTGAGGAAAAGATTAAATCTTTTTATTTGGATTTAAGGAAGTGTACCAATAAAATAGTATTTAATTGGAAATTGAATTGGTATTGATTTTTGGGTTTATCGTGAACAGTGTTTTAAATAACACTTGTTCCTTAACCCGATAATTAATGGATGTGATTTTGGGTTTATTGTGGGTCATGTTTTAAATGACATTGGTTCTTTAACCCAGTTGAAGACAGGATATTGATTTCTGTGAAGATTAAAACTAAGTGGAGTTTTAATGAATCTTTAATTAGATTGAAATGATCGAGGATGGAGTATCACCAGTTTTGCTCTAGGCGTTAGTTAAATCTTTAATTAGATTTGAACGTGAAATGGTAATTGAATTTACCGATAACACCGTGGTGTTAGATATGAAGTATAACCAGTTTTACTTCATGGGATGAATAGGTTGGGATTGGGAAATTAAAACAAACGATTACTTCGGTAAGGTTCGTTAATCCCGACTAGTTTGAATTGATATTCAAAAGTAGATTAAAGAATAAATTTAAAGGATTTATCTTTGATAAAATTAATGGGAACCTTTCCCTATGAATGTGAAATTTAGAAACTAACTGTCAGTTAGCTAAGCAGAATGGTTTTCTGGATATTGACCTGATGTTTGTTTCGGCCTTCGAGGTTAATATTTGGGGAATTATTCTCTTGATTAATTTACGGTTAGTGACTGATGAATTGGAATGAGGCGTATGTTGTGTTTATGTAACACTTATTTAAAATATACACGAGTTATTCGGAAAGACCGGGTTTATCCCATTCTGAATAACTAATACGACGATAAGTCGAAGATGAAGATGGTGGTCGAAGACCGGAGGTCTTCACGTCGTTTGGGTGATTACTGATGATCTTGATTGGGATGTACACCCAAGAAGATGGAAACAGTTGGTGATCGTCCCGACGTACTTGGAGATCGATGGATATGCGGGGTACTAGGTGCCTCCGGTTTCATTCAGACCCAGAACGGACTTGTAAATGGACTGTGTGTCTGACATCGGATTTCATTCTGTATGACTGATATCGGTTGCATAGAGTGGTTTGCCTGTGTGGCATGCTAAGATGCAAAGGATCAAGGCTTCTGTTGAAAAGCAGAGTCTTGTGGTTGATGATCAAAGCACGGCCTTTGTGGCGTAGCTTTGTGTAACGTTTACTTCGCGAGTTTCACACCCGGTATGAACCAAAAACGGGAGACGGACCTCAGGGAGGACCTGCGTTTCTTTCTAGCTAGAAGTGGCGTCAGTGGTTTTACACGCCCTGACGAGTTTGACTTATGTGGTTGTTGCTGTTGCGAGGCGCCTCGGATATATCGGTGACTATGTGAAGCCGGTGGAGTCATTTGTTGGCTCATTTGCGCCCCATAGGGCGGGGAGACGCAGTGTTCAGGATTTCGTCTAATCCACATCGGTGGACCGGCCCTGTCGCTCCAAGGGTCGATGCGTTATGATCCTGAGACATGGTAGGCTAGATTGTCTCGAATCGGTTGAGTACTATCTTTTGCCTCGGTTCATAGATGGAAATCCAATTTCCAAATACGTGACATTTGCGGTTTTGATTATAGAGCCTAGTATGGCGACATGATATATGGTACCCATGCCGTCTATGATTGATACTTATGATTTGAAGTTGTTTTATACACTATACACTGATAATAGTATCAAATGATTTGTTTTAAAACGTATCAAGCATTCTTTGGCTGTTATAAGGGAAAACCCTATCCCTCGGCTTGCGTTTCATTGTGTGATAGGACCTGGGTCTTATAACATCTTCATTTTTCTTTATTTAGCATTGCGCTGTTTGTTTTATGCACTGGTATTCTTGGGAGAAAACCCGTTCCGTGTTATACGGCGTGGTCCCTTGATTTACCTACCTATAAAAATAAAGATTAACTGTTTTAGTTCTCACACCAGTCCCATGACTGACCTGGAGTTTATTGTTTTAACCTAAACTCTGGGTGCCCTTATTTTGACACGGGCAGCTAGTAGTTTCGGTTTTGCAAATTTATATTCACAGGATCCTGGTTTACAGCTGGAATGATATCCGGAAAGCTTTGTATCCGTATATCTCTTCTAGTTGTGTATTGTATTATTTTCCGCTGCGATGTATTTAAATGTAATTTAAATCTCTGATATTTCTATGTAATATTCATTTATACTCTATATATTCTTGTAATCTGATGAATTGTTGTAATATACAATGAAATGTTTTTCCGCCTGCGTTCTGTTGTGGCTTGTTCTCGAACTATCCGCGCTTTCCTCACCGGGGAAGTTACGGGTTTTCACATACAATTATCATTTCTTTCAAAAGGATTTTTGAAAGTTAAACCAATGGTTGGAGTTTACTCACACCAGTCCCATGACTGACCCAGAGTTTATTTTGTTTTGTTTTCCCTAAACTCTTGGGTGCCCAAATTTGTACGGGCAGTCGAGTAGTCGGGATTTTTCAGATTCACTTGGAGGAGCTTGAAGCAGGGGGCTTCATCAGTTAGTTATAGACTATTATATTTTCCGCTGTGCATTGTGTTCTATCTGGAAACAGGTGTTTATAACTGTTCCAGCGATAACTGTGGTGCTCTGTTAATGGTATGTATATACCGTTATTGTTTGTATTTCAAAGTTATGTTATTTAATATATTTTATTCGTTCCGCTGTGAGTTTGTGATCTTCGTTTTCTTCTATTCTAATATTTCTTTCTTTCTATTTCTCATCCTCTAACTTCTTTATAAAAATGATTCGTATTTCTGTGCAATTTGGGTTGACGTGCAGTATGATTAGTCGACTCAAAGAGTACGGAAGTTCGGGTCGTTTCAGTTGGTATCAGAGCTGAAGGTTGAGTAGTAACCTTGGCTCTGTGGCGTGATTTAATAGAGATGGGGTTAGTAACACCCTAGATTGAATTTGAGTGTATATATATATATATATATATATATATATATATATATATGAGCGCGTATTTGTAAATTTGGTATAAAATTGTTTTATATTGTGTTGACTGGTTTGTTGAGTGGGTTATGAATTCTGGTCGATACAGGATGTACAACTGTATCGATAGGTGTTTCTGAACTCTCGAACAGAACAATTCGACATAGTATTATATTAAAGAAGGGTAAATGATATAATTTTGTCCAAAGGATATTTTGATATAAAAGTGATAATTTTCTGACATTATTGAATGGTTGATTGTTATTACAATCAAATGGAATTATGAAAGTATATAGATACTGTATACAACAGAGATAAACCAAGATTAAATTCAAACCAGAATTGGAATTCTAAATTCCGGGTGTTTAGAAAATATTTTCTGAAATATTTTAAAGGTAATATAACATTACTTTGAAGGATTTTTGAATAAAACTGGGTTTAAATGTATTTTGAAAATGATTAAGCACTGAAATCACTTCAGTGGCGAGAAAATAATTCTGATAATGGGTCGCGACTTTATCAGTGTTCATTTTCAAGTTTCTGAGTGACGGATTGCTACCATAGTAATTTGGGAATGAAATTTTGTTTGAAAAGGACAAGTAGTATTAGAAATTCAAAAGTTTTGAATTGAGTTGATTATAAATATATGTATATAGATGTATATGTTTTCAATCTAATTTGAAATAAAACCCGGGAATTTGAATCCTGAAATTAAAGTTTAACTTGTATAAGTTGAATAAATTGAAATGGTAAAATTTATCAAATGAATTGAAATTTGACTTAGGTTAAGATTTATATAAAGTTAGATTGAATTAGAGATAATTCCGAAGAGAATTAAATAATGAGGAATGTTGAAATTCGAATTATCAATATGAATTTGACTTATGAATGAGCAAGTTGAAAATATATTGGGTGTTGTTAATTGAGGTTGAATCATTTGGATTCAAGTATGATAAGTGGATTGACTTAAATAGAAACCAGATTTGAATCGATAGAATGGGAGCGAACTAATTAGAAGTTGATTAGAGATTTCAAAACTGGAAGTTGGATCGATTTGAAACCAACTGGAAATGGATATATGTATGCCGAGCAGATATTGAAGGGAAACAAAGGCAAGAGATAGAATTAAGCCCGACAAAAAGGTACATGTTTACAATATCACTTGGATTGATGATTTTATGAGCCTATGAGGCTAGCCGCTTGGATTTTTGATTTTCTTTTGGATTGGAGAAGGCCTAGAAAGGCGAGTTGTGGTTGTACCGATTGAGCGGTACAGGGGAGATGCTGCCGAAAATTTTCAGAATTTAAAGTGTTAGAAAATTTTCAGAATTTTTGAAAATTTTCGTTAGTAAGAATAAATAAATATTTTAATTGAAATAAATTGGTCCAGTTAAACTGAAGTTAAGAAGTGAACAAAAAGGATTTTTGGACCTAGTTAATAGGATATGTAGCATTTTTCCTACCTTAGCAATTTTGAGACGAAATTATTTTAAGGGGGAAGGAATGTAACGACCCAGATTTTCAACCGTTCAATTCTGAATATTTAAATTGGTTTAAATATTTTATTTGAATTATATATAGGAATATACAAGGAATTTATTTAATAAAATGATATTTAAACGTATAATTTATAATATAATTTAAAACGAGCTCGTAACGGCGCGGTAGTTCGTAATTTGGCGATTCGAACTTTAAATGAATATACAGAATTCGTTATAAGTCAGATTTCTGTGAAATAAGAAACGTTGGAACCGTATTGACGATAATTTTCATATGAAAGAGAAAAATCCAGATTTCATATTATAAATAATATGTTATGGCCAAAACAAAATTTGAAATAATCGCTATGGAAATCGTTATTAAAATATAGGCATTTAAAATAGCCGTTTTGCAAACGGACTCAGATTTCGACGAAATCGGTTTCATTGGGACCGTAGCGTTAAATTATTGTACGGTGCTGAATTACGTGGCAACCCGATGTCGTATGTGACCACGGTAGCCGTAAACGCCTGTTCAAATTCTATAGCGCGTAATTCAATTAATAAAGAGATATTTGAGTGTAACTTGAATAGACGATCGAATTAGGCCACGAAACCAGTCCCGTTGAGTTCGTATCATCGATTAGAGTCAGGATAGGTATATAGTTTGTTATTTTTAGAGACCGGCAAATTTGGTGTCGAAAATGGCATTGCGGTGCGCGTAAAAATAACCTACCGGGGAAACAGTCTCAGAATGCGACGGAACTGGTGCCGTTGGGTTTGTATCGATAAATTATTGCTAGATTTCAAAGTGTCAAGTTGTTTCGATTTATCTGGTGATCGTGAAAATTTTAAACGCGTGTTTATTTCTGGTTTTATAAAGGAAATTTTTCCAAACAATGTCGGATTTCGACGAAACTTGTCCCATTGGGTTCAGAATACCTTTTCACACCAAGATTAGCTTTTTTATCAGTAAACAGAAGTCGACTGTGGTTAGTTTTCTTTGATACTTCACCGCGAAGTTTCGTTATAATATAAAATAATAAAAAATACTCTATATAGACCTCACAACCTTATTCCTTGACAGTAGGCTTCTGAAATCCCATTATATTATATAAACCAATATTCCTAAACAAAGAAGTGAAGTACCAAAACATCAGCCAAGTTTAAAAATGGTGTGTGCCTAGTAAATCAAATACCGTGTATATCAAACCAATACAAGCCGTGCTTTCCACGCTATTGTTTGTCGTGTTGCCCAAGCTTTTAAAAACAGCGTGGGTGGCAAGCTGCTGGAACCCGTGCGTTCCAAGACATTTGAAAGTGTGCGTGCCAAGTTACTCATCTCTATATATTAACCCCTTACCCCTTTTCCCCGAGATCCCAAAATTTCCTTTTCTCCTAATTCGTTCTCTGTTAAATACAACACCACCAAACTAGCCTCACAAAAATCGAATTTAAATCCCTCAATTTTTGAAATGTATACATTTACGTCCCTCATCTCTTGATCTCCACGATGGTGCCATTTCAGTTGGGTTCGACGCAAAATTTGAGGACGGATTTGGGTGGAGGCCAACGACTGGTATATGGTGGTGGCGTGACATTTACAGCTTTGATTTAGGGCTTCCGTTCTTCTCCAAACTCGAAGCGATGTTCGATGCAACCGAGGTGATGGTTGAATTAGGGGTAAGGTCTGGTATTTGTTTTGAATTTCTGGGAGGAGTGCTTCACGTTGGTAGGTGGGTATTGGATGCGGTCAACAAGTTGAATTACTGGTGATGGTTAAGCAACGATATGGGTTGTGGAGGAATGGGTTATGTGTTTTACTTTGAATGAGAAGTGTTGGTGGAGTTTTGCTGGGTGGTGGTTTTAGTTGTAAATGTGGAGTACTGTTGGGTGTTTAGTCAGTACAAGAAGTTTCATTGGAAAGGCTGGTAACGCGTGGGATTAGAAGAAGGTATTTGCGAAGAGTTCATCGGCAGAATTGTTGTGGCAGTCCGGGCAAGGCCAGCGATGTAGGGTTTGTTGGACGGTATAAGAAGAGTGATGGAAGTTTAATGGAGAGTCTGTGTATCGGTTAGAAGAAGTGTGAATGAGGAAGATGGGATAATCTCACGTAAATAGTGGGTTTACTGATTTCCGTTAAATGGTGGATGGTGAATGAAAGCTCAGCATGTTTGGTATATACAAAAATTCTGGAACCCAAATATTATTGGGGAGGATGGGTTTAACGTGGTGAGGGGGGTCGGTTAGAAACAGCAGCCATGGAAGGGAGCACGCGCGGGTTGAAACCATTAAGAGAGGAAGAAAGACTGAGTAAGCAAAATTAGCCTAATTAAATAATAATCAAGGTTTTAGTTTTCTTTATTAAATCATGAACTTATAACCTTTCCAAATCGTGCCTAGGTGTATTGAACAGAAGAAGTAACGTGGAGCAAACACGGTCGGGTCTTGGCAAACAGAGTAATAAACGTACTTATATTATATTAAGGAATTGTATTAATTAAGGAATTTAATTAAAATTATATACTAAAACATGTGTTATTTTTATGCCATGAACAGAAGCTGTATACAGAAAACAAATAGGAATGTCCTGAAATAGTATCAGCCTCGTTAATGACAAGTAATTTAATAAATTTATTTTGTGGTTTAAGTAGTTAATGGTTTAATTAAAATCATACACTTATAATTATATAACTTTTGCTTATGTTAATATAATTGGACAAAACAAAAGTAGAATGGTCAACTGCAAACCGAGGTGAGTAAACTCACTAACTCTGCTTCGTTTATATTTTTAAATAAACGAATTTTAAATTTATTTTATATTATGCAATGGTTGCTCGGTTGAATGGTTGATAAAATTGGTTGATATGATTACATCGTTGATTGATCTTTAGTCCTGATATTTCATATTGATGTGAAATAATATTATTGATGCTGATTAACATCTGTGGATGCAGGGAAACAGGTTGGAGGAATCCAACTGGATTCCTCAACATTTATATTACTGTTTTTATTTGATTGTGATATATGATGTGTTATGAAATCCATGATTGGATATGTTGTGGTTGATTTACCCTGGCCCTAGAAACATGGTATTTTTGATCCGTAATACATTTTCAAATGTGGAAAAAGGAAATTTAGATTTTGAAAATGGAATTTATTCCCAAAATTAGAAATGAAATCTCGAATAGAGATGTAAAGAGTAACCTGGTCAAATGGAAGTAAATTATAAATGAGTTTATAAATTAAATGATATTTTTATTATTGCAAAAATTGAAAACATAAATTCAAGTTCGAATTGATATAGAAAAATGGAAAGGTATTTTAAAACCGATATTCGAAATTGGGATTGAAATTAGCAAGTTATAAAGGGAATTATGAACGAGAGAAGTAAATAAAAGGAAAGTGGATTTGAGATATTTATTATGAAATCAAATAAATTTGATTATATCAAAGGGAAGAGTATTCACGACTGAAGTGGATAATGGTTTAAAGTGAAAACTTTATAAAGGAAAATTGAATTTGGAAAGATAATTTCAAATGGATATAAAATAGAAACTTGTTTATTAAATATATAAGTAGTTAGATCTATATATGATGTTTATAAATAAAGTGAAGCATTTATCAGTAGGTAATGTAAAATATAAATTCAAGTTGAATTTATATAAGCAAAGAGGAATTCGGTGTTGACACCGATATTTGAAGTGGGATTGAAACGCAGTAGTGGTAAAAGAGATTTGAATTGAGAAAAGATAACTCAAATGGAAATTTGAATAAGAAACCGGTTTCAAAGGGAAACGATGGGTTTATTCCAAATTTGGAAGATAAAATAAATTGAGATAAAATCCTATGGATTAATAAACGAGAAGTGTTAATTGAGTAACGGTTCCATAAATAGAGTTTATAAATGAAACAGAATGTGATGTGGTTTTAAAAGGATACTCGATAACGAGAAATAGAGCAGTAATGATACTTATGAATAAGTACAAGTTATATTTTATAAACCAAATATTTCAAACAGCGATTTTAACGCTGTTGTTATAATAATCGATTTGTAAATTTAAACAGTGATTTTTCTTAACGCTGCCATTATAATAAATGTTTTAACAGCAATCTTAACGCTATCGCTATAGTAAATGTTCTATAACCCAACACAGCAATTGTAACGTTGTTGTTAAAAATAATGTTTTATAAATCAAATACAGCGATTATAACGCTACCGTTATAATCAAAATTTTCCCGTAAAAGAAATGTGTACTTAGATTTAATATGAGAGTCGCGTAAGCGATGGTTTGTTTGAAGTTGTGAATTTTGACTATTTCAAAGTTGAGAATGTCGTTCAGTTAAGGTCTGAGAGGTAATTATACCCCAACTTGACTGACATTATGATTGGCGGAGAAATGGTTAAGGTTCGGTGGCAAGGATTGGTTAGTGATACCATTAGTTAACGAATGATTTATGGTTTGAGTTATAATAAAGATGTTTTATAACATCGCATTTATTTAAAGGATTTTGAAATATTTTTCCCAAATAGACAATGAAATGAATTGGTCAACTAGGAATTTAGTAATAGAACATCGAAATAATTTCCGATATTAATAAAGTATATTTTCTGAATATAGAAAATAAGAAATTAAATAAAAAGGGGCCTAGTGTTGTTGATGCTTGATCGGTAGAAATTTCCAATTGGGAATAGGACCATTGATTATATGGATGCTCTTTGATAGTTAAATCACCGACTATCAAAGTTTTGATTTATTTTATACCTTCGTTATCAATATGGAGAGACCAGGATCAGATTTAACATTTGAAAACCACTCTGTATTGGTATAACCATTATGAATCAACTTATGTTGAAGAGACTATGAAGACGGAGTAAAGTGCAAGGGCTATCCTGTTAATCCTAGGTAGAAATTGCCCAAGATGGATTAATAAAATGGTGCCTTCGGTTTGTCCAGACCCAGGACAACTTGTATGGACGAGTGTCTGACAGAGTATTTTCAAAGGGATTACGTACGTTGATTCCTTCAAACGTACGAAGTTGGTGGCATAGAAGGGAAACTTCTTTAGCCTCACAACTGAGTATTTTTCTGGGAATCGATTAGTGATTTCCGATGGATCTGACGATGTGGCATTCAAAGTGAATGGTGGCCAGATGTTCTGGAAGATAATTCAAGCCTCAAGCCCCACAACCGGGAGTTGACAAAAATCGGGCAGGCAGCATGGCTATGTGGGTCGCACCCATTAGGATGTATAATCACCTATCTAGAGAAATTCCATTTGTTCTTTAATCTATCGATGTTGTCCCATTCGGGAAACAGTTGTTGATCCCAACCGTTGGTGATATACATTCGATACACTCAAGCGAAATGAGTGGTCGGTCATGTGAGGGTCGGGTTGCAAGACGTTCTTGTTGAACCCAGTGTATTCGTCTCTAGAGATACACTATCGGCAGGTGGTCCCATACCTTGTCATGTTGGAAATCCAATCTCCAATAAGCGCTATGCAGTTTTTGATTTTATATTATATATGGAGCGTGAGATGCAAGCGTTCCGCTAGATTCTATTTATTTGAGTTAGACACTATGATAATATCACCAGATTTGATATCAAAATATTTTTGGTTATCGTAAGGTAAAAACCATCCGTGTTTATGTGTGGATCGGTCTTACGATTATCATTTCTTTCAAAAGGATTTTTGAAAGTTAAACCAATGGTTGGAGTTTACTCACACCAGTCCCATGACTGACCCAGAGTTTATTTTGTTTTGTTTTCCCTAAACTCTTGGGTGCCCAAATTTGTACGGGCAGTCGAGTAGTCGGGATTTTTCAGATTCACTTGGAGGAGCTCGAAGCAGGGGGCTTCATCAGTTAGCTATAGACTATTATATTTTCCGCTGTGCATTGTGTTGTATTTGGAAACAGGTGTTTATAACTGTTCCAGCGATAACTGTGGTGCTCTGATAATGGTATGTATATACAGTTATTGTTTTGTATTTCAAAGTTATGTTATTTAATATATTTTATTCGTTCCGCTGTGAGTTTGTGATCTTCGTTTTCTTCTATTCTAATATTTCTTTCTTTCTATTTCTCATCCTCTAACTTCTTTCTAAAAATGATTCGTATTTCTGTGCAATTTGGGTTGGACGTGTGGTATGATTAGTCAACTCAAAGAGTACGGAAGTTCGGGTCGTTTCACTACTGATTCAGTTGACCTCCTTAATGCAAACTATGTCGGTGCCGTGAGTCCATCATGTATGCAATTATTCCTAATCGTACTTTATAACTTCTACATGAGTGCACAATCATTCATACAAATGCAACATCTATTTGATAACACATCAAGTTCCAATCCATAAAAATTCACTCATGCATATGCAATATGAAAGTGACTGAGCCGATCTAGTGCCTAATATGTGTATATGCATCCACGAGCAACCACTAGCAAACGCTTACATCCATTTGCATACACCAAACATAACATGTCTCAAATGCATGTTTACATCCATTGGCTTCTACCTAAAGATCGAGAGGATATACTTAAAAGATAAAGACAAGCAAATAAACTTTACAGAAAAAGAGAGATCAAGGATATACCCCCAGAAAGGGTATGATGCGCGTATCTAGTCTTCAGTGTTCTAAGTCGCATCTTCTTGAGCTTCACTCCATATTGCTCTGACTGTCTTAACTTCATGATTGTGTAGCTTCTTAATTTCTATTTCCAGAATATGCATTGGAACTCATTCCACTGTCGCCTCTCGTTCCACCTTTTCTTCTTATAGTATGCTTGGCACTACAACTTCTGTCGGGTCATGCTAACATTTCCTCAAAAAGTTTTCCAAAATCCTATTCACCTTTCCTGTCAGAGGATGACAAGCGGTGCTTAACATAACTGCGTACCTACCACCTTTTTCATATCACTTTTCCTTCTTGCATTGAGAACTGCTCCAAGCCCGGTTCCGCAAGCACCGGTATATACTATGAACGCTTTTCTCCTATCTAGCAAAGTCAAGACTGGGGCTGATATCTTCGCAAAGTTCTTAACGAACCTCCTATAGTAGCCCGCCAACCCTAGAAAACTTCTTACTTCCTTTGCTTTTTTAGGAACCTTCCAACCTTGGATTCATGTGTCGTACAGGTAATGCAACTGGTTTTGCATTGTCAACTAGATATATGCGAAAATCCATCTCGCGTTTTAGGGGATAAACCCCTACCTGATCAAAAACATCTGCGTACTCATGGACTACTCTAACGGATCGCAAATCGTCGATAAATGCATCAAGTGATTCTAGGTAGCTAAGACAAACTGATCCCTTAGAATCGCACGAAATCTCGAGGGTATTCCCGAGGCAAGTCGAAATTCTAACTACCCTCCTTTCCCGATTACTAGCTAACCAATCCATACCTAGAATCAACCCATAACCCATGAAACCAAAACCATAAGCATTACACTTAAACTCAATACTTAACATAGCTATTCTCAAATCCTTACAAATCAAAGATAAATGAGCCGAACCATTAATTGGATTTGAGACAATAATGGGATCCTCTACTATACAAGATCTAGGGTGCAGAGACTCAACGATGGAAGAAGATATAAACGAATGTGAAGCGCTAAAATCAAAAGAGTACTAACAGGATGATCAAAAGAAAGATTTTTTCAATAGAAACTCTACTACCTCTCTCTCAGATATGCTGGCGGTGAGAGCATGCACTTGCCTTCCCGATAATCCTGTCCTTTGTTCTTACCCTCGTCCTTAATTATATGACCCGTTATAAAGACACTTCCTCTTGTCTTAGGTTTTCCTATTCTTTCTTCCCTCATGAACCAAGTCCATGTCAATGAGTTTCTCATTCTTGGGTTGTGTTCCTTAGACAAAATCCCTCATTCTCATCTTTGCCATCCTTGTGTGGCTTGTTGACAAGTCTCTTGAAAGCTGCCTCCATCGCACGAAAAACCCTACAAAGCTTGAAAGAAAATTAGCCGCAGGTGAAATTACTGCGGCTATATGGAAGTTGGGCACTTCTTCGCCCTTTGACAGGTGTCATAGTCTCATCAAGCCTACGGAACCATGTCGCGATGAGGTTACCTCCCAGAAAGCTAGGAGCCCCGGAGACTCAGTAAAGAAGATAAACATGGATTCAAACAGAGGATCAAAAGATAGTGCATATGGCTTTGGGGAATATGCCTTTAAAACAAAACATTTCTTTTGAAAATGCTTCTTTTAAAACCATTTTGAAAATAATAATTTTTTTTCAAATCTTTTATCTGATCAGGTTACCTTCAGCTCTGATACCAAGTGAAACACCCTATGTCCGTTAAGGTCACTCACAAAGGGAATGCCTTAACTTCGGTGGAGCGTTTTAGGTAAAAGATGCAGATAAATTACAAGACAGACAAATAAAGCAGCGGAAAGTAAAGTCATTTTATAAACAATGTGGTTTAGTCAAACTTTTACAACAGTTGTCTCAATTATACTTCAAAGTAATACATAAAACTTCTATCTTGATTCAAAAAAACTTCCAAGTATAAAAGAAGCATAAAAATAACAATGATATTCCCCAATAAAGCACGAACCAGCCATAGCAGTGGAAGAGAGAGTCCAAAGCAATACATCGACTATCTTCGATCTTGGAAAGAAAACTGAGCTAAGTGGTAACATTTCCTCCCTGTGGACCGGGGGGGAGGAAGAAAAGAGGCAAAACAAACTAGGTCAGACATAAGTCTGGTAAGTCTAGTGACTTTCAGAATATAAATAGGCAAAAGCATTATGACATGAATAAAATGAATATAAGACAATACCGTGATAACAAGGATAACATTCAATTAGCGTAGATATGATAAGGCAAGATAAACTGAATGTGCTTCTACTCTTTCTCTGCTTCGCTACTACCTGGTTATTCTGATTTCTATATCTCTACACCACCTAACTAGTGTCCCAACTAGAAATCTGTGTAAAATGATAATATGATAACGTGATCCCAACACCCGCAATTATGGTAGCCATCAGGTGTACATCTAGTATGAGGATCTTGCCTCAATCAGCCTAATTGCCATGAAGATATTAGATGTACCACTACTACCCTATCGTTCGGCTCCCTACTTCTGGTAATGTTCCATGTGTCTGTGTCAATCGGCCCTCTCGTGCGTGTAGATACCCTGTGCTGGCCCCACCATAAGGTGTATCAATCCCTATGATAGCGACACGAAACGATTCAAGATGCACAATGTATAACTACTGGTACCTAGTGCCTGCTTTTTCCCACTCCGGAGTACATGCACGCCCACAATCCGTCGGAACCTACACTGGCGTACCCCCCTGCCGCTATTTTGATCGCTTATAATCAGCCCAGTAATCGTGCCCACCCTGCCTAGTTTTAGGGTACCTTGATACATCTACGTGGGTTACTGCTGAAATGGATTTCCGTTACTAGGGTTTCTTACTGGTTAAGTTTGTGGGCCTATATTTACTAATATTACCCACCAACCCGATATGTACTTAACCCTCCTACTAATTCAAACATGTTTACTTAATGGTTAATTTTGTGGGCTTATATTTACAAATATTACCCACCAAACCGATATGTACTCAACCCTCCCATACATTATGTCATATTGGTTAAGTGATGTCCATTCATGTTAACTTAGCCCACCTACTCATCATGTCACGTTGGTTAAGTGTCTCCTATTAACTTAACCCCGTCCATTCATCAGGTTATATTGGTTAAGTATTTCCCATTAACTTAACCCCATTCGTTCATCAAGTTACATTGGTTAAGTGTTTCTTATTAACTTAACCCCACTCATTCATCATGCTGTATTGGTTAAGTGTCATCAATCAATTCAAGTTAACTTAACCCACCCACTTGTCATGTTACACCGGTTAAATGTTGCCTTCTTGTGTTGACTTAACCCTTCCACGCATCCTGTTATATTGGTTAAGTGTTGTTCTCTTGTTTTAATTTAACCCCACCCATTCATCATGTCATATTGGTTAAGTGTTTCTTATTAACTTAACCCTACTCATTTGTCTAATTAACATGTTATAACGGTTAAGTGTTCTAAATTTACTTAACCTCACCTTCTTATCTAATTAACATGTTATAACGGTTAAGTGTTCTAAATTTACTTAACCCCATCTTCTTGTCTAATTAACATGTTATAACGATTAAGTGTTGCCTTAGTTAACTTAACCCTACCATTCTTAACATGTCATGTTCATTAGCATTAATTGATTTATTAATGCACCAACCTCTCACATTAGATCTATGTTGTTGCGGTTACTGGATGTGTCGGGCGGTTCCGGGAAGTTTTACACCACAACTCAATCTAACCTCGGGTTTTTCTTGGGCATGATGCACTAACCTCTCACATTAGATAGGTGTTGTTGCAGTTACTAGATGTGCCGGGTGGTTCCGGGAAGTTTTACGCCGCAACTCAATCTAACCTCGGGTTAGGCATGTTTATCTTTTAGCATATTTACCATACATATCCAAGTCTAGATTTTATATGCTAATTATCCCAAATTCACAAAACTAGTCATGTTCCATTTCTCAAGTTATACCTTAATAAAGTAAATTTCAAGTTATGCCCCACAAATTCACTCTCAACAGATTTCAGCACATTAGTCAGTTTAACAAATTAAACCTCACTTAAAGTTCCATTAATATATCTTGCCTAACCATAAATTAAGCCTATAAACTTACATGCCCAAAATCATGGTCATAATTTATGATACAACACATACCCTAAGATTTAGTCATATTGCACTGTACAAAATATTCTCCAAAAACCCCCAATCATGATTCATAGTATAAATTATGCCAAATTATAGCCTTTAATTTCAGTGCATGCCAATTTACCCAAAAATTCCAATTTATGTGTGTTCACATTTAACAGTTATCCCTATCTTACTATAGGTTTTCATGCATAATCTCCTTCTTCAGGTCATAAACTATTATATATAATATGCCCCAATTTTAATGTCTTAAACAACGACATGTACTTTGCCTTACATGTTTACAGCTCAACTTACGTCCCAAATCCCAAGTCATATGTCTAGTATATTTTATGCCCCAAATCTCAAGTCATACGTACGGTACACTTTATGTTTTAAATACAACATGTGTTATATCCTCAAATCAGTTACAAATCAGTTATGCCCAATTATACATAAGTTTACTTTTCCCAATTTTTGGCGCTGGTCATGTTCAAAACATATATTATGCCCAATTTTAGCGCTGGTCATGTCCAAATCATATATTATGCCCAATTTTATTTCCAACGTATGTTCATCTCTTATGAGATTTTGCTCAGGCTCGCAGTAGCCTGGCTATAAAAAAAAGGAAGAAGGAAAGAAAAGACAAAGAATGGACATAATATTATCAATGAGATAGATCCAATGGATATAGAAAGGTAGATAGAAATAGGCATAATCTCAGATTCAGATTTATTACAATGTCAGAATCACAATTAACTTTTATTTCTGAAAGTAACATGAACTTAAAAATTACAGAACGGTCTTGAATTCTGGGATTTGATTTCTGAATTTGATTAGTTATTCCTTTGATGTAGACTTTGATTGTTAACTTGAAAACTCTAATTTGATTGATTAAGGTGGAGGCTAGGTCACTTCAGGTTTTAGCAACATATAAGCGCTTATGAATTCGTGTGTAGAAAACAATAGTTTAGGGGTCTTTTTGTAGGTGTAAAGGGAGATTTAGAGCCTTAAGATCAGTCTAGAAGTCATCAGAATCGTCCAAGGTAGAAAAATACGTCACACAACGAATCAGGGAGCGACACATCAGCCAAAACACATCATCCAGAGATTTCGTCCAGATCTGGAAAAGGGGTCGACACACTATGGGGGGGTCGACACCTATGTTGACTCCCCTATATGGGGGTCGACTCCTATGTCGATTCCCCTTAAGGGGGGTCGACACCTATGTCGACTCCCCCTGGGGGGGGGGGGGGGGGGTC
The DNA here is from genome assembly GCA_030737875.1 of Allium sativum. Classification (NCBI taxonomy): domain Eukaryota; kingdom Viridiplantae; phylum Streptophyta; class Magnoliopsida; order Asparagales; family Amaryllidaceae; genus Allium; species Allium sativum. Next base: position 570,978,322 of record CM060922.1, read on the forward strand.
GACACCAGTTGAGCGGGAATTTTCCCGCCCACTTCCCTTTGGCTGATTCCGAATTTTAGACATGTTTTGAACCTTTTGGACTTATAATATTCATATATAATCTTCCTAGTGCGTATACAAACTTCTTAGGCTTATATCTTCTTCATACGGAGTCCGATTTACGCAAACTCAGACTTTATCTTAAGCAGAATTCCGAGATGAACGCAATGGCACAACCCGTTTCCCTTAGTTCTTCTTTTAAAGATTAATTGTTCTTTAATTCGTTACTTTAATATCCACAGGAAATACGGGTTGTTACAGAATTGCTCCCTTGAAATTTCTTCCTCTGGAATCTTGAGTGTAATAGAATTCCACCATTCCGTGGCCCTGCCTTGCAGTTGCCTTGATGCAAACTTCCTTTTTATTGCATCCTCAATTCCCAAGTCCCGAAAGATACGAACACAAGAATCCATCAACCTCTGAACCTCTTCAGCTGGATCAGTTCCTTTGAATGGTTTTCCTCCTAGAGATGTAAGTTCCTTGCACAGCTTTGCAAAATCTACTACTCTAGGAACTCGCACACCTGCACTATCGGTGTTGCCACTGGAGCGGGTACCCTTCACATAAATGCTTCTACCATGGCTTCAAACATGGCCGGGTAATTTGGTTCACCGACATTTCCCTCTCCCGTATTAGCTCCCCTAGCAGCGTGTCTTTATTCTCGTCTACTCATTCTAGATCTGCGATTTAGAATAATTAGCCACTTCCAAGAAAAACTGCTAAAAGAGAATAAATGCTACTACTATATATGATAATATATATAGTAAATATCCAACTGAAATCTACAAGTATGTCTCTCATACGTGATTACATTTTAGAACTTTGGCTAAAACAGATAACCGGAGCTCTGATACCAATTATGACGACCGCCCACAGCCCTCGCACTAAACAAGAGGAATAATGCACTAAAAAGGTGTGTCAGACAGCTATGGACGATCATCAAAGTATAAACATCATCGGAACCTGTCGTAAATCTCACAGCGTAAGGATAAGATATAATAGAACATATACAACCAGTAATAATAGCGAAATCCAATTGCATAGAAATTGTAAACTCTTAACATAACTTTTAGGAAGATCCATACAACAAAGGATAATATTTTTGTACAAAGGTCCTCACTACATCCCTCATGGTATATAGTATTAGCGGAAATAGAAAATGCTAGATAGTAATAAAATTGGTGCGTGAGCCTCCTGCTCGCCATCAATCAGCATCCTCGTCCTCGCTAAAGCGTCACAAATTACCTGCTACTTAGTTTGCCCATCCACAATCGAATGAACAGCCCAAGGTAATAAGAGGGAAACATAAAATCTTGAGTCAGACAACAGTCCTAATGAGCGATAAAACAGCTAACAAACTTCATCAATAAATTATATGAGAATTGGTAGATTTACCAACCACTACCCAACACTAGAGAAGAACTCTCACCCATCTTCCCCACGCCCTACAGTGATAGCCTTTACAATTCATCATAATCAAGGTAACAACAATTCATCCATGGAAATCAGAACAACCATCAATAACATTCGTAGCATCCAGATACTTAGGTCTCACGTAGACAATCCTAATCGAGTTTAACATCCCTCAAGTACTCTCCCCAGAGGCCTAAACCAATATCAGTCAAGTACTCAAGAAACATCTCCCTCGACGTTGGATAATCCACGTGAGATGGTATAACAAAACATTCAAACATCCATGACAGACTCTGGCTATCACCGCCAATCCGGCTTTGAAACCATCGTTAATCGTATGACGGCCCATCATTACTGCTCTATGTTAAGGGTTAATGGTAACCCAGTTCCAGCATAACTCCATACGCCATCATGACTCGTATGTTTGTCTTCTCAAATCTTGACAACTAGGCCCTTCACAACTACCCAAGATACGAGGCCCTTCATGACTGCCCAAAGTACCCCTGCTTTGAGTTAGCTAGAACTTACGATAATGATAATCTCTCGGCCTTCGAATCTCTATTCATCATCTCTGGCGACTAATCATAAACTCATGTCCCATTTGAGTAATCATTATCCATAACCCAACACCTTTGAGTTGTCTGCCTATTCGTTGCTTTTCATTGATCAACGAACACATTACAACACTTCGAACCTTCCTACTTGAACTCTTGTCGAAGCTAAAACCATTATCAACTCAAAAACAAGCTTCTTTTGGTCTATACTGCATTTTATAGCATCTCCAGCCTTTTCTCTATGAAAAAATGGCCAAAATGTCAAAACAACCTTTTACAATGTTTCTGAAATGCTGTTACATCCCCTGGTTCAATTCTGCATCCATGCGCGACCGAAACCCATGCACGACCGACCACAACATTTCACAAATGTTGTCTTAGGTGCGACCGACCGTAGTATTTCTCAAATGCTATCGTAATTGCGACCGACCATAGCATTTTACAAATGCAGTCGTAGGTGCAACCCAAAACTCATGCGCGACTAACCATAGTATTTCACAAATGCTGTCGTAGGTGCGACCCAAAACTCATGTGCGACCGACCACAACATTTCATAAATGCTATCATAGGTGCGACCGACCACAACTTTTAACAGCATTTCATAAATGCTGTCGTAGCCCTGGTGCAACCCCTGGCCTGTACAGCCCCAATCTTTGTCCAATTTCGACCAAAACTTCGCCAATCGACGAAATATACTCGTCTAATTCATTCAACACAACCATAAGCATGTTATGAAATCACTAACAACATGAATATGATGATTATTACCAAAATAATGCAAATTTCACCAAAATCATGATAAATGAACATATAAACAAAAATGATAGATGTAACTTACATAAACGCATGAAATGACATAGGAAATTTCCGGTTTTAACTTACTAAATCAGATCCTATGGTGATTCATATGAAATAGGACTTACCATGATGTAGATCTAAGGAGACAACTTAAATTTGATGAAAAACATGACCAAACATTCATATACTTCATTGAATCCATGGGAGAGATGCAAATCACTAGCTGATTCTCCAAAACAAGCTAAATTTGATGAAATAAGAATCCGAACAGCAAGCACCTCGCACCAATCTCCTTGATCTGATGAATCCTTGCTTCAATCTATGTAGATCTAGCCTCCAATGGTGTAGATCTATGATTTCCCTCCTTAGATTTGGATTTTTAATGGTGGAAAAGTGTTAGAGGAAGAAGGAGCTCAAGGCCACCATATGAGAGAATGGGAGAAGTAACCTCTTCTCCATACCCCTTACCCCCTATTTATAGTTTCCACCAACCCACTAATGAGCCTCCCTAATTCAGCCCATTAGGCTCCCGAAACCTGAACAACCAACTGAAAAACCTTAAAACTGCGATTCCTCCTAGACCGCTGAGCCAAATCCTTAATGTAACCATTCTACGGAAAGGCAATCATCAATTCCTTTCCAATGACACAGGTCTCACCCTTTGATTCAACCTAAGTCAAAGGTTATGCCCTATACAATACTGACAGGGGCAAAATGGTTACAAACAAAATCGGTAAAAATTATGAACATGTCTCACATCCCCATAAGCAACATATTTTAAAGATGAGAATGATCTAACCCTCAAGGAATAAAATAGAAATATTTTACAATCTTCTGATACGTAAAATGTGGGCTGTTATATTACTCACATGTCCACAAGCAACATATCAAAAGATGAGAATGATCCAACCCTCAGGGAATAAAATAAAAATATTTTACGATCTTCTGATATGTAAAATGCAGGCTATTACAACTGCTTTATAATTATATATGTTTTTATTTTATTTTATCCATGTGCTATTAGATATATGATAGATTTATTTTATTTCTTCTCTGATGATCATCTTATATCATCTTGGCACGTGTACAATGCTTGTTTATGTTATTTGGTGCATGTGATTTGGGGGCGGTCATCACATTAGAGTTGCCTACATAACATTATACCAAGCCATAGAGATGATTCATTGTTAAGGTAAGACTTAGACAATTTCCTCCTAGTCTTCTTCTAATCCACCATTGAACTCATCCCTGATGTCATAGGCTCTGACGTATCACTTGTAGCATTATGTTCTTCTCATCTAAGCATCACGTACGATTCAAGTCATTGAAATTGACTAATCAAACCCTTCTATACATAGACTATCCTTGGAACCAAGCCATAAAATCACTTCTTCAATCATTTCCTTACCATCCAAAAGAGCTATAGATTCATATCCTCCTTCCCCATGACTCAGTGCCAAGTCATCGCAGATGACTCAGTACTGAGTCATCACCTTGCTCCTACACTTGCAAATCTTCAAGCCTCTTAGTTCCTTACTCTTGAGACTATCCTCTAATTTTCATCTAATTCCTATGAACTTAGTTTTGATTTGCTTAATTCTTCGATCTAACGAGTTATGCAATCACAAGAATAACGCACAAATCAAAGAATATCATCCAAACAAACATAATAGTGATTCAATCAATTAAAATCATATGGCTTCATCTAGTTCAATAATACAATTTGTCACATTTTACAAGTAATCACTATCTGACCATAAATCTTCCTAGAATCATAGTTTTACAAGATATATAGGATGAGAATTAATAAATTTCTATATTATATACATATTGACATGTAACTAGGGTAATATTAGGTTAAATTTCAAAATTTGAGTTAGATCAAACTAGTTTCATATCTAATCTTACAATTTAAGCATTTAATCATAAAATCCTACATAAACAAGCAAGAGATCAAAACCACTCACCAATCATAAAAAAGAGCAAAATAATAGTAGATCCGATATGAAAATTAGCAAATCGGACTTCCAAGCGGCCAAACGATGATCATAGTCTTTAAGCGAAGATATAATATTTAATTAGCAACTAAAGATGATTTATGTTTTAATTAGTAAATTAATGGAAATCAAAGGTAAATCTTGGGTTTGGAACTGATTTAGAATGAGAAGGAAATTTAAAAAGTCTCTTTCAATTCCTATTTATAGGATACAACAATTAGACTAATAAGCCTTCTAGTTGGGCTTACAAATTACACTTGATTCTAGTCAGTAGTTTCCAAATCATAAAATAGACATAACTTTCTAACCAAGAATCCAAATTTTCTATATTACTACCCTACATAATGAGAAACCGCTATCCTGAAGCATTGGAATTAATTAGAGCATCTAATTCGACTCTTATAAAAGTTATAGTCGAAATAAGATTTATAGGAGTAACATGGTCAAATGGGAACTCAGAAAAAATTACAAATGTGTAAAATACCCCTAAGAGTCATGCCAAAATATTATAGAGTCATACAACCACATATGAATTAAATGGGGTTATTTTACGATCCACAATTACGTAAAACATGGATCATTGCAAATGATCTTATAGAATCCAATGCCAATATATCTTTGAGTTTTTTGATGAATAAGATGAAATCAAAGAGATAATGTTATGTATTCAAGTAGAAATTCTCTGATATTATGTGGTTTGCAAATTGGTGAAGAACTAGAGTGTCATATGATGGATCTGCAAAGATAATGTAAAATATTCAGTGGATTCTTCTTATGAAAGTACAAAAGAGAAAAGGAGTGAGAAAGGAGATAATTGGTTGGAAATTTTGTTTTGAGAGCCTTTATAGCGGTTGAACAATCATTTTTCTCAGTGAAGTGGTAACAGGAAAATCCCTTGATATGAATTTTAAAAAACTGGCTAATGTGACATATGTCGACATACAAGATACTCATATGTTGACGTATAGGTATTTTTCAATGAGTATAGCATATAAGTGCTGTTAATTTCAGATTTTGAAAGTACCTCATTTTTGTGATTTCATTGAGGCCAGTCAGCGGTTGATGATCTTCAAATATAATTGCCATTGGTCTTTAACTCAACGGACTAATCATCACTACCAACAGCTCTATCATTTTAGCATTCTTTTCCAAACAGTTTATTTTTCCATTGCTCTGATTTACCTTCATATATAATTCATTTTTTCCCCACTGAGTTCTTGTTTATCTTTGTAAATATCACTATAATATATTTGAAATAACTGTGCAACTCAGAGATACACCAATAGTATTATTATATGGTTGTTTTCATTAAAATTAATGCCTATGTGTTAACAGTATTATGACTAGGATGCCCTTATCTACGTTTATGACATCTGATTGTGTAATGTCCTGTATTTTTATGGTGTAATAATTAATTAATTTAATTATGTAAATAGTGATTTATTGATTTAAATCATTTAAATTAAATAATAATGAATATTTAATTTATATTTATAATATAAAAATATATTATAATTTCGGAATAGTCAGGAATAGCTGAATTCACAATACGGTGTGAATTGGATCATATAAAATGTATAATTCAGTTTAGAATTGGATTAGAATAGCGAATATATTATTTAATCGATGTTAGAACGTATAAATTTTAATTTAATTATAATCGAGCCTGTAACGTCGCGGTAGTTCGTTATTTGGTGATTTGAACTTCAATTGAATATATAGAATCCATTTTAAGTCGGATTTCTGTGAAACAAGAAACGCTCGGATCAGTTGAACGATATTTTTCTAATGGAACAGAAAAATCGAGATTTCGTCGTGTAGATTGTAAGTTATGTCCAAATGAAAATTTAAAATAGTCGCTATGGAATTCGATTATATTTTATAACGATTTAATTATATTATAAAGGAATTTTAATATAAATTGAATATTGATTAAATTGAGATTTTTAAATATCGATGTATAAATCCAAATGTGTATATTTTGGAGCTGTATGATATTATATGTGAATATATATGATAATATTAATTTATTAATATTTAATTTAATTGTTTTTAAATAAATTAATATTTAAGTGGTCTATTTAGAGCATTAAAAATAGCCATTTTTGCAAATGACCTCCAAATTCAACAAAACCAATTTTGTTAGATCCTTAACATCAAATTATTGTTAGATTTAAATTTTCGTGATTTTTGGAGTCAGTATGTGGCTGTTCGCGATTTTAACATGAAAAACAGTCGATATTTTGATGATTAAAAATACGTTGCGTGAGCAAACTGAGTTGAAATTCGTTGAAACAAGTTTTGTTCGGTCCGTAATGTCAAACTCTAACTGCATGTCAATTTCCATGATTTTTGGATATTTTGTGTGATTATAGGGATTTTTAGAAGGAAGATACAAGTAGAAATTGGCTAAAATAAAATATAAAAATCAATTAAAAAATCATTTATCCTATCCTATAAATACCTAACACCATCTAACCCTAACATGTTTCTTCCTCTGGTCAAAACTATGCCGCCGCTTCCTCTTTCATTTTCACAGTAAAAATCCATCTTTGGAAAATTAAAAAAAAAATCTATAAATCCAAACTCTTTTATATTTGTGATTGTTATTCGATGCTCTTCGATCTGATATGGGTATTGATGGATTCAGTGAAGTTTTTGGTCGACTGTAAAATGCACGGTGCATGCAAATGGAGTTAGGGTTGGATTTTTCAGTCGATACAAGCATCGATGCAAGTTTTAAGTATCGGATTTGAGTTCGTGAGGTTGTTTAGCATCTTATGTGAGTTTTTTGAGGAGTTTTGGTGCAAATTTGTGCCGAGATGTGTACTATACAGCGTGGAATGGTGCTGAAAACGATTTTTTTATGGTGGGCTCGAATTTGATTCGAAGTTGATGGGTTTGTGGAGATTTCGAAGAGAAGTTCATCGGTGTTTTCGGTTTTTAATTTCGTTGAGAAACAAAGGAGATTGGATCAGGTGAAGTTTAGGAAATGGTGGAGGAATCGGGATTGAGCTTGCTATGTTTCAGCGTTGGGAGGAAGAAGGAGCGGGTGTAGCCTGTTAGATGGGGTGTTGGGCTGAAACAAATAAAGGTGAAGGCCCATTTGAATTTAATCCATGTTTTAGTTATACAAAATATACGCTAACTTTAAAACATCATAACTTTTCATACGAAAACGAAATTCAACGAAATTGGTCGCATTGGGATCGTATGGACGTAGGCTACACAATGAAACTGGTTTGGAGCTCGTGTCAATTTATGGCAAAATAAAACGCCTAAACCAATCCAACGATTGATTATCGATATTTAACGATAATCAACCAATGTGAATAAAACTCACTAACTCTGTTTAAATTATATTTTTATAAATATAATCTAGTGTTGATCAAAAAAATGATTGATTTATGTGTGATGATTGTTTGGTTGAATTGTTGATTATTGGTTGAAATTACAGTAAACGATATATACACGTATCGTTAAACAAACATTGATTCTGTTTATCAGAATATTATATGTTGAACTGAAATTATTGTGAATTATATTGTGTAACATCTGTGGATGCAGGGAAGCAGGTCGGAGGGATCCAACTAGATTCCTCAACATTTATTTTATTGTTCTTCATATATTGTTATATATGATGTGATATATAGACTGTCGTTGATTATGTATGTTAGAATGATATTGATCATTGTTATATGGCATGTTGAATACCATAAGAAGTACTGGAATGTAAAAAGAGAATTTTTACGGTGTAAATGGAAAATAAATTATTTATATAAATTAAATATACATTGTAAAAAGAGAACATTTTTAAAATGAAAAGATTTTATAAAGTGGAACATTTATACAATGAAAGATTTTATAAAAAAGAACATTTATACAATGAAAGATTTTGTAAAAATGAAGTCTTTATAAAGCAAGAAAAACGTTATAAAAAAATGAAGTCTTTATAAAGTGAAATAAAACTATGTAAGGATAAAGTCTTTATAAAGTGAAATAAAACGATGTAAAAATGAAGTTTGTATAAAATGAAATAACACGATGTAAAAATGAAGTCTTTATAAAGTGAAATAAAATGATGTAAAAATGAAGTCTTTATAAAGTGAAATAAAATGATGTAAAGATGAAGTCTTTATAAAGTGAAATAAAACAATGTAAAACGATGTAAAGATGAAGTCTTTATAAAGTGAAATCAAATGATGTAAAGATGAAGTCTTTATAAAGTGAAATAAAATGATGTAAAGATGAAGTCTTTATAAAGTGAAATGAAACGATGTAAAAACGAAGTCTATATAAAGTGAAATGAAATGATGTAAGGATGAAGTCTATATAAAGTGAAATGAAACGATGTAAGAATGAAGTCTTTATAAAGTGAAATAAAACGATGTAAAGATGAAGTCTTTATAAAGTGAAATAAAACGATGTAAGAATGAAGTCTTTATAAAGTGAAATAAAACGATGTAAGAATGAAGTCTTTATAAAGTGAAACAAAACGATGTAAAAATGAAGTCTTTATAAAGTGAAACAAAACAATGTAAAAATGAAGTCTTTATAAAGTGAAACAATACGATGTAAAGAGGAAATCTTTATAAAGTGAATAGAATATTAAAATGAAATATTTCGGAAAACAATTGAATTTTATAAAAGGAAATATTTCAGAAATAAATAGAATTATAAAAAGGGAATTGATAAGGTATAAAGAACTATATGAAGATGAATTTAAAATAGATAGAAATCTGTTTTAACAGATAAATGGAGAAGATAAATTTATAAATAATGTTTTATAAATTAAATGAAATATTTATCATTCGATAAATGGAATATATAAGTCTAAACTTATATAGTGAAGTAGAAATTGGTTTCAACACCGATATTTTAAAGAGAATGTGAACTCAGCATTTATAAGAGGAATTATAAATGAGATTTAAGTGGTAGAAATAAAAAGGAGATTTCATATGAATAATTCTATAAAGAGAAGTATAAATAGGATTTGGAAACGAGATATTATTTTAAGATACGAAATCAAACATAATGGATTATTTAAAGGAAATATTGTTCACATCCAATGTGAATAATGAAATTAAGTAAATATTTTGCATATATACATATTTGTAAAGGAAATTGGATTTGTGAAATAGGAATTCAAACAACAATGAAATTCGAATGGCTAGAAATAAATAACTTGTTTAATAATAAAAACAAGTAGTCGAATTTATAAGCAAAGTTTATAAATGAATTAAAATATAATTATCAATGGATAATTGAGATTGAAAATTCAACAGTGGATGTAAAATGGGAAAGTTGGGAGTTGTTTTAAAAAGGAAACGATGAAATCCATTTCGATGTTCGAAATGTAAAAAGGATTAAAAAAATCCATAAAGATTTGTAATTAGAATTTAACTAGGCAAAATGTTATAAATAATTTATTTAAAGAAATTATATATTGAATAGAGCAGGATTTGACAAGGAAATTATCATTCGAATGGAAAATGATATTTTACAATTAAATATAATTTATTCGAAAGATAGTTAATCGAATATAGGTTGTTCAAAGAAGAGTTAATCAAATAAAGATTACTCGGAAGAGAGTTATACGTCGAATTCAATTAAGTCGAATTTGGGAAAGTACTATTTAATTTTCGGTTTTTAAATCAAGATTTATATACTAATAAATTAGTTGTTTGTTCATTTATTCAAATAAAAGAAATAAAAGTTGTAGTTTTAAAGTTAGATATTCTGGAAGTACGAATTATAACGTTAGCGTTATAATAGAAACATTGTAATAGATGTTTTTCATAAAAGAAATGGATTCGTAAACTGAATCCGAGAAATTTCATAAGCAATGAGTATACGAATTGGAGTTATGAGCTTTATCTGTTGTGAGGTTAAGAACGTTGTTAAGTTAAGGTCTGAGAGGTAACTATACCCCAACTTGATTGACTTCGAAATTAACTAAGGAATAGTTGAGGTTCGATAGCGAAGATTGGTTAGAAATACAATTAAGTAATAAGCGATGAATGGATTTAGTAGTCGTAACGATATTCATATAACATTAGTTCGAAATCCATATAAACGAGATTTGGAAACGTTTTCCAAATATAATCAGAGATATTTTCTAAGCATAGAAAATGAAATGTTTGTTGATAAGAAATACTGGAATGATAGTGACATGTGAAGAAGAGATGGAAATGTTTTACAACGATTAATAAAGTATATTTTCTAAATTTAGAAAATAAGCAGTTATGAATAGATGAAACAGGAAATGGGAAATGAATAAATTAATGATAAGTGAATTTAAGAAATAAATGATGATGGATTGATGACTGATCGATAGAATTTCCATCTAGAAATAATATTATTGTTCGCACACGTGTTTTCCTTTGATAGTTAAATCACCGACTATCGAAGTTTTTGACCATTTTTCCGTCGTCAATATGGAGAGACCGGGATCAGATTCATTATATGAAAACCACTGTGTATGGGTGTTAGCATTGCGATCAAATATGATGAAGATAATTGAAGACGGAGTTATGCAAGGGCTATCCTGTTTACAAAATAGTGTCTTCAGTTTGCCCAGTCCCAAGGAAAATTTATATGGACGAGTCTCTAACAGAGTATATCTAAAGAATAGTGTAAGTTGATTTTTTTCAAACGTAGTTACATTTGGTGGTGGAGGAATTCATTTCTCCTAGCTGTATATCCGTAGTATGTTTGGCGAAATCAATTTGTGATTTGGCGGGTATGACAATGTGACATTCAAAGTGAATGAAGATCAAAAGATACGTTATGAACTCTAGCCTCACAACCGGGAAATGGTATAAAATCGGGTAGGTCGCTTGTAATAACCCGGAAATCTGAGCCAATTTAAAATTTTTATTTTGGCAATTTTAGTGAATTTTGAATATTTAAAATGAATTATTTTAAATAACAACGACGAGAAATTTATTTAGAATAGAATTAGAACATATATATTTTTATAGATCGTCATTAGAATATAAATATTTATTTATATATATAAAAGGAATTGAAAATGGCGCGGTAGTTTGATAATTCGATTTCAAATTTCAAATGAATGTACTGGGTGCAAAATAAACCGGATTTTAGTGAAACAAAAATATTTGAATCTAATAGGGAATATCTTTCCAACGAATCTGAAAAATTGAAATTTCATAGCGGGGATAAAAAGTTATGCCCAGTTGAAAATTCAGAATAGTCGCTATGGAATTCTGGCCCTTAAAAATGGAAATTTTGCAAACGACCTCGGTTTTCGACGAAACCACTTTTGTTGGATCCGTGATGTCAAGATATTGCTAGATTCCAAAACTCATAATTTTTCGAATCAATATGTGAGCGTGGCAAAGGAAAATGCGTTTGATTAGTTTTAGTTGAATTTAATCGACTGGAAAATGATCATTTTTCAAACAGTCTTAGAATTTGACGAATTTAGTTTTGTTAGGACCGTATCGTCAATACGAAGCTAGAAAATATTTTTTGGGAATTTTTCTAGTTAGTATGTGGCCCCGGTAAAATGAAATGTGCGTTCAAATTCAATATATAGAGTTATATTTTGATTTTAACGGAATCAGCTTACAATACATATCCCATTGCGTTCCGAACGGGGGTAATTAGCTAGGGACGACAGTCGGTGGGTTCAATTTCGAGTTCGAATTAAAAAGGTACTTTATGGAATTAATTAAATAAATAATATATATTATATTATTTCCCCATCCCTTTATCTCTCCCATACGGTCAACCCTCGTTCAAAACAAAAGAAGAAAAATAATAGAAACCCGCTGTGCCCTGGGCCCCCGAGCCCCTCAATCTCGCCGCCGACGCCGATGCCGGAGCTGGCCAAACCCGCGCCGCCGCCCAGCAAGCTCCGCCCCCCTTTCTCCGCTCCTGCGACACAGCCCCCCCCCCCAATCGAAGAGAATAACCAACCCTAATCTGCCACATACCACCGCCTCTAGACCCAACGGCGCCTCCGTACCACTTCGATGAACCCCACCACCGCACCACTTCGACGAGCTCCACCCTCCGACACAGCAATGAGCTCAGCAGCCCCCTCTTCTAAAAATCCAACAGTAAGTTCTCTGATTTTATTCATGAAAAGGTGCATTTTTTATTAATGAAAGTTTATATTTTTATTAAGGTAAAGATTTGATTTTTTAAAAACTATAAAGATTTGATTTTTATTTTATTTTATTTTATTATGACATAAAGTTCGGATTTTTGGGTTCATAAAAATGGAATTTTCATGAATCTAAAGATGGTATTTTCATGAATCTGAAGATGGTATTTTTATGAACCTCAAAATAGGATTTTTATTAAAGAAAGATAGGGAATTTTATTCAAGAAAGTTATGATTTTTAGATAAAGAAAGTTAGATTTATATACCGAATAGATTAGATTTTTAGTGATATATAAGAATGAAGTAAAAAGATCGGATTTTTCTATATAAGAATGAAGTTAAAAGATCGGATTTTTCTATATTTGAATGAAGTAAAAATATCGGATTTTTCTATATGTGAATAATGTAAAGATACGATTTTTAGTTATGTAAAAATACGATTTCTCTCGTGTATATGAAGTGTTTTTTACATACATAACAACGATATAAAAATGTGATTTTTATATGTAAAGCGATATTAAAAATGTGATTTTTAATATCAACTGCGTGAAACAGAGGGCGATGGAACGGATTGAAATCAAAAAGGAATTCAAACGGTTCAGAAATGAAACGGCGGAGTGGAAACCCAAGGTGAGAACTCCTCACTTTTATTTTTATTTCTAGTTTGAAATATATACTAGGATGCGGACGGTGCTTAGTAGCACCCGACACCCGTCGTCCACAGACCATGGATGACTTGTTTGTTTGATTGCTGTGTTGTGAAATTGGATTGTGTGATGTGGAATGAAATAAAATATTTTATAGTGGAAAATATTTTGTAGTTAAAAATATAATTTTTAACGTGTATATAAAATAAATATTTATAAACAAATCGGCCGATTTATTTATATACACTGATTTGACTAATATTGTTTGGGACGATAAATTTTACACATCGCCCAACTGCACAAATAAAATCTGTGTTTTTGATTGTTTAAAACCCCACACGGGTATTGGGATGATATATGACATACACTAATCCCAATAATTAGTTGTATGTCGATCGACTGATCTACAGACTTTTATGAGCGTTAAATATTTATATTTGATGCTTATATAGTGTAGAATGCACTTTGGATGATGGTTGATTATTTGTCATTGTTGATATATACATGCGTTGTATGGAAATCCATAGAAATAAAATCTATGGTAATTGATTGGGCCTCATTCCAGTTTTGATGAATAAAATATATGAGAAGAAATATTTGAATAGAATATTTGAAATAGAAATATATAAAGCCGTGTTGATTAGATTGACACCATTTTGACGTGAACAATATTTATATCAATTTTATTCATTTTATAATGAATATCGAAAGAGATTTCAAAATCTGATATTTTGAAATGAATTGAAATTCGAATTAAATTGAAATGAATTGAAATTCGAATTAAATTGAAAAAAATTGAAATTCGAATTAAATTGAAATTCTAATTAAATTGAAATTCGAATTAGATTGAAATAGAATTGAAATCGTTTTGAATTGAATTTAAAATGTATTGAAATTGAATTGAAATTGATTTGAATTGAAATCGATCTGAAATGAATTTAAAACGAATTTATAATGGAATATTCAATTTTGATTTGAAATTGAATATGAAGTTGAAATTATTTTGAAAACGAATTTAAAAACGATTTATAAAATACGTTTTGAAAGGAAATCGACGAAATATATATAATATATTTATATTATATATAATGGCCTGAATAGAACGCGCCGCGCTGCGGCAGTTCACGAATTTCGACCATTGACTTCGAATGGACATTGCGGGAGATCCGACCGTTGGATTCTCCTAAAACCGGAACCATTGGGTTCGTATCGAAAAGAGCTTTCTAATGAATATTAGAGATTTGAAATCCAATGGTTGGATTTGGAATTATGTCCAAATCAAATTTGGAAAAGGTCGCTGTAAGTGCAGTTCGATGGCCGTAGATGGAAATCGACTGTATGGGCCTTGATAAAATTATTAAAAATAGTAATAATTTGTGTAAGATCATAAGAAATGATTTGAGAAGAATTGGGATGAAAAACTCCATATTTGAAAAGATAAAAGTAGATTTTTATCGAAATGAACTAGTTTTGAACTAGAATAATAATTTATTTATTTTTAAAATAAATAAAGTGGATTTGAAATGGGTTTGAAAATAACCATAATTTCCAATAATTGAATTGGAATGGATTTGAATCGAAATTGACTTTGGAATATTTCGATGTTGGATTTCGTGATGATACAGATATTGTTATGGGAATTTGAAAGATATATTTATATCGTTATTTCCAATACGATATTTGTTGGTCGTAGAATTTGATATTGAATATTAGCGATATATTTTCTATTCAGAGCCTTGTATTTAATATCAAATGGGATTTGGGTTTGTCTTGAATGGTGACTTTATTAACACTGTTCTTAAGCCTAGTTGAGAAAAAGATTAAATCTTTTTATTTAGATTTAATGAAGTGTACCAATTAAATAATATTTAATTGGAATTGAATTGGTATTGATTTTTGGGTTTATCGTGAACGGTGTTTTAAATAACACTTGTTCTTTAACCCGATAATTAATGGAATGTTATTTTGGGTTGTCGTGAACGGTATCTTCAATAATATTGTTCTTCGACCCAACGGAGTTAAGAAAATCAGAAACTAACTGAAGATTAGTTAAGTTGAATGGTTTCTTGGGTGTTGATCCGATGTTGGGTTCGGCCTTCGGGGTTATTACTTAGGGAATTGTTCACTTGCTAATTTACGGTTAAAGGATGGTGGAAATGAAATGCGATTTTGGGTTTATCGTGAACCGTGTTTTAAATGACATTGGTTCTTTAACCTAGTTAAAGATTAAAACTAAGTGGAGTTTTAATGAATCTTTAATTAGATTGAAAAGATCGAGAATGGAGTATCACCAGTTTTGCTCCAGGCGATAGTTAAATCTTTAATTAGATTTGAACGTGAAATGGTAATTGAATTTACCGATAACACTGTGGTGTTAGATATGAAGTATGACCAGTTTTACTTTATGGGATGAATAGGTTGGGACTGGGAAATAAAACAAATGATTACTTCGGTAAGGTTCGTTAATCCCGACTAGTTTGAAGTGATATTCGAAGGAAGATTAAAGAATAAATTTAAAAGAATTTATCTTTGATAAAATTAATGGGAACCTTTCCCTAAAAATGTGAAATTTAGAAACTAACTGTAGGTTGGCTAAGATGAATGGTTTCCTGTGTATTGATCTGATGTTGGTTTCGGCCTTCGGGGTTAATATTTGGGGAATTGTTCTCTTACTAATTTATGGTTAGTGACTGATGAATTGGAATGAGGTGTATGTTGTGTTTGTGTAACACTTGTTTATTATATACGCGTGTTGTTCAGAAAGACCGGGTTTATCCCATTCTGAATAACTGATTCGACGATTAGTCGAAGATGAAGACGGTGGTCGAAGACCGGAGGTCTTCACGTCGTTTGGATAATTACTGATGATCTTGATTGGGCCGTACAACCAAGAGGAGGGAATCAGTTGGTGATCGTCCAGACGTACTTGGAGATCGATGGGTATGCGAGGTACAAGGTGCCTACGGTTTCGTTCAGACCCAGAACGGACTTATAAATGGACTGTGTGTTTGACATTGGATATCATTCTGTGTGATTGATGGATATCAGTTGCATGGAGTGGTTTGCCTGTGTGGCATGCTAAGATTCAAATGATCAAGGCTTCTGTTGAAAAGCAAAGTCTTGTAGTTGATGATCAAAGCACAGCCTGTGTGGCACAGCTTTGTGTAGCGTAAATTCGCGAGCCTCGCACCCTTGTTGTGAACCAAAAACGGGAGAGGACTTCAGGGAGGACATGCGTTTCTTTCTAGCTAGAAGTGGCGTCAGTGGTTTTACACGCCCTGACGAGTTTGACTTATGTAGTTGTTGCTGTTGCGAGGCGCCTCAGATTTATCGGTGACTATGTGAAGCCGATAGAGTCATTCGTTGGCTCATTTGCGCCCCATAGGGCGGGGAGACGCAGTGTTCAGGCATTTTAATCCACATCTATGGACCGGCCCTGACGATCCAAGGCTTGACTGAGTACTTGCCTGAGACATGGTAGGCTAGATTGTCTCTAATCGGTAGAGTACAATCCCTGGCCTCGGTTCATAGATGGAAATCCAATTTCCAAATACGTGATTTTGCGGTTTTGATTGTAGAGCCTAGTGTGGCGACATGATATATGGTACCCATGCCGTCTATGATTTATATTTATGATTGAAATTGTTTTGACACTATACACTTATAATAGTATCAAATGATTTGTTTTTAACGTATCAAGCATGCTTTGGCTATTATAAGGTAAAACCCTATCCTCTGGCTTGTGTTGCATTGTGTGATGGGACCTGGTTCTTATAATAGCTTCATTGTTTTTTTTATTTAGCATTGCGCTGTTGTTTTATGCACCGGTATTCTTGGGAGGAAACCCGTTCCGTGTTATATGGCGTGGTCCCTTGATATATCTGATTTAAAGTAAAGCTTTGAATAACTGTTTTAGTTCTCACACCAGTCACATGACTGACCAGGAGTTTATTGTTTTAACCTAAACTCTGGGTACCCTTATTTTGACATGGGCAACTAGTAGTTTTGGTTTTGCAGATTTATATTCACAGGATCCTGATTTACAGCTGGGACGATACTCGGAAAGCTCTGTATCCGTGTATTACTTCTAGTTGTGTATAGTATTATTTTTCCGCTGCGATGTATTTAAATGTAATCTAAATCTCTGATATTATCTGTGTAATATTTATTCTTACTCTGTATATTCTTGTATTCTGATGAATTGTTGTTATTAACAATGAAATGTTCTTCTGTCTGGGTTCTTTTGTGGCTTGTTCTCAACTCAATCCGTGATTTCCCGTAAGGGGGAACTCGGGTCGTTTCATCGCATGGCTAGTTGGGTCATACCCAAGCAGGGTGTATTGTCACCTGATCTAGAGAAATTACTTTTGCTTCTTAAATCTATCGATGTTGTCCCTTTCAGGAAACAGTTGCTGATCCCAACCGTTGGTGATAATACATTCGGAACTTTCAAGCTAAGTGAGGTACCGGTCATGTTTAGCCGGGGTTGCAAGATGTTCTTATTGAACTCGGTGTATTTCTTTCTAGAGGTACACTGTCGAAAGGTGGTCCCATACCTTGCCAGTTGGAATCCATTATCCAATAAGAGCCCATGGTTTTGATCATATACCGCATATCTAGAGCGTGAGATGCAAGCGTTCTACTATATTGATATTACTTGTATTTAGATATTATTATAATATCAGACGAGTATTGATTTCAAAGAATGCTTTAGGTTATCGTAAGGTAAAAACCATCCATGTTTATGTGTGGATCGGTCTTATGATTATCCTATCTTTTAAAAGGATTTCTAAAAGTTAAACCAAGTGGTTGGAGTTTACTCACACCAGTCCAATGACTGACCTAGAGTTTATTTTTGTTTTGTTTTTCCCTAAACTCTTGGGTGCCCAAATTTGTATGGGCAGTCAAGTAGTTCAGAAGTTTCAGATATCATTGGAGGAGCTTGGAGCAAGAGGCTTCAGACTTATCTAGTATTGTTATTTCCGCTGTGTTGTAAGTGTTGTACTCTGATAATGTTACTGTATATATATACAGTGTTTTATTTCAAAGTTATGTTATATTTTATTTGTTCCATTGTGAGATTCGTATTACTCTGATGTGTTGTATTGTTCTCCTTCTTCTTCTATTCTAATTTTCTATCTTATATATCCTCACCCTCTAATTTCTTTCATTAACGTTCCGGTAAATTTCGGGTGCTTGGTCAGTCGACATCGTATTTGGTCGATATCGTTACAGATTGTACCTTTGGAAGCTCAATGTTTCCCCTGCATTTTGTACTTTATCATATCAATAAACTTTCCACATCGCTAATACTTTCATACTGAGTGTCCTGAACCATGGTAATGATCCTTGTTTTGTTCTTCTAGTAGCCTTTTTGTAATATTTTGGAATTTGATCACTTCGATTAGGGATATTTAAATGTGAAAAAGGGGATGGGTCGCTAAAACAAGATAGGTCTTTGTCTAATTTTCAAGCAAAGTGGATCCCTAACACTGTAGCAACTTGGTTTCTATGATTTTTTGAGCCGTTACTTGAAAAGTTTTTCAAAAAATTTAATATCGAAAGAAGATTACTGGAAAAGAAAAAAGTACAAAAATGTATGCACTTATTATGAAAAAGTGCAGACATATCTACATTTATTACAATAGTATTTTGCAGACATGTATCGGCGTATCAAAAAATGCAAACATATATGTAATTTTTTCTATATAGTTGCTTTTTTGTCTATGATTTTTTGGAATAAGATATTTTTCATTTAAATGCAGTTTACATTACTTTTTGATGATTTTTATGCAATAGTATGATGTTGAATTAATGTAGACATTAAATTTGAAATTTTGAAGCATTCAACAAAAACTGCATAACAGAATGCAACTAATGGTTAATATTACATTAATGTCTGCTATTTTTTGGAAAGCTAAGCCATTCTTGCATGTTTTGCTTAGGCGTGATCTTTTTGTTTTAATGAATTGTTTTTAAAATTTTCTTATATGTATATGAATATGATTATTAAATTAAGTTTTGAAGTTTGGTAGTTTTTTACTTTGATTTTTCATGTTTTTTGATGATTTTTGAAAAACAAAGATTTAATTTATGTGTTTTTTGATAGCAATGTTTTGTAAACTTAAGAGGGACCACAGCCAAACTGTCTCTATTTGAATTATTTTAAATACTCAAATATGGATTATTTCAAAATATTAATCAAGGTTTAAGAGATAATATATGACAGTAAACTTATTATGGAAAATTATTCCAAAAAATATCGCGTTTTAAGCTACTCATTAGCCGTAAGTATCACGAACTATTATGGATACATATACTTATTTTCTATTAAAAAAAATTGTGACTTATTATTGCAACTGAAATATATCAAGACGTCGCCAATTTGGGGATTATATTCAATATTTGATTTATTGACTTAAATAACGATTTAATAATTTGATAATTATTGTAATTATTAAAATAATTGTTTCAAATGATAATAATTCATTTAAATATGTTATACAGCGATAATAAATCATTTATAATAAGTTGTATAAAGGAATATACATAGCTTGAATATACAGGGAAAACGATATCGCTTTATCTATATAATGCTAATTTTTGAAAATACCTATTTAAAATTATTTAATATGGATTTAAATACTTAAATAACCATGTTTTAATTATCTAAAGATGATAAAAATTTATTTTAAAATTTTATTTACTTAAATAAATAGTTTTACTGAGAATCGAAAAGCTAATTTTGGATAATCATCGATATGACGAATTGAAGTTGCACGATATTGTATACCATACATGATACACATATAAATGTGTGTGAACACATATATTTCTTATGATAACAAGAGAATAATAAATGGTAAGTACGATTTGGAAAAAGTAAATTTGATTATACTTTTAGCTAAATTCAAAACAATACATCACTTAAACAACCATACATCTTACATAATCATACCACTTACCACCACGCCTCTTACACACAAGTACAAGGTAACGGGGTGCTTGAGTTTGGTTGAACCAAGCAAAAAGGTTATATGGGTATTATGACACTAGTCTGCTTATAAATACCTCTGTACTCTGTTAACAAATCTTCACATAAAACTATCTTCTTTTTCTTCCTACTAAAGCTACATTAATGGATTTACAATACTCTTAAACTAATAAGAAAAGAAAAGGAATTTTTTTAAGAAGAAATCAAGGTGAAATAGTATAGAAGTCCTCCCGAAATCACATCAATGATTATCTTTCTTCAATCCACATTTATTATCATCCCCATCGTCAACTTCAAGACGTTGAGCATCACCCGTACACCATTAGGTCGAGAGAAAAAGGGAGGATCACTGGGAGTTCAAGAAAGGATTAATCAAGCGAGCTTCTATTCAATTATATTAAAGCTGCAACAAATTTGAGGAATGTTTAAAACCAATGAAAGGGAGAAACACTACCATAAAACTGACATAACTATCCACATGCTAAAATAATTTATAATGATATATATGCTTGCTATGATGTTGGATTGATATTATTTCTATTGAATGGCTGATTTAATAATTCGTATCAAATACATATCGATAAGCACAAAGAAAATCACTTTCCTTTTATGAATGAAATGGTGTAATTAGAATAGTTAAACCGCTTTAAATTGATTTAAAATGTTTTAGAAATACTTTATAGAAATTAAAAGTTTTCATATGAAGTTTGGAAAGAACATGAAATTTAAGTAAATTTTGGTGCGTCGCATAACTACAATTCGCGATTACGTTTCGTAAAAAGTTAAAACTCTTTATATTCAAAATATAAGTTCCAATTTTTTGAAATAAGAATTTTTTTTTATACTCTTATTGCCATATATTTCCAACGAAACAAAATGATCAAGATTATGTCGAGTAGATTTTAAGATATACGAAAAAGGGTGCTACTATTCACACCCCGGTTACACTTCCGGCCACCTTTATAAATTTAATACAAATGAATATTTTTTATATTCGTCTGGCCACCAAATCTTATTATTTCATTCAGTGATTCACCACCGTACATCTCCTAAAAAACTATACTTCTCTACAATTTCAAACCCTAAACCCTAACAAAAACTGATATTCTTTTGTGCCTATTACTATTAGAGTTGGAAGATGAAGATAAAGAAAGGTTAGAATTGCTTGATTTTTATTATTTTCTATTATGATACAGAACATGTTATTAGAGTTTTTTTTAATGGTTAGGGTCTTCTACTGCGTTTCAAGATATTTTTTTTGCTTCATTGCAAATTTCAAGCTTGGATGATATTAAATTTGACAACGTTGTAATAGAGAATGATAATGTAAAGTTTTGACTTATAGGGTTTTTATCCGTATAACTTACATATCTTCTTTTACAAATTGATACTTTTATTTTATTTTTTGTCATTTGATAAATGGAGTATTTGAATATGATAAATTGGATGATAAACCTGATGTTTGTGATAATATGATGCAAGATGTTCGATCAAATAATAAAAAGGATATAAATGTTGATTTGACGAATCATTTCACAACCGACGAAGTAAGTATTCATTTATAAAAATTAAAATTGCTAATGTGGTAATGAAAATGGATTATGTTATTTTTTTTTCTTGAATTATTTGCGTGCGTTTAGATGAAAGTGCTGGTGGCCACATTTTTTTGTTATTAAATTAAATAGTGGCTAGTAGAGGATATTTGAAATATTTTGGGTGTAAATAGTAGCAATCTAAGAAAAATAAGCTTTGAAAAATATCATGGTTCTGTAGTTCGAAATCTAGAATATGCAATTCTCTAAAATTGAAAATTTAATATTTCATAAATATGAAATAAATCTTTTAAAATGTTTTAAAAGTGATTTGAGTTGTATAAATGAATTTCAAAATATTAGAAAAGTCGTTTTAGTCAATTAAGTTAAAATAACACCGTTGACAACACTTTTCATAGCATTTTTCAATAAAATTGAAATACATGTTTAAATTTAACAATTCTTCTCCTTATAAACGTTTTCAAATGATAAATTAAGTACTTTAAGATCATTTAACTATTGTACAACATTCTATTCGTGAAATCTAATTGTTTAACTAAGAAGATGTTCAGAAGAAACCAATGCCCTGCCTCATCTAGCCCTTTTGCCAGATGAGGAATAGATAAAGTTGAAATGTCAGAATTGAGCTACGTATAAAAGATGAAATTTTATATATGTAAATGAAACGGATTACTTAGAGATAATCTTGTTATAGTTAGTATTAAATTCCAAGGAGGTATCCTTACTATTCGTAATAATTTAAAAGGTGGTTTCATCTTTATTAGAACAGTATGGTTTGAACATGGAAATTAATGTCAAATAAAATGGGTATGCTTTCTTTGGATTTATCTTACTAAAATGGATTTATCATTCAAAATGACAAAATGAATGAGGTTTAATGAATACATATATATACACTCACACACACCTAAAGAATATTTGAAAGATACGCTACCTTAAAATATGTTTTGACAAGTATTGAATTAAGCAATGAGAAACACCCAAAACTACTTATACCGTATTTTCTCGACGAATGGTTCGAAGAAACCAAGATTAAATTTGGGTGATTCCTATCTGAAAACCATTTTGAATCGATTTACATCTGGAAATAAAAAAGATGGAATGATCAAAATTTGTAAGACTGAGTAAAGGACTACTGTCACCGAACCTTATGAAAATTTTCCATATTACAGAACTTTAGTAGTTCTTCATTTAAATCATCAATCAAAGGTATCCTTGTTGCTAATTACACGATGTAGTGGGAGAAGTGCCTTTAGTTTATCCAAATTAATGATAACTTGTATGCACTAATGTTTAATATTGTACTTCTAGTGCATGCATATTGATCTCCATGACTAAATGTACATTTATTTAATGGTATAAGAAGTAGCTCTTCTGCGCTATTTCTTCCTTTTTCTGAAACGTATGAGCTCAAAGGTTGTACATTAGTGGAAATTGATTGTGTGAGACGGATTTGGTAATGTGGCATTTAAAATGAATGATGTGCTTGATATAAGATAATCGACGACCTTAAGCTTCATTACCCAGTAATGGCAGAAATAGGGCATGCCATAAGGCTATATGAGTCGCGCCCATTAGGATATGATCATCACCCATTTAGATTACTCACTACATCCTGAGTATATGGCGTATGCTAAGAGATGTCTCAGAGAGGTCAGTTATGACTATGGTAATGTCATGTTTGGTCAATGCATCGCCCTTGGTCTGTGTAGCTGGGTTGGTCTTGCTAGAAAGGCAGAGGGTTGTTGGTACTTGGTACATCCCTCTAAAGGTGTACTGTATGGAGTGTAATGATTCGGATTTCGCCCGGATCTAATCGATCGCTAAATCGACCAGGACCATTCAAAATCCGGATACGCTAACTTTGGGAATACAACACATCAGAACAAATAACAGAAGACTTTTATTACATCATAATAATGCAACATCAGAGTACATAATATATCAAAGTACATCAAATAAAATAAAGCGGAAGATTAATTTACAATAGATTTAATACAATGCAGAGAAAGACTATCAATGCTCTAGACACAGCTTTAAGCCTCAATCAAGAATCTTGCTCAAAAGAATAATTATCTGCAAAACAAGCCACTCGACTGCCCGTGTGGAAAAGAGGGCACCCGAGTTTGCAAAGTGGAACAAACTACGAGTCAGTCATGGGACTGGTATGAGAAATCTTACCTAATCTATTAAATAATGATAAGACTAATCGCAGGACCACGCCGCTAATGCGGAACTGATGTACTCCATTGGATTGCCAGTGCATGAAATAAGGTAAATATTTAAACAACACAATGCTTTTTAGAAAAATGAAACCATTATAAGACTCAAGTCCCAT
This sequence comes from Allium sativum, assembly GCA_030737875.1. NCBI lineage: Eukaryota > Viridiplantae > Streptophyta > Magnoliopsida > Asparagales > Amaryllidaceae > Allium > Allium sativum. The sequence goes on from CM060922.1 coordinate 571,002,789, forward strand.
CACACAATGCAACGCAAACCGGAGGATAGAGTTTTACCTTATAATGTTCAAAAGATGCTTGATACGATAAAAACGGATTTGAAATTATTATAGGCGTATATATGTTTCAAAAACATTTCAATCATAATGTATCAATCATAGACATCATAGCTACCATATACTAGGTCGCCATACTAGTTTACAACCAAAACCGCATGGTGTCGTATTGGAAGTTGGGTTTCTATCATGAGTCAAGGCTAGGAACGATCTCCTTACCGATTCGAAACACTCTAGCAAATGTCTCAGGATCCCCCACAGTGAACCCTTGGATCCTGCAGGGCCAGTCCACAAATATACCTTAGTGGATTGGCAATTCCTGAACACACGTTTCCCGGTCCTATTGAACCTATATATTGGTCAATATTGACCAAAATAACCGAGGCCTCGTAAGCCATCATCCACATAAGTAAAATTGTCAGGGCTTGTAAATGCTGACACCGCTTCTAGCTAGAAAGAAACGTGTGCACTCCCTGTGTTCCCTTGTCCCGTTTTTGACTCTTACCGGGATGCGAGGCTCGCAAAGTAACGCTATACACAAAGCTATGCCGAAAATGGCTATGCTTTGATCATCAACCACAAGGCTCTGCTTTTCAACAAAAGCCTTGGTCATTTGCATCTTGGCATGCCACATTGACAATCTGCGCCATGCGATCGATAACTACCAATATATAACCTCTGAGCTCATGCATCTCAGAGAAGGGTGTTAAGCAAGAGAATAAATTCTCCGCCACCACAGATATATTGTAACAACCCGAAAATTCTGAGCTAATTTGAAATTTTTATTTTGGCAATTTTAGTGAATTTTGGATATTTAAAATGATTATTTTAAATAATATCGACGAGAAATTTATTTTGAATAGAATTAGAATGTATATATTTATTTGAATCGACGTTAGAATATAAATATTTTATTTTAATTATAAAGGAAATTGAAAATGGCGCGGTAGTTTGAAATTTCGATTTCAAATTTCAAATGAATGTACAGGATTCAAAATAATCCGGATTTTAGCGAAACCAAAAATATTAGAATCTATTTTAAAATATCTATCCAACGAATCCGAAAAATTGAAATTTCATAGTGAGAATCAAAAGTTATTCCCAGATGAAATTTCAGAATAGTCGCTATGGAATTCTGGCCCTTAAAAATGGAAATTTTGCAAACGATCTCTGTTTTTGACGAAACCACTTTTGTTGGATCCGTGATGTCAAGTTATTGCTAGATTCAAAAATTCGTAATTTTCTGAATCAATATGTGAGTGTGGCAAAGGAAAACGCATTGGACCAGTTTTAGTTGATTTTAATCGACTTGAAAATGGCCATTTTTCAAACGGTCTCAGAATTTGACGAAATTAGTTTTGTTAGGACCGTATCATCAATACGAAGCTAGAAATATTTTTTCTTGAATTCTTGGGGCCCGTATGTGACCCCAGTAAATTAAAATGTACGTTCAAATTGAATATATACTGAATCATATTTTAATTTGAACGAAAACTGATCGAAACGGTCGAATCAGCTTACGGTACATATCCCATTGTGTTCGGAATGAGGGTAATTAGCTAGGGATGACAAACGGTGGGTCTCGTTTCGAGGTCAAAACAAAAAGGTACCTTTTTGAAATACAATAAAATAAAATATATAAATATATATCCTCACCCCCTCAGCACTCTCTCCCCCTCCTCCCCGTACACTTCCTTCCCAAATCGAAATAAGAGATAAAAAAGGGAATCGCGCCCTAGCGTGACTGGCGCCTTCCACCGCTGCCAAGGCGGGCACAACCACCTCCGACAGGCGCGCCGCCAATGCCCCCTCCCCTCCGACCTTCGCCTGCCACCCTTCCCTCCCTCCTCTCCCCTTCCGCTGTTCAAAACCCAAATTCGCCCCCCCCCCCAACGTGAACCCCAAATCGCCACACCACCCGCCACCGCCTCTGCTGGCGTCCCTCCCCCCTCCCCGTGCGCACCCGACTTCGAACCCACAAACCTCCCCAAGCCCTACCTCGCCCCAAAACCACCTAGGCCGATGCCCCACCACCTGCGTGGCCGACCAGACGCTGCTGCCGGCCGACGAAGCTTCGCCTCCCCCTTCTCAGCAACGTGAAAACCCTCTCCTCCCGCTAGAATTGCGGTAAGCATTTTACTTCCTTTATTTTCGTTGTTTAATGTTAATAGGAATATGATTTTAGAGATAGAAATGCTAATACTTTCAAATTTCAAAGATTCGATTTTTATTTTGCAAAGAACCATATAAAAATTTGGTTTTTAACATATGAAGGGCTATATAAAAATTTGATTTTTATATATGTGAACATCGATTAAAAGAAATGATTTTTGATTTGATAAAAATGAGATTTTTATGCTTAGGGTTTAAATAAAAATATAATTTTTATAGAGTAGAGATAATAAAATTTTGATTTTTATATTGTAGAGATAATAAAAATATGATTTTTATATTATAGAAATAATAAAAATACGATTTTTATATTATATAGATATTAAAAATTTGATCTTTATCTATGTAGCGAAATAAAAATCTGATTTTTATTATATATATGTTGAAATAAAAATGTGATTTTTATAGCGATGATTTAAAATTCGATCTTTATATAAGAAGTAGAGATATAAAAATATAATTTTTATATAGAAAGAAACGTGGTAAAAATGTGATTTTTATACCATGGGAATAAAAATGTGATTTTTAATATGAACAGCGTAGAGAAGACTGCGTTGGCATTGCAGGCAAATTCAATCGATCAGAGTTTCAGAAATAAAATGGCGGAGTGGAACCCCAAGATGAGAACTCCTCGCTTTTATTTTATTTTCTAGTTAAAATATATACTAGGATGCAGACGGTGCTTAGCAGCACCCGACACCCATCGTCCACAGACCATGGATGACTTGTTTGTTTGATTGCTGTGTTGTGAAATTTGACTGTTGATTGTGATGTGTGAAATATAAATTCATGTGTTAAAATAAGAAATAAATTCATGTGTTGAAATAAAATATATTTTCATGTGCTGAAATAAAATATATATTCATGTGTTGAAATAAAATATATATTCAAGTGTTGAAATAAAATATATATTCATGTGTTGAAATAAAATATATATTCAGGTGTTGAAAGAAAATATATATTCATGTGTTGAAATAAAATATATATTCATGTGTTGAAGAAAAATAAATGTTCATTTACAAATCGAACGATTTGTTTATGTACACCGATTTGACTTATATGGATTGGGACGATAAATTTTACACATCGCCCAACTGCACAAATAAAAATCTGTGTTTGTTGATTTGAAAGCCCACACTGGTATTGGGATGATATTTGACGTACACTAATCCCGATTGTTTGATTGTATGTCAATCGATGGTTTGACAGACTATGTAAGCATTAATTATTTATATTTAATGCTTATGCAATTGTGTGGTGCACTCTGGATGATGGTTGGTGATTTATTGCTGCTATTATATACATGTGTTGTAGAAAATCCATATAATTAGCATTATATGGTAATTGATTGGGCCTCATTTCAATTTGGAAAATAAGGAATATTATAAAAATAAATTCATGTGTTGAATAGAAAATATATTCATGTGTTGAATAGAAAATAAATTCATGTGTTGAATAGAAATAAATTCATGTGTTGAATAGAAATAAATTCATGTTTTGAATAGAAAATAAATTCTTATGTTGAATAGAAATAAATTCATGTGTTGAATAGAAATAAATTCATGTGTTGAATAGAAATATATTCATGTGTTGAATAGAAAATAAATTCATGTGTTGAATAGAAATAAATTCATGTGTTGAATAAAAATAAAATAAATATTCATTTGTTGAATAAAATAAATATTCATGTGTAGAATAGAATAAACATTCATGCGTTGAATAAAAGCTGTGTTGATTAGATTGATGCCATTTTGACGTGAACGATATTTATATCGATTTTATTCATTTTTATAATGAATATAGAAAAGGAAGTGATTTCAAAATATAACGTTTTGAAAATATTATCATTTATAGATTAATGATATGGAATATTCAATTTTGATTGGAAATTGAATATGAAGCTGAAATCGTTTTGTGACGACCCAAACTTCCCAGTAAAGGAAAGGCTGGATTGCTTTGAGAATAACACACATCAGAACACAAACTGAAGAACATTTTATTGCTGATTCCGACAATTACATCAGAGTACAAGAAAATAACAGAGTATGAATACTTATTACATAATAGAAATACGATAATATAAGATTTTTAAATTACATTTAAATAGCAGCGGAAAAATAATAAAAATATACAACTGGAAGGAATGCACGGATACAAAGCTTTCCGAATACCGCTTCAGCTGTAAGCCAGGATCCTGTAAATATATCTGCAAAAAGCTACTCGACTGCCCATGTGGAAAATATAGGCACCCGAGTTTGCCAGTGAAACAAACTACATGTCAGTCATGGGACTGGTATGAGACATCTTAACTTAACTATCTAATAATAAGGCTAATCACAGGACCACGCCGCTAATGCGGAACGGGTTTACTCCATTGGATTGCCAGTGCATAAAATAAGGTAAATCGTTAAATAACGCAATGCTTTTAAGAAAAATGAAACCATTATAAGACCCAAGTCCCATCACACAATGCAACGCAAACCGGAGGATAGGGTTTTACCTTATAATGGTCAAGAGATGTTTAATACGATAAAACGGATTTAGTATTAGTGTGTATATGTTTTAATAAAAACATTTCAAATATAAATGTATCAATCCTAGCGGCATGGGTACCATATATCATGTCGCCATACTAGTTCTACAATCAAAACCACAAGGTCGTATTGGAAATTGGATTTCCATCATGAGTCGAGGCTAGGGGCAAGCTCCTCTCCGATTCGAGACACTCTAGCAAATGCCTCAAGATCCCCCGCAGTGAAACTTGGAGCGGTAGGGCCGGTCCCCGCCTATCGGCAGTGGATTGGTTATGCCTGAACACAGATTTCCCGGTTCCTTTGAACCTATAGTATGACCACTAACGGCCTATAAAAATCCGAGGCGCCTCAAAATCCATCATCCACATAAGTAAAATGCCAGCCAGTTTAAGCACTGACACTACCACTAGCTAGAAAGAAACGTGTACACTCCCTACGGTCCATATCCCGTTTTTGACTCATACCGGGGTGTGAGGCTCGCGCAGTCACGATATACACAAAGCTATGCCATAATAGGCTATACTTTGATCATCCCACAAGGCCCTGCTTTTCAACAAAAGCCTTGATCATTTGCATCTTGGCGTGCCACATTGATAATTCACGCCATGCGATCAATCCCTATTAATATATACCAGGGTGTTAAGCAGAGAATAAATTCACCACCAATCAGATACACACTAATAAAAATCAATTTAATTCACATGGAACGAAATCCAATGTCAGACACTGATCGTCGTTAATCTATGAATTAGAAAAGCGCGACATTTGTAATAAATTCTACAAGCATACAGGTGTGTAGCATACAGGTCGAACACAGGGAGGTGAATTAAATCAAATTATTTATCTAATCTCTTGGGCGAGTTAGACAAAACTTTGGAGGTTGATTTTGAAAATAAAACAAAACAAAATTAAAACTGTAATTTGATTCAGAACAGATCTAACTGAATCGACGATCAAATCACAATTTCATTGGAAAAGCAATGAACTATAAATCAGATTCAAATCTAATCAAATCCAATTTAACCTATGAACGCGATTAAAATACAGAAAATAAAAGTGCATAATATATATAACAATATGAAATAAAATTAGGATTACCGCTGAATCTAATCAGACGGTCAATCACTAATGAAAAGAAATGCAAAACACAAATAGTGTTCTACCGAATCTAATCGTGTAGACACACTAATTGCTAAGAAATAGAAAAATTGCAGAAAATAAAAAGAAGAAGAAGAACTAGAAACTTTATTAGAAATAGAAAATGGGATATAGGATGGTGGCTACAATGCCATTACAAGGGTATATATAGGGGATAACCAAACCCTAACCCTAACCCTAATGATAACTGGGCCTTGTCAGTACATCACTAATTAGTTTACAATGAGAAACATAAATGGGCCTTAGATAAATAAAGCAAATTTGGGCCTTTTCTCTTTTCCTCTAGCTTCCTTGACACTTCTTCATTGATTTGTGATGTGCAAAGCCTTGTTATCAATCCTTTTCTTGTCCAACAGCAACTAGATGTGATATCTTTATCTACAATTCTTCAAAATGCAAATACACAGCAAATTGAACTCTATTTCTCTACGTTTCTGGTTGCTTGCGGGCTGGGTTGGAATATCTGTAAAAATAACAAAACAATACCCAAGTAATATTTATTTATATACAAAAGATAAGATATAAGAGCATAAAATAAACACAATTTTATGTCAATCAAATACCCCCACACTTATCTTTTACTCGTCCTCGAGTAAAAAGAAAATGAAAAACTAACTAGATAGGTCGCACTTTCGTAGGAATCACGATTGCATTGAGCGTATGCAACAAGCCGTTAAACCTCTAGGTGTCCCTAGTAGGACGAGTGGTGTCTCGTGAGGGTTTTCAGCGGATACTACCCACAAAATCCACATGCAGTATGCTATGATTCTAATGAAACTACATGAATGCAATGGACTTATGCAAAAATAAAAACGAAAAATGACAACACGACTTATTTCAGGAAAGTGGTACAACAAATTAAGTTAATAATTTCTAACCAGTTGATTTTATTTTAGATACCTCGACTTGTCACAAATTTTCAATATAAATCAAGTTTTCAAATGTTAAATTCCAGTTTGGCCAGTTAGTTCAGTCGATAACATAGTGCAGCCATGAAATAAATTCTTAGTTTGCTTGGCACAGTTTGCAAAGTGGTATTCTAATTTTCTCATGTATGGCTAGTCAAATCAATAAGGTCAAGAAGTGTTTGGGTATCATCGCTTATTCTTTATTCTATAAAATTTTAAGATTTATGATTAACTACATACACCTAACTAAAAAGACCAAGGTTTACCACCCATGCACTGCCTCGCGGACTAACGGAGAGTGGGTAAAGAGCTTGGCGGATTGTGCAGGCCGACTTTGACTTTGTCAACAACGTGTCGGTAATCCTTAGGTGTCCAATCTCATAAAATGAGACCAAGATATTCCAACTTTGACTTTGTCAAAAACGTGTCGGATAGAGCTTGGCGGGTTTGCACACCAACGCTCGATATACAAGCAATGTTGGATACCCTTGGAATACTATTATTATTATTATCGAAAATATAAGCACAAAAGAGAGTTACGCGAATTCAACTTACACAACTTAGTTTTAAAGATTTGAAAAGCCAATATAAGTATTTTAAGTCTTCCACTTATTTAAACAAAGTCTACAATATAGAATAGATTTCATGGCCATCACCTAAGAATCGCCCTATGTACCGGTTACACTATTATCCTTCAAAATTAAACTTTTCATTATATTTCCTATTCGATCTAAGTTGAGAGAGAAAAATACTATCAACTGGCTAAAAATTGTAAACTTATTTTGTTGTATCAATTGAAAATGAGTCGTATATAAAAAAAATATGGTATGTTACTACAATCTAAAATGTATGATGGTCCTACTTAAATGGCTGAAATAATAAAAAAAAACAAAGAAAAATGAAAATGGATGAAATGCAGACTCCCCCCCACACTTGAACAAAACAGTGTCCACACTGTGAACGTTTCCTAAATTTGAAAGATCGCACCCAAAGGTGAATGAGATGCAAAATGATCTGTAAAATGAAATGCAATCTAACTATATGTAAGAATGGATCATATATACAATGATATATGTGTTTGCGGTGCACGCAATGTAAAGAATTTAACCATCTTTTTCCCCCACACTTGGTTCTGACCCTATGAGTCCCATTCCCACTGTGTCTAGACATGTTTTCTAACAAGCAAGAGTTTTTGAAAACCGTATCATCTTTAAACCTAGATTTATAGTCCAGGAGATAAATGTCTAGGGTCGTCCTAACATGAAGTTTTTCAACAAAACTAATATTCCAAAAATAGTTCATGTATTCAACAAATTTGTCAGTGTAATTTTTCAAAAATTTGTGATCGTATGTAAATTCAGTGAAATTTGACATCTGAGTGGTGTTCAAGACTGTGTGATCACATTTCTCATCACTAACTGTCAACGTATTTTCGACACTGACAATCTCAAGTTCATTTGAAATTTCCTCAAAGTTAAAATTTTCGAACTCGTGACATGAATCCACTTCTTCCTTATTTGGCAATTCATCCTCGTACAAATCAAGAAATTCATGTTCATTAAAATCCATTTCCACTTCTGAGTTTTTGAAAAATTCAACAATTTCATTTGGTTCAATTTCAAAAATTTCAAGTTTCTCACAGCCTGAAAGATGAAGATCAAAATTTAAGCTTAAATCTTCTTCCTGAAAAGAGTTGAAGTTCAAATCATTGGTTGAATTTTGAAAAACTTCATCAAGATGATTATTCTCAATTTCAAAAGTCGTTATTTGAAAATTTTCAATGTCAGCAAAGAATGGATTATTTCCTGATTCATCACTTGTTTGAATTTGATTTTGTTGCTCTTGTTGTTCTTTCAAAGATGTCAATAAACAAAGAAGTTCATCCATCTTTCTATCTTTTTCATTAAGCTGTCTATCTAGCCTTTCTACCCTCTCTCTAAAAATGTTAAGACGATCGTTGATTTGAGAGCTCTCGTTTGGAATTTCCTGATTTTCAAAATTATAATCCACATCAATTTCACAATCAATATTAATTCCAATGTGGTAGTTGTTTGAATTTTCAGAAAACTGACAATGATATTGGAAATCATTTTGATCATAGAAATTTTGTTCATAACCAAAACTGTTAAAATTCGAGTGAAAATTGCAATTTTGGTCATTTTCAAGATGTTGATATGGGTTGTAGTTTTGAAAATTTTGATCGATTTGAAAATCATTTTCAAAATTATTTTCGAATTGGTTTCCAACCCCATATTGATGTGGATCAAAGCTATTTTGCAATTCAAAACCGTTTTGATGTGGATGTGACCCATAATCGAAATTATTGAAATTTAAATTGAAATTATCATTTCGATTATATCTATGATTTTGAAAATGTTGGTCAGTTGGAAAATTTTGAAAATTGTTGACATTGGGCTCACGAAATTTTGGAAAATCTTGTTTCATGAGTTGCAATTCATACTCATACTCTTCAAGAGGGCGTCTACTTCGATTATTATCCCACATTTCTCTCAATGATTTTTTTGAATTAGACATTTGAAATGAAATCACGGCAAGACAGAAATTATTCTCAATTCAAAATAATATAAAATAATGAGTTGTGCTCTATTAATTAACTGACTCAATTGGAAGGGGGAAGAGGGTCTTATGGCCGTTCACGTATAGTATAAAACTAAGGGATACGACCAATGTTTTACGGGTAGTATGCAACCTCTTTTGCTAAAAGTTCAATAAATTGAACTAATATATATCCGCGATCCAATTGTACGAGACAGTCAACTTCACAAAGCACCACTTTTCAGTTATATTATTTTGAAAATCAAAATCACGTGTTAAAATTGAAAATCGATGAGAGTGATTAGTTATGGAAAACCGTTCCTCACCACAAATTCAGAAATATCAGTCACAGAACAGACATAGAAATATAAATTGCAGAATTAAAATTTACATTCAAGTCGCTGCCCCTGCAGAAATTTTTTACAACAATTGTCTATATGTTTTTTTCTTTTGCAGCAGAGCACCTGTAGAGTTTTAAAAGTTTTCACCTTGATCGGCAGTCCTCCAGTGAATTTGGGAAGCGCTAGCGCGTTCACACCCCACTTGGTGTGCAACCGCTCCAACCCATCTGAATCGTCCGCTGCTTTCTGTTGTTGTCCCCTTCTATTAATTGCTTGACTGCGCTGCGGCATGGGTTCGGGCTAGGAGCCCGATTTTTTTTTTTAAGACCTTTTTTTTATTTCAGCTGTACCTTTTTTTTTTGAAGAAAAGAAATATAAACAAACAAAGAAAAAAAAACTAAATTGGAATGAAAAAAAAAAGAAACTAGGTAACTAAAAGAAAATGAGCCTGTAAACTTAACATAAGAAACTAACTCATAAAAAAATGAAACTAAGCCTAAAAAAAAAACAAAGAAACACAAAATAATTGAAACTCACACTCTTGTCTCTCACAATTACTTACCCAAAATAAAAACAATGCCCTACCCCAAACAAATGGCTAAAAGCAATTGAATCCAAAAAAACACCCAAACACCAACGCAAAGGGGCCAATAGGATATAAACACACTGAATCTGATGCCTCTGAGTACCTGCTCAAATTCCAAAACAAAATATTAGAACAAAACAGTCAGCCCCAAAGCAAAATCGCCCCCCCCCCCTTATTTCTTTTTTTTTTAATTCGAATTGGATTTCAGAAAAAAAACTGAGTTGGGTTTCGAGATTCAGCGATCACTGCTTTGAATCAGGTAAGGGTTTGTGGGTTTGAGAATTGTGGAATGGGTGTCGTTTGTTCGGAGAGAGTTTCGAACGATGATATAAAGAGATGGTTAGGGGGTGTTCGGTTGGCGTGGTGGTAACAGTGCAGTGGACTGGTTTGAGAGGGCGATGTGAAATATGGGTTTTGATGTTGTGGGGGTATTTGCGTGAGCTGTTGAAAGTGATGGAGCGCAGGTTGGGATATGGTGAGCGTTGATGGTTTGGAGAAGTTTGTTTGGTGATGGGGCTGGCTGGAGTGTAGAAATTCGGATCTGGGAATGATGGACAAGGTGGAGGCTTTCTGTGATGAATTTAAGTTTGGAGGGTATTGGGTTTGAATTGTGGTAAATTTGTTGTTTGGAGGGGTGGCAGAACGGTGGAGGGGGATTGTGGTGAAGATGAGGTGGTTGCGTGATGAGGTAATGGTGCTGGGTGAACGTTGGTGATATGGAGAAGAGGATGAACGGAACGTAGATTTGGTGCGGTAGTAGGTCTGAAGCGTGAAGGGCTATTGTTTGGGGTTGAAGATGGTGGTTTTTGTGGAGATGAAGGGTGGCTTTGTGGAGAGCAGTAGAGGACGTTGTGGATTTGGTAGCTGATGAAGGCTTAAATTGTGTATTGGTTGAGAAGGGTGGAGTTGTCGTATGAAAATCAGGTGGATGATGGAGTGCGAATGAACTGAGTAGTGGTTTATATGGTCTGTTGAAGGAGTGTGAAAGAAGGGGAAGGTGATGGTTTGAAAAGGCTTTGGTGCTTTTTGAACGTGGGTAGGGGGAGCTCGGAATTGAGGGATGGACTAGGTGAGTTGCTGTTTTGAATATGGATCTGTGTTTGTTTGTAACTGATGGGGGTTCGAATGTATGGTTGAATTGTGAAGGGTGAACTGATGAGGAATTGTGACAGAAGAGAAACACCAGAAACAAATCAAAACAGGAGAAAAAAAATAAACAGATTCGAAAAGAAAAATTTCAAGGCAGAAGAAGAAGTTGAAGAAGAGTATTTGTTTTTTTTTTTTTAATTATTGAGAAAGAGGAAAGAAGTTGTAAGATGGAAATAAATAAACGAAAAAAGCGGGAAAGAAATTGTATGGGAACCAAGAAAGAAGGTATAAAGGAAAGAAATAAAAGAAATTTAATGCAGTTTTTTTTTTTTTTTTTGAAAAAGAAGAAAGGAAGGATTACATACTGAAAAGAGGAAAGAAGGTTAAAAGGAAAAAAAATCAAAGGAAAATTGACAAAAAAAATTTCTCTTTCTTAGTAAGATTGTAGTATCATTGACAAATACCAAATCAAAACCAATCAAGAACTTTATTCTATATATACAAAAAAAAAACTAACACGAATCAGATATGAAATAAATAATAAAATTTAATTGTTACCTCCCCGGCAACGGCGCCAAAAACTTGATCGTCGCTAATCTATGAATTAGAAAAGCGCGACATTTGTAATAAATTCTGCAAGCATACAGGTGTGTAGCATACAGGTCGAACACAGGGAGGTGAATTAAATCAAATTATTTATCTAATCTCTTGGGCGAGTTAGACAAAACTTTGGAGGTTGATTTTGAAAATAAAACAAAACAAAATTAAAACTGTAATTTGATTCAGAACAGATCTAACTGAACCGACGATCAAATCACAATTTCATTGGAAAAGCAATGAACTATAAATCAGATTCAAATCTAATCAAATCCAATTTAACCTATGAACGCGATTAAAATACAGAAAATAAAAGTGCAGAATATAAATAACAACAGGAAATAAAATTAGGATTACCGCTGAATCTAATCAGACGGTCAATCACTAATGAAAAGAAATGCAAAACACAAATAGTGTTCTACCGAATCTAATCGTGTAGACACACTAATTGCTAAGAAATAGAAAAATTGCAGAAAATAAAAAGAAGAAGAAGAACTAGAAACTTTATTAGAAATAGAAAATGGGATATAGGATGGTGGCTACAATGCCATTACAAGGGTATATATAGGGGATAACCAAACCCTAACCCTAACCCTAATGATAACTGGGCCTTGTCATTACATCACTAATTAGTTTACAATGAGAAACATAAATGGGCCTTAGATAAATAAAGCAAATTTGGGCCTTTTCTCTTTTCCTCTAGCTTCCTTGACACTTCTTCATTGATTTGTGATGTGCAAAGCCTTGTTATCAATCCTTTTCTTGTCCAACAGCAACTAGATGTGATATCTTTATCTACAATTCTTCAAAATGCAAATACACAGCAAATTGAACTCTATTTCTCTACAATTCTAGTTGCATGCGGGCTGGGTTGGAATATCTGTAAAAATAACAAAACAATACCCAAGTAATATTTATTTATATACAAAAGATAAGATATAAGAGCATAAAATAAACACATTTTTATGTCAATCAGACACGCATCCATTTACAAGCTTAGCTCTGGGTCTGAGCGAAAACCAAATCTGAACAATCAACAATAGTCCGGACGGCCACCACTGAAGCCCCTTCAAGGTAGATACTCCCATCAAGGGTCTCTGTAGCAACACATCCATTCGATGTGAAGATCGTCGGTCTTTAACCACCGTCTTCATCTTCGACTCTTCATCGTCGTAGTAATTATTCGGAATGGGTTAAACTCGGTCTTCCCAAATAACTCACGTATTTTATAATTAAAAATCAAGTACTATAAAAACACATCCAACGCCTCATTCCAATTCAGAATATTCTTCTAATAAAATATTCGCATTATTTTATCAAATATAAACTCTTTAAATTATTCTTAAATCTTACTTTTAAAGATTTATCAAAACTTCAATTTGATTTTAAATACCAAAAATCATTATTCGATGATTATATAATTTAAGAAATTAATCTTAACTTTAACTAGGTTAAAGAACTAATGTCATTTAAAACATAGTTCACGGTAAACCCAAAATCGTCTTCCATAAAATATGGAATCTTCACAGAAATCAAATCAATATATAATCGTTATAAATTTCTGTATCCGACCAATAATATAAATGGAATAAAGGCAAAGCCTATTAAATTCCCTATGTTGTATCAGTCTTCTTTTGCAGACTCTCATCTCGATTATTATTGAATCGAATTCCATTAAATTCCAATTTAATATATTAAATTGGAAAACTTTACTTTTGGAAAATTCCATTTAAATCTTAATAAAAGATTTATAAACTCCAAATCAGATTTTCACTGTCAGTTGGGTTAAAGAACAAATGTCACTTAAAAACACAGTTCATAATAAACCCAACTCACATTTCATCTTATCCCAATTACTAAATATAATTGAAAACTTTAATAATCTTAATTAAAAGATTTATTCTTTTCATACGGGGTTTAAGAACAGTGTTATTTAAGACACTATTCACGACAAACCCAAAATCCAATTTATTTAATTTAACTTCAATTAAATATTCACTAATTGGAAAACTTCATTAAATCTTAATTTAACGATTTATTCTGGTTAATAACTAGTTCATATCAATAAAAATATATTTTCCCAAAATATATTCTTTTTCTAAAATGTTCTTTTTCTAAGACATTTTCTAAAATGTTCTTTATTGGAATGTGACTCAATCAACAACCATATATTGTGTGTAGTCATCAATCATGATAAATAATTATCAAACATCCAAATAACACCCAAAGTGGATTCTACACTAAATATTGGGACTAGTGTAGATCAAATATCATCCCAACACCCGTGTGGGGTTTTCATCCAACAACCAAATAATAAATTACCTGTGCACTTGGGCGATGTGTAAAAAATTATCGACCCAATCACATAAACAAGTCGGATGACTTGTAAATGGAAGTGCAATATTCAGTTTAAATATACTAACAATATATTTAACACATCAAACATTAAAACATCACAGACATATATTTCAAGCCATAGCTAATATCATATTTTTAACATAGGATCTTTTTATTGTAGCTAATCGACAATAAAAAATATTAACTTTTATTTCTAATCTTCTTATTGTTAACCAATGACAACAAAAATAATAACTTTTGTTTCTTATTCCTATTTATTGTTAACATATGACAATAAAAATCTTAACTTTATAAATCCAGTCTTTTATTGAATATAAAATATCAATAAAAATCTATCTTTTATTCCAACTCTTGTTATTGTGAACAAATGACAAATAAAATCTATTCTTTCAATTAAAAACAATATTACATGAGCATGTAATGTTCTAACTCTATTCTTTTTAATGATATCAATATTACATGTAAATATAACATTCTAATTCTATTCTCTTTAACGATAATTCTGTCTAATCTCTTCAACGTAACAAAATATGATGATTTTGTCCAATATTTCAAAGTAAACAAAAATGTCATTTTTGTCTTCATTCTTTTAAAGTAAACAAAAATGCTAACTTTTCTTTTATCCTTTTTAATGATCAAAAATGTAATCTTTCTTCTTAATTCATTCTTTTAAATCTGACAAAAATGTCTCTTTTATTTCATTCTTTTAAATCTGACAAAAATGTCTCTTTTATTTTGTCTAACATAATCTAATTAACAAAAGTGTTAAATTTGTCCAACTTAATCTAATTAACAAAAAGTGTTAGTTCTTCAACTTAATCTAATTAACAAAAAGTGTTAATTTATCTCAATAATCATGTTTTGACGGAAAATGTGTCTTTTTATTTCTATAAGCATATCTTGACAAAAATACTCCTTTTTATTCCTATAAGCATACTTTGTCAAATATGTTTCTTTTTATTTTTCTAACAAACTTCTAATCAAAAATGTTAATTTTTGATTTGAATAACACATTTCTAATTCAATCTTTTTAGTGATTCTAAAATGACGGTGAAATATGACATTCCAAATTGTAACCAAAATGACATTTTTATTATTTGACTAAAAATGACATGTTTTTAATTCTAATATCATATTTGCTAACAAAACGGTCTTTTTATACTAATGTTACATTTCTAAAATAAAAATGTACTTTTGTTACAAAGATAACATTTTATAACAAATGTTATTTATGTCTATTTTAACAAAAAATGATAACTATGATTTCTATTTTTAATCTTTAAATAAAAACATAACCATATTAAAAATGTAATCATTTTAATGCAAACAAATTATATAAAAAAATTGCAACTTTGGAATCAATTCTTTTTATTGTCTCTAATTTGACAATAAAAATGCATCTTTAAAAACTATTCTTTTTATGTAGACAATACTGCATCAAAATGTGTATTCTATTTTATTGAAAATCTAGTTCAACAAAATAACACAAAAATGTGTATTCTAAATTTTGTTGAGAAAGTAGTTCAACAAACAACATAAAAATGTTTACTCTATTTTTGTTGAAAAACTTGTTCAACAAAATAACATAAAAATATGTATTCATATTCTATTCCAAAATTTGACTCCATAAAAATGAATAAAATGTTTGATCCATTTTAATGTTAAAATTTCTGATTTAACAAATTAACAAGATTCTGTGTTTCATGTATGGAGAAAAATCCTAATTTAACAAATTTACAAAATTTGTTGTTCTATACATTTGATCCTTTTATATAAACAAAAAAATTATACATATTTTGTTTAAATCAAATTCTAATTAACAGAATTATTAATTTTAAACAATCAAGTGGACAAAATGATAATTTGGGTTTAACCCAACTCTAATTACTATAAATGTTAATTTTCAACGGTATGATAAACAAAATAATAATTTTGTTTAATCTAAATAACAGAAATGTAAATTTAACAATTCTATCGCCACAAAACATAATCAAACAAACAAATGTATATTTTACATTTAACACAGAATAATAACAACATGAATTAGCTATGGATTAATAATCATAATTTCAGAATTTATTTCTAATTCTAAAAGAAATAAATAAATAGATTTCTCACCAAGAGTTTAATTAAGATCTGAAGTTTGCTCAAAATTTCATCTGCTCCTTTTCAGATCTAGTTTATTCCATGCTGTAGATCTCGGAAAGACGAGTTCAACGCAACTGGTTTCGTTGATTTCTGATTTCGAATGAAATAGATATGATAAATTTTACGTTTGATTACATTAATAATTAAATAAATAAATGATACTAATTACATTGCTAATTTAATCCTGGCCGCCCTTATCATCTTCTCGTTTCTGTCTGTAACGAACGAAACCCAAAACCGCAATCACTCCCTCCCTGTCGCACTTCAACTGAGACACCCGGAAGATCATCAGAAATCACCACGTCGTGCCCCTCCGCCTCGTCTACCACCCCCGTGAGCCTCGCCGAGCTCGAGATCGCCAGGTGGTCAGGAACGGACCCCAACCGATGACACTTTGAAGCCCAAATCCGAACGCAATCCCACACAGAAGATGATCATGACCGTTCATAACATCGAGCTCACGTAGTACTTCAGTTTTCATGTTGAAATAATCCATTAATTCGAAGTTTGTTGTGAGATTTGGAAGGATTAAACCCAGGAGTTTTCAGCCATCAAAAAGAAGAGATGGCGGCTGATACGTGTGCTAGGGTTTTGAGCGTATTGGACAGTATAGGGACCTTATTTAAAGAGTATATTATTTAATTAATTAATTCCTTTAATTTGAATAATAATGGTTCGTTGCTATCAACTCCAAATCGAACCCAACGATTGTCACCTCTAGCTAATAACCCCTATCCCGGACACAATGGAATATGTCTCGTAACCCAGTTCGGATGTTACGATATGTTTTTCTTTAAATTTAATTATAAATCATTTAATTATTAATTCAAACGTACATTTTAAATTACCGGGACTACATACGGACTCTAAAAATTACAGAAAAAATATTTCTAGTTATATTTTGACGATACGATTCTAACAAGACTAATTTCGTCGAATTCTAAGACCATTCGAAAAATGGCCTTTTTCCTAATCGATTAAATTTGACTAAAACAATCAAAACACATTTTCGTTTACCACGCTCACATATTAATTCGAAAAATTATGAAAATTGAAACTTAGCAAAAATTTGACATTCCGGTTCCAACAAAAGTGGTTTTGTCGAAAACCGAGGTCGTTTGAAAAATGACAATATTTAAGGGCTAAATATTATATTAATATATATATATATTCTACAGTGACTTTTCTAAATTTTAAACTGGACATAACTTTCAAATCATAAAGTGAAATTTCAGTTTTTCAGATTCGTTAGAAAGATATGATTGAACAGATTTAAATATTTCTTGTTTTACTGAAATCCGATTTATTCTGAATCCTGTACATTCAGCTAAAGTTCAAATTCAAAATTTCAAACTGCAGCGCTGTTTTAAACTCCTTTTACAATTAAACTAAATTTATTCGTTTTAAAATAAATTTTTAGTCACTCTTATTTAAAATAAATTATTTTAAATATTAAAATCCATTAAAATCTCTTAATTTTTTTTTAAATTGGCCCCAAAATTCCGGGTTGTTACACGTTTTGAAAACGAATTTAAGATGATTTACAAAATACGATTTGAAAGGAAATCGACGAAGTATATATTATATATATTATATATAATATAATGGCCTGAAAAGAATGCTTCGCGCCGCGACAGTTCACGAATTTCAACCATTGACTTCGAATGGATATTACGGGAGATCCGACCGTCAGATTCTCCTAAAACCAGAACCATTGGGTTCGTATCGAAAAGAGCTTTCTAACGAATATTGGAGATTTGAAATCTAAAGGTTGGATTTGTAATTATGTCCAAATCAAATTTGGAAAAGGTCGTTGTAAGTGCAGTTCGATGGCCGTTGATGGAAATCGACTGTACGGACCTTGATAAAATTATTAAAAATAGTAGTAATTTGTGTGAAATCATAAGAAATGATTTGTGAAGAATTGAGATGAAAAATTCCAAATTTTAAAGATAAAAATAGATTTATATCGAAATGAACTAGGTTTGAACTAGAATAATAATTTATTTATTTTTAAATAAATAAATTGGATTTGAAAGGTTTTTAAAAAGTAACTAGAATTTCCAATAATTTAATTGGAATGGATTTGAATCGAAATTGTCTTTGGAATATTTCGATGTTGGATTTCGTGATTATACAGATATTGTTATGGAAATTTGAAAGATATATTAATATCGTTATTTCCAATACGATATTTGTTGGTCGTAGAATTTGATATTGAATATAAGCCGATATATTTTCTATTCAGAGCCTTATATTTAATATTAAATGGGAATTGGGTTTATCGTGAACTGTGTTTTAACGACATTTGTTCTTTAACCTGATTTACAGTGAAATGTGATTTGAAATTTATAAAATATTTTGTTAAGATTTAAAGGAGGTTTTCCAAAGTAAAGTTTTCCAATTTAATAAAATAAATTGGAATGGAATAGAATGTGATTTTGGGTTTATAGTGAACCGCGTTTCAAATGACATTGGTTCTTTAACCCAGTTAAAGACAGGATATGATTTCCCAAGTTAATTAATCATTGATAGTGATTTTTGGGAAGATTAAAACCAAGTGGAGTTTTAATGAATCTTTAATTAGATTGAAATGATTGAAAATGGAGTGTCACCAGTTTTGCTCTAGACGATAGTTAAATCATTAATTAGATCTGAACATGAAATGGTAATTGAATTTACCGATAACACTGTGGTGTCAGATATTAAGTATGACCAGTTTTACTTCATGGGATGAATAGGTTGGGATTGGGAAATAAAATAAATGATTACTCCGGTGTGGTTCGCTAATCCCGACTAGTTTGAATTGATATTCAAAAGAAGATTAAAGAATAAATTTAAAGAATTTATCTTTGATAAAATTAATGGGAACCTTTCCCCAAGTATTAAAATATTTGAATAAAAGAATATTCTGAATTGGAGTGAGGCGTATGTTGTGTTTGTGTAATACTTGTTTATTATATATGCGAGTTATTCAGAAAGACCGGGTTTATCCCATTTTGAATAACTGATTCGACGTGGTGTCGAGGATGAAGACGGTGGTCGAAGACCGGAGGTCTTCACATCTTTTGGGTGATTACTAATGATCTTGATTGGGATGTACACCCAAGAGGAGGGAATCAGTTGGTGATCGTCTAGACATACTTGGAGATCGATGGATATGCGGGGTACAAGGTGCCTCCGGTTTCGTTCAGACCCAGAACAAACTTGTAAATGGACTATGTGTCTGACATTGGATTTTACTCTGTGTGATTGATTTCTATTAAATATATATCTGTTTGGCGGCGGATAATTTATTCTCTTGCTTAACGCCCTTCTCTGAGACGTACGAGCTCAGGGGTTATATATTGATGGATATCAATCGCATGGAGTGAATTGCCTGTGTGGCATGCCTAAGTGGCAAATGATCAAGGCTTTCGTTGAAAAGCAGAGTATTGTGGTTGATGATCAAAGCACTGCCTGTGTGGCATAGCTTTGTGTAATGTGAATTCGCGAGCCTCACACCCCGGTTGTGAACCAGAAACAGGAGAGGACCTCAGGGAGGGCATGCGTTTCCTTCTAGCTAGGGTGGTGTCAGTGACCTACCAGCCCTGACATTTATATTATTTTCACCTGTGTAGTTGTTGTTGTTGCGAGGCGCCTTGGCTATATCAGTGACTATGTGGAGCCGATGGAGTCATAGGACTCATTTACGCCCCAAAGGGAGGGGAAACGCAGTGTTCAGGCATTTTAATCCACATCGGTGTACCGACCCTGTCGCTCCAAGGGTCACTCGAGCTCTGATCCTGAGGCTCAAGCTAGACAGTCTCGAATCGATTGAGGACGATCCCTTGCCTCGGTTCGCAGATGGAAATCCGACTTCCAATACGTGACATTTGCGGTTTTGATTGTAGAGCCTGGTATGGCGACATGATATATGGTACCCATGTCGTCTATGATTGATATTTATGATTGAAATTTTTTTGACACTATGCACTTATAATAGTATCAAATGATTTGTTTTTAATGTACCAAGCATGTCTGTCTATTATAAGGGAAACCCCTATCCTTCGGCTTGCATTGCATTGCATTGTGTGATGGGACCTGGGCCTTATAATAGCTTCATTTTTCCAAAAAGCATTGCGCTGTTTTGTTATATGCACTGGTATTCTTGGGAGGAAACCCGTTCCGTGTTATATGGCGTGGTCCCTTGATTTACTTTATTTTAAAGTAAAGTTTTAAATAACTATTTTAGTTCTCACACCAGTCACATGACTGACCTGGAGTTTATTGTTTTAACCTAAATTCTGGGTGCCCTTATTTTGACACAGACAGCTAGTAGTTTTGGTTTTGCAGATTTATATTCACAGGATCCTGATTTATAGCTGGAATGATATCCGAAAAGCTCTGTATCTGTATATCTCCTTCAGTTGTGTTTTGTATTATTTTCCGCTGCTATGTAATTTATTGTAATCTCTGATATTTATCGAATGTATTTTATTTATTCATACTCTGTATATTATTGTATTATGATGAATTGTTGTAATAAACAATGAAATATTCTTCTGTTTGCGTTCTAATTTGTCGTGTTCTCAAAACAATCAGGGGTTTCGAACGGTCTTGGTCGGTTTAGCGATCAATTCGGATCGAGCGAAATTCCTTTTCGTTACATTTGGTATTAGAGCTTTGGTTTACAGAGCTCGGAGAACAAGAATCGTTAGAACCAAACGAAAGAATTCATCAGAGATTGGATTAGTAGTATCCAATGGGAATGACTCGTTAGAGATGGGATTAGTAGTATCCTAGAACGAATGTGAAGAGTATATTGTTAAAATGAAAACAATTTTTGTTTTGAAAATTTAAACCTTATTCAACGTATTTGAATATTTATTTGTATTGAATTTGGACAATCCAGTATGTAAAGATTTTGCGTATACGTCTGATCCGCATGTATTTGAAGTTTTAATATACTGGGTAGATATAGAATCACACTCTAGTCGCCCGGAGATGGTACTGATAATTATCATGACATCATCAATATTTATATTCGAGTTTCGAAAGTGGGATTTCTATATATTTCCAATTGACTGGTGTGAGAACCAAAGCTAGATAGGGCTTATTGTTGTGAATTGGCATCAAAAATCCGATTTTTTTTATATGTATTAAAGTTATGTGATTGAAAAGATAATCAACTAATTGATTGCTGGTTGTGTTGTTTGATTATTGTTTGATTAATTAAAATTTGGACCATTTAGCCAAATTGTATCAAATAGTAAATTGTATTGAAAATTTATCGCATATGCATGCATGTACATGTACTTACGTTGAACAGGTCATAGCAAGGAGGCTAGAGAAGAGGAATAAAATTGTTTGCCCGACAAATAGGTACATGTTTACAAATTTATTGGGATTTGATGATTTTATGAGCCGAATGGCTAGCCGCTTGGTTGTTTCTTTTTCTTGTTGGATTGGTGAGGGCCATGGGAGGCTATTTGAAATAGCGCGAAGCTCCCGATGCAGGGGAGGTTATGGCGAAATTTTTCGAAAATTTAGGGTGTTAGCCAAACTTTTGAAAAAATTGAAAAGTTCTTAGAAACAGAAAAGTTGAAGAACTTAAGCCGTAAAGAAAATAATGGAAGTTGAGTTGATTGGTTAAACAACTTTCGGCTTTGTTCCTTTTCGGGGACGAAGAGTTTTAAGTGGGGGAGATTGTAACAACCCGGAAATTCTGAGCCAATTTGAAATTTTTATTTTGGCAATTTTAGTGAAATTTGAATATTTAAAATGATTATTTTAAATAATATCGACGAGAAATTTATTTTGAATAGAATTAGAACGTATATATTTATTTTAATCGACGTTAGAATATAAATATTTTATTTTAATTATAAATGGAATTGAAAATGGCGCGGTAGTTTGAAATTTCGATTTCAAATTTCAAATGAATGTACAGGATTCAAAATAAACCGGATTTTAGCGAAACCAAAAATATTAGAATCTATTTGAAAATATATTTCCAACAAATCCGAAAAATTGAAATTTCATAGCGGGAATCGAAAGTTATGCCGAGATGAAATTTCAGAAAAGTCGCTATGGAATTCTGGCCCTTAAAAATGGATATTTTGCAAACGATATCTGTTTTCGACTGTTTTCGACGAAACCACTTTTGTTGGATCTGTGATGTCAAGTTATTGCTAGATTCCAAAATTCATAATTTTCTGAATCAATATGTGAGCGTGGCAAAGGAAAACGCGTTGGACCGGTTTCAGTTGATTTTAATCGACTGGAAAATGGCCATTTTTCAAACTGTCTCAGAATTTGATGAAATTAGTTTTGTTAGGACCGCATCATCAATACGAAGCTATAAATATTTTTTCTGGAATTCTTGGGGCCCGTATGTGACCCCAGTAAATTAAAATGTGCGTTCAAATTGAATATATACTGATTCATATTTTAATTTGAACGAAAACTGATCGAAATGGTCGAATCAGCTTACGGTACATATCCCATTGTGTTCGGAATGAGGGTAATTAGCCAGGGACGACAGGCGGTGGGTCTCGTTTCGAGGTCAAAACAAAAAGGTACCTTTTGAAATAAAATAAAATATATAAATATATATCCTCACCCCCTTAGCACTCTCTCTCCCTCCTCCCCGTACACTTCCTTCACAAATCGAAATAAGATATAAAAAAGGGAATCGCGCCCTAGCGCGACTGGCACCTTCCACCGCCTCCAAGGCGGGCACAACCACCTCCGACAGGCACGCCGCCAACTCCCCCTTCGCTCCGACCTTCACCTGCCACCCTTCCCCCCCTCCTCTCCCCTTCCACCGTTCAAAACCCAAACGCGCTTCCCCAACGTGAACCCCAAATCGACACACCACTCGCCACCGCCTCTGCTGGCGTCGCCCCTCCCCCCTTCGCGCGGACCCGACTTCGAACCCACAAACCTCCCCAAGCCCTACCTCGCCCCAAAACCGCATAGGCCGACGCCCCACCACCTGCGTGGCCCACCAGACGCTGCTGCCGGCCGACGAAGCTTCGCCTCCCCCTTCTCAGAAATGTGAAAACCCTCTCCTCCCCCTAGAACTTTGGTAAGCATTTTACTTCCTTTATTTTCGTTGTTTAATGTTAATAGGAATATGATTTTAGAGATAGAAATGCTAAGACTTTCAAATTTCAAAGATTCGATTTTTATTTTACAAAGAACCATATAAAAATTTGGTTTTTAACATATGAAGGGCTATATAAAAATTTGAATTTTATATATGTGAGCATCGATTAAAAAGAAATGATTTTTGATCTGATAAAAATGAGATTTTTATGCTTAGGGTTTAAATAAAAATATAATTTTTATAGAGTAGAGATAATAAAATTTTGATTTTTATATTGTAGAGATAACAAAAATATGATTTTTATATTATAGAAAGAATAAAACTTCGATTTTTATATTATATAGATAGTAAAATTTTGATCTTTATCTATGTAGCGAAATAAAAATCTGATTTTTATTATATATATGTTGAAATAAAAGTGTAATTTTTAAAGCGATGATATTAAAATTCGATCTTTATATAAGAAGTAGAGATATAAAAATATAATTTTTATATAGAAAGAAACGTGGTAAAAATGTGATTTTTATAGTATGGGAATAAAAATGTGATTTTTAATATGAACAACATAGACAAGACTGCGTTGGCATTGCAGGCAAATTCAGTCGATCATAATTTCAGAAATAAAATGGCGGAGTGGAACCCCAAGGTGAGAACTCCTCACTTTTATTTTATTTTCTAGTTGAAATATATACTAGGATGCAGATGGTGCTTAGCAGCACCCGACACCCGTCGTCCACAGATCATGGATGACTTATTTGTTTGATTGCTGTGTTGTGAAATTTGACTGTTGATTGTGATGTGTGAAATATAAATTCATGTGTTGAAATAAGAAATAAATTCATGTGCTGAAATAAAATATATATTCATGTGTTGAAATAAAATATATATTCATGTGTTGAAATAAAATATATATTCAGGTGTTGAAATAAAATATATATTCATGTGTTGAAATAAATATATATTCAGGTGTTGAAAGAAAATATATATTCATGTGTTGAAATAAAATATATATTCATGTGTTGAAGAAAAATAAATGTTCATTTACAAATCGAACTATTTGTTTATGTACACCGATTTGACTGATATGGATTGGGACGATAAATTTTACACATCGCCCAACTGCACAAATAAAATTCTGTGTTTGTTGATTTGAAACCCTACACGGGTATTGGGATGATATTTGACGTACACTAATCCTGATTGTTTGATTGTATGGCAATCGATGGGTTGACAGACTGTGTAAGCGTTAATTATTTATATTTAATCCTTATGCAGTTGTGTGGTGCACTCTGGATGATGGTTGGTGATTTATCGCTGCTATTATATACATGTGTTGTAGAAAATCCATATAATTAACATTATATGGTAATTAATTGAGCCTCGTTTCAATTTGAAAAATAAGGAATATTATAAAAATAAATTCATGTGTTGAATAGAAAATATATTCATGTGCTGAATAGAAAATAAATTCATGTGTTGAATAGAAATAAATTCATGTGTTGAATAGAAATAAATTCATGTGTTGAATAGAAAATAAATTCATGTGTTGAATAGAAATAAATTCATGTGTTGAATAGAAATAAATTCATGTGTTGAATAGAAATATTTTCATGTGTTGAATAGAAAATAAATTCATGTGTTGAATAGAAATAAATTCATGTGTTGAATAGAAATAAAATAAATATTCGTGTGTTGAATAAAATAAATATTCATGTGTTGAATAGAATAAACATTCATGTGTTGAATAAAAGCCGTGTTGATTAGATTGACGCCATTTTGACGTGAACGATATTTATATCGATTTTATTCATTTTTATAATGAATATAGAAAAGGAAGTGATTTCAAAATATAACGTTTTGAAAATATTATCATTTATAGATTAATGATATGGAATATTCAATTTTGATTAGAAATTGAATATGAAGTTGAAATCGTTTTGAATACGAATTTAAAAACGATTTATAAAATACGTTTTGAAAGGAAATCGACGAAGTATATATTATTTATTATATATATATATATATATAATATAATGGCCTGAATAGAACGCGCCGCGCCGCGGTAGTTCGCGAATTTCGACCATTGACTTCGAATGGATATTACGGGAGATCCGACCGTCGGATTCTCCTAAAACATGAACCATTGGGTTTGTATCGAAAAGAGCTTTCTAACAAATATTAGAGATTTGAAATCTAACGGCTGGATTTGGAATTATGTCCAAATCAAATTTGGAAAAGGTCGCTGTAAGTGCAGTTCGATGGCCGTTGATGGAAATCGACTGTACGGGCCTTGATAAAATTATTAAAAATAGTAATAATTTATGTAAAATCATAAGAAATGATTTGTGAAGAATTGAGATGAAAAATTCCAAATTTGAAAAGATAAAAATAGATTTTTATCGAAATGAGCTAGTTTTGAACTAGAATAATAATTTATTTATTTTTAAATAAATAAATTGGATTTGAAAGGGTTTCAAAAAGTAACCAGAATTTCCAATAATTGAATTAGAATGGATTTGAATCGAAATTGTCTTTGGAATATTTCGATGTTGGATTTCGTGATTATACAGATATTGTTATGGAAATTTGAAAGATATATTAATATCGTTATTTCCAATACGATATTTGTTGGTCGTAGAATTTGATATTGAATATAAGCCGATATATTTTCTATTCAGAGCCTTATATTTAATATCGAATGGGAATTGGGTTTATCGTGAACTGTGTTTTAACGACATTTGTTCTTTAACCCGATTTACAGTAAAATGTGATTTGGAATTTATAAATCTTTTGTTAAGATTTAAAGGAGGTTTTCCAAAGTAAAGTTTTCCAATATAATAAAATAAATTGAAATGGAATAGAATGTGATTTTGGGTTTATAGTGAACCGTGTTTTAAATGACATTGGTTCTTTAACCCAGTTAAAGACATGATATGATTTCCTAAGTTAAATAATCATTGATAGTGATTTTTGGGAAGATTAAAACCAAGTGGAGATTTAATGAATCTTTAATTAGATTGAAATGATAGAAAATGGAGTTTCACCAGCTTTGCTCTAGACGATAGTTAAATTTTTAATTAGATTTGAACGTGAAATGGTAATTGAATTTACCGATAACACCGTGGTGTTAGATATGAAGTATGACCAGTTTTACTTCATGGGATGAATAAGTTGGGATTGGGAAGTAAAATAAATGATTACTCTGGTGTGGTTCGCTAATCCCGACTAGTTTGAATTGATATTCAAAAGAAGATTAAAGAATAAATTTAAAGAATTTATCTTTGATAAAATTAATGAGAACCTTTCCCCAAAGTATAAGAATATTTGAATAAAAGAATATTCTGAATTGTAATGAGGCGTATGTTGTGTGTGTAACACTTTTTTATTATATACGTGAGTTATTCAGAAAGACCGGGTTTATCCCATTCTGAATAACTGATTCGACGTGGTGTCGAGGATGAAGACGACTGTTGAAGACCGGAGGTCTTCACATCATTTGGGTGATTACTGATGATCTTAATTGGGTTGTACACCCAAGAGAAGGGAATCAGTTGGTGATCGTCCAGACGTACTTGGAGATCGATGGATATGCGAGGTACAAGGTGCCTCCGATTTCGTTCAGATCTAGAACGAACTTGTAAATGGACTGTGTGTATGACATTGGATTTTACTCTGTGTGATTGATTTCTATTAAATATATATCTGTTTGCGGCGGAGAATTTATTCTCTTACTTAACGCCCTTTTCTGAGACGTACGAGCTCAGGGGTTATATATTGATGGATATCAATCGCATGGAGTGAATTGCCTGTGTGGCATGCCTAAGTGGAAAATGATCAAGGCTTTCGTTGAAAAGCAGAGTCTTGTGGTTGATGATCAAAGCACCGCCTGTGTGGCATAGCTTTGTGTAACGTGAATTTGCGAGCCTCACACCCAGGTTGTGAACCAGAAACGGGAGAGGACCTCAGGGAGGGCATGCGTTTCCTTCTAGCTAGGGTGGTGTCAGTGACCTATCAGCCCTGACATTTATATTATTTTCACCTGTGTGGTTGCTGCTGTTGCGAGGCGCCTTGGATATATCGGTGACTATGTGGAGCTGATGGAGTCATAGGACTTATTTATGCCCCAAAGGGCGGAGAAACGCAATGTTCAGGCATTTCAATCCACATCGGTGGACCGGCCCAGTTGCTCCAAGGGCCACTCGAGCTCTGATCCTGAGGCTCGGACTAGACAGTCTCGAATCGGTTGAGGACGGTCCCTTGCCTCGGTTCGCAGATGGAAATCCAACTTCCAATACGTGACATTTGCGGTTTTGATTGTAGAGCCTAGTATGGCGACATGATATATGGTACCCATGCCGTCTATGATTGATATTTATGATTGAAATTGTTTTGACACTATGCACTTATAATAGTACCAAATGATTTGTTTTTAACGTACCAAGCATGTTTGGCTATTATAAGGGAAAACCCTATCCTCCGGCTTGCGTTGCATTGTGTGATGGGACCTGGGTCTTATAATTGCTTCATTTTTCCAAAAAGCATTGCGCTGTTTTGTTATATGCATTGGTATTCTTGGGAGGAAATCCATTCCGTGTTATACGGCGTGGTCCCTTGATTTACTTTATTTTAAAGTAAAGTTTTAAGTAACTGTTTTTGTTCTCACACCAGTCACATGGCTGACCTGGAGTTTATTGTTTTAACCTAAACTCTGGGTGCCCTTATTTTGACACGGGCAGCTAGTAGTTTTGGTTTTGCAAATTTATATTCACAGGATCCTGATTTACAGCTAAAATGATATCCGGAAAGCTCTGTATCTGTATATCTCCTTCAGTTGTGTTTTGTATTATTTTCTGCTGCTATGTAATTTATTGTAATCTCTGATATTTATCGAATGTATTTTATTCATTCATACTCTATATATTCTTGTATTCTGATGAATTGTTGTAATAAACAATGAAATGTTCTTTTGTTTGCGTTCTAATTTGTCGTGCTCTCAACACAATCAGGGGTTTCGAACAGTCTTGGTCAGTTTAGCGATCGATTCGGATCGAGCGAAATTCCTTTTCGTTACATATATATATATTAAATAGAAATCAATTAAATTTACATGGAATGAAATCCAATGTCAGACACACATCCATTTACAAGTCCGTTCTAGGTCTGAACAAAACCGAAGACACCTTATTCCTCGTCCCATATGTCCAATACAGGAGAGAGGTGCTCGCATATCCATTGATCTCTAAGTACGTCTGGATGATCACCACTTATTACCTTGTGTTGGGATGCCTCCCAATCAAGACATCAGTAATCGTCCAAACGATGTGAAGGCCTCCGGTATTCAAACACCGTCTTCATCTTCGACTCTTAATCGTCGTTGTGATTATTGCGAATGGGTTAAACCCGGTCTTTCCAAATAACTCATGTGTTTTATAATTAATAATAAAGTGCTATATAAACACCACATACGCCTTATTCCAATTCATAATATTCTTTTAAATAAAAATATTCACATTATCAAGGAAATATTCCCATTAATTTTATCAAAGATAAATTCTTTAAATTTATTCTCTTAATCATCTTTTAAAAGATTCATTAAAACTCCAATTTGGTTTTAAATATCAAAAATCATAAATTTATGATTATTTAAATTTAAGAAATTAATCTTATCTTTATCCGGGTTAAAGAACCAATGTCATTTAAAACACAGTTCACGATAAACCCAAAAATCATCTTCCATTAAATATGGGATTTTCATAGAAATCAAATCAATATATAATCGATATAAATTCCCGTATCAGACTGATAATATAAATGGAATAACGGTAGAGCCTTTTAAATTCCATATATAATAACGGTCTTCTTTTACAGAAGCTCATCTCGATTATTATTAAATCGAATCCTATTCAATTCCAAAATATTAAATTAAAAAATTTTACTTTGGAAAATTTTCATTTAAATCTTAATAAAAGATTTGTAACTTCCAAATTATATTTTTCACTGTTAATTTGGTTAAAGAACAAATGTCATTTAAAAACACAGTCCACAATAAACCCAATTCACATTTCATTTTATTCTAATTTCTAAATACAATTGGAAACTCTAATAATCTTAATTAAAAGATTTATTCTTTTCTCAATTGGGTTTAAGAACGGTATTATTGAAAACACCATTCACAAGAAACCCAAAAATTCAATTTATTTATTTAATTCCAAGTAAATATTAATTTATTGGAAAACTTCATCAAATCTTAATTTAAAGATTTATTCTTTTTAATAGCTAGGTCTTATCGATAAAAATATATTTTTATCTTTTCAAATATGGAATTTTTCATCCAAAATCTTTCCAAACCATTTATAATGATTTTACACAATTTATTAATATTTTTAATAATTTTATTAAGGCCGGTACAGTCGGTTTCCAATAATGGCCACCGAACTGCATCTATAGCGACCTTTTCTGAAATTGATTTGGACATAATTCCAAATCCAATCGTTAGATTTCAAACCTCTTATATTCATTGGAAAACTCTTTTCGATACGAAACAAACGGTTCCGGTTTTAGGAGAATCCGACGGCCGGGTCTTCCGTTATATCAATTTGAAGTTAATGGTTGAAATTCGCGAACAGTCGCTGCGCGACGCGTTCTATTCAGGCCATTATATAAATATATAATATATTACATATATTTTGTTGGGTTCCTTTTTAAAACTTATTTTATAAAATATTTATAAATTCATTTTAAAATGATTTTAACTACGTTCTTCAATTTTAAATAAAAATTGAATATTCTATATCTTTATCATATTATACTATTAATAATTTCAAAATATTAGATTTTGAAATCACTTCTTTTTATATTCATTTTAAATTGAAATAAATCGATCGATAAGCCCATTCGGGTTAAAATGGCGTTTGCTTCTTAACTTGCCTTCACATTTCAATATTTTTATGTCTGCCCAAAAAGGGACATAAAAAGAATAATTTTATTCTTCACTGAATATTATTATAAAATATTCAATATTTTAAAATATTCTTTATTTTAAAAGAACCTTTATTTTAAATTATTCTTTATTTCAAAAGATATTCTGAATCGAAATGCGACTCAATCAATTGCCATATAAATTCAGTTATATGGATTTCATACATCGCATGTATATAACAATAATGAGAAATAATCAATCTAACAATCTATTCATATCCAGAGTGAAATTTATAACTGTGTAAGCATTAAAATAAATAACTAAATAATGCTCATCACAGACTGTCAATCCATCGGTTGACATACAACTAAATATTGGGACCAATGTATAACAATTGTCATCCCAATACCCGTGTGGGGTTTTCAAACAACAATTTACATACATAAATCATTGGTTAATAAATTTAACCAATTATAATTCTGATTATTTTCTAATATCGCTAACATAATAATGATAATGTTAAACAAAAGTACATCTTTCTACTTCTCTAACATGTTAATGTTGATATCAAACAAATGAACATTTCTATTTCTATAACATGTAAATGTTAATATTAAATAGTGCATATTTTAATTATTCCTACTTACATTAAAAATGTAAATTTTTAATGTAAAAACATTTTTATCAAACAATGATCTTCTAATTGAATCCTTTTATACATTAAAAATGAGCTTTTCAATGTAAACATATTATAATCAAATTTTAATCTTTTTATATAATCCTTTGTACATTAAAAATGTACTTTCCTACGTTAACACCTTTTTACCAAAGTTTAATCTTTTTAATCAATCCTTTATTACATTAAAGACGTAATTTTAATGTTAACATAATATATTAAACAATGAAGCTTTTTCTAATGATTTATTTACATTAAAAATGTAAATTTCAATGTCAAAACATTTTTTATCACACAATGAATCTTTTATTTTCATATGATTCATTTACATTAAAAATGTAGATTTTAATGTCAAAACATTTTTCAAGCAATGAACCTTTTTCTAATGATTCATTTTTACATAAATCATGTTTTACATTAAAAATGTAAAATTTAATGTTTCAACATTATTATCCATTCAATGAATATTTTATATATTTTATCTTTACATTAAAAATGTGAATTTTGAAGTTTCAACATTTTTATCCCTAACATAAATGACATATTTATCTCTAACATAAACGACATATTTAACTAAAATGACCTTTTATTCTAACATGACATTTTCATCTAAAATGACAATTTTATCCTAACATGACATTTTTATCTAAAATGACATTTTTATGCTAACATGACATTTTATCTAAAATGACATTTTATCTTACATGACATTTTTCTCTAAAATGACAATTTTATCTAACATGACATTTTTATTTAAAATGACATTTTTATCTAAAATGACATTTTTATCCTAACATGACATTTTATCTAAAATGACATTTTATCTTACATGGCATTTTTATTTAAAATGACAATTTTATATAACATGACATTTTTATCTAAAATGATACTTTTATCTAACATGACATTTTATCTAAAATGATATTTTATCTTACATGACATTTTTATCTAAAATGTTATTTTTAATCTAATGCAACATTTCTAACAAAAAATGTTATTTTTAATCTAATGTAACATTTCTAACAAAAAATGACATTGCTAAATGAATGACGTTTTTAAATAAATGACATTCCTAAATAAATGACATTTTTATCAACATGGCATTTCTAAATAAATGACATTACTAAATAAATGACGTTTTTAAATAAATGATATGTAACAACCCGTAAAATGCGAGCCAGTTTGAAATTTTTATTTTGGCCATTTTAGCAAATTTTGATTATTTAAAATAGATTATTTTAAATAATATTGACGAGAAATTTAGTTTGAATATAATTCGACGTATATATTTATACGCGTCGTCGTTAGAATATAAATAATTATATATAATTATAAATAGAATTGAAAATGGCGCGGTAGTTCGATAATTCGATTTCAAACTTCAATTGAATGTACCGGGTGCAAAACAATCCGGATTTTAGTGAAACCAAAAATAATAGGATCTATTTGATAATATCTTTCCAACGAATCCGACCAATCGAAATTTGATAGCGGGAATCAAAAGATATGTCCAGTTGAAAATTCTGAATAGTCGCTATGGAATTCAGGCCCTTAAAAATGGACATTTTGCAAACGACCTCGGATTTCGATGAAACCACTTTTGTTGGATCCGCAGTGTCAAGTTATAGCTAGGTTTCAAATTTCATAATTTTTCGAATCAATATGTGAGCGTGGCAAAGGAAAACGAGTTTGACCAGTTTCAGTTGATTTTAATCGACTGGAAATTGGCCATTTTTCTAACGGTCTCAGAATTCGACGAAACTAGTTTTGTTAGGACCGTATCGTCAATACGAACCTAGAAAATATTTTTCGAGAATTTTTAAAGTTCGTATGTGACCCCGGTAATTTGAAATGTACGTTTAAAATTCAATATAGTGATTTAAATGTAAATTCAACGGAAACTAATTCAAACGATCGAATCAACTTGCGATACATATCCCATTGTGTTCAGAATGGGGGTGAAACGCTATGGACGACAGGCGGTGGGCCTCGTTTCGAGGTCGTATGTAAAAGTCAACTTTTTGAAATATAAATTAATTAAATAAATTAAAATAAACTTTACATATACCCCCCCCGTTTATTCTTCAACTGATTCAGAAAAAAAAAAAATTACGCTGCGCGCCAGATCGCCATCGCCCCCCCCTAGCGCCTTCGCCACCCACCTGACGCCGCCCGAGAAGAACCCCTCCCCTTCAACGCCTCCACCTCGCGAACCCCGGTGCTTCGCACCCTTCCTCAGGCGAGCTCGTCGCCTCCAGCAGACGCCAAGGCCCGCCACCACCTGCAGATCAGCACCGCCACCCTCTGATCGCCAGGCCGAGCCTCCTTCCCCTGACTGAGATCGACGTCCTTCCCTCTTCTCCCTTTTCTGATTTGAGTGGACACCCAAACCCTCCACAAAAGCCACCAGCAAACCCTAGTCGCAGCCGTGACCCCACCCTCCCCCACCGCAACCCCACTGCGCCTTCCTCGACCCTCTGAACTGCCTCCTCCACCGCCAATTCATTTGTAAGTGTTTTTAATTCCATTTTATTTATTAATTTTGTTGATTAAAATTGAGACTTCTAGATGAAATTTTTTTTGAAATAAAAAGAGTGGATTTTTAGAGAGAAAAGGAATTGATTTGTATAGCGAAAAAGATTCGACCTTTATATAGAAACAGATTTTTTATATATATAATTAGCGATGAAAAAGAAGTGATAATTGAAAATGAACAGTAGTGATTTTTGAAAACAAAAAGAAGCGATTTTTAAGAAGTTAAAAATATAATTTTTATAATATAAAAAGAGTAAAAATATGATCTTTATATTTGTAGAAAAATAAAAATGAGATTTTTAATTTAAAAAGGGTGAAATCTTTGAATTTAAAAAGGGTGAAATCTTTGAATTTAAAAAGGTGAAATCTTTGAATTTAAAAAGGTGAAATCTTTAAATTTAAAAAGGCGAAATTTTTATATAGAAAATAGCGTGATAAAAATATAATTT
The DNA here is from genome assembly GCA_030737875.1 of Allium sativum. Taxonomy (NCBI): domain Eukaryota; kingdom Viridiplantae; phylum Streptophyta; class Magnoliopsida; order Asparagales; family Amaryllidaceae; genus Allium; species Allium sativum. The sequence continues at coordinate 571,036,944 of CM060922.1, forward strand.
TTATCTATATAGTAGCGTTGTGAAAATTCGATTTTTATATATTGGATAACAAAGTAAAAATTCGATTTTTATATATGTAGTGGATACGGGCAAAGAAAGTGATGAAAGATGAAACGACGAAGATTTCTTCACAAAAAGTGTCGTGGAGCTAGGATAGCTATAGGTGAGAACTTCTCACCTTTCAATTTAATTTTTCTAGTTATATATATATACTAGGATGCAGACGGTGCTTAGTAGCACCCGACACAATCGTCCACAGACCATGGACTTGTTTGTTTGGTTGCATAGATTAGTTATATGATGTGATTTGAATTGGTTGTTTGGTGATTTTGATTAATGTGTGAATGGCGTGGGCCTTCACTAGACCGGTGATAAGGCTAGGCTTCGTCCCGTTTCTAGTATCGTGCCGTTATGCCGCCGAAATTTTCTAAAATAAGTTAGAAAAATAAAAATATCATTTTATTGAATAAATGAATTTAATAGAAATTCATAGGTTGAAATAAAATGTTTTATCGTTAAAAATATAATTTTAACGTGAAGTGAATAAAATAGAATATTCATTTACAAACCAGACGGTTTGTTTATGTACACCTATTTGAATGACATTGATTGGGACGATAAATTTTACACATCGCCCAACAGCCCAAATAAAATATGTGTTTGATTGTTTGAAACCCCACACGGGTGTTGGGATGAAATTTGAAGTTCACTCATCCCGATTGATTGAATATGTCGATCGGTTGATTGACAGGCTGTTTTAAGCGTTGGATATCTATATTTGATGCTTATACAGTGTAGTGCACTTTGGTTGATGGTTGATTATTTTTCCATGTTATTATATACATGTGTTGTATGAAAATCCATATAATCAACTTTATATGGTAATTGATTGGGCCTCATTCCAGTTTTAAAATAGAAATATTTGAAATAGAAATATTCGAAATGGAATATTTGAAAATATCAATATATGAAGCCGTGTTGATTAGATTGACGCCATTTTGACGTGAATGATATTTATATCGATTTTATTCATTTTAATATGAATATTAAAAAGTAATTTTGAAATCGAATATTTCGAAATGAATTGAATCGAAGATTTCGAAATGAATTGAATTGAAAACGATTTCGAAATGAATTGAATTGAAAACGATTTCGAAATAAATTGAATTGAAAACGATTTCGAAATGAATTGAAAACGATTTCGAAATGAATTGAATTGAAAACGATTTCGAAACAAAGTGAATTGAAAACGATTTCGAAATGAATTGAATTGAAAACGATTTCGAAATGAATTGAATTGAAAACGATTTCGAAATAAAGTGAAGTGAAAACGAATTCAAAGTGAATTGAAAACGATTTCGAAATGAATTGAATTGAAAACGATTTCGAAATGAATTGAATTGAAAACGATTTCGGAATGAATTGAATTGAAAACGATTTCGAAATGAATTGAATTGAAAACGAATTCAAATTGAATTGAAAGCGAATTGAAATGAATTCAAATTGAATTGAAATTTGAATTGAATAGAAATGAATTTAGAAACGAATTTATAAAGAAGAATTCAATTGTGATTTGAATTGAAATGGAAGTTGAAATAGATATTGAGACGAATTTTAAAACTATTTATATAATTCGTTTTGAATTGAAAATCGACGAAATATATATTATATATATTATATATATAATATAATGGCCTGAATAGAACGCGCCGCGGCAGTTCGTGAATTTCGACCATTTATTTCAAACGGACATTACGGGAGATCCGACCGTCGGATTCTCCTAAAACCGGAACCGTTGGGTTCGTATCGAAAAGAGCTTTCTAACGAATATTAGAAATGTGAAATCTAACGGTTGGATTTGGAGATACGTCCAAATTGAATTTGAAAAAGGTCGCTGTAAGTGCAGTTCGATGGCCGTTGTTGGAAATCGACTGTACGGGCCTTGATAAAATTATTAAAAATAGTAATAATTTGTGTAAAATCATAAGAAATGATTTGAGAAGAATTGGGATGAAAAACTCCATATTTGAAAAGATAAAAATAGATTTTTATCAAAATGAACTAGTTTTGAACTAGAATTATAATTCTATTTATTTTTAAATAAATAAATTGAATTAGAAATGGTTTTGAAAATAACCAAAATTTCCAATGATTGCATTGGAGTGGATTTGAATCGAAATTGTCTTCGGAATATTTCGATGTTGGAATTCGTGATTATACAGATGTTGTTATGGAAATTTGAAAGATATATATTTATATCGTTATTTCCAATACGACAGTTGTTAGTCGTAGAATTTGATATTGAATATAAGCCGATATATTTTCTATTCAGAGCCTTGTATTGAATATCAAATGTGATTTGGGTTTGTCGCGAATGGTGTCTTCACTAACACTGTTCTTGAACCTAGTTGTGAAAAAAATATTAAATCTTTTTATTTAGATTTAATGAAGTGTACCAATTAAACGATATTTAATTGGAATTGAATTGGTATTGATTTTTGGGTTTATCGTGAACAGTGTTTTAAATAACACTTGTTCTTTAACCCGATAATTAATGGAATGTGATTTTGGGTTTATCGTGAACCGTGTTTTAAATGGCACTGATTCTTTAACCCAGTTAAAGATTAAAACTAAGTGGAGTTTTAATGAATTTTTAATTAGATTGAAATGATCGAAAATGGAGTATCACCAGTTTTGCTCCAGGCGATAGTTAAATCTTTAATTAGATTTGAACGTGAAATGGTAATTGAATTACCGATAACACTGTGGTGTTAGATATGAAGTACTACCAGTTTTACTTCATGGGATGAATAGGTTGGGATTGGGAAAATAAAATAAATGATTACTTCGGTGTGGTTCGATAATCCCGACTAGTTGGAATTGATATTCAAAGGAGATTAAAGAATAAATTTAAAGAATTTATCTTGGATAAAATTAATGGGAACTTTTTCCCAAAGTATAGGAATATTTGAATAAAAGAATATTCTGAATTGGAATGAGGCGTATGTTGTGTTTGTGTAACACTTTTATAATATATACGCGAGTTATTCAGAAAGACCGGGTTTATCCCATTCTGAATAACTGATTCGACGTGGGGTCGAAGATGAAGACGGTGGTCGAAGACCAGAAGTCTTCACGTCGTTTGGGTGATTACTGGTGATCTTGATTGGGCTGTACACCCAAGAAGATGGAAACAGTTGGTGATCGTCCAGACGTACTTGGAGATCGATGGATATGCGGGGTACTAGGTGCCTCCGGTTTCGTTCAGACCCAGAACGGACTTGTAAATGGACTGTGTGTCTGACATTGGATTTTAGTCCGTGTGATTGATCTCTATTAAATATATATCTGTTTGGCGGCGGAGAATTTATTCTCTTGCTTAACGCCCTTCTCTGAGACGTACGAGCTCAGGGGTTATATATTGATGGATATCAAACGCATGGAGTGAACTGCCTGTGTGGCATGCCTAAGTGGCAATTGATCGAGGCTTCTGTTGAAAAGCAAAGTCTTGTGGTGATGATCAAAGCACGGCCTGTGTGGCACCGCTTTGTGTAACGTGAATTCGCGAGCCTCGCACCCCGGTTGTGAACCAAAAACGGGAGAGGACATCAGGGAGGACTTGCGTTTCTTTCTAGCTAGAAGTGGCGTCAGTGGTCTTACACGCCCTGACGAGTTTGACTTATGTGGTTGTTGCTGTTGCGAGGCGCCTCGGATTGATCGGTCGTTCTCGAACCGATGGAGTCATTTAGTTGGCTCACTTACACCCCATAGGGTGGGGAAACGTAGTGTTCAGGCATAATAATCCACATCGGTGGACCGGCCCTGACGATCTAAAGGGTTGATGCGTTCTGATCCTGTGGCTCGGGCTAGAGAGTCACGAATCGGTTGAGGACTATCTTTTGCCTCGGTTCATAGATGGAAATCCAATTTCCAAATACGTGACATTTGCGGTTTTATTTGTAAACCTATATATGGCGACATGATATATGGTACCCATGCCGCCTATGATTGATACTTATGATTTGAAGTTGTTTTATACACTATGCACTTATATTAGTATCAAATGATTTTTTTTAAACGTATCAAGCATTCTTTGGCTGTTATAAGGGAAAACCCTATCCCCCGGCTTGCGTTGCATTGTGTGATAGGACCTGGGTCTTATAACAGCTTCATCTTTCTTTATTTAGCATTGCGCGGTTTGTTTTATGCACTGGTATTATTGGGAGGAAACCCGTTCCGTGTTATACGGCGTGGTCCCTTGATTTACCTAATGATTTAAAATAAAGATTAATAACTGTTTTAGTTCTCACACCAGTCACATGACTGACCTGGAGTTTATTGTTTTAACCTAAACTCTGGGTGCCCTTATTTTGACACAGGCAGCTAGTAGTTTTGGTTTTGCAGATTTATATTCACAGGATCCTGGTTTACAGCTGGAACGATATCCGGAAAGCTTTGTATCCGTATATCTCATTCTAGTTGTGTATTGTATTATTTTCCGCTGCTATGTATTTAAATGTAATTTAAATCTCTGATAATTCTGTGTAATATTCATTTATACTCTGTATATTCTTGTAATCTGATGCATTGTTGTAATATACAATGAAATGTTCTTTTGTATGCGTTCTATTTTGTCGTGTTCTCAAACGATAGGGCGTTTCGAACGGCCTGGATCGGTTTAGCGACTGGTTCGGACCGAGCGAAATTCCTGCTCGTCACACGTGGTATCAGAGCTTTGGTTTACAAAGCAGAGAATAAGACACATTAGAACCTTACGAAAGAATTCATCAGATATTGGATTAGTAATACCCAATTAGGATGACTCGTTAGAGATAGGATCAGTAGTATCCTAGAACGGGTGTGAAGAGTATATTTTTCAAATGAAAACATTTTTGTTTTGAAAATTTAAATCAACTATTCGTATTTGATTATTTGTTTATATTGATTTTGGACAATTCAGTATATAAAGAATTTGCATATACGCCTTGCAAACGTATATTCAAAGTTTTAATATACTGGATGGATATGGAATCACATTCTAGTCGCCCGGAGGTGGTACTGATGATTGTCATGACATCATCAGTATTTATGTTCGTGTTTCGAAGGTGTGATTTTCTATATATTTCCATTAGGCTGGTGTGAGAACCAAAATTGAATAGGGCCTATTGTTGTGATTTGGCATCAAAAATTTGATTTTTGTATATGTATCAAAATTATGAATTTGAAACTCTAATTCACTAATTGATTGATGTTTGTATTGTTTGTTTATTTGTTTGATAATTTTGAACCATTATGCCTAATAGAACCACATATTGGATTATATTGAAAATTGGTTGCATTTGCTTGCATATACATATATACACTGAACAGGTCATAGCAAGGAGGCTAGAGCCGAAGAATAAAATTTGTTTGCCCGACAAATAGGTACATGTTTACTACATAATTTCCTGTTTTGTTTGGGTGATGATGATTTTGTGAGCCTATTGGCTAGCCTCTTGGCTTTTTCTTTTTCTTTTTGAGATCTGAAGGACCGGGGAAGCTATTTGAAATTCCCCGATGCTCCCGGTGCAGGGGAGGTTATGGCGAAATTTTTCGAAAATTTAGGGTGTTAGCCAAATTTTTGAAATTTTGAAAATTCTCAGAAACTAAAGAGTTGGAGAATGAAAGCCAGATCGAACGTGGAGCTGATTGATCAAACCGCTTTCGACTTTGTTCCTTTTCGGGGACGAAAAGTTTTAAGTGGGGGAGATTGTAACAACCCGTAAAATGCGAGCCAGTTTGAAATTTTTATTTTGGCCATTTTAGCAAATTTTGATTATTTAAAATAGATTATTTTAAATAATATTGACGAGAAATTTAGTTTGAATATAATTCGACGTATATATTTATACGCGTCGTCGTTAGAATATAAATAATTATATATAATTATAAATAGAATTGAAAATGGCGCGGTAGTTCGATAATTCGATTTCAAACTTCAATTGAATGTACCGGGTGCAAAACAATCCGGATTTTAGTGAAACCAAAAATAATAGGATCTATTTGATAATATCTTTCCAACGAATCCGACCAATCGAAATTTGATAGCGGGAATCAAAAGATATGTCCAGTTGAAAATTCTGAATAGTCGCTATGGAATTCAGGCCCTTAAAAATGGACATTTTGCAAACGACCTCGGATTTCGATGAAACCACTTTTGTTGGATCCGCAGTGTCAAGTTATAGCTAGGTTTCAAATTTCATAAATTTTCGAATCAATATGTGAGCGTGGCAAAGGAAAACGAGTTTGACCAGTTTCAGTTGATTTTAATCGACTGGAAATTGGCCATTTTTCTAACGGTCTCAGAATTCGACGAAACTAGTTTTGTTAGGACCGTATCGTCAATACGAACCTAGAAAATATATTTCGAGAATTTTTAAAGTTCGTATGTGACCCCGGTAATTTGAAATGTACGTTTAAAATTCAATATAGTGATTTAAATGTAAATTCAACGGAAACTAATTCAAACGATCGAATCAACTTGCGATACATATCCCATTGTGTTCAGAATGGGGGTGAAACGCTATGGACGACAGGCGGTGGGCCTCGTTTCGAGGTCGTATGTAAAAGTCAACTTTTTGAAATATAAATTAATTAAATAAATTAAAATAAACTTTACATATACCCCCCCCCCCGTTTATTCTTCAACTGATTCAGAAAAAAAAACGCTGCGCGCCAGATCGCCATCGCCCCCCCCCCCCTAGCGCCTTCGCCACCCACCTGACGCCGCCCGAGAAGAACCCCTCCCCTTCAACGCCTCCACCTCGCGAACCCCGGTGCTTCGCACCCTTCCTCAGGCGAGCTCGTCGCCTCCAGCAGACGCCAAGGCCCGCCACCACCTGCAGATCAGCACCGCCACCCTCTGATCGCCAGGCCGAGCCTCCTTCCCCCGACTGAGATCGACGTCCTTCCCTCTTCTCCCTTTTCTGATTTGAGTGGACACCCAAACCCTCCACAAAAGCCACCAGCAAACCCTAGTCGCAGCCGTGACCCCACCCTCCCCCACCGCAACCCCACTGCGCCTTCCTCGACCCTCTGAACTGCCTCCTCCACCGCCAATTCATTTGTAAGTGTTTTTAATTCCATTTTATTTATTAATTTTGTTGATTAAAATTGAGACTTCTAGATGAAATTTTTTTTGAAATAAAAAGAGTGGATTTTTAGAGAGCAAAGGAATTGATTTGTATAGCGAAAAAGATTCGACCTTTATATAGAAACAGATTTTTTATATATATAATTAGCGATGAAAAAGAAGTGATAATTGAAAACGAACAGTAGTGATTTTTGAAAACAAAAAGAAGCGATTTTTAAGAAGTTAAAAATATAATTTTTATAATATAAAAAGAGTAAAAATATGATCTTTATATTTGTAGAAAAATAAAAATGAGATTTTGAATTTAAAAAGGGTGAAATCTTTGAATTTAAAAAGGGTGAAATCTTTGAATTTAAAAAGGTGAAATCTTTGAATTTAAAAAGGTGAAATCTTTAAATTTAAAAAGGTGAAATTTTTATATAGAAAATAGCGTGATAAAAATATAATTTTTATCTATATAGTAGCGTTGTGAAAATTCGATTTTTATATATTGGATAACAAAGTAAAAATTCGATTTTTATATATGTAGTGGATACGGGCAAAGAAAGTGATGAAAGATGAAACGACGAAGATTTCTTCACAAAAAGTGCCGTGGAGCTAGGATAGCTATAGGTGAGAACTTCTCACCTTTCAATTTAATTTTTCTAGTTATATATATATACTAGGATGCAGACGGTGCTTAGTAGCACCCGACACAATCGTCCACAGACCATGGACTTGTTTGTTTGGTTGCATAGATTAGTTATATGATGTGATTTGAATTGGTTGTTTGGTGATTTTGATTAATGTGTGAATGGCGTGGGCCTTCACTAGACCGGTGATAAGGCTAGGCCTCGTCCCGTTTCTAGTATCGTGCCGTTATGCCGCCGAAATTTTCTAAAATAAGTTAGAAAAATAAAAATATCATTTTATTGAATAAATGAATTTAATAGAAATTCATAGGTTGAAATAAAATGTTTTATCGTTAAAAATATAATTTTAACGTGAAGTGAATAAAATAGAATATTCATTTACAAACCAGACGGTTTGTTTATGTACACCTATTTGAATGACATTGATTGGGACGATAAATTTTACACATCGCCCAACAGCCCAAATAAAATATGTGTTTGATTGTTTGAAACCCCACACGGGTGTTGGGATGAAATTTGAAGTTCACTCATCCCGATTGATTGAATATGTCGATCGGTTGATTGACAGGCTGTTTTAAGCGTTGGATATCTATATTTGATGCTTATACAGTGTAGTGCACTTTGGTTGATGGTTGATTATTTTTCCATGTTATTATATACATGTGTTGTATGAAAATCCATATAATTAACTTTATATGGTAATTGATTGGGCCTCATTCCAGTTTTAAAATAGAAATATTTGAAATAGAAATATTCGAAATGGAATATTTGAAAATATCAATATATGAAGCCGTGTTGATTAGATTGACGCCATTTTGACGTGAACGATATTTATATCGATTTTATTCATTTTAATATGAATATTAAAAAGTAATTTTGAAATCGAATATTTCGAAATGAATTGAATCGAAGATTTCGAAATGAATTGAATTGAAAACGATTTCGAAATGAATTGAATTGAAAACTACTTCGAAATAAATTGAATTGAAAACGATTTCGAAATGAATTGAATTGAAAACGATTTCGAAATGAATTGAATTGAAAACGATTTCGAAATAAAGTGAATTGAAAACGATTTCGAAATGAATTGAATTGAAAACGATTTCGAAATGAATTGAATTGAAAACGATTTCGAAATAAAGTGAATTGAAAACGAATTCAAAGTGAATTGAAAACGAATTCAAAGTGAATTGAAAACGATTTCGAAATGAATTGAATTGAAAACGATTTCGGAATGAATTGAATTGAAAACGATTTCGAAATGAATTGAATTGAAAACGAATTCAAATTGAATTGAAAGCGAATTGAAATGAATTCAAATTGAATTGAAATTTGAATTGAATAGAAATGAATTTAGAAACGAATTTATAAAGAAGAATTCAATTGTGATTTGAATTGAAATGGAAGTTGAAATAGATTTTGAAACGAATTTTAAAACTATTTATATAATTCGTTTTGAATAGAAAATCGACGAAATATATATTACATATATTATATATATAATATAATGGCCTGAATAGAACGCGCCGCGCCGCGGCAGTTCGTGAATTTCGACCATTTATTTCAAACGGACATTACGGGAGATCCGACCGTCGGATTCTCCTAAAACCGGAACCGTTGGGTTCGTATCGAAAAGAGCTTTCTAACGAATATTAGAAATGTGAAATCTAACGGTTGGATTTGGAGATACGTCCAAATTGAATTTGAAAAAGGTCGGTGTAAGTGCAGTTCGATGGCCGTTGTTGGAAATCGACTGTACGGGCCTTGATAAAATTATTAAAAATAGTAATAATTTGTGTAAAATCATAAGAAATGATTTGAGAAGAATTGGGATGAAAAACTCCATATTTGAAAAGATAAAAATAGATTTTTATCAAAATGAACTAGTTTTGAACTAGAATTATAATTCTATTTATTTTTAAATAAATAAATTGAATTAGAAATGGTTTTGAAAATAACCAAAATTACCAATGATTGCATTGGAGTTGATTTGAATCGAAATTGTCTTCGGAATATTTCGATGTTGGAATTCGTGATTATACAGATGTTGTAATGGAAATTTGAAAGATATATATTTATATCGTTATTTCCAATACGACAGTTGTTAGTCGTAGAATTTGATATTGAATATAAGCCGATATATTTTCTATTCAGAGCCTTGTATTGAATATCAAATGTGATTTGGGTTTGTCGCGAATGGTGTCTTCACTAACACTGTTCTTGAACCTAGTTGTGAAAAAAAATTAAATCTTTTTATTTAGATTTAATGAAGTGTACCAATTAAACGATATTTAATTGGAATTGAATTGGTATTGATTTTTGGGTTTATCGTGAACAGTGTTTTAAATAACACTTGTTCTTTAACCCGATATTAATGGAATGTGATTTTGGGTTTATCATGAACCGTGTTTTAAATGGCACTGATTCTTTAACCCAGTTAAAGATTAAAACTAAGTGGAGTTTTAATGAATGTTTAATTAGATTGAAATGATCGAAAATGGAGTATCACCAGTTTTGCTCCAGGCGATAGTTAAATCTTTAATTAGATTTGAACGTGAAATGGTAATTGAATTACCGATAACACTGTGGTGTTAGATATGAAGTACTACCAGTTTTACTTCATGGGATGAATAGGTTGGGATTGGGAAAATAAAATAAATGATTACTTCGGTGTGGTTCGATAATCCCGACTAGTTGGAATTGATATTCAAAGGAGATTAAAGAATAAATTTAAAGAATTTATCTTAGATAAAATTAATGGGAACTTTTTCCCAAAGTATAGGAATATTTGAATAAAAGAATATTCTGAATTGGAATGAGGCGTATGTTGTGTTTGTGTAACACTTTTATAATATAAACGCGAGTTATTCAGAAAGACCGGGTTTATCCCATTCTGAATAACTGATTCGACGTGGGGTCGAAGATGAAGACGGTGGTCGAAGACCAGAAGTCTTCACGTCGTTTGGGTGATTACTGGTGATCTTGATTGGGCTGTACACCCAAGAAGATGGAAACAGTTGGTGATCGTCCAGACGTACTTGGAGATCGATGGATATGCGGGGTACTAGGTGCCTCCGGTTTCGTTCAGACCCAGAACGGACTTGTAAATGGACTGTGTGTCTGACATTGGATTTTAGTCCGTGTGATTGATCTCTATTAAATATATATCTGTTTGGCGGCAGAGAATTTATTCTCTTGCTTAACGCCCTTCTCTGAGACGTACGAGCTCAGGGGTTATATATTGATGGATATCAAACACATGGAGTGAACTGCCTGTGTGGCATGCCTAAGTGGCAATTGATCGAGGCTTCTGTTGAAAAGCAAAGTCTTGTGGTGATGATCAAAGCACGGCCTGTGTGGCACCGCTTTGTGTAACGTGAATTCGCGAGCCTCGCACCCCGGTTGTGAACCAAAAACGGGAGAGGACATCAGGGAGGACTTGCGTTTCTTTCTAGCTAGAAGTGGCGTCAGTGGTCTTACACGCCCTGACGAGTTTGACTTATGTGGTTGTTGCTATTGCGAGGCGCCTCGGATTGATCGGTCATTCTCGAACCGATGGAGTCATTTAGTTGGCTCACTTACACCCCATAGGGTGGGGAAACGTAGTGTTCAGGCATAATAATCCACATCGGTGGACCGGCCCTGACGATCTAAAGGGTTGATGCGTTCTGATCCTGTGGCTCGGGCTAGAGAGTCACGAATCGGTTGAGGACTATCTTTTGCCTCGGTTCATAGATGGAAATCCAATTTCCAAATACGTGACATTTGCGGTTTTATTTGTAAACCTATATATGGCGACATGATATATGGTACCCATGCCGCCTATGATTGATACTTATGATTTGAAGTTGTTTTATACACTATGCACTTATATTAGTATCAAATGATTTGTTTTAAACGTATCAAGCATTCTTTGGCTGTTATAAGGGAAAACCCTATCCCCCGGCTTGCGTTGCATTGTGTGATAGGACCTGGGTCTTATAACAGCTTCATCTTTCTTTATTTAGCATTGCGCGGTTTGTTTTATGCACTGGTATTCTTGGGAGGAAACCCGTTCCGTGTTATACGGCGTGGTCCCTTGATTTACCTAATGATTTAAAATAAAGATTAATAACTGTTTTAGTTCTCACACCAGTCACATGACTGACCTGGAGTTTATTGTTTTAACCTAAACTCTGGGTGCCCTTATTTTGACACGGGCAGCTAGTAGTTTTGGTTTTGCAGATTTATATTCACAGGATCCTGGTTTACAGCTGGAACGATATCCGGAAAGCTTTGTATCCGTATATCTCATTCTAGTTGTGTATTGTATTATTTTCCGCTGCTATGTATTTAAATGTAATTTAAATCTCTGATAATTCTGTGTAATATTCATTTATACTCTGTATATTCTTGTAATCTGATGCATTGTTGTAATATACAATGAAATGTTCTTTTGTATGCGTTCTATTTTGTCGTGTTCTCAAACGATAGGGCGTTTCGAACGGCCTGGATCGGTTTAGCGACTGGTTCGGACCGAGCGAAATTCCTGCTCGTCACATGATATTCCTAAATAAATGACATTTTTATCAACATGACATTTCTAGATAAATGACATTACTAAATAAATGACCTTTTTTATTTACATAACATGATTCTAAATAAAATGATATTTTTATTTACATGACATGATTCTAAGCAAAATTATATTTTTATATTAACATGAACTGTTTAATGTAACATGAACATATCTAAATATATGACAATTTAATTCTAATGTAACATTTCTAACTAAAATGACATATTTATTATAATGTAACATTTCTAACATAAGTGACATTTTTATTCTAATAAAACATGATTTTACAAAAATGACATATTTGTTCTAATAAAACATCATTTTACAAAAATGACATATTTACTCTAATAAAACATTTCTAACAAAATGACAATTTCTATCTAACATACCATTTCACAACAAAATGGTATTTTTATTCTAATGCAACATTTTATAGTAAAAATGTTATTTTTATTCTCATGCAACATTTTATTTATTCTCATATATATACAACAAAAATAATGGTTTTTATTGTATGCACCAATTTTGACGAACATGAATATTCTATTTATATATATATATATATATATACACACAATAAAAATATGGTTTTTATACACAAATTTTGACAAACTTGAATATTCACAATTCAATTCAGATGTTCATCGTAATCACAAACAACCAATTATAATTTTATACAACACCAATATGAATTTCATATAGTATAAATATAAATTTCACATCACGATTAATAATTAAATTTATTTAAAAATAAAGATCTTACCTTGATTGGCTAATAACGATGGTTTTAATAAATTAAATCATTGTTTAATTTTATCAAAAATTCTGACCGATCCCTTTTCTGTTCAAGTTTGTTCCATGTTGTAGATCTCATCGCTACGAATCCAACACAACGAAAACCATCCATTTATGATTCAATTTGAAAGAGTCATGTCCGTTTGCAATTTTAATTAACGTTTATGAATTAATTATATAATTAATTTAAATATTTCTCTTAACCTTTGCTTAAGAAAACGTTGACCACCCTTTACTGTTATTCATCGTCTTCCCTTCTGTGATAACCAAACCCAAACTTCAACCACTTCAAACCGCCGCAACCATCACCTCACAACGCCGGAATTCGATCGGAAGCCATAAAGAATCTCTACGATTTGGTTTTGGAAATTTGAATTAATCTGAAATGGATTGGGAATTGTTGGGGAATCGATTTGGAACGGTTTCAGCCATTGAAGTTGATAAGTTGATAGTAGCGGATAGTGTATAGAATGAATTATGGTTTGGTTTATGAGGGAATATATAATATTATATTATTAATTTTCCAAGTTTCAGAATAAAAAGGGTAGTGAATGACAATTTTTAGAAAATAAATTGGAATCTTTCTAGATTTACTTGATTCGACTTCAACACTAATTAAGAATAATGGTATTTATTTCTGCCTATATGCATTTCCACCCATAGCCATATTTGATTGATTTAATTTTTTTATTATTTAATATATCTTATTAAATTACTTGTTTACGCTTTTCACTTGCTTTCCATGTCTAATCACAGTAGGGATAAATTAATATCTTATTCCTTAATATATTTAGAATATTTTTGAATCGTCCAAAATTTTCATTTACATCTTTCCTATTAAATAGTGTGTATATTTGCTTTAATATAAAGCTATTATGTAACAACTCGTATACTCAAGAATGTTTCATTATGCAAAGAAATTTAGCAAGTCTATTATTTGGTGAGTATGTATATCAACCATTTTCAGCATGTAACCAACAAGGCAATTATAAATTTGACAGTGGGACAAAGTTTTGTTTCTATTCCAGAAATCATGCATGTGCATTACGAATAAATATGTTTTATGTTTAGATTGTGTTTTATAAATGTTTCCTTGAATCCCTTTTGATTACACGCTATAATGAAACATTTATCTTTTTTTCAAATTTCAAAAGTAGATAACAATGAAAGAGAGAGAGGATAAAATGGAAAGAATGAATGCTAGATTAATGCTATTTGTTAGAAATTAGAACTAACACTACAGTATTAAATATTATTGTTAGAAATGAATGTTTGCAACTTTTCACAATTTAAAATTGACTAATTAATGAAGGTTTTGAACATGTAATCTACGTTTTGAATTCCTAAAAGTTAATTTTGAATTGACAGGGGAAATATTTAAGAGGACAGCCAAAGCTATATATATATTGTTAGAATTTATTTCATTTATAACCTACACATTATTTTCAATCAATATTTCAATATAAATTAATAAATGTTATTAAAGTTCCTTAAGCATTTTTAATGTTAACATGTTTTCAAGCTAGAATCTTTTTAAATGCATCATTCTACATTAAAAATGTAATTTTAAATGTAACAACATTTTTAACCTAGAATCTTTTTAAATGATTCATTCTACATTAAAAATGTAATTTTAAATGTAAAAACATTTTCATCAAAAAAATGAATTTTTATCTTTATTGAACCATTCTTACATTAAAAATATAATTTTTTAATGTGACATATTTTAATCCTCATTGCTCTTTTTATTGTTAAACTTTTCTATTCAAACCATGGTCATTTTACATCAATTCTTATAAATAATAAAAATGTAAATTTTTTTATTGTTAACTTTTTTTAACTTTAATAATTTAATAATGAAAATTTTAAATTCTAATGTATTTTTTAACAAAATTTCCTTAAAATAAAATTTTAAATTGGTTCTGATTTTCTGGGTTGTTACAACCTCCCTCACTTAAAAATCTTTTCGTCCTCGAAAAGGAACGAAGCTAAAAGTTGTTTAACTAACCGACTCAATTTTCATTCTTTTATTGGTTTCAATAATTTTATTAGTCGAACTAATAATCACACAACACAATCATCAATCAATTAGTTGATTAGCTTGTCAAATATATATAACTTTTATATATTCAAAAATCATATTTTCTAAGGTCGGATTATATATATATAATCACATATACGTTAATTATAAACTTGTCACTCTTAATTCATTCTAGGGCATTACTAACCCTATCTCTAACGACTTTTCTCATTCTAGGATACTACTAATCCTATCTTTAATGAGTATTCTTATTGGATATTACTAATCCAATCTCTAATGAGTCTTTTGTTCAGTTCTAACGAGTTGTACCCCAAAGATTTGAATTAACAAAAGCTCTGATACCAATTGTAACGATTCAGATTTCGCCTGGACCTAATTGATCGCTAAATCGACCAGGACCATTCAAAACCCGGATACGCTAACTTTGGGAATACAACACATCATAAAAAATAACAGAAGACTTTTATTACATCATAATAATGTAACATCAGAGTACAGAATATATCAGGGTACATTGAATAAAATACAACGGAAGATTAATTTAAAATAGATTTAATACAATCCAGCGGAAGACTATCAAATCTCTGGACACAGCTTTAAGCTTCAATCCAGAATCCTGCTCAAAAGAATAAATATTTGCAAAACAAGCCACTCAACAGCCCGTGTGGAAAAGAGGGCACCCGAGTTCGCAAAGTGAAACAAACTACGAGTCAGTCATGGGACTGGTATGAGAAATCTTACCTAATCTATTAAATAATGATAAGACTAATCGCAGGACCACGCCGCTAATGCGGAACGGGTTTACTCCATTGGATTGTCAGTGCATGAAATAATGTAAATCATTAAACAATGCAATGCTTTTTAGAAAAATGAAACCATTATAAGACTCAAGTCCCATCACACAATGCAACGCAAACCGGAGGATAGAGTTTTACCTTATAATGGATAAAAGATGCTTGATACGATAAAAACAGGTTTGATATTATTATTAGTGTATATATGTTTCAGAAACATTTCAATCATAATGTACCAATCATAGACGGCATAACTACCATATACTATGTCGCCATACTAGTTTTACAATCAAAACCACATGGTGTCGTATTGGAAGTTGGTTTTTCATCATGAGTCAAGGCTAGGAATGATCTTCTTACCAATTCGAGACACTCTAGCAGATATCTTAGGATTCCCCGCACCGAACCCTTGGATCCTGCAGGGCCGGTCCAAAAATATACCTTAGTGGATTGGCAATTCCTGGACACACGTTTCCCGGTCCTACTGAACCTATATATTGGTCACTATCAACCAAAATAACCGAGGCCTCGTAATCCATGATCCACATAAGTAAAAATGCCAGGGCTTGTAAACGCTGACACCACTTCTAACTAGAAAGAAACGTGTGCACTCCCTGCGTTCCCCTGTCCCGTTTTTGACTCTTACCGGGGCGTGAGAGTCGCGAAGTAACGTTATACACAAAGCTATGCCGAAATAGGCTATGCTTTGATCATAAACCAAAAGGCTCTGCTTTTCAACAAAAGCCTTGATCATTTGCATCTTGGCATGCTACATTGACAATCTGCGCCATGCGATCGATAACTACCAATATATAACCTTTGAGCTCGTGCGTCTCAGAGAAGGATGTTAAGCAAGAGATTAAATTCTCCGCCATCACAGATATATATATTAAATAGAAATCAATTTAATTTACATGGAATGAAATCCAATGTTAGACACACATCCGTTTACAAGTCCATTCTAGGTCTGAACAAAACCGGAGACACCTTATTCCTCGTCCCATATGTCCAATACAGGAGAGAGGTGCTCACATATCCGTCGATCTCCAAGTACGTCTGGACGATCACCACTTATTACCTTGTCTTGGGATGCCTCCCAATCAAGACATCAGTAATCGTCCAAATGATGTGAAGACCTCTGGTCTTCAAACACCGTCTTCATCTTCGACTCTTAATCGTCCTAGTAATTATTCGGAATGGGTTAAACCCGGTCTTTCCGAATAACTCGCGTGTTTTATAATTAATAATAAAGTGCTATAAAAACACCACATATGCCTCATTCCAATTCATAATATTCTTTTAAATAAAATATTCACATTATTAAGGAAAATTCCCATTAATTTTATCAAAGATAAATTCTTTAAATTTATTCTTTTAATCATCTTTTAAAAGATTCATTAAAACTCCAATTTGGTTTTAAATATCAAAAATCATAACTTTATGATTATTCAAATTTAAGAAATTAATCTTATCTTTATCTAGGTTAAAGAACCAATGTCATTTAAAACACAGTTCACGATAAACCCAAAAATCAACTTCCATTAAATATGGGATTTTCATAGAAATCAAATCAATATATAATCGATATAAATTCCCGTATCTGACTGATAATATAAATGGAATAACGGCAGAGCCTTTAAATACCATATATAATAACGGTCTTCTTTTACAGAAGCTCATCTTCATTATTATTAAATCGAATCCCATTCAATTCCAATATATTAAATTGAAAAAATTTACTTTGGAAAATTTCGATTTAAATCTTAATAAAAGAATTGTAACTTCCAAATTATATTTTCACTGTTAATTGGGTTAAAGAACAAATTTTGTTTAAAAACACAGTCCACAGTAAACCCCATTCACATTTCATTTTATTCTAATTTCTAAATATAATTGGAAACTCTAATAATCTTAATTAAAAGATTTATTCTTTTATCAACTGGGTTTAAGAACGGTACTATTGAAGACACCATTCACGACAAACCCAAAAATCCAATTTATTTATTTAATTCCAAGTAAATATTAATTTATTGGAAAACTTCATTAAATCTTAGTATAAAGATTTATTCTAGTTAATAGCTAGTTCATATCGATAAAAATATATTTTTATCTTTTCAAATATGGAATTTTTCATCCAAAATATCTCCAAACCATTTATTATGATTTTCCACAATTTATTAATATTTTTAATAATTTTATTAAGGCCTGTACAGTCGGTTTCCAATAACGGCCACCGAACTACATCTATAAAATGACAATTTTATCCTAACATGACATTTTTATCTAAAATGACATTTTTATCCTAACATGACATTTTATCTAAAATGACATTTTATCTTACATGACATTTTTATCTAAAATGACAATTTTATCTAACATTACATTTTTATCTAAAATGATATTTTTATTCTAACATGACATTTTATCTAAAATGACATTTTATCTTACATGACATTTTTATCTAAAATGACAATTTTAACTAACATGACATTTTTATCTAAAATGATACTTTTATCTAACATGACATTTTATCTAAAATGATATTTTATCTTACATGACATTTTTATCTAAAATGTTATTTTTAATCTAATGCAACATTTCTAACAATAAATGTTATTTTTAATCTAATGTAACATTTCTAACAAAAAAATGTTATTTTTATTTCAACATAACATTTCTAACAAAATGACATTTTTATTAACATGGCATTTCTAAATAAATGACATTACTAAATAAATGACGTTTTTAAATAAATGACATTTTTATCAACATGGCATTTCTAAATAAATGACATTGCTAAATAAATGATGTTTTTAAATAAATGACATTCCTATATAAATGACATTTTTATCAACATGGAATTTCTAAATAAATGACATTACTAAATAAATGAGATTTTTAAATAAATGACCTTTTTTATTTACATAACATGATTCTAAACAAAATGATACTTTTATATACATGACACGATTCTAAGCAAAATGATATTTTTTATATTAACATGAACTGTTTAATGTAACATGAACATATTTAAATATATGACAATTTAATTCGAATGTAACATTTCTAACTAAAATGACATATTTATTTTAGGGTCCGTTTGGCACAGGTCCCTATTAAGTTTCAAAATTAGGCTCACATCCGGTCCAACTTTTCATGTAAATTTAGTCCCTATTTTTCAAAAATACACTAAAAACAAAAAAAAAATCACGAAAATTCGTATTTAAATCAAACATGTACTCACCCAAAAAAATAGCCGTAAAGAAAATAAAAAAATGCATCAAAATCAAAAAATACAATAAAACAACAAAAAAATGCAGTAATTTGCATCAAATCATGCACATATTTGCAATACTTGCATTCATCTGTGCAAGTATTTCAAATGTTGAATTTGCGTTTGTTTTTTTGCATACATGTATGCAAGGTAAACAAATTCTTGCATACAAGTGTGCAACAATCTTCAGACAAAATTTTTGCTTTATATTTTTACATGCAATACTTGCATACATGTTTGCAAGTATTTCAAATAGTTGCATACATGTATGCAAGTTTTTTTTAATTTCCGTGAACTTCTGTTAATATTTCCAGATTTTAGAATATTTTTTTTACATTGTAGCGCTTTTTTTTAAATATAAAGAAAAGGCAGAATAAAAAAAAGGGACAAAGTTTCCCATTCGTTTCCGCCCCCTCTTTTTGAGCTGCCGCCTAATAATTTTTGTCCCTTCCGCCTTCCACCTCCTCCTTCCACTTCGCCTCTTACATTTTTTCACAAAAAAAAATGAGCTCTTGCATTAAAAAAATATATTCTAAAATCTGTAAATATTCCCCTCAGTCCACACAAATCAAAAAAAAAAGTTGCATATATGTATGCAACTATTACTAATAATTGCATACGTGTA
The DNA here is from genome assembly GCA_030737875.1 of Allium sativum. Classification (NCBI taxonomy): domain Eukaryota; kingdom Viridiplantae; phylum Streptophyta; class Magnoliopsida; order Asparagales; family Amaryllidaceae; genus Allium; species Allium sativum. The sequence goes on from CM060922.1 coordinate 571,056,795, forward strand.
TGCAACTATTTAAATACACATGCAAAAAAAAGCGCAAACCTGCTGAATATTTGCATACAAATATGTTGCTATTCAGAATAGCTACATACTTGTATGCAGTAATGCGTTGAAAGGCAGAGGGCATGGAAATATGTGCATGCATGTATGCAAATATTTGAAATATGTGCATGCTTTCATGCCTTTTACTGCATATTCCGCTGTTTTGTGTATTTTTTGATTTTGACTTGTTTATTGATTGTTTTTCCACCTGATTTTTTTGACTTGAACATGTTTTATTTAATAATGAATTTTTGTGATTTTTTTATATTTTTTATACATTTTTGAAAAATAGGGACCAAACTGTAAAGACCCGTAAATCCCCGTCCTTTGAATCGACCATAAACCACACAAGTCTGACCCAAAAGTTGGAAATCCACGAATACTTTAACTTTGGACATACAACACATCAGAACAAATAACAGAAGACTTTTATAAACATTATAATAATGTTACATCAGAATACAGAATATCACAGTACATCGAATAAATAATAATATAGCGGAAGATTAATTTACAATGAATTTAATACAGTGCAGCGGAACCAATAAACTGATACAGCGGAAGTCTATCAATGATCTGGACACAGTTTTAAGCTTCGATCTAGAATCCTGCTTAATATATCTGCAAAACAAACTACTCGACTGCCCGTGCGGAAAATAGGGCACCCGAGTTTGCAAGTGAAACAAAGTACAGGTCAGTCATGGGACTGGTATGAGAAATCTACTTAACTTATTTAATAATAAGGCAAATCATAGGACCACGCCGCTAATGCAGAACAGATTTACTCCATTGGATTGCCAGTGCATAAGTAAAGTAAATCGTTAAACAACGCAATGCTTTTTATAAAAATGAAACCAATATAAGACTCAAGTCCCATCACACAATGCAACGCAAACCAGAAGATAGAGTTTTACCCTATAATGGTCAAAAATGCTTGATACAATAAAACGAATTTGATATTATTATTAGTGTATATATGTTTTAAAACATTTCAATCATAATATCAATCATAGACGACATAGCTACCATATACTATGTCGCCGTACTGGTAATACAATCAAAACCGCATGGTCGTATTGGAAGTTGGATTTCCATCATGGACCAAGGCAAAAAATAGCCCTTACAGAATTCGAGACACTCTACCCGTGCCTTAGGAACAGAACGCATCGTCCCTTGGATCTACAGGGCCGGTACACAAATATGTTAGTGGATTGGTAATGCCTGAACAATATGTTTCCCCGCCCTATGGGGCGTAAATAGAGCCACTAGAGACTCAATTAACCGAGGCGCCTCATTCCATTATTCACATAAGTAAAAATGTCAGGCCTTGTAAAAACCATGACACCACTTCTAGCTAGAAAGAAATGTATGTCCTCCTTGCAGTCCTTACTCCCGTTTCTGGTTCATACCGGGGTGTGAGGCTCGCGAAGTAACGCTATACACAAAGCTGTGCTTTTTAAAGCTGTGCTTTGATCATCAATCACAAGGCTCTGCTTTTCAACAAAAGCCTTGATCATTTGCATCTTGGCATGCCACATTGACAATCATACCATACCATTGATTTCTGCCAATATATAACCTCTAAGCTCGTACGTCTTAGAGAAGGGTGTTATGCAAGAGAACAAATTCTCCGCCACCAACAGGTATATATTTAGCAGCGATCAACGAATACAGTATAAAAGAATACAACGTCAGACATGCAATACATTTACAAGTTCGTTTTGGGTTTGAACGAAACCAGAGGCACTTTATACCTCGCATATCGAAACAATCAACAACACGCCCGGACAACTACCACTGGAACCTTCTTAAGGAAGCAACTCCAATCAAAGGCATCAGTAGTCCTCATCCATTCGATGAGAAGATCGTCGGTCTTCAACCATCGTCTTCATCTTTGACTTTTAATCGTCGCAGTAATTATTCAGAATGGGTTAAACCCGGTCTTTCCGAATAACTCGCGTATTTTATAATAAAAATCATGTGCTATAAAACACATCATACGCTACATTTCAATTCAGAATATACTTTTAATAAGATATTCACATTGTTTGGAAAAAGGTTCCCATTAATTTATCAAAGATAAATTCTTTAATTTATTCCTTAATCCCGCTTTTAAAGATTCATTAAAACCCCAATTTGGTTTTAATATCCAAAATCATTTATGATTATTCAGAATTAAGAAATAAATTTTATCTTTAACTGGGTTAAAGAACAAATGTCATTTAAAAACATTATTCACGATAAACCCCAAAATCATCTTCCATTAAATATTAAATTGTAAAACTTTACTTTGGAGAATTTCCAATTAAATCTTAATAAAAGATTTATAATTTCCAAATTATACTTTCACTGTTAATTGAGTTAAAGAACAAAAGTCGTTAAAACACAGTTCACAATGAACTCAGCTCACATTTCCTTTTATTCCAATTATTAAATATAATTGAAAACTCTAATAATCTTAAATAAAAGATTTATTCTTTTCTTATGGGGTTTAAGAACAGTGTTATTTAAGACACCATTCACGATAAACCCAAAATCCAATTTATCTTATTTAATTCCAATTAAATATCAATTAATTGGAAAACTTCATTAAATCTTATTTTGAAGATTTATTCTAATTAATAACTAGTTAAATTCAATAAAAATATATTTTTTATCTTTTCAAATATGGAATTTTTCATCCAAAATCTTTCCAAAATACTTATTATGATTTTACATTATTTTTCCATATTTTTAATTATTTTATCATCACCCGTACAGTCGGTTTCCAATAACGGCCACCGAACTGCATCTATAGCGACCTTTTCCAAAATTTGATTTGGGCATAATTCCAAATCCAACCATTAGATTTCAAAACTCTTATATTCATTGGAAAGCTCTTTTCGATACGAACCCAACGGTTCCGGTTTTAGAAGAATCCAACGGTCGGATCTCCCATTACATCAATTTGAAGTTAATGGTCGAAATTCGCGAACGGTCGCTGCGCGGCGCGTTCTATTCAGGCCATTAAATATATATACTATATATATATTATATAGTTCGATTTCCATTTTAAATCATATTTATAAAATATTTATAAATATCATTTAAAATTATTACAACTTTATTTTCAATTTTAAGTAAAAAAAATTTAATACTATATATCTTTGTTAAAATGATAATATTTTCAAATATTAGATTTTGAAATCACTTCATTCGATATTCATTTTAAAATGATTAAAATCGATCGATAAACCCATTCGGGTTAAAATAGCGTTTACTACATAACTCGGCTTCACATTTCAATATTTTTGTCCATCCAAAATTGACATCAAAATCATATTTTGATTATTCACTGAATATTATTTTAAAATACTCGTTATTTTAAAATAATATTTATTTTAAAATATTCTTTATCTTTGAAATATTCTTTACATTAAAATATTCTTTTCCACTCTTTATTATAAGGCATTCTTTATTATAAAACATTATTTATAAAACATTATTTATTATAAAACATTCCTTCTAATAAACATTATTTATCTCTGAATTGGACTGTGACTCAACCAAATACCATATAATTTCAATTATATGGATTTCATACATCGCATGTATATAACAATAATGATGAATAATCATTAAACAACCAATTCACATCCAGAGTGAAATTTATAACTGTGTAAGCGTTAAAATAAATAAATAACTTTCATCACAGCCTATAAATTCATCGATTGACAGATAATTAAATATTGGGATTAGTGTATGTCAAATATCATCCCAATACCCGTGTGGGGTTTTCAACCAACAACAGTTCCTATAAATAAATCATTGGTTAATAAATTTAACCAATTCTAATACATTTTGTATTCCTTCTAATGACAAAATAAAAAGATAATTTTGTCAACATATATATTTTATAATTCTAATGACAAAATGAAAGGATGATTTTGTCTGCATGCTTTTCAAATGTTTTCTAATATCAAATAAATGTGTATTTTCATTTGCATAACATTACACTTTTTTCTAATGTCAAACAAATAGGCATTTTATTTGTATACATTTCACTGCTTTCTAATGTCAATTAAATAGGAATTTTATTTGCATACATTTCACTGCTTTCTAATGTCTAATAAATAGGAATTTTATTTTCAAAACATTTCTACGTTGCTAATGACAAATAAAAAGATAATTTTTATTTTTATAATAACTCAATGCTTTTAATGACAATAAAAAGAATGATTTTTATTTTTATAACAATTTAATGTTTACCTTGACAACGAAAATGTCTCTTTAATTTGTGTACAAAATCTATTTTTAATATAACCAATAAAAATGATAGTTTTATTTTGTTGACCATTCTTGTTTTGACAAAACAATAAAAATGATAACTTTGTTTTGTCGACAATTCTATTTCAACAAAATAATAGAAATGATTAACTTTGTTTATTTTACATTTATTTTGACAAAAATAAAAAATATTATTTCAATTACTACATTTTTACAGAAATGACAATATTGTTTCAACACTTATATTTTGATGTGTCTGTTCTTAATTCAACAAAAATGACAACTTTATATTGACAATTCTAATTTCAACAAAAAGGATAATTATTTATTTTGTTTGCAATTTCTACTTTTAACATGTAACATAAAAATAATATTTTTATGTGTCTACAAGTCTATTTTTAATATAAAAAATAAAAACGATGTTTTAATTTGTATGCAAATTTGTTTTAACATAACAAATAAAACGATACTTTTATATTTCACATTTCTAATGTAACAAAAATTGCATTCTTATTTCTAATATAGCATTCCTAACTAAAATGATTTTTTTATTCTAATCTTAACATAAAAAAATGACTTTTGAAATGACAAACATGTATTAACATGTTTTTCTATTCATTGTATACAATAAAAATATGGTTTATATTGTATGCATAAATTTTGACAAGCATGAATATACACAATTCAATTCAGTTATTCACCATAACCACAAACAATCAACATTACAATTGATATATACAACCCAACGTGAATTTCATATAGAATGAATATAAATTTCACAATGAAATAAATAATTAATTTTAAGTTCTAAAATAGAAATCTCACCTTGATCGGTTTCAGAAATCATTTGTATAACGATTGTTTTTAACTGGATAACCCTGTACATTCAATTCAGTCAAGATTTCCAACTGCTTCAGAAATTTTTCTATTTTGTTCCATGTTGTAGATCCCGGAAAGACGATTCCAACGGATCCGAATTTGCTAATTTCTGTTTCAGTATGTACAAGTTATGATCGTTCGAACATTAATTATATAATTCAATAATTAATTCAATTATAATTTTCCTAATCCCTTTCTTAACCTTCCTGTTCATCGTTCCTCTTCAGCAAACCGAACCCATCATCGTCGACTTGAACTCCCACCTGCGCGCGCCCCTTCAGATGATCGGACCCAGATCAGAGATCCTCCCTCCGACCGCCTACGACTCCTCTCCCTATGGCAACCATCTTGGCCAACTCGCGGCTCCCAGGCGGCGCAAATATCCAAGAGTACGGCGCCACATGAAGCTCCAAATTCTCATAGTATTGAACATGAAAATTGATCTTCTTGGGATTGGTAGGGCGTGAAAAGCTCTTTCATTTGGTCTTTGGGTTCATCACGAATTACTTCTTAGATCGAGAGAAAATGGAGTTTTAATTTTAGAGCATTTCGGCCATTGAAAACAAGATACAACGGCCGCTTAAAGGAGAATTAGGGTTCGCGTATACCCACCGTATTTATACAGTATTTCTGATTTTATTTTTATTTATTTAATTCTAATAATTCTTGTTTACCTATACGACCTCCAAATCGAACCCAACGACTATCGTTCCTAGCTAAATACTCCTATTCCGAACACAGTGGAATATGTTTCGTAACCCAATTCGGCTGTTACAATATGTTTTTATTTCAATTAAAATATAAATCTTTATATTGAATTTTAAACGTATATATTTTTAAATTACCAGGGCCACGGACTGACTCTAAAAATTACAGAAAAATTATATCTAGCTATGTTTTGACGATACGATCCTAACAAAACTAATTTCGTCGAATTCTGAGACCGTTTGAAAAATGGCCATTTTCTAGTCGATCGAATTTGACTAAAATTGGCAAAACACATTTTCTTTTGCCACGCTCACATATTAATTCTAAAAATTATGAAAATTGAAACCAAGCAATAATTTGACATTCCGGTTCCAACAAAAGTGGTTTCGTCGAAAACGGAGGTCGTTTGAAAAATGGCTATTTTAATATTAAAATATATATAAATTCTGCAGCGACTATTCTGAAAATTAAACCGGGCATAACTTTTGATTCCCGCTTTGAAATTTCGATTTTTCGGATTCGTTGGAAAGTTATTTTAAATAGATTTACATATTTTTGGTTTCACTAAAATCCGATCTAATTGGCATCCTGTACAGTCAGTCAAAGTTCAAATTCAAATTTTCAAACTACCGCGCTATTTCTAACTCCTTTTAGAATTAAAATAAATATATTCGTTCTAACTTCAATTAAAATAAATTTTTAGTCGTTATTATTTAAAATAAATCATTTTAACTATCCAAAATCCATTAAAATTTCTAAATAAAAATTTTAAATTGGTTCAGAATTTCCGGGTTGTTACACTAATTTACATGAAAAGTTAGACCGGACGTGAGCCTAATTAAGTTTCGTTTTAGAGATGTGTGCCTAATTTTCACTTTATTCTAATGTAACATTTCTAGCATAAATGACATTTTTATTCTAATAAAACATGATTTTACAAAAATGACATATTTGTTCTAATAAAACATTATTTTACAAAAATGACATATTTACTCCAATAAAACATTTCGAACAAAATGACAATTTCTATCTAATATACCATTTCATAACAAAATGGTATTTTTATTCTAATGCAACATTTTATAACAAAAATGTTATTTTTATTATCATGCAACATTTTATTTATTCTCATGTATATACAATAAACATAATGGTTTTTATTGTATGCACCAATTTTGACGAACATGAATATTCTATTTATATATATATATATAGATATATACACAATAAAAATATGGTTTTTATTGTATACACAAATTTTGACAAACATGAATATTCACAATTCAATTCAGATGTTCATCGTAATCACAAACAACCAATTACAATTCTATACAACACCAACATGAATTTTATACAGTATAAATATAAATTTCACATCACGATTAATAATTAAATTTATTTAAAAATAGAGATCTTACCTTGATCGGTTAATAATGATGGTTTTAATAAAATTAAACCATCGTTTAATTGTATCAAAAATTCTGACTGATCCCTTTTCTGTCCAAGTTTGTTTCATGTTGTAGATCTCATCGCTACGAATCCAACGCAATGAAAACCGTCCATTTCTGATTCAATTTGAAATAGTTATGGTCATTTGCAATTTTAATTACATTTATGAATTAATTATATAATTAATTTAAATATTTCTCTTAAATTTTGCTTAAGAAAACGTTGACCGCCCTTTACTGTTATTCATCGTCTTCACTTCTGTGGTAACCAAACCCAAACTTCGACCTCTTCAAACCGCCGCAGCCATCACCTCACAACGTCGGAATCCGATTGGAAGCCATGAAGAATCTCTACAATTTTGTTTTGGAAAATTGAATTAATTTGAAATGGATTGGGAATTATTGGGGAATCAATTTGGAACGGTTTCAGCCATTGAAGTCGATAGTGGCGGCTAGTGTATAGAATGAATTAGGGTTGGTTTATGAGGGAATATATAATATTATATTATTAATTTTCCAAGTTTTCAGACTAAAAAAGGTAGTGAATGACAATTTGTAGAAAATAAATTGGAATCTTTCTAGATTTACTTGATTCAACTTCAACACCAATTAAGAATAATGGTATTTATTTCCGCCTATATGCATTTCCACCCATAGCCATATTTGATTGATTTGATTTTTTTTATTAATTAATATATCTTTTTAAATTACTTGTTTATGCTTTTCACTTGCTTTCCATGTCTAATCATAGCAGGGATAAATTAATGTCTTATTCCTTAATATATTTGGAATATTTTTGAATTGTCCAAATTTATCATTTGCAATTTTCCTATTAAATAATGTGTATATTTATTTTAATATAAAGCTATTATGTAACAACTCATATACTCAAGAATGTTTTATTATTCAAAGAATTTCAGCAATTCTATTATTTGGCGAGTATGCATATCAACCATTTTCAGCATGTAACCAACAAGGCAATTATAAATTCGACAGTGGGACAAAGTTTTGTTTCTATTCCAGAAATCATGCATTTGCATTACAAATAAATATGTTTTATGTTTAGATTGTGTTTTATAAATGTTTCCTTGAATCACCTTTGATTACATGCTATAATGACACATTTATCTTTTTTCAAATTTCAAAAGTAGACAACAATGAAAGAGAGAGAGGATAAAATGGAAAGAATGAATGCTAGATTAATGCTATTTGTTAGAAATTAGAACTAACACTACAGTGTTAAATATTATTGTTAGAAATGAATGTTTGCAACTTTTCACAATTTAAAATTGACTAATTAATGAAGGTTTTGAACATGTAATCTACGTTTTGAATTACTAAAAGTTACATTTTGAATTGATAGGGGAAATATTTAAGAGGACAGCCAAAGCTATATATATATATACATATACATATATTGTTAGAATTTATTTCATTTATAACCTACACATTATTTTCAATCAATATTTCAATTTAAATTAATAAAGGTTATTAAAATTCCTAAGGAATTTTTAATGTTAACATGTTTTCAAGCTAGAATCTTTTTATATGCATCATTCTACATTAAAAATGTAATTTTAAATGTAGCAACATTTTTTTGCTAGAATCTTTTTAAATGATTCACTCTACATTAAAAATGTAATTTTAAATGTAAAAACATTTTCATCAAAAAATGAATTTTTATCTTTATTGAACCATTCTTACATTAAAAATGTAAATATTTAATGTGACATATTTTAATCATCATTGCTCACATGCAATAAAAACGTAAATTTTCATTGTTAAACTTTTCTATTCAAACCAATGTCATTTTACATCATTTCTTATAAACAAAAGAAATGTAATTTTTTTTTACTGTTAACTTTATTTATTTATTTATTAACTTTAATAATGAAAATTTTAACTTTTGACGCATTTTATAACAAAATTTCCTTAAAATAAAATTTTAAATTGGTTCTGATTTTCCGCGTTGTTACATGGAGGGTGGTTCTTTACATTGTCATTGTATGGAAATTCATTCTCTAAAAGCTTGCGGTTTTGTTTGTACTTACCAACACATAGATAATTTAATTATGGTACGAATTCCAAATAGTTGACTTGATTTACTTTGTGGGTTTTATCCCACAAGTCATGTTTATGTTCGGCCATGGTCTTATGGAATACCATTTGAATTCAAAACATTTGATTTAGTTTCTTGCAACTGTCACATGACTGACGCAGAGTTTATTTTTCTTTGCCCTTAAACTTAGGTGCCCTATTTTCTCTACATATCCTAGTAGCTCAGGTTTAACTTGGAATAATTAGTTGGAGCGTGGAGCCGAAGATTCCATAGATAGTTATCTATTCCCACTTTACTATATCCTCACTTAGATTTATTCAACATTTGTGAGTATATGTTTTATGACTATTCAGACTGATATTAGTTACACTCTGATACTCTTGTTAAACTTTCTGCTGTAAAGATTTTTTTTCCGATATATATATATATATATATATATATACACACACACACACACACATATTTTTCCACAGTGCAAGATTCTAGTCTTTATACTTCTTTCTATTATATTTCTTATCATAAATGTTCTGTTTCTACGAGATTTGGATTTACGGCACATGAATACCAAAGATGTATTAGTTTCGATTTCCAAAACTCATGGAAGTGGGTCGTTTCACTTTTGTTACCAAAGATTTCATATAAATACAAATCAGTATCAAACAATCATTATTTTTCCATGCATTCTCTTTATTACAAAATTTTATTTGTAACACATTTTCATAGCTAGTTCTCAATCCAGTTTAAGCACCTACAATACTTTAGTGGTTGTTGCACTCCCATGTTAACTGATACACAATTTTTCTCTTTCAAACGTAATTGTTTCTATCCATTGACATTCGTCCCATCATTCCAAGTTATCTAAAAAAATCGCAACAAAAGCAATGCCCTTTTCTATTTAATTGAATTTTCTTATTAAATTTTCTGCTTAAATGTCGGGATATCACTTTGACTAAATAAGGTAAATACCCTTATTGACTCAAATCTAAATCATTACATAGTTAATAAATTCCTAGCTCCAAAACCTAACATACCATCATACAAATTTTATACATTGTTTGTTTGATTCTAGGCTTAAAATAAATAGTCAACATGGTCATATATTAATACACTATTTGTATTCATTATAATATATATATACTAATTTTATCCTTGGCCAACTCAAAAATAATCGATAATGCAGTTTGTAACACCCTATAATTTTAACAACACTAAAGAGCACAAATTAAAAAATAATTAATTTAATATTCAGAATTAAGGGTGCCATTGTGTCTGTCTCGAAATTCTGGTCAAGATAGACACTTGATTTGCGTAAAACGGACACCGTATAAAGAAGTTATGAAGGTTTGAAGTTTGTATACGCGCAAGTGAATTATATATATATAATTCAGAAAATCCGAAAATATTTTGAAAATCAAAATTTCGTGAGCGGCAAAATTCCCGCCTAGGGGTGTCGTCCCCTGTGTCTACCCCTTAAGGGGTGTCGACCCCTGTGTCTACGCCTCAAGGGGGTGTCGACCCATGGGTCGACCCATAAGGGGAGTCGACCCCCCTACGCATATCTAGGCAGATTAGGGTTTAAGTTTTGGCTATAAAAATGGCTCCATTTCTCTTGTTTTCTACACTGAAAAATAATGGAGGACTAGATGTTGTCGCTGCCCAAAATGAACCAAACCTTTTTGTTCTTCTATAATCAAGTTAATCAAGTTATTCATGTGTAGATTTGTGATTCAACCTCTGTTATTCTTCTTATATCTTTCTAGATCCAAATATTTTGTGTTTAAGTTACTTTTAGATTTAAATAATTAAAAAGTAAAACATGATATGACTGTAATTTGGATCTATGCCTATGACCGCTTGAACATATCATATCTGTAATAACTTGTGAATCCATGATATTCTGACATAACTATGACTTGAATCTTAACCTTTATCATGTCAGATCTACCTTGGATTATAGATCTAATTCACTATTTAGATCACCTTGTACCTATCATGTTTGTGGTTAAATTGGATCTGTTATTAGTTGGACACCTAAATTATTGTTTAGATCTTATCATGTCTATTATGACATCCCTATTATGTTAGAACAAGTTCTATCATCTCATGTTCACCAGATCTGTTCATATATGCCCATCTTATCAATATGTCACTATGTTTTTATGTCAATTTTGTTAGTATAATAATTTCTATCATCTTCCCTTCATCCCTTCCCTTTTATTTTATATAGCCAGGCAACTTTCGAGCCTAGGCATGCCGCTGAAATATGCGAACGCGTTAAACGGGGAATGAGGGGGAAAACATTGAAATTAGGCATAACTTGTAAATGCGAAAGTTGGCATAACTTGTATAATTTTTACGAATATGAATTTAGGGCATATAATTCATTATGAACATAATTGGGGAAAAAGGGGCATGAAAACTGTAACGACCCGCATTTTTCAGCGGTATAATTTATTTATTTCATTATTTAAATAATGGTTTGGTTATTTAAAATGACCAGAATTAAGTAATATTGAATATTTAATTAAAATAAATAATATAATAATATATTTAATTCTGGAATTATCAAAAATAGTGGAATTTCACAGTATTGTGAATTTAGATTATTTAAAGAATATATATTCTAGTTAGAATTGAATTATATTGGCAAAGAAAGTAAATAACGATGGTTTGAACGTATAATTATAATTTAATTATAATCGAGCTCGAAAAAAAGTGCAGTAGTTCGCTATTTGGCGATTTGAACTTCAAAGGGATATACAGGATTCGTTTTAAGCCGGATTTCTGTGAAACAAGAAACGTTAGGAGCTGGTGGAGTATATTTTTCTAGTGGAAGAGAAAAATCGAGATTTCGTTGTGTAGATTTTGATTGATGTCCAAATCAAATTTTCAAATAGTCGCTATGGAATCATTCATCGACCGTGACAGTTTATTTGAAATAACTGCATACTGGATTCGAATTTAGACAAGATTCTTTAGAGGCGTGGTGTTAATTTAATTTTTATAATTTTACTGTAATTTTTAATTAATTAAACACACAACTTTTATTTGGAGTAATTTGCACCCTATATCAATATTTTGGGGTTTCACAATATGAGTTAACCTACCGATATTATTATATTTTTAGGATCGTGGCGTATTGCTAATCTTAATGGTATTTTTATTTTTGTCAATAATAGTCCTAAAGTAAGCGGGGTTGCATGTAGCGGAGTACGTTGAACCTTCCAAACTATAATTCACACCGTACACTAACCTATATATATACTTGGTGGAAAATGTCTAAACCTCATTTTTCTGCAGGAACTAAACATATCCTCTACGCCTATATATATTTATCTCCTGTCAGTGAAACATCTTTTGTTTATTCTTTCTTCATGCCCAAGGAAGGTTGCGCAGACCTATCACCTACGTACAACCCTTGTATTGTCACCTTTCTCAACCTATATGTTTCAACTGCCCAAGCTAAGCTGAACATTTCACATGCAAATTGTACGCAGAGCTGAACGGAATTCAGTAACACGTTAACCAATGAACGGAATTACATCAAGAAGATACTACACATGTATTTATATTACTTAGTAACCGAGTATCGTACACTGTTTCTCGCTTTCAAGCACAGTAAGCTTTGATATGTCACGCAGATAGAAGAAAAAGTAGAAGCACAGGCTATATTTTTCACTGGAGCTGAAAGAGACCTGTCGAAAGAAATGTAAACCTAACCTATAATATACGGCTCCCTACTCCTTGGCGGTCACGTATCCTCCGTTATAAATACATACAGCCTTCCCATTTCTCCTTCAAGAAAACCCTTTTCCCGAAGTCATTAATGCAGAAAAGAAAAATTAATTAAAACCAATCAAAAGCTTTGCAAAATCAGGTATTGTTTCATCCATCGAGCCTCCTCACTCGAGAGCTTCAGTTGGCGTAAATTGTCAGGTGTTTGATCAAATTTCTGATGTTCAAAGGGTACACAGCAACCTCGTTTTGTTCGTAGAGGAGTTGTGGCGGTTTTAGGTGAAGGAGTGGCTTTGGACGTGTAGAGGAGGGGCGGACATCTTGCAAGGTTCTTAGTGAAGTATAGAAGTGGCAAGGCTATCGGAAACTTTTAGAAATGGTGGAGGAAGGCACATATCAAATGGTGTCTTGTGGGTTCACGGAAAGCCTGTGTTGTAAGTATTAAAAGGGGGTGGTGCGTAGTGAAGGATAGGGAAGAGAGCAGAGGTGTTCGGCATGAAAAATGGTGACAGGCGTATATATAGGGGAGAGGGAGTGGCTGGAACGCATGCATATATATATATATGTGTGTGTGTGTGCAAAGTGGGTATAAAGTAATGGGATGAAATGGCAGTAGCATCCGAAGAAAGGAGGAAGGAAATGCATGCGGACGTGTGCATGGGGGAGTATGTTCGCACCTTCTGAAGGAGGTGTTTGAGTTAATATGGTGGTAGTTATAAAGCACGGATGACAAGTGTTTCCAGCCTCTCGGAGTTGCACAACAAAGGTACTAAAATAGTATGATGATTAATCAAACTACTAATGAAGGTGGATTAGAAAAATGAATGAGTTATTATTAGTGATCGTTAATTCATAAAAAGGAATAATAACGAATAAAACTTATAATAGTTAAATCTATTTTATACGTCAACAGAATTGAACGTTGTTTATCAATTTGCGTTTGTATGAACGTAGGTTACATGATGAAGCTGGTATGGAGCCATTCGGAACATGTTTAAATTATAACAAAATAAACCGCCTGATTGGATCCATCGACCAAAATCGTTGTTTAACGATAAACGACCAAGGTGAGTAAATCTCACTAACTCTGCTCAATTTATATTTTAATAAAATATTTTTAGAATTTATAAATAATGGTTGTTTGTGGTGTGTTGGTTGTTTGGTTGAACTGCTAGTCAGTTGATTGAAAATATCGATAACGATATATATATAAATCGTAATCGAATTTTGATTCTGTTTATCAGAATATTTTACATTCGTATTATTTATGTTGACTGACATCTGTGGATGCAGGGAAACAGGTCGGAGGAACCCAACTGGGCCCCTCAACATTTATTTTACTGTTTTTCATATTTTGTGACATATGATGTGATTATAACCAGTTATTGATTTGGTGTGTTGATTATGGTTATTTGGTAACTTTAAATACCAAAGGAAATAACTGGGATGTGGAAAGAGGAATTTCAAACTATAAGTTGAAATAAAATATTTGTATAAAATCAAGGATTTTATATAAAAAGGAAAAATTTGAAGTGGTTATAGAATTGGGGAAGTTTATAAAATCAAAGAGTTAAAAAGGGAGTTATTTGTAAAATATTTACAAATAAAATAGAAAGGCAAACATTTGTAAAGCATTTACAAATGGGGTTGGAAAGAGGAATATTTGTAAAACATTTTGCAAATAGAATTTAAAGGGGAAGAGTTGTAAAATATTTACGAATAGTTTAAAAAGGAAATATTTATTTAGGAAATAAATGGAGTTATATATATAAAAGAAATATTTATATGAAATAAATATAGACAAATAGAAAGGGAATATTTGTAAATCGAATAAAGTTAGTCGAATAGAGTAATTCGAATATTGGTTATTCAATTAGAATTAATCGGATATTAGTTATTCGACTAAAGAGATGACCAGATAGAGTTAATTGAACTTAGTTAATCGAATTAGGATTTAACTGAATATTTGTTATTCAATTAGAGTTGATCAAATATAGTTATTAGAGATAGAGTTAGTCAAATATAGTTTTTCAGGAAGAGTTGCCATCTCGTACAACTGCTAGCGTAATTCGCAGGGCTGCAAATAGCCTACGGCGGTCGGATGTTTCCTGAGGGAATCAAGCGTAACCATTGTGATCGCTGCGGTCTAGGATCAAGAAAATGGAGTTAAGTCAAATATTAGTTAATCGATAGGAGTTAATTAAGTCGAGTTAGTCAAGTTAGAGTTGAGTTAGATAAGTCGGGTTAGAGTTATCAGTTAGAGAAATCAGTTAGAGCTAATCAGTTGGAATTAACCAGTTATGGTTAATCAATTTGAGTTAATCGATTGGAGTTAAAACGAATTAGAGTTATTCAAATGGAGTTAATCAAGTTCGAGTTAGTCGAGTATTAGTAAATTGATTAGAGTGAGTAAAAAGAAATTAACCGAATATCACCTATTCGAAGTAGAGTTGTCGCACATAGTTTATTCGAGAAGTGAGTTAAATTGATTACAAGTTATGCGGAGGAGATAGTTAATCGAATATAGTTTATTTGAAAGAAAGATAAATCGAATATGGTTATTCGAAAAAGAGGTAAATCGAATATAGTTATTCGAAAGGAAGTTGTTAAAGATTTAGAAGATGAATTTTGTCTATTTCGAGGTTAACGACGTTGTTCAGTTAAGGTATGAGAGGTAATTATACCCCAACTTGATTGGCTTCGTTTTTAACTAAGGAGTAGTTAAGGTTCGATAGTGAAGATTAATTAAAGTGAATTTAGTTAGTGAGTGAAATGGCTTGAATGGACAAAGCGATGTTTTATTTAAACATCAGTTTAAATTCGATAAGGAACTTTGGAAATGTTTATTTCAAATAAGAACCATAAACGTTTTCTAAATTTAGAAAATGAGAATTTACAAATATATAGAAAATGAGGAAATGTACAAATTAAAGATAATTTAACATGAAGAGATAAATGGTGGATGATGATTGATCGATAGAATTTCCATCTGGAAATAATATCGTTGTTTGCACACCTGCTTTTCTTTGATAGTTAAATCACCGACTATTGAAGTTTTTGACCATTTTACGTCGTCAATACGGAGAGATCGGGATCAGATTCATTATCTGGAAACCACTTTGTATGGACGTTAGCATTGCGATCAAATATTGAAGATGGAGTTAAGCAAGGGCTATCCTGTTTACAGAATAGTGCCTTCGGTTTGTCCAATCCCAGGACAAACGTGAATGGACGAATGTTTGACAGAGTATATCTAACGGATCGCGTAAGTTGATCTCTTCAAACGTAGTTACGTTTGGTGGCGGAGGAATTCGTTTCTCTTAGCTTTATACCCATGGTATTTTTGGGGAAATCAATTTGTGATTTGGCGGGTATGACGATGTGGCATTCAAAGAGAATGGTGGTCAAGTGTTTCAAAGGATACGTAATGACCTCAAGCCTCATCAACCGGGAAATGACAGAAATCGGGCAGGCAGCATGGCTATGTGGGTCGCTCCCATTAGGGTGTATATCACCTATCTAGAGAAAATCCATTTCATTCTATTGTCTATTTCGATGCTGTCCCTTTTCGGGAAAGACGGTGGGTAGCTCCCAACCGTTGGTGGTATACATTCGATACACTCAAGCGAAATGAGTGGTCGGTCATGTTAGGGCCGGGTTGCAAGATGTTCTTGTTGAACCCAGTGTATTTGCCTCTAGAGATACACTATCGGCAGGTGGTCCCATACCTTGTCAAGGTCGGAATCCAATTTCCAATAAGCGCCCGCGGTTTTGTTTATATACTATATATGTGGAACGTGAGATGCAAGCGTTCTGCTAGATTCTATTTACTTGTGATTAGACATTATTATAATATCAGAGAAGTATTGATTTCCAAATCTGTTTTGGGTTATCGTAAGGTAAAAACCATCCGTGTTTATGTGTGGATCGGTCTTACGATTATCTTTTCTTTTGAAAGGATTTTGAAAGTTAAACCGATGATTTGAGTTTACTCACACCAGTCCCATGACTGACCCAGAGTTTATTTTGTTTTGTTTTTCCCTAAACTCTTGGGTGCCCAAATTTGTACGGGCAGTCAAGTAGTTCAGGTCTTTACAGATATACTTGGAGGAGCTTGAAGCAGGAGGCTTCAGGATTTTTAGCTATTGTTATTTCCGCTGTGTGTAAGTGTTGTGCTCTGATAGTGTTATTGTGTATTCATATACCGTTTTATTTCAAAGTTATGTTATATATTATATTTTATTCGTTCCGCTGTGAGATTCGTATTACTCTGATTCCATTCTGTGGTAATCTTCTTCTTCTATTCTAATTTTCTATCTTATCTATCCTCACCCTCTAATTTCTTTCTATAAATGATCTGGAATGTTCGATGCATGAATAATTAACATGGGTTTTATGTTGATTTTCTGGGTCGAAAATCTCAGTTCGTTACAGTGGTATCAGAGCTGAAGGTTAAGTGATTACCTTGGCTCTGTGGCGTGACTCAATAGAGATAGGGTTAGTAATACCCTAGGTTGAGTTTGAGTGTATATATATATATATATGAGCGCGTATTTGTAAATTGATATAACAACTATTTTATATTGTGTTGATTGGTTTGTCGAGTGGTTTAAAAATTCTGGTCGATATGGTAGTGCACACTGTATCGAAAAGTTTTTCTAAACTCTTGAACAGAGCAATTCGACAGAGTTTTGTTTTTAAGAGAGGGTAAGTGGGATAATTTTACCCAAGTATATTTTGATATAAAATGAAAAGTATATATCTTGAGATTACTGTAATAAATTGGATGTGTTGGTTGTAATTATAATCAAATAGGATTATAATCGAGGTGGTTATAAGAAACCAATCAGAAATCAAAATTAATAAAAGCAGATAAATTAAATCTGAATTAAATTAGAATTGGAATCAAAATTCTGAAAACAGGGAGAAGTGTTTGTAAATGGATTTGAATTGAATATAAAAAAAATTTAAAATCCTGGGAGATTTTAAATTGTTTACAAGTATCGTGAATGATATTTTGAAAAAGATTTCAAATTGAAAATGTTTAGATATGGTTTTGAAAGTGATATAGTATTGATCTCACTTCGATAGCTGGGAAATGACTCTGATGACGCTGGCCACATCATCAGTGTTCATTTTCGAGTTGTAAGTGACGGATTACTACCAAAGAGAGTGTTTTTGAATTGTTTTAAGAAAAAGGTTGTTGTTTGAATCCTGAAAAGGGATATTTGACATTTGAAAGAGCTAAGCTGTTTAAACTTTCCCAGGAAGATAGTATGAATTAAAAACAAATTTTAAAGAAAATTGGCGAAAGAAAATTGAAATTGGATTAAAACCAGAAATGGAAATCAAATAGAAATCTGGGAATGCAAACTGGAATTGAATAAAAACCAGTAAGGGAAAATTGAATTGAAATAGAACGATATCGAATAAAGTTGAAGTTGTGAGTTATGGATTTGTGTAAATATATTGGACGGAAAAACAAGGGTTGAAAATGGTAATGGAATTTGAGTTTGAGAATGAGATCTGGTTTGAAATAGGATGATTGGATTTGAGAACAGATGATTGGAGACTGATTGGGATGACTTTGGTATGTGCTGAATTGCCAGCAGAATGAAAGGATTTAATGATATTCCCAACAAAAAGGTACACGTTTATTTATATATGAGTTTGGTGATCTTCTGAGCCAATTTGGCAAGCCGCTTGGCTGTGTTGTTTTCTTTTGGGTTGGAGAAGGCCTAGAGAGGCGAGTTGTCGTTGTACCGATTGAGCCGTATAGAGGAGGTGATGGCGAAAATTTTTCGAAAATTTCGGGTGTTAGAAAATTTCCAGAATTTTTGAAAATTTTCGTTAATCGAAATAAATTAATTGAAATTAAATTAATTCAGTTGAAACTGAAATTAAAAGTGAATGGATAATTTTTAAACCAGTTAAATAGGGTCGGTCTTCTACTTTAGCAATTTCGAGGACGAAATTATTTTAAGGGGGGAAGAATGTAACGACCCGCATTTTTCAGCGGTATAATTTATTTATTTAAATAATGGTTTGGTTATTTAAAATGACCAGAATTAAGTAATATTGAATATTTAATTAAAATAAATAATATAATAATATATTTAATTCTGGAATTATCAAAAATAGTGGAATTTCACAGTATTGTGAATTTAGATTATTTAAAGAATATATATTCTAGTTAGAATTGAATTATATTGGCAAAGATAGTAAATAACGACGGTTTGAACATATAATTATAATTTAATTATAATCGAGCTCGAAAAAAAGTGCAGCAGTTCGCTATTTGGCGATTTGAACTTCAAAGGGATATACATGATTCGTTTTAAGCCGGATTTCTGTGAAACAAGAAACGTTAGGAGCTGGTGGAGTATATTTTTCTAGTGGAAGAGAAAAATCGAGATTTCGTTGTGTAGATTTTGATTGATGTCCAAATCAAATTTTCAAATAGTCGCTATGGAATCATTCATCGACCGTGACAGTTTATTTGAAATAACTGCATACTGGATTCGAATTTAGACAAGATTCTTTAGAGGCGTGGTGTTAATTTAATTTTTAGAATTTTACTGTAATTTTTAATTAATTAAACACGCAACTTTTTTTTGGAGTAATTTGCACCCTATATCAATATTTTGGGGTTTCACAATATGAGTTAACCTACCGATATTATTATATTTTTAGGATCGTGGCGTATTGCTAATCTTAATGGTATTTTTATTTTTGTCAATAATAGTCCTAAAGTAAGCGGGGTTGCATGTAGCGGGGTACGTTGAACCTTCCAAACTATAATTCACACCGTACACTAACCTATATATATACTTGGTGGAAAATGTCTAAACCGCATTTTTCTGCAGGAACTAAACATATCCTCACGCCTATATATATTTATCTCCTGTCAGTGAAACATCTTTTGTTTATTCTTGCTTCATGCCCAAGGAAGGTTGCGCAAACCTATCACCTACGTACAACCCTTGTATTGTCACCTTTCTCAACCTATATGTTTCAACTGCCCAAGCTAAGCTGAACATTTCACATGCAAATTGTACGCAGAGCTGAACGGAATTCAGTAACACGTCAACCAATGAACGGAATTACATCAAGAAGATACTACACATGTATTTATATTACTTAGTAACTGAGCATCGTACACTGTTTCTCGCTTTCAAGCACAGTAAGCTTTGATATGTCACGCAGATAGAAGAAAAAGTAGAAGCACAGGCTATATTTTTCACTGGAGCTGAAAGAGACATGTCGAAAGAAATGTAAACCTAACCTATAATCTACGGCTCCCTACTCCTTGGCGGTCACATATCCTCCGTTATAAATACATACAGCCTTCCCATTTCTCCTTCAAGAAAACCCTTTTCCCGAAGTCTTTAATGCAGAAAAGAAAAATTAATTAAAACCAATCAAAAGCTTTGCAAAATCAGGTATTGTTTCATCCGTCGAGCCTCCTCACTCGAGAGCTTCAGTTGGCGTAAATTGTCAGGTGTTTGATCAAATTTCTGATGTTCAAAGGGTACACAGCAACCTCGTTTTGTTCGTAGAGGAGTTGTGGCGGTTTTAGGTGCAGGAGTGGCTTTGGACGTGTAGAGGAGGGGCGGACATCTTGCAAGGTTCTTAGTGAAGTATTGAAGTGGCAAGGCTGTCGGAAAGTTTTAGAAATGGTGGAGGAAGGCACATATCAAATGGTGTCTTGTGGGTTCACGGAAAGCCTGTGTTGTAAGTATTAAAAGGGGGTGGTGCGTAGTGAAGGATAGGGAAGAGAGCAGAGGTGTTCGGCATGAAAAATGGTGACAGGCGTATATATAGGGGAGAGGGAGTGGCTGGAACGCATGCATATATATATATATATATATATGTGTGTGTGTGTGTGTGTGTGTGTGTGTGTGTGTGTGTGTGTGTGTGTGCAAAGTGGGTATAAAGTAATGGGATGAAATGGCAGTAGCATCCGAAGAAAGGAGGAAGGAAATGCATGCGGACGTGTGCGTGGGGGAGTATGTTCGCACTTTCTGAAGGAGGTGTTTGAGTTAATATGGTGGTAGTTATAAAGCACGGATGACAAGTGTTTCCAGCCTCTCGGAGTTGCACAACAAAGGTACTAAAATAGTATGATGATTAATCAAACTACTAATGAAGGTGGATTAGAAAAATGAATGAGTTATTATTAGTGATCGTTAATTCATAAAAAGGAATAATAACGAATAAAACTTATAATAGTTAAATCTATTTTATACGTCAACAGAATTGAACGTTGTTTATCAATTTGCGTTTGTATGAACGTAGGTTACATGATGAAGCTGGTATGGAGCCATTCGGAACATGTTTAAATTATAACAAAATAAACCGCCTGATTGGATCCATCGACCAAAATCGTTGTTTAACGATAAACGACCAAGGTGAGTAAATCTCACTAACTCTGCTCAATTTATATTTTAATAAAATATTTTTAGAATTTATAAATAATGGTTGTTTGTGGTGTGTTGGCTGTTTGGTTGAACTGCTAGTCAGTTGATTGAAAATATCGATAACGATATATATATATATCGTTATCGAATTTTGATTCTGTTTATCAGAATATTTTACATTCGTGTTCTTTATGTTGACTGACATCTGTGGATGCAGGGAAACAGGTCGGAGGAACCCAACTGGGTCCCTCAACATTTATTTTACTGTTTCTCATATATTGTGACATATGATGTGATTATAACCAGTTATTGATTTGGTGTGTTGATTGTGGTTATTTGGTAACTTTAAATACCAAAGGAAATAACTGGGATGTGGAAAGAGGAATTTCAAACTATAAGTTGAAATAAAATATTTGTATAAAATCAAGGATTTTATATAAAAAGGAAAAATTTGAAGTGGTTATAGAATTGGGGAAGTTTATAAAATCAAAGAGTTAAAAAGGGTATAAAAAGGGAGTTATTTGTAAAATATTTACAAATAAAATAGAAAGGCAAACATTTGTAAAGCATTTACAAATGGGGTTGGAAAGAGGAATATTTGTAAAACATTTTGCAAATAGATTTTAAAGGGGAAGAGTTGTAAAATATTTACGAATAGTTTAAAAAGGAAATATTTATTTAGGAAATAAATGGAGTTATATATATAAAAGAAATATTTATATGAAATAAATATAGACAAATAGAAAGGGAATATTTGTAAATCGAATAAAGTTAGTCGAATAGAGTAATTCGAATATTGGTTATTCAATTAGAATTAATCGGATATTAGTTATTCGACTAAAGAGATGACCAGATAGAGTTAATTGAACTTAGTTAATCGAATTAGGATTTAATTGAATATTTGTTATTCAATTAGAGTTGATCAAATATAGTTATTAGAGATAGATTTAGTCAAATATAGTTATTCAGGAAGAGTTGCCATCTCGTACAACTGCTAGCGTAATTCGCAGGGCTGCAGATAGCCTACGGCGGTCGGATGTTTCCTAAGGGAATCAAGCGTAACCATTGTGATCGCTGCGGTCTAGGGTCAAGCAAATGGAGTTAAGTCAAATATTAGTTAATCGATAGGAGTTAATTAAGTCGAGTTAGTCAAGTTAGAGTTGAGTTAAATAAGTCGGGTTAGAGTTATCAGTTAGAGAAATCAGTTAGAGCTAATCAGTTGGAATTAACCAATTATGGTTAATCAATTTGAGTTAATCGATTGGAGTTAAAACGAATTAGAGTTATTCAAATGGAGTTAATCAAGTTTGAGTTAGTCGAGTATTAGTAAATTGATTAGAGTGAGTAAAAAGAAATTAACCGAATATCACCTATTCGAAGTAGAGTTGTCGCACATAGTTTATTTGAGAAGTGAGTTAAATTGATTACAAGTTATGCGGAGGAGATAGTTAATCGAATATAGTTTATTCGAAAGAAAGATAAATCGAATATGGTTATTCGAAAAAGAGGTAAATCGAGTATAGTTATTCGAAAGGAAGTTGTTAAAGATTTAGAAGATGAATTTTGTCTATTTCGAGGTTAACGACGTTGTTCAGTTAAGGTATGAGAGGTAATTATACCCCAACTTGATTGGCTTCGTTTTTAACTAAGGAGTAGTTAAGGTTCGATAGTGAAGATTTATTAAAGTGAATTTAGATAGTGAGTGAAATGGCTTGAATGGACAAAGCGATGTTTTATTTAAACATCAGTTTAAATTCGATAAGGAACTTTGGAAATGTTTTTTTCAAATAAGAACCATAAACGTTTTCTAAATTTAGAAAATGAGAATTTACAAATATATAGAAAATGAGGAAATGTACAAATTAAAGATAATTTAACATGAAGAGATAAATGGTGGATGATGATTGATCGATAGAATTTCCATCTGGAAATAATATCGTTGTTTTCACACCTGTTTTTCTTTGATAGTTAAATCACCGACTATTGAAGTTTTTGACCATTTTACGTCGTCAATACGGAGATATCGGGATCAGATTCATTATCTGGAAACCACTCTGTATGGACGTTAGCATTGCGATCAAATATTGAAGATGGAGTTATGCAAGGGCTATCCTGTTTATAGAATAGTGCCTTCGGTTTGTCCAATCCCAGGACAAATGTGAATGGACGAATGTCTGACAGAGTATATCTAACGGATCGCGTAAGTTGATCTCTTCAAACGTACTTACGTTTGGTGGCGGAGGAATTCGTTTCTCTTAGCTTTATACCCGTGGTATTTTTGGGGAAATCAATTTGTGATTTGGCGGGTATGACGATGTGGCATTCAAAGAGAATGGTGGTCAAGTGTTTCAAAGGATACGTAATGACCTCAAGCCTCATCAACCGGGAAATGACAGAAATCGTGCAGGCAGCATGGCTATGTGGGTCGCTCCTATTAGGGTGTATATCACCTATCTAGAGAATATCCATTTCATTCTATTGTCTATTTCGATGTTGTCCCTTTTCGGGAAAGACGGTGGGTAGCTCCCAACCGTTGGTGGTATACATTCGATACACTCAAGCGAAATGAGTGGTCGGTCATGTTAGGGCCGGGTTGCAAGATGTTCTTGTTGAACCCAGTGTATTTGCCTCTAGAGATACACTATCGGCAGGTGGTCCCATACCTTGTCAAGGTCGGAATCCAATTTCCAATAAGCGCCCGCGGTTTTGTTTGTATACTATATATGTGGAACGTGAGATGCAAGCGTTCTGCTAGATTCTATTTACTTGTGATTAGACATTATTATAATATCAGAGAAGTATTGATTTCCAAATCTGTTTTGGGTTATCGTAAGGTAAAAACCATCCGTGTTTATGTGTGGATCGATCTTACGATTATCTTTTCTTTTGAAAGGATTTTGAAAGTTAAACCAATGATTTGAGTTTACTCACACCAGTCCCATGACTGACCCAGAGTTTATTTTGTTTTGTTTTTCCCTAAACTCTTGGGTGCCCAAATTTGTACGGGCAGTCAAGTAGTTCAGGTCTTTACAGATATACTTGGAGGAGCTTGAAGCAGGAGGCTTCAGGATTTTTAGCTATTGTTATTTCCGCTGTGTGTAAGTGTTAGGCTCTGGTAGTGTTATTGTGTATTCATATACCGTTTTATTTCAAAGTTATGTTATATATTATATTTTATTCGTTCCGCTGTGAGATTCGTATTACTCTGATTCCGTTTTGTGGTAATCTTCTTCTTCTTCTATTCTAATTTTCTATCTTATCTATCCTCACCCTCTAATTTCTTTCTATAAATGATCTGGAATGTTCGATGCCTGAATAATTAACATGGGTTTTATGTTGATTTTCTGGGTCGAAAATCTCGGTTCGTTACAAAAACCTATGACGACATAGGTAAAATCGGCTAATAATGAAATGCCTAAGATTACAGTAATTAGAAACTGTAACTGCACCTAGACACGAGGTTATATTACACTTGTGGTGGAAGTCTACCCGGAACCGCCAGGCATATACAGTGACCACAAGTGGTGAATCTAATGTGGGTGGTCTAGGTGCACAAATACGAGGCGTGCTGAGACACGACGTTAATCCCGACTTGTGGAAGAAGTCTGCCCGGAACCGACCGACATATCCAACATCCATAAGTGGTAGGCTTAATGTGGGAGGTCTAACACACTATAACCATAAATGGATATGGTAGTGAATTGGAATAATTAACTTATTTTAATCCATAGGGATTGTATGAACATGAACTTGAATAGGGGTTAAGTAAATTTGTTTGAACAGTGGGTGGGTTAAGTAAATCTGAGGGGGTGGGTAATATTTATATATAGGCCCACAAACTTAACCTGAGGGGTTTATGTAATTAAAGACACTAATAGGTATACATAACATGTGAAAATCCTAGTAAGGATGCAAGACAAAGGGGAGAGCTTGCATCATCTTGTGTGTGGGACCCCTTTCATTCAATAACCTATATAACGGTATCGAATGAGTACTCCGCCCGAGGCTGGAGTCGGGGCATGCTTAATGGGATGATTGTAAGAGATTCAAACACGGAGGACGATGTGGACAGCGCAAACCGACTGGGACATGTGCGTACATGTCCGGGCAGAGGGGGATAAGATGACCGTGACACCAGTAGATATAGTTGTGCACATCAATGAAGAGTTGCCACTTTAGGAAGTGATATATCCTACTGTCGGGCCGACACAGAGTATCTACAGAGTAGGGAGCCGATCGATTAGGGTATAGTTAGGGTACATCTAGACTTTGGTAAAGTTTAGGAGCCTGTTAGGTTGGGCTTCCTGTAGATTGTATGGGGTTAAAACCTCTCACCAGAAGTACACCTAAGTCTACCATCTTATAGTTGTTGGGATCATTATTCTGGTTATACTAGTATCAGTTCAGAGAATTAGAGTAATCATTAGAGAAGTGTATACACTTTATCATGTTCACCTTGTCATACCTGCCTATTATGATGTTATCTTTCTTATCCACTTTATATGCCTGTCATGATACTTTTACTTATTTACTTGTTAAAAGTAACTGGACTTACCAGAATTTATGTCTAACCCTTTTTGTTTCCTCTTCTTTCTTCCGTTCCTCCCCTCCTTCAGGTTCTCAGGGTGGGTATACTCAAGCTTGACTAGGATTTTGCTATCATTTGTTGTAGCTACTTAGATGTATTTCTCAAGCTCCTATCTTTGCTACTATGGTTATGTTTTTATTTGGGGATTTTGCTTCTTTTATTTTGTACTCTGATGTTTTAAGTACAAGACAAAGTTTTTATGATGTACTGGTTTTTATGTAATTCAGATATATGATGTTTTGAACTACGATGCTTTAAGATTAATAAAGTTTGTTTTTATTCCGCTGCTACTTTTATATTTGCCTTGTAATGATTCTGTTTCTGTTTACCTATAACACTTCACGAAACTTAATGTATTCCCTTAATTAGTGACATTACCAGACATGGGGTGTCACACTTAGTATCAGAGCTGAAGGTTACCAGATCGGATAAAAGATTTTGAAAATTGTTTTCAAAAAGAATTTAAAAGAAAACTTTTTCAAAACAAAAGTCTATTTTGAAAAACATATTCCCCAATGCCATATGTAATCTCTCGATTCTCCCCTCGATTCCTGTTTTCTTTTTGTTTGGGGAACCAATTCTTCCCAAAAGGTGTCCCCATTACGTCCTGGCTCTGTAGGCATGTTAAAACTACGGCATATGTCGAAGGGCAATGAAGTACCTAACCTCCATCTGTAGCCACAGTAGTTTCACCTACAGCTAATTTTCTCGAGTTTCGTAAGGATTTTCGTGCGATGGAAGCAGCTTTTGAGAGACTTGTTAGCAAGGATGGTAAAAAGGAGAATAAGGAAGTTAGGGATAAGGAGCACAGCCCAAGGATGAGAAAAGTGATGGCCCACGAAGGGAACATAGATAAAGTTCAAATAAAGGTGAAAAGAAAGAAGCTATGGTTGAGAAAACACAAAACAAGGAAGTGTGGCCCAAGAAGGGACAACAACAAAAGAAGGGCGGAAAGAACGGCAAGGCTAAGGATAAGAGTAAGTTCCATAATTGCTGACGCAAGGGTCATTTGATCAAGGACTGCAAAAGAAGGAAGAATACTTGCTTAAATTGTGGAGAGGTCGGACACTTTGCTAAGGAGTGCCCGAAGCAACAGGGACAAGGTCAAAGGGCAGAATCTTCTAGAGGGCATGTGCATGCTCTCACGACCAGTCCTCCAGATAGAGGTAGGAAAGTTTCCGTGGAAGGATTGATTTCTATTTCCAGTCATCCTATTAGAACTCTTTTTTATTTTGGTGCTTCACATTCATTTATATCTAGTTCTGTAGTTGAATCTCTACACCTAAATTCTAGCATGGTAGTGGATCCCGTAGTTGTCTCAAACCCCATTGGTGGTTTAGCTCATTTGTCCATGATTTGTCGGGGTTTGAGAATATCTGTGTTAGGCGTCGAATTTGAGTGTGACGCATATGTGCTCGGTTTTATGGGCTATGGATTGATTCTAGGGATGGATTGGCTAGCCACATATGGTGCTATTCTGGATTGTCAAAGGAGGGTCATTAGACTTTTGACTTGCCATGGAAAAACCCTCGAGTTTTTTTATGACCCGGAAGGGTCTGTCATGCTTAATTTCCTAGAGTCTTTAGATGCATCTATCGATGATTTTCGATCTATGCCAGTAGTCCGAGATTATCCAGGTGCTTTTGATGGGGTACAGGGCTTACCTCCGAGGCGTGTGATCGATTTTCGTATATATTTGGTAGACAATGCAAAGCCAGCTGCATTCCCTGTGCGTCATATGGCTTCAAGCGAAAGGAGGGAGCTTAGCAAGCAAGTAGAGGAGCTACATGAGAAAGGATTTATTAGGCGAAGCATATCTGAATGGGGTGCTCTAGTAGTATTCGCAACTAAGGAAGATGGTTCGCTTCGCTTGTGTGTAGACTATAAGGAGTTGAATAAACTCACTAAGAAGAACAGGAACCCACACCCATGGATAGTGACTTGTTTGACCAGCTTGTTGGTGCATCGATATTCTCTCAGTTAGACTTGGCCATGGGGTTTCATCAGTTGAAAGTGGCTGAGGACAGTATAGATAAGACTGCTTTTAGGACTCCATATGGTTTCTTTGAATGGCTCGTTATGCCTTTTGGGTTGACGAATGCACCCGCTCATTTTGTTGATCTGATGAGTAGGGAGTTTCTAAATAAATTGGTCTTTGTTGATGATATCCTAATCTTCTTGAAGAGAGAGGAAGAGCATGCCTTGCATATAAGGGAGGTTTTGAAAACTATGCGTGTGCATCAACTTAAGGCAAAACTCTCCAAGTGCCATTTTTGGAGAAAAGAGGTGAGATTTTTAGGGCATGTGGTTTCTAAAGAAGGTATAGCAGCAGATCCCGCAAAGGTGGTTGCAATTCAGGATTGGCAGATTCCAAAGAATGCAACGAAGGTGAGAAGCTTTCTTGGATTGACAGGCTATTATAGGAAGTTCATTAAGGACTTCGCAAAGATATCAACCCTACTTACCAGGCCGACGAAGAAGAATTTGGCATTTTTATGGGATATAGATTGTGATGTTGCTTTCTAGTGATTGAAGAGGGCTCTGACAACAGCCCCAGTCTTGACATTGCCTGATGGGAATAAAGTGTTCACAATATACATTGATGCACGTGGTATAGGGCTTGGTGCGATTCTGATGCAAGAGGGGAAGGTAGTATGTTATTGGGGTAGACAGCTAGGAGTTAATGAGAAGAACTACCCTACCCACGACTTAGAACTAGCTGCCATAGTATTCGTGCTTAAGTCATGGCGTCATTATTTGCTTGGAGAATAGTTCGAGTTGTACACCGATCATAAATCTCTTAAGTACTTGTTCTCGTAGAAGGATCTTAATTTAAAGCAACAAAGGTGCATGGAATTCCTAACATCTTATGACTTCGAGATCGCTTATACCCCTGGCAAGGGTAATGTGATGGCTAATGCACTGAGTAGGCAGAGGATGACCTTAAGTCCTCTGTTTGTGGAAAGGAAAAGCTTGGAGTTCATATCGACTTTTGATTTTAGACCCTCCACCGAGTTTTTGCCTGGTTTGTTTGCATCTATAGAGATACGACCTACTCTTATGGATCAGATAGGAGCTTCACAGCTAGATGATCCATAGATTTCAGACATCTTGGATAGGCTCAATTAAAGGGAGACTTCTAGTCACCTCAATAGATATTCCATGGACGATAAAGGGTGGTTGTGATGAGATGGAAGGCTTTGAGTTCCCTGGAAATTTGTAAAAGACAGTCCTAGAGGAAGCCCATCATTCTAAGATGACTATTCATCTAGGCGGTGATCAGATGTATAGGGATGAGAAGAGGGTTTTCTTTTGGGTTGGGATGAAGAAAGATGTGGCAGAGTTTGTTTCTCAATGTTTGGTTTGCCAGCAAATCAAAGCTGAGCAAAAGAAGCGCGATGGTTTACTTCATCCTTTGGAGGTTCCATAGTGGAAGTTGGAGAGCGTCTCTATAGATTTCATAAATGGTTTGCCTAGATCGAAGAAAGGCAATACCAGTATTTGGGTTGTAGTAGACAGACTTACTAAGAGCGCTCATTTCATTCCAGTTAAGAGTAAGAGGACGGCAACATGGTTAGTAGCAATTTATGTTCGCGAGATAGTACATCTTTATGGAGTACCTTCCAGCATCGTAAGCGATCGTGATCCCATTTTCACCAGTGAATTTTGGATGTGTTTGAGCACCGCTTATTATCCACAGACCGATGGACAGACGAAAAGAGTGAACAAAATTCTTGAAGATCTTTTGAAGCTGTGTATCCTACACTTCGGAGGGACTTAGGAAGAGCGTCTTCCTTTAGTAGGGTTCGCCTATAGCAACAATTATCAAGATAGCATTGGCATGGCACCCTTTGAAGCATTATATGGACGACCCTGTAGATCACCAACTTGTTGGTGGGAATCTACATGTAACGACCTAGATTTTTTACTGTTCAAATTGACAATAAACCACACATGTCGACCCAAACAAATCGCAAATGCAGGTAGTTATTGGGAAAAGAAGAAAAAGAAAGAAAGAAGAGAAAAACAAATCATAGAATCTCAGAGCGGAAGGACAACATATAATAAACAAATAGCAGTTTAAACACAGTTGAAATGTATACATTGGTTATAACATTCAATGATTATCAGAGTTACATATACATACAGATGTACACAATAAGCAGCGGAAATACTTATACTTGATATATATATACACACCAAATTCTCGTCTTCATCCTCCAAGCTATTACAATCTTCGCTAACTGCAACTTCTGTTGCCCGAGCGTATTGCATAAAAAGAGAACACAACAAAACTCGGATCAGCACTAAATCATTCTCATATTAGTCAAATTAAAATACAAAATAACTTGAGTGTCATGGGTGCAGTAACTCAAGAGATGTTACGAGATCTTTCCATCGCTCGAGGATCCGTTAAACTAATACATACATGGTATAATACTCTATTATGATAGTGTCTATCCAGTAAAGCAAATATCATAAAAATAGCATAAGCGGGATTACCATATTACCCTTACACCGTTTACAGGCATCAACAATCTATACAGTACCGTAAATTCACCGTACTGGTGTTATCAGAGGGAACTCCATTGAAGCCAATGCTAAATCAAAATCGTATGGGGCTCGATATGGATAAATATGACAAGGCACTCGAGGAAACGCCTAGGGTAGGATTCTACCAATTGCACTCCCGGACCGGTGGTAACGCATAGCAGCCACTACCGCCCACCTCGGATCACACTCCCAATTCAAATGGGCCCAAATCATCATCATCATTACCATAGTCATAGAAATAGTATCGAAGAAGTGTGTCCGATCAAAGGTGCTACCTCAATTAGTCACAGTATAGCTCCTGTTTTAGTCATTCAAATTCTGACCCGAAGGTCAGGGCTATTTCGTCATCGTTCATCTTCTTCAATCCAATAATAGCCTCCAAGTCATCATATTCCATTCTGGATACGTCATAATGTTCACAGTTGTTAAAATGGTATCGACATTGACAGAGAGTATGCCATTTGTCGACTCCGGTCTCTTTAACAACCAACGCTTACATTTTTCCACATCGGTTGGTTCTTTTACATTTCTCAAAGGTTCGCTTTCATATCAAAATATCATATTTTGTTTCGAACCCAAATTTATATTCAAAATAGAATATAATTCCATATTGTAATGACTTGGATTTTTTTCGACCATTTGAATTGAATATTTAAATTTATTTTAAATATTATATTTAGAAATATTAATGGATTTTAATATTGAATTAGTTTATATAACGATGAATGAATGTTTATATTTATATTTATATTAAAACAAACTCGTTACGGTCGCGGTAGTTCGTAATATTGAGTTTTGAACTTCAATTAAATATATAGAATCCTTTTTAGGTCGGAATTCAGTGAAACTAGAAACATTAGAATCCACTAGATTATAATTTTCTAATGGAAGAGAAAAATCGAGATTTCAGCTTATATATAGTGAGATATGTCCAAATCAAATTTTAAAATAATCGCTATGGAAATCATTTATAATTATATCATTTATTTAACAATTTAAATAGGAATTTTATATGTTTTGAATACCATTTAGCTCTCAAATGGTGACGTTGAGTTATATTTTATATTGGTTTAGTTACACCGAACAATGGTTATACGTCATAACATGTACCGATTGATCTAATTTGTAATGAAACGGTGATATTTTCATAGAATAATTTCCACGAGGGGAAGAGTACAACAAAAGTGGCTTTTACGGTTTACAGAAAGAAAAGATGATTAATTTAGATTAATGAAATAAATAACTTCCTAAATTAAAATACTATTTGCTAGCAACTAGCACATAACACAAAGCACCTCAGCTACTCTTATTTTCTAAAGACAAAAGACACAGCTACCCCCACTTTCAAATTTCTCTGTAAACCTACTCTACTTCATCTTTGAAACATGCACGTACAACACATGCAATGAAGTGAAATAACAAAGCTATCCTACCCTTTTCCTTTCCACCTACGTTGTACATTGGAAAACTTTTCTACCCTTTGACTGCCAAGTAATTTCAGTTCCTTGCCTGCTAATCCAAACAAAGCCGTGGTGATCAAGCCATCACATTCCTTCGTTGCCAAGGCATCCCAATCGTGCTTGTGAAGGAATTGTTGCCTATAAATAACACGTAGCTCTATTCTTAGTTTCAGAACCAAGCTTTGATTCAAAAAAAGAAGAAAAAAAAGAACAATATTAAACAATCGTATCTTCTTCTTCCAATAGAAAACAACACTTCGCTTTCTCTCAGAACTCTACACAGCATCACTTCTTTTCTGTGCGCTTTTGTTATATATGTATTTGAGTTGCCTGTGGTTCGTTGTAATGCCACTAACGTTGGTTACCTTTTATGACAAAGATGAGAAGGGATAAGCAAAGTTACAGCGCTGGAAAGAAGAGTCAAGGTTGGCGCAACGTCTGTATATGGAGGGGGTCATAGCGGGCGTGGGGGTCACGGGAGGAGGCGTTGGAAAAGGGAGAATTCGATGTGCTTGATTCATGAAGGGGAGAGGAAGTTTACATTGGTTGAACTTTGAAGAAGAAAAGGAATAGTATTAGAAGAGATGAAGGTGGTTTTAATTCAAAGTGGAGATGGATAATAACTTAAGAAGCAGCAGGCATGCGTTCTTTCATTTATAAAGGAAGGTTGCGTGAATATCCAATTAGCATGGGGAAGGCTTCACGCGAGGAGAGGATGAACAGAAAAGGTTTGGAAAGAAATCAAAAATAGTAAGGATAAAAGGGTAGCAAGGAAAATGGGGAAAACGCGGTTACAGGCTGAACAAATGATGGGAAAGGGGTGTGCGAACAGGAGCATGCTGTTAGATGAAAGAAGAAGAATTTGGATGGTGGTCAGAAAACTTGGAGGATAGAACAATATGGTGGAAGAATATAACGCAAGGAGGTTGGCACATTGGCCGGTTGTGTGGTTTGGGCTATTCAAGAAAAAAAAGGGAAAAAAATGGCAGGCGTGTGGTCTTTGGTATGAAAATAGTTACGTGGGAAGATAACAAGGATAAAGGAAAAATCACGTGCCAGGGGATTTGTTCTTGCCTAAATGCATTTAAAATTTCCTTAACCAGGTATATAACATGATTAAACTTTTGGATTAATAATTTATAGTTAAGTTTTAAACCACGTAAGTAGCTATGCAGGGTAGTAATGTTAATTTATACATGGGTCACTTTTAACGTGCCTGCTTGTTAGTTTATATCGGTGTCTACTCCTTGATTTATAACGTGCTAATCCGTAATTTAAAGTGCTTAAGGAAAAGGTTACATGTTAAATAGTTTATAAAATATGTAGGTAGCATTAATTAATATTTATTTAAAGTTAAATTAAGTAAATTGGTATAACCTTTTTAACATTATATCTCGATCTGACATCATCAGAATGGAACGCAACCGGTCTCATTGGAATCATGTCGGACGAACGTTTCGAGATAGATCTAGTTGGTGAAGATCAGTAACAGCAGCGATTTTTTTTAATTAAATTAAATGGTTGTTTAATTTAATTCAAACAAGCCAATTGATCGGCAAAGTAAACCCAGGTGAGTTAAACTCACTCAGTTATCCCACTTATAATTTTTATAAGTCGGGTTTATTATTTGTACATCATGTTTGCTAATTTTTGAGTGATTTGATGATTGTTTGGATGATGTCAAATATTGTTATATCGATGATTTAAATTAAACGGTTGTTTAATTTAAATGAAATGACATCGTTATTTTTAACGATGATTTCCAAACAAGGTAAATTACCTTAATGGTTATGTTTATAATAATAAACGTATTTAATTAAATTGGATGCATGAATGGTTGTTATTAGTTGACCACTATCAGTCAAATTTATAGTGTATGATCATTATATGAACTGATGAACCCATATGATTGGATTATTGAATTGGTTATTTAATGTTAAACCCGAATGCAGCATTTGTTTGGTTATTAACCAATGGGTGATATTGGTGGAGGAATTTATAGCGAATGGCCAAAATACAAACTGTTTTATAAAGATGGATTTGCCGTCAGGTGAATCGATAGAAATGAAGTTATGAAATTTATTTTATAACTGAATATAGATTTTTTTAAATATATTATTTTTAAAAATAGTTTATAAAAAGAAAAAAAACAATCATATTTATATATTGTTTGTTCAATCACAAATCACTATTTTGTACCAAATTGGCCGTGTGCGAAGCACGTGCCTCATTGTAATTGTTAATGAAGCTTAGACTGTTAAGCAAGTGAGCAAGGATTAAGGTAGCAATTCATAAATGTTACTTATTGATTCAAAATGGAAAGGATGGGTTAGGTTTGATTAATGGGTTAATCATGTTTTAAGATTTACCAAACCAACTGTTTTGATTAGTGATTGATTATTAAATTAGATTTGGCTGTTTAACTTAATGAAATAATTAGTGAATAGTTGTTTAACTTAATGAGATTTTAAAAAGGAAATTTTATTCCAGTTAATGATGATGTAAATTATAATTTTAAATGGAGTTCTTTTAAGTAAATAATTGAAGTTAGAAATAAAATATAATTGAGTTCCAAGGGGAGGTTATGAACGGGTTTACATTTAAACCGAATTGGGTAAATGAAGTTATAAAGTGATTTAAGCAAATACGGTAAGCTTAAGATTAAATGTTACTTAATATTTTAAGTAAAGGGGATCGAGGTGGAAAAGGGCTTTATATTAAACCAGAGATGTGTAAACGGGTTATGAATAAGGAAACGGGGAGTTAAAGCGTTAAATTGTAAATCAACGAAACGTAATAATGGCATTAGGGTAATGGATGGGATTAAAGTAATATTTCCCAAAGGAAATGATTTAGAGAATGAAAAAGGGATTTCTATAATTGAATTTGGTAATATGATTTGAAATAGAAATCCAGAGAATGGGACAAAGGGTTTTTGAAGGAGTTAAAGTTATAAGGTCAATGTGTATTAATCATTTGCTTAATCAATGAATTTAGTAATAACCATATATATAGAAAGGAGATTTCAGATGCAAGAAGGTTTTATAAAACCGTATTTTTATACGATAGTGAAGTGGCATTTAAAATGAATATGGGTTTTTGGGATTACAAGTCATATTTATCTTATGATCATAATGTGGTTGATCAAGGTCTGAGAGGTAATTAAAATACCCCAACTTGAACAACTTCAAGATTATCAACGGATGGTATGAGTTGTAAGTGTGGAGATGTTAGAAGTGATTTATATTGAGGAATAATAAATTTGGAGAATTTGGAATCTATATTTTGGAATTCCTAATTAAAAGGAAATAAAAATGGCTTGAGAAGATGAAATGATAGTTCCATAGTAAAGAAGGAATAAAAAGGGGATTTGTGAATAGATAATGATTTTGTTTTTCAAAAGTAATGAGGTGAAATTAATAGGTGTTTATTCAAAAAAGGTAAATGACGATTAAATTGTTTTATATAACGAAACGAAAGGAGGATTTTGTAACGACTGTTTTACGAGTGATAAGTTAAATCGATTTCCCAATTATCGATAATACGTAATGTTATAGCAAATATTTTGAAATGATAGTTAATTGGAAATTGGATATGACTCTAATATATTTGTAAGTATTAAAATGAAATGATTTGTAAATAAATATACATAAACAAGTATATTATCTTTGGTAATGCAACTGATATTATTTTAAGGGCCAAGTGACACTGTGTAATAAACCAATGGATGTATTTTATTTTTATGATTGTTTATTTTGGTAGTTAAATAACCAACTATCAAAATCATGGCCAACGCGTTGTTAGTACGGAAAGACCGGGATTGAATTTATATTCGTAAACCATTCCGACCAGTAAATACGTAAACGTTGAAGATGTTCAGAAGATGATCAAGATGGACCAATTGAAGACCGAGGATCTTCATAAGCTAAAGGATTACTTGTCGAATATTCTCTGACGTTGCAACCAGAGATATTCTGACATGATTCGGTCGTAAGTGGGATTTTACGAGTTTGCAAGGACTACTCGCTACTAATCCTTTGAATGCAGTAGGAGGGTGCCTTCGGTTCATCCTATTCCTGGATGACTTGTACGGACGAGGTGAACAGTGGCCAGGAGTTCCAAAAGTCGATTATAACCTCAAGCCTCACAAACGGGAAATGACAAAAATCGGGCAGGCAGCATGGCTATGTGGGTCGCACCCATTAGGGTGTATAATCACCTATCTGGAGAAATTCCTTTTGCTTCTTTAATCTACCAATGTTGTCCCTTTTCGGGAAATGGTGGGTAGCTCCCAACCATTGGTGATATATATTCGATACACTCAAGCGAAATGAGTGGTCGGTCATGTGTGGGTCGGGTTGTAAGACGTTCTTGTTGAACCCGGTGTATTCGCCTCTAGAGATACACTATCGGCAGGTGGTTCCATACCTTGTCATAGTCGGAATCCAATCTCCAATAAGCGCCCGCGGTTTTGTTTGTATACTATATATATGGAGCGTGAGATGCAAGCGTTCCGCTAGATTCTATTTATTTGTATGTAGACACTATCTTAATATCAGAGTAAGATATTGTTTTCAAAAAAATTTGGGTTATAGTAAGGTAAAATCCGTCCATTTTTATGTGTGGGCCGGTCTTACTATTACCCTTTTCTTTAAAAAAAATGAACTTTAAAATCAAGTTGGATGATATTATAAACCTAGCGAGTTTTTTTCTCACTCTGGTTCACCAGACTGACCCGGTATTTGAAATGTTCGGTTAGACCGGGTGGTACAGGATCAAGTTATCAGATGCTGTGAAGTCCAAAGACGAGCTGAAGGAGTTCATACGTATGGTGTTATACTGTTATTATTCCACTGTGTGTTACATATATGAGGACAGGCTATTATAACTGCGCAGATGTATTGATGTACTCTGATATTGTAAGTATTATTCCAAGCTCTCAATAAAAGTTATTTCAGTATTATATTTTATTTCGCTGTGATGTGAGACTCTGATGTTGTTCTGATGTTGTTCTTCTTCTTCTATTCTAACTTTCTTCCTTTCTTATCTCACCCTCTAATTTCTTTCTAATAACATTCCGGTGTTTTCGATGCTTGAAAGTTCGACATGATGGTGTTTTGTGTCGATTTTCAGGGTCAAAATACCTGTTCGTTAAGTGGTATCAGAGCGAGGTTTAGGAATAACCTTGGCTCTGTGGCATGACTCGACAGAGATTGGGTTAGTAATACCCTAGATCAAGTAAAGTGTGTATATATGTACGAGAGTGTATTTGTAAATTTAATATACAAATTTTTTGTATTGTGTTATTTGATCAGTTCAAGATGAATTGACAAATTTGTTTTGTATAGAGGGTAAATGAAATAATTTTGCCCAAAATATATTTTCGTGTAGAAAAGAAATAATTTTATCAAGTTATTGGAGTAGTGGTGTATTTGATTGATTTAAATAAATTCAAATTGAATAGTTAGTAGAACCAATAAAAATTGTAAATAGAATTTTGATATAATGAATCAGAATTTAACTTAAATCTAAGTTAAAATGAAAATCCGAGGATGAAAAGTAAAATAATTGAAAGATTAATTAGTTAATTGAATATGGATTCAATGAGTTTGGGTTATGTTGATTGTTTGTTATTGGATGTTAGAATGGTCGTTAGTAAAATGCATCAGCCGTTGAATGAATTCAAAATTGGATTATAATTTTGGACGGTTTAATAAGACCAGAAGGGAGCTAGAATTATGAAATTTATGGACAAAAACTTCGATACGAAATTAATTAAACCAGAATTTAACTTAAGGTAAAAATGGATAACTGGGTTACGTTGATTGTTTGTTGAATAATAGACTAGTTGCATAAAAAAATGCATCAACAATTGAATGAATTGGAAACTAAAGGGATAAATTTCCATATAACGAATTTTAAAAAGAATCAATATGAAATAAAATTGAAATGATTTAAATTTCGTATTGGCATTGTATCTGGTATTGGCATTGTATATTGATTTAAGTGCAGGTTAAAAGAAGGAAGAGCAGTTAGTGTTTTGCTTGATGATTGGAGTTAAGTTTCCCAACAAATAGGTAAACCTTAATTATATTGATTGGGTGTTTGATTTTATACCCCAGAGATGAGTAGCCGCTTGGCTTTAATTTTATTTTGATCAATGTGAGGCCCGGAGTGGCGAATTGTGGTTATTGAATCAAACAATATAGAGGAGATGCTGGCGGATTTTTCTTAATTTTAAGAAGTTAGAATATTTATGATAATATTTTTAAATTAGTTATTTTATAAATAATTGGGTTTGGTGCATTCTTCTTACTTAGTAATTTCGGGGACGAAATTCTTTTAAGGGGGCAAGAATGTAACGACTCGGGTTTTTTTTGACCATTTGAATTGAATATTTAAATTTTATTTAAATATTATATTTAGAAATATTAGTGGATTTTAATATTGAATTGGTTTATATAATGATGAATGAATGTTTATATTTATATCTATATTAAAACAAACTCGTTACGGTCGCGGTAGTTCGTAATATTGAGTTTTGAACTTCAATTAAATATAGGACAAATTTTCAAAATAGCCTTGTTTTTAAAACTAATAGCGGATTTAGGCTAGTTTTGAAACTATTTGCAGAAATAGACTTGTTTTGGCCACTTCAACGCTGAGGTGGTCAGTTATTTAAATAAAAATACATGTGGGCGCACTTGTGTAGTACGTTCCTTATAAAAATATAAGGGAAATTTTTTCACATTAGGCTTGTTTTTAAAACTAATAGCAGATTTAGACTATTTTGAAAACTAGCCTAAATGTGCTATTAGTTTTAAAAACAAGCCTATTTTGAAAATTTATCCTTAAATATATAGAATCCATTTTAGGTCGGAATTCAGTGAAACTAGAAACGTTAGAATCCATTAGATTATAATTTTCTAATGGAAGAGAAAAATCGAGATTTCAGCTTATATATTGTGAAATATGTCCAAATCAAATTTTAAAATAATAGCTATGGAAATCATTTATAATTATATAATTTATTTAATAATTTAAATAGGAATTTTATATGTTTTGAATACCGTTTAGCTCTCAAATGGTGACGTTGAGTTATTTTTTTATATTAGTTCAGTTACACCGAACAATGGTTATACGTCATAACATGTACTGATTGATCTAATTTGTAATGAAACGGTGATATTTTCGTAGAATAATTTCCGCGAGGGGAAGAGTACGGCAAAAGTGGCGTTTACGGTTTACAGAAAGAAAAGATGGTTAATTTAGATTTATGAAATAAATAACTTCCTAAATAAAAATACTATTTGCTAGCAACTAGCACATAACACAAAGCACCTCAGCTACTCTTATTTTCTAAAGACAAAAGACACGGCTACCCCACTTTCAAATTTCTCTATAAATCTACTCTAGTTCATCTTTGAAACATGCACGTACAGCACATGCTATGAAGTGAAATAACAAAGCTATCCTACCCTTCTCCTTTCCACCTACGCTGTACATTGGAAAACTTTTCTACCCCTTGACTGCCAAGTAATTTCAGTTCCTTGCATGCCAATCCAACCAAAGCCGTGGTGATCAAGCCATCACATTTCTTCGTTGCCAAGGTGTCCCATTCGTGCTTGTAAAGGAATTGTTTTCTACAAATAACACGTAGCTGTAAAGACCCGTAACTTCCCCGTAAAGGAAAGCGTCGGATAGTTCGAGAACAAGCCACAACAGAATGCATATAAAAGAACATTTCATTGTATATTACAACAATGCATCAGATTACAAGAATATACAGAGTATAAACAAATAAATATTACACAGAAATATCAGAGATTTAAATTACATTTAAATACATCGCGGCGGAAAATAATATAATACACAACTAGAAGGAGATATACGGATACAAAGCTTTCCGGATATCGTTCCAGCTGTGAACCAGGATCCTGTGAATAAAATCTGCAAAACCGAAACTACTAGCTGCCCGTGTCAAAATAAGGGCACCCAGAGTTTAGGTTAAAACAATAAACTCCAGGTCAATCATGTGACTGGTGTGAGAACTAAAACAGTTATTAATCTTTATTTTAAATCATTAGGTAAATCAAGGGACCACGCCGTATAACACGGAACGGGTTTCCTCCCAAGAATACCAGTGCATAAAACAAACAGCGCAATGCTAAATAAAGAAAAATGAAGCTGTTATAAGACCCAGGTCCCATCACACAATGCAACGCAGCCGAGGATAGGGTTTTCCCTTATAACAGCCAAAGAATGCTTGATACGTTTAAAACAAATCATTTGATACTATTATAAGTGCATAGTGTATAAAACAACTTCAAATCATAAGTATCAATCATAGGCGGCATGAGCGTCCCTTGCCACTATGTCGCCATGTATAGGTTTACAAATAAAACCGCAAATGTCACGTATTTGGAAATTGGATTTCCATCTATGAACCGAGGCAAAAGATAGTCCTTAACCGATTCGAGACGCTCTAGCCCGCCCCTCAGGATCAGAGCTCGAGTGACCCTTGGATCGTCAGGGCCGGTCCACACGGAGTGGATTATTATGCCTGAACACTACGTCTCCCCACCCTATGGGGTGTAAGTCTGGTCCGTCAGCCGACCAGAATGCATCGGCCGAAACCGATATAACCGAGGCGCCTCGCAACCGCAACAACCACATAAGTCAAACTCGTCAGGGCGTGTAAAACCACTGACGCCACTTCTAGCTAGAAAGAAACGCAAGTCCTCCCTGAGGTCCGTCTCCCGTTTTTGGTTCATACCTGGTGTGAAACACGCGAGGTAAACGTTACACAAAGCTACGCCACAAAGGCCGTGCTTTGATCATCACCACAAGACTTTGCTTTTCAACAGAAGCCTTGATCATTTGCATCTTAGCATGCCACACAGGCCAACCATCCTATGCAACCGATATCAGTCACACAGAATGAAATCCGATGTCAGACACACAGTCCATGTACAAGTCCGTCCTGGGTCTGAACGAAACCGGAGGCACCTAGTACCCCGCATATCCATCGATCTCCAAGTACGTCTGGACGATCACTAACTGTTTCCATCTTCTTGGGTGTACAGCCCAATCAAGATCATCAGTAATTACCCAAACGACGTGAAGACCTCCGGTCTTCGACCATCGTCTTCATCTTCGACTTATCGTCGTATCAGTTATTCAGAATGGGATGAACCCGGTCTTTCCGAATAACTCGCGTATATTTTAAATAAGTGTTACACAAACACAACATACGCCTCATTCCAATTCATTAGTCACTAACCGTAAATTAATCAAGAGAATAATTCCCCAAATATTAACCCCGAAGGCCGAAACCAACATCAGATCAATATCCAGAAAACCCTTCTGCTTGGCTAACCGACAGTTAGTTTCTAAATTTCACGTTCAAATCTAATTAAAGATTTAACTATCGCCTGGAGCAAAACTGGTGATACTCCATTCTCGATCTTTTCAATCTAATTAAAGATTCATTAAAACTCCACTTAGTTTTAATCATTATCTGGGTCAAAGAATCAGTGTCATTTAAAACACGATTCACGATAAACCCAAAATCACATTTCATTAAATATCGGGTTAAAGGACAAGTGTTATTTAAAACACTGTTCACGATAAACCCAAAATCACATTCCATTAATTATCGGGTTAAAGAACAAGTGTTATTTAAAACACTGTTCACGATAAACCCAAAAATCAATACCAATTCAATTCCAATTAAATATCATTTAATTGGTACACTTCATTAAATCTAAATAAAAAGATTTAATCTTTTCTCAACTGGGTTCAAGAACAGTGTTAGTGAAGACACCATTCACGACAAACCCAAATCACATTCGATATTCAATACAAGGCTCTGAATAGAAAATATATCGGCTTATATTCAATATCGAATTCTACGACTAACAAATGTCGTATTGGAAATAACGATACAAATATATATCTTTCAAATTTCCATAACAACACCTGTAATATCACGAATTCCAACATCGAAATATTCCGAAGACAATTTCGATTCAAATCCACTCCAATGCAATCATTGGAAATTTTGGTTATTTTCAAAACCATTTCAAATTCAATTTATTTATTTAAAAATAAATAGAATTATAATTCTAGTTCAAAACTAGTTCATTTCGATAAAAATCTATTTTTATCTTTTCAAATATGGAGTTTTTCATCCCAAACTTTCACAAATCATTTCTTATGATTTTACACAAATTATTACTATTTTTAATAATTTTATCAAGGCCCGTACAGTCGATTTCCATTAACGGCCATCGAACTGCACTTACAGCGACCTTTTTCGAATTTGATTTGGACGTATCTCCAAATCCAACCGTTAGATTTCAAATTTCTAACATTCATTAGAAAGCTCTTTTCGATACGAACCCAACGGTTCCGGTTTTAGGAGAATCCGACGGTCGGATCTCCCGCAATGTCCGTTTGAAATAAATGGTCGAAATTCACGAACTGCCGCGGCGCGGCGCGTTCTATTCAGGCCATTATATTATATATATAATATATACTTCGTCGATTTTTATTTAAAACGAATTATATAAATAGTTTTAAATTCGTTTCAAAAGCAATCTCAACTTCCTTTTCAATTCAAATCAAAATTGAATCCTTCTTTATAAATTCGTTTCAAAATTCATTTCTATTCAATTCAAATTTCAATTCAATTTGAATTCATTTCAATTCGTTTTCAATTCAATTCATTTCGAAATCGTTTTCAATTCAATTCATTTCGAAATCGTTTTCAATTCAATTTGAATTCGTTTTCAATTCATTTCATTTCGAAATCGTTTTCAATTCAATTCATTTCGAAATCGTTTTCAATTCAATTTGAATTCGTTTTATATTCAATTCATTTCGAAATCGTTATATATTCAATTCATTTCGAAATCGTTATATATTCAATTCATTTCGAAATCGTTTTTCAATATTCATTTTTAAGATGAATAAAATCGATATAAATATCGTTCACGTCAAAATGGCGTCAATCTAATCAACACGGCTTCATAAATTTCCATTTTCAAATATTCTATTTCAAATATTTCTTATTATCAAAATATTTCGTTCAACACATGACCAATCTCAATGAATGAGTACTGTCAACACATGAACTTTTATTTTATATCGATAAAGATGTAAATTTTATTACTAAAATATTTCGTCCAACACATGACCAATCTCAATGAATGAGTACTGTCAACACATGAACTTTTATTTTATAATATTCTTTATTTTTCAAATTGGAATGAGGCCCAATCAATTACCATATAAAGTTAATTATATGGATTTTCATACAACACATGTATATAATTACATTGAAAAATAATCAACCATCAACCAAAGTGCACTACACTGTATAAGCATCAAATATAGATATTCAACGCTTATAACAGCCTGTCAATCAATCGATCGACACATTTAATCAATCAGGATGAGTGAACTTCAAATTTCATCCCAACACCCGTGTGGGGTTTCAAACAATCAAACGCATATTTTATTTGTGCAGTTGGGCGATGTGTAGAATTTATCGTCCCAATCAATGTCATTCAAATAGGTGTACATAAACAAACCGTCCGGCTTATAAATGAATATTTTATTTTATTCACTTCACGTTAAAAATTTATATTTTTAACGATAAAACATTTTATTTCAACCTATGAATTTCTATTCAATTCATTTACACAATAAAATGATATTTTTATTTTTCTAACATATTTTA
This sequence comes from Allium sativum, assembly GCA_030737875.1. Taxonomy (NCBI): domain Eukaryota; kingdom Viridiplantae; phylum Streptophyta; class Magnoliopsida; order Asparagales; family Amaryllidaceae; genus Allium; species Allium sativum. The sequence continues at coordinate 571,100,697 of CM060922.1, forward strand.
GAAAATTTCGGCGGCATAACGGCACGATACTAGAAACGGGACAAGGCCTAGCCTTATCCCCGGTCTAGTGAAGGCCCACGCCATTCACATATCAATTTTAATCAATTTCCAATTCAACCAATCAATCAAATCCAAATCAAATAATCTAACCAACTACACAACCAAACAAACAAGTCCATGGTATGTGGACGGGTGTCGGGTGCTTCTAATAAGCACCGTCTGCATCCTAGTATATATATATATATATCTAGAAAAATAGAATTTGAGTGAGAGGTTCTCACCGATAGCTATCCACTTCACGACACTTCATTAATAGGAATCTTCTTCGTTATCCCGTCTTCGTCACCTTCGCTGCCCGTAGTCACTATATACATAAAAATCACATTTTTATATTTTGATGTCTTTTAAAATAAAAATCACATTTTTATTTGTTCGTTTTCAATTTAAAAATCATATTTTTATAATCACTTCATATATTTAAAAATCGAATTTTTACTACGCTATTCAATATATAAAAATCGAATTTTTACTTCGAAGTTCAATATATAAAAATCACATTTTTACTTTGACGCTATATGGATAAAATTTCTATTTTCACACCGTTATTATATAGATAAAAATTCTATTTTTACATCGTTATTCTATATATAAAGATCTCGCCCTTTCAACTATAAAGCTTTCGCCTTTATAAAAATAAAGTTTTCGCCTTTATAAAAATAAAGTTTTCGCCTTTATAAAAATAAAGACTTCATCCTTTCAAAAATATAGATTTCATCATTATAAAAATTACCATTTTATTTCGACGTATAGAAAATAAAAATCAGATTTTTATTTTGCTACACATACAAAGATGATATTTTTATATTCTCTATCCTATAAAGATTATATTTTTAATACTTTAAAAATATAAAAATCATATTTTTACTTCTTCTACCCAATAAAAATTCCGCCTTTTCTATTTTAAAGTTTAAACCCTTTTTTTTTCCAAAATCAGTTTTTAAAATCTTATAAAATCAGCTTTTACTTTTATTTTAAAATCAGTTTTAAAGAAAATATAAAATCAGTTTTACAGAAAATATAAAATCAGTTTTTTATTCTAATCTAATTAAAACATCGAATCTTCATATTATACAAATAAAATAAAATTAAAAACAAACGAAATCAGAGAGACTTACGGGTTTTCGGTTGGAGGGTGAAGGACCGTCTGAGGGGAGGCGCAAGGCTGAGGAGGTGGAGGTACTGGGCGTCGGAGCTGCCTGGCGGTGGGCTACAGGCGGAGGGCATTCGCTGTTTGCGGGCTAGGGTTTTAGGGTGTCGTGGTCTTCACGTCGGAGAGGAGAGAGGCTCGGGGAGGGCGAGGCGCCGTCGCTCGACGGCGACTGAGGTGGGGCGGCAGCCCTTAGAGCTGGTGGCGGCGGTGGAACATCGGGGGTGCGGAGGATTTGAACGACGGTTTTTTTTTTTTTTTTCCTTTTGTAAAACTGAATCGAAATGAACGGTGGGGGGGCCAGAACCAATAAAGGGGGAGAAAGAAAACCCTTTTTTTTATTATTTAATTATTTTATTTTAATTCAAAAAGTCAACTTTTTCAATCGACCTCTAAAAGAGGTCCACCGCCTGTCGTCCCTAGCGTTTAACCCCCATTCCGAACTCAATGGGATATGCCACGTAGGCTGATTCGACTGTCTCGATAAGTTTCCGTTGAATTTACATTTAAATCGCTATATTGAATTTTAAACGTACATTTCGAATTACCGAGGTCACATACTAACTCTATAAATTTCAGAAAAATATTTTCTAGCTTCGTATTGACGTTACGGTCCTAACAAAACTAGTTTCGTCGAATTCTGAGACCGTTGGAAAAATGGCCAATTTCCAGTCGATTAAAATCAACTGAAACTGGTCAAACGCGTTTTCCTTTGCCACGCTCACATATTGATTCGAAAAATTATGAAATTTGGAATCTAGCAATAATTTGACACTGCGGATCCAACAAAACTGGTTTCGTCGAAATCCGAGGTCATTTGCAAAATGTCCATTTTTAAGGGCCTGAATTCCATAGCGACTATTCAGAATTTTCAACTGGACATATCTCTCAATTTTTAAAGTGAAATCTCAGTTTCTTACATCCGTTAGAAAGATATCATCAATTAGATCCTAATGTTTTTGGTTTCACTAAAATCCGGTTTGTTTTGCACCCGGTACATTCAATTGAAGTTTGAAATCGAATTATCGAACTACCGCGCCATTTTCAATTCTATTTATAATTATATATAAATATTTATATTCTAACGACGACGCGTATAATATATACGTCGAATTCTATTCAAAATAAATTTCTCGTCGATTTTATTTAAAATAATTCATTTTAAATAATCAAAATTCGCTAAAATTGCCAAAATAAAAATTTTAAACTGGCCCAGATTTTCCGGGTTGTTACAATCTCCCCCACTTAAAACTTTTCGTCCCCGAAAAGGAACAAAGTCGAAAGTGGTTTGACTATTCAACTCTACGCTCGATCTGGCTTCCATTCTCCAACTCTTTAGTTTCTGAGGATTTTCAAAATTTCAAAAATTTGGCTAACACCCTAAATTTTTGAAAAATTTCGCCATAACCTCCCCTGCACCGGGAGCATCGGGGAATTTCAAATAGCTTCCCCGGTCCTTCAGATCTCAAAAAGAAAAAGAAAAAGCCAAGCGGCTAGCCAATAGGCTCACAAAATCATCATCACCCAAACAAAACAGTAAATTATGTAGTAAACATGTACCTATTTGTCGGGCAAACAAATTTTATTCTCTGGCTCTAGCCTCCTTGCTATGACCTGCTCAATATAAGTATATGTATATGCAAGCAAATGCGACCAATTTTCAATATAATCCAATATTTGATTCAATTAGGCTAAATGGTTCAAAATTATCCAACAATGAACAAACAACACAGACATCAATCAATTAGTGAATTAGAGTTTCAAATTCATAATTTTGATACATATACAAAAATCAGATTTTTGATGCCAAATCACAACAATAAGCCCTGTCAAATTGGTTCTCACACCAGTCTAATGGAAATATATAGAAATCTCCCTTTCGTCACTCGAACATAAATTCTGATGACGATGCATCAATCATCAGAGTTCTCTCCGGGCGACTAGAAGGTGATTCTATATCTATCCAGTATATTAAAATTTCGAATACACGCGGATCAGACGTATACGCAAAATCTATATATACTGGATTGTCCACATCAATATAAATAAATAATCAAATACGAATAATTGATTTATATTCCAAAACAAGATTTATTTTCATTTTAAAAATATACTCTTCACACTCGTTCTAGGATACTACTGATCCTATCTCTAACGAGTCATTCTAATTGGATATTACTAATCCAATATCTGATGAATTCTTTCGTATGGTTCTAATGTGCCTTGTTCACTAAGCTTTGTAAACCAAAGCTCTGATACCAACTGTAAAGACCCGTAACTTCCCCGTAAAGGAAAGCGTCGGATAGTTCGAGAACAAGCCACAACAGAATGCATATAAAAGAACATTTCATTGTATATTACAACAATGCATCAGATTACAAGAATATACAGAGTATAAACAAATAAATATTACACAGAAATATCAGAGATTTAAATTACATTTAAATACATCGCGGCGGAAAATAATATAATACACAACTAGAAGGAGATATACGGATACAAAGCTTTCCGGATATCGTTCCAGCTGTGAACCAGGATCCTATGAATAAAATCTGCAAAACCGAAACTACTAGCTGCCCGTGTCAAAATAAGGGCACCCAGAGTTTAGGTTAAAACAATAAACTCCAGGTCAGTCATGTGACTGGTGTGAGAACTAAAACAGTTATTAATCTTTATTTTAAATCATTAGGTAAATCAAGGGACCACGCCGTATAACACGGAACGGGTTTCCTCCCAAGAATACCAGTGCATAAAACAAACAGCGCAATGCTAAATAAAGAAAAATGAAGCTGTTATAAGACCCAGGTCCCATCACACAATGCAACGCAGCCGAGGATAGGGTTTTCCCTTATAACAGCCAAAGAATGCTTGATACGTTTAAAACAAATCATTTGATACTATTATAAGTGCATAGTGTATAAAACAACTTCAAATCATAAGTATCAATCATAGGCGGCATGAGCGTCCCATGCCACTATGTCGCCATGTATAGGTTTACAAATAAAACCGCAAATGTCACGTATTTGGAAATTGGATTTCCATCTATGAACCGAGGCAAAAGATAGTCCTCAACCGATTCGAGACGCTCTAGCCCGCCCCTCAGGATCAGAGCTCGAGTGACCCTTGGATCGTCAGGGCCGGTCCACACGGAGTGGATTATTATGCCTGAACACTACGTCTCCCCACCCTATGGGGTGTAAGTCTGGTCCGTCAGCCGACCAGAATGCATCGGCCGAAACCGATATAACCGAGGCGCCTCGCAACCGCAACAACCACATAAGTCAAACTCGTCAGGGCGTGTAAAACCACTGACGCCACTTCTAGCTAGAAAGAAACGCAAGTCCTCCCTGAGGTCCGTCTCCCGTTTTTGGTTCATACCTGGTGTGAAACACGCGAGGTAAACGTTACACAAAGCTACGCCACAAAGGCCGTGCTTTGATCATCACCACAAGACTTTGCTTTTCAACAGAAGCCTTGATCATTTGCATCTTAGCATGCCACACAGGCCAACCATCCTATGCAACCGATATCAGTCACACGGAATGAAATCCGATGTCAGACACACAGTCCATGTACAAGTCCGTCCTGGGTCTGAACGAAACCGGAGGCACCTAGTACCCCGCATATCCATCGATCTCCAAGTACGTCTGGACGATCACTAACTGTTTCCATCTTCTTGGGTGTACAGCCCAATCAAGATCATCAGTAATTACCCAAACGACGTGAAGACCTCCGGTCTTCGACCATCGTCTTCATCTTCGACTTATCGTCGTATCAGTTATTCAGAATGGGATGAACCCGGTCTTTCCGAATAACTCGCGTATATTTTAAATAAGTGTTACACAAACACAACATACGCCTCATTCCAATTCATTAGTCACTAACCGTAAATTAATCAAGAGAATAATTCCCCAAATATTAACCCCGAAGGCCGAAACCAACATCAGATCAATATCCAGAAAACCCTTCTGCTTGGCTAACCGACAGTTAGTTTCTAAATTTCACGTTCAAATCTAATTAAAGATTTAACTATCGCCTGGAGCAAAACTGGTGATACTCCATTCTCGATCTTTTCAATCTAATTAAAGATTCATTAAAACTCCACTTAGTTTTAATCATTATCTGGGTCAAAGAATCAGTGTCATTTAAAACACGATTCACGATAAACCCAAAATCACATTTCATTAAATATCGGGTTAAAGGACAAGTGTTATTTAAAACACTGTTCACGATAAACCCAAAATCACATTCCATTAATTATCGGGTTAAAGAACAAGTGTTATTTAAAACACTGTTCACGATAAACCCAAAAATCAATACCAATTCAATTCCAATTAAATATCATTTAATTGGTACACTTCATTAAATCTAAATAAAAAGATTTAATCTCTTCTCAACTGGGTTCAAGAACAGTGTTAGTGAAGACACCATTCACGACAAACCCAAATCACATTCGATATTCAATACAAGGCTCTGAATAGAAAATATATCGGCTTATATTCAATATCGAATTCTACGACTAACAAATGTCGTATTGGAAATAACGATACAAATATATATCTTTCAAATTTCCATAACAACACCTGTAATATCACGAATTCCAACATCGAAATATTCCGAAGACAATTTCGATTCAAATCCACTCCAATGCAATCATTGGAAATTTTGGTTATTTTCAAAACCATTTCAAATTCAATTTATTTATTTAAAAATAAATAGAATTATAATTCTAGTTCAAAACTAGTTCATTTCGATAAAAATCTATTTTTATCTTTTCAAATATGGAGTTTTTCATCCCAAACTTTCACAAATCATTTCTTATGATTTTACACAAATTATTACTATTTTTAATAATTTTATCAAGGCCCGTACAGTCGATTTCCATTAACGGCCATCGAACTGCACTTACACCGACCTTTTTCGAATTTGATTTGGACGTATCTCCAAATCCAACCGTTAGATTTCAAATTTCTAACATTCATTAGAAAGCTCTTTTCGATACGAACCCAACGGTTCCGGTTTTAGGAGAATCCGACGGTCGGATCTCCCGCAATGTCCGTTTGAAATAAATGGTCGAAATTCACGAACTGCCGCGGCGCGGCGCGTTCTATTCAGGCCATTATATTATATATATAATATATACTTCGTCGATTTTTATTTAAAACGAATTATATAAATAGTTTTAAATTCGTTTCAAAAGCAATCTCAACTTCCTTTTCAATTCAAATCAAAATTGAATCCTTCTTTATAAATTCGTTTCAAAATTCATTTCTATTCAATTCAAATTTCAATTCAATTTGAATTCATTTCAATTCGTTTTCAATTCAATTCATTTCGAAATCGTTTTCAATTCAATTCATTTCGAAATCGTTTTCAATTCAATTTGAATTCGTTTTCAATTCATTTCATTTCGAAATCGTTTTCAATTCAATTCATTTCGAAATCGTTTTCAATTCAATTTGAATTCGTTTTATATTCAATTCATTTCGAAATCGTTATATATTCAATTCATTTCGAAATCGTTATATATTCAATTCATTTCTAAATCGTTATATATTCAATTCATTTCGAAATCGTTATATATTCAATTCATTTCGAAATCGTTTTTCAATATTCATTTTTAAGATGAATAAAATCGATATAAATATCGTTCACGTCAAAATGGCGTCAATCTAATCAACACGGCTTCATAAATTTCTATTTTCAAATATTCTATTTCAAATATTTCTTATTATCAAAATATTTCGTTCAACACATGACCAATCTCAATGAATGAGTACTGTCAACACATGAACTTTTATTTTATATCGATAAAGATGTAAATTTTATTACTAAAATATTTCGTCCAACACATGACCAATCTCAATGAATGAGTACTGTCAACACATGAACTTTTATTTTATAATATTCTTTATTTTTCAAATTGGAATGAGGCCCAATCAATTACCATATAAAGTTAATTATATGGATTTTCATACAACACATGTATATAATTACATTGAAAAATAATCAACCATCAACCAAAGTGCACTACACTGTATAAGCATCAAATATAGATATTCAACGCTTATAACAGCCTGTCAATCAATCGATCGACACATTTAATCAATCAGGATGAGTGAACTTCAAATTTCATCCCAACACCCGTGTGGGGTTTCAAACAATCAAACGCATATTTTATTTGTGCAGTTGGGCGATGTGTAGAATTTATCGTCCCAATCAATGTCATTCAAATAGGTGTACATAAACAAACCGTCCGGCTTATAAATGAATATTTTATTTTATTCACTTCACGTTAAAAATTTATATTTTTAACGATAAAACATTTTATTTCAACCTATGAATTTCTATTCAATTCATTTACACAATAAAATGATATTTTTATTTTTCTAACATATTTTAGAAAATTTCGGCGGCATAACGGCACGATACTAGAAACGGGACAAGGCCTAGCCTTATCCCCGGTCTAGTGAAGGCCCACGCCATTCACATATCAATTTTAATCAATTTCCAATTCAACCAATCAATCAAATCCAAATCAAATAATCTAACCAACTACACAACCAAACAAACAAGTCCATGGTATGTGGACGGGTGTCGGGTGCTTCTAATAAGCACCGTCTGCATCCTAGTATATATATATATATATCTAGAAAAATAGAATTTGAGTGAGAGGTTCTCACCGATAGCTATCCACTTCACGACACTTCATTAATAGGAATCTTCTTCGTTATCCCGTCTTCGTCACCTTCGCTGCCCGTAGTCACTATATACATAAAAATCACATTTTTATATTTTGATGTCTTTTAAAATAAAAATCACATTTTTATTTGTTCGTTTTCAATTTAAAAATCATATTTTTATAATCACTTCATATATTTAAAAATCGAATTTTTACTACGCTATTCAATATATAAAAATCGAATTTTTACTTCGAAGTTCAATATATAAAAATCACATTTTTACTTTGACGCTATATGGATAAAATTTCTATTTTCACACCGTTATTATATAGATAAAAATTCTATTTTTACATCGTTATTCTATATATAAAGATCTCGCCCTTTCAACTATAAAGCTTTCGCCTTTATAAAAATAAAGTTTTCGCCTTTATAAAAATAAAGTTTTCGCCTTTATAAAAATAAAGACTTCATCCTTTCAAAAATATAGATTTCATCATTATAAAAATTACCATTTTATTTCGACGTATAGAAAATAAAAATCAGATTTTTATTTTTCTACACATACAAAGATGATATTTTTATATTCTCTATCCTATAAAGATTATATTTTTAATACTTTAAAAATATAAAAATCATATTTTTACTTCTTCTACCCAATAAAAATTCCGCCTTTTCTATTTTAAAGTTTAAACCCTTTTTTTTCCCAAAATCAGTTTTTAAAATCTTATAAAATCAGTTTTTACTTTTATTTTAAAATCAGTTTTAAAGAAAATATAAAATCAGTTTTACAGAAAATATAAAATCAGTTTTTTATTCTAATCTAATTAAAACATCGAATCTTCATATTATACAAATAAAATAAAATTAAAAACAAACGAAATCAGAGAGACTTACGGGTTTTCGGTTGGAGGGTGAAGGACCGTCTGAGGGGAGGCGCAAGGCTGAGGAGGTGGAGGTACTGGGCGTCGGAGCTGCCTGGCGGTGGGCTACAGGCGGAGGGCATTCGCTGTTTGCGGGCTAGGGTTTTAGGGTGTCGTGGTCTTCACGTCGGAGAGGAGAGAGGCTCGGGGAGGGCGAGGCGCCGTCGCTCGACGGCGACTGAGGTGGGGCGGCAGCCCTTAGAGCTGGTGGCGGCGGTGGAACATCGGGGGTGCGGAGGATTTGAACGACGGTTTTTTTTTTTTCCTTTTGTAAAACTGAATCGAAATGAACGGTGGGGGGGCCAGAACCAATAAAGGGGGAGAAAGAAAACCCTTTTTTTTATTATTTAATTATTTTATTTTAATTCAAAAAGTCAACTTTTTCAATCGACCTCTAAAAGAGGTCCACCGCCTGTCGTCCCTAGCGTTTAACCCCCATTCCGAACTCAATGGGATATGCCACGTAGGCTGATTCGACTGTCTCGATAAGTTTCCGTTGAATTTACATTTAAATCGCTATATTGAATTTTAAACGTACATTTCGAATTACCGAGGTCACATACTAACTCTATAAATTTCAGAAAAATATTTTCTAGCTTCGTATTGACGTTACGGTCCTAACAAAACTAGTTTCGTCGAATTCTGAGACCGTTGGAAAAATGGCCAATTTCCAGTCGATTAAAATCAACTGAAACTGCTCAAACGTGTTTTCCTTTGCCACGCTCACATATTGATTCGAAAAATTATGAAATTTGGAATCTAGCAATAATTTGACACTGCGGATCCAACAAAACTGGTTTTGTCGAAATCCGAGGTCATTTGCAAAATGTCCATTTTTAAGGGCCTGAATTCCATAGCGACTATTCAGAATTTTCAACTGGACATATCTCTCAATTTTTAAAGTGAAATCTCAGTTTCTTACATCCGTTAGAAAGATATCATCAATTAGATCCTAATGTTTTTGGTTTCACTAAAATCCGGTTTGTTTTGCACCCGGTACATTCAATTGAAGTTTGAAATCGAATTATCGAACTACCGCGCCATTTTCAATTCTATTTATAATTATATATAAATATTTATATTCTAACGACGACGCGTATAATATATACGTCGAATTCTATTCAAAATAAATTTCTCGTCGATTTTATTTAAAATAATTCATTTTAAATAATCAAAATTCGCTAAAATTGCCAAAATAAAAATTTTAAACTGGCCCAAATTTTCCGGGTTGTTACAGTAGCTCTATTCTTAGTTTCAGAACCAAGCTTTGATTCAAAAAAAAGAACAATATTAAACAACCGTATCTTCTTCTTCCAATAGAAAACAACACTTTGCTTTCTCTCAGAACTCTACACAGCACCTCTTCTTTTCTCTGCGCTTTTGCTATGTATGTATTTGAGTTGCCTGTGGTTCGTTGTAATGCCACTAACGTTGGTTACCTTTGATGACAAAGATGAGAAGGGATAAGCAAAGTTACAGCGCTGGAAAGAGGAGTCAAGGCTGGTGCAGCATCTGTATATGGAGGGGGTCATAGCGGGCGTGGGGGTCACGGGAGGAGGCGCTGGGAAAGGGAGCAGTCGCTGTCCTTAATTCATGAAGGGGAGAGGAAGTTTACATTGGTTTAACTTTGAAGAAGAAAAGGAATAGTATCAGAAGAGATGCAGGTGGTTTTAATTCAAAGTGGAGATGGAGAATAACTTAAAAAGCAGCAGGCATGCGTTCTTTCATTTAAAAAGGAAGGTTGCGTGAATATCCAGTTAGCATGGGGAAGGCTTCACGCGAGGAGAGGATGAACAGAAAAGGTTTGGGAAGAAAGCAAAAAATAGTAAGGATAAAAGGGTAGCAAGGAAAATGGGGGAAACGCGGTTACAGGCTGAACAAATGATGGGAAAGGGGTGTGCGAACAGGAGTATGCTATTTGATGAAAGAAGAAGAATTTGGACGATGGTCAGAAAACTTGGAGGATAGAACAATATGGTGGAAGAATATAACGCAAGGAGGTTGGCACATTGGCCGGTTGTGTGGTTTGGGCTATTCAAGAAAAAAAGGAAAAAAAATGGCAGGCGTGTGGTCTTTGGTATGAAAGCAGTTACATGGGAAGATAGCAAGGAAAAAGGAAAAATCACGTGCCAGGGGATTTGTTCTTACCTAAACGCATTTAAAATTTCCTAAACCAGGTATATAACATGATTAAACTTTTGGATTAATAATTTATAGTTAAGTTTTAAACCACGTAAGTAGCTATGCAGGGTAGTAATGTTAATTTATACATGGGTCACTTTTAACGTGCCTGTTTGTTAGTTTATAATGGTGCCTACTCCTTGATTTGTAACGTGCTAATCCTTAATTTAAAGTGCTTAAGGAAAAGGTTACATGTTAAATAGTTTATAAAATATGTAGGTAGCATTAATAAATATTTATTTAAAGTTAAATTAAGTAAATTGGTATAACCTTTTTAACATTATATCTCGATCGGACTTCATTAGAATGGAACGCAACCGGTCTCATTGTTATCATGTCGGACGAACGTTTCGAGATAGAGCTGGTTGGTCAAGATCAGTAACAGAAGCGATTTTTTTTTAATTAAATTAAACGGTTGTTTAATTTAATTCAAACAAGCCAATTGATTGGCAAAGTAAACCCAGGTGAGTTAAACTAACTCAGTTATCCCACTTATAATTTTTATAAGTTGGGTTTATTATTTGTATATCATGTTTGCTAATTGTTGATTGATTTGATGATTGTTTGGATGATGTTAAATATTGTTATATCGATGATTTAAATTAAATGGTTGTTTAATTTAAATGAAATGACATCGTTATTTTTAACGATGATTTCCAAACAAGGTAAATTACCTTGTTGATTATGTTTATAATAATAAACGTATTTAATTAAATTAGATGCATGAATGGTTGTTATTAGTTGACCACTATCAGTCAAATTTATATTGTATGATCATTATATGAACTAATGAACCCATATGATTGGATTATTGAATTGGTTATTGATTGTTAAACCCGAATGCAGAATTTGTTTGGTTATTAACCAATGGGTGATATTGGTGGAGGAATTTATAGCGGATGGCCAAAATACAAACTGTTTTATAAAGATGGATTTGCCGTCAGGTGAATCGATAGAAATGAAGTTATGAAATTTATTTTATAACCGAATATAGAATTTTTTAAATATATTATTTTTAAAAATAGTTTATAAAAAGAAAAAAAACAATCATATTGATATATTGTTTGTTCAACCACAAATCACTATTTTGTACCAAATTGGTCGTGTGCGAAGCATGTGCCTCATTGTAATTGTTAATGAAGCTTAGACTGTTAAGCAAGGGAGCAAGGATTAAGGTAGCAATTTATAAATGTTACTTATTAATTCAAAATGGAAAGGACGAGTTAGGTTTGATTAATGGGTTAATCATGTTTTAAGATTTACCAAACCAACTGTTTTGATCAGTAATTAATTATTTAATTAAATTAGATTTGGTTGATTAACCTAATGAAATAATATGCGAATAGTTGTTTAACTTAATGATATTTTAAAAAGGAAATTTTATTCTAGTTAATGATGATGTAAACTATAATTTTAATAAAATGGAGTTTTTTTAAGTAAATAATTGAAGTTAGAAGTAAAATATAATTGAGTTCCAAGGGGAGGTTATGAACGGGTTTACATTTAAACCGAATTGGGTAGATAAAGTTATAAAGTGATTTAAGCAAATACGGTAAGCTTAAGATTAAATGTTACTTAATATTTAAATAAAGGGGGTCGAGGTGGAAAAGGGCTTTATACTAAACCAGAGATGTGTAAACGGGTTATGAATAAGGAAACGGGGGGGTTAAAGCGTTAAATTGTAAATCAACGAAACGTAATAATGGCATTAGGGTAATGGATGGGATTGAAGTAAGATTTCCCAAAGGAAATGATTTAGAGAATGAAAAAGGGATTTCTATAATTTAATTTGGTAATATGATTTGAAATAGAAATCCAGAGAATGGGACAAAGGGTTTTTGAAGGAGTTAAAGTTATAAGGTCAATGTGTATTAATCATTTGCTTAATCAATGAATTTAGTAATAACCATATATATAGAAAGGAGATTTCAAATGCAAGAAGGTTTTATAAAACCGTATTTTTATACGATAGTGATGTGGCATTTAAAATGAATATGGGTTTTTGGGATTACAAGTCGTATTTATCTTATGATCATAATGTGGTTGATCAAGGTCTGAGAGGTAATTAAAATACCCCAACTTGAACAACTTCAGGATTATCAACGGATGATATGAGTTGTAAGGGTGGAGATGTTAGAAGTGATTTATATTGAGGAATAATAAATTTGGAGAATTTGGAATCTATATTTTGGAATTCCTAATTAAAAGGAAATAAAAATGGCTTGAGAAGATGAAATGATAGTTCCATAGTAAAGAAGGAATAAAAAGGGGATTTGTGAACAGATAATGATTTTGTTTTTCAAAAGTAATGAGGTGAAATTAAAAGGGGTTTATTCAAAAAAGGTAAATGACGATTAAATTGTTTTATATAACGAAACGAAAGGAGGATTTCGTAATGATTGTTTTACGAGTGATAAGTTAAATCGATTTCCCAATTATGGATAATACGTAATGTTATAGCATATATTTTGAAATGATAGTTAATTGTAAATTGGATATGATTCTAATATATTTGTAAGTATTAAAATGAAATGATTTGTAAATAAATATATATAAACTAGTATATTATCTTTGGTAATGCAACTGATATTATTTTTAGGGCCAAGTGATGCTGTGTAATAAACCAATGAATGTATTTTATTTTTATGATTGTTTATTTTGATAGTTAAATAACCGACTATCAAAATCATGGCCAATGCGTTGTTGGTACAGAAAGACCAGGATCGAATTTAAATTCGTAAACCATTCCGACTAGTAAATACGTAAATGTTGAAGATGTTCAGAAGCTGATCGAGATGGAGCAATTGAAGACCGAGGATCTTCATAAGCAGAAGGATTACTTGTCGAATATTCTCTGACGTTGCAACCAGAGATACTCTGACGTGATTCGGTCGTAAGTGGGATTTTGCGGGTTTGCAAGGACTACTCGCTACTGATCCTTTTGATGCAGTAGGAGGGTGCCTTCGGTTCATCCTGTTACTGGATGACTTGTACGGACGAGATGAACAGTGGCCAGGTGTTCCAAAAGTCGATTATAACCTCAAGCCTCACAACCCGGAAATGACAAAAATCGGGCAAGCAGCATGGCTATGTAGGTCGCACCCATTAGGGTGTATAATCACCTATCTAGAGAAATTCCTTTCGCTTCTTTAATCTACCAATGTTGTCCCTTTTTGGGAAACGGTGGGTAGCTCCCAACCGTTGGTGATATACATTCGATACACTCAAGCGAAATGAATGGTCGGTCATGTGTGGGCCGGGTTGTAAGATGTTCTTGTTGAACCCAGTGTATTCGCCTCTAGAGATACACTATCGGCAGGTGGTTCCATACATTGTCATAGTCGGAATCCAATCTCTAATAAGCGTCTGCGGTGTTGTTTGTATACTATATATATGGAGCGTGAGATGCAAGCGTTCCGCTAGATTCTATTTATTTGTATGTAGACACTATCTTAATATCAGAATAAGATATTGTTTTCAAAACATTTTGGGTTATAGTAAGGTAAAAACCGTCCATTATTATTGTGTGGGTCGATCTTACTATTACTCTTTTCTTTCAAAAAGAATTTGAACTTTAAAATCAAGTTGGATGTTATTATAAACTTAGCGAGTTTTTTTCTCACTCTGGTTCACCAGACTGACCCGGTATTTGAAATGCTTGGGTTAGACCGGGTGGTACAGGATCAGGTTATCGGATGCTGTGAAGTCCAAAGACGAGCTGAAGAAGTTCAGACGTATGGTGTTATACTGTTATTATTCCGCTGTGTGTTACATATATGAGGACAGGCTATTATAACTGTCCAGATGTATTGATGTACTCTGATATTGTAAGTATTATTCCAAGCTCTCAATAAAAGTTATTTCTGTATTATATTTTATTTCGCTGTGATGTAAGACTCTGATGTTATTCTTCTTCTTCTATTCTAAATTTCTTCCTTTCTATCTCACCCTCTAATTTCTTTCTAATAACATTCCGGTGTTTTCGATGCTTGAATGTTCGACATGTTGGTGTTTTGTGTCGATTTTCAGGGTCGAAAAACCCTGTTCGTTACACATATCAACATATTTCAATCATTCCTAAAACCGATTATATTGTGATCATACAATAATTCAAAATCGATTTGTATTAAAGTAGAATATATTACATGTCAACGATTATACTTATCTCAAAACGATTTATGTACGAAATCCATTCATATTCACATAGAATATATTCAAAGCTCATTTAAATCCTTTAGTAGATAAATTTATATTCGAATAGAATATAATTCACATTTTTCATATTTAAATCGGCTTAGAAATCGAATCACCATCAAAAAGGATATAACTTGTCTCAACCGCATTTGAACCAATGGTTTAAATCCAACATTTTCCATTCGGAAGAATTTTACAATTTATAAAGTATACTTAAGAAAATAGGTGCTTATAAGGAATCTTTGTGTAATATATATATAATGTAATAATTAGAATAAAATAAGATAATTTAATACACTATGTATATACATAATTAAAAAGTTGTACTAATTTGTTTAAGAAACAAAATATAAGGAAAATTTAGTTATAACAAAATAGTTTTATAGGTAAAAGTTTAATAAATACATTTTTAGAAAGGAATAGTTATTTGAAACCAAACGGTGTAAATATATATACAACAAAATTCTTTAACTATAATCGTTTCTTTCTTCCGAACTTCAAATACTTGAATCTAAACTCCAGTCTCAAGGGAGTTCATAGCCCACTATCTTGTTACAAACAACATTTCAAACCCGTCTTCCCATTTAAAGGATTCAACCATATTCATATTAAGTTTAGAACAACTCCGAGTATCCTCGATCAACTTTATTAAAAAAATTAAATTCACTAGGAATTTATTTAATTTGAATCTACCCAATCAGTAAGATAATCCCAATTCATATTCACATTCCAATTTTGAAACTTCCAATTTGTTTTGGGAAAATTTCCTTGACCATTTCAAATAACATTCAAGATTCCGATCTTGAAAGAAGAATAAAATTTATCGAAAATCGATAGATTTCCTTTAAATCCAATTTTTCATCAAATAGAATTTCGAACATTTTAAAAATCATTTAACCAATCGATGTTCGTATATAATTTGCTATCCTATGGCCAAGTGATTTAATTTTTTGATATTTCAGGGATGGATGTATATCATTTCAATCCAAATCAGGGTCACAGATATTTATCATTTCAATCTGTGTTCTTAACTCATTTTAAATCAATCAATTCCGGGTTGATTCGATGCTTGTAACATCAAAGGGTAAAATGGAATTAATCGTCACAATAAACATGCAATACAATATACTGAATGTGGAGCATTAGCAGTGTTGACATCAATTCAGTAATAAATTTCAACCAAAAATCCATCACAACCATTCCATCCAATTAATCAGTATTAACTGTTCCACGGATTATCAAGGATAAAAATTTCTAATTATAAATCTAATTAAATTAAATAACTAATTACTGATCTAATTTGCATGTTAACACACTTGTATATCAAATTTAAGCAACCAATTCAACATCCAATCACAACCATGCAACCAAACTTATTTCCTAATTTAATTCAATAAATATAGGAATAATTCAGTTCATTATGAACGATAAAATCACTCACCTTTGGGCCTTTAGTGAATCGGACGTCCAACCATAGCTTCGTATCGTCGAGATCTTCAGTTCGATATATAATAAGCTAGGTTTTGAAGAGACTTGATTTTGAAGTTGTATTTTGATTTTTGATCTAGGGTTTTGAATATAGATTTCAGCCATTAAAGAAAAATCTGATTGAGGTAAATGATACGTATGGGGAAAATGGCTAATGGGTGGGAAGGAACTTAAGTTTCTATATATATATATATATATATATATATATATATAAGGCCCAATTATGGTAACAAACAATTATCTTATTACACAGATTCTCTTTCAACTTTTCTCCCGTACGATCAAACGGTAAGTCAGATTGTAACGCAAATTGGAACTCTACAATAATTTGACATTCCGGATCCGATGAAACTGGTTTCGTAGGATTCTGAGACAGTTACCAAAACAGTTAAATTTCACAGTCAATTAAATAAATAAAATATTTGATTATTCGATTAACTGTTTTGATTCAGTTTAAACATTTATCAAAATCCTTTTAATCCAATTATCACTTAAATAAATTCTATAAATTTATTTCATAGATTCTTAAGTTCCCACCATTGATTATTTGAATTTATTTATTTTTAACTTAAACAACTTAAATTTTTATTTAATCATTTAAATATTAAAACCCAAATAACAACATTTCTAAATAAACTAAATTTAAAAAAATCTATTTACACTCCATTCAAATAATCATCATCATTATAATAATAATAAATTGATTTTTAGCCAATATTATTCTATTTTATTTATATTTAAATCGAAAATTAAATATACAGAAAATATGGGATGTTACACTACAAAAAGGTTGTTACTTGGACCAGATATGGTTAGAGAAACATCCGAGAAGATTGACCTTATTAGACGGCGAATGAAGACCGCTCAAGATAGGCAAAAATCCTATGTAGACAAGAGAAGGGCTAACATTGAATTTGAAGTAGGAGATATGGTTTTCATTAATGTGTCACCTTTGAGGAATGTGGTTCGCTTCGGATATGTAGGGAAATTGGCGCCAAGATTTGTATGGCCATTTCCCATAATAGAAAGGATTGGCCAAATGGCCTATAGAGTAAAGCTACCAAAGAGACTATCCGGCGTTTATATTGTTTTCCACGTTTCTCATTTGTGGAAGTGCTTGCATGATACCGCAGAAGTTGTTGAGCCAAGTATATTAGTGGAAGTAGAAGTGGAACGGGAGGCGACAGTTAGACGAGTTCCTACCTGTATTCTTGGATCATAAGTTAAGAAGCTACGCAATAGAGAGGTCAAGTTGATGAAGGTTCAATGGGGAGATAACCCGTAGATGCAACTTGGGAGACCGAAGATAAGATTCATGCTTCGTATCCTTTTCTCTTCGAGGATATGTTCTTAACTACTTTTCCAAAGCTTTTATTCTTGCTTGTTTCTATCATTTAAGTTTATCCTATCAATTGAATCTTCGACCCATATGTAGGAATCCCATGGATGTAAATATGTGTTTGGGACATGTTATGTTTGATGGATGCAAGTGTTTGTTAGTGGTTGCTCGTGGATGCATATACACACACATTAGGCACTAGATCGGCTCAATCACTCTCATACTGCATATGGATGTGTGTGCATTTTTCTCCTTTTAATGGACAGAAATGGATGTATCATCATATGGATGTTTCATTTGGACAGATGATTGTGCACACATATAGAACTTACATGTTATAATAGGATTGTTTCATACATGTTGGATTCATGGCACTAACATACATTACATTAAGGGGGTCGACTGAATCAATAGACTGCCTGATCTTTGCACTAGAATAAAGAGATATGCTCACACCTTTGCATATGTTCATATAAGCATTAGAAGTCTTTAAGGACAATGGATGCCTATGATTGGTGGATGAGTAGATGGGTGATGGATGGTAGGATATACATTCTTCTTAACTTGGAGAGTTCGGGGACGAAATCCTTTGAATAAGGGAGAATGTAACACACTGTAATTTTAACAACAATAAAAAGGACAAATTAAAGAATAATTAATTTAATATTCAGAATTAAGGGAAATGGATTATGCCATTGCGTCCGTCTCGAAATTCTGGTCAAGATTGACACTTGGTTTGCGTAAAACGGACACCGTATGAAGAAGTTATGAAAGTTTGACGTTTGTTTACGCACAAGAGAATTATATATATATAATTAATTTAGAAAATCAGAAAACAGTTTGAAAATCAAAATTTCGTGAGCAGCAAAATCCCCGCCTAATGGTGTCGACCCCCCCCCCCCCCCCTGCGCAGATCTGGGCAGATTAGGGTTTGGGGTTCGGCTATAAATATGGATCCATTTCTCTTGTTTTCTACACTAAAAAATAATGGAGGACTAAATGTTATCACTGCCCTAACTGACCTTTTTCTTCTTCTGCAATCAAGTTAATCAAGTTATTCAAGTGTAGATCTGTGATTCAACCTCTGCTATTCTTCTTCTATCTTTCTAGATCCAAACACCGTGAGTTTAAGTTACTTTTAGATTTATATAATTAAAAAGTAAAACATGGTAAGACTGTAATTTGAATCTGTGCCTGCGACTGCTTGAATCATATTAGATTTGTAATAACTTGTGAATCCATGATATTCTGACATGACTTTGACTTGAATCTTAACCTTTATCATGTTAGATCTACCTTGGATTATAGATCTAATTCACTATTTAGATCACCTTGTACCTATCATGTTTGTGGTTAAATTGGATCTGTTATTATTTGGACATCTAAATTATTGTTTAGATCTTATCATGCCTATTTTGACATCCCTATTATGTTGGAATCAGTTCTATCATCTTATGTTCACCGGATCTATTCTTATATGCCCATTTTATCAATATGCCACTATGTGTTTATGTCAATTTTATTAGTATAATCATTTCTATCATCTTCCCTTCATCCCTTCCCTTTTATTTTATATAGACAGGCTACTTTCGAGCCTAGGCATGCCATTGAAATATGCGAACGTGTTAAACGGGGAATGAGGGGAAAAACATTGAAATTGGGCATAACTTGTAAATAGGGAATTTGGCATAACTTGAATAATGTTTATGAATATGAATTTAGGGCATAAAATTCATTATGAACATAATTGGGGAAAAAGGGGCATGAAAACCTATAACGACATTGGTAAAATTGGCTGATAATGAAATGCCTAGGATTACATGAATTAGAAACTGTAACTGCACCTAGACACGAGGTTAGATTACAATTGTGGTGGAAGTCTTCTGGAACTGCCTAACACCAATAGATATGGTTACGCACATCAATGAAGGGTTGCCACTTTAGGAAGTGATACGTCTGACTGTAAGCCCGGCACGGGGTATCTACGGAGTAGGGAGCCGATTGATTAGGGTAGTAGTTAGGGTACATCTAGAATTTGGTAAAGTTTAGGAGCCTGTTAGGTTCTGCTGCCTGTAGATTATATAGGGTTAAAACCTCTCAGCAGAAATATGCCTAAGTCTACCATCTTATAGTTGTTGGGATCATCTCACTCTGGTTATACTAGTATCTATGTAGAGAATCAAAGTTATCATTAGAGAAGCGTATACACTCTATCATGTTTACCATGTCATACCTGACTATTGTGATGTTATCTTTCTTATCCACTTTATATGTCTGGCATGATACTTTTACTTATTTACTTGCTAAAAGTAACTGGACTGTCCAGACTTTATGTCTGACCCTTTTAATTTCCTCTTCTTTCTTCCATTTCCCTCCAGGTTCTTAGGGTGGGAATACTCAAGCTTGACCAGGATTTTGCTATCATTTGTTGGAGCTTCTTAGATATATTGCTCAAGCACCTATCTTTACTATAATGGCCATGTTTTTATTTGGGGATTTTTCTTCTTTTATTTTGTACTCTGATGTTTTAAGTACGAGACAGAAGTTTTTATGATATACTGGTTTTTATGTAATTCAGACGTATGATGTTTTGAACCACGATGCTTTATGACTAATAAAGTTTGTTTTTATTCCGCTACTATTTTTATATCTGTCTTGTAATGATTATGTTTCTGTTTACCTATAACGCTTCACGAAACTTAATGCATTCCCTTAATGAGCGATATTAACGGACATGGGGTGTCACATAGTTCGGTTGACTCTTTGGTATAAACTTGGTCAACAATTAATATTAAATAATTTAAATACCGAAGCCTGTATGGACTTGTAATGTATAAACTTGGTATAGACAATTAACATTAAATAATTTTAAATAATGCATTCCCTTAATTTTTGACTTGGAATGTAATACGCTTGTTATGGTGTTACCATCCTTCCATAGTAATGGATACAAATCCTTTATCATGTAATTTTTCATTTTGAGTAGTCCAACGCATATCAAATATGGTCATAATATACCAAGTGGTTAACCAAAATTAAATATTTCTTATGCACTCAAGATTGATGGTTATCTCCAGTTAGAAGACCATCGTATGCCAGTACAATGAAATATTATATTTTGTCTTGGTTACAATTATGTCTATAAATGGTACAACTTCTAGCTTAAATACATTTCAAAAGCCTTCCCACCCCGCTAACATGGATACTAGTTCGACTCTGACTACCTTAGCTCAACTAGGCCCTAGTTGGTAACTATCAGGGTTGGGTACGGTTTTACCGCAACACTGCATGATTCGTGATATATTTGATTACTAGTTTTCTATAGTAGAAAGACATTAGCATGCCATGCTATTATTTGCGATTTTATTTTTCTATATTTGGATGTTTTTTTGCATATTTTCATATTGAGCTTGACTTCATCACCAACCAGTTTGTATGATTCCCTTATTTGTTCACAACTTTAAAAAAAGAACGAGCTTGAAGTTTGGTTTTAGTATTAGTGTTATAAGCTAGGTATACGAGTGTTAACCCGCTTTTGGTAAGACCGTTATGCTTTGGACTTGGATTGTAACAGCACGCATTTACGTATCGGAGGACCATAAAATATTTTTATTTTATTCCCTGAGGGTTGGATCATTCTCATATTTTAATACGTTGGTTATGGGGATGAGAGAAAAGTCCATAATTTTTACCAATTTTATTTGTGACCATTTTGCCCCTATCAGTCTTGTACAGGGGAAATCTTTTGACTTGGATCGAATCAGGTGTTGAGGTTCGTCTCATTGGAAAGGAAATGATGTTTCCCATTCCATAGAGTGGTTACATTAAAGATTTGGCTCAGCGGTTTGGAAGGAATCGTCGTTTTTGTGTTTCGCAGTTGCCTTTTTAGGTTTTTTTTAAGCCATAATAGGCCGATTTGGAGAGGCCCATTAGTGGGCTGGTGGGAGGCTATAAATAGGGGATTATAGGCATGCAGAATAGTTTACTTTCTCCATTCTCTCATTTGGTTGAGCTTGTGATATTCCTTGATCAATCCAAAAACACCTTTCCACCATTAAAATCTAGATCTAAGGGAGAGAATAGAAGATCTATATCGTCTGAAGCTAGATCTACTTCAATCGAAGAGAGAGTACATCGAATCGAAGAGTTTAGAGAAAATTCTTCGCTGGTCGAATTTAGATTCAAGCGTTTTTATGTTGTTTTGAAGAATTGGTGAGGGATATGCATCTCTCACATGGATTCAATCAAGTATATGGGTTGTATGATCATAATTTCATCATTTTCACCTAGATCTACATCATGGTAAGTGTGATTTTATATGAATCGCTTTAGGATCTAAACTAGCAACTTAAAATCGGTAATTTCCATATAGTTTCATATGTTTATACAGGTTAGATCCATTATTTTGGTCATTTATTCATTTATCATGATTTTGGTGAATCTTACAAAAATATTGATGATAGTTGTCATTTTCATGTTGTTAGTGATTTCATAACATGTTTATGGTTGATTTGGATGATTTGGATAAGTTGGTTTCGTCGATATCGTCATTCGACGAAGATTTAGTCGAAGTTTGTCCATTTCTGTGTATGGATCACACGAAATCCAGGGGATGGATCACACGAAATCCAAGGGGATGGATCACACGAAATCCGGACGATGGATCACATGAAATCCAGGGGATGGATCACACGAAATCCAGGGGGTGGATCACACGAAATCCAAGAGGATGGATCACAAGAAATCCAGGGGATGAATCACACGAAATCCAGGGGGATGGATCACACGAAATCTCTGGGGATGAATCACACGGAATCCGTAGGGATGGATCACACGGAATCCGTAGGGATGGATCACATGGAATCCATAGGGATGGATCACACGGAATCCATGGGGATGGATCTCACGGAGTCCATGGGGATGGATCTCACGGAATCCATGGGTATGGATCACATAGAATCCAGGGGAATGGATCGCACAAAACCATAGTAGCTTGGATCGCACGAAATGCTACGAAAGGCAGTATCGACCAAACGAAACTTGTTTTTGAGTCAACGATGGTCCTAGCTTCGACGCAAATTCAAGGAGGAATGTCTGAAACATTTTGAAGTGTTCGTTGATCATGAAGATGCAACGAACACGAAGGTGATTTAAGTTGGACTTGAAGTATGTTTGAAATGTTGTGTAGTGTTCGTTGATCATTTTAATGCAACGAATGTGAAGACAATTCAAGGGTGCTGAGTTGTGGATAATGGTTGCTCAAGGGGGACTTGAGCTTGTGGATAGTCGCCGGTGATGACTAAAGGTATGAAGGCCAAGATATTATCAATGTCGTAAGTTCTTGCGAACTCAAAACAGGGGTACAATAAAAGACCAGGTGTATGGTCGAGTACCTTGGGCTATCGTGAAGGGCCTGGTTATCTTGAAAAGGCAAACATACGAGTCGCGAAGGCGTATGGATTTTTTGCTAGAACAGGGGTTTACCATTAGCCTTTGACATATAGCAGGTGGTCGTCATATGATTAACTATGGTTTCGAAGCAACAAAGGGTAGTGATTGCCAAATCTTGGATGTTTGATTGTTTGTTTGTACCATCTCACGTAGATCGTCTGAAGTCGAAGGAGATGTTTCATGAGTGCTTGTCTGATATTGGTTTAGGCCTCTGGGACTTGTGCTTGAGGAGTGCTGAGTTCGATTAGGATGGTATACGTGAGATATAACTAGATGCTATGTTTGCTATTGAGTGATAGTTGTTTGACATTGTTTGGTTACTTCTGGTTGACATGGTTGAACTGTTGCTTCTTGATTGTTTGGATTGTAAAAGCTATCACTGTAAGGTGTGAGAATGTAGTGTGGGTTCTTCTCCGGTATTGGGTAGTGGTTGGTAAATCTACTTATTCTCATATACTTTGTTGATGATGTTAGATAGTTGTTCATCCGGTTGTGGATGGGCAGACTGAGAAGCAGGTGGCAGGTGATACCTTAGTGAGGACGATGGTGCTGATCAATGGCGAGCTGGAAGCTTACGTACCGGTTTTATTACTATCTAGTATCTTTTTTCCGTAGTTTGATGAGTAGTGTAGTGAGGCTTCTTGTACAAACTTTGATGTTATATACAGTTGATGTATGGATGATCTTTCAGGATGTTGTGAAAGTTTGAAAGTTTGATATATGACGCTTCACTATTTCTACCTGTTGTATATGTTCTATTATATTTCATCCTTGCGCTGTGAGATATGCGATAGGTTCTGCGTATGTTTACTTACTCTGATGATCGTCCATAGCTGCCTGGCACACCTTACAATGCACTTTTCCTTTATTAAGTGCAGGAGTTATGGGCGGTCGTCACATTTGGTATCAGAACTCTGGTTAACGATTTTAGCTAAAGTTCAAAGACATAATAACATATGAGAGACATACTTGTAGATTTCTAATGGATGCATACTATATATATTAGTGTATATAGTAGTAGTGTTGAACTCCATTGGCATTTTTTTCCCCGTAAGTGGCTACTCATTCTATATTGCAGATTTAGAATGAGTTGTCGAGCATCGAGGCATGCTGTTAGAGAGGGGACTGTGCCTTGAGGGGGTAAATGGTGGTACACTAGATTACCCGGCCATGTTTGAAGCCATGATTGAGGCATTCATAAGAAGGGTACTCGCTTCAGTGGCAGCAACGATAGATGTAGGTGTGCTAGTGCCTACGGTTGCGGATTTTGCAAAGCTATGTAAAGACTTCACATCCCTTGGGGAAAACCATTCAAAGGAACGGAGCCGACCGAAGAGGTTCAAAGGTGGTTAGATGCTTGTATTCATATTTTTGGAGAGTTGGGTATAGATGATGCAACCAAGAGACAGCTTACGTCAAGGCAGCTGAAGGGCAGTGAAACACCCCACCTCCGTTAAGGTCACTCACGAAGGGAATGCCTAAACTTTGGTGGAGGGTTATAGGTACAAGACACAGAAAAATTTACAAGACAGATAAATATAAGCAGCGAAATTCAAATATTTATTGCATACGTGGTTCAATACAAAAGTATTACATCAAATTGTCTCAAAATAACTTCCAAAACATTACACCATAATTTCTGTCTTGATTATTTAATAAAGAAGCATAAACCATAAATAAAACTTCATAAATCCCCAAGTGTAGTGTTCAAAAGCCATAGCCAAGGTGAGAGATTCCCAATCATACATCTACTCTTGAAGCTTGCAAAGAGTCTGACTAAGCTGGAGTATTCTCTCCTTGTGGACCTAGTGGGGAAAAATGGAAGAAAAGAGGACGAAAGAAAACGGGTCAGACAATAAGTCTGGTAAGTTCAGTGGTTACTAGTATTTAAACAAGGAAAGGGACCATGACAGTAATAACAAAACATAGGACAATACCCTAATATAAGATAAGGGGAACATGTGATTGCACCCATTACTATAGTCTCTGCACCTACTTAACCATTGGTTCAACCAGCCCCACGTGTTCATAACAAACAATCCCCTTAATGATCCGCTCCTACTTGCATGCATTCATATCCTGTGTCCTTCGGCCCTGCTTGACTGTAGATACCTGTGCTGGTCCCACCATGGGGTGTATCAGTCCCTCTGGTGGCAACCCGACACGATCCAACATGCACAGTGTATACTACTGATGCCCAATGCCTTCTTTTTCCACTCCGGAGTACGTGCACGCCCATACTCCATCAGAATGTACACTTACGCAACAACCGCCGATGTTTTGACCGCTTATAATCAGCCCGGTAATCGTGCCTCACCCTGCCTAGTTCAGGGTACCATGATACATCTATATGGGTTACTACTGAAATGGGTCCCCGTTACTAGGGTTTTCTAATCAACATGTTTATTTGGTTAAGTGTCCAAGTTTACCTAACCCCACCCATCTGTTTAGTTAACATGTTGAATCGGTTAAGTGTTTCCCTAATTGACTTAACCCTACCAATCCTGACTTAGCTTTAATTTATTCATTAAAGCACCAACCACTCACATTAGACAGGTCTTGTTGTGGTCATTGGATATGCCGGTCGGTTCCGGGAAGTTTTACACCACAACTAAGTCAAACCTCAGGTTCTTTTTGGGCTTGATGCACTAACCACCCACATTAGACAGGTCTTGTTGTGGTCACCGGATATGCCGGTCGGTTCCGGACAGTTTTACACCACAACTCAGACTAACCTCGGGTTAGGCATATTAGTCTTTTCTAAATCCATATATTTTCTATATATGTCTAATTCTATATATAAATTAATCTTAATTTAATCATGCCATAATTATCCTTTGATTATGCTCACAATAAATGGTATATCAAATATACCATTTTATGAACAAATCTATGCCATGAAATTTTCATATTTTCCCATCGCTTTCCCCGTGGATCGTACGCATGAATAAAATGTTGGGCTAGTAAATTAGCCCAAACCCATAAACAAAAAGGGGTAATAAACAAGGGACATGAAATAAACATAAAATAGCATACATTTAACTTATCACGTGTAACTTGGCATAGAAGTATCATTAACTTAATTAAATGGGTAAAGGTGAACTTGTGACTAAGTTGGATCTAATTATCATGTAAACTTGATATAGGTCTACCATGGAGATTTCACATATAAACACAATTTTAAACCACAACTTAGCATATTAACTTATGTATGCCAAAACATAAGAAAGCTACTATAAACATATTTAAATCACAACTTAGCATGATAACTTATGTGTGTTAAACATAAGAGAGCCATTGTAAACATATTTAAATCACAACTTAGCATGATAACTTATGTGTGTTAAACATAAGAGAGCTACTATAAACATATTTAAATCACAGCTTAGCATGATAACTTATGTGTTAAAACATAAGAGAGCTACAAATCCAATCTTGCAACGTAAATAGATTCAACTTAACATGGTTCTAAATATACATAAATGTTGATCTAACATGTAAGCATGTGCTTTAGATCATAAACTTGCAAGTAACCACCAAATTATAACATGACATGTTTCACCATTCAATTGGCATAATATGTTCATTTCCCAACCATAATAGATCCCAATATATAAAATATGGTATGTTCATCACCACAAGCATATAGACATGATCAATCGCAATGGTAATGAGAATCGAACTTTATTTATCTTATACATAAGCATCATTCTATATTCGAATTACAACATGTCATGATTCATTTAAAAGAAAGTTTAAATCTATGTAATAACCAACTTCAAAAAGAAAAAGGAATTCTTGATTTCTGAAATCTGAATTCTGAAATTGGTATGCTTGCCTTTGATGTATATCGTTGAATTTGATTATATTAATTTGATTTTGATTCAGGTTTTTATCTTGTCTTTGAATTGAAAGCGGTGACGGCTACTCCAAGTTCTCTATTGATGGCATGATAGTTCCAGGATTATTTTTGTGTGATTTTTAGGTTTGAGCATTGGGTTGTTTATATAGAATTTCAATTTAATTAGAGCCGTCGGATGATCCTAGAGTTAACCACAACCATTCAGTCAGGATAGGGTGACACCTCAGCCCTAATGACTCAGCAAGGAGTCAGAAAGGACTCAGCAATGACTCGCAGTATGGATCAGAACACACCAGAAAGCTGTGCAGGCTCTCAGCTCGGCCTGGGCGCACTTGGCAGGTGCGCCAGTGCAACTTTACTGGCGCACTTACCAGTGGATTCCCCTTTTTTTTCTTTCTTTCTTTTGTTTTTCTGCTTAACTTTGTTCGTCCATATCTCCTTCATACGGTTTCCATTTTACGCAAACTTGGACTCTATCTCAAGCAAAATTCCGAGACGGACGCAATGGCATAACCCGTATCCCTTAATTCTCACATTTGAAATTAATTATTCTTTGATTCGTTACTATAACGTTAACAGAAAATACGGGGTGTTACATTCTCCCCTCCTTTTAGGATTTCGTCCCCGAAATCTTCAAGTCGAGAAGAACTTATATCCTACCATCCAATCACCCATCTACTCAACCATCAAACGTAGGCGTCCATTATCCTTAAAAGATTTCTAATGCTTCATGATCATATGCATAGTGTGTGTACATGTCCTTATCTAATGCAAAATCAAGCGGTCTACTGATTCAGTTGACCTCCTTAATGCAAATTATTCCAGTGCCATGATTCCATTATGAATGCAATTTTTCCTACTCAAAATTTCCTACATGAGTGCACAATCATTCATACAAATGCAACATCCATATGATAACACATCGAGTTTCAATCCATATACAAATACATATATGCATATGCAAAATGAAAGTGACTGAGCCGATCTAATACCTAATGTGTGTGTATATGCATCCACGAGCAACCACTTGCAACCATCAACCATAACATGTTTCAATTACATGTTTTCATCCAAATGGGTTTCTACCTGAGGATAAAGGATAGGATCGAGAAGATATACCTAAAAAGGTAGATACAAGCATAAACTTAAGGAAAAAAGAGATCAAGGATGTACCCTCAAAAAGAAAAGGGTAGGTTGCGCGTATTCTGTCCTCAGTTTCCCAAGTCGCGTCTTCCTCGGTGTTGCTCCATTGAACTTTGATGAGCTTATCTTCACGGTTGCGTAGCTTTTTGACTTCTGTTCCCAAGATACAGGTTGGAACTCTTCTCACAGTTGCTTCTCATTCAACTTCTACTTCCTCTAGCATGCTTGGTTCTACCACTTCCGCAGACTCGTGTAAGCACTTCCGCAGGTGAGAGACATGAAAGGCATTATGAACCCCGGCCAATCTTTCGGGCAGCTGTACCCTATAAGCCATCTTCCCAATCTTCTCGATGATAGGGAACGGCCCTACAAATCTTGGTGCTAACTTTCCTGCGGATCCAAAGCAAACGACGTTCCTCAAAGGAGATACTTTAAGGAACACCTTGTCTCCAACTTCGAACTCTAGGTCAGTTCTTCTTTGGTCTGCGTAGGACTTCTGTCTATCTTGGGCAGTCTTCATTCTTCTTCATATTAAGCCTACTTTCTCTGAAGTTTCCCTAATCATGTCTGATCCAAGTATGAGCTTGTCTGTGGACTCCCACCAGCAAGTTGGTGATCTGCACGGTCTTCCATATAAAGCTTCGAAAGGCGCCATGCTTATGGTGGCTTGGTAGCTATTGTTGTAAGCGAATTCCACCAAAGGTAGATGATCCTCCCATGTACCTCCGAAGTCAATAATGCATAATCTCAAGAGGTCTTCCAATAATCTGTTGACTCTTTCCGTTTGGCCATCGGTTTGAGGGTGATAAGCTGTGCTTAAGCATAACTGTGTGCCTACAGCCTCTTGTAAACTCTTCCAAAACTCGCTTGTGAAGATAGGGTCTCGATCATTCACTATGCTGGAGGGTATCCCATGGAGTCGAACTATCTCTTTAAGATATATGGATGCTAGAGATGAGGCAGTCCTTCTTTTGACAGGTATAAAGTGAGCGGTTTTAGTAAGCATGTACACTATTACCCAAATGCTGGTATTGCCCCTTCTTGACCTAGGCAACCCATCTATAAAGTCCATCGAGATGTTATCCCATTTCAATTGTGGGACCTCTAGAGGATGGAGCAGACCACCAGGCTTCTTCTGCTCTGCCTTGACTTGTTGGCATATTAAACACTTAGAAACAAATTCAGCTACGTCTTGCTTCATATCATTCAAAAAGAAAACTCTTTTGATGTCTTTATACATTTTGTCTCCGCTTGGGTGTATGGTCAGCTTGGAATGGTGTGACTCTTCTAGAACCGCCTTTACCAAGCCCCTTTCTTATGGGACACATAGTCTTCCATCTCGTCTCAACCAGCCCTTAGCATCAATGGAGTATCTATTGAGGTGACTAGAAGTCTCACCCCTAATTAATTTGTCCATCACATCGGCTAGCTGAGGGTCTTCTCTTTGCGCGGCTCCGATTGAGTCTAATAGAGTTGGCCGCACTTCTAACGTTGCAGCAAGCCAGGTACAAATTCATAGAAGGGTCTGAAGTTAAAGCTTGTTATGAACTCCAAGCTTTGCCTTTCCAAAAAGAGAGGGCTTTAGGTCAGTTTCTTTCTACTCAAGGCGTCTGCTACTGCATTGCCCTTGCCAGGAGTGTAGGAGATCTCAAAATCGTACGAAGCAAGAAACTCCATCCATATTTGCTGCCTCAAGGTGAGATCTTTCTGCGAGAAAAGGTATTTTAATGATTTATGATCAGTAAATAATTCGAACCTTTCTCCTAGCAGATAATGACGCCATGATTTAAGGGCGAAAACGATGGAAGCTAGTTCTAAATCATGAGTTGGGTAATTCTTCTCATGAACCTTCAACTGCCTTCCTCCATAGCAAACTACTTTGCCTTCTTGCATTAGGACAGCGCCCAATCTTGTTTTGCACGCATCAGTATATACTGTAAACATCTTACTTCCATCAGGCAATGTCAGAATTGGGGCTGTTGTTAGAGCCCTTTTCAAACGTTGGAAAGCAATATCGCAATCCAAATCCCAATTGAAAGCTAGGTTCTTCTTTGTCAACCTTGTAAGTGGAGCTGAGATTTTTGCAAAATCTTTGATGAACTTTAGATAAAAGCCTGCTAGCCCGAGAAAGCTTCGGACTTCGGTTGCATTTCGAGGAACCTTCCAATCTTGCACAGCAACCACTTTCGCGGGGTCCACAACTAACCCCTCTTTAGGCACCACGTGTCCAAGGAACCTAACTTCTTCTCGCCAAAAATGGCATTTGGAGAATTTAGTTTTCAACTGATATGCACAGAGAATATCAATGACTTCTTTTAGATGCTGAGCATGCTCTTCCTCGTTCTTTGAGAAGATCAAAATATCGTCTACAAAGACCACTACAAACTTATTGAGGAACTCTCGGAACACCCTGCTCATTAAATCAACGAAGTAAGCGGGTGCATTTGTCAAGCCGAAAGGCATGACAAGCCACTCGAAGAAACCATCTGGAGTTCTGAACGCGGTCTTTTCAATGCTGTCTTCAGCCACTCTTAGCTGATGAAACCTAGTAGCTAAATCTAATTGGGAGAAAACCGATGCACCTACAAGCCGATCGAACAAATCATCTATTCTCAGGAGTGGGTGCCTATTCTTCTTGGTTAGCTTGTTTAGCTCCCTATAATCAACGCACAGGCGAAGCGAACCATCCGTTTTAGTTTCGAACACTACTGGAGCACCCCATTCAGAAATACTCCGCCTTATAAACCCCTTTCTCAAGCAATTCTTTAACTTGCTTGTTGAGTTCTTTCCTTTCCCTTGGAGCCATGTGTCTAACGGGTAAAGCAACGGGTTTTGCGTTGTCAACGAGGTATATGCGGAAGTCTATCTCCCGCTTTGGAGGTAAGCCCTTTACCTCTTCAAACACATCCGAGTATTCACGGACTACCCTTACAGACTGCAAGTTCTCAACAGACGCATCAAGAAATTCTAAATAACTAAGCATAACGGAGTTCATGAGATTACAAGAAATTTCGAGAGTGTTACCGAGGCGAGTCATGAGTCTAACCACTCTCTTTTCACAATCGAGGACGGCACCATTACTAGATAGCCAGTCCATGCCTAGAATCAACCCATAGCCCGTGAAGCCCAAAACAAAGGCATTACATCTAAACCCAACGCTTAGTATAGATATTTTCAAATCCAAACAAACCATTGACAAATAAGCAGAGCCCCCAATTGGATTTGAAACAACCAAGGGATCCTCTACTATACTGGTGTCTAGGTGCAGAGATTCCACTAACGCAGTAGATATAAAAGAGTGCGGTGTGCCAGAATCAAATAGTGTACAAACAGGATGATCAAAAAGATAGACTAAACTTTTGACAGAAATATTTCTACCTCGTTCTTGCGGAGGTGCCGAGAGAGCGTGAACTTGTCCTCCAGAAGAAGGTCCGGCTCTCTGCCCTTGCTTCCTTGGGCAGTCCTTAGCCATGTGTCATGTCTCACCACAGTGAAAACAGACACCCATCTTCCTTTTCTTCTTCTTGCAGTCTTTGATCAGATGTCCAGGAATGGCACAGAAATTACACTTTCTCTTGTCACGGGGTTTGTTGTTCTTCCCGCCTTTCTTTGAATTAGCCTTCTTGTTCTGTGACCCCTTCCCCTTCTTATCTTGAGGCACTTCCACTTTTGTCTCTTTCTTGCCCTTGTTTTCCTCATGTAAGAGTGCCATGTCCACTAACCTCTCGTAAGTAGCCCCCATAGGTACATGGGTCATAGCCAGGCTATGAAGTGGCTCATTCAATCCCTTGACAAAACAGAGAGCCTTCTTATTAGGAGTATTCACCAAGTCCGGTCCAAATCGGGCCAGCTGATTGAATTGGTTGACGTATTCCTTGACCGTCATACTTCCTTGCTTAATAGATAAGAACTTTTCCAGCTGTAAACTTCGTTCAGCTTGTGAGAGGAATTTCATCTCAAATCTCATTATGAAATCCATCCATGTTTCAACTGGTCTTTCAGCGTTAATGACTTCCCACCAATAGGAAGCTTCGTCTTTGAGCAACCATACAGCCAACTGTATCTTCTGCCTATCATCCACCTCGAAGATAACGAACAGATCCTCAGTTTCTTTGAGCTAGTTC
Organism: Allium sativum; assembly: GCA_030737875.1. Lineage (NCBI taxonomy): Eukaryota > Viridiplantae > Streptophyta > Magnoliopsida > Asparagales > Amaryllidaceae > Allium > Allium sativum. The sequence goes on from CM060922.1 coordinate 571,133,289, forward strand.
CTTGCTTCTACGAATGATTCAGTTCCCATGAAATCCTTTCCAACCATGGCCCTAAAGTCTCTACAAATCTTTGAGAAAGCATTTGCACGAGGAGGAGGAGGAGTAACCGCTGCAGCTGGAGGAGGAGTAATATCTGTTGGGCCTGCGTCGTTGGCCCTAGCCTCTAAGTACCTGCTGAACCAGCCAGGTATCGGTACACCCTCTGGAAGGTTAAGATTCCCAGGCATGCTGAAACAAAAAAAAAGGAAAGATTCAAAATGAAGGATAGAAAGATAGTGCATATGGCTTTGGGGATTACGCCTTTTTAAATTTAAAACAACACTTTTTCTTGTAAAATGCTTCTTTATATTTCTTTTTGAAAATAGTTTTCAAAAACTCTTATCTGATATGGTAAACCTTTGCTCTGATACCAACTGAAACACCCCACCTCCATTAAGGTCACTCACAAAGGGAATGCCTTAACTTTGGTGGAGGGTTATAGGTACAAGACAGAAAAATTTACAAGACAGATAAATATAAGCAGCGAAATTCAAATATTTATCGCATACGTGGTTCAATACAAAAGTATTACATCAAATTGTCTCAAAATAACTTCCAAAACATTACACCATAATTTCTGTCTTGATTATTTAATAAAGAAGTATAAACCATACATAAAATTGCATAAATCACCAAGTGTAGTGTTCAAAAGCCATAGCCAAGGTGAGAGAGTCACAATCATACATCTACTTTCTTGAAGCTTGTAAAGAGTCTGACTAAGCTGGAGTATTCCCTCCTTGTGGACCTGGGGGGGGAACGGAAGAAAAGAGGACGAAAGAAAACAGGTCAGACAATAAGTCTGGTAAGTTCAGTGATTACTAGTATTTAAACAAGGAAAAGGATCATGACAGTAATAACAGAACATAGGACAATACCCTAATATAAGATAAGAGGAACATGTGATCGCACCCATTACTATAGTCTCTACACCTACTTAACCATTGGTTCAACCAGCCCTACGTCTTCATAACAAACGATCCCCTTAATGATCGGCTCCTACTCGCATGCATTCATTTCCTGTGTCCTTCGGCCCCGCTTGACTGTAGATACCTGTGTTGGTCCCACCATGGGGTGTATCAGTCCCTCTGGTGCAACTCGACACGATCCAACATGCACAGTGTATATTACTGATGCCCAGTGCCTGCTTTTTCCACTCCGGAGTACGTGCACGCCCATACTCCGTCGGAACCTACACTGACGCACCAACCGCCGACGTTTTGACCGCTTATAATCAGCCCAGTAATCGTGCCCCACCCTGCCTAGTTCAGGGTACCATGATACATTTATGTGGGTTACTGCTGAAATGGGTCCCCGTTACTAGGGTTTTCTAATCAACATGTTTATTTGGCTAAGTGTCCAAGTTTACCTAACCCTACCCATCTGTTTAGTTAACATGTTGAATCGGTTAAGTGTTTCCCTAATTGACTTAACCCTGCCAAATCTGACTTAGCTTTAATTTATTCATTAAAGCACCAACCACTCACATTAGACAGGTCTTGTTGTGGTCACTGGATATGCCAGTCGGTTCCGGGCAGTTTTATACCACAACTCAGTCTAACCTCGGGATCTTTTTGGGCATGATGCACTAACCACCCACATTAGACAGGTCTTGTTGTGGTCACTGGATATGCCGGTCGGTTCCGGGCAGTTTTACACCACAACTCTGTCTAACCTCGGGTTAGGCATATTTGTCTTTTCTAAATCCATATATTTTCTATATATGTCTAATTCTATATGTAAATTAATCTTAATTTAATCATGCCATAATTATCCTTTGATTATGCTCACAATAAATGGTATATCAAATATACCATTTTATGAACAAATCTATGCCATGAAATTTTCATATTTTCCCATCGCTATCCCCGTGGAACGTACGCATGAATAAAATGTTGGGCTAGTAAATTAGCCCAAACCCATAAACAAAAAGGGGTAATAAACAAGGGACATGAAATAAACATAAAATAGCATACATTTAACTTATCATGTGTAACTTGGCATAGAAGTATCATTAACTTAATTAAACGGGTAAAGGTGAACTTGTGACTAAGTTGGATCAAATTATCATGTAAACTTGATATAGGTCTACCATGGAGGTTTAACATATAAACACAATTTTAAACCACAACTTAGCATATTAACTTCTGTATGCCAAAACATAAGAAAGCTACTATAAACATATTTAGATCACAACTTTGCATGATAACTTATGTGTGTTAAACATAAGAGTGCTATTGTAAGCATATTTAAATCACAACTTAGCATGATAACTTATGTGTGTTAAACATAAGAGAGCTACTATAAACATATTTAAATCACAACTTAGCATGATAACTTATGTGTTAAAACATAAGAGAGCTACAAATCTAAACTTGCAATATTAATAGATTCAACTTAACATGGTTTTAAATATACATAAATGTTGATCTAACATGTTAGCATGTGCTTTAGATCATAAACTTGCAAGTAACCACCAAATTATAACATGACATATTTCACCATTCAATTGGCATAATATGTTCATTTCCCAATCATAATAGATCCCAATATATAAAATATGGTATGTTCATCACCACAAGCATATAGACATGATCAATCGCAATGGTAATGAGAATCAAACTTTATTTATCTTATACATAAGCATCATTCTATATTAGAATTACAATATGTCATGATTTATTTAAAAGAACGTTTAAATCTACGTAATAACCAACTTACAAACTAAAAAGGAATTCTTGATTTCTAAAATCTGAATTCTGAAATTGGTATGCTCGCCTTTGATGTAGATCATTGAATTTGATTACTTTAGTTTGATTTTGATTCAGGTTTTTATCTTGTCTTTGAACTGAAAGCGGTGACGGCTACTCCAAGTTCTCTATTGACAGCATGATAGTTCCAGGATTATTTTTGTGTGATTTTTAGGTTTGAGCATTGGGTTGTTTATATAGAATTTCAATTTAATTAGAGCCGTCGGATGATCCTAGAGTTAACCACAACCATTCAGTCAGGATAGGGTGCCACCTCAGTCCTAATGACTTAGCAAGGAGTCAGAAAGGACTCAGCAATGACTCACAGTATGGATCAGAACAGACCAGAAAGCTGTGCAGGCTCTCAGCTCGGCCTGGGCGCACTTGGCAGGTGCGCCAGTGCAACTTTTGTACTGGCGCACTTCCCAAGTGCGCTAGTGCATTCCCCTTTTTTTCTTTCTTCTGGTTTTCTGCTTAACTTCGTTCATCCATATCTCCTTCATACGGTGTCCGTTCTACGCAAACTCGCATTATATCTCAAGCAGAATTCCGAGACGAACACAATGGCATAACCCGTATCCCTTAATTCTCACATTTGAGATTAATTATTCTTTGATTCATTACTATAACGTTAACAGAAAATACGGAGTGTTATAGGCAGGGCCATGAAGTGGTGGAATTCTGTTACGCTTGAGACTTTGGAAGAAGAGATAACTTAGGAGCAGTTCCAAGTTAAGTTTGAAACAAAGTTTATCTCCACTGCTCAGAAATCTGTTTTATTCAAGAAATTTGTGGAGCTGAAACAGAATGGTCGGCCAGTGCTTGATTATGTTTTATATTTTGAGGCCTTGTCGAAGTATGCTCATTCGTATGTTGACACTCCTAAGAACAAGAAGTTCGTTTTGGTTTGGACACCTACATAGGGAGACCATTGATGGATCATCTTGACGATCCATGTGAGAAGATTGTGGAAAAAACTGTGAGACATGAAAGCTTGTTTCCAAAGGAAGGAATCGTTGTAGCTACAACCAAGGAAGCTCCAAAACTGTAGTAGGGTGGTAATAATAATAATAATAATAATAATAATAATAATAATAAGAGAAAGCATCAACAACATAAAGGAAAGGATGGCAAAAAGAAGCCAAAGAGTGAGGTGGTTTGCTTTTACTACCAACAGAAGGGTCATTTTGCTAATGAGTACAAGAATCTAAAGATTGAGAGGAAGTGTCACAATTGTGGCAAGATTGGGCAACTCAAGAAGGATTGTCCAGAACTGGCTAAGGGAAAGTAGATAGTGAAGGCTTATGCTTTTGAAGTTGTGTCGTCTTCTTCAAGAGCTCCTACTATAGAGGAAAATGGAAAGGGTGTCATCGTTCAAGTACTCTTTCAGTTAATGGTGTTTCAGTTCATGTGTTGTTTGATATTGGAGCATCACATTCTTTGATCTGTAAGGAGCTTGTGTGCCTCCTGGGTTTGGAACCAAAGACATGTGATAGACCTTTGTTTTTGACTAATCCGGTTGGGGATTCATCCAGCCTTTGTATGCTTTGTCGTGGTCTAGTCTTATCAAGTCATGGTTGCTCTTTTTTGTATGATTACTTTGTTTTTAACTTCTCTGGTTTTAGGATCATCTTGGGCATAGATTGGCTCAAGAGGTATGCGACAAGAGTGAATTGCGAGAAACTAGAGGTGAGAGTCGGGGATGTGGAAGGGCGAAAGGTGTTGATTAGATGTAAGTCCAAAGACGGGGTCTTCATAAGCTATCTATATTCGCTTGTGATTCCACAAGAAGACTTGTCATCGGTGCTGATCGCAAATGAGTTTGAAGATGTCTTTGACGAGGTCAAAGGTTTGTCGTCGCATCATGAGATCGAGTTTAGGATCGATTTGGTCGAGGATGCCAGACCAATCATTATACCTCTTAGGTGAATGGCGCCTAAGGAATAGCAAGAGTTAGAGGTGCAAGTTCATGACCTTTTGGTAAAAGGATTCATTCGGAGAAGTGTTTCCGAATGGGGTGCACCAATTGTGTTTGCAAACAAGGCAGATGACTCGTTGAGATTATATGTGGACTATCGTGAGCTGAACAAGGTGATCAAGAAGAATAAGTATCCGTTGCCGAGGATAGATAACTTGCTCAATCAGCTTCACGAAGCCAAAATGTTTTCTCAGAAGGATTTGGCAACAAGATTCCACCAGTTGAGGGTGGTAAAGGATAGTGTGCCGAAGACAGCTTTTAGGACACCATCCGGTTTATTTGAGTGGTTGGTGATGCTATTCGGTTTAACTAACGCACCATTGTATTTCGTGGATCTTATTAATAGGGTTTTATGAGATCAATTGAACAAGTTTGTGCTTGTGTTCGTGCATGATATTCTGGTTTACTCTTGAAATGAGGAAGAGCACCAGACACACTTGCGATTCGTTTTGGAAATCTTGCGCAAGCATTAGCTAAAGGCTAAGTTTTCGAAGTGTCACTTCTGGAAGAGCGAAGTGAGGTTCTTAGGCCGTGTAATTTATGGAAATGGAATAGCAGGTGGTAGTAATCTAGGACTGGGATAGACTTAAGAATGCGACGGATGTCAGGAGTTTCCTTGGGTTGGCGGGATATTATCACCGGTTGATCAAGGATTTCTCGAAGATAGTTGCACCATTAACAGTATTGACGGAGAAGAACCCAGTGTTCACATGAGATGTAAAGTGTGAGAAAGCTTTTGGAATCATGAAAGAAAGACAGATGAGTTCTCCTGTTTTGACGATTCCAAGTGGGAATGAAGAGATGGAGGTATAAACCGATGCATGTGGTATTGGACTAGGAGCAGTATTAATGCAGAAGGATAAGGTTGTGGCCTGCGCGAGTCAACAACTGAAGTTGCACGAAAAAAATATCTAACTCATCATTTGGAGTTGGCGGCGATTGTGTTTGCTCTGAAAATGTGGAGGAATTACCCGTTGGGAATTCGATTCGAGTTGTTTACGGATTATAAGTCATTGAAGTATCTTTTCTCCCAAAAGGATCTGAATCTTCAGCAACAACAGTGTTTAGAGTTTCTGGCATCATATGATTTTGGTATAGCCTACACTCCAGGAAAAGGCAACACAGTTGCGGATGCGTTGTGCCAGAGACATGTAGGATTGGGAGTGATGTTTTCAAAATGGAAAAGCCTCTAGTACTTGGAAGGATTTGATTTCAGACCACGTTGTGAGTTGGAACTTGAAATGTCGGCAAGCTTATTGATGAGACCTACTCTCATCAAAAGGATTAGCGAGAGCCAAAAGCGAGATGCAAAGCTCGTCAAGATTATCCAGAAGATGGAACCAGAGGATAAAGAGTTCGAGGTCAATCAAGCGGGTTGGCTTCGAAAGAAAGGTCGCTAGTTGTTCCTGAAATCGACAAATTGAGGGATGAGGTTCTGAGGAAATGTCATCACTCAAAGTTGATGATTCATCCTGGTGGTATAAGATGTACCAGGATATGAAGCGAGCTTACTACTGGGAAGGGATGAAAAGGGATATTGGAAAGTTTATTTCCAAGTGCATGAACTGTCAGTTTGTGAAAGCTGAATAGAAGATGCTGAGTGGATTGCTTCAGGCATTGGAAGTTCCTACGTTGAAGTGGGAACAAATATAGATGGATTTTATCGATGGATTACCTAGAACTAGGACGGGAAACGATGGGATTTGGGTCATCGTGGATCGTTTGACCAAAAGTGCAAGGTTCATTCCTGTCAGATCGACTAGGATAACATTGAAGTTGGCTGAGCTTTATATTAAATGGATAGTCCGATTCCATGGTATCCCGAAGAGCATAGTGAGTGATCGAGATCCATTTATTCACGAGTGGATTTTGGAAGAGTTTGCAAGAAGCTTTGGGAACCGAGTTGTGTTTGAGTACGGCTTATCATCTCCAGACTGATAGTCAAACCGATAGGGTTAACCGAGTTTTGGAAGATATCCTAAGAGCGTGTTATTGGACTTTGGGGATTATGGGAAGACCATCTACATCCATTTGAGTTTGCATATAATAATAGCTATCAGTCAAGCATTAGGATGGCACCATATGAGGCGTTGTATGGTAGACTGTGTAATTCTCCGACATGTTGGTTAGAAACTGGAGATAAGTTGACACTTGATCCTGAGATGATTAGAGAGACCTTAGATTGTATAGAGATCGTTTGGCAATGAATGAAGGCAGCCTAAGATCGTCAGAAGAGCTATGCTGATAAACGTTGGAAAGATTTAGAATTCAACGTGGGTGACATGGTTTTCGTGAAGATTTTCTCATTGAAGCATGTAGTTCGGTTCGAAAGCAAAGGAAAGTTGGCTCCTAGGTTTGCTGGACCATTTCCGATAGTCGAGCGAATTAGAAAGCTCGCATATAGATTGGAGTTACCCGATAAGATGTCCAGTGTGCACAATATTTCCCATGCGTCATTTCTACGGAAATGCATGCATGATTCGAATGTGGTGGTATCTCCAGAGCAGTACGAGGACCTAGAAGTCGAGACCATAGTTACGAAACCTCGTAAGCTGCTTTGTGTAGCGGGCAATGACACGAAACAACTTAGAAGGAAGACGGTTAAGTTGTTCAAGGTACAATGGAGTGAGGATGATGACGATTGTACGCGGGAGACGGAAGAAAGTATGAAGGTGACCCATCCAGAACTCTTCGTCGGTATGACCCATTGATATCGCGTCATCATTACATCATTGTAACTTGTTGTTGTTGTTGTTAGAATTCCACGTGCTTGGATAAGGCTATGCATGCATCGCTTGATGGATGCTAGTTTGGATGGTAAATTGACTACTCAGGGATGATAGGCATGCAAATGGTTGTTGGGATATTGGGGCAGAAATTCCTAGGGGGAGGGGGAGAGAGAATGTAACAATCCACATTTTACATATCGGAGGATCGTTAAATATTTTTATTTTATTCCCTGAGTGTTGGATCATTCTCATATTTTAATGTGTTCATTATGGGGATGTGAGACATGTCCATAATTTTTACCAATTTTATTTGTAACCATTTTGCCCCTTTCAATCTTATACAGGGGGAAACTTCTGATTCGGATCAAATCAGGTGCTGAGATCAATTTTATTGGAAAGGAAATGATGTTTCCCATTCTGTATAGTGGTTACATTAAAGACTTGGCTCAACGGTTTGAGAGGAATCGTCGTTTTTGTGTTTCACAGTTGGCTGTTCAGGTTTTTATAAGCCATAATGGGCTGATTTGGAGAGGCCCATTAGTGGGTTGGTGGGAGGCTATAAATAGGGGGTTAGAGGTAAGGAGAATAGTTTATTTTCTTCATTCTCTCATTTGGTTGACTTATGATCTTCCTTTCTCAATCCAAAAAAACCTTTCCACCATTAAAATCTGGATCTAAGAAAGAGAATCGAAGATCTACATCATTTGAAGCTAGATCTACATCAATCGAAGAGAGAGTTCATTGAATCAAAGAGTTTAGAGCAAATTCTGTGCTGTCCGGATTTAGATTCAATCGTTTTTGTGTTGTTTTGAAGAATTGGTGAGTAATATGCATCTCTCACATGGATTCAATCAAGTATATGGGTTGTATGATCATAATTTCATCATTTTGAGTCCTTTTCACCTAGATCTACATCATGGTAAGTGTGATTTCATATGAATCGCTTTAAGAACTTATATAGCAACTTAAAAGGGGTAATTCCCATATTATTTCATATGTTTATGTAAGTTAGATTCATTATTTTGGTCATTTATTCATTTATCATGATTTTGGTGAATCTTACATAAATATTGATGATAATTGTCATTTTCATGTTGTTAGTGATTTCATAACATGTTTGTCGTTGATTTGGATGATTTGGATAAGTTGATTTCATCGATATTGTCGTTTGGCGAAGATTTAGTTGAAGTTTGTCCATTTTAGTGTATGGATAACACGGAATCTAGGGGGATGGATCACATGAAATCTAGGGTATGGATCACCCGAAATCCGGGGGGATGGATCACCCGAAATACAGGGGGATGGATCACACGAATCCAGGGGATGGATCACACGAAATCCAGGGGATAAATCACACAAAATCCATGGGGATGGATCACACGAAATCCAAGGGGATGGATCACACGCAATCCATGGGGATGGATCACACGGAATTCGTAGGGATGGATAACACGGAATCCGTAGGGATGGATCACACGGATTCGTAAGGATGGATCACACAAAATCTGAAGGGATGGATCACACGGAATCCATGGGGATGGATCACACTGAATCCATGGGGATGGATCACACGGAATCCATAGGGATGGATCACACGAAATCCATAGGGATGGATCACACATAATCCATGTGTATGGATTGCACAAAATCGCAGTAGCATGGATTGCACAAAATGCTGTGAAAGGAAATATCGACCAAACGAAGCTTGTTTTTGAGTCGACGATGGTCCTAGCTTCAATGAAAATTCAAGGAGGAATGTCTGAAGCATTGTGAAGTGTTCGTTGATCATGGATATGCAACGAACGTGAAGGTGATATAAGTTGGACTTGAAGGATGTTCGAAGTGTTGTAAAGTGTTCGTTGATCGTCATAATATAACGAATGTTCATTCAAGGGTGATGAGTTGTGGATAATGGTTGCTTGAGGGGGACTTGAGCTTGTGGATAGTCGCCGGTGATGACGACTAAAGGTATGAAAGCCGAGAGATTAACGTTGTCGTAAGTTCTAGTGGACTAAAAGCAGGGGTACAATAAAAGACCAGGTGTATGGTTGATTACCTTGGGCAGATGTGAAGGGCCTAGTTGTCTTGAGAAGGCAAACATACGAGTCGTGAAGGCGTATGGAGTTTTTGCTAGAACTGGGGTTTACCATTAGCCCTTGACATATGGCAGGTTACCATCATACGATTAACGATGGTTTCGAAGCAACGAAGGGCAATGATAGCCAGGTCATGGATGTTTGATTGTTCATTTGTACCATCTCACGTAGATCATCTGAAGTCGAAGGAGATGTTTCTTGGGTGATTGTATGATCTTGGTTTAGGCCTCTGGGGTTTGTGCTTGAGGAGTGTTGAGTTCGATTAGGATGGTTTACGTGAGATATAACTAGATGTTATGTTTTCTATTGAGTGATAGTTGTTTGACATTGTTTCATTACTTCTGGTTGTCATGGTTGAACTGTTGTTACTTGATTGTTTGGATTGTAAAGGCTATCGTTGTCAGGTGTGGGAAGGCAGGTATGGGTTCTTCTCTGGTATTGGGTAGTGGTTGGTAAATCTACCTATTCTCATATACTTTGTTGATGATATTAGATAGTTCTTTTATCGCTCACTAAGATTTTTGTTTGACTCAAGGTTTTATGTTTCCCTCTTATTACCTTGGGCTGTTCATACAGTTGTGGATAGGCAGACTGAGAAGCAAGTGGCAGGTAATACCTTAGTGAGGACGATGATGCTGATTGATGGCGAGCTGGAGGCTTACGTACCAGTTTTTTTTAACAGTCTAGTATCTTTGTTTCCGCTATTTGATGAGTGTTGTAGTGAGGCTTCTTGTACAAACTTTGATGTTATATACAGTTGATGTATGAATGATTTTTTTTAGGATGTTGCGAAAGTTTGAAAGTTTAATATATGATGCTTCGCTATTTCTACCTGTTGTATATGTTCTATTATATTTCATTCTTGCACTGTGAGATATGCGACAGGTTCTGCATATGTTTACCTACTCTAATGATCAATCGTAGCTGTCTGGCACAGCTTACAGTGCTCTTTTGCTCTTACTAAGTGCAGAATTTATGGGCGGTCCTCACATGGATATTCGGATATCTCGGAAAGTAAAAATAATGATGTAAACCCATAGACAACCGGATTCGTTGGAACATTGCTTTGGAACAAACTAAAAAAACACTCAGAATTTGGCTAAGTGCAGGGTCGGTAAGACTTCGAATGAAGGATCGGCAAGGCTCCCCAACAAGACTGGATTGGAAATATGTCTAAGCATGAGATCAGAATGTATCTGATACATGGAGTTTCTAGAGTAAACAACTGATCAAAACTTCATCATTAACTCAATCACTGGAGATCAAAACTATGAACCGTCAACTCGAGAAGCAAGATGACAAGTAGACGGACTACCCTAGAGGTCGCATCTCGGGTGCAATCCGTAGGAATCGATTCCGACCTCTCATGGGGGAATTGTACCGATCCCTCATGTAGGGCACAACCTAGGCCCCACTTTGTAGGCCGAGACATACCCTTTGGTGGTCCTACCTGCGTGTTTTTCCTACCAACCCAACCTCGACTCTTCTCTATAGATATACCCCCCCCCCCTCTTTTGAAAAAGGGATATTCTCTTCTCAATGAGAAAGCTATGATGTAATTTGAAGACAACTTCAACCTCTTCTCTCTTCATTCATAAAATCAATAACCTTACTTGTAATTAGGTACTATAAACAATAGATTACACTAAGTGCACGTAGACCTACGCTTGCCGAACCACTATAAAATCTCGTGCATTCGTTTACTCTGCATTCTATAATCTGGTTTATTACTAATCTGTGACTGTTATGTTATTATGGCTATTATATGAAATGCATACGAATTAGATGTTGTACTCTATTGACCAAAATCCAGTGTCAACAACGGGTATTACCCTACAATAATCCAAGCTCGAATGTTACGTTCAAACACTTAGCAGGATTGAACCAGACTCAGGTTTTGATTATTACAACCAGATTTGGGTTTTAATAGGTATTATCAAGAGAAATTGCACCGAAGATCACGATTATATATATATCTCATAGTTAATTCTTTGAAATATCTCATTTGTGTTTATGTCAAATAATGTTTGAAATAAAACAAAATATGGTAAATTTTACATTTGTTGTTGCTGATGTGTGACCAATTTTATTATTTCTTCTCACTTCCCATCTTTTCCTTTTAAAAAGCAAAACTTACTAGAACCAAACAAATTACTGAATAAACTTCATTTATCAAATACTATGAACATAACTCAAAATTATATGTTCACGCGGATGCTAGGAACACTCCTATCATAGGCCATTGCTTTGATAATTGACGGCGTGAGGAAAAATGTTCATGGTAGCGTTTTTTGTGTTTAATGTGTGAACAACTTGGATTATGAATAAAAAAATCAGGAAAATAATCACAAGGACAAAATTAAGGGCTTTTTTATTCATAAGGACAGTCCATTAAGAATTTAATCAAAAGGACAATACACTAATTATATTTTTATATCCTTAAATCATGCGCGTTATTTCCTTCTTCATCGTAATTATCTCTCGTTTAATTTTTCTGTATCTCGCCGCCATTCAATCGCGATTCTTTTTCTTGCATATTTTCAAATCAAAATTCTACCTAATCGTGTAAATCCAACGAGATTAGTAGCTGTTGATCGGAAGTCCTAATTGAATGCACAATTCTGAGCGAAAAATCGATCTGCAAGAATCACACAGGAAAATCAATTGCATGTTAGGTTTATTTCTGATTGTATCGATTCAGTTTATGTTTATCATACGATCCTTCACTTTAACGTTCATTATTTCCAATAGGTTTTTATTTCTTCTATCGATGATTCATGGATTCTACTGGTGATACAAGCAGGTATTAGTTTTTAATCTTTTCAGATATCATTTTTTTTTAAATTCATTACTTTTATATTTATTTTTTTATGTTGTAATTGGTTTGTAATTGCATTGTTGAATTAATTCTGTTTTAGATTAAAAATTGTTTTGCTTCAATTAGTTTAAATTTTACTTTGATTGTTTTTGCGTTAGTAGTTTTTTCAAGGAAAACATAACTTGATCAGTTTTTAGGTATCATTTTGGTATATTTTATGGTATCAGTTTTTTCCTTTTTCTTTGAAAGTACAGCAGTTTGTAGGTATCTTTTTAATATTTTTTTAGGTATCATTTTTAATGTATTACCCAGGTTTTATTGTTTTTAGGTATTTGTTTTCATCTTTTTCCTTGGCTAACTGATTTGCGCACATTATTTATTTCTTCCAGTAGTGAAGGTACTATACTTGTCGTAGTTGTCTTCAACAATACATCTTTCAGTGCTCGGTTGTCGGTTAATTGCTCAATGGATGATTTGCGAAACGAAATATGTCGTTACTGGTCTCAACTTACTACTAAGTCAATTGAAATTAGCTATGTGCTTGAGGATAGAACTAAAATTGTTGAGTGTGACTCCGATCTTCAAAGTATTGTTTTATTTCAATTACATAAGAAGACTGCTTTTTTCTGTTTTGATATTAAGTTGAAAAAATTTCTGTTGGAAAATGTGATTAATGGTTCTTCCGCACTTTCTACTAATGTTTCAATTCCTTCGTCTTTTGATCAATGTTTGGGTGCGAACATTGTCGTTCATAGGCAGAGTTACTTAAAAGATTTGATGAAAAGAGGCTCTACATTAAAAATTTCTGATTTTATCGGTTTTTGTTTCAGAGGCGCCAATGAGTTTAGAGAATTCTTAATTGCCTATCAAGTTAAATCAGGTCATGAGTTACATTATCTTAAGAACAATGCTACTAGGATCACAGTTGTTTGCTCATCGTATTCTTCTAGATGTATATCTAAAGTGCATGCTTCCTGTGATGTTGGCCAACTCAGTAGGTTTTTCATTAGAAATTTGGTTGTAGAACATTCTTGTGGTGGTTGTCTAACAAATTTGACTAACCCGAATCTATCTAGCTCATTTGTTAAAACATTGATAATAGATGAAATTAGAGATCATTCGAATAAGAAACCGAAAGAAATCATGGCTGATTTTCGAAGAGAGTTTAATCTACATTTGTCTTACTCTTATGCTTACCATGGAAAGCAACTAGCCTTAATGAAATTGTATGGCAATGATGCAGTGTCGTACAATGATTTGTCTTGGTATTTAGGTGCACTACAGACTCACAATCTGGGTTCTTATGTCACTATGAATGTAAACTCTTCTACAAATCAGTTTGGGAGAGTGTTTGTTGTTTAGGTGCTTGTATTCTTGGCTTCGAGCATTGTCGGCCTATGATATTTTTAGATGGTACCCATTTGAAGGGTAGGCCAGGAGTCTTGATGGGTGCTACAACAAAGAATGGCAACCAAGGTATTATTTCAAATTAATTTTCTTTGTTGTAGAAATACATATAGTATCATTGGAATTTTATGGGATCACTTTTCTCTAGTATAATTTCTAAGGTATCAGTATACTATTTCTTACAGTATCGGTTTTTAGATCTACAGTTAATGGGTAGCAGTTTTTTATGATTAAGGCATCAGTTTTTTCTCTGTTTACGATGTACAGTTTGTAGATAGTATTTTAATACGTATCTAGGTATCAGTTTTTATCACACAGTTTTTAAACATCATTTTTGGATGTTTGCATGTATCAGTTTGTATTATACAATATTTAAGTAGCTTTTTTTGTACATTTGAAGTTATCAGTGTTTTTTATTCATGAGTTCATTTTGAATTTCTATTCTTAATTTGTTTGCAGGTTTCTTCCCTCTAGCTAATGCCATAGTTTCAATCGAAAATGTGGAGAACTAAAGTTGGTTTTTAACTCAATTGAATAAAATGCTTAATGATGATCGTAATTTGGTTTTTATGTCCGATCAACTTCAAGGTTTTATTTCTGGTGTGCACGATGTTTTTCCTACATCTTACTATAGTTATTGTTACCTTCACATGGAACAAAATTCGCTTTCTGCGGTTAAGTCCAAAAATGCACACATTTCGATTATGGAATTGTTCAGGACATGTTCTCGAGCATCTAGTGTTTATGAGTTTGAAGTAGCTCATTCTAAGTTTTTACAAATTGGCAGTCCTCCAACGACTAATTTTTTGAGAGATAAACCATTTGATAAATGGACTGGCTTGTTCTTTCGAGGTAAAAGGTATGGTGAGTATAGCTCTAACGTAATTGAAAGTTTCAATAGTTGGATTTTAGATGAGCGAGAATTGCCTATTACATCCTGTTTGGATGGAATACGAATAAAAATCATGGAGCAAATGGCTAAACGTAGAGAGGAATCTCGTTTGTGGACTACATTTTATGTCTAATCATGCAAGATCAATTAAAAGACTTGGTTGAAAAAGGTTTCGGTTGGGATGTATTCAAGGCTTCTGAGTTCCTTTTTAAAGTAAAATCGCCAATTTCTCATAGTGTTGATCATAAAGGCGGGACATGTAGCTGTAATCAATGGAAAGTGATGGGTTTTCCATGTGCTCATGTGATAAAATGCATTAACAAAATGAAATTAAATGTGTATGATTTCATTGAGCACTATTTCACTGTTGAAGCTTATCGATCTTCATACAGTAATACAATTAATCCTATACCTACATATGACAAACCTGATGTTGATTCAAGTAATGATGCAGTAATTAAGCCACCTAATGATAAACGTGGAGCCGGGAGACCTTCATCGAAAAGAAAAGGAGGATTTGCATATTTCCAAAACAAGCAAAACAGATGTGGAGTGTGCAATGAATATGGCCATAATAAGCGCAATTGTCAAGCTTTGAAAAAAAAAACTGATTTTCATTTCTTTTGTTTTAAGGGAAATATGTATTTGCATATATACTTTTCCAGTAAACCTGTACACGTTAGCAAATTAGTGTTTGATACTTTGAATTACAATAAAATACATTTTTAGTAACAATTCTTAATAGCTTATTGTGTTTCTGTTTTATTTTTACATCTATTTGTTGTTGGTATGATGTGATATCATGTTGTTATGATCAATGAAATTCGATCTGCATGTTGAATATCAGTTTTAAACTCTTGCATTTACTAATTTAATATGTTACTCTTTCTGTTTCAGCTACTGCTTATCAGTTCTATGTCTCTGTAGGGATCATTTTTCTGTTATTTACCAGCTTATGAATTTTTTTGGTTATCAGTTTTATAAGTAGGTAGGGGTCAGTTTAAGTTTTTCTCATCCTCACAGTTCATGGGTATCTATTTTTGTATATTACAGTTATCAGTTTTGTCTTACATTTTTTACTTCAGATTCTGGTTATCGTTTTTTTTTACTTATTGTAGTTATCAGTTTATTTAATCTTTCCACTATACATTTTCTAGTTATCATTTTCTTAAGGTTGTAGTTATCAGTTTTTATATTGACTTTGGTCATAGTACTTCTGCACAAATTCAATTTACTGAGAAAATAACTGTTATCAATTCATTAATTTCTCATCCAATTCAGTGATTAAACTTTTGCATGTATTGATTTCATGTGTTATTCTTCCTTTTTCAGCTATTGGTTATCATTTCTTTGTCTCTGTAGGGATCACTTTTGTTTTATTTACATGTTTAGAATTTTAAGGTATCAGTTTTAGTAGTTGGTAGGGGTCATTTTAAGTTTTTCTCATTTTAACAGTTCATGGGTATCATTTTTTGTATATTGCAGTTATCAGTTTTGTGTTACATTTTTTTTCTTCAGATTCTGGGTATTAGTATTTATTCATTGTAGGTATCATTCTTTTTAATTTTTCAACTGTACAGTTTCTGGTTATCATTTTTTAAGTGTTGTAGTTATCAGTTTTTTATTTTGTTTGATCACAGCACTTCTGCACAAGTACAAATTAATGAGATATAAAATTGATATCAATTCATTAACTTCCCATCCAATTCCGCAATGTAGCAATATACAAATTCATCAGCATGTACATAAGCAAGGTTATTATTTCACACATCAATCCAGTCATTACTGAAATTCAGAACATTTTTAATTGCTTACATTTAAAACTGAAATAAAAAAACTCCATTTTCAAACCACACGCAATATACCACAGTGTTTGAATCATTTTTTTCAATCATTTTCTTGTAATCTTTTTGCTCATTCCAGTGATGAATCTAACCAAATCCCAGCAGCAAGCATGATTGGATAGGATTTCAAGCACAATCAGTGCTCTAGTTTTATACATATTCTCTTTTGCTACCTTCAACGGAATTTCAGCTCTGTTGTTTGATATCATATTTATTGTAACGACACGCATTTTGCCCGACCTTAATCGATCGCTAGATCGATCAAAATCGTTCAAAACCCGCATACGTTAACTTTGGGAATACAATACATTAGAACAATAACATCAGAATTTTATAAATATCATAATAGTGTTACATCAGAGTACAAAATATCAGAGTACATCGAATAAAGAAATAATACAGCGGAAGATGAATTACAATGAATTTAATACATTGCAGCGGAAGACTTTCTATGCTCTAGACACAGCTTTAAGCTTCGATCTAGAATCCTGCTCAAGAGAATAGATATCTGCAAAAGCTACTCGACTGCCCGTGTGGAAAAGAGGGCACCCGAGTTTGCTAGTGAAACAAACTATAGGTCAGTCATGGGACTGGTATGAGAAATCTAACTTAACTAATCTAGTAATAAGGCTAATCACAGGACCACGCCGCTAAAGCGTAACGGGTTTACTCCATTGGATTGCCAGCGCATAAAATAAAGTAAATCGTTAAACAACGCAATGCTTTTTAGAAAATGAAACCATTATAAGACTCAAGTTCCATCACACAATGCAATGCAAACCGGAGGATAGAGTTTCACCTTATAATGGTCAAAAATGCTTAATATGATAAAAACGGATTTGATATTACTACTAGTGAATATATGTTTCAAAAACAATTTAAATCATAATGTATCAATCATAGACGGCATAGTACCCCATCCTACTATGTTGTCATACTAGTTCTAAAATCAAAACTGCATGGTGTCGTATTGGAAATTGGGTTTCCATCATGAGTTGAGGCTAGGGATCGTCCTCTCCGATTCGAGACACTCTAGCAAATGCCTCAGGATTTGGACTCTGGCGAACCCTTGGATCTTCAGGGCCGGTCCACACCTATGTTAGTGGATTGGCAATTCCTGAACACACGCTTCCCGGTTCTTTTTGTTGTATATAACGTAGTTGTATACACAATTATATGATTTTTGTTTGATGATAACAAACAAGTATATTTTACTTTAAATGTGTTTGTTACTATTATATCACATCTCAGATAGAAATATAATATTTATGTTTAAATAGAATACGACTATACACGAATTCAAATATTCAACTGTATTTTATTTCAATAGAATATTTTATTTCAATAATTAAACAGTACAAAAATATAAACTCCACTATTTGTACATTTCACTGATATTCATTATTGTACAATCAATTTTAGTATACACAAAGCTCCTTTCTACAGACACTCGATTATACAAGCATACACTCAGACGCTCATTTACAGTTTCACTGTTACACACACTAATATACTTTCACTGTCATCTTCTGTCTCTATGTTCTGTCAGTCCAGTCATTGTCAGTCCAATCATTATCTGCTTACCTGTCACATGAAACACACACACAGTACACTGCAATAGAAATGAATATGGTGCTTATTTATGTCAAGTGTTTAGGTCAAGCAAACTCAGAATCATGGCAGCTGAATAAAAAAAAATGACATATGGGAACAAGCATGTATGCGACACAGTGGAGCTACAGTCTATACATGTCCATATTAATGAACAAGTTTTTAATGTGCCAAGAATCAATCAAGAAATCAATTCATGTTTCACAGATTATGTGTTGATTATGGCAAGTTTCAAGAGCATGGCAAAATGTTTCAGATTTTCAAATGGTACATGCAAATGAAGTTAATGTATATAACCAGTATGACCAGGTCAAAACAAAAGAGAGCATGGCAACAATCATGGAAGGAATACATTTTCTCATTCATTCATGGACCAGTTTAAGCAACATGATTGAAGCATTGCATTTGCTCGTATATGGGAGGTGTTCAGTTTTTTTTAGCAAGGAGATCTTTGCTAAAATATTCCAGAATTCAATGGTTTCCAATTATACAACGGGAAATAAATGTGCTAAGATTTTATTCAAGAAATCTAAATTCACATTTGACAAGACAATCATTCTTTTGGGGCAATTTATTTTCAGAAACTCAATTTGTTTTTGGCAACAGGTTAAATGACTGAAGTTCATAAGCCAACATTGAAGAGAACCAAATTGGCAGCAAAACAATTGTTCTACAGCAGTTCAATAGATCAACATGAGCATTCAGTGTTCAAGTGCAATTCATCTCACAAACAAATGGCAAGACTCAAGCATGTGTGAATTAATGTGCCAGATGTACAAGAATAATACATGAGCAAGTGCATGCAAGAGCTTTTGGAAAGAAATCACAAACATTTCTTTTTGAAATTCTACTAAATGTGGCAAGTGTTATCTGTCCTCTAGAAATTCAAATTATGTCTTTCTAGAAATTACAGGAATCAGGTTTGGCAAGCAAGCATATATTTGTCAAGCTTTAATGACACTCCAAAAATCCATTCATGATTTTCTGTAACTGTTTTTAAGAGTCAATGTTGGCAAGGAATCAATTTTTTTGGAAAAACACAATTCAGCAAAACCATGTTTGGCAAGTAATAAATAATTTCTTTCCAAGAACATAAATCAGCTTTCTAGAAATTCAGAGTAAACATTTATGCAATCAAATCTTTGTGTTTCAAGAATTTTATCAATGAATTCATCAATTCATGTTCACAGCAAGTTTTCAAGGCCAAGGATGTCAAAAGAGGAAAGCATCAATATGTTTCCAGATTTAAAACAAATCAATATGTATTTGTTTGGCAATTTTTTCTAAGGGGACAGCTAATGAAATATATTTTTCCTGAATTGCTATCAATGCTGATTCAATCAATAAATCATTTAAAGGCAGAGCAACTATCATGCAAAGAGAATGTTGAATTTCCAAGAAATATCATTTAAACCTTTTTTTTGGCAAGCTTTATTCATTTTCCAGAAATGATTTCATGGCATAATATCAAGTGGGCCAAAGATTTTATTTCTTTATTTTACAAAGGTGTTATAAGGCAACAATTCAAAAAGGTTCCCAGAAAATTTTCAAGGGCGATTCAATCAAGGCACCAAAGGGAAGAAATCACGCAACGCAAATCAGTCAAGTCATTCAGTGAAATCAGAGCAATAAAAGGATTCTATTATCCTATATTAACACCTATCCTCATCAGCAATTTGCATCAAAAACAAAAATCCAAAATTTGAAGAGCAAAAATCTAATCAAATTCAGAGAACTCACAAAACGTTTTTGATTGCAATCCAAGACTGTGAATCGAGCAGGAGCATAAATTTGAAGAAGCTTTGGAGATTATTTCTTTCAGAACATCAATCAATCGATTCGAGTTGGAGGATTTCAAAGAAACCCGAAAATTCCTTTTTCCCATAGCCTCCATGTTCATTTCCTTATAAGCAAAGGATCAGGCTGAACAAATAAAGAAAATGGGCAGCCAACATAAGTCAAAAGGGATTAGTTTGTATTAAAGAGGGGGTTTCTTTGCTTTCTTTTTATTTATTTTGTATTTTCAATTCTTTTTTAAACTGTCAAAACAGTTTCTAGAATTCTGTAAAAATCTAGGGAAAACCAGTTAGGTGTTTAACTGGCAGTTGGCAGAGTCTGTAAAATCTGGGTTACTGGTTACAGGGTTGTAATCAGGGGAAATCTGATCGAGGGGATATCGATCAGTCTAGGGTTTTGAGCGTAGGGTTAGAATAGGAGCAGGGTTTGCGAGTGTATATGGTCTTGTATGCGGGAGCTGTTCTATCACCTAGTAGAAACCTTAGAAATACAGCAGTAGGCAGGGTTTTGCCGAAGCTGGGTATATCTGTGTGTGATTTATTTTCTGCAGTTCTGTTTCCGCTATATTCTGTGATGTGTTAATTATTATATATCTCGTTAGAATTTTAATTCTGTTAAAAACTGTGATAAACCCTATTCACCCCCCTCTAGGGTTAATCTAGATCCAACAAGTGGTATCAGAGCAGGTATTTTGTTAACTCTAGAGTAATGGGTCATTCTAGTTGTCAGTCCGTTGAGAGTCAGTCCAGTCGTATTCCATCTATTTTTAATGGTACAGATTTTTTAAATTGGAAATTAGAAATGGAGTTATATTTAAAATCTGTTGATATTAAATGTTGGGATACTGTTATTAATGGATTTGATATAGTTAGTAGAAATGATATTGGGTTTAATTCTCGTGCTATTCATACTTTATATTCTTATATTGATGATGTCCAATATAGCCTTATCTCCCATTGTTTGACTGCGCAGGAAATCTGGACAACTCTCAACACGCTATATGGAAAAGAAGACAACAGCTCAAAACCCCAGAAGGTCAACTCAGTTTCAGATCTGTGCTTAACAGGTTATACAAATGGAAATCCAGATGGAGACTCAACAGGAGATCTTTGTTGTAAAGATTTAATTTCTCGCTTAAATGATTTAACTGAATCTGTTGAGAACCTGAAGTCTAAAAATAAAATTCTGAAATATGAAAAACTTGAATTGATTTGCAAAAATAATCTTTTGGAATCAAAGCTTAAAAATGTCAAGAAGTTTTCAAATTCTAATTGCAAAAAATGTTTAAATTTGAAAAATGATCTTGTTCGTCAAAATAAAAATGTTCAAAAACTTGAGGATGAAATTCTGTTTTTAAAAGAGAACAAGATAGAGTTTGAAAGCACAAACAATTGTTTGCAAAAGGAATTTGAAATTTCAAGAAGACTGAAAATTCCAAATATATTTTTGCTGAAGAACAAAGCTTGTTGAAAGCTGAGTCTATTTTGAATGAGCTAGAAATTGAGATTGAAAAACTCAAGAATTTTGAATCAGAAAGTCGAAAATATTTTGAATTTGAAATTGGTGATTCCCAAGCCAAAGTTAAATTGGTTGAAAATGAGAATTTGGGTTTGAAACAGTCCAATGCTGAACAGAAGATCGCTATAAATAATTGCTCAAATCTATTAAAAGAAAATAGCGATCTAAAATCCGAAATTCAACGATTAGAATCAACCTTGGATAAATTTTCCAATGGGGAAAAATCGTTGAATATGCTGTTACAAAACCAAGTTTCTATTGGAAATAAATCTGGACTTGGCTTTGGGAAAAAGGATGTTTTTGGAAAACAAAATTCAAATGATTTGAAAAATCTCTCAAATTGCTTTGGATAGAACTGCTTTGAAAATTTGAACTCTAAAAATTTCAAAGGATTTTTGAATCGTAATTGTGATGAGAAATCGTTTTATAATAAACCATTTAAACATTTTTGGATCCTAAAAAACAAAACAGGCTTTGTTAAGTTCAGACAGATTTGGGTTCCTAAGGGTACAAAAGTTAATTCTAATGGTTTGTTATATAAACAAGTTGGGGTACCTAAAACTGTGAACAAAACTGTGAGTGGTTTTACAAATTTTGTTAGACCACTTGATTCTCTAAACTGTTAGGTACCAGAGGTGGCTGAGGAACTGCTAGACAAAAGAGATTTGGATTAAAGCTGCTCAGTACTTCTGTAATCATTCACAGTTCCTTAGCCAAGCTTGTTGAGTTAGAGAGTCTGATTTACATTGGATTCTGGTATGATCTCTAAACTCACCTTTGTAAATATTCTCAGTTTTTTTTCTTTGTTTATTTCTCCTTCTACCTCCTTCTGTTCTTTTGTTTCTGTTTTTGTCACTGTTGCATCTTTTATTCTGGGCTTTCTTAACTTCAAATTGCAGAATTCATGATTTTCTGGAAATTTGCTTTATGTGAATAAAACTCTCTTATTTTTAATCTTTTCCAGATCTTGAATTTATTTCTGTAAATATCTGCAATTGTTTTTTGAAGTTTTTTTTTGAATTCTTAACAGTGCTGAAGCATTAATATCATATCTTGAACACTGTTATTTTGGATTCTAAATTTTTGAAGATCTGAATAATTAATGAAATATCACACTTATGCTGTTATGAGTTTCTTCCAATTCATTTTGGAAACGCTTAAAATACTATACTCATTACAGTACATCTTGTAACTTATCAGTTGTGATAATTTCAGAAATTTTCAGATTGACTTGAATATGTTAAATTGCCTTGAATCAGTGATACATCGTGAAATCTATATTCATTCGTGATCATTTTATTTTGAAATCTGTTTATTTGAAATCATCTGAAATTCTTGATATTTTGAATATCACACACCACTTAAATTTGAAATTTAAAAAATATACCAATCTTGTGTGACGGATTCATTATATCTCAAAAATCGACATTGATTCATGTGATTTCAAATAAAAAATTTCTTAATTTTAGGATCTTGAATAATTCTCAAACTTGATGTAAATGATCTGAATATTTCACTTGTGCTTGACAGAGATTTCTTGTGAAAAATTCGTCAAAAATCTGATTTTGTAACTCACTGTTATTTCATGATCAATTGGCTTGAATATTTGTTTGAAATCATTTGAAATTATTGATTTCTTGGATCTCGCACACTTCCTAAATCTGAATTATACAAACTGGTGTGATCGATTCATTTAATATTGAAATTTTCGTATTCCCTCAAGTGATTTCAAATAAATCGAATTCTTGGATCATGATTTTTTTACCATCATCTTGACAAGTCTGACTTGATATTTTTCTTGTGCTGCTCTGATACTGATACGAATTTTTTTTGATGACTGCTTGCTTTGGTATATACTGTTTGTTGCTCTGATGAATATGCCTAATTTATTTGTCTTGTCTACTTGGGCCTAATGATTGTACTTGGATGTCTAGGTCACTCGTGTCATATTTCAAATCCTTGATTGTTGTGACATAAACATGTGGTATCAGTTTTGATGTGCTGTTCTCTTTGATCTATTCTCATCATGTACATATATTTTTTTTTAATTAAAAAAAACCCTCATGTCTTGTATAAATCTTTCAATTTCCTCTTGTAATTATTTTTCAATTTTAAAATTATTTATTGATTATTCATTCAGAAATTGAAATCAATAACAAAACTGGACTGTAGTTAAATTCATCAAAATTATTATCAGATTTTGAAACTGTGATGAGTTATGACTACATACTTCACAACAAGAGGAGATTCTATTTAAATTTTCATGATGATTGAACAGTTATTATAATATCTTTGGATTGGCGCTAATTTCACGAACATCTTCTATGTCTATCATCCTTCTGTCATCCATCATGATTTTATATTAATGAGGAGAGTTTTTTCTTATGTAAACAGTGAAAATATTGGTGATGGAAATGTGACTGCATTATTTTTCAGATTTAGTGATGATTGAAAATTATCGAAAATCCCGGTACAGCCGAGCATATTTCATAATATGATTAATTTAGAAATTTATTTCATAAATCATCTCTGTACCTACCACCTTTCTATCATCCATTTTGGTTTTATATTCCGAGGAGTTTTTTCTTTTAAAAGCTGAAAATGATAAATATACATAAGTATGTCTCTAACCTCATTTAAAACTCCAAGCACTGGTCATGCATGGTTAAGAGACAACTTATAATTTAAGCGGCGACTGATCTCATTTAAAAATCCGAGCTCCGGTTATGCATGGTCAGTGCGCTCTTAAATAAAAAGAAAAGAAATGAAAAATAATTTGAAATAAATAAAAAATTCTTATATGAAATTCTCCTCTGTGTATAATAACCTGCCTATCAATCCATATTCTAATTTGTGAAATGTTTTATTATTTTATGACGTATTATGATTTGTTGATTGATAGCTACTGGGATTTGAGAGTATTTGATTTTGTCACTTAAGTTGAATTTATAATTATAGGACAAATCCATCACTGTTTTTGTGCTTAGTTTAAAAAAAAAGGACTATTTTGAAAATAACTGAAATTCATTTTTTAAAAAGCTCTCTCCATTATTATAATTTCACCATAAATCCTTCATTCTCAAATGTGAAATTTGCCACTGATTCTTAGAATATTATGATTTTTGTTTGATTTTTTTTTAGAATTGTGGTGAACATTCTCTCTTAAGCTGATTTTTAGTCATATTTTCACCGTTCTTTTATAATCTGTATCCTTTTGATGATAACAAAAGGGGGAGAATGGTTGAGATTTTGGTTTATGAGTGAATTTTTTTAATACTTTTGAAAAATCATTCGATTTATTCTGTTCACTCTTGCACATATGTATCAGAGCTAGGGGGAGTTTAGTTGTAGGGGGAGCATACATTTAGGGGGAGTTTCACTATTCACGAATAAACACATTTAATATATTCAAAATCTTTTATTTGTTTGTCATCATCAAAAGGGGGAGATTGTTGTATATAACGTAGTTGTTTACACAATTATATGATTTTTGTTTGATGATAACAAACAAGTATATTTTACTTTAAATGTGTTTGTTACTATTATATCACATCTCAGATAGAAATATAATATTTATGTTTAAATAGAATACGACTATACACGAATTCAAATATTCAACTGTATTTTATTTAAATAGAATATTTTATTTCAATAATTAAACAGTACAAAAATATAAACTCCACTATTTGTACATTTCACTGATATTCATTATTGTACAATCAATTTTAGTATACACAAAGCTCCTTTCTACAGACACTCGATTATACAAGCATACACTCAGACGCTCATTTACAGTTTCACTGTTACACACACTAATATACTTTCACTGTCATCTTCTGTCTCTGTGTTCTGTCAGTCCAGTCATTGTCAGTCCAATCATTATCTGCTTACCTGTCACATGAAACACACACACACAGTACACTGCAATAGAAATGAATATGGTGCTGATTTATGTCAAGTGTTTAGGTCAAGCAAACTCAGCATCATGGCAGCTGAATAAAAAAAAAAATTGACATATGGGAACAAGCATGTATGCGACACAGTGGAGCTATAGTCTATACATGTCCATATTAATGAACAAGTTTTTAATGTGCCAAGAATCAATCAAGAAATCAATTCATGTTTCACAGATTATGTGTTGATTATGGCAAGTTTCAAGAGCATGGCAAAATGTTTCAGATTTTCAAATGGTACATGCAAATGAAGTTAATGTATATAACCAGTATGACCAGGTCAAAACAAAAGAGAGCACGACAACAATCAAGGAAGGAATACATTTTCTCATTCATTCATGGACCAGTTTAAGCAATATGATTGAAGCATTGCATTTGCTCGTATATGGGAGGTGTTCAAATTTTTTTAGCAAGGAGATCTTTGCTAAAATATTCCAGAATTCAATGGTTTCCAATTATACAGTGGGAAATAAATGTGCTAAGATTTTATTCAAGAAATCTAAATTCACATTTGACAAGACAATCATTCTTTTGGGGCAATTTATTTTCAGAAACTCAATTTGTTTTTGGCAACAGGTTAAATGACTGAAGTTCATAAGCCAACATTGAAGAGAACCAAATTGGCAGCAAAACAATTGTTCTACAGCAGTTCAATAGATCAACATGAGCATTCAATGTTCAAGTTCAATTCATCTCACAAACAAATGGCAAGACTCAAGCATGTGTGAATTAATGTGCCAGATGTACAAGAATAATACATGAGCAAGTGCATGCAAGAGCTTTTGGAAAGAAATCACAAACATTTCTTTTTGAAATTCTACTAAAGGTGGCAAGTGTTATCTGTCCTCTAGAAATTCAAATTATGTCTTTCTAGAAATTATAGGAATCAGGTTTGGCAAGCAAGCATATATTTGTCAAGCTTTAATGACACTCCAAAAATCCATTCATGATTTTCTGTAACTGTTTTTAAGAGTCAATGTTGGCAAGGAATCAATTTTTTTGGAAAAACACAATTCAGCAAAACCATGTTTGGCAAGTAATAAATAATTTCTTTCCAAGAACATAAATCAGCTTTCCAGAAATTCAGAGTAAACATTTATGCAATCAAATCTTTGTGTTTCAAGAATTTTATCAATGAATTCATCAATTCATGTTCACAGCAAGTTTTCAAGGCCAAGGATGTCAAAAGAGGAAAGCATCAATATGTTTCCAGATTTAAAACAAATCAATATGTATTTGTTTGGCAATTTTTTCTAAGGGGACAGCTAATGAAATATATTTTTCCTGAATTGCTATCAATGCTGATTCAATCAATAAATCATTTAAAGGTAGAGCAGCTATCATGCAAAGAGAATGTTGAATTTCCAAGAAATATCATTTAAACATTTTTTTTGGCAAGCTTTATTCATTTTTCAGAAATGATTTCATGGCATAATATCAAGTGGGCCAAAGATTTTATTTCTTTATTTTACAAAGGTGTTATAAGGCAACAATTCAAAAAGGTTTCCAGAAAATTTTCAAGGGCGATTCAGTAAAGGCACCAAAGGGAAGAAATCACGCAATGCAAATCAGTCAAGTCATTCAGTGAAATCAGAGCAATAAAAGGATTCTATTATCCTATATTAACACCTATCCTCATCAGCAATTTGCATCAAAAACAAAAATCCAAAATTTCAAGAGCAAAAATCTAATCAAATTCAGAGAACTCACAAAACGTTTTTGATTGCAATCCAAGACTGTGAATCAAACAGGAGCATAAATTTGAAGAAGCTTTGGAGATTATTTCTTTCAGAACATCAATCAATCGATTCGAGTTGGAGGATTTCAAAGAAACCCGAAAATTCCTTTTTCCCATAGCCTCCATGTTCATTTCCTTATAAGCAAAGGATCAGGCTGAACAAATAAAGAAAATGGGCAGCCAACATAAGTCAAAAGGGATTAGTTTGTATTAAAGAGGGGGTTTCTTTGCTTTCTTTTTATTTATTTTGTATTTTCAATTCTTTTGTAAACTGTCAAAACAGTTTCTAGAATTCTGTAAAAATCTAGGGAAAACCAGTTAGGTGTTTAACTGGCAGTTGGCAGAGTCTATAAAATCTGGGTTACTGGTTACAGGGTTGTAATCAGGGGAAATCTGATCGAGGGGATATCGATCAGTCTAGGGTTTTGAGCGTAGGGTTAGAATAGGAGCAGGGTTTGCGAGTGTATATGGTCTTGTATGCGGGAGCTGTTCTATCACCTAGTAGAAACCTTAGAAATGCAGCAGTAGGCAGGGTTTTGCCGAAGCTGGGTATATCTGTGTGTGATTTATTTTCTGCAGTTCTGTTTCCGCTATATTCTGTGATGTGTTAATTATTATATATCTCGTTAGAATTTTAATTCTGTTAAAAACTGTGATAAACCCTATTCACCCCCCCTCTAGGGTTAATTTAGATCCAACACTTTTGAACCTCTATATGGCCACTAACAACCTATAAACTCGAGGTACCTCATAATCCATCATCCACATAAGTAAAATGTCAGGGCTGGTAAGTCGCTGACATCACTCTATCTAGAAAGAAACGTGTGCACTCCCTGAAGTCCTAATCCTGTTTTTGACTCATACCGGGGTGTGAGGCTCGCGAAGTCACGCTATACACAAAGCTATGCCGAAATAGGCTATGCTTTGATCATCCCACAAGGCTCTGCTTTTCAACAAAAGCCTTGATCCATGTATCTTAGCATGCCACATTGTCATCCCATACCATGCCATTGATTCCTACCCATATATAACCTCTAAGCTCGTACGTCTTAGAGAAGGGTGTTAAACACTAAACAGACATATATTTAGCAGAGATCAATGAATATAGTATAAAGGAATACAATGTCAGACATACCATCCATTTACAAGTCCGTTCTGGGTCTGAACGAAACCAGAGGCACCTTATTCCTCGCATATCCGAACAATCAACAAGTACGTCTGGACGGCTACCCCTGACTCCCCTTCAAGGTAGCTACTCCAATCATGGGCCTCAGTAGCAACACATCCATTCGATGTGAAGATCGTCGGTCTTCAATCACTGTCTTCAACTCTTCGACTTAAATCGTCATATAATCATTTGAAATGAGATTGAGCTCAGACCTTTCAAATGATTCTCGCATAAATATAGTTTTAAAACCATTTCATATCGCTAATAGTATTTAATAACGATTTATCACTAATTTATTAATGTAAAAATAGCTATATTCATTCAACGACGCTCCGGGTCGATCGGCGGCCCTGGCGCTGTTTTTATCCAAATTTGATTTACACTATCTCGAAATCTAACCGTTGGATTTTAAGAAAATTTATATCGTTGGAAAGATCTTCCCAAAGCGGTCCTAAGGTTCCAGTTTTGGGAAAATCCGACGATCGGATCTTACGATATAATCGTTTAAAGTTACGTTTTCAAATTGCGAACTACAACAGCGCCATTCGTTTAATTTTAATTTATATATATATATATATATATATATATATATCTAAATCGTTTGGTGATTTCAACCATTATAATCCATTCTTTTTATCGCATCTAAAATGACGATAAGAATATCACTTTTATTACTACTCTTTCTATCGCATCTAAAATGACGATAAAAATATCACTTTTATTTCTACTATTTTTATCGCATCTAAAATGACGATAAGAATATCACTTTTATTTCTACTATTTTTATTGCATCTAAAATGACGATAAAAATATCACTTTTATTTCTACTATTTTTATTTTCCCTAGAATGACAATAAAAATATGTCTTTTTATTCTATTCTTTTTATTGTCTCTATTCTGACAATAAAAATTTAACATTAAATTCTATCCTTTGATTACATCTACAATGACATTAAAATGTGACTTCAAAATTTAATCTTTTTATTGTCTCTATTTTGACAATAAATCATAACATTAAATTCTACCTTTTCGATTACATCTAAAATGTAAATTTAAAATGCCACTTTTAATCTAATCTTTTTATTTACACCTAGGATGTAAATAAAAATGTAACTTTGATTCTATTCTTTACTTACATCTAAATTGTAAATAAAGATATTACTTTAAATTTATTCTTTTTATTTACATCTAAAATGTAAATAAAGATGTCGCTTTATTTCTTCTTATTTTCACCAAAAAATGTAACTTATTTATTTACATCAAAAATGTAACTTCAAATGTAACTTTTTAAGTCCATGTGTTTATTTACAACTAACATGTAAATACAAGGTTCACTTTGATTTCTATATTTTTATTTACATCTAAAATGTAAATAAAAATGTGCCTTTTCTAATTCATGATCCTATTTACATCTAAAATGTAAATAAACATATAACCTTTCATCCTATGGTTTTATTTACTTTTGCAATGTAAATAAAATGTAATTTTTAATACTATGTTTCTATTTACATCTAATATGCAAATAAAAATGTACTTTCTAATTCATGTTTTTTATTTACAAATAAAATGTAAATAAAAGTGCACTTTTTAATTCAAGTTTTTATTCACATCTAAAATGTGAATAAAAATGTACTTTTTATTTTCATGTTTTTATTTATATCTAAAATAAATAAATAAAATCCTTTTTCAATTCATGTTTTTATTTATATCTAAAATATAAATAAAAATGTCAACTTTTTATAATCATGTTTTTATTTACAACTAAATTGCAAATAAAATTGTACTTTATATCTTCATGTTTCTATTTGCAACTAACTTGCAAATAAAAATGTACTTCATATATTCATGTTTTTATTTGCAACTAATTTGCAAATAAAAATGTACTTCATTTTCTATGGTTTTTATTTGCATATAAAAAGGCAAATAAAAATGTACTTTTAAATTTCATGTCTTTTATTCACATCTAAAAGGTGAATAGAATATCCTTTATAAATTCATGTCTTTACTCATATTTAAAATGTGAGTAAAATATACCCTTTTAGTTCAAGTCTTTTATTTACATATAAAATGTAAGTAAGATATACTTCTTTATTCATGCCTTTTATTTACATGTAAAATGTAAATAGGAAAAACTTTCTTTTCTAATACATGTTTTGATTTACATGAGAAATGTAAATAAAATATTCTTTTCTAAAGTTTAATACTTCAATAAAAATGAAAATTTTATTTTAATTCTAGTATCGCATAAAATAATATCTTATATGTAAACATTTCTTGTGAATTCTGATATCATATAAAATAACATTCTACATGTAAACATTTTTGTAAATTTTAATATCATATAAAATAATGTTTTATATGTAAACATTTTCTATCAAAAATGTTTATTTTTATACTATCATAACAATTTCTAATTAAAATGATATTTTTAATCCAATGTAACTTTTTCTAACTAAAATGATGTTTTATTCTAATTAACAATTCTAACATAAATGGTTTTTAATCAAATGTGACAATTTTAACATAAACGATGTTTTTATTCTAATTTTTCAATTCTAACATGAACAGTGTTTATATTCTAATTTGTCAATTCTAACATGAACAGTGTTTATATTTTAATTTGTCAATAGTGTTTATATTCTAGTTTGTCAATTCTAACATGAATAGTGTTTATATTCTAATTTGTCAACTCTAACATGAACAATGTTTATATTCTAATTTGTCAATTCTAACATGAACAATGTTTATATTCTAATTTGTCAATTCTAACATGAACAGTGTTTATTCCAAGCATAATAATTCAATCCATCAACAGATCAGCATAACAGAATTCATCAATCCACACCAAATCATGAATAACATCAAATTAATTTTAACAGCGAATTGGCAAAGCACAATCATAATTAATAAATTTAAGTTATATAAAATAAGAAATTCTCACATCGATTTGTCTAAACAGTCCAGATCTGAATTTTCTTTGAATTTTGATTTGCTTTGTTTCAGTCCTAGTTTGTTTCATGGCGTAGATCTCCTCTTCACGATTTAAATGCTTCTGAAATTGTTTGATTTCGTTACTGTTTGAAGAAGATATGAACGTTTATATATTAATTACCTTAATAAAATAATTAAATATTAATTTAAAATTCTTATTTACATTGTAAAGGGGTAAATCCCTTTCTTCCTCTTCCTGTTATACACGCTCCAGGACTGTAACCACCAAACCCAACATCGAAGTCTAGGGCTCGAAATTACCCTCCATCCGTCGCGCCGGAACATGGTCGGACGTCCCCACCCGAACGTCCATCGCGCCGCCTCCCTGCTGCCACCGCCGAGGTGAACTCGCACCACCCAGGGCTGCGAAAACTGAGCCCAAACCCGACCACTTTCCATCTTGAAATCAGCCTCCACCATTACCAATAACACATCATAACCGTTGGTCTTCTACGTCTCTCTATGTTCTTCGATATTTGTCTTATAAACGTTTGAAATTACTTGGCAGATTTGAAGAAAAATGAGGAAGAGAATTAGAAGAAACCGGTCATTCATTTGAACTAGTGGCGGCTACGGTATTTAGAATTAGGGTTTCGGTATTTCTACTGTATTTATAAACGTATTTTCCAATTTATTTAATTATTTAATTTCTTTAACTTGGAAAATAATGGTTTGTTGCTATCAACTCCAAATCGAACCCAACGAGTGTCGGCCCTAGCTAATAACCCCCATCCTGGACGCAATGGAATATGTTTCATAACCAATTCGGCCGTTACGATATGTTTTTCTTTAAATTAAAATATAAATCAATATATATTAAATTCAAACGTACATTTTAAATTACCGGGACCACATATCGACTCTAAAAATTACAGAAAAATTATTTCTAGTTATGTTTTGACGATACGGTCCTACCAAAACTAATTTCATCGAATTCCGAGACTGTTTGGAAAATGGCCATTTTTAAGTCGATTAGATTTGACTAAAAGGGTCAAAACACATTTTCTTCTGCCACGCTCACATATTAATTCGAAAAAATCTGGAAAATTAAATTTAACAATAATTTGACATTCCAGTTCCAACAAAAGTGGTTTCATCGAAAACGGAGGTCGTTTGAAAAATGACTATTTTTAATTTTAAAATATATATATAAATTCTACAACGACTATTCTGAATTTTAAACTGGACATAACTTTCTATTTTCAAATTGAAATTTCAGTTTCTCAGATTCGTTAGAAAGATATGATTATACAGATTTAAATATTTTTTGTTTCGCTCAATTCTGATTTAAAATGAATCCTGTATATTAAATTGAATTTCAAAATCGAATTCTCGAACTGCCACGCCATTTCTAACTCATTTTATATATAAATTAAATTCATTTGTTTTAACTTCGATTAAAATAATTTTTAGTCGTTATTATTTAAAATAAATCATTTTAAATATTCGATTTCATTAAAGTTTCTAAAATAAAAAATTTAAATTGACCCCAAAATTCTGGGTTGTTACATTTATCATGACGAATATGCGGCAGTCCAATCTGTATAAATTAAACGTTTTGGTGTTTAGAAACAATAAAGAAAATAATGCTGTCAATTGTCATGTAAAATGAATACTGATTTTGTCGGTTACAAACAATAATCAGTATAAACGGATACTATTTTTGATTCAACAAAACAAAAAACAAAAAAAAAACCTGTTCGAATGCTGCTGTGCACATGGTATTTGATAAATTTCTGATTCTTCAATCTTCTTATCTTCAATCTTATTCTCGACCCACAGTTGCTGTAGAATTTGTTCAATTTTCTTTCGTTGTAATGAACAAAGTTTAGTATGACTTTACAGAAAAAAGACATTACAATTTCCCTTAGCACTTCATATGATTCCCTCAAATGCACATTTTTTACTTCGTTTGATCTTCTTGGCCTCAATGTATCGTAGTGCGACCATTGCATGTTTGGATATGCTAATGTCAATAGAGTCCAATGATTGTCAAAATGTATTAGAAAGTAAATCTTTTCAGTATAATTGTTCAACACTGCTTCTTTTAAGAAAGGAGTAACCAAACGTGTAATAATTGAATTCCTTCCTTCCAAAATGCCTTGCTGCTCAATTCAAATTTTATTTATATAAGCATTACAAATGTGAATAATAGAAATAACAATTTTTTTAGTATCGTAATTGAACTTATTGTCTTCAATGTAGACATTGCATAATTGTTTTCCACTAAATCACATTTAAGGCTGCACCAGTCGATAATCTGATTACAAAATGAAGACAATATATTACATAAACTAAATTATCATGTTATAATAGGGTATACATCAATTTTTGTGTTTATTATTGATAGAAATGTTTTTATCAGGTTGAAGGTATCAATTTAATATTACTCCCAATTAATATGTTACAATTTTTTTTTATATTTTCAACAATTTTTTTTTAAATATAATGGCTAGGTAGTAGTTTTATATCTATAAAAGTATCAGTATTCGTACGACATATTCTGAATCAAAATGTTTCAGTTTCTGAATATCATTTAGACATTTTTCTTACGTATCAGTATCTTATTCATTGTACTTATCATATAAAAAAAATATAAATTTTGGTTATCATTTTTTAATTAACATGGTTATCAGTACTACAATTTGTTAAATATGTTTACCTACCCATCTGTAAACGAACCTCGCAGCAGTTCCATCAGCATATCTTTCGTAATAGTACATCCTCCCCTTGACGGATCATCATCTCGCCATGCGACCGGACTGTCAATTATTCACAAGTCAAACGGTTAATACAACTATTAGTACGTTCTTCAAGGAGAAATTAAAATATTATACTTACTTTTCTTCAGCTATTGACATTGAATAAAATTTCCTTAAAATCGTTCCTTCCTCATCATTTAGATGTTTTGTCACCTTTTTCCATTTCGACAAGTGTAAGTCTTTCCATGTAGGTTCTTCAATATTTATTGGCTCTATTGGTTTTTGAATTTGTTCTTGATTTTTGTCAACTTCGTTCTTTTTTCCCCACATTTTTCCTCATCCACTTGAACCACAGAAAGTTGAAGTTTTTCCTCTTTTGCTTCAACGAACCATCATTTTCCTTCTCTTCTGTTTCCTATGCCTTCTTCCTTGCTTTTTGAAAATAATGATACTACTTGTTCCTTTTTTGTTTTCTTTTTCTTCCTCTCATTCTTAGAACGTAAGAAGGTGGTTTGGCACTTGATTGCTTAATGGCTGATTTTTTAAGTCTTTTTTTCCCTGTTTTTTTGGCTATTTCCTTCATCGACTTTTACCTTTAAAATTTCTTGAGTGATTTTCAAACTAAAATTCGAAAATTCGATGTCTTCAATTGATTGTACACCCTTTTCTAACCTTCCACTATCACTGACAATATCAGCCACCATGATTGGCGTTGTTTCATTTTCTTTTCCAACTGACATTTCTTTTTCTCTAGTAGAATTTTCATCATTGCCTGTAATGCTTTCAGTCTGCTTATCTTGGTCTGCATACTCATTATTCAACTCAGCTTTATTTATTCATGACTTTCCATATTTTCAACATTTGGTGAATCAATCATAGTTGCTTCTGAATCAACTCTGTCATCTATTTTGTCCTGTCCAATTTCTGCTTTCTGCTCTTTCAATTGTTGTCTAAGTTTAAATAGCTTCTCTTCTGCTTTTCTTCTCAAATTCTTTCTTCCTTCCACTTGCTTTTTAGCTTTTTGTTTTCTTCCTCAACCTCTATGATGCGATAGTTTAGAACTCTATTTTCAACTTCTTTATCAACATTTTCCACTTCTTCTAGCTGTTGACCATGCTTTTTTTATTTGGTTTTCGCAGCTTTTCCTTTTGTTGTACCACTTATTTCTAAACTTTCCTTTGTCTCCAAAAGAGTTGCCTCATGCGTCTCAAAATTTGCTATATCCTTTATTTGTATATGTTTAAACATTTTATGAATCAATTTTTATAATGCTACATTGCTGAATTGGATGGGAAGTTATTGACTTGATTTCATGTTTTTATCTCATTAATTTGTACTTGTGTTGAAGTGCTGTGATCAAACAAAATAAAAAAACTGATAACTACAACACTTAAAAAATGATAACCATAAACTGTACAGATGAAAAATTAAAGAATGATACCTATAATGAAAAAATACTGATACCCAGAATTTGAAGAAAAATTGTAACACAAAACTGATAACTGTAATATACAAAAAATGATACACATGAACTGTTAAAATGAGAAAATCATAAAATGACCCTACCAACTACTAAAACTGATACCATAAAATTATAAACATGTAAATAAAACAAAAGTGATCCCTATAGAGACAAAGAACTGATAGCTAATAGCTGAAAAAGAAAGAGTAACACATGAAATCAATACATGCAAGAGTTTAATCACTGAATTGGATGAGAAATTAATGAGTTGATAACAATTATTTTCTCAGTAAATTGAATTTGTGCAGAAGTGTTGTGATCAAAGTTAATATAAAAACTGATAACTACAACCTTAAAAAAATGATAACTAGAAAATGTATAGTGGAAAGATTAAATAAACTGATAACTACAATAAGTAAAAAATGATAATCAGAATCTGAAGTTAAAATGCAATATACAAAAATAGATACCCATGAACTGTGAGGATGAGAAAAACTTAAACTGACCCCTACCTACTTATAAAATTGATAACCAAAAAGTTCATAAACTGGTAAATAACACAAAAATGATCACTACAGAGACATAGAACTGATAAGTAATAGCTGAAACAGAAAGAGTAACACATTAAATCAGTAAATGCAAGAGTTTAAAACTAACACACTGAGTATTGTACATGTCCAGGCTTGAAGTTGATTAAAAATTTCTTGTTTGCTAATCCCACCTCGCAAATCGTGGGAGTTTGTTATCAAAGTTTCTTCGTTGCGTAATTAGAGATATCTTCTCGCACATCACATACTACATATCAAAATTAACCAAAGTTAGCAATGAATTCTTTATTTTATGTTTACATTAACAATAACTATATTGTAAAAATAAATTACCAAAGGAAGCATCGAACAACCATACATATCCCTCGGGTTATTGATGTAACTTTATATAAACTTCGTAAAGCTTGAATGAATTGTTTTTGGCCATGAAACTGAATTCATCTTCTTCACATCCAAGATGTACGGAATAAAAACCCACCTAAATTTATGTTGGTTATTGGCAAAGAAAAAGGTAAGAAGTATTAACATAATAATAAGGAATGAAAAATCTTCTTCAGAATGCTTCTTTTTCTTCCCTACTTCATCCTTAATTCTTTTTTCTATTAAATTCCTTGTAATGACCTTCGCCTTTCCAAAGTTTCTTGAGACAAAATCCTTGAACTCAGTTGGAATAGTTCTACACGTCATTTTCGGTGTCTTTTCTATATCAGTTCCTTTCAAAGGCAATGTAGACAATAAACTGATATCTTCCGGACTTATTTTCATTCTATTTTCACCAAAAACAAATGACTCATCTTCCACTGAGAGTAGAAAGAATACACTACATCCAAATTCTCTACATATTTCTTGCACTCCTTCAATCCAATTTTTTTCTCATAAAACACACAAAATAACTCATAAAATGGTGTGTGTTTCATAAACTCAATTTGTTTATTTGTCATCGCTTTCTTCTCTTTTATCAGACTTATCATTTTATAAGACGCTTGCAAACCGCATCTATAAGCTGTCTCCCGTTTAGTTTTATCATCTACAACTATGTCTTCTCTATTCTCTACTAACAACACAGACTTAATTTCTCTTGGCCTTGGATTGACAAAATCATCAGTCTAGTTAACAAATAAAAAAACATTAAATATCTTAATACTAAGAATTATCAAATTACACATCAGTTTTCAAAGTAAAGATATCAGTTCTAGTGCATTGAAGGTATCATTTTTATAAATTAACTCTATTCAAGTTATCATTTTAATTCATAGAAGTTATCAGTCCTAACTTACAGAATTTTCTTGAATGATTCCAGCATCTTGAATTTTATTTATTTTTCCTTTTCCGTGCTCTTTATCCTGCACAATCAGACCACAACTGTTAGACAATATAAACAGAAATTACAATTTTTTTTTCTATGAATATTAATTACCTTATTCAAAGCAACTTTTCTTTTCTTCTTCGACTTTTCTGCTACGAAATTTTGATCATTAAGCCTTTCCGAACGTGTCTCATCAGTTATCACTCTTCCACGTTTGCTCACTCTGATTTTTTTAACGTTTTGGGCATCCAAAGTATCAGTTTCTTTTCCAATTCTCCCTTGTTCACAATTCCTATATTCAGAGTAATTTTTTCTTTTTCCAACTGTACTTCATCATTTTTACCATCAACTGAATCAGTCTGCTTCTCTACCACACTTTGTTCCTCTGTTTCTCCATCAACAGTATCATTTTTTTCGTCATTTGCTCTTTGATCAACAAATTGGCTATCAACAGTATCAGTTCTACTGTCTATTGCGATTTTCTCCATTACATGATTCTCAATTTGCTTCTAAACATCAATTATTTGTTATTTATCAGTACCTAGGGTTTCGACATCAGCTTGTAAAATTTCGGCAGCTTCGACTAGGGTTTCCAAATTTTTTTCCACTACATTTTCCATTTGATCGCTATGAGTATTGATGTTAGGGTTTCGTCTAAATTGGAGTACTCAGCAGGCGGAGATTGTGTTGATTGCGATTCGTTCGACATTTTTATTTTACGATGGAGAAAAAAAATATTAAAACGATCAGGAAAAAACAACTGAATAAAGGGTTTATGTTGGACTAGGTTATTAGTTGTCCTTCTGAAAAAAAAATAAGTGTGTTGTCCTTATGAATAAAATACTTAATTAATTTGTCCTTATAAATTTTTTTATCTACAAAAATGATATAAGGTCCGAAACTATTTAGGGTAAAATGTCAGGTGCAAAAATAGAAAGTGATATTTTCTTTTATTTTTTAGTTTCTACTACTATGTTTTTTGACTTTCACCTTCAATTTCGTGGCTTTGCAGCATTGTTTTTATGAATATCTCTTTTATTTTTAATTTTTAATCACAGTTCACTACGTTCATCTGTTAACTGTTAGTTGCAGCATATAGTTTTTTTTTTTAAAAAAAAAAAGGCCATATCAGCTTCATCGTGCGCCCCTCGATCTAGACAAAAAGAAACCCTGATCATGTCTAGTAGTCAGCGTTTATTATTCTATCCGTTAAAAGAAAAGCTTAAAACAACAAATCACAATCCTTGGTTTCTCGCAAATTTCGCGCGTAAAACCCTCTCTGTTTCAATTCCATCGAATTTTTTTCCTCCCTTTTTCCTCCTATTTTCTTATTATTCAAAAATAGTAAATAAAATGCAAGGAGGGAAACAAAACCAGTTCAAGAGGGAAAAAAATATTTCTTTTTGCATGTGAATTCATGCCCAAATCTACCATTTTCTTCCGATCATAGAATTTACTCTGCAAGTTTGAATCTTTTTTGCAATCTCTACCGCAAGTTCCCCTTTCAGCATCTGGGTATTGAACCAGTTTTGATATTCAACATATTAGGAGTTTTTTCTCGATTGGATTTGCCTGTGTATCGTTCAGCACTATTTCCCTTCCTTCCATTTTATCCTGTGCATCGTCAGAATCTGTAATTTGATACTGCTTTGGGTTGATCGTAAAATTTGCGCTTGAGTTTATGTTGTTAAGATCATTAAGGTGAAGGCAAAAATTGCAAAATTGGAGTGTTGGGAGTCAATTTATTGGAGAGTGAAGCTCAAGCTTATGGGCTGCATTTTCTCCAAAGGAATTTCCAAAGAGGAGATTGTTGCAAAAGTTGCAAGCTTCAAGAAAGAATCAATCAAATCACTGAGTTTATCCACGCATTCGAAGAAGGAGAGTTCGGTATCATATGATTTGGAAGCCAACCACCAACGTAGTGGTAGTTCCAACAATATAGTTGTTTTGGGAGATGATAAAAGGAGGAAGCATGGTCATCATAGAAGCGTTACCGTTGATGCAAATTTGAACAAAGAAGATATTAGTTTGAGAAGTGGTAATGTACCTATTAAAGATGCTATTGTGGACCCGCCGAATGGGTCTTCTGGTGAACATGCAAGCGCTGGTTGGCCTTCATGGTTGACTTCAGTTGCATCAGAGGCTATTAAAGGGTGGTCGCCTCGAAGAGCTGATTCTTTCGAAAAATTAGATAAGGTCGAAGTTCGCTCTACTTCTATCCGTAGCTAAATTTGATGTAAACTTACCCATTGTTTAACTTTAGAGTAGAGCTTGGCTTTTAATTTCCATCTTGCTTTTATCCATTTTGCTAGTTTGGCTTGCCAAATTAATATAAGAATTGCTTACATGCACCTTAAGTCTCGACTTCCTGTGTTGCCCTCTGACGAACAATATCTAAGTTTCATCTACTTGTAAAAACCATCACAATGAACCTGGTATAAAAAATGGTTATATAAAATGAACCTCTACTGTAGTTAAACTATTAAAAATTGTTTCTATATACTGGATTACAGTTGCTCTTTCTGGAACTTCCCCTGATGTTACTTTTCTTCGATTAACATTATTAAAGCACAAGAAAAAAACATGTACCCTTCGAAATTTTTGTTTGGTTTTACCGCAGCATAATATAATATCAAACTTATTCCACATTTGTCATTATTTATATAATATTGAAGAAGCTTATTTCAGATGATGGCCTACTTTTTTATTTCAGATTGGACAAGGAACATATAGTAGCGTGTACAGAGCCCGTGATCTTGAAACTGGGAAAATTGTAGCACTTAAGAAAGTGAGATTCGTGAACATGGACCCAGAAAGTGTTCGATTCATGGCCAGAGAAATCGATATTCTGCGCAGACTCGATCATCCAAATGTAATAAAACTTGAAGGAATAGTTACTTCAAGAATGTCATGCAGCCTTTATCTAGTATTTGAATACATGGAGCATGATCTTGCTGGGCTTGTCATGACACCGGGTAACAAATTCACAGAACCTCAGGTAATTTTTGCCTCTATCCTTTTTCAAGATGGGTATTCCGCTGTTTTTGGCTAAGGACTGAAAATAAATTCTATTACAGGTGAAGTGTTACATGCAGCAATTGCTGAGGGGGCTTGATCACTGTCACAGTCGTGGAATTCTCCACAGAGATATCAAAGGTTCTAATCTTCTGGTTGATAATAACGGAATCCTTAGAATAGGAGATTTCGGACTTGCTACAAGATTCGATCCTGAGAAGAAGCAACCCTTGACAAGCAGAGTTGTAACATTGTGGTACAGACCTCCCGAACTTTTATTAGGGGCCACTGAATATGGCGTGGCTGTTGATTTGTGGAGCGCTGGTTGTATTCTTGCTGAATTGCTTGCAGGAAAGCCAATTATGCCAGGAAGAACTGAAGTAAGCATGATTTTTATTTACATAGGATATAGTCATTCACATGACCATGCCATGTGTTGAATTGGTTTCATCTGGTATGATTTAGCGAACTTATATAACTGCTTGTAGGTTGAGCAATTGCACAAAATATTCAAGCTATGTGGCTCACCAGCAGAAGACTATTGGAAAAGAACAAAAATATCACAATCAACCATTTTCAAACCTCAAAACCAATATCCTCGTTGCCTTTCGGAGACATTCAGAGATTTTCCTTCTTCAGCTTTGAAACTTCTTGATAGGCTGCTTGCGATAGAACCCGAAGAAAGAGGAACTGCTTCTTCTGCTCTTCGCAGTGAGGTGATCATTTATTCACTGTTTGTGTTCTTTGATTGCTGTTCTGTATGTTTGTTTTTTGTACTGCCTTATGAACAATAGACTGATTGATTTATGTATTGATCTATTAATGCAGTTTTTCACCACAAAGCCTCTTGCGTGCGATCCTTCAAGTTTGCCAAAATTTCCACCGAGTAAGGAGTACGATGCTAAGCTTCGCGATGAAGAAGCTCGAAGGTAATACCTTTTTATTACCATATGTTATATATTATCTCCTTCACTCTAAAACTTTTAACATCAAGGAGCAATCACCAGGGAGGAGTTACAAGAACTAATCCCT
Organism: Allium sativum; assembly: GCA_030737875.1. NCBI lineage: Eukaryota > Viridiplantae > Streptophyta > Magnoliopsida > Asparagales > Amaryllidaceae > Allium > Allium sativum. The sequence continues at coordinate 571,174,680 of CM060922.1, forward strand.
CTCTGTGTAGTTTTGGAGTTTTGTTCTTTGTTATTTTCATAACACTGAAATTCTGAATGTGAACACTGAAAAAAGTATATCCAGTTTGGAGAAAAAGTACGAGTTCTTTACGCATGTTTTAATCTTTTTTTTTTTTTTTTTTTTTTTTAGACATAAACAAGCAGCTATGAAAGGCCAAAGAGCAGGATCTGGCAAAAAAGGATCAAAAAATGCACAAGAGAAAACTACACAAGATACAAAAGATGCCCAGGTACTCCTTCAATTTTTAAACGCCTACATACTCATGTACGTTAACATACATAATAACAACTGTACTCATTTTGTGAAGCAGAAAAAGCCAAGCAACAAAAGCTCGAGCGAGAAATACAATCCATCAGAGGACAGTGGAGCAGGATTTCCAATAGAGCCTCCATCAGTGGATCACAGTTATCCACGTGTTGGAAGTACAATGCATCCAGGTGCATATGGAAATTCAAGAGTAAACAACAAAAGAGAGATCGAAAACCAAATAGTGCCAGGAACCTCAGTAAACAACTTGATGACAACAAAGCAGTTGAGGGCTCAAAGATCATATATGTCCCAGTACGACAGTGTTGGTGACTTAACTGTGCTTGCAAGAAACCAATCCACTTCCAGATATAATAATAGATACAATGGTGTTCAAGCTTCAGAGAAGCATTCAGCCCTAGATTTGCCTGGCTCCATTCATAATCAAGATCAGCCCAGAAACAAGGATTCTGCATTGGTATGTTCTTCATTTTGAAAAAGAACTAAATATAATCAATAATCACTCTCGATAATAATGGTAAGACTGTTGACCCACAGGAATGATACCCCGAACATTATACTTGTTGCTGCGATGATCCAATCTAAGATTTCGGATTTAATTTCTTTATGGATACATAATAGCCAAGTTAAAAGAATGAAGTCATGAACCGATGACTACTAGTATATAATGGCATAAATTTTGGTTGTATAGACAAAATTTTAGAGTTTCACTAATCTGTGCATACATTGTAAGTTTATAACCAAGTAAACAATATTTTCCAGCATTTTTATTGACATTTCAAGTTTAATATTGATTACAGGGATATGGAAGTAAGAACAAAAGAATACATTATTCAGGGCCATTGGTGCCTCCAGGTGGAAACATAGACGACATGCTTAAAGAGCATGAGAGGCTGATCCAGCAGGCAGTAAGAAAAGCTCGTGATGGCAAGAATAAGGATAACTTTTGAAGTCAAGATAAAATGACAGAAGTATTGTAATGGATGAAACATAACAAACAGAATCGATTGTATACATGCTTTTGATTTTGCTTAAAGATAAACAAGGATACAAACTGGGCATTGCTGTTCGAGCTGTGGTCGGGGAATTCATACATGTGGGTTAATGAGGAAGCTTAAGACGAAGAATCAAACATTGTGTGACCATGTTCCCCTATGTATAAATGACAGTTTCTTTCAACCAGAAAAAACAGACTCTGTTGTAAATATGATTTTTTACCAGTGTAGTTCTATACACTTTTAATGGATATTGGTATCTGCAGGAAATGGGAAAATCTTCTGTTAGCTTTTCATGTCTATGTGGAACTGTTTTGAGATGATGCTTATTGCTTATATTAGTAATTTTATTTACAGAACAAATACTGTTTATATCCTACTACTACTTGCATACTAGCCTTTTTGAAAATCACTATCCAACTTATAAGATTCGAAATAGTAAACCTAACAAATATGCATATAAAAATAGACAAGGCACTTTGATAAAATCAAATAACAAGAATCTTCATCACAAGATCAAACCATATAATAATAAGTTCTTCAATTGCTGTGAAAAACTCACTATTGTCACCGAATTTGAAGGTTTAGCTTGTCGATCAATAACCAAAAACTAATTTAACAAATGGTGTTAATCTCACAGGGAATAATCCAACAGCCAACACTAAAATACAAAACTAGTGTGATTTAAACTGGTGCGACAAATTATCCATGTGCACAGATCCAACAACTTTAGTTTAATTTTATTTGAAGCAAGAGTTAATAAAGCGCAGTTACAAGATATTACATAAAATTGTCAAAGATTTTGCTACAGACTAAATCCCTAATTCTCAGTTCCGTCTACAAATCATGGGTTTTTAATTCAAGAGTGGTAATGCTGGAATCTCTTGCCTTGAAAGGAAGTGTAGCCATCTATCTCCAACAGTTTGGGGTGCGAATTTTCGATTTTTCGCACCCCAAATTGTTGGAATAAGAGATTTTTCAACAGTTTTGAAAATAAATTTGCTAAACAAAACGGCCAAAAAAATAAAAAATATCGGGCGTTTTTTCAACAAACGTCCGCATCTATAGTAGAGAGGGGGTTTGTTCAACAAACGCCTAAAGCCCAAGCGTTTGTTGAACAAACGCGTGAGTTTTCCAACTTTTTTTTTTTTTTTTTTGGTTAGTGAATCACAAATGCATTAATCGATTTTGTAAAGTTATAACTTAATTTAGAATACACAGCATAAAAGAATAAATGGAGCAGCGGAAAAGTTAAAAGAGAATGCTTGTTGGATCATATATACAAACTATTGTTGTGCTTACAAATATAAATGAAGACTTACAGCCACCGGAAACATTGACATCAACTTATGCAGAGTACTTGTATCTAGAACTTCAAAACAGGAATGAAAGCTTCAGATCAAATAAAACTGTCGATACAAATGCAGTCAAACTTGTTAGAATTGGAGGCGGGAGCCTACAATTTTCTCATAATTTGAAAACAGAACCAAAAAAAATGACAAACTCAATTCATACGGAGGAGTAGAAGATTGAAAGCCATGGTTGGAAGACTGAAACAAAGAAAACTAAATCCAAATATGTGAGAGCAGAAGAATAGAACCGAATCACAGCTCCATTTCGGAAACAAATCCATGAAATAGTGAAACGGTTGAAGATAGTCTCGACTAGGGATGGCAATAGGGTGGGTCTAGGGTCCAAACCCGCTTGACCCGCCCCTGTTTTGACCCATTTAAACCCACCACATAGGGTCTTCGGGTCGGGTAGACCCGCGACCCGCTTTTGGAGGTCCGGGTCTAGGGTTGGGTCTGGGGCACGGCTAACTCGCCCCAAACCGACCCGCATGATTGAAACATCATTAAAACACTTTATCACTATAATTATTACTTGTTAAATTTCATAGTCTTAGGTTGCATCAATGATAATCATACAATAACAAATGCATACATTTTTGAACTATTATCTTACAACTCGTTTTATTATATTCTCTTATCGTTGTGAACACATTATAATATGTATACAATTTATCATTTAGTGATAAAAAACATAAGAATATAAATTTGTGTACATAACACAATATCACCGGGTCGTAGAGAGGGTCGGGTCTACCCTGACCCGTGCGGGTTTCGGGTACGGGGCGAAACTCCAGACCCGCACCAGGTCTACGGGGCGGGTCTGGGGCAAGGTTTAAAAGGTCCGGCTCGGGTCTGGAGCACGAGAAACCCGCCCCAACCCGCCCCATCACCTTTCCACTGCAGCAAATCCTCCTTAAACACCCATCATCATCATCTATCTATCTGAGAACTAAACCGCGTATGTTAAGTTGGCTCCCGTGTTTAGTTTCTTATGTTAGTTGTCTAGCCTGAATTAAGGGATCTTTGGAGTCGTTTCTTCAAATTACCCTGCATCTTGGATCTTCTTACTAAATTGTTTAGGTTGCTACATAGGCAGAAGATAGAGAATTTGAGCATCGATCAATTTTCAGGATCACAAACTTTGCTTTATCCGAGCTTTAAGAAGATTTATTAGTTGAGCTTTTTAATTAGAAAGAAACGACTGAGTTTCCACCTATATAAACTGCACTCGACCACTTATCTTTGTTTATACGTTTATAAATCGTTATATGCATAGGGGGAAATGTCAACCAGTAAATGGTGTCCAACTGAGTTACTTTGTGAAAGCTTGTATCGAGTTTGATAAAAGAAACGGAATTATGCTGCAAAATGGTGGGGGTGCAAGCTATGAAATGTTTTAGAACCTGATCCAAGAAGCTTACAACAACCATCCTGAATGCTCCTTGAGGAGGTCTACTACAGAAATTCGTAAAAGCCGTAGCGCTTTTTGGCATGCTTGTCTTCGTTACCACGAGATTATCGAGCTAGTTGAAGATGAGGATGTATTTAAAGCAAATCGTTCCTCTTTCGATCCACGTTACCTATTAGAACACAGAACAGAATTCATTGGTCATGAAGCTTATGAAGTTCATTACAGCTGGCTAACACGCTCTGGATCTGATTAAGCTTTAATTGTTTTTGTGATATGCATTTATATTGGCTAAACGAGAATTCAAAAACACAAAGAATAAAGTATTAAAGGAGTTATACGACTTCGGTCGTCCCTTCATTATTGTTGTGAACAGTTAATTTGTGCTATTATGCAGTGTTCAATCATGTCAGCTAATTTAATACAGACATGACTGTGACACTTGCAATATTGTATCAATGACAATGGGTCCACTAAATATTTCAGAAGTCAAATGTTATCCATCTTAAAATTAATAAACGGTTGGTGGATCCGACTTACATTGAGTTAAACCCATCACGAATGTTTTGTAATTCTTACAACATAATCCATTGTTTTCCATCTTTTTTAAATTTTCAACTATTACAGATGTTGGTTGATGGTCATAGAAGAGTGTGGACAACCACATAGCTTTTGGATCTAAAGCATGGTTGAGGACATGAAAGAACCTTTTGCATCATTTTTATCACCTCCAAGATCAAAAGTCAAAATAATTTCGTCCTCTCCATTCCAGCCAAGAGCAAACGCATCAGTTTGTTTATATGAACCATTTTCACCATGAGAAGTTGCATATGGAATGGGCCCAGAAAGTCTAAAAGTTGAGTTATGATAATACTCAAACCCGGTAAGAGAGAAAGAATTGTACCGTTTTGAATTTTCCACCACATCAGGTATTTCGGTCCTCTCAGCATGAGTATTTCTATCATTGATATTTTTAATTTAAATTCCACATAGTTAGCGTTAATCACACCAACTCCCACGGCGATTGATTGCTTCGAAATCAACTCAGGTTTAGGTGATAGAAGTGCATGGATGGTGTTAGACTTGCAATGCTAAGATCAATTAGAATGAGTGCTTTTGCTTGAGCCGAAGTACGGGAAGGGGTTGTTGTATTTTCAGATGGCTTGTCGGCATTGATGATAGAGTCGGCTTGCAAACCAGGGCATGGATGAAGGTATACGACACCATTAATTCTTGCGAAATCAAGTTTAATTTCAAATTTTCTAGATCTAAACTCTGAAGTGAGGGGTTTGGTTTGAGTTTAGGATTTATTGTTTTCGTTTTGTTGGTGAGGGAAGCAGGATATGGGTTGGTATCATATAAGAGGAAGGAAGGTGTTGCAGACTTAGGCGAGGAAGGAACTGCTAGCGTAGTACCCATGACAGGAGCAGGCAACGTTACATCAGATCTGGAGCGATCTGAAGGAGAAGAAGTGATTGTAGAGTTAGCAGCAGCATTACGTAATAGACTAGAAGAATTCATTGCTTTTATTTTATCTTGCACTCTCTTGTAATAATCATCATCTCATGAAGTATATATCTTATGAAATCCAGATCTGATGCAAATTCATTATCCATCAATGTATTTCCAGTTTTGTCCTTATAATCATTTTCTTTATAAAACTGTATATCAAGTTGACAACATCTATCATATATGTATCTTCCTTGTAATTGACTCTTTGCTCAAATAGCATTTTGACTTGAATCAAATCGAGCAATTGCTTATAGCAATTCACTTGATTGTAATACATCAATAATCTCCACATATCCACACGGATCGAACACTCAATGGAGTACATGCTCAGTAATCAGAAAGATAGTATTATGGACTAAAACCAGTAGAACTTAACTAGATTCATGGGTAGTAAAACCAACAACGTCAAAACTAAGCATTTTACCAGAGGCTCCACAACCAGTAACAGTCATACTGGATTTTAAATCAGATCTGAACTATGTGTTTTTTTGGAGAAATAAAAGAAAAAGAAGATAAACGAGAACTAAGAAAAGAGCATATTTGAACGAAGAGGTCTGTTCGGCAGGTCCAAACGGACCGATAGCTGAACGGACACGTCCGACGCGTTGGACTCATCCGTTGGGCAATGGTCCATTTTGGACCATTTGCCCAACAACTCAAAATTGGGTTGTTGGCTGTAACGACCCACATTCTATGCATCGAAGGATCGTATAATATTTATTTCTTTTACATTCGAAGTCGTATGGTCATGTAACCTTAGGAGACGACTATTGGGGTCATTTCCCATGTTCATGATTTTTCCCAATTTTAAAATGACCGTTTTGCCCCTAGTTAATCTTGTTTTGACCATAACTTTTGATTGGAAAGGATATTTGACCTGAAACCACTTCCATTGGATCCGGATGATAGTTTACAATTCCGTACAGTGGTCACATTAGTCAAACGGGCATACCGTTTAGAAGATATGGCTGAAACAAGTTTCAGATGGTGAAAAACAGCTTAATTGGGCTTAATCGGGTGATTAACAGCTAGGCCCAAAGGGGAATTTCGGGATTAGGAGTTTAAAAGGGCTGCTAGGTTTTAGAGAATACCTTTTTCTCATTTTTCACCAGTCACTATTCATTCCTCTCAACCTAGCCATGGCCTCCAACATTAAAACACCTTCTAATCACCGTTTAATCAAGTATTGGCCTAATCTACATCAAATTGAGGCGGATTAGCATAGAGATCGAGATAGAGTTGTTGTGTTGCCTTGGGAACAACGACAAAACAGAAGATATTTCAGATTTAGTATTTTATTTGTGGCCAAGGTGAGTGATTTGCAAAGTTTCTCACTAATTACGGTTAATTAGGGGTAATTAGTGTTGATTAGCGAATTTATACATTAATAAATTCTGGAAAAATATTTATAAAATTCGAAATGATGTTTTATACTTCTTTTTAAAGTTTGGGTTAATTTGGTTAAGTTTTGCTAATCATATCATTAGATTTACCTAAACATGCTTAAGGGAAAATATGAGGTTTTGGCTATGTTTGATTTGTTTTAACCTATCACGTTATTGTTTTGTTGTTTGTGGTCAGTTCTATATGTTGCTATGACTGTATGGTATGTTTTGTGAATGATTAGAAAAGTTAGATTGGTCGAAAACGCCGACGAATAGTGTAAAACAGTCGCTGGAAGAGTTGCAGGAAAATTGTGCAGAATCGGATCGGATCACCCTACCCCAACCCGACACGATCATGAGACCCCTTCACGAGCTGACCCTACTCCATGAGCTACTCCACTTTGAAGGCCACGAACCAGAAGACCGTGACTCGATCCGATGGAGGGATCACGACCCGACCCGGTGGAAGGAGCACGATCCGATCCGACCCGAAGAAGCATGTCACGAACTGAAATGTTAAGCACGAACTGAACTGGAGCATGACGTCACAACTAGGAACTTGGCACCACGACCCGATCCGATGCAGGTGGCTCGAACCAATCCGAAGTGAAGAAAAGGGGAAAAGACGAACCGATCTGGGGAAGAAGACCAAAGCCCGAGACGCAACGGTAGTCCAAGTGGGAAGTTTGTACTCAGGATCCAGTTGGGAACCAACGAGTCGACTTCATGAGTTGGGCTTTGCAGTGGGACGTGTGCAAAGGGTTTGTCGATGTCTGTAACTTTGGATCACTATGTGTAGGGGTACGTGAACGGATTCAGGGCCACAGTGGCCTAGGTACGACTAAAGAGCTATAGACCAATGAAATGGGGTCATTTATAAAGATTTGGTCATGACTCCATGGGGTAAGCTTGGTAGTAGCAGTAGTTGTACAAGTCGAACTCCGTCACTACTTCGATGGGTCTAGTGATTGACAGTGGTGGACATTGTATGCTTTACGCACTGAGTGAGAGATGTGAGGATGGTTGTTATGTTTGATTTGTTTGCCATCATTGTGACATGCACACCCCCACCTCCGTATTCTCTACACCATATGTTAGTGGCACCTTAGAGTATTGTACGGTATGTAGTGCTAACTCTTTGGTTGCGGGTCTAGGTTCAGGTATGGTTTAGTATACCTGTTATTGTTCTGTTTTGCTGCTTATCGCTCATACCAGACTTTTTGTATGACCCAAAGTTTTATGTCTTTTCTTATTACTCTGGGTGCTCTCACGAGCAGACTAGAGACAGGTTAGTCGTATGCACGAGTAGCTGTACCGGAGACGGGCAGGAGGCTTCCACGTATGATATATACATATTCTCCCTGTGTCGCTACTGGTCACCACTTTGGGCATTAGTAGTGTACTCTTCCTTTCTTTTACTTTAGAGACAGTTTTAAAGTTGTAATAATGATGATGTGGAACATAAGCCGTATTTGGATTTTTCGTTGCTATGATGTTTAGTTTTCAGCTTATGCACTGTCTCGCCTGTTTTATGTCAAGTATGTAGTTATTATATTTTATCCCATGCGATGTGAGACATTCTACAGGTTTTCGATTAGTTCATTCATAATTTCCTTTCTTTAGCGACCGTTCCGTGCTAGTCGGGCATGTGTACAGCGCACTTTCGGGGGAAATGTCGGCTGGTGCGGGGCGGGCCGTCACACTTGGTATCAGAGCTCTAGGTTGCGTAGTTAACCTAGGGAAGTTACTAGGGAGAGATAGTACACGTATATGAGAGTGCGTATTTGTGATTATTTTGGTTTTCAAAGGCTATATATATATTATTAGTATAGTTAAGGATGAAGTCGCACTGCACTGGCACCACTATGGAGATGGTTAATCATTTTCTCTGTGCAGATTAAATGATGAGCCGATACGCAAGGCGTACCGGTAGAGGAGCCAATAATGGGAATGCTACTGATATGAGGATGATGTTTACTGACCTCATGAGGGAGATGCTTAGAAATGTTCAGAGGGAAGTTCCCAATGTTGGTAATGGTGGTGGTCCAGCGGTGCAGGCGCCTAGGGCCGATTTCGCCAAGCTGAATAAGAATTATACTAATCATGATGGGAAGCTGTTCCATGGAACAGGAGTCGGCTACGGATGTTCAGGATTGGTTGGATGACTGCGAGTGTATCTTCGAAGACTTGGGTATCGAGGATGCAATGAAGAGAAGCCTAGCATCCCGTCAGCTGCAAGGACGGGCAATGAATTGGTGGAATGCTGTAAAGGCAGCTACTCCCGAGGATCAGATTACTTGGGATCATTTTAAGGCTCGCTTTAGCGATAAGTTCATTCCGGGTGCTCAGAAGTCAGTGTTGTTTAAAAAGTTCTTGGAGCTTAAGCAAAATGGCAGAGCTGTTTCGGAGTATATTGCTGAGTTCGATACTTTATCGAAATATGGGTTATCTCTTATTGATATTGCCGATAAAAAGAACGAGAAGTTCATAAATGGGTTGGATGGATACTTGGGGGAAAAAGGCTTATTAACCACATCGATGAGACGTTTGAGTCGATTGTGGGGAAAGCTTTAAGATCGGAAAGTCTTTACCCTAAGTCGAAGACTGAGGTCGCATCTGCAGAGGAGCCAAAACCGTAAGCAAGCGATGGAGGCAAGGATAGCTCTCAGAATAAGAGGAAGCAGAACCAGAATAAGGATGGCCAGAAGAAGAAGAAAGATGTTGAGCGCTTTAGCTGTTGCAAGAAGGGCCACTATGCTAGTAATTGTCGAGCAAAGCCAGCAGACAGGAAGTGCTTCAGCTGTGGCCAACTAGGACATCACAAGGACAAGTCTCAGCAACCCCCTAAAGAAAAGCAGATGGTGAAAGCATATGCCCTTAATGCTATTCCTTCTTCGTCGAATGCCCCAACTGCGGTGGAGAAAGGATAGAATGTCATTATTCAAGGTATGATTTCTGTTTATGATGTTCTTGTTAGAGTTTTCTTTGATACTGGAGCTTCCAATTCTTTCATATCGAGTGACCTGGTAGATAGGTTGGGATTAGAGCCCGAGATTGTCGATAGACCTTTAGTAGTGATGAACCCGATTGGGGGTTCGACTAGCCTTAGTATGATTAGTCGTAATGTGGTCTTATCGAGTCATGGATGTACGTTTGTTTTTTATTGCTTTGTTTTGGGCTTTACTGGATTTAGCATTATTTTGGGAGTCGATTGGCTCCAAAGATACGGGGTGGTGGTAGACTGTGAGGGAACTTTGGTGACAGTTAGAGCGGATGATGGGCGGATGGTAGTGTTTGGTGGTCTACCCAGTGGGGGGGGGGGGGTAATGGCTAGTTTTCTAAATTCCCTCGACATCCCGCATGATGAGTTGTCAGATGTGACCGTGATTAGCCAGTATCCGGACATCTTCGAGGAGGTGACTGGGCTTCCACCACATCGAGAGATTGAGTTCCGTATTGATTTAGTGAAAGATGCCAGACCTATAGTGATGTCACTTCGTCGTATGGCACCAAGGGAGCAGCGAGAGCTCGGGGTGCAAGTCAGCGATCTTTTGAAGAAGGGATTTATCAGAAAAAGTGTTTCTGAGTGGGGAGCACCAGTTGTGTTTGCTACCAAGGCCGATGGTTCCCTTCGATTGTGTGTGGACTACCGCGAGTTGAATAAGGTGACGAGGAAGAACAAGTATCCTCTACCGCGGATAGATGATTTGTTTGTGCATTTGAGTGGCATGAGAGTATTCTCTCAGTTGGATCTCGCGATAGGTTTTCATCAGCTTAGAGTGAAAGCTGAGAGTACAGCTAAAACAGTATTTCGGACGCCGTCTGGATTTTATGAGTGGTTGGTCATGCCATTCGGGTTGACCAATGCACCAGCATATTTTGTGGATCTTATGAATTGAGTATTCAGGGATCAGTTGAATAAGTTTGTTCTTGTGTTCATGGATGATATTTTGGTCTACTCGAGGACAGAGGAAAAACACAAGGAACATTTAAGAATAGTGATGGAGGTGTTGAGAAAACACCAATTGAAAGCTAAGTTTTCTAAGTGTCACTTCTGGAGAAGGGAAGTGAGATTCTTGGGCCATGTTGTTTCAGAAAATGGTATCGCCGTGGACCCTGCAAAGGTGGCTACGGTACAAGATTGGTCTACGCCCAAGAATGCAACGGACATAAGAAGTTTCTTGAGATTAGCTGGATATTATCGTAAGTTTATCCAAGACTTCTCCAAGATAGCAGCACCGTTGACTCAGTTGACCAAGAAGAATCAAGCTTTCGTCTGGGACGAAAAGTGTGAGAATGCATTCAAGAGTCTAAAGGAAAAGTTGGCATGTGCACCAGTATTAGTCATTCCTAAGGGGAATGAAGAGATGACGGTATATACGGATGCATGTGGTACCGGACTAGGTGCTGTGTTGATGCAGGGAGGTAGGGACGTAGCTTATGCAAGTCGGCAACTGAAACCGCATGAGAAAAGATACCCTACCTATGATTTGGAATTAGCAGCGATCGTGTTCGCATTGAAGACGTGGAGACATTATCTCTTGGGAGAAAGATTCCAGTTGTTTACCGATCATAAATCGTTAAAGTATCTCTTCTCTCAGAAGGATCTAAATCTCCGACAGCAAAGATGGTTAGAATTCTTAGCTTCCTATGATTTCGATATCGCATACACACCAGGAAAGGGCAATGCGGTAGCTGATGCATTGAGTAGAAGACATGCCAATTTAGGGGCTATGTTTCTAGAATGGAAGCAATTGGAGTACATCGCTGGGTATGATTTCAGACCAAAGTGCGAGTTGGATCCAGAAATGTTAGCAAGTTTGACGATCAGACCCACTTTGATTGAGCGGATTGGTTCCAGTCAGAGGGATGATCCTAACCTATTGGAAATCATCTCAAAGTTAGAGATGGGAATCGACGAAGAGATGAGCAAGTATGGGCTTGATTGAAATGGATGGCTTAGAAAGAATGGAAGATTAGTTGTACCCAATGTCAATGGATTGAGAGATGAAGTGCTTAGAGAATGTCATCACTCAAAACTGACTATACACCCCAGTGGTAACAAGATGTATCGAGACATGAAGCAGACCGACTAATGGGAAGGGATGAAAAGAGACGTTGGGAAGTTTATATCCAAATGCATGAATTGCCAGCTAGTTAAAGCTGAGCAAAAGAAGCCTAGTGGTTTGTTGCAACCATTAGAAGTTCCAGAATGGAAATGAGAACAAGTCTCAATGGATTTCATTGATGGATTACCAAGGACTAGATTGGGCCATGATAGCATTTGGGTGATTGTTGACCGATTGACTAAGAGTGCAAGGTTTATACCCGTCAAGTCAAACAGGACAGCAGCTAAGTTAGCTGAACTATATGTAAAGTGGGCAGTGAGGTTTCATGGAATACCCAAGGGCATTGTGAGTGACCGAGATCCGTTGTTCACTAGTGGATTTTGGAAGAGCTTACAAAAGGCATTAGGATCAGAATTACATCTCAGTACCACGTATCATCCTCAAACCGATGGACAGACAGAGAGGGTGAATCGAGTGTTAGAGGATCTCTTGAGAGCTTGCATATTAGACTTTGGTGGATCATGGGATGACCATTTGCATCTAGTAGAGTTCGCATATAATAATAGTTATCAATCCAGTATTGGTATGGCTCCATTTGAAGCTTTGTACAGAAGACCGTGCAACTCGCTGTCATGTTGGTTAGAAATCGGTGAGAAGTTTGTGCTTAGACCAGATGTGATAAGAGAAACTTCAGCTAAGATTAAGGTTATCCAACAGCGAATGAAGGCTGCCCAAGATAGGCAGAAAAGTTATGCTGATAAGAGGAGAAGAGAATTAAAGTTCTCCATTGGCGACTTGGTGTTTGTCAAGATTTCTCCGTTAAAGAGCGTGATACGATTTGGCAGGAGAGGCAAGTTAGAACCAAGATTCGTTGGTCCATTCCTAGTTCTAGAGCAAATTGGGAATCTGGCATATAAAGTCAAACTACCAGAAAAGATGGCAGGAGTTCATAACGTATTTCATGTTTCCCAGTTAGGGAAATTCGTGCACGACCACGATGTGACTATTTCACCTGATCAGTTGGATGATATCGAGGTTGAACCCGAGGCGGTTGGGAACCGCAGGCCTATGCATATTGTTGGGAATGATACGAAGCAACTTCGAAGGAAGGCGGTGAAATTAGTCAAAGTTCAGTGGGGCGAGAATGAGAATGACTGTACTTGGGAGACAGAGGAGAGCATTAGGAAGACGTATCCAGAACTCTTCGCCTGGTAAGATCTCAGTTCGATTTAGTCTTTCTGCATGCTAGGATAGGTTTGTTTAGTTTGTTTTGCATGTTTGACTATTGTATATGGCTGGTAGGCATGCGGGAACCTTTGTATGTTTTGGATTAAGGAATTTCGGGGACGAAATTTCTTAAGGGGGGAGAGTGTAACGACCCGCATTCTACGCATCAAAGGATCGTAGAATATTTATTTATTTTACATTCGAAGTCGTATGGTCATGTAACCTTGGGAGACGACTATTGGGGTCATTTCCCATGTTCGTGATTTTTCCCAATTTTAAAATGACCATTTTGCCCTAGTTGATCTTGTTTTGACCATAACTTTTGATTGGAAAAGAGTTTTAACCTTAAACTACTTTCATTGGATCCAGATGATGGTTTACAATTTCGTAGAGTGGTCGCATTAGCCAAACGGACTTATCGTTTGGGAGATATGGCTGAAATAAGTTTCAGGTGGTGAAAAACAGCTTAATTGGGCTTAACCGGGTGATTAACAGCTAGGCCCAAAGGGGAATTTCGGGATTAGAAGTTTAAAAGGGCTGTTAGGGTTTAGAGACTACATTTTTCTCATTTTTCAGCCGTCACTATTCATTCCTCTCAACCTAGCCATGGCCTTCAACATCCAAAACACCTTCTAATCACCGTTTAATCAAGTATTGGCCTAATCTACATCAAATTGAGGCGGACTAGCATAGAGATCGAGATAGAGCTGCTGTGTTTCCTTGGGAACAATGCCAAAATAGAAGACATTTCAGATTTAGTATTTTATTTGTGGCAAAGGTGAGTGATTTGCAAAGTTTCTCACTAATTACAGTTAATTAGGGGTAATTAGTGTTGATTAGTGAATTTATACACTAATAAATTCCAGAAAAATATTTACAAAATTTGAAATGATGTTTTAGACTTCTGTTTAAAGTTTGGGTTAATTTGGTTAAGTTTTGCTAATCATATCATCAGACTTGCCTAAACATGCTTAAGGGAAAATATGGGGTTTTGGCTATGTTTGATCTGTTTTAATCTATCAAATTGTTGTTTTGGTGTTTGTGGTCAGTTCTATATGTTTCTATGACTATATGGTATGTTTTGTGAATGATTAGAAAAGTTAGATTGGTCGAAAACGCTGACGAATGGCGTAAAACAGTCACTGGAAGAGTTGCAGGAAAATTGTGCAGAATCGGATCGGATCGCCCCTGCCCCGACCCGACCCGATCGCGAGACCCCTTCACGAGCTGACCCTACTCCATGAGCTTCTCCACTTTGAAGGCCATGAACCAGAAGACCGTGACTCGATCCGATGGAGGGATCACGACCCGACCCGGTGGAAGGAGCACGACCCGATCCGACCCGAAGAAGCTTGTCACGAACTGAAATGTTGAGCACGAACTGAACTAGAGCATGGCGTCACAACCAGGAGCTTGGTACCACGACCCGATCCGATGCAGGTGGCTTGAACCGATCCGAAGTGAAGAAAAGGGGAAAAGATGAACCGATTCTGGGAAGAAGACAAAAGCCCGAGACACAAAGGTAGTCCAAGTGGGAAGTTTGTACTCAGGATCCAGCTGGGAACCAACGAGTCGACTTCATGAGTTGGGCTTTGCTGCGGGACGTGTTCTAAGGGGTTGTCGATGTCTGTAACTTTGGATCACTATGTGTAGGGGGTACGTGAACGGATTCAGGGCCACAGTGGCCTAGGTACGACTAAAGAGCTATAGACCAATGAAGTGGGGTCATTTGTAAAGATTTGGTCATTACTCCATGGGGGTAAGCTTGGTAGTAGCAGTAGTTGTACAAGTCGAACTCCGTCACTACTTCGATGGGTTTAGTGATTGACAGTGGTGGACATCGTATGCTTTACGCACTGAGTGAGGGATGGGAGGATGGTTGCTATGTTTGATTTGTTTTCCATCATTATGACATGCACACCCCCACCCCCGTATTCTCTACACCATATGTTAGTGGCACCTTAGAGTATTGTACGGTATGTAGTGCTAACTCTTTGGTTCCAGGTCCAGGTTCAGGCATGGTTTAGTATACCTGTTATTGTTCTGTTTTGCTGCTTATCGCTCATACCAGACTTTTGGTCTGATCCAGAGTTTTATGTCTCTTCTTATTACTCTGGGTGCTCTCACGAGAAGACTAGAGACAGGTTAGGTGGTATGCACAAGTAGCTGTACCAAAGACGAGCAGGAGGCTTCCACATATGATATATAGATATTCTCCTTGTGTCACTGCTGATCACTACTTTGGGCATTAATAGTGTACTCTTCCTTTCTTTTACTTTAGAGACAGTTTCAAAGTTGTAATAATGATGATGTGGAACATAAGCTGTATTTGGATTTTCCGCTGCTATGATGTTTAGTTTTCAGCTTATGCACTGTCTCGCCTGTTTTATGTCAAGTATGTTGTTATTATATTTTATCCCATGCACTGTGATACATTCTATAGGTTTTCGATTAGTTCATTCTCTTCTTTCCTTTCTTTGACGACCGTTTCGTGCTAGTCAGGCATGTGTACAGCGCACTTTCGGGGGAAATGTCGGCTGGTGCGGGGCGGGCCGTCACATTGGCACTGACGCGTCCGATGTGTCAAATGCGTCGGACGTGTCCGGGTCCTACAATCCAATTTTGAGCTTTTTATTATAAATATTTTTTAAAATTTAATTAATAAATTTTAATATTTATAAACTTTAAAAATTGATAACTTGTGCAAATGAGATCCGTTTGAGATGCGGTTTTTTGCGTTGTGATCGTATCGGAGTACTCTACGTAATGAAGTCAGTTTGAACTGAACCAGAGCAACTTATAATTTTTCAATTTTTTTATTTACATATTTATTTGTGTAAATTATTGATACACATTATTTATTAAAACCAAATAATAAATTAATTAAATTACAACATAAAAATAAAATGATCCTCTTAAATGCTCCGCTCAAATATTCCGCTTAACGCACCATACGCATTCTCCCCTAACAACAATTCTCCACTAAGATTCCCCGCTCAGATTCTCCACTCAGATTCTCCCCTTCCGCTTACGTCAAACACACCTGAAGAGAATTCAGATAAAGGAGGCGAAAACATCGGTGAAAGCACCAATTGATACGGTTTAAAGATTAAAGTAGAGATTTTAGAGGAGGAGAATAATAGAAATACGAAGACATGGGAAAAAAGGGGAGAAATACAGTAAAGAAATAACCCAAATAAATTTCCAGTCCCCAGTTTCATTCTTTGTTGTTGCCTAAATAGACTCTCATACATAGCTTCTAGATGCTAGCTATTTGTATTCTATTGGCTAGCATTTTGTACAGCAATATATGTGCAACAAGTAGTTAAACAAAATAAAAATAAGAAAATTAAAATTAAACAACAAAATTGTTGTAACCAACTAGTTTGTCTATGATGCTTCTGAATTATAGGGATATGTTGTATTGCTTCTTTGATATGGGCCTAGGCTACTGTGATTAGTGTTGTTTGATGCTCTGAGCCGGTTTTCATAACCATGCCTATATTAGTTTATTTTAGCAGAACAATAAATCCCTAAACTACAGCTAAAACAAATGTGAGTTGTTTCTAACTAGTATGTAAATCAATATAGCTCAAGGTCCAAACAAAATATTGATAAAAATAGGGGAAAAGGGGAATGAAATTGAAAGGAACGAACATACCTTAGGAGAAAAGGGAGATGAGGTTCAGGTCGAAGCTGAGAAGAAAACAGAAGTACTGAGAAGAAATCAAAAGAAGTGTAAATATAAAAAAGAAAAGAGACAAAGATAAAAAAGTTCCTGTTATAATACTTATTCTTTTATATGTTCTATTTTTCTACAAATACATAAAAAAATAACATTATTCTAATATCTAAGTTCTTTATGAAAATAAGTTGCGAGATAAATCAGCATTAAGGTATAACCACCTATATATTTTTGTAGATACATTAGGGGGAAGGGGACAGAGTCTCTTCTAGAGAGGAATTCAATAATGATTATAGGAAGGGGCAATTGTTTTTATTTTGTTTCTTATTTTAAAAAATTTGAAGGATGCGTTTATTCTTTCAATGTTCATTCCTGAAGATAAACATAAAGTGTTGCTAAAAGAACCCAAAAAATTTCCTTTTGACATCCATAAGAGGTATTAGGAAGTGTAAAACTGAATGGTCTTATAACTGCACCACCACGTGAAACTATTGATATTTATTTACGGCATGGCAATTGCAATGATGTATAAAGACTGTGCCTTCATGCGATGTAGTTGTTATGTAACGACGGTTGAAACAAAACCCCATACCTTCCACATAAGGCGCATGCATATGAGTTGGCACACAGATTCTTGTAACAAAAGGAATCCCCTGATGTTACGTGCCTACCAACTCATATTTATACACCATTCCTTCAATTTATTCCGTGATTTGCGACTTTATATTCAAACATTCATTTCTATCTTAACAACATGTGAGACAATCATAGTAGTCTTCCCATTGACTCACATCCTACAAGTAACTTTTGAGAGCACTGCCTTGTTTGAATGACCCAGTCCGTAACCTTCGGCTCTGATACCACTGTTATGTAACGACTGTCGGAACAAAGCCCCCTTCCTTCCATACAGGGCACACACTTATGAGTTGGTACACATATCTTTGTAACAAAAGGAATCCATTGATGTTATGTGCCTACCAACTCATATTTATTCATTTTTCCTTCAATTTATTCCATTATATGAGACTTTATATTCAAACCGCCATTCCTATCTTAACAACGTGCAAGGAAATCCTAACGATAGTTGGCTTATGATTACTTATCATTAGGTTTCTGTTTATAAGTTTTTAGTTTTAGCATTAGGATGGACTGGGTGGAGTAGATGGATAAAGGTGCTTTATTTGGACAATCAAGATGGTAATGATGATTCGATGCATGAATAGTGAATGTGCTAGGACATCAGTTGAGTGAAGATGGGGGTAGCAATTGATGGATTGAAGGCCGATGAAACTCAAGAAGATAGGACATGGTATTTGATGCAAGCCATATCTAAAGGTATTTATTTTTATCTCCACCTGAATATATTTGCTTTATTTCAATTGAAGTCATGTATGTACATTTATTGTAACGATTCAGATTTTACCTGGACTTAATCGATCACTAGATCGACCAAGACCATACAAAAACCCGAATACGCTAGCTTTGGGAATACAACACATCAGAACAAATAACAGAAGACTTTTATAAACATTATAATAATGTTACATCAGAGTACAAAATATCATAGTATTTCGAAACAATACAGTGGAAGATAAATTACAATAATTTAGTACATTGCAGCGGAAATGAATAAACTGATACAACGAAAGTCTATCAATGTTCTGGACACAGGCTTCAAGCTTCGATCCAGTATCATGCTCAATATATCTGCAAAATAAGCTACTCGACTGCCCACGTGGAAAAGAGGGCACCCGAGTTTGCAAAGTGAAACAAACTACGGGTCAGTTATGGGACTGGTATGAGAAATCTAACTTAACTTATTTAATAATAAGGCTAATCACAGGACCACGCCGCTAACGCAAAACGGTTTACTCCATTGGATTGCCAGTGCATAATTTAAATAAAGGAAATCGTTAAACAACACAATTCTTTTTAGAAAACTGAAAACATTATAAGACTCAAGCCCCATTACACAATGCAACGCAAACCGGAGGATAGAGCTTTACCTTATAATGGCCAAAAATGCTTGATATGATAAAAACAGATTTGATATTATTATTAGTGTATATATGTTTTCAAAAACATTTCAATCATAATGTATCAATCATAGACGGCATAGCTACCATATACTATGTCGCCATTCTAGTTCTACAATCAAAACCGCATGGGGTCGTATTGGAAATTGGATTTCCATCATGAGTCAATGCTAGGAATGATCTGCTTACCGATTTAAGACACTCTAGCAATGTCTCAAGATCCCCCGCAGAGAAGGGTGTTAAGCAAGAGAATAAATTCTCCACCACCACAGATATATATTAAATAAAATCAATTTAATTACATGGAATGAAATTCAATGTCAGACACACATCCATTTACAAGTCCATTCCGGGTCTGAACGAAATCGGAGTCACCTTATTCCTCGTCCCGTATGTCCAATACGGAAGAGAGCTTCTCGCATATCGGGACTATCAACAAGTACATCCGAACAACTACCAATTTAACCCTTTACTGGTAGCTAATCAATGCCGGACATCAGTGGTTATCTTTTCGATGTGAAGATCGCCGGTCTTCAATCGTCGTCTTCAATGTCTTCGACTTTAATTGTCGTTACAATTATTCAGAATGGGTTAAACCCGGTCTTTCCGAATAACCCACGTATTTTTATTCAAAAATCAGGTGTTATAAAGACACATCATACGCCTCATTCCAAATCAGAATATTCTTTTAATAAAATATTCATATTATTAGGGAAAGGTTCCCATTAATTTTATCAAAGATAAATTCTTTTAAATTTATCCTTAAATCTTCTTTTTAAAGATTTATGAAAACTCCAATCTGGTTTTAATATCAAAAATCATTGCTTTATGATTATTTAACTTTTAAGAAATTAATCTTGTCCTTAACTTGGTTAAAGAACCAATGTCATTTAAAACACAGTTCACGATAAACCCAAAATCATCTTCCATTAAATATGGAATATTCACAAAAATCAAATCAATATATAATTGATATAAATTTCCGTATCAGACTAATAATATAGATGGAATAACGGCAAAGCCTTTTAAATTCCATATAGTAACAGTCTTCTTTTACAGAAGCCTGTCTCGATTATTATCAAATCGAATTTCGACTCAATCCCAATTTAATATATTAAATTGGGAAACTTGTCTTTAGAAAATTGCTTTTTAAATCTTAATAAAAAGATTTATAAATTCTAAATCATATTTTCACTCTGTTAATTGGTCTAAAGAACAAACGTCGTTTAAAACATAGTTCATGATAAACCCAGCTCATATATCATTTTATTCCAATTACTAAATATAGTTGGAAACTCTAATAATCTTAATTAAAAAAGATTTATTCTTTAATATGGGGTTTAAGAACAGTGTTATTTAAGACACCTTCCACGACAACCCAAAATCTAATTCTTTTATTTAATTCCAATTAAATATTAAATAAATTAGAAGACTTCATTTAAATCTTAACTTAAAAGATTTATTCCTAGTTAATAGCTAGCTTATTTCGATAAAAATATATTTTTATCACATCATTTTATTCTTCGTTGAATATTGTTTTAAAATATTGGTCATTTCAAAATACTCTTTATATAAAAAGAATTTTTATATAAAATATTCTTTATATTACAATATTCTTTACATTAAAATAATCTTTATATTACAATGTCCTTTAAAAATATTCTTTATTTAAAATATATTTTGAATCGGAATGTGACTCAATCATTTACCATATAATTTTGGTTATATGGATTTCATACATCACATGTATATGACAACAAATGATAGATAATCATCAAACCATCCATTCAACATCCAGAGTGAAATTTTACAACTGTGTGAGCACTAAAGTGAATAAATAACGCTCGTCGCAGCCTGTCAATCTATAGATCGACATACAACTATATATTGGGACTAGTGTACGTCAATTATTATCCCAATACCCGTATGGGGTTTTTAGCTAACAACAGTTCATATAAATAAATAACTGGTTAATGAGTTTAACCAATTTTAATTCTGCTAACATGTTGACGATAATGAGCCAACATGTTATAATATTCCTAATGCCAAATAATAATGTATTTTACTCGTATAATTTCCCTACATGTTTCTAATGTCTAATAAAATGTAATTTATTTATATGACATTATTGCTGATGACAAATGAAAAGATAATTTTCATTTTCCTTTATTTGTATGCAAATTTCTATTTTAAATTTTAACAAATAAAAAGAAATGTTTTATTTGTATGTATAGTTTCAAATCATAACATATGAAATGCCTCTTTATTCTGTACACAAGTTCTAATGTAAAATTTGACAATACAAATGTCACTTGGATTTGCACACAAATTCTATTGTATAATTTAACAATAAAATGTCACTTTAATTTACATACAATTCTAATGTATGTTATGACAAACAAAATGATTCTTATATTTGAATACAAATTCTAATGTAAGTTTGCAAATAAAAAGGATTTTTATAGTTGCGTATAAATTCTATTGTATGTTATGCAAATAAAGGTGATTCTTATATTTGCATATAAATTCTAATGTATGTTATACAAATAAAGGTGATTCTTATATTTGCATATAAATTCTAATGTATGTTATGCAAATAAAGGTGATTCTTATATTTGCATATAAATTCTAATGTATGTTATGCAAATAAAGGTGATTCTTATATTTGCATATAAATTATATTTCAACAAAATGTATAAAAAGTGATACATCCATTTTGTTGTAACACAAACCTATTTAATAAAAATGCTATTTATGTTTAACTCTTTTATTTAGCAAAAATGTGATTTTTATTTATTTCAAAACTAATTAACAAAAATGTAATTTTTGTTTCCAACCATCATATTTAACAAAATGTAATTTTTGTTTCAACTATTTTTTTTTCTTGGAAAAAAATAACTATTTTGGTTCAACTAATCTATTTGGCCCATAAATGTTCATTTTGACAAAAATGTGTATTTTGATTCAACTAATCTGTTTTGACAAAAGTGTATATTTTGACAAAAATATATGGTTTGATTCAACTGTTCTATTTTGACAAAAAAATTTTTTTGTGTATTTCTACTAATGATCATTTTTGTCATAATGGCATTTCTAATATAGTGACATTTTTTTTATAACATGGCATTTTATATTAACATGACAATTCTAAATAAAACGATGTTTCATATTCTTATATGATATTTCTAAATAAAATGACATTAATGTTCTAATATGACATTTCTAAGTAAAGTGACATTAATGTTCTAATATGACCTTTCTAAATAAAATGATATTTTCATTTAACATTACATTTTATAATAAAAATGATATTTTATCTAACACTACATTTTATATCAAAATGATGTTTTTATCCTAATGTAACTTTTCATAACAAAATGGTATTTTTATTCTATTGAAACAATTCATAACCAAAATTTTATTCTAATGAAACAATTCATAACCAAAAGGACACAATTCTAACAAAAATGACATTTTCATTTTAATAAAACAATTCTAACCAAAATGACATTATCTAAATAAAGTGATATTTTTTTTGTTGTCCCATCTTTTAAATGAAAACAAAACTACATTAAAATCAAATCTTTTTAATGAGAACAAAACTACATTAAAAATGTAAATCTTTCTAATCTATTCTTTTTAAGTGAACAAAAATGTACATTTTGGTTTAATTCTTTTTAATGACCAAAAATGTATATTTTGGTTTAGTCCTTTTTAATAACCAAAAACGTATATTTTTGTTTCATCTTTTTAGATGACAAGAATGAATATTTATGGTCTATTCTTTTCAAATGGCAAAAATGAATAATTTGTCTCATTCTTTTTAATTAACCAAAAACGTATAATTTGGTTTCACTCTTTTTAAATGATAAAAATGTATTTTTTTTATCTCATTCTTTTAAATTTGACAAAAATGAACATTTTTATTTCATTCTATTAAATTTGACAAAAATGAATGTTTTTATCTACTCCTTGAATCTAATTTCCTAATTAACATAAATGTTAATTACCACCATCTAATAAACAAATGATAATATTGTTTGAATCTAATTTTATAATTAACACAAATGTTAATTACAACAATCCAATAACAAATGATAATTTTGTTTGAATCTAATTTTATAATTAACATAAATGTTAATTACAATAATCTAAAAAACACACCATCATAAATTAAATCACGTATAATACAAATAGAAATTAGCAGCGTATAATTTAACCACACAAATTCTAGAACAGATTACGTATCATGATTCAGCAATTTTAATTATATATATAAATAAATAAAGAAACAGAATTTCTCACAGTCAGTTTTATTTCTGAATGATTCAGATCTGAGATTTGGCCGAGATTTGATCTGCTCAGAATTGGTTCTAGTCAGTCTAGAAACGCATATCTCGGGATTACGATCGCAATGCTTCGAAATCGTTCGATTCTGACATTGTATGAAAGAGTTATGAAATTTTAAACATTTGATTACATAAATGAAATTATAATATAATTAAAAAGTTAATTACATCATTATTTTCCACTAATCCTCCATCTCCTTCTGTCAAACCC
This sequence comes from Allium sativum, assembly GCA_030737875.1. Classification (NCBI taxonomy): domain Eukaryota; kingdom Viridiplantae; phylum Streptophyta; class Magnoliopsida; order Asparagales; family Amaryllidaceae; genus Allium; species Allium sativum. Next base: position 571,198,197 of record CM060922.1, read on the forward strand.
GTAACCGAAAAGAACCCATCATCAACATGAAGAAGCACCGCTCGCCGCCACCACACTTCGCCGTCCTCTGATCTGAAATGCCCCTGATGTTCGCCGATCCATCCACCGCCTCCGCCCCCAACAAGGTCCGACTCATACGTACAACGAGGGTAGGAAACGCCCCTAAACCCCACCGCCTTCAACTTGGATTCCGAACCTACGTTGATCGAAGAACGATCATCACCTTACCAACATGAAGAGCTTGTGATGCTCTCTGATTTTTCCTTTTAGGGTATTGCAAATTAATCTTTGGATTTGAAGATTTTAGCACACTTGATTCGGTAGTTTTTGGCCATTAAAACCATAAGTGGCGCCTGTATATGTTCGGTACTAGGGTTTTGTAATTCTAACCGTATATACTAGGTATTTATAATAGTATTTAATTTATTAATTCAAGGAAAAAGCCCGTTATCTCCTGTTAGCTCCAATTCCAACCCAGCAAGAGTTGTTCCTACCCAGTTGCCCCCATTCCGGAGCCAGTGAGCTAGGTCCAGTCAGCCCAAACGATCATCTTTAGCCTGTTTTATTTAATTTAAAATATAATTTATTTATTTATTTATTTCAGTCGTACAATTAAATTCACCAGAGCCACATACGGACTCTAAAAATTACAAAAAAATATTTCTAGCTTTGTTTCGACAATACGGTCCTAACAAAATTAATTTCGTCGAATTTTGAGACCGTTTGAAAAATGGTCATTTTCTGGTAGATCCGATTTGACTGAAATGGACAAAACACGTTTTCTTTTGCCACGCTCACATATTAATTCGAAAAATTATGAAAATTGGAATCTAGCAATAATTTGACATTCTGGTTCTAACAAAAGTGGTTTTGTCGAAAACGGAGATCGTTTGTAAAATGGCTATTTTTAATATTAAAAAAAAAATCAATAGCGACTATTCTGCATTTTAAACTGGACATAACTTTTGATTCCCGTTGTGAAATTTTGATTTTTCGGATTCATCGGAAAGATATTTTTAAATAGATTTAAATATTTTTGGTTTCACTAAAATTCGATTTATTTTGAATCCTGTATAGTCAGTCAAAGTTCAAATTCAAAATTTCAAACTACCGCGCTATTTCTAGCTGCTTTTATAACTAAATTAAATACATCCATTCTAACTTCGATTTAAATAAATTTTTAATCGTTATTACTTAAAATAAACCATTTTAAATATTAAGTTTCCATTAAAATTTCTAAAATAAAATTTTTAAATTGGTTCCAAAATTCTGGGTTGTTACACTTCTCGTTTTAATAAAAAGGCAGTGAATGATGATAAATTTTGCATATAAAATAATCTGATTCTAAAAAGGTATTTTAAATTAACTCTATATAATTGAGCAGGAGATACTCACGATATGGAACTCCTAGTGGCAGTACAAGAAATTTGACCTCCATTAATTTGTGTCTTATATTGTGATAGTGCAGAAATACTATTACATAATTGTCTCAGATATAAAACATTTGTTGTTTATTATCATGTACTCATGTTTATGTTACCACAAACACCATATTTGATTTCATTGATCTACATATATACTAAAAATTCATTACTTTTATGAAGGTTGCACAACTAAGAGAAAAATTAGTGGACTAACCATTGTAGTTATTGGTTATATTTCTTCAATTCCGAATTCTTAACAATAATAGTAGATACATAAATTTATTTCATTTCTTAATTTCGAAAGCTTATATTTAACTTTATAACTCTACAAGAAAACGTTGATTTTGCAGCAGAAAAATCCATCACAAGTCCATTGCTAAACATGTATTAGCGACGGATTTGTGACGGATAACACTGGTCGGTAAATTTCACGTCCGTATTTTTGTGACCATTTTGCGACGGAATTAACGTCAATTCTCCGATGCTTTACCATCATTTGTAAAAATATATTTAAATTTAATTTTATAAAATTTTACCAACATTTTACCGACGGATATATATGTCTTTAATATATATTTAAAAAAATTCCGTCGTAGATCCCTTTCTAAACAACAAGGGATTAGAAACGGAAATTTTGCTTCACCTTAGATATCCGTCGGTAATTCATCACAAATGCTAATATTTTAGCAAGGTTATTGATGACAGTTGTTTTTATTTCCATCGGCAATCACATGCAGGTTTGCAAAACCCACTCGTATTCCTTTTTTATTTCGTCGATAAATGTTGCTACAATAAAATTCTAATTTACAACTGATAGACGCCAATGTTAATTAAGATAATTAATTAACCTGAACTCAAAAATAACACATTCATAATCAAATAATGACATAGAATATCAATTACCATACACGCACAATACATAAATAAGTTGCTAAATCAATACATAATCAATATTTTTATAACAATTATGGAATAACAAAAGACAATGTATATTTCATAATGAAATTATACAAATACCGAATACGAAACCAGAATAGCACACAGAAGCACCAAAATTGACTCATCAAAAAACGCAAACCGCCAATTGAGATGGTTCCCAACTTAAAATCACATGGACACAGGTAATATCAGATTACAGGATATCAATTACGATTAAACAGTAAAGGGATAGATTGAAAACTTGTATTTTGACTGAACCAAATGAAACATTAATACTAAATTGGTGGAATCTAATGAACATTGGAAAACAAACGGGAATAAAGAAATGCAAATACAAAAGAGATGCACTAGAGAAGCAATAGTGAACACTACAAGCAGTGGCGCCATTATACTTGTACTTAAGAATTTTTTTTATTCTGAGTTTCGTTTGTTATATTATATGGTTCATCTTCGTTGTACATGCATCATCTAAGTAACATTTCTGACAAGCGTATTACTAAAGGCGCTAAAAGTATTTTTGGTCTACCATGACCAATGATGACCATTGTAACGACCCGCATTCTACGCACCGAAAGATTGTAGGATATTTCTTTCTTTCACACACCAAGTCATATAGTCATGTAACTTTGGGAGACGACTAGTGGGGTCATTTCCCATGTTCATGATTTTTGTCGATTTTTAAATGACTGTTTTGCCCCTAGTTGATCTTGTTTTGACCATGACTTTTGATTAGAAAGAAATTTTGACCTAAAACCACTTCCATTAGCTCCGGATGATGGTTTACAATTCCGTAGAGTGGTCACATTAGCCAAACGGACTTACCGTTTGGGAGATATGGCTGAAACAAGTTTCAAATGGTGAAAAACAGCTTAGTTGGGCTTAACCGGGTGATTAACAGCTAAGGCCAATGGGGGATTTCGGGATTTGGAGTATTTAAGGGCTGTTAGGGTTAGGGATTTCGGTATTTCTCATTTCCTAGCCGCCATATACATCTTAGAAAACCCTAATAATGGCCTCCAACATCTAGAATCATCCTAATCACTTCTTAATCAAGTTTTAGCTTAAACTACATCAAATCAAGGAGAAATAGCACCAAATCAGAGTTGGAGCTGCTGCTAGGCATTGGAATTCGACATATACAGTAGATTATTTCAGTTCTAAAGTTTAATTGTGGCAAAGGTGAGTGATTAACATTGTTTTGACACCAATTACAGTTAATTAGGGTGATTAGTGATAATTAGCGAATTTATACACTAATATATTCTGGAAAAATATTTATAAATTCTTAAATAACGTTTTTAGACCTCTGTTAGAAACTTGGGTTAATTTGATTAAGTTTTACTAATCATATCATTCGTTTTTCCTAAACATGCTCGAGGGAAAATATGGGATTTTGGGTATGTTTGATCCATTTTACATGCTATAGTGGTTGTTTTGGTGTTTATGATTGATTGTACATGTTGTTATGACTGTGTGATATGTTTTGTGATTGATTAGAACTGTTAGATTGGTCAAAAACGCCATCGTATGGCGTAAAACAGTTGTTGGAAAGTAGCAGGAAATATGCAGGGTTTCGAACCAGATCGGATCGGATTATTGGGCTCGGATCGGATAAGGGAACCGGGCATGTGGACTCGATTCAGATTGGAACTTAGCATTAGGGGCTTGGCGAGAAGGAAGGCCATTTGCTTAGGATTGGGGTTGGGCAGGGGATCGGATCGGAGAGACCAACAAGGGATCGGATCGGAAGCAAGGGCGTAGGGATCGGATCGGACTAGAGCTAGGGGGCAGGATCGGATCGAAGGACCAAGCTTGGAGCTGGAGTTGGAGCGAAGAACCGGATCGGATCGGGACATCTAGGAGGGAGCAACCACCGAACTAAGCATAGGGCATCCGAACAGAACCAGGGCTGGAGGACCGAACCGAGGAGGAATGGATCAAGACATGAGTCAGAACCACCGAACCGAACCAAATGTATACTTTTACCTCATCGCGACGACTCTTTTGAAGACCAACTCCAATTCGACCAAAATCCGAGATGCAAAGGAAGTCCAAATGAGGAGCTTTGACACAGGATCCAGTTGGGAACCAATGAGTGAGCTTCATGATTGGGCTTCGTTGCGGGACGTGTGCTAAGGGGTTATCGATGTCTGTAACTTTGAATCACTATGTGTAGGGAGTACGTAAACGGATTCATGGCCACAATGGCCTAGGTACGACTAAAGAGCTATAGACCAATGAATTGGGGTCATTTGTAAAGATTTAGTCATGACTCCATGTGGTAAGCTTGGTAGTAGCAGTAGTTGTACAAGACGAACTCCGTCACTACTTCGATGGGTCTAGTGATTGACAGTGGTGGAAATTGTATGGTTTACGCACCGAGTGAGAGATGTGAGGATGGTTGCTATGGTTGATTTGTTTGCCATCATTATAAAATGCACACCCCCTGTTCAGTGGCACCCAAGAGTATTATACAGTATGTAGTGCTAACTCTTTGGTTGCAGGTCCAGGTTTAGGTATAGTTTAGTATACCTGTTATCGTTCTTTTTAGCTGCTTATCACTCATACCAGACTTTTTTTCTGATCCAGAGTTTTATGTCTCTTCTTATTACTCTAGGTGCTCTCACGAGTAGACTAGAGACAGGTTAGCTGGGTAAGCACGAGTAGGTGATCCGGAGATGAGCAGGAGGCTTCCACGTATGATATATATATATAGATATTCTCCCTGTGTTGTTGAAGATCACTGCTTGGGCATTAGTAGTGCATCTTCTACTTTAGCTTTCTTTTGCTTTAGAGACAGTTTAAAGTTGTAATAATGATGTTGGATCATAAGCTGTATTTGGATTTCCGCTGCTATGTTAGTTTAGTTTTCAGCTTATGCACTGTCTCACCTTTTTTATGTCAAGATTATGTTATTATTATATTTTGTTCCATGCGCTGTGAGACATTCTACAGGTTTCGATTAGTTCATTATCTTCTTTCCTTTCTTTGGCGACCGTTCCGTGTTAGTGGGCATGTGTACAACGCACTTTCGGAGGAAATGCCGGCTGGTACGGGGCGGGCCGTCACACTTGGTATCAGATCTCTAGGTTGCGTAGTTAACCTAAGGAAGTCATCAGGAAGAAATAGTATACGTATATGAGAGCGTGTATTTGTGATTATATTGGTTTTCAAAAGTTATATATACTATTAGTATAGCTAAGGATGAAGTCGCACTGCACTAGCACCACTATAGGGATGGTTAATCGTTTTCTCTTTACAGATTGAATGAAGAGCCGATACGCAAGAGGTACCGGTAGGGGAGCCAATAATTGGAATACTGCTGACATGAGGATGATGTTTACTGACCTCATGAGGGAGATGCTTAGGGATGTGCAGTGGGCAGCTCCCAATGTTGGTAATGGTGGTGGTCCAATAGTGCAGGCGCCTAGGGCCGATTTCGCCAAGCTGATTAAGGATTATACTAGTCTTGGCGGGAAGCCGTTCCACGGAACGGAATCGGCTACGGATGTTTAGGATTGGTTGGATAGCTGTGAGTGTATCTTCGAAGACTTGGGTATCGAGGATGTGATGAAGAGAAGGCTAGCATCCCGTCAGCTGCAAGGACGAGCAATGAATTGGTGGAATGCTATAAAGGCATCTACTCCCGAAGATCAGATTACCTGGGATCAGTTTAAGGTTCGCTTTAGCGATAAGTTCATTCCAGCTGCTCAGAAGTAAGTGTTGTTTAAGAAATTCTTGGAACTCAAACAGAATGGAAGAGTTGTCTCGGAGTATATTGCTGAATTCGACACTTTGTCGAAGTATGGGTTATCTCTTATTGATACTGCCGAGAAGAAGAACGAGAAGTTCATAACTGGTTTGGATCAGTACTTGGGGGAAAGGCTTATTAACCACATCGATGAGATGTTTGAATCGATTGTGGGGAAAGCATTGAGGTCAGAGAGTCTTTACCCTAAGTCGAAGACTGAGGTTGCATCTGCAGAGGAGCCAAAGCCGCAAGCAAGTGGTGGAGGCAAGAGTGGTTCTCAGAATAAGAGGAAGCAGAACCAGAATAAGGATGGCCAGAAAAAGAATAAGAAAGATGTTGAGTGCTTCAGATGTGGTAAGAAGGGCCATTATGCTAGTAATTGTTGGGCCAAGCCAGCGGATAGGAAGTGCTTCAACTGTGGCCAAGTGGGACATCACAAGGACAAGTGTCCGCAACCCCCTAAAGAAAAGCAGGTGGTGAAAGCATATGCCCTTAATGCTATTCCTTCTTCGTCGAATGCCCCAACTGCAGTGGAGAAAGGAAAGAATGTTGTTGTTCAAGGTATGCTTTCTGTTTATGATGTTCCTGTTAGAGTTTTGTTTGATACCGGAGCTTCCAATTCTTTCATATCTAGTGACCTGGTAGATAGGTTGGGATTAGAGCCCGAGATTGTCAATAGACCTTTAGTAGTGACGAACCCGATTGGTGGTTCGACTAACCTTAGCATGATTTGTCTTAATGTGGTCTTATCGAGTCATGGATGAATGTTTGTTTGTGATTGCTTTATTTTGGGCTTTACTGGGTTTGGCATTATTTTGAGAGTCGATTAGCTCTTAAGATACGGGGTGGTGGTAGACCGTGAGGGCTTTTTGGTGACAGCTAGGGCGGATGATGGGCGGAGGGTAGTGTTTGGTGGTCTACCCGGTGATGAGGTAATGGCTAGTTTTCTGAATTCCCTCGACATTCCGCATAGTGAGTTGTCAGGTTTGCCCATGATTGGCCAGTATCCGGACGTCTTCGAGGAAGTGACCGGGATTCCACCACACCGAGAGATTGAGTTCCGTATTGATTTAGTGAAAGATGCCAGAGCTATAGTAATTCCACTTCGTCATATAGCACCAAGGGAGCAGCGAGAGCTCGGGGTGCAAGTCAGCGATCTTTTGAAGAAGGGATTTATCAGAAGGAGTGTTTCTGAATAGGGAGCACCAGTTGTGTTTGCTACCCAGGCGAGTGGTTCCCTTCGATTGTGTGTAGACTACCGCGAATTGAATAAAGTGACGAGGAAGAATAAGTATCCTCTACCGCGGATAGATGATTTGTTTGATCAGTTGAGTGGCACGAGGGTATTCTCCCAGTTGGATCTTGCGACATGATTTCATCAGCTTAGAGTGGAAACTGAGAGTATAACTAAAACGACATTTCGGACGCCGTCTGGATTTTATGAGTGGTTGGTCATGCCATTCGGGCTGACCAATGCCCTAGCATACTTTATGGATCTTATGAACAGGGTATTCAGAGATCAGTTGAATAAGTTTGTCCTTGTGTTCATGGATGATATTTTGGTTTATTCGAGGACAGAGGAAGAACACAAGGAACATTTGAGGATAGTAAAGGAGGTGTTGAGAAAACACCAAATGAAAGCAAAGTTTTCTAAGTGTCACTTCTGGAGGAGGGAAGTGAGATTCTTGGGCCATGTTGTTTCAGAGAATGGTATTGCCATGGATCCTGCGAAGGTGGCTACGGTAAAAGATTGGTCTACGCCCAAGAATGCAACGGACATAAGAAGTTTCTTGGGGTTAGCTAGGTATTATCGTAAGCTTATCCAAGACTTCTCCAAGATAGCAGCACCGTTGACTCAGTTGACCAAGAAGAATCAAGCTTTCGTCTGGGACGAAAGGTGCGAGAATGCATTCAAGATCCTAAAGTACAAGTTGACATGTTCAGCAGTGTTAGTCATTCCTAAGGGGAATGAAGAGATGATGGTATACACAAATGCATGTGGTACCGGACTAGGTGTTGTATTGATGCAAGGAGGTAGGGTTGTAGCTTACGCAAGCCAGCAACTGAAACCTCATGAGAAAAGATACCCTACCCATGATTTGGAATTGGCAGCGATCGTGTTCGTATTGAAGATGTGGAGACATTATCTCTTGGGAGAAAGATTCGAGTTGTTTACCGATCATAAATTGTTAAAGTATCTCTTCTCTCAGAAAGATCTAAATCTCCGGCAGCAAAGATGGTTAGAATTCCTGGCTTCCTATGATTTTGACATCACATATACATGAGGAAAGGGCAATGCGGTGGCTGATGCATTTAGTAGAAGACATGCCAGTTTAGGGGCTATGTTTCTAGAATGGAAGCAACAGGAGTACATCACTGGGTATGATTTCAGACCAAAGTGCGTATTGGATCCAAAAATTTTAGCAAGTTTGATGATCAGACCCAATTTGATTGAGATTGGTTCGAGTCAGAGGAGCGATCCTAACCTATTGGAAATCATCTCAAAGTTAAATATGGGAATCATGGAGAGATGAACAAGTATGGGCTTGATCGAGATGGATGGCTTAGGAAGAATGGAAGACTAGTCGTACCCAATGTCAATGGATTGAGAGATGAAGTGCTTAGAGAATGTCATCACTCAAAACTGACTATACACCCTGGTGGTAACAAGATGTATCGAGACATGAAGCAGACCTACTACTGGGAAGGATGAAAAGATACATTGGAAAGTTTATGTCCAAATGCATGAACTGCCAGCTAGTTAAAACTGAGAAAAAGAATCCTAGTGGTTTGTTACAACCATTAGAAATTCCGGAATGGAAATGGGAACAAGTGTCAATGGATTTCATTGATGGGTTACCAAAGACTAGATTGGGCCATGATAGCATTTGGGTGATTGTGGACTGATTGACTAAGAGTGCAAGGTTTATACCCGTCAAGTCAAACAGGACAGCAGCTAAGTTAGCGGAATTATATGTAAAGTGGGTAGTAAGATTTCATGGAATACCCAAGGGCATTGTGAGTGACCGAGATCCGTTGTTCACTAGTGGATTTTGGAAGAGCTTACAAGAGGCGTTAGGATCAGAACTACATCTCAGTACCGCGTATCATCCTCAAACCGATGGTCAAATAGAGAGGGTGAATCGGGTGTTAGAAGACCTCTTGAGAGACTGTGTATTGGATTTTGGTGTATCATGGGATGACCATTTGCATCTAGTAGAGTTTGCATATAATAATAGTTATCAATCCAGTATTGGTATGGCTCCGTTTGAAGCTTTGTATGGAAGACCGTGCAACTCACCATCATGTTGGGTAGAAACTGATGAGAAGTTTGTACTTGGACCCGATGTGATAAGAGAAACTTCAACTAGGATTAAGATTATCCAACAACGAATGAAAGCTGCCCAAGATAGGCAGAAGAGTTATGCTGATAAGAGGAGAAGAGAATTAAAGTTCTCCATTGGCGACTTAGTGTTTGTCAAGATTTCTCCGTTGGAGAGCGTGATACGATTTGGCAGGAGAGGCAAGTTAGCACCAAGATTTGTTGGTCCATTCCCAGTTCTTGAGCAAATTGGGAATTTGGCATACAAAGTTGAATTACCAAAGAAGATGGCAGGAGTTCACAACGTATTTCATGTTTCCCAGTTAAGGAAGTTTGTGCACGACCCAGATATGACTATTTCACCTGATCAGTTGGATGATATCGAAGTTGAACCCGAGGCGGTTGGAAACCGCAAGCCTATGCGTATTGTTAGGAACGATACGAAGCAATTTCGAAGAAAATCGGTGAATCTAGTCAAAGTTCAGGGGGGCGAGAATGAGAATGACTGTACTTGGGAGACAGAGGAGAGCATTAGGAAGACGTATCCAGAACTCTTCGCCTGGTAAGATTTCAATTTCGATTAGTCTTTCTGCATGCTAGGATAAGTTTGTTTTGTTTGTTTTGCATGACTGATTGTTGTATATGGCTGGTAGGCATGTGGGATCCTTTGTATGTTTTGGGTTAAGGAATTTCGGGGACGAAATATCTTAAGGGGGGAGAATGTAACGACCTGCATTCTACGCATCGAAAGTTTGTAGGATATTTATTTCTTTCACATACGAAGTCGTACGGTCATGTAACTTTGGAAGACGACTAGTGGGGTCATTTCCCATGTTCATGATTTTTTTCGATTTTTAAATGACCGTTTTTCCCCTAGCTGATCTTGTTTTGACCATAACTTTTGACTAAAAAGGAATTTTGACCTAAAACCACTTCCATTGGCTCCGAATGATGGTTTACAATTCCGTAGAGTGGTCACATTAGCCAAACGGACTTACCGTTTGGAAGATATGGCTGAAACATGTTTCAGATGGTGAAAAACAGCTTAGTTGGGCTTAACCGGGTGACTAACAGCTAGGCCCAATGGAGGATTTCGGGATTTGGAGCATTTAAGGGCTGTTAGGGTTAGGGATTTCGATTTTTCTCATTTCCCAGCCGCCATGTACATCTTAGAAAACCCTAACAATGGCCTCCAACATCTAGAATCATCCTTAATCACTTCTTAATCAAGTTTTAGCTTAAACTACATCAAATCAAGGAGAAATAGCACCAAATCAGAGTTGGAGCTGCTGCTAGGCATTGGAATTCGACCCATACAGTAGATTATTTCAGTTCTAAAGTTTAATTGTGGCGAAGGTGAGTGATTAGCATTGTTTTGACACTAATTACAGGTAATTAGGGTGATTAGTGATAATTAGCGAATTTATACACTAATAAATTCTGGAAAATATTTATAAATTCTTAAATAATGTTTTAGACCTCTATTAGAAACTTGGGTTAATTTGATTAAGTTTTACTAATCATATCATTAGTTTTTCCTAAACATGCTTGAGGGAAAATATGGGATTTTGGGTATGTTTGATCCATCTTACATGCTATAGTGGTTGTTTTGGTGTTTATGATTGATTGTACATGTTGCTATGACTATGTGGTATGTTTTGTGATTTATTAGAACTGTTAGATTGGTCGAAAACACCATCGTATGGCATAAAACAGTCGCTGGAAAGTCACAGGAAATATGCAGGGTTTCGAACCAGATCGGATCGGATTATTGGGCTCGGATCAGATAGGGGAACTGGGCAAGTGGACCCGATTCAGATTGGAACTTAGCATATAGGGCTTGGCGAGAAGCAAGGCCATTTGCTTAGGATTGGGGTTGGGCAGGGGATCGGATTGGAGAGACCAACAGGGGATCGGATCGAAAGCAAGGGCGTAGGGATCGGATCGGACTAGAGCTAGGGGGCGGGATCGGATCGGAGGACCAAGCTTGGAGCTGGAGCTGGAGTTGGAGCGAAGCACCGGATCGGATCGGGACATCTAGGAGGGAGCAACCACCGAACCAGGCATAGGGCATCCGAACCGAACTAGGGCTGGAGGACCGAACCAAGGAGGAATGGATCAAGACATGAGTCAGAACCAGCGAACCGAACCAAATGTATACTTTTACCTCATCAGGACGACTCTTTTGAAGACCAACTCCAATTCGACCAAAACCCGAGATGCAAAGGAAGTCCAAATGAGGAGCTTTTACTCAGGATCCAGTTGGGAACCAATGAGTGAGCTTCATGATTGGGCTTCGCTACGGGACGTGTGCTAAGGGGTTGTTGATGTCTATAACTTTGAATCACTATGTGTAGGGAGTACGTGAACGGATTCAGGGCCACAGTGGCCTAGGTACGACTAAAGAGCTATAGACCAATGAAGTGGGGTCATTTGTAAAGATTTGGTCATGACTCCATGTGGTAAGCTTGGTAGTAGCAGTAGTAGTACCGAACTCCATCACTACTTCGATGGGTCTAGTGATTGACAGTGGTGGACATCGTATGCTTTACGCACTGAGTGAGAGATGTGAGGTTGGTTGCTATGGTTGATCTGTTTGCCATCATTATAACATGCACACCCCCACCCCCGTTATCTTTACACCATCTGTTCAGTGGCACCCTAGAGTATTGTACGGTATGTAGTGCTAACTCTTTGGTTGCAGGTCCATGTTCAGGTATGGTTTAGTATACCTGTTATCGTTCTGTTTAGCAGCTTATCGCTCATACCAGACTTTTTGTCTGACCAAGAGTTTTATGTCTCTTCTTATTACTCTGGGTGCTCTCATGAGAAGACTAGAGACATGCTAGCTGGGTATGCACGAGTAGGTGATCCGGAGACGAGCAGGAGGCTTCCACGTATGATATATATAGGTATTCTCCCTGTGTTGTTGAAGATCACTGCTTGGGCATTAGTAGTGCATCTTCTACTTTAGCTTTCTTTTGCTTTAGAGACAGTTTAAAGTTGTAATAATGATGCTGGATCATAAGCTGTATTTGGATTTCCGCTGCTATGTTAGTTTAGTTTTCAGCTTATGCACTGTCTCATCTGTTTTATGTCAAGATTATGTTATTATTATATTTTGTTCCATGCGTTGTGAGACATTCTACAGGTTTCGATTAGTTCATTCTCTTCTTTCCTTTCTTTGGCGATCGTTCCGTGTTACTCGGGCATGTGTACAGCGCACTTTCGGAGGAAATGCCGGCTGGTGCGGGGTGGGCCGTCACAACCATACAAACTGCCTACATGTGTACCAAAACCGCACATTACTTTATTTTACAAACATACATCCAACACATGACGCTTATCATTGTCCAATGGTAAAAAAGTAAAAAAACGTTGGCTGTTAAAAAAGCAATGTATTTTTTTCCTTGTTTACGCATTGTTGTTTTCTAATAGGATGACAAAATCTCACAAGTAAAAATTATAAACAAACTGAGCTTATTTGTGCATGAATAATTGTTGTGTCTTATAATGTTATTTTTCATTTAGCCTCATGCAACAATGTATTATTTTCCAGTTTCCCCTATTACTTCAAGGGAAATTTTATTTCCATCCACTTAACTTATTAGTTAATCTACACTAGATTTTAAGTGTACTACCTACTTTTATGTTCTCTATAATTATTTAAAATCAATTAGTTAATCCACACAACTTATATCTTTCTTTCATTGTCGGGCACATAAACATCACCTACTTTTATCTTTCATTCATTCTTTCTTCTAATAAAAGGATTACAAAAGTCCTATCCAAATTTAAAATGAAATAATATAAGGAACTACCTAGATAGATCGGTAGTAGTTAACTAATAGGTGGATAGATAAGAGACAATAGGTGAGATTGTATGTATAAAAACTGAAATAAAAACATAATATCTATGTAAACTATTACTTTTCAGTATCAGCCAATTGTACAAACTATTACTGGAAATGTAATATAATGGCAGAATAATTCACGATCAAGACTGATTTTGAGGTTAATGTGCACCGCAATGTTACAAAGAGACGTGATAATCAAGACTGGCTTAGAGGACAGTCCAGCAACTGGACCAGTACAAAACTAAATTTAAATTTTGCAGTATATTAAATTATAAACTACTAATTAAAATTTTATAGTATAGTAAATGTTTACGTTATTTAAAAGGTGCTTTCTATTGCCACATTTAAACCAGCAACTGTGCAAGTTATATTAACTGAGCAAATTTCTGGTTCTTTTCTGAAACTAGAGGTTTGTCCAACTCTCGTAAGGCATCAGTACAAGAGTTTTTAGAAGCACGGACTAACAGTAGCAAAGGCCAAGTAAATCACTTGCAAGAAACTTGTCATATTATTACCAGGTTGTATTTCATTTGAACTTGAACATTACTTGATGCACTTACTGATAATGTTTTATTTTACACAATGATAGCTACGTGAGTATTGATTTTTGTTTAAAGGATTTATTTTCATCAGTGCCCAATCAATGGTACTAAATATGTATATGTGAGAATGGATGTTGTACTGTCTACTCATTTGTTTTTAAATTGTGCGTGCTATAATTCTTGTTATGGCCGATTTTTTTTATTAGGGTTTATCGATCCACGAAGATTAGCTGAAAGATAAAAGTAGGTGTTGTACATGTGTCGGACAATGAAAGAATGAAATATATAAGTTGCGTGGATTAACTAATCGATTTTAAATAATTAGAGAAAACAAAAAAGTAGGTATTACCTCTAAAATCTAGGGTGGATTAACCGAAGTTAAGTGGATGTAAATAAAATTTCCCTTACTTCAATGGATTAATCTCAGCACCATGTTTGTTTGTCAATATCATGTCTTTTCATCAACCATGACCTTTAAACCTATGAAATTGGCATCATCATCTAACAGCATATCTACATAACACTTCTATTGCAATCTTGATTTTCATAAAAGAAAAGAGAACATTGATACCTGTAATATATTCTTTTGAGATCCTTCACAGTTCTAGGCAATTTTATAAGAATTCAAATTTCTAAGCATTGGAGGAGCGCTGTAAAGACTATCAACCGTGCAAGTGCTTGTAGCATCACCAGCCCATTATTCATGCTCTTTTTTAGAATACATCCCATGAATCTCAGCTATAGTAGCAAAACATCATATTCACGCTGCCAAATTGTAGCAACCAATCCAAATCCTGAATCCAAAAAAAGAAAAGAAAAGATTCAAATGATTGAAACCCAGCAAATCAAACTCAAAATCCAAATAGATAAAACCCGACAACCAAAAATCTGAAACCCACAAAAACCATCCTCGACATTGACCATGGTGAACTCATTCAACAATCTATAAATTAAGTGAATTGTTTGGATCTAGTGCAAATCTGAATAGAAGAGGTGATGCCTATTCAGCTTCAAGTGGACATGCAATCTCGGCGACTCTAATCTTTTTTTTGGCTACCAACTACTTGGAAATATCACGTACGGTGTTGTCTAATGCAGGGTGAAATACAATCAAGCCGCGCGAGCTGTCAATAACACCATGTAGGATGCAATATAGGCAAGCATAAAAACTAAAATACAAACCCTGAAATAAACTACAAAAAAGCCCCTTAACATGTTGCACAAGACATATGCCTACCAAGACAACTGAGTGAATCAAGAAATAAACATAGGATGTAAAACCCAAAACATACATATATATATATGATATATATATATATACATATATATATATATATATATATATATGTATGTATGTTTTGGGTTTTACATCCTAAATGGTTTGGATGGGAGTCTGGTCAGATTCTTGGATTAAATGTTGAGATGTTGGTGAATCTCGTTCCTGTATGGTTTTCATGGTGATGGTGTGATTAGCATATTCTTTTTAATGGGTTTGTATGGGAGTTGGTTTACACTGTAGATGGGGATCAAGTATTCAAGTTATCAATCTACTACAAGAAATAGGCACTCGGTTATGTATGATAAATTACAGATTCAGGCACTAAGATGGATTCACGGGGTCGTGAATCATCAACCAGATTTAGGATTTGAATTTGAATTCTTTGGATAACTAGGTGCTGTGCTCATTAACTGTTCGACCATATGCTCTATAGGATAGCATGTGAACCCTTTATGTTTGTTCTATGTAGTTGTGGCTGATTAGTTGGAAGATGGTTCTTGTTGGATAACTTGGATGATAATGGCTCGTAATGTTTAGTTATGATATGGGAAAAGCTGCTATCTTCTACCTACTGTGAAGTAAGTTTATGTTAGAAGGAACCTTATACAGATGAAGACCTGCTAGTTGTGAGATGTGCGGTTTTGCACAGAAGCGAGTTGGCGACCTCATCATGGGTCAATTTAAGTTTAGTTCTATTTAAACGCTATTTGTTTTTTCTTTCCTTTTAATTTTCTTTGTTGTAAAGGTTAGTATGCTAACCTATTTCGTGTATGCTTTCTTTTGCTAATAATAAAGTGAACCAATTTTCAATATATATATATATATATATATATATATATATATATATCGGCGTGTGCTTGTTATATAATACCCCTTCGCTGCATGCATTGCAAAGCACTTTATGATGCTATTCATTTCCAGTGTCACAGAAATTTGAAAGATACGTTTATATATTCAATGTGTAATACATGTATTTAGAGAAAAACTTATTATATTTGTGTTTTTTTCTTTTCAAACTTTGTACTTCAACGCCAACAAGTTTCATTTTCATGGATCGAATTCACGACATTCATTCTCATTGTACAAAATGCCAACAAACTAAGTCAATCTCGTTACTTGAATAAGCTTACTATATACTGTAGTAAAAGTTTGGGGTGTTTTTGCTTGTAATAGAAGCAGCTTTTTTAGTTGTTTTGAAAGGTTTTTTTGGCTTAATTCTGGCCTCTGTGTCTTGTATATCCTGAAAGCAATATTTACAGTCGTTACTGACTGGTTTCAGAATCGAATTAAGTTTTGACTTTTGAGTCGGTTTAGAAACTAAATCGATTTTTAATTTGATTTTACAAATTGAGTGTTATCATTTCAGGAATCAAGTGTGCAAAGTATCAAATAAGGGGCAAGAGAAAATACTATCGCATGCTAGGTTTTGTTCGACTGCTTTCAGATCTACTGTTATAGTTGAAATGGAAATCAAATTCAAATCGAAATCTAAAGATCTAAATATAAACAGTGACACAAATAGAGCGACATACCTAATTTTCTATATGAGAGTTCGGATGAAGATAAACACCCCAAAATTGTTGACACGTCAACCATATAGTTTGTAGATTCACAAATCTAAAGCCACAAAGTTGGATAGTTGGATTAATCTGAATCTACTTGCTTCGAGAAAGGAAAAACAGTTTTGAATTTTGGTTATTAATTTGATGGACAGACGTGATGAAGGATGGAATAAAGTAAATTAGGTTTAGCGTTGGAAGAAGATAGAACATTTGGGATTTTGTCTCGATTTTTCGAGGAAGACTTGAGCAGTGGAAATCTAATTGTTGGAGTAATCCGCGGGTTACATTATTTCCATGCTTGGATTTTAGATCAGCGGTCCTTGTTCATTCTTGATTGTTGATGCGGAAAGTGGTGTTACATAGTTAAACCTTACACTAAAAATCCTAAATTTTTTTTTGGCAAGGCAAAATCTTAAATATATTTTAAGTACCAATAAGTAAAATTTATTATATCTTAAATATTAATGATTAATTATTAAATATTAAGAAATAATCAATACTAATTTTAAGAAAGTATTGCAATTATTAATTATTGATTATCGAAAATTGATAACAACCATTTATTACAACAAAGATTTTATGATCATTGTAAAGTTTGCATCAGTTAAAACAAATATTTTATAACCATTATAATGTTTATGATTTATTTCAAAATTATTCAAGATGATTTCAAATTTTAAAATTTTTCAAAATATAAAATATTATTATCAGCTATAATTATAAAATATAAGTATCAACTATAATTATCAACTGTAATTATTAAATAAAATTATTTAAAATTAATTATTGAATGCTATATATCATTTTATAAGTATTAAATTTTATTATTACTTATTAAATAATTATTTCAATAAACTAATATTTTCATCTCTTGCAAATCTGTTGGATTCTGCTGCAAAATAGGTTCGATATATATTTGTCGGTATTCTGCCTGGATTTGCAGCGGAAAATAGCAACAGAAATTTTCTGTCGTTAATTTGACGCAAGTTGCAACGACTTAGTGAGGGATTTCAGGAGACAACGGTAATAAATAAAAGAAAAAAAGTTGAAAAAAACAAAAAACTATCCCTTGCAGATCACTTGGAAATCCATCGCAAATTAGTGACGGAAATTTCTGCTTCTAAATATTTTATGCTAAATCAGTTTTTTCTTGTAGTGTAATACAAGCACTGATGTAAATAACCTATCAACATAACTTTATATTTCTAAAGCTCATATTTTATTTTATGAAGGAATTATAATGGAAAGGTTTGGTGGTCATTGTTTCGCTTTGTGTTATGCTAATTTTGGTTGTAGTATGGAAGGTAAAGCAACAGGTGGTTGCGTAATATTGTTGTTGTTTTGTTGATTGAGTTGGAGGAGTTGTATATAATGGAGGTGATGGAAGGGAGGATTTTTTGAAAGAGGTGAAGGTTTTTATTCCAATTTGTTGGTGTGGTTGCCACGAAATTTGAAGTGGAAGTGGTTTGGCAAGTTGTATTGGTTACAAGCAGTGTTGTTTTGTGGTTTTAGAAAATTGGTGTGGTTGTTTTGAATTGGAAGTTAGCTATGGCATTAGTTTTTATGTTTGTAGATGGTTGCTGCTTTAGGAAGCAAGTAGTTTTTGTGATGATTTGATGAAGTGTGCCAGAGGTAGTTTTCTGATGGGGGAAGTTGGTTGTGTATGTTTTGTTGAAGGTAGTTTTGAAAAGCTGTGAATGAGATGATAGTTTATGTATTGGTTTGTACAAGTTTGTGGTTGATGATTGAGGGGTTTTAATTGTGTTATTTGAGGAGATTTGCTACATGTTAGGTTAACAGGGAAGATGGCGTGATACCAAGTGGTGTGTAGGTTGACTGGCCTGATAGTTCTTTGAATTGAATATGTTTGAGTGCTCTTATTTGATAGTGTTAGGACAAGCTTAGCAGAAAACGGTTGTCTTCTGTAGTAATAATGAAAGAGAAGCTAATGACGGAGCGAGCTCCGAGGTAGCAATCCGAGGCGAATTGCAGTTGACGTAGGAAATGTGGCTATTGATTCTTTAAACATTGACATGCAAGGTTTAACAGTGCACCGATGCTTCAAAAATGGTTGAGCATGCTCCCGACCACAACATTTATGAGTTGAATGTCAAATCCATCAAGAAGGGCCCAACGGTAATATGATTTAACAAAGAAGCAACTGAGATAAAGGTGGTATCGTACGTAGTGTAGGGGAGGAAGCAATAGACACAGGTAGAGCCTTCGACGAGAACGCTGCAGAGGGATCCGCCAACGGTCCAGTAATGGTGGTAAGACCTGCAAAAATGGCAGGGCTGCGACGTACCATATTTGTTTTAGTAGCTGCAAACCTTGCCTAAAACACTAGATCCTACGTGTACCCGATTAAGATGATATGAAAGAGCCTGTGGTATGCAAATAACGTTGATTTTTTTCTCAAACATGATCCCGTACGGAGTGGGTGGCAACCCCCCAAGGTGGGAGTGCGAGGGCAACGCCCTCGCTAACGGGGTTCGACCTGCCTGGTAAGATCGCGGGGGTCCAAGGGGCAACGCCCCATCCAAAACGGTATGTTTTTACTGTCGAATTTAAATTCAACAGCCTACGGTAAAAAATCATTGGAAAATGGTCGCGACCGTTCAACCCAACAGACACCTATATGAATAGATGTTTTGTCCTCTATATGACAGTACGTTCCCTCATCACTGAAGGTACTTTTCATTCTTTCTCGAATTCTATAATCATCACCATCATTAAATTAATTTATGAGTGTTTTTCTGATCTATGCAAGTAATCACAACTTGCACAAATAACCTCCATTGTATCCTGAAAGAAGGTTTCCAATCAACACATTGTGATTAAGAGCGGAAAACATTTTTGAAAGACAACAAATTTTCGTGCCTTGGAGCGATCAGTCTTGTCTTACTCAATCATCATCAACATTTTCAAGAATGTCTTCTATTCAAGATTCGTTGCTCAACAGAACTACATCTCAACTACTCCAAGTAATGAATCAGGATCTCACCTGCCTTGAAAGATTTGATGGCAATAATTTTTCATGCTGGCAGGAAACAGTTTTGTTCTTTCTCACTACCATTGGTTTGAACCATATAATAACTGATGACTTAGACCCAATTCCTGAAGAAAGAGCTACAGATTCAGAACAACGAAAGAAAGAATTAAAGGCATTAAGGCAGAAGCGAAAGAATGAAGACTTTCTTTATCGAGGGGACATTCTTAATGCACTTTAAGATTCAGTATATAGTGCGCACGAAACTATTGATGGCGCAAAAGCTCTCTGGAGGCTCTGGATGTCAAATATCATATTGAAGAGGCAAGTAATCAGAAGTTTCTAATAAGTAATTATATTAATTTTAAGATGAATGATGATGCTAATATTGTTTCCCAAGCCAATGAATTAAATTTGATTGCTTGTAAACTAAAGGATGGTGAAATAGAACTTCCTGAAGCATTTCAAGTAGGAGTAGTAATGGAAAGATTGCCTAGTACTTGGAATGGTTACAAAAAGAAATTGATGCTTGAGGAAAAAACACACTCTGGAATCCCTCATACAACATTTGTGTATTGAGGAAGAATGTTGCAAGAGAGATAAGAAAGAAGATCAGGAGACAGAAAAAGAAAATGTGGTTCAAGGAGAATCCTCTAAGAATCATAGTAATGGAAAGAAAAGAAAGAGCAATTCCAAAGGGAATAAACATGAGAAATCTAAGAATCCCAATGGTGATTGCTTTCACTATAAGAAACAGGTCATTGTGCCCGAGAATGCAGGTTTCACATAAGAGATGAGAAAGAAAAGAATAATTAAACAAGTTAACATTGTTGTTGATTTTGAAAATGAACCTAGATTGTTTGTTGCTGTAGAGGAAGGTAACTTTGTTGGAGTTGAAGAGGGATGGTGGTTAGACACAGGTGCATCCATTCATATCTATAATGATAAATCACAGTTCCAGACCTATAAAGAGTGCATTGAACTAAAAGAAGTCAAAATGGATAATGATGTTTGTGCCAAAGTTGCTGGTATTAGGAATATCACTCTGAAGTTTACTTCAGGAAAAGTTCTGACTTTTGCTGATGTGTTTCATGTTCCAGAAATGACAAAAAAAAACTTATTTGTGGAGATCGTCTCAACAAAGGTGGGTTTAAATTAGTCATTGAATCATATAGTGTTGTTATGTCCAAAAATAATATATCCATTGGAAAAGGGTACTCATGTAATGGAATGCTCAAAATGAATTAAATAAAACCAGTTTCTTCTTATATGGTTGAATTTTACCCTTATAACATGGTAGGTTAGGTCATATTAACTATAATTCTGTTCGAAATATGCATAGTCTGGGACTTATATCAAATGCAATAGTGAGAATGTTGATAAGTGTAAATATGTGTGCAAGGAAAATTAACTTGTAAATTGCACAAATCGGTAAGTAGGACATCTGAATTGCATGGACTTGTGCATACTTATATTGTAGACTTACATAGCAAAGTTTCACGAGGTGGAAACAAATACTTTGTAACATTTATTGATGATAATTCAAAATATACTTATATATACTTACTAAAAAATAAGTAAGAAGTTCTGAGCAAGTTTTTTATATATAAGGCAACAGTTGAAAATCAATTAAATCGTAAAATTAAAGAACTAAGACCCGACAGAGGTGGTGAATATAAATCAATAGAACTTTTAGAGTTTTGTTAATCTAATGGAATAGTCCATGAATTTACACCACCATATTCACCAGAATCAAGTGGCATTGCTCAACAAAAAATAAAACTTTAATGAATATAGTTAATTGTATGTTGTTATGTTCTGCCTTATCCGATTATTGATGGGGGGAAGCACTTTTAAATGCATGTTATATCCTAAATAAAGTTGTTATGAAAAGAACTAGTAAAACTCCTTATGAATTGCGGTATAATCGAAAACCTAGTCTTAGTCGTTTAAAAGTATGCAGATATTTTGGTTTATGTAAGAAAACCACACCCAGAAATGATAAATCTAGGAACTAAAACATATAAATGTATTTTTATTGGATACGCTAAGAATGGTTCTGCATATAGATTTATGAAACTAGAAACAAATGAAATCATAGAATCAATCGATGCAGAATTTTTTGAGTATATGTTTAAATCTTCCTGTAATGACTCGGTAAATTCGACGCTCGAATTTTCGATAATAATACGTAATTCCATATTACTTGCCAAAAACCCAAGTATCGAAAACCGATATTGTTAATAGAAAAAAGTCAGAGGATGAAAAAAGAAAGAAAGAAATATTAGAATAGAAGAATAAGAAGATCAGAGTCTCATAGCGGAACGAATAAAATATAATATATCAAATCTCTTTAAACAAAAAGAGTTGTATATATATATATATATATATATATATATATGATTATAGTTAGATTATGCATTCATTTCAATACAACATACAGCGAAATAAGTTAATACCAGAAAATACGGATATACATCTTGAATCCAGATTCCCTTCTGAAGCTCCAAGTGAAAACCTAAACTGGTAATATACTCGGTCTGACCCGAATACATTTGAAGCAAAGCAAAATCAACCCGGATCGGTCTGAAATAGTTTCAGTGATAAATTCATACATACAAACAACTTGTTTAACTTTAGGAAATCCTTTGAAAGAAAAGGATAATCGTAAGATCAGCCCACACAACACAAACAGTTTTTACCTTATGATAGCCCGAAACATTTTTGATATCCAATCTGGTGATATTATAATAATGTCCATCAAAACCACAGATAAATAAGCAACTAGCAGAATGCTTGCATATCATGCTCCGCATACTTATTATATAATAAAAAACCGAATGGAGCTTACAGTAGATTAGATTTCCAACATGACGAGGTATGGAAGCACCTTCCGATCAGTGTACTCTAGAGGGGATACACTGGGGTTCAACAAGAACATCTTACAACCTGACCACACATGACCGACCACTAATTCAACTTGAGTGTATCGAATATATTATCACCCATGGTTGGTAGTGACTCAAACCATATTCCATAAGATACAAAAATGACAGAAGAAAAACAAATGAATTTTCTCTAGATGGTGACAATATAAGCTAATGGGAAATAACCCATATAGCCATGATGCCTGCTCGATTTCTGTCATTTCCCGGTTGAAAAGGATTGAGGTTACAATTACCTTTTTAGAACATCACATTAATTTGGAATGCCACATTGTTAGATCCAACAAACCACTAATTGACGTCAAAAAAATATTTTGGATGTTAAGATAAGAGAAGATGTCTTCTCTGCAACCAAACTCAATATATTTGCAAAAATCAACGTAAGTGATCCTTTGGAAATACTTGTCAGACATTTGTCCATATAAGTCATCCAGGAACAAGATGAACTGAATGTTGAAAATAAGAATTTTAATTAATGTCAACAAAGAGAAGAGCAATGGAAATCATGTCATGAAGATAAGGTTATATATATGTGTGTTGAGTCGTGTTAGAATTATGTTAAAATCTATCCTCAAGTATAACACGAATATACAAAACAAGATATAAATATAAATATATATGTATTAAAAGGTTTTAAATAGCCATGACTGCACAGACTCACTGTACCAGTCGGCTGGTCAGCCTGTCTCTGTACAATAACGGCTAGTTTTGAATGATTTTAAATCCAAACGTTTTACAGTATGATTCAATCAGTCGACTGATGATTTTTAGACCAATTGATTGATTCAAAACAGTAGCCTTTATTATGAAGAGTCACCTTCCTTCTTGAAGAGATTTCTCTTTAATTATGAATGGAAATGGATGCAACTTTTTACTGAAACCTTTCATGAAGGAATGCTACTCTTCTACTATTATATAAACAATACAAACATGTTTTCCAACTAATGAATTCTCATTCTATTCTATCTATTTTCTGATTTGCACTTCTATATTCGTTGCAATCTAAAGCTCTCTCAAATTCAAGTTACTTGTTGAATCCTTGATAGCACTTCACATATCTTGATTCGATAAGCAACTAACTTCCTTCAATCTTTGCAAACATATCAAATACTTTAGGATAAGATTATAGGAAGGGTGTATTTCATCGTGACTATTACGTGTTTATTAGAAAATACATTCAAGAGTTAAAAACCTTTGTAAATTGTGAAGTCCTATTTAGGTGCTCAGGCGTGGACATCCTTGTTGGTGCTCGGGTGTATTGTGACCTGTTCCTCCGGGTGAAGAGAGTCCGTTGTTAGTGAATTCCGAAGAGGAGCTTCAGGACTGGACGTAGGACGGGAAGTCTGAACCAGTATAAAATTCCTGGAGTCTTTACTTATCGCATTTTACCTTTATTTGTGATATATCTCTATAGCTTAGTTTTAACTGCGTAACTATTGTAGTTTACTAGTTAGTTTATTATATATCATTCCGATATATCCATTAAAGATCATGCTTAGGTCATACACACCAATTAATCATTTGGTATCGGAGCAAGGCCATCATTTAACTATAAAACCGTTATCTGATACATAGTTAATATGGATAACCAACACTGGTACTAGCAATAATACTGGATATACCGAAGGCCAATCTACTACAAGAGCGCATTTTTTAATGGCATGAACTATAGTTATTGGGCTATACAAATAAGGATATATATGCAAGCAAATAGTTTTGATGCATGGAACATCACACAAAAAGAGTATACATAACCTACTACTCTATACACTGAATGGTCTACAAATGAAAAAGCAGTGGCTACCGCCAATGCGAAAGCCGTGAATATGTTGCATTGTGCCTTGGATAGAAACGAGTTTAACCGGGTTTTATGTGCAACACAGCATATGAAATCTGGAGAACACTCAAAATTACTCATGAAGGAACTAACAAGGTTAAACAAAGCAAAATATCCATGCTTAAGAACCAGTTTCAAAATTTTAAGATGAACGAGAATGAGTCCATAAATGACATGTACTCACATTTTCAAAACATTTATCATTCTTTGTTAAGATTAGGAGAAAAATATTCTAATTTTGATATAATCTCAAAAAATTTAAATTCTTTAACGGATGAATGGGAAAGAAAAGTGTTAGCTATCGAAGAAGCTAACGATCTTTCTGCCATGAAACCCGAAGAGTTAATCGGTAATCTTATGTCCTATGAAGTAAATTTGCAGGTAAAGAAAGCACATGTACAAGACAAGAAAATTTTAGCTTTTCATGTTGAGAAAGAAGATTCAGTTTCAAATGAAGAAGATATTGCTTTTGTAGCAAAGAATTTTAGAAAGTTTCTTAAATATAAAAAAGGCCAAAGCAAGAATGTGAAAAAGAATTCATCAAAAGAGCCTGACCCTGCACTGGTGGAATGCTTTGATTGTCACAAACCGGACATTATCAAAAGAATTGTTCAGAATTGAAGAAAGGTCATAAAAAGGAAAAATCAAAAAGACGAGCATTTTTAGTCACTTGGGATAATTCTGATTCATCATCTTCTGATAGTGACAGCGACAGTGACAATGAGCAAGTGAATGTATGCTTCATGGCAAAGGATACTAAGGTTAGTGAATTTACTTATGATGAGTTAATTGAAATTAATACAGAAATCTTAGAATCCAGAAACAATTTTAAGAGAAAATAAAAACAAGCCAATGAAGATAGAAAAGGAGCAGAATTTGAAAGAGACTTATTAAAAGATGAAAAAGAGATTTTAGAAGATGAGATTAGAAAATTACAAGAATCTCTTTCAGTAGCAAGTTCTCAAATTTTTATGTTGAGTCAGAAAATCGAGACTCAAAAGAATAAAAATGATTTATTAGCTTCTGAGAATCATGATTTAAATACTAAGATTAAAATTATAGAATTAGAAAATTCTAGTTTAAAAATTAATCTTGAAAGTATTTCTAAAAACGTTGACAATTTTAATAGAGGGAGAGAGAATTTATCTAAAATACTAGAAAATTCTCAACCAATTTATAGTAAAAAGGGACTATGATATGATCAAAAAGCTAAACAAAAATCTAGTTAAAAAATTCTAATATTAAACCAGTAATTTCAAGTAGTAAATTAAATATTTCTACTAAGAAGAACTACTTGGGAAATATTAGTCCATGGGTTCCAAAAACTAATAATGTTCTTATTAGAAATAAATATATCAAGAATTTTTTAGATTCTGTTCATAATAATGATAATAATATTTTCAAAAAGGATCCTGAACCCTCTTGGGTTTGGCTTCCTAAAACTTAACCCTTAGGACCCTAACGAAGGAAGTGGGTGCCAATGAAATTTTAAATTATTTTTTGCAGGTCCCACTAAACAGAAACAGAGGAAAATGGATACTCGACAGTGGTTGCTCAAAACACATGACAGGAGATAAAGAGATGCTAACAAATATCATTTATTCAAGAGGAGGAATTGTTACATTTGGAGATAATTCCAAAGGATATATCATCGGTAAAGGCGATGTGAGCAATTACGGTATATCTAATTCACCTCTCATTTCTGATGTTTTATTGGTTAAAAACTTAAAACATAATTTATTAAGTACTAGCCAATTAGGTGATGAAGGTTTTAAAATATCTTTTTCTGAAAATAAATGTAGTATATTTGATTCAAGTCAAAATCTTATTTTTGAAGGAAATTGAGATAAAAATATTTATATTTTGAATATGGCAGTTAATAATAATTCAAGTATGTGTTTATTAGATAAAGACAATGATCCTTGGTTATTACACAAACGATTTTGTCATATTAATTTTAAAACAATAAACAAGATATCTAAAAATGATCTTGTAAGAGGATTACCCAAAATAAAATTCAAAACCGAAAATTTGTGCGATGCTTGTCAACTTGGAAAGTTAACCAGATCTTCCTTTAAATCTAAAAAGGTTATATCAACATTACAACCGCTTGAATTACTACACATGGATTTATTCAGACCAACTCAAGTTCAGTCCATAAATCATAGTTTATATGTGTTTGTAATTGTTGATGACTTTTCGAGATACACTTGGAATATGTTTTTAAAGAATATAAGCGATATTTTTGGTATCTTTAAAAATTTTGTCAAACAAATTCAAAATTTAACTGATTTAAAAATAAAGAACATACGAAGTGATCATGGAGGAGAATTTGAGAATGAGAAATTTGATTTATTTTGTCAAAAGAAAGGAATTTTTCATAATTTCTCTTTTCCTAGAACTCCAGAACAAAATGGAGTTGTAGAACGTAAAAACAGAACTTTACAAGAATGTGCTCATTTTCAAGCTAATCCAAAAGAATCACATTTAAGGGCATTTAAACGTATATTACGTTATCTTAGCAGTACCAAAGATTTTAAACTTTTCTATCCGAAAGATTGTTCCTTCGAATTAGTTTCATATAGTGATGCTGATTTTGGAGGACCACGAATGGATCGTAAAAGTACAAGTGGAACTTGTCACTTTATCGGTAAATCACTTATATCTTGGTTCAGCAAGAAACAAAATTGTGTTTCACCATCAGCATGTGAAGCTGAATATATATCAGCTGAGTAATATATATACAGCAAACACTAAAAGATTTGAACGTAAACTTATCTAATTCCACAATTTATTATGACAATGCAAGCATGATAAATTTAGCTAAAAATCCGGTAAACCATTCTAGAACTAAACATATTGATATAAGACATCATTTCTTGAGAGACAATATTGAAAAACAAACCATTAATTTAGAGTTTGTAAACTTAGAAAATCAAATTGCTGACATCTTTATTAAACCCCTTTTAGAAAATTCTCTCATAAGACTACGACGTGAATTAGGAATTGTATCTTTCAAAGATCTCTGAAATTATTCAATTACTTTGTGCTTATAGAGTTTAAATAATTTTTAATGATGACAAAGGGGGAGAGTTATATTTTCGATGATCAAAATGATGGATCTATTTATAGCTATATTTTCTATGCTCATAATGATGAATCTACTTATTGAAAATATATGTGCTAACATTTTGTTGTAGGAATCCAAATGGTAAGTTTATAAATTTATGAACTAACAAAATGTTGCAGAAATTCAGGGGGAGCAAATACTCAGAAGGATAAAATTAAATATGTTATCGTTAATCAAAAAGGGAGAGAATGTTAAAAACAAGAATTTTGATTGATGTCAACAAAGAGAAGAACAATGGAAATCATGTCATGAAGATAAGGTTATATATATATGTGTTGAGTCATGTTAGAATCATGTTAAAATCTATCCTCAAGTATAACACGAATATACAAAACAAGATATATATATATATATATATATATATATATATTAGAAGGCTTTAAATAGTCATGACTGTACAGACCCAGTTGTACCAGTCGACTGGTAGAAATTCAACCAGTTGACTGGTTAGCCATCTCTTTACAATAACAGCTTGTTTTGAATGATTTTAAATCCAAACATTTTACAATATGATTCAACCAATCGACTGATGATTTT
This sequence comes from Allium sativum, assembly GCA_030737875.1. NCBI lineage: Eukaryota > Viridiplantae > Streptophyta > Magnoliopsida > Asparagales > Amaryllidaceae > Allium > Allium sativum. The sequence continues at coordinate 571,226,311 of CM060922.1, forward strand.
TAGACCAATTGACTGATTCGAAACAGAAGCCTTTATTATGAAGAGTCACCTTCCTTCATGAAGAGATTTCTCTTCAATTACGAATGGAAATGGTTGCAACTTTTTCTTGAAATCTTTCATGAAGGAATGCTACTCTTCTACTATTATATAAACAATACAAACATGTTTTCCAACTAACGAATTCTTATTTTATTCCATCTATTTTCTGATTTGCACTTCTATATTCATTGCAATCTAAAGCTCTCTCAAATTCAAGTTACTTGTTGAATCCTTGATAACATTTCACATATCTTGATTCGACAAGCAACTAACTTCCTTCATTATTTGCAAACATATCAAATACTTGAGGATAAGATTATAGAAAGGGTGTACTTCATCGTGACTATTCTGTGTTGATTAGGGAACACATTCAAGAGTTCAAAACCTTTGTAAATTGTGAAGTCCCGTATGGGTGCTCAGGCTTGGACATCCTTGTTGGTGCTTGGGTCTATTGTGGCCTATTCCTCCTGATGAAGAGAGGGCGTTGTTAGTGGATTCCAAAGAGGAGCTTCAGGACTGGACGTAGGACGGGAAGTCCGAACTAATATAAAATTCCTGGTGTCTTTACTTATCACATTATATCTTTATTTGTGATATATCTCTATAGCTTAGTTTTACCTGTGTAACTATTGTAGTTTACTAGTCAGTTTATTATATACCATTCCGCTATATCCATGTAAAGATCCTTCTTAAGTCATAAACATCCATTATTCACCGAAGGCACCCTCCTACTGCATCCTATATGGAAATCACCCCCCAAGGATCAATAGCGAGTGGTCCTTTCAATCCGAAGATTTCAATCATGATAGAATCACAATCAAAATATCTCTGGTTGCACTCCAGATATATTCATCAAGTTGTTCTTCCGCTCATGGAGATCCACGGTTTTCAATGCTCCATCTTTATAGGTAATCATGTAAATTAGTTTCGAACGCATAGTTGGTTCGAAGTGTTTTTAGGTCTAGTTCACATCCCGGTCTCTTCATACTAACACATTAACAGTCAAAGGTACATTTATTTTATAGTCGTTCTTTAACTATCAAATCCAATAGTATCGCTAAGTATATCAACAGCCCAGGCCCTTTAAAATCATTCATTAAATTCAATTTATCGAATCTTACTAATCGATTCCATATATTTATCCCAACACATCTCTCATGTTTTCGTTACTTTAAAAACAGTAATCAACACTTATTTTTTTTAAATAAACATATTTACCAAATGTGACGACCCGGATTTTCAACCTTCAAAAATAAGCACTTAATACATCTAAGAATTCAAATGTCGGAGATTCAAAAGTTGGAATCTGCATCGCCTGGTGTAACAACACATTAAAACAGAAACAAAATGAAAATTTTATTGATATAACAATATTTTTGCATCAGAGTTACAATGATCATCAGAGTACAACGGAATCATAGCAAAAATAAATGTGAAAACTCTCAGTGTAAGAATAATGATCCAAGATATAGCTCCAGCTTCAATACTAAATCCTTCTCTAACTGACATAAAAACTAAATCTGCAAACCAAAAGCAACAACTGCCCGTGTGGAAAATTATGGGCACCTTGAGTTTAGGTGAAGGAACAATAAACTCCAGGTCAGTCATGGGACTGGTGTGAGAAATTAATCAGTTGTCTTTTAGGACTATTTTAAATTGAGGAAATCATAGGACCACGCCTTATAACACAGAATAGGTTTTCTCCTTATGGATACTAATGCATAGAAATTGGTAATGACTTTTTAGAAAATGAAGCTATTATAAGGCTCATCCCACATCACATAATGCAAGCTTACACCAATGGGCGAGTTTGGTCTTTATAATCACAAAAATGCTTGATACATAGAAAATCATCTGATATTATTATTAATGCATAGTGTGGAAAACCATTTTGCAAGTAAACGTATTAATCTTAACCAGCATAATGCCTCTTCCCATTGTGTTAACATATTCCTACCGGTAACCAGTAGGCTATACAATTGAAATCGTAAAGGCTCGTAGTGGAGATTGGGTTTCCAACATGATGGTTCCTAGTACAAAAAATCAATTATGGGCTCACAAACTTTTGGGCATCATTTCAGTACTCGCAGTTAATGTCCATACTTTGACACCGCTATATTATCCCACATCACATGAATTAAAATATCCAACAAACAGCGTACTAGACTCGGGAATGTCCAGACTTTGACACCGTTATATTATCCCACATCACATGAATTAAAGTATCCAACAATCAACGTACCAGACTCGGGACTTCGTAATACCCTTTCATCATCTCAACTTGGTGCACTGAAACAAACATACAAATCTGACCACCAGTCTACCATCATACTGGGGTATGAGGCTTGATGAGGTCACGTTACACAAAGCTACGCTCATACAAAGATGGGCTTTGATCATCCATAGCTCAATCACCTAGCATGCCGCATTTCCAATTCATAAGACATAATTGATATCTACCAATATATAACCTCTGAGCTCGTATGTCTCAAAGAAGGGTGTTAAGCTAAGAGAATAATTCTTCGCCGCCAACAAATATATATTAGTAAAGATCAATTTCTATGCTATAAATTGCAATGTCAGACAAACAATCCATACAGGTTCGTTTTGGGTCTGAATGAAATCGAAGACACCTTATTCCTCTTCCAATAAAGGAGAGAGGCCCTTGCAAAACTAGAAAATATCCAAGTACGTTCGACCGCTATCACAATGTAACCTTATAATAAGTAGCCTCCTATTTGAGACATCAACAATAAAATCCTACGATGTGAAGATTCTTGGTCTTCAACCATCATCTTCGATCGCTCCATAACGTCGTATAATCATTTGGAATGGTTTTTGGACATAAATCTGATCTCGGTCTTTCCAAATAATTAGCACGATTTAATAACACAATTATGGATTACACAGGAACTCAACTAAAACTCCTTCCACCTTGGATTCTGTTAATTAAAATTTCTTTAAACCTGGTCTTAAATTATCCTTTAACAAAATCCATATTCGCTAACTATAAATCAACATTCATCTAATTACTTTTCTCTTTAAAACAAATCTTTTCAAATCAAAGATAATTTAGCTTCAAAATTCTCAATTAACTTTTCACCCAGATTCATTAACTCTTCATTCCTTTACTTTCCTCTTAAAACCCATCTCTAAATCAGTATCATTAAATATCTTTTCAAATTGCCTTTATAAATCTTTAATCCTCTTCAAAAATCCAATCATGACTTAGTCTTGAAGAACGATGTTATTTGAGACACCATTCACAAAAAACCCAGAAACCAATCGATATTGAATATAATATTTAAACAGAAATTATCAACTTATATCAGATACCAATTCTCATAGTCAGTGTATACTATAAGCGGAATAACGATATAAATATCTTTCAAGTTCCCTAAATAGTATACATCTAACAACAAAATTCCATGTCAAATAACCAAAGATTATTTCTATCCAAACCCATCTTATTAATTCTGAAAACTTTTATTCCAACAGATTAAATTGAAATCGTTCTATAGGAATTGAATAAAAATTATATCAACTTATGTTCGGTATAAATTTCCATACTTGACTGATACTATAAGCGGAATAACGATAACTTTACCTTTCAAAATCCTCAAATAGTACAAGTTTATTTATGGACTAAATAGCGACATTCGAAGATCACTTTCAACCAATTCCAATTTCATTAATAATTGGAAAACTCCTTTTTAAATATTATTTAAATCCAATATGTTTTAAGTACTATAAACTTCTAAAAATAATTCATTAATCCTTAAAAATGATCATTTAAGTTTCGATAATGATTAATAAGTTTGAAACTTCAAAATATACTATTTTCAGAAAAACGTTGCAAAAGTGTTTCGAAAGCGTCCCAAAATAGCTTATATTAGCTAATCTAATCAAAATGACCTTTATACTATCCAAAACTATCATTTTCTAATTCAAATCACATTTAAATAATTTATAATGTTTTATAATCTCTTTTCTATATTTTTAATAAATTTAAAATAACCATTTGCAGTTATGGTTAATGAACTGCGTTCTCAGCGACCTTTATTCAAAGTAGATTTTAAGCATAACTTGAAAACTATACATTGAACATTTGAAATTCCTTTTTCTTTCAAAAACTATTGTTATTAGAAAGAAAATGTTTTTTCGTTTCAATATGATTATAAACGTTTACAAACATAGGTAATCTCGTTTGGAAACAATATTTTCGAAATTTGTATCTAAATTCAAAACTTTATTTTTCGTGCCAAATTCTCGATATTAATATAAAAATTCTTTATATTTCCAATTGAGAAGGAGAACTAACCAATCATCCATAAAATTCCATAATTAGAGTGTCGTGAGTGTGCAACAACGTAAAACAAATACTTATCAACATATGAACATCCATAACATTCAATAACAATATCGTCAGTAATGTTATTTCCTACATGCAAGCTTTACGGTACTTAACGCTTATCGGTGCATATGTGTCATTAACTCTGCATCCATTCATCCAACATTACATATATATATAATCCATAATTAAATATATAAATAAATAAGTGTGAAGAGTTCTCACTGACCTATCCACTACGCCAAACGGACATCATAACCACGTGCCTTGCTCTTCAAAAATAGGCCAATTTTCTTTGAGTTTTGGACAAGCTACTCTCTGAATTTGGAAAAGTTCCCAACTACAAAATTATAGGAAATTCTTTCCTCTTCAGTTTAGAAAATAAATAAATGAACAATTCTGATTATTTTTAGGGAGATATGGAAGAAATGGTAGAGGTGTTTTCCAAATTCAATAAAAACAGCTAGAAAATATAGCCTTTAAATACTTGGATTTTTGGGATAAATAAACCAGAATTAGGAAAAGTGCTCAACTAAAAAGTTGTTGCTACTGAATAAAATATTCAATATGAAAAAAATGAATGATTTGGATTAATTTTGGAGGATTTATGGCCACGAAAAGTTGTTGGTCTGTATTGAGATGGAGGCTAAGAAAAAATGAGGTGGTAGTGCATGGAGAGATGGTGGCATGGGGTGCTTGACCTGACTTAGGTAGAGGACGTGGGGTTGTGGCTGGCGGAAGAGGAGGTAGGGAGGTGGTTGGTGTAATGACCCGCATTCTACGCGTTGGAGGTGTAGGATCGATAATAACCCTAGAGGGGGGGGGTGAATTGGGTTTTAACAGAAAATAAAACAAACACAGAAATTTAATGCTATGCAGTAAAGGAAAATCACGCGCAGAGATACCCAGCTTCGGCAAGACTGTGCCTACTGCTGCCTTTCTAAGATTTCTACTAGGAATTACAAACAGATTCTGCTTACAATCCTATGTAAACTTGCAGCTTCTGCTTCTGTCTAATCCTAAGCTCAAAATCATAGACTGGCCTATGTACCCTAGACCAGATTTTCTCAGACTACAATCCCTATAATTCTAGTTTTTTCTAAAAAAAATCTTTTTTTTAAAAAAAAAACTCCAACAATTACAAGAGCAAAATGAAGAAACAAGGAATAAAATAAAGGAACCCCCTTTTTAAATAACTTTGCTTAGCCAAAAAAAAGACCGGCCCACTCTCTTATTTGTGTTATTCGATAGCTTCCACTTTTGTTCTGAAACTTGAGAATGGCGGCGGCGATTAGGGTTTCTTGAGAAATTTTGATTCCTTCCTTCGGATTCCTTCTGCAGTTCTGAATTGCTTTGATTAATCTTCTAGCTTGACTCTGTAGTGCTCTCCTTCTCTCGATTCGTACAGAGTAAGCTCTCTGATTTGTGTTTAGAATTTTGATTTTACTGTCACTACTGCTCGATGATTGTCGATGATGAATTCGTGTGTTTATATAGGAATTCCGAAACTCTTACTCTCTGATTTCGCATTAGAGACTTGCGATGATTTTGCGTGTTTCCCTTTTCTGATTTCCTTTGATCGAACTTGAATTTGTTGTGTGGTATTTGAAAAAAAAAACACTTATTAGATTTGCTGTGAGGCCTTGCGAGATTTTTTTTTTTTGTGAAATCATTGATGAGATTATAACTCGAATTTACTTGTTGCCTTCTAAAACAGAATTTTCCTTTTGAGAAATACAGACTTTGGAAAGTGATTTTCAATTTGTTGCCGAGTTTGATCTGCCTTGTCATCATGCCATATATGATTTTAATACTTTAACACTGGAATTAAATTCAAAAAGAATTTCAATATATGACATGATCAGATTTGTTGCGAGTTGCTTGATATACCCACTTATTCACTTTCCTGCTTTGCCAAAAATGGAGAAAATTGAAATGCAGACATTATCCCATTGCCAAGAAAGATTTCTTTGAAAGATAATTTCCCTTTGTATGCTCACTGATTTTAATTGCCAAATATTATGGATTTGATTCTTGCCAAAACTGGAAATGATTGAATTATTCTTCCCCATTCTAAAAATGCTTTGATTTCTTGCCTGTTTTGAAAAACATTTTATTTCTGGAATCTTATTTCAATGCCGAGAAACAAATTCTTGGTTGAATGCATTCATTTCTGAAAAATGCCAATTTTGGCTGTCTTAAGCATGAAGAAAGAAAACTTTGCCATATATCAATTTCATGGTGACTGAACTGTTTGCTTGCTCCTTGCCAAGCAATATTTTTTGCATGATTTTCCTTGAATCATTATTTGCATGCTTCATCAAAACTTTGATATCTTTGCTGCATTATGTATACATGTACATTGAATCAATGCTGCATTTCTTAGCATTGTGCTCCACCACTTTTGCTGGATCACCATTCATATATGAACTGCTTCATTTATACATGCTGAACCATTCATGCATATTTGCACCACTCACATGTATGCCCTGTTCTTTACTGTCCATGTACTTGTGTTATAGTATTTGCTGAACCCACTTGCTTTGTAAAGCTTGAAACATGAATTTGTGCAATTGTGAGTGTTCATACATGACATTTAGACACATTAGCTCGACCATTTCCTTTACTTGTGCATTCAGACCAAATGAACCTGTTGATGCTTCACCTGCTAAGAACTGTTTTGCAATCTGGAATACACAAAACACTTTGTTGTGTACAACCACTACTGCCATGTCATGTTTTGCTCATTTACACCATTACTGTTTCGTCCATGTTAAACCATCTTGAGCTGAGTTGTAACTTGAATCTTGCTGTTTGACAACTTTTGCTTTTGAATTTTGACATGTGACTTTGACTTTGGGCTGAAATGCTTGTCCATTTTTCTTGTACTGGCCATTTTGATTTGAGCTTTGCTCGACAATTTGTTTGCACCTTGTCCTGAAACACAAGGAAACAAAACAACAGTCAGGCTGTACTGTGTTGAGGCTGGTCAGAACCAGCTGGTTCTGATCAACAAACCAGTATGGTTATGGCGTGGCTGTTCAAGTCTGAAATATGATGAGAAAAACACACAGAAAAACTGAGACAAATAGAGAATCAATCAAACAGTAAAATTTTATTTGTCCAGTGTTTATTTTAGTTCCAGCGTACTGTGTGTATCTACTTTTGTGACAGGTTTCAGGATGATGTACTCGGAGCTTGAGACAGTTAGAGTGAGCACAACAAGATTAATCCAGCAAGAAGAGATGTATATGTAGTGTAGACATTTGAACAGAATTTATTTGTAATTGTGAATTTGAAACAAAAGAAAATGTAATAAGTGAGAGTATGTAATTGTCTTGTGGAATAAAAATATATTATTGGAAGACAAAAACTTGTGTAAATTTCCTGTATTTTGTGTAAAGCATCATCAACCAATAATACTAATTATTTCACCATCAAACACATCAGCAAAAATCTATTTGTTATCATCAAACAAAAAAATCATATATTCAACAAACTCCCCCTTTTGATGATGACAAACAGACTTAAGATTTTTGAAGATAACAGAATGTGTTTGAATTGAACTCCTCCTATATTTGTGCTCCCCCTACCAATTGTAAACAGACATAGATAAGAAGTTGAAAAATATAGAAAATAATTTAAACACTTAGCATTAATGGCAAGATAAAATCTATAAGTGTCTGTAAGCCAACACAAAATCTTAACTCCTTCTCCCCCTTTGTAATCATCAAAAGATGAACAGTTCTGAACGTTTGCGAAAGGCATGGACTGTAGTTCGAAATCAAGTTATTTTGACAGAACCAGAGCTGTAAACCCCAAGCAATCGGATAAACAATCATAATAATTCATAAAGTAGGTACACATTTCACAAAAGCAGAGGATGGAATGAAGAGTTCTTTAATATATATCAGGGAGGATTTTAACAGATCTATATAAAAATATATATATACATCAAGAGCACACTTAACCACTCATAACCAGAGCTTGGATTTTTAAACGGGATTAGTTGCAGCATGAAAATAAGTAAACTCATAACCGTTCATGACCAGAGCTTGGATTTTTAAATGAGGTCAGAGAACTACTTATTATATGTATATATATATAATAATTTTTTTAAAATCCCCTTAATATATATAAAACAATGATGAATGGTAGAAGGGTGATAGTGACAGAGATGGTTTGAAAAAAAAATCCCTAAATTACTCATATTATAAAATATATCCAATCACATCAGAGTTGCAGACAAACTTTTATCCATCTCATATTCTAAAATCTTGTGCAATCACAATTTTATCAGAAAATGTCCAAAAAAGAAAACTGTTCTTTTCTTGATGATTTGAAGACTGGATTATTTGTCAGAAAATGGTATTGATAACAGAACATCTTAAGAGAAAATTTACCCAAAAATGCAAAGAGATTAATTTATTTCTATAATTCCCAAATCCAATCGTAATCTGCAAAACCTATCTTCGGTAAGGGGTTTTGTGAAAATATCAGCAAGCTGAGATTCTGTTGGAATAAACTCAATACAAATGTCCTCATTTGCAATATGATCTCTAAGAAAGTGGTGTCTCACATCAATGTGTTTTGTCCGTGAATGATGTACAGGATTATTTGATAAATCAATTGCACTCTTACTGTCGCACTTTAAAGGAACTCGTTTATAGCAAAGCCCAAAATCAGATAAAGTCTGCATCATCCATAAAATCTGTGCACAGCAACTTCCTAAAGCAATATATTCAGCCTCAGTGGTGGATAAAGCAACACAATTTTGTTTACGACTTGACCATGAAACAAGTGAATGACCTAGCATGAAACAAGTTCCACTAGTACTCTTCCTATCAGTGAGTGAGCCAGCATAATTAGCATCGGTAAATCCAACTAAATTAAAGTTATCACAAGCAGGATACCATAAACCAAGATTTGGTGTGTGTACCAAATATCTCAGAATTCGTTTTGTGGCTTTTAAATGAGATTCTTTTGGATTAGATTGAAAACGAGCACACAAACAAACAGAAAACATAATATCGGGTCTAGAAGCAGAAAGATAAAGAAGTGAACCGATAATACCGCGATATTTTTTCTGATCAACAGCAACACCTTTTTCATCTTTGTCAAGCTTGGTTGTTGGACTCATTGGTGTTTTCATTGGTTTTGCATCTTCAACTCCAAATTTCTTCAGTAACTCCATCAGATACTTTGTCTGAGAGATAAAGATACCTTTGCTGCTCTGTTTGATTTGAAAGCCAAGAAAATATTTCAGTTCTCCCACCAAGCTCATCTCAAATTTGTCCTGTATAACTGTTTCAAATTTTTCACACAAGACATCATTAGTAGCACCGTATATGATATCATCAACATAGATTTGAAAAATCAAAAAATCATCACCGTCATGTGAAAGAAACAGAGTTGTGTCAGCACACCCCTTTTTAAAACCTTTTTCCAAAAGATAAGTACAGAGACAGTCATACCAAGCTCGAGGAGCTTGCTTAAGGCCATACAATGCTTTTTCTAGTTTATACACATGATTTGGAAAATCGTGATTCTCAAAACCAGGGGGTTGTTCAACATAAACCTCTTCTCTTAGTTCTCCATTCAGAAAAGCACTTTTCACATCCATTTGTTTCAGTTTAAAACTTTTGAAACATGCAAAACTCAACAAGATTCTAATCGCTTCTAACCTAGCTACTGGGGCAAACGTCTCATCAAAGTCAATGCCTTCGATCTGATTGTATCCCTTAGCAACCAACCTAGCTTTGTTTCTAATTACATTTCCAGACTCGTCAAGTTTATTTTTAAACACCCACTTTGTTCCAACTACTGGATAGTCTTTTGGCCTAGGTACCAAGTTCCAGACTTTGTTTCTCTCAAACTGGTTAAGTTCTTCTTGCATAGCTAACAACCAAAATTCATCATTAAGAGCAATATCATAAGAACCTGGTTCTATTTCAGATACAAAAGAATTATGAATACAAAAAGTACAAACATCCTTATTGAGAGAGGAACGTGTACGAACACCAGCTGTTGAACTTCCAATTACCAAATCTGGAGGATGACTGGGCTTGAATTTCAGTCTTTCAACATTTGTTTCTGCTTCAGCGGCTTCTTCGTTGTTTGCTTCAACATCGTTGCTTTCTTGTTCAACTTCTTGTGCACCACCATCATCTTTATCATTTTCAGAGATCATATCCACATCTGATTCATTGAACTTTACATTGACGGTTTCCACAATTGTTCTTGATTGTTTATTGAAGATTCTGTAAGCTTTGCTTCTTGAGGAATAACCCATGAAAATTCTATCAATCGTTTTTGGCTCAAATTTCCCAAGTTGTTCTCCTGTGTTCAAAATATAACAAGGACATCCAAACACTCTAAAGTATGAAATGTTAGGCTTTTTGTCAGACCAAAGTTCATATGACGTTTTATTAAGTATTGGTCTAATCATAACTCTGTTCATTACATAGCATGAAGTATTTACTGCCTCAGCCCAGAAGGTTTGAGGCAAATTATATTCACATAACATAGATCTAGCCATTTCTTGTAATGTACCATTTTTCCTTTCAACCACCCCATTTTGTTGAGGTGTTCGTGGAGCGGAAAATTCATGTTTAAAACCATTTTCTTCACAAAGTTTTTCAAAATCTAAATTTTCAAATTCACCTCTATGGTCACTTCTCAAGGTTTTAATTGAAATCCCTTTTTCATTTTGAACAAGTTTTGAAAATTTTGAAAAATAATCAAAAGTTTCAGACTTTTTGGCTAGAAAGTAAACCCATGTAAATCTAGAGTAATCATCAACCAATACATAACAATAACGTTTACCATTTAAGCTAGCAATGTCAGTAGGTCCAAACAAATCCATATGAATCAATTCAAGCACGCGTGACGTACTAACAACATTTTTTGGACGAAAAGATGAGCGACTAAGTTTTCCCATAGTAAAGGCTTTACACACTTTGTTATTTTTGAATTTCTGATGAGGCAAACCTCTGACAAGTTCATTTGTTTCCAGTCTTTCAAGAAGACCCATACTTGCATGTGCCAGCCTTCTGTGCCATAGAATTGCCTCCTCTTCCGTTGCTATCAAGCACCTAGAAACAGTTACATCATCGAAGGAGAGTGTGTAGACATTTCCAATTCTTTTCCCTGTAAAAACAACCTTTCCAGAGGATATTTCTATGATTTTGCAAACATTACTATCAAACACAACATTCATTCCTTTATCACAGAGTTGACTGATAGAGATAAGATTGTGAAATAGATTATCAACATATAAGACATCGGTTAAGGCAAAAATACTGTTACCTACTTTTCCTTTACCAATAATTTTACATTTGCTGTTGTCACCTAGAGTCACATTCCCACCTTTATGTTTTTCAAGGCTAAGGAACAGTCTTTTGTCTCCTGTCATATGTCTGGAGCAGCCTGAATCCAAATACCATTTCTATTGCTCCTTAGCCCGCCAACATACCTACATATACAGAGAAGAGGATGACCCAGAGAATCTTCTAGGTCCAAGTATATCAGTCATAGAAAAGTGATAAGACTCTTTTGGAATCCAGATTTGATCTTTCTTATTATTTGTGTTCCAATCATTATGATATTTGTGTGTCAAGTGTTTAGGAACCCAAACCTTTTTGAACTTACTAATTTTATTATCGTTCTTGCAGTTTTCATGACTGTGACCAATTACTCCACATTTTACACATTTGGGAAAGATGCCTCTACCTTTAGCATTGTCAATCCTAGTCATTTTTTCTTGTATCTTTCCAAAACCAAGTCCTTTCTATTATTTGCAAACAGTTGATTTCCAAGTAACATTTTAAAGGACGTTTGACCAATTGAAAATTTATTCAAAGCAACCTCAAGATCTTGAACTTTCGTTCTTAACATTGTGTTCTCATTCACCAATGAAGTGCATTGTTCAGCATAATTCTTTCTTTTGGTTTCATCATTCTTTTTAAGAGTCGAATTTATTTTTTCAAGATTCTCAATGGTGCACTTGAGTGTTAAGAGTTCTAAATTCACAGCTTTGCAATTTTCACAATCTAGACTAATGTTTTTTGAACCATTTTCAAGTTCAGATTTCAACTTCTTAATATTGTGAACAAGATCAAGGTTTTTTGCTTTCAGTTTCTCTGCTTCTAACTCTAATGTGTCGATAATTTCAGAAAGGTGTTTACACATTAAAACTAGATCGTTATAACTGTATACCTCAGTGGTTTCTTCGTTGGTATCTTCTAGATCTGACTTCGCCATGAAGCACAGGTTGCTTTCTTCTTCACTGCTGTCTGAATCTTCTTCTCCTTCCTCGTCATCCCAAGTTATGGCAAAAGCTTTCTTTTTCTTCTTGTTTCTTTGAAGAAGTGGACAATTTGGTTTTATGTGTCCAGGCTTTTGACAGTTGTAGCAGAGTGGTTCATCTTCTGAATTGTTGGTCTTTGCTTTATTTCTCCGAGGTTTGAATTTTCTCCACTTCGTGAGTTGTCTGACTGCCATGGCAAGCTGTTCAATAGGATCTTCACTATCGCTGGTGACGGTGTTGGACAAAGCTATTGACTTCTTTTTCAGATCTGAGTTATTGCGATCTTCTCTTGCTTTTAGCTCCATTTCATATGTCATTAGATTTCCGATAAGCTCTTCCATGCTCAGCTTGCTCAAATCTTTAGATTCTTGAATGGCTGTGACTTTTGCTTCAAAGTTCATTGGCAGAACACGCAGAATCTTCCTCACGAGCTCCACTTCTGTATAGACCTTTCCAAGGGCTCTAGCATTGTAGACCAGCACGGAGAAGCGACCATACATGTCCTTGATGCTCTCGTCCTTCTGCATGATGAATTTTTCATATTCATTGCTGAACATGGCAAGACGGGATTCTTTAACCTGAGAAGTTCCTTCGTGTGTGACTTCCAGAGTATGCCAAATTTCCTGGGCTGTATTACAATGTGAAATTCTGTTATATTCTGTTTTATCAAGAGCACAAATTAGAGCATTCATAGCTTTAGAATCTATAGAGTATAGTTTCTTATCATTTGCATCCCACCTACTTTTTGGTTTAGGTGTTACAATTCCATTAACAGTTTCAGTAGGAGGTTTATATCCAGATTCAATGATATCCCAGACATCATAATCAACAGACACAAGATAGATTTTCATCCTAGCTTTCCAATACGCATAATCACCACCATTGAACATGGGTGGTCTAGCAATAGATTGACCTTCAGAAAAAGCATTGTTCATTGAAGTCATGATTCTAGGGTTACAACCTGCTCTGATACCAATTGTAGGATCGATAATAACCCTAGAGGGGGGGTGAATAGGGTTTTAACAGAAAATAAAACAAACACAGAAATTTAAAGCTATGCAGTAAAGGAAAATCACGCGCAGAGATACCCAGCTTCGGCAAGACTGTGCCTACTGCTGCCTTTCTTAGATTTCTACTAGGAATTACAAACAGATCCTGCTTACAATCCTATGTAAACTTGCAGCTTCTGCTTCTGTCTAATCCTAAGCTCAAAATCATAGACTGGCCTATGTACCCTAGACCAGATTTTCTCAGACTACAATCCAGTAATCTATAATTCTAGTTTTTTTTAAAAAAAATCTTTTTTTTTTTTAAAAAACACTCCAACAATTACAAGAGCAAAATGAAGAAACAAGGAATAAAATAAAGGAACTCCCTTTTTAAATAACTTTGCTTAGCCAAAAAAAAAAAAAGATCGGCCCACTCTCTTATTTGTGTTATTCGATAGCTTCCACTTTTGTTCTGAAACTTGAGAATGGCGGCGGCGATTAGGGTTTCTTGAGAAATTTCGATTCCTTCCTTTGGATTCCTTCTGCAGTTCTGAATTGCTTTGATTAATCTTCTAGCTTGACTCTGTAGTGCTCTCCTTCTCTCGATTTGTACAGAGTAAGCTCTCTGATTTGTGTTTAGAATTTTGATTTTACTGTCACTACTGCTCGATGATTGTCGATGATGAATTCGTGTGTTTATATAGGAATTCCGAAACTCTTACTCTCTGATTTCGCATTAGAGACTTGCGATGATTTTGCGTGTTTCCCTTTTCTGATTTCCTTTGATCGAACTTGAATTTGTTGTGTGGTATTTGAAAAAAAAACACTTATTAGATTTGCTGTGAGGCCTTGCGAGATTTCTTTTTTTTTTTTTTTTGTGAAATCATTGATGATTTATAACTCGAATTTGCTTGTTGCCTTCTAAAACAGAATTTTCCTTTTGAGAAATACAGACTTTGGAAAGTGATTTTCAATTTGTTGCCGAGTTTGATCTGCCTTGTCATCATGCCATATATGATTTTAATACTTTAATACTGGAATTAAATTCAAAAAGAATTTCAATATATGACATGATCAGATTTGTTGCGAGTTGCTTGATATACCCACTTATTCACTTTCCTGCTTTGCCAAAAATGGAGAAAATTGAAATGCAGACATTATCCCATTGCCAAGAAAGATTTCTTTGAAAGATAATTCCCCTTTGTATGCTCACTGATTTTAATTGCCAAATATTCTGGATTTGATTCTTGCCAAAACTGGAAATGATTGAATTATTCTTCCCCATTCTAAAAATGCTTTGATTTCTTGCCTGTTTTGAAAAACATTTTATTTCTGGAATCTTATTTCAATGCCGAGAAACAAATTCTTGGTTGAATGCATTCATTTCTGAAAAATGCCAATTTTGGCTGTCTTAAGCATGAAGAAAGAAAACTTTGCCATATATCAATTTCATGGTGACTGAACTGTTTGCATGCTCCTTGCCAAGCAATATTTTTTGCATGATTTTCCTTGAATCATTATTTGCATGCTTCATCAAAACTTTGATATCTTTGTTGCATTATGTATACAAGTACATTGAATCAATGCTGCATTTCTTAGCATTGTGCTCCACCACTTTTGCTGGATCACCATTCATATATGAACTGCTTCATTTATACATGCTGAACCATTCATGCATATTTGCACCACTCACATGTATGCCCTGTTCTTTACTGTCCATGTACTTGTGTTATAGTATTTGTTGAACCCACTTGCTTTGTAAAGCTTGAAACATGAATTTGTGCAATTGTGAGTGTTCATACATGACATTTAGACACATTGGCTCGACCATTTCCTTTACTTGTGCATTCAGACCAAATGAACCTGTTGATGCTTCACCTGCTAAGAACTTTTTTGCAATCTTGAATATACAAAACACTTTGCTGTGTACAACCACTACTGCCATGTCATGTTTTGCTGATTTACACCATTGCTGTTTCGTCCATGTTAAACCATCTTGAGCTGAGTTGTAACTTGAATCTTGCTGTTTGACAACTTTTGCTTTTGAATTTTGACATGTGACTTTGACTTTGGGCTGAAATGCTTGTCCATTTTTCTTGTACTGGCCATTTTGATTTGAGCTTTGCTCGACCATTTGTTTGCACCTTGTCCTGAAACACAAGGAAACAAAACAGCAGTCAGGCTGTACTGTGTTGAGGCTGGTCAGAACCACCTAGTTCTGATCAGCAAACCAGTATGGTTATGGCGTGGTTGTTCAAGTCTAAAATATGATGAGAAAAACACACAGAAAAACTGAGACAAATAGAGAATCAATCAAACAGTAAAATTTTATTTGTCCAGTGTTTATTTTAGTTCCAGCGTACTGTGTGTATCTACTTTTGTGACAGGTTTCAGGATGATGTACTCGGAGCTTGAGACAGTTAGAGTGAGCACAACAAGATTAATCCAGCAAGAAGAGATGTATATGTAGTGTAGACATTTGAACAAAATTTATTTGTAATTGTGAATTTGAAACAAAAGAAAATGTAATAGTGAGAGTATGTAATTGTCTTGTGGAATAAAAATATATTATTGGAAGACAAAAACTTGTGTAAATTTCCTGTATTTTGTGTAAAGCATCATCAACCAATAATACTAATTATTTCACCATCAAACACATCAGCAAAAATCTATTTGTTATCATCAAACAAAAAAATCATATATTCAACAGGAGGATCGTAGAATATTTATTTCTTTCCCGTATGAAGTCGTATGGTCATGTAACTTTGGGAAACATCCATTAGAGTCATTTCCCATGTTCATGATTTTTGTCGATTTTTAAATGACCATTTTGCCCCTAGTTGGTACTGTTTTGGCCATAATTTTTGATTGGAAAGGAATTTTAACCTGAAACCACTTCCATTGGATTCGTTTGATGGTTTACCTTTCCGTAGAGTGGTCATAATAGCCAAACAGACTTACTGTTTGTGAGGTATGGCTGAAATAAGGTTTGGAGGGTGAAAAACTGCTTAACCGGGCCAAATCGGGTGATTAGTGAGTTGGCCCATAACCTATTTCGGGATTAGGGTTATGGGGAGGCTGAAATGAGATGGAGGATCATTCCATTTTAGTTTTCTAGTCTCCACTTATCACCAAGGAACCCTAAAAATGACCTCCAACCTCTAAATCACCTCCAAATTACCTTTTGGTCAAGGATTTGGCTTAGCAACCTCTAATCAAGGAAGATCTACACCAAAGCAACATTGGAGCTGCTGTTTAGCATTGGGATTTACATCAAATCAGAGATTTATTTCAGATCTTAGTTTATTTTGTGACTAAGGTGAGTGATTTGCATAGTTTTACACTAATTATGGCTAGTTAAGGGTGATTAGTGTTAATTAGCGAATTTAAGCATGATAAAGTTCGGGAAAAATGTTCATAAATTCTTAAATGATGATTTAGACCTCTGATATGAATTTGGGTTAATTTGGTTGAGTTTTGCTAATCCTATCATTAGTTTCACCTAAACATGCTCAAGGGAAAATATGGGATTTTGGGTATGTTTGGTCCATTTTAACCTATCATATGGATGTTTTGATGTTTGTGGTTGATTATGCATGTTGCTATGACTGTATGAAATGCTTTGTGATTAGTTAGAATAGTTGGAATAGTCGAAAACGCCGTCGAGGGGCGTAAATAACTCGCTGGACAAGGTGCAGGGATTCGGATCGGATAGTGGATTAAGGGCCGATCGGATCGCCTTATGGGATCGTGGGACATCACCACGAGTCAAGTCATCTCCTCCGAACCGAACCATCTGCGCAAGGCCCACGAGCACCAACCGCGAACAGCTACCCGATCCGATCCACTTGTGTTTCGCATCACGATCCGACTAGAGGAAAGCAGCATCCACGAATCGATGCACTACGAGATGCCGATCCGAACCAGGGGGAGCCACGAGCTGGAGGAGCGTGATCCGACCCGTATGGGGTATTCCGATCCGAACCGAGGGGAGGAGCACGATCCGAAGCAAAGAGAAAGAGGACCGCGATGACGATCTGAACCGTGGCAAGCTGGAGACCCGACCCGATCCAGTGAAGAAGGAGCATTCTTATCCGAACCGAACCGATGAAGACTGATAACCCGAGATGCAAAGGTAGTCCAAATGAAGGGTATTGACTCAGGATCCAGATAGGAACCAATGAGTGGACTTCGTGAGTTGGACTTTGCTGCGGGACGTGTGCTAAGGAGTTGTTGATGTTGATAACTTCGATTCACCACTGAAAGGAATGATGGGCTACTAATCAGTGCATTAGGGTCATGATGACCTGAGGGGCAAGGTGATGGTAGCAAGACTACGTTATCAGTGCAGTAGGGTCATTATGACCTGAGGGGCAAGGTGATGCGTAGTAAGACTATGAGCTAGTGCAGTGGGGTTCTTGTGACTCCATGGGGCAGAGTGGACATAGTAAGGATTTGTAAGACTATGAGCCAGTGCAGTGGGGTACTTGTGACTCCATGGGGCAGAGTGGACATAGTAAGGATTTGTAAGGCTATGAGCCAGTGCAGTGGGGTTCTTGTGACTCCATGGGGCTAAGTGGACATAGCAAAGGATTTGTGGCTACGTTATCAGTGCAGTGAAGCCATTTATGACTTCATGGGGGCAGAGTGGTCGTAACAAGGTATGTTGGGTGATCGAAGTGGTGAATATCGTATGCTTTACGCACTGAGTGAGAGATGTGAGGATGGATGCCATGTTTGATTGTTTGTCGTCATTATGACATGCACACCTCCCCTACCTCTGTATCTTTACACTGTTTGATATGATACCTTAGAGTGTTGTACAATATGTAGTGCTAACTCTTTGGTTGCAGGTCCAGGTTCAGGTATGCTTTAGTCTACCTGTTATTGTTCACTTTAGATGCTTCTCGCTCATACCAGGCTTTATTTCTGACCCAGAGTTTTATGTCTCCTCTTATTACTCTGGGTGCTCACACGAGCAGACTAGAGACAGGTTAGCTGGTGATGCGCGAGTAGCTGATTCGGAGGCGGGCAGGAGGCTTCCACGTATGATATATATATACACATTCTCCCTGTGTCGTTGGTGGTCGCTACTTGGGCATTAGTAGTGTACCTCCTTTATCTTACTTTTGCTTTGAGATAGTTTGAAAGTTGTAATAAGCTGTATTTTGGATTTCCGCTGCTATGATGTTTAGTTCTGATTTTCAACTTATGCACTGTCTCTCGTGTTTTATGTCAAGTGTGTTATTATTATATTTTATTCTATGCGCTGTGAGACATTCTACAGGTCCTTTGTATGTTCATTTCCTTCTTCTCTTTTCCTTCTCACGACTCGTTCCGTGCTAACTGGACATGTGTACAGCGCACTTTTGGAGTAAATGTCGGTTGGTGCGGGGCGGGCCGTCACACTTGGTATCAGAGCTCTAGGTTGCGTAGTTAACCTAGGGAAAGACACCAGGGAGAGATAGTACGTATATGAGAGTGTGTATTTGTGATTACTTTGGTTTTCAAAAGCTATGTATATATATACTATTAGTAGTATAAGAATGAAGTCGCACTGCACTAGCACCACTATGGGGTCGTTAATCGTTTCCCTTTTTCAGATTGACGATGAGCCGAGACACGAGGGGTGCTGGTAGAGGGACCAACCAAGGGAATGCCGCTGACATGAGGGCAATGTTTACTAACCTCATGAGAGACATGCTTAGAGAAGTGCAAGGGGCAGTTCCCAATCCCAGAGTTGGTGTTGGCCCAGTAGTGCAGGCGCCTAGGGTTGATTTCGCCAAGTTGTGCAAGGATTACACTAATCTTGGTGGGAAGCCGTTCCACGGGACGGAGTCGGCCACAGATGTTCAAGACTGGATGGATAGCTGTGACCGTATCTTTGATGACTTGGGTCTTGAGGATGCAATGAAGAGAAGGCTAGCGTCTCGTCAGCTGCAAGGGCGAGCGATGAATTGGTGGAATGCCATAAGAACAGCTACTCCAGAGGACCAGGTTACTTGGGATCAGTTCAAGGCTCGCTTTAGCGAGAAGTTTATTCCAGTTGCCCAGAAGTCAGTATTGTTTAAGAGGTTCTTGGAACTCAAGCAGAACGGAAGGGCAGTTTCTGATTATATTGCTGAGTTCGACACTTTGTCGAAATATGGACTATCTCTTATCTACTCCTGAGAAGAAGAATGAGAAGTTCATTACTGGTTTGGATGGATACTTGAGGGAAAGGCTTATCAACCACAGTGATGAGACTTTTGAATCGACCGTGGGGAAAGCTTTGAGATCAGAGAGCCTTTACCCTAAGTCAAAGACTGAGGCTGCATCTGCAGAAGGGCCAAAGTCGCAAGCAGGCAGTGGAGGCAAGAATAACTCTCAGAATTAGAGGAAGCAGGACCAATCAAAAGGTGGCCAGAAAAAGAGCAAGAAGGATGTTGAGTGTTTCAGCTGTGGTAAGAAAGGCCATTATGCTAAAGAATGTCGGGCCAAGCCAGCGGAAAGGAAGTGCTACAATTGTGGTCAAGTGGGACATCATAAGGATAAATGTCCGCAACCTCTTAAGGAGAAGCAGATTGTGAAAGCATATGCTATTGATGTTGTTCCTTCTTCGTCGAATGCCCCAACTGCGGCGGAGAAAGGAAAGAATGTTGTTATTCAAGGTATGCTTTCTATTTATGATGTACCAGTTCGAGTTTTGTTTGATACTGGGGCTTCCCGTTCCTTCATATCTAGTGACCTGGTAGATAGGTTGGGACTGGAACCCGAGATAGTCGATAGACCATTGGTTGTGACGAACCCGATTGGTTGTTCGACTAGCCTTAGTATGATTTGTAGGAATTTGGTCTTATCGAGTCATGGATGTATGTTTGTATGTGATTGCTTTGTTTTGGGCTTTACTGGGTATGGCATTATATCGGGAGTCGATTGGCTCCAAAGATACGGGGTGGTGGTAGACTGTGAGGGCTTTTTGGTGACAGTGAGGGTGGATGATGGGTGGAGGGTAGTGTTTGGTAGTCTACCTAGTGATGGGTTATGGCTAGTTTTGTAAATTCCCTCGACATCCCGCAGGATGAGTTGTCAGATGTGCCCGTGGTTGGCCAGTATCCGGACGTCTTCGAGGAGGTGACCGGGCTTCCACCACACCGAGAGATTGAGTTCCGTATTGATTTAGTGAAAGATGCCAGACCTATAGTGATGCCACTTCGTCGTATGGCACCAAGGGAGCAGCGAGAGCTCGGGGTGCAAGTCAGCAATCTTTTGAAGAAGGGATTTATTAGAAGGAGTGTCTCCAAGTGGGGAGCACCAGTTGTATTTGCCACTAAGGCAGATGGTTCCCTTCGTTTGTGTGTGGACTATCGCGAGTTGAATAAGGTGACGAGGAAGAATAAGTATCCTCTACCGCGGATAGATGATTTGTTTGATCAACTGGAAGGAGCAAGAGTGTTCTCCCAGTTGGACCTCGCGACAGGATTTCATCAGCTACGAGTAGCGGATGAGAGTGTTCCGAAAACGGCATTTAGGACGCCGTCTGGATTTTATGAGTGGTTGGTCATGCCATTTGGGTTGACCAATGCACCAGCCTACTTTGTGGATCTTATGAATCGAGTATTCAGAGATCAGTTGAATAAGTTTGTTCTTGTGTTCGTGGATGATATCCTTGTTTATTCAAGGACAGAGGAGGAACACAAGGGACACTTGAGGATAGTGATGGAGGTGTTGAGGAAACACCAATTGAAAAAGAAATTCTCTAAGTGTCATTTTTGGAGAAGGGAAGTGAGATTCTTGGGTCATGTTGTTTCCAAGAGTGGTATTGCCGTGGACCCTGCGAAGGTGGCTATGGTACAGGATTGGCCTACACCCAAGAATACAACAGATGTAAGAAGTTTCTTGGGGTTACTGGATATTATCGAAAGTTTATCCAGGACTTCTCCAAGATAGCAGCACCGTTGACTCAATTGACTAAGAAGAATCAGTCCTTCGTCTGGGACGGAGTGTGTGAGGATGCCTTCAAGAGTCTAAAAGAGAAGTTGACGCGTGCGCCAGTGCTAGTCATTCCTAAAGGGAATGAAGAGATGACGGTATACCCGGATGCTTGTGGTACCGGACTGGGTGCTGTATTGATGCAAGGAGGTAGGGTTGTAGCTTATGCTAGTCGACAGCTAAAGCCGCATGAGAAGAAGTATCCTACCCATGATTTGGAATTAGCAGCGATTGTGTTTGCGCTGAAGATGTGGAGACACTATCTCTTGGGAGAAAGATTTGAGTTGTTTACCGATCATAAATCGTTAAAGTATCTCTTCTCTCAGAAAGATCTAAATCTCCGTCAGCAGAGATGGTTAGAGTTCTTGGCTTCGTATGATTTTGATATCGCATATACACCTGGGAAAGGTAATGCGGTAGCCGATGCCTTGAGTATGAGACATGCCAGTTTAGGGGCAATGTTTCTTGAGTGGAAGCAACTGGAGTATATCGCGGGGTTTGATTTCAGACCAAAGTGCGAATTGGATCCAGTTATGCTAGCCAGTTTGACGATCAGACCCACTTTGATAGAGCGGATTGGTTCCAGCCAGAGGAACGATCCTAATCTATTGGAAATCATCTCCAAGTTAGAGATGAGCATCGACGGTGAGGAGATGAATGTGTATGGGCTTGATCGAGATGGATGGCTTCGGAAGAATGGAAGACTGGTTGTGCCCAACGTGAATGGTTTGAGAGATGAAGTGCTTAGAGAATGTCATCACTCAAAACTAACTATACATCCCGGTGGTAATAAGATGTATCGAGACATGAAGCAGACTTACTACTGGGAAGGGATGAAAAGAGACGTTGGGAAGTTTATATCCAAATGCATGAATTGCCAGCTAGTTGAAGCCGAGCAAAAGAAGCCTAGTGGGTTGTTGCAACCATTAGAAATTCCCGAATGGAAATGGGAGCAAGTCTCGATGGATTTCATCGATGGCCTACCAAGGACTAGATCGGGATATGACAGCATTTGGGTAATTGTGGATCGATTGACTAAGAGCGCAAGATTTATACCAGTCAAATCGACCAGAACGGCAGCCAAGTTAGCAGAATTGTATATGAAATGGGTAGTGAGATTTCATGGAGTTCCCAAAAGCATTGTGAGTGACCGAGACCCGTTGTTCACTAGTGGGTTTTGGAAAAGCTTACAAGAGGCTCTAGGGTCAGGATTACATCTCAGTACCGCATATCATCCTCAGACCGACGGTTAGACGGAGAGGGTGAATCGTATATTAGAAGATCTCTTGAGAGCTTGTATATTGGATTTTGGTGGATCATGGGATAACCATTTGCATCTAGTAGAGTTTGCATATAATAATAGCTACCAATCCAGTATCGGTATGGCTCCATATGAAGCTTTGTACGGAAGACCGTGCAACTCACCATCATGTTGGATAGAGTCTGGCGAGAAGTTTGTGCTTGGACCAGATGTGGTGAGAGAAACTTCGGATAAGATTAAGATCATTCAGCAACGAATGAAAGCTGCCCAAGATAGGCAGATGAGTTATACTGATAGGAGGAGAAGAGACTTGAAATTCTCCGTTGGTGACTTGGTGTTTGTCAAGATCTCTCCGTTGAAGAGCGTGATACGATTTGGCAGGAGAGGCAAGTTGGCACCAAGATTTGTTGGCCCATTCCCTGTTCTTGAACTAGTCGGGAATTTGGCTTATAGAGTTGGCTTACCAGAGAAAATGGCGGGAGTTCACAATGTGTTTCATGTTTCCCAACTAAGGAAGTTCGTTCACGACTCAGATATGACTATTTCACCTGATCAGTTAGAGGACTTCGAAGTAGAACCCGAGGCGGTTGGGAACCGCAAGTCGATTCGTATAGTAGGGCACGATACGAAGCAACTTCGAAGGAAGGCGGTGAGGCTAGTCAAGGTTCAATGGGGCGAGGACGAGAATGATTGTACTTGGGAGACAGAGGAGAGCATTAGGAAGGCATATCCAGAACTCTTTGCCTTGTAAGATTTACTTTGCGATTTAGTTATTCCGCATGCTAGGATAGACTTATTTTACTTGTTTGATGGTTGTTTTATGGTTGATAGGCATGCGAGACCTTTGTGTGTGTTTTGATTAGGGAATTTCGGGGGTGAAATTTCTTAAGGGGGGAGAGTGTAATGACCCGCATTCTACGCGTCGGAGAATCGTAGAATATTTATTTCTTTCCCGTATGAAGTCGTATGGTCATGTAACTTTGGGAAACATCCATTAGAGTCATTTCCCATGTTCATGATTTTTGTCGATTTTTAAATGACCATTTTGCCCCTAGTTGGTACTGTTTTGGCCATAACTTTAGATTGGAAAAGAATTTTGACCTAAAACCACTTCCATTGGATTTGTTTGATGGTTTACCTTTCCGTAGAGTGGTCATAATAGCCAAACGGACTTACCGTTTGGGAGATATGGCTGAAATAAGGTTTGGAGGGTGAAAAACTGCTTAACCGGGCCAAATCGGGTGATTAGTGAGTAGGCTCATAACCCATTTCGGGATTAGGATTATGGGGAGGCTGAAATGAGATAGAGGATCATTCCATTTCAGTTTTCTAGCCTCCACTTATCACCAATGAACCTTAAAAATGGCCTCCAACCTCTAAATCACCTCCAAATTACCTTTTGGTCAAGGATTTGGCTTAGCAACATCTAATCAAGGAAGATCTACACCAAAGCAACATTGGAGTTGCTGTTTAGCATTGGGATTTACATCAAATCATAGATTTATTTCAGATCTTAGTTTATTTTGTGGCTAAGGTGAGTGATTTGCATAGTTTTACACTAATTATGGCTAGTTAAGGGTGATTAGTGTTAATTAGCGAATTTAAGCATGATAAAATTCGGGAAAAATGTTCATAAATTCTTAAATGATGTTTTAGACCTCTGATATGAATTTGGGTTAATTTGGTTAAGTTTTGCTAATCCTATCATTAGTTTCACTTAAACATGCTCAAGGGAAAATATGAGATTTTGGGTATGTTTGGTCCATTTTAACCTATCATATGGATGTTTTGATGTTTGTAGTTGATTATGCATGTTGCTATGACTGTATGAAATGCTTTGTGATTAGTTAGAATAGTTGGAATAGTCGAAAACGCCGTCGAGGGGCGTAAATAACTCGCTGGACAAGGTGCAGGGATTCGGATCGGATAGGGGATTAAGGGCCGATCGGATCGCCCTATGGGATCGTGGGACATCACCACGAGTCGAGTCATCTCCTCCGAACCGAACCATCTGCGCAAGGCCCACGAGCACCAACCGCGAACTGCTACCCGATCCGATCCACTTGTGTTTCGCATCACGATCCGACTAGAGGAAAGCAGCATCCACGAATCGATGCACTACGAGACGCCGATCCGAACCAGGGGGAGCCACGAGCTAGAGGAGCGCGATCCGACCCGTATGGGGTATTCCGATCCGAACCGAGGGGAGGAGCACGATCCGAAGCAAAGAGAAAGAGGACCGCGATGACGATCCGAACCGTGGCAAGCTGGAGACCCGACCCGATCCAGTGAAGAAGGAGCATTCTTATCCGAACCGAACCGATGAAGACTGATAACCCGAGATGCAAAGGTAGTCCAAATGAAGGGTATTGACTCAGGATCCAGATAGGAACCAATGAGTGGACTTCATGAGTTGGACTTTACTGCGGGACGTGTGCTAAGGAGTTGTCGATGTTCATAACCTCGATTCACCACTGAAAGGAATGATGGGCTACTTATCAGTGCAGTAGGGTCATGATGACCTGAGGGGCAAGGTGATGGTAGCAAGACTACGTTATCAGTGCAGTAGGGTCATTATGACCTGAGGGGCAAGGTGATGCGTAGTAAGACTATGAGCCAGTGCAGTGGGGTTCTTGTTACTCCATGGGGCAGAGTGGACATAGTAAGGATTTGTAAGACTATGAGCCAGTGCAGTGGGGTTCTTGTGACTCCATGGGGCAGAGTGGACATAGTAAGGATTTGTAAGGCTATGAGCCAGTGCAGTGGGGTTCTTGTGACTCCATGGGGCAAAGTGGACATAGCAAAGGATTTGTCGCTACGTTATCAGTGCAGTGAAGCCATTTATGACTTCATGGGGCAAAGTGGTCGTAGCAAGGTATGTTGGGTAATCGAAGTGGTGAATATCGCATGCTTTACGCACTGAGTGAGAGATGTGAGGATGGATGCCATGTTTGATTGTTTGCCATCATTATGACATGCACACCTCCCCCACCTCCGTATCTTTACACTGTTTGATATGATACCTTAGAGTGTTGTACAGTATGTAGTGCTAACTCTTTGGTTGCAGATCCAGGTTCAGGTATGTTTTAGTCTACCTGTTATTGTTCACTTTAGATGCTTATCGCTCATACTAGGCTTTATGTCTGACCCAGAGTTTTATGTCTCCTCTTATTACTCTGGGTGCTCACACGAGTAGACTAGAGACAGGTTAGCTGGTGATGCGGAAGTAGCTGATTCAGAGGCGGGCAGGAGGCTTCCACGTATGATATATATATACACATTCTCCCTGTGTCGTTGGTGGTCGCTACTTGGGCATTAGTAGTGTACCTCCTTTATCTTACTTTTGCTTTGAGACAGTTTGAAAGTTGTAATAAGCTGTATTTTGGATTTCCGCTGCTATGATGTTTAGTTCTGATTTTCAGCTTATGCACTGTCTCTCCTGTTTTATGTCAAGTATGTTATTATTATATTTTATTCTATGCGCTGTGAGACATTCTACAGGTCCTTTGTATGTTCATTTACGTTTTCCCTTTTCCTTCTCACGACCCGTTCCGTGCTAACTGGACATGTGTACAGCGCACTTTTGGAGTAAATGTTGGTTGGTGCGGGGCGGGCCGTCACAGTTGGCCATGGGTAATGATGGAAATGTGGTGCAGGCCATGAGTTTGGAGGTGGGAATGAGGTGGTGGAGCATGGTGAAGGTAGAGGAAGAAGTGGGGGTGGTGGCGACAGAATTGGGGAGGAGGTAGAGGCTGAATTTGGCCAAGATATAGGAGGACTCCATGGATGAAAGGAGAAGAAAGAAGGTGGGAGAAAGTGAGCTAAAGAGAAAGGAATTGAATGGTGTGAAATGGTGAGAGTTTGGGCTCTTTATATAGCCTTCATTCAAGGGTATTTTGGTCATTATGCTAAGGGACACATGTCCTCCTAACATCCCTTACCACATGCATGAAGACACATACAAAAAAACACTTTCTAGTACCATGTTATCATAAATAAAGCCATGAACATGTGTATGGTTTTATATTGAAACAATTAGCAACGCTTCTAAGTGTTGGAAATTTTGTTATGTTCATATATGTTGCTAAAACTCAAGTTCTAAGCCACGTTAAATCGTTTAAACACTCAATGACTTATGTTATCAAAACTACATGATGTTAACAACTTGTTTAACATTCAAAATAATTTTTTTTTATTTATCTATATTTAAAATATATTTGTTTAACTAGAAAAGAACATACTTAAAAATAGTTTTGTAAATATGTATTCATTGTAACAAAACTTGACAAATTCTCCCTAAAACAATACCATTATATTTTGACAAAATCAAACATTTAAAATATTATTTAAGCATATCTATGTTAAAATTATATTTTAAAATTAATTCCAAATTCATATTTATTTATTTACTTATTTTTAATTTTTTTAGCAAGGCAAGCAGGGTTAAGTGGACTGCTACCGTATTTATTCAAGAACAAAAACATACAAAATAGCAGTAAGCATAAGAAAACTTATGCAACAAAGTACACCACACAAAGAGAGGTATAAACAAACACACAAACAATACACACACTTACATCAACAACAACAACAATCAAAAAGCAAAAAGAGAGCTCTCAAAAGGGGAAATGGATGAAGAAATATCCTTCCTTAATTCGTGCTTCAAACTAGCCATATTTTCGTATAAGTTTTCTTCTACAGCGTAAAGGATCTTGTATTCCTTTCATCCCATATCATCCTCACAAATTTTTTGATGCAGAGAATGAATAGGATGTGCTTTTCCTTTCTCTATCTGGTTGACATGTGAATGACATGCCATTGCATGTCAGAGATCACTGAAGGATGGATAACACCAAACAGCCCCAACAGATTGTTCTACAGTGCATAAATGAAGTTGCATTCAAAGAAGACATGACTAGTAGTTTCCTCCTGATTGTCACAAAAGAGGCAATTTGAATTGACAAGCATACCCATATGGCTAAGTTTATGTTTGGTAAGTAAGGCATTTTTCAAAATTTTCCAAAACATGAAGTTCTCCTTTGGCACAACAGCTTTATTCCAAACAATTTTATACCACTGACAATTTGGCAGAAGATCATAACCAAGAAGGTGGTAATAAACATTTTTAATACTGCGTGAAGTCCCATTCCATGACAGTTTAGTCAGGGTTGAAAAAGATATACTCTAAAGCAGGTTATCACATAAAGATATGGAAAGATAATTCATGAAGTTAGGTAAGGCAACTTTACCAATAAGGAAATTAGTGGACGGTGCATTCCTATGAATTCTAAACTGTATTATGCTATCATACCCTAAGAACTTGGATTGAATAACACCACGAGAAATCCATGGATCATCCCAGAATGAAACTTTGCATCTGCTCGAGATGTTGTACTGAATATAAGGAAGAAACTACACACGTAAAGCGAAAGTACTTCTCCACACCCAACTACAAGAGGTAGAAATATCCATAATCCAAAAATTTTGATTTTTAACATTGTATTTCCAACACCACTTCACCCAACTACACTCCCTGCAGTTAATAAAATTATTAAAGTGACCGCTCACTACTGCGTTGTTCCACTTTTGGAGGGAGTACAACCCAAGCCCACCCTTACATTTCGGCAATTGCATTTTGAAGAAAGCACAGGTGATTGGTTTCTTACCATGAATGTTACCAGTCTGTAAAATTATGAGTAGGGTTGAACTTATCATAGAAGTAAGATTTTTGGGAAGGATGAAAGCTTTCTCCCAATACACTGATAAGGAAAAGCCAACGCTATGCGCAAGAATTAGACGACCAGCTTGGGATAGAAGTTTATTAGCCCAACTGTAATTTTGCAATAGAGAGGCATGCAGTTAGCTTTCATAATTCTTGAAGTGTAAAGTGGCAGTCCCAAATATAATGTACCCTTGATGAGGGGTTGCATGGCAAGTAGGAAGTAAGACCTGTTCTAAACTACATCAGAAATACTAGCAAATATAGCCTGAGATTTAAAGGTATTGAGTTTAAGCCCAGTCATGGAGTGTAACTGATTTAGGGTGTCAAGAATGGAAACCATTAATGAATCGACAGGTTTGGAGAACACCATGATGTCATCAACAAATAGAAAGGTAGATATTGAATTATGCTTGCACTTGGGGTCGTACTGAATCAAATCATGGTTGAACTTCTCCTCGAACATAGAAATAAGAACCTCCATAACAAGGTTAAAAATGTAAAATGAAATTGGGTCACCCTGACATATCCCCTGCCTACTCTTGAGGTAACAAGAACTTTTTCCATTATAGACAAGGGAAAAGCTAGGAGTAGATATGCAAATATATAACCATGTAACGAATACTTTTGGGAAATTCATCCTAGCTAAAATTCTAACAATAGAAGCCCAGTGTACACTATCATACGCTTTACTCAAATCCGATTTCAACAAGGCTGATGGAGTAGCATTGACACAGTTATACCCCTTCATAAGCTCATTGGTCAACAATACATTATCGAGAATATTTCTATTAGGAATGAAGGCAGATTGATTGTTAGAAATAAAAGAAGGGATGACATTCAATAATTTGTTTGAGAGAATTTTGGAAATTCAATTGTATGTTACATTACAACAAGAAATGGGTTAAAATGAAGAGACAATAATGGGTTGGCTATTTTAGGAATTAATACAAGATTTGTGGCATTAAATTCAGAAAGCAACTTGAATTTGTCAAAGAAATTATGGATAGCCTTATGAAAATTAGATGCAATTATTCCCAAGTAGGAATGTCTAAGAAGTTACCAAAATCATCAGTAATGTTATGTATGTGCTCCTTTGAATGCTTTACCTTAACAGCTGCATGGAAGAATTGAGTGTTCCTGTCACCTTCATGCTTCACTTGAGATTTTATTGTTATTTCTTCATATACGCTTCAGTTTCTAGAGCCTTATTACGTTCACCAATCAGTCTACTTTCTTCAAGTGCAGGATCATTAGGGTTGCTTAACAAATTATTCTGGGCTTGATTCAAAGAGATTTTTAGATGATCAGACATTTTAGAACTTATACCAATTTAGAGCTAGTCCATAATTTAAGCACATTCTTTGTTTTCTTAAGCTTCCTGCATAGAATAAACATAGGATTACCAAAGAAATGAGGAAACCAAGAAATGAAAATTTTAGAACAAAACCTAGGATTAAGAATCCATGAGTTGAAAATTTTGAAACTTCAATGCTCTCTTCTCATGGGCATTCCATAGGATATGGTTAAAGTGGAGAGGTCAGAGAGCATGGGATTGAGAAGGTTAACATAGAGATTAGGCTAGGAGAGTAATTTTTGTAGTTACAAAAAGCACGATCAATGTTTGTAAATGTACGAACACCACTTCTGCTATGGTTATTCCGAGAAAATTGAGCTCCAGAATGGTTAAAAGTGATAAGATCAGAATCTAATATAGCATTGTTCAGTGGCATGATATCTATAGGAAGCAAAGGAAGGCCATCACTTTTATCTTGCAAACTAAGGCAGCAATTGAAATCATCCAACAAAAACCAAAGATGGGTGTCCTATTTAAAAGCAGGAAGGAGGTTGAAAAGGGACCGCCTAACAATGATGGAATTTTCTGCATAAATAATGGTAAGATAATATGTTGTGTGATTGGAAAGATAAGTTACATGGAAATGCATGGGTTGCCTTATAGCCAAAGAAAGGATAAGTAAAAGAGAGGAAGGATTGTGGATGACAAATATACAACCATATTCGGCCTAGTCAAGGTAATGGGAGTGAATCCAGGAAGGTTTGATATAGGTGGTAGAAGAGACAGTGAGGGGGAGGTTGAGCTTGGTTTCTAATATAGCAAAAAGATGGAGATTATTATGAATGATTAAATTTCTAACTTGGTCTAGTTTTAAGGGGTTATGAGCTCCCCTGATATTCCATACAGCTAGGTTTTGACACATTAATTAAACTCTTGGGAGAGGGAGTTGGCTAATAACATGCTTCCAGTTCTTGGAGATTTAGGAACTTTAGTGGTAGGAGGATTCTTTTTACTTAGAGTATTTAATGAGATGGTAGGAAGGGTAACATAGGAAGAGATAGGCCATCCAGGAATTGATCCTTGGAAATTGTAAGGGGGTTTATGAAACGACCCGCAAATCCGTGCTATCTGAGTTGACTAAATACACCACACGTCCAACTCAAATTGCACAGAAATACGACTCATTATTAGAAAGAAG
Source organism: Allium sativum (assembly GCA_030737875.1). Classification (NCBI taxonomy): domain Eukaryota; kingdom Viridiplantae; phylum Streptophyta; class Magnoliopsida; order Asparagales; family Amaryllidaceae; genus Allium; species Allium sativum. Next base: position 571,257,444 of record CM060922.1, read on the forward strand.
TTAGAGGATGAGAAATAGAAAGAAAGAAATATTAGAATAGGAGAAAAACAAAGATCATAACTCACAGCGGAACGAATAAAATATATTATATAACATAAGCTTTGAAATACAAATCTGTTTGGTGCATATATACATACCATCATCAGAGTACACATAACATTTGATTCAGCGGAAGTAACTCTAAATAACTAATGTTGAAGCCTCCTGCTTCAAGCTCCTCCAAGTGTATCTGTAAAAGCCTGAAACACTTGACTGCCCGTACAAATTTGGGCACCCAAGAGTTTAGGAAAAATAAACAAAATAAACTCTGGGTCAGTCATGGGACTGGTGTGAGTAAACTCCAACCACTTGTTTAACTTTCAAAACTCTTTTCGGAAGAAAAGATAATAGTAAGACCAGCCCACACATAAACATGGACGGTTTTTACCTTACTATAACCCAAAACACTTTGATACGAAAATCCAGTGATATTATAATAATGTCTACATCAAGTAAATAACCAAATAGCAGAACGCTTGCATCTCACGCTCCACATACATAGTATAAAATCAAAAACCGCATGGCGCTTATTGGAGATTGGATTTCCAACATGACAAGGTATGGGACCACCTTCCGATGATGTATCTCTAGAGGCGAATACATCTGAGTTCAACAAGAACATCTTGCAACCCGGCCCACACATGACCGACCACTCATTTCGCTTGAGTGTATCGAATGTATATCACCAACGGTTGGACTCAAACCACCGTTTCCCGAATGGGCAGAATCGATAGATTTAGAAACAAAAGGAATTTCTCTAGATAGGTGATTATACACCCTAATGGGTGCGACCCACATAGCCATGCTGCCTGCCCGATTTTTGTCCTTTCCCGGTTGTTGAGGCCTGAGGCTACGCATACTTACCATTCATTTATAGCACAATCACTTTGAATGCCACATTGTCAGATCCGTTAATCACTAGTTGATTTGCACAAATATTCTGGATATTATGCTAAGGGATAAATCCGTTGCAACCATATATATTTATACAGACCAACCCATTTGATCATTGGAAATACTCTGTCAGACATTCGTCCATTTACGTTCGTTCTGGGATTGAACGAAACCGAAGGCACTATTTCTATAAATAGAAAAGCCCTTGCACTTTACTCTGTCTTCAATATATTCAGCATACTTGGTTCGCAACGCTTATGCCAATACGGAGTGGTTCTTCGGATCATAATCCAACCGGTCTCTCCATATTGACAACGATGGTCAAAAACTTCGATAGTCTGTGATTTAACTATCGAATAAAAACAAGTGTTCATCCAAACATATCAAACAAATCACTGGGCTCTTTAATTAATATTCATTAATTAAACCACTTCTCTATTTTCTCAATCAATATTTGTTAGCCAAATATTTTCAATAATCATTCTTGGCTCTTATGCCATTTGGAAAACGTTTCCAAATAATAACTTCCTTTATTTTCTATATATTAGAAAATGTCTCTATTTGCAATTGAAAACAATTTCAATTACTTATCTCTATCCCTTTTCAACATTCGATTTTTATATTCACTTTCCTATCGAATTCAATACGTCGATACAATGATTTCAGATTATCAAAATATCTTAAAAATATTCTAACTCCTTAAATTTCCGGAAAATTTCGCCATAACCTCCCCTGTATCGGGAGCATCGGGAAATTTCAAATAGCTTCCCGGTATCTTCCTCAATCGAAAAGAAAAAGAAAAAGCCAAGCGGCTTGCCGATACGGCGCATAAAACCCATATATGCATTAAACATGTACCTTTTTGTCGAGCACATTATTTATATACTTGCATTATCCTTGTCACATACCTGTCTCCTGTATGTCTATACCTGTCCAATTTATTTCAATTTCATACACTCGTTTGACTCAATTCGTTAAAGTAATTCTTTAACTAACTATCTGCCTATCTCGCTTGTATATTTGAATATAACACGTGTCGAATATATTTCCACTTACTTATCAATCAATTGAATTAAAATTTCAATTTTAGTTCTATATTCGATTTACAATCCCAAATTTCACTTTTCAAAGTTCGATTTTAGTTCAAACTCAATTAACTAATTCTTCTTTAGTTAATTCTATTCAATAATCAAAAATATGATTATTGTTTCAAAAATCATCTTCTTTACTTTACTTGAGTCCATATTTATTTTCTAACTCAAGTCTAGATTTTTAAATGGCAATCCGGATTTTTATTTGCTTAAAATCCCAATATTTATATATAAAACCCATTATGGTTTATAATGGTTTCTGGCGCTGCATTTTTGAAATTTTGATTTTGACATAACTCAAAATCTATACGACGAAATTCAGATTTTTCTCCTTCATTAGAAAACTATTATCGAATCGGTCCTGACGTTTCTTGTTTCGAAGAATTCCGACTTCACCCGAGTTCTATATATTCAATTGAAGTTCGAATCGCTATTTTACGAACTGCAGCGCTGCGGCGAATTCGTTTTAATTATATTTATATATATAAACTTCTTAACTTCGTTTAAAATAAATTTAACTCGATTTCAATATATATCAAATCAATTTCTCCCGAATCAACATAGCATTTCCGATCTATTTCACTTCTGTTTGAAATTCTATATTCAAATCTCAATTCACTTCTATTTTTCAAATTCTATTTGAATTTCTATTTTCGAATTGCCTTTATTCCAATCCCATTTGGATTACTACGTTCAAACTCTATATTTGCATTTCCTTTGAATTTCATATATTCAAACTCCATTTGAATTTCTATATGCAAATCCCCGTTGAATTTTCTATTTGAATTCTATATTCAAATTCCATATTCCATTTGGATTCTCTATTCAAATCCCACAGTTTAAATCCCATTTGAATTCCTCTTATTCAAATTCTATGTTTAAACTCCACTATTTTCAAATTCTATATTTGAATTTCATTTGAACTCCCTTTCTTCAAATCCATTTGAATTCCTTTGAATTCAAATTCTATTTGAATTCCTTTGAATTAAATTCCACTTTAAATTCTATAATCAAATCCCTTTTAAATGGTTATATTTGAAAATCATATTTGGATTTTAAACATTTAAACTTCATTTAAATTTCTATTTGAAATCTCATATTTAAATCCCATTGGAATTTCTTTATTCAAACCCATTTGAATTCCCTCGAATTCAAATTCCATTTCAAAACCCTTTGGATTCCCTATTTTGAAATCCTGTTTGAAATTCTATTTCCAATTCTACTTTGAAATCCTATTTTCAAAGTTTATTTCAAATTCTATTTTGAAATCTCATATTCGAATTTCTACTTGAATTTATGTATTCAATTCCATGTTCAAATTCAATACTCGAATTTCTATTTCAAATCTCAATTCAAATCTCATATTTAAATTCCATTCAAATCTCTATTCAAATTTCACACTTGAATTCCTCTTTGAAATACTATATTTCAAATTCTATTCAATTCTTCTTTGAAATTCTATATTTCAAATTCTATTTTGAAATTCTACATTTGAATCTCTATTTGAATTTCTTTATTCCAATTCCTTTGAATTCAAATTTTAATTTAATTTCTTGAATTCAAATTCTATTTTTCATTCTAATTCCATCTATTCAAGTTCTATTTGAACTTCTAATTTAATTTCTAATATTCAATCTCCCTTTCCTTTTATTTAAAATTCGAATATTTAAACTTCTTTTCTAATTCTACTATTCAATTGTTTATACTCAAATTTCATTTGAGTTATATATTTAAATTTCATTCTCACATCTTATTTTGAAATTCCATCTCAAATTTCAATTCCATGCTTGTATTTCTATTTCTGAATTATCCAATGATAATTCTTTTTACTTCGTTTATAACTTCGTTATAAAGGAACTATTTATAAACTTCGTTTATAAAGAAACTACTTGTTTTATTTTCAAAAAAAAAGTTTATAATTTTATTCCATTTAAAAATTCAAATTCTATTTAAAATTAGAATTTCCCCTTTTTAAAAAAAATCTCAATATCCTTCCACGATATTTAAATAAATTAACATTTAGCCCAGTGATATTTAAAACAATCAAACCATTCAAATTTCAATCATTTGATTT